>CM019167.2:15258529-16663628 GCA_009739505.2 Apolygus lucorum
CTCAAGTAAAATGGGTAGCCCTACTTGACGGGAACCAGGATGGCCGTCCAAGGAAGGGTGGGCTCGAGAAGGCCGGTAGGTGTTTTCCCAACACCGCTGGCTGGTATGCAAGACAGGGTGTGAGTAAGACTGACTGGATCTAGCGTGTTCGAAACAACTATGATAACTCTAGAAAGGGGAGGAAATTTGTTCAGTAATCGCCCTGTGCCAACTGCACATATAACATCAATGATCGATTACGCCTGCCTATGATGGAAGAACCGCAAGCTATAAGAAGAGGCGGGGAGTACGGAGGCTGAGCGGAGAAAGTCCAACTGCCGAACCAAAGAGAACTGCCAAAACCCCTCTGCCTCCAGCAGGGGTGGCTGCTGATAGGAGCATAGGCGCATGTGCCCCCCAGCCAATTAAAAAAGAAAAAAAAAATCAAAGTTAGTTTCTCAGGGTTTGAAGAGTAAGTTGGCTAGTGACATAAGACACGATCATAGGTACTGCGCTAGTTGAATCTACGCGCGAAAACAGTGGCGGGAAGCTCCCTCTTTTCTGACCAATCAGCGGCGGTTCGCGCAAATCCAGTTTTATGCGCTGTTCTTGACTAGGGTGACGTGATTAGATGGAGGTGTGCTCGTGAGATTGACCAACCAGAGAGCACGAAATGTGACCTTGAGGAGCAGCACGGAGGCTGTGCACCTGGGGTGTGTGAGTGAGTGAATTTCCAATTTTATTATTTTGTCTTCCTGGCTCACTGGTTTCCCGGTTTCCTTATCGTAAACAAACAGAGCTGATAAGGGCATGTCCCGTTTTTCGTTTCCGGTCCACCGTTTTGTTCAAAGTATTGTGATTATTTAGGAGTGTTGTAGGTACTATGAATAATTCGGTGCATTACATTAACGTAAACTATTCGTGTTTGTCGGTGGTGGAAAAGTGCAACATTCCAGAAACTGGCCGCCCCTTGCCGTCTCTACCTGGACTCCAGCAGACGTTAAAATTTAAAAATCGTGCAGATTCGTACCGTAAGTTTAATATCAAATAATAATCGAGTTCTTATAATATTATTATAAGAAGGTAGATTGGCTTTGCAGGTGTGAAGTGACTAACAAATTATTTTGCTTCGCTTGCCTACTTTGTTCTACCAACCGAAATGAGGCTTGGGTTAAGTGATCTTCCATAAGTGATCTCCCATTTAGCCAAAAAAAAAAAAAAACGCATTGGCTGTCTCCCGTAAAAACGCTCTGGTAGATTTGCGTATATTGGGTCGTCAAAGTATAATGCAACAACTCGACAGTGCATATCTTAATCTGATACAAGAAACCAAAAGGGTTAACAAAAATAGGTACATTCTGTCTCGAATCATCGTTAATTTTTCTTCCAAGTTGGACGATGTTTTGGATCGTCACGGGCAAATACACATTTCAGCTTTGCAATAACATGGATGCATTTCTTGGGTTTAGACCTTTGATGATTAAGTATTTCAGAATTTCTGTTAACCACTAGAGAACATTATTTTTCGTGTCTACTGCACCTACGTATTTAGTACCGTTTGCAATTTTAAGACGGAAACGTTACCATGATTTATTCCATTTACATATCGTTGAAATTTCTATTTGGCAGAGAAAAGCACCTATTCTGTCCCTTCTCCATAGCTTCTCCTGATCTCTGTGCACCCCCTGAGTTCAGGGCAGGAGCCGCCACTGGCCTCCAGCATCCCTGTAAAAGCCGGCAACCTCCACGTGGTCCATCCTGGACATGCTACATGCATGACCAACGCTGGCGGAGGCAGAAGAAAAGGGGGAGCTGCTGTGCTAGATGAGATAAAAGAATGAGCATGCAAGCGATTGTCATGGGCTTGATAAGCCTAGATACAATCCACAAAACCAGATGAGCGCACTGCAGGTTACACAGCGCTATGGAACACCATAGCAACCCTCTTGTCAGCATCATACCGGCCCACCCCCCGCAACACCCGCAGCGCCGTCGCCTCAAAAGAAAGCATCCACAAGACGCAGTACTTACTTCGGATGAAGACAGCAAACGCTATCTTGAAAACACGAGCGTATCCATTTCCACCACCAGCCTAACACCACGAAGTACATATAATGCAGTTCCTAAATATAGATGGGTCATTTTCCTGGAAAGGTACAATCGGTATCCCAAGATTTCAGAAAACTTGAAGTTCGACTCAAGTTCTGCCAAAAATCAGGGATTAACCTCACACCATGCTGATTGAATTTCGACGAAAAAACACACAGTGGGACGCTTAATTAATTAATTAAAAATTAAAGAAGATAACCTATCGAAAGAAACCTATTGGCGTGGTTTCCGCGTAAAGGAAAATACTCGGAACCCCGTCTCCATGAGTAGCGAGAACTGGGAGTTATTCCAAAAATTGAACCAGGGCGGGACACAGGTGTAGAAAAGGGTTAAACCAACGTGGAACACGGTTTTGGTTTATTATTTTCAATAATGAACCTTTGGAATCGACCAAGAAAGAAAAATTTTCAACACCCCCTCAAAATTTGATGGTTTACGTTTCAAGGTACGTAGAATCCAAAAATCGAATAAAAATTTGGCCGTCCGTCCGCCGTACGCCGTACGCCACTTAGCATTGACCGATTTTGATGAAATTCGGTATGTGGGCTCCATTTGGGGTCTAGTTGTGCCCCGAAGCTGTTGATGTAGGTCACTCCTAAGGGTTCCAAAATCAATTTTGAAATTTTGAAAACGCCCTAACTCAAAAAATTTCGATATAAAGGTATTGTTTTTCCTTCAAATTAAGATTCTATAGAATTTTTAGAATTTTTTGAGACACGCGGAGCTCTGTAGGACAAACCGTTCACTCCCTACGAAAATTTAAGGGTTTATATTGAAATATATATATATAAATCAAAACTCGAGTGTGAATCGCAAAAGAGGCCTAATCTCCGTTCAAATTAGAGCTGACCGAAATGCAATCGATGGTTGGTGATTTTTATTTTTTTATTTTTTATTTTTTTTTTCTTTTCATATTGGATGGTTGGTGATTTTGTAGACGAGTGATCTATATAAAAATAATAAACCGTTGTGTAATAATTTGCAGCGTTTTTCTGATAGCAACCTAGAAACCTCCGAAAGTAACCAAGTAATCTCAATTTATCGGTTTTTCGAGCCAAAACTTGGTACCAGGGGATTTTTACGGTGGCTGAATACAGTTTTGAGGTCGAAAAATGTAAAGTTTTTAAATTGCAACGGAAAATTCAAATTAAATTGTTAACAACTTGAAAAAAGTCTTTCATCTCTCCAAAAGCCACCATCACCGGCAGATGAAAGACACAAAAAAAGTCACAAAATTCCTGGGTGGCACTTAGGTTTTTCAGCTTTTCCCGCGTTCTGGTGCTGTTCTGCTGAAGTGTAACCATATTGCTGGAACCAGCTCGGAACCACCTCCGGACAAGCACATTTTATCCTCCTGCTCGCTTTATTTGCTTCTGAAAAAATCTGCACATCTATTTTTTTTCATGTCCAGGTATATGCAATAAAGAATCACTACAAATTCAGGCCGCTGCTTTCATAGGTGATTCACAGTGTTCAAGCAAAGTTGACTACCTAGGGGTCCGGACATGGCAGATTACTGGATATTTAGCAGTTTAAACTTTAATTTCTACATTTTAGCGTGAATAAGTGCATATTTTATTGATTGCCCGAAGTAGAACAAAGTTGATAGTTTATGGAGAATTTTTTTTGACACCCAAATCATAAATGTGCATTCGGAATCTTCTCTGGACAACGATTCGCCCTTTCTGGGAAAATGACCCAGATACATTACCTCATATATTGTTATTAAATCGTTATTAAGTATCTGAAGTAGGACTGACAGTGGTCAGTACCTATAAGCAAACGCCAAGTTAATTAGGTGTATAACCTACTATAATCGTTGTTACACGAACTGTAATGTATTAATATACAACAAAGTTATATTTGATGTAAAAAAAAGGTAGGAGGTAAGGACCTAGCTAAATCTGTTAGAATGCTTTAAAATGGTCCAAGTTTATTAGAGGTCGTGTATAATGCAGAATACCTGAAGTTTCATCTTAACCCATTTGGAACCAGCGGTGCCGTATGGCACCGATGGAGGCAACCAACTTTTAACATCATTTAGAAGTAAACTTTTGACTTAATTGTTTACTTCTGCTTATTTTCTTGATCTGGAATGTTCACCTCAAACACTACCAGCGTTAGTTCAGTTCAGAACGTGATTCAGTACAATTGTTTCTCATTTGAAAATGGACCAATCTGTTGGTGTTGAATCGCTGCTGAATAGCTTGGTGTAAATAATCAAAATATATTTTTTTGTCAGTCTTCTTTTTCATTTTCTTTTTACCAGAATGTTTATTTATGGGATAAAATTGTTTTGTTTTTTCCACTTATAATTTCACAAGAAGTGGTTTTATATCAGGGATGCTATATGGCACCCCTGGTCTCTATGGGGCTCTCGGTTGCTGTCTCATAACTCCTACATTTCTCATCCGATTTCGAAGAAATATTCAGAGATTGTGCGGGTAGTTGATGTTTCGAGATTAACTACTATGCATGAAGAGTCATGACTGATGAAGAGTCAGGCGATTTAACAAGGTGCAGTTGCTGGCCACAGCAAAATTATCCAGATTTCTGACAATCGCTGCTACTGGGATTAGAAATCTGACGTGAATTGCGAAATGGTTAGCAATGCTAGGCGACGAAATAGTTTTTTTTTCAAGTAGGCAATGTCAAGGAGACATTCAGAATCGTTTGTGAGGTACCTATGAATACCGTCTTTCTGAGTGTTGGACGACATCCTGTTTGATCGCAGGGACCATTATGTCGTGAACACCTATGAAAAGAAGAAGAAGAAGTGGACTGGCTTTAACTGGAATTCCTAGACTAAAAAGATGTGCCACAAGTCCTAGGTGGGCTTATAAGTGGTTTGTTCTATGTTATTTTATCGAAAATTTGAATGTTCCATAATAATATTTCTCTCATAGGATTTTCAAATGTTCGTTTTGTAGTTGAAAAAATACAGTATTGACAAAATTATGTTATATGTCCATGTGAATATTGTTATTTCTTCTATTTACTACCAGGTAACAGTTTATTTTTGTTGAAAAACGTATATCCTTGGTCTTTACATGCACTCCATCGGACGTGTCATATCTTACTAGCGGTGCCGTATGGCACCCACCAATTTCAGTAAACTGGCTATTGGCAGAATTTTTTCAATATTTTTCCCGTGTTCTTGAGGTTAAAATTAGTGAACCTACAAAGTTTTGTGTAAAAATTCGATCAAAAAAGATATGGTTTCAAATTACGATTTCAAATACGATTTCAACCTACCCAAAAATGGTCAATATTACCATATAAGTAGTGAACCCCTATAACTCCAGTATTTGATGTTCGAAAATAGATTTCCGAGATGAAAACTTCGCTAAAATTAGATGATTATTTGGGGAGCCCCGCTCAGAAACTTCAGGGTGTAATACTAAGCAAAGGTAAGCAAGCTTCGAGTTCCAAGGCATTGACTCGCTTACACCCGTAACTATGCAATAAAGCAACAAGAAGCAGCTTCTTCTGAATTCCTTGAAGGCATCTCGTCGCTTCCCTGAACCGGAGATGAAAACGATGAAGTGCGAATTCGCCTGGAAGAGACAAATAATGTAGCGACTCGTTCTCGAGGACTCGCTAAGAAATGAACGGGTTTGTGAGGGAGCGACGGAGGAGGCTGAATTGTAAGGGGAGGGATACAAGTCTGATTTGAATCCCGGCTTGTCACGCATCAAAATCAACGGCAGGAGTTCGTAGCAGAAGCTTACAATCAGACGCGGGAATCGTGAATAGGTGAATCTCTGGCGGGAGTCAATACGCTCTCATCCTGTGAGCTCTCATTGTCTGTCTCGAGCCGTCTCTTCTCATTCAAAAACGCGGTCCCTCGGCTTCTTGTCTAGTCACCACACCACCCCTGTTATTTCCTTAATTTCCCGTTAAAGGAAAAAAAAGAAAAAGGAAAAAAAGATGGGAAAAAGAACAGAAAAAAGCCTTCCAGGTTCCATCCTCCTGATTAAAACTTGACAATGACAGAAGGGAACTGAGTGCGGCGGGCAAAGAGGCCGGAGAGAGTCGGCAACCGCGGAAAACAGCGCGACGGAATAATTTATTATTACAGGGATTGCAAGAGGGGAGTACCCCCCCCCCCCTCCCCCCAGGAACAACTCATTTCCCTCCAACCATCCATTACCGTTTTACAAGTTAATGGTAGAGTTTTGTAAGTTTCCGTGTCGTCTTGGTTTTGTTTGGAGCCGCTGCCATCATTAGGCGCCCTCTCTCCACCCACACTCGCATTCGCCCTTTGTGGCGCAAGATGGAACAAGCGGTCGTATCACTGCCAAACTCCCAAAGCAACACACCGCTTGTTCTAATAAAGCAGACTATAAAGGACACAAAGGGCGCCAGAGAAACTCCCCGAAAGGACGTCTGCCGAACCGCGGTTTCGGGGATTTTCCGCGAAAGCTCCCGAATGGAACATGAGGTACTAAGTAACAGCTATAATTGCTTGGAATGAAACCAGAGTAGACTCAAAATTGGCAGTAACGAGATAGTAAAATCCCATTCGTGCAGCATTAGTGGATGAGCGAATTTTCAAAGTTTCCCTTTTGGTTTATATTTTCAATATACACCAGGGTGTACCGTTAGGCTTAAGGTTAAGGTTCGATTCTCTAACTAATTTGTGACTTTTTTTGTCTCCTGAATTTTTTTCTTAACCCCCTTAAAATCGAATTTTTTTACTTTTAAGATTTTTTCGTATTTTCGACCTTACACTATTAAAACCCATAAATGCCGGAAATTTTTCGTTTTTTCAAACGTTTGTAACTGAAACTGCCGGTTAAGCTCTCACTGTAACCCCAAAAGTTGACCCAAAATCTCAGCTTTCCAAAGGTATGGTCATAAAATTGTTTACAGTGGACTAATGGTGTAAAATCCCCGTTCCCGTGCCAAAAACCGTGGATCTTCCAGTAAAAATCGACGTTTTTCGCGAAAATCTACATTTTTACCCTAAAATGAGTTAGGCAGCCATCTTTTCGTACTTTGTCTCACTGAGTCAAATGATGACACAAGACTTATCGAAAAAGCAGTCACTGATATCTTGTCCAATTCACTTTTCGAAAATTGTCTTAATTTCTGTTAATTTGTATGCCAATTTTTTAGGACGTCCCACAGTAAGACTTGGGCGTCCTTATGCGATCGATCTGGGGTGAAGTTGGACAACACTCGACAGAAAAAAAAAATAACCACACAGTAATCCGTTTTAGACCATTCTGAATCCAAATCCGCGAAAAAAAACCATAGGTGTATGTCTGTGTGTGTGTGTGTGTGTGTGTGTGTAACAAAATCTTGTGTACTCTGCACAGGCCTTAGTTCTCAACCGATTTTCCTGGTTCTTTTTTTGTTCGACGCGGAAAACTATTTAGTTGTGCACTAC
Organism: Apolygus lucorum; assembly: GCA_009739505.2. Lineage (NCBI taxonomy): Eukaryota > Metazoa > Arthropoda > Insecta > Hemiptera > Miridae > Apolygus > Apolygus lucorum. The sequence continues at coordinate 15,266,013 of CM019167.2, forward strand.
GGCGCCGGAATTTCGAATTTTGCCTTTTAAAGGGGGGAAAGGGGGGGTTAATGCATAAAAAACGTACGTTTGCGGGCATAATCTTATAAACTCTGCCCAGGCCTCAATTTCTAATCGATTTGGGTGTTTTTTTTTGTTTGACTAAAGTAACTTCCGAGTTGTACATGATTTCACCAGAGTACCAAAATTTGCAAGAGGAGGGGGGATAATATTCACAAAATATCCAATTTTTCAATATTTCGGTTCCTTTACTGCTTACTAATTGTATCCAAGCTTTGAAATTGAGGAAAAATTCTCATTATACCTTAGGATTTGCATGAATTACTTTCTGTACCACCATGGAAATAAAAGTGGTGCCACCATGGTGCCAGGGCACCATAAACCTCATATTTCTTGGGTTTTTTGGTGTTTCACCTTGAATGCGGATGTGACGGACTGCCTACTGAACCTAATAGATGAAAGTTCAATGTTACGATGTATTTCCGCTTTGGTGCCAGACTGGCACCATTGTTGGCGTTGGGGAGGTGGTTGGGGGGGGGGGGGGGGTGAACTCGAATTCGCATGTTGGGTATCGTAGATCATGGATTTTAAAATGCTCTTCAGATTCGAGGCTCCCATGCCGCTAGAAATGTTAAGGTGGATAATGGTGGGGGGGGGGTCAGTATTTCTTGCCTAAAGTAATAAATAAATTACATCGAGTGAAACAGTTTTATCACTTAACAACTGGTAAAACTGATCTTATGCTTATCCAATGGGACGTCCCCTGGAATGCATGCATTACTAAACAATATGTTTTAACACTAGATCGGCCAAGTTAAACGTTACTACCGTTGACAATAAGGTCAAAGGTATGTTTTTATTGTCCATCCTCCTCCCCACATGGCAAGTAATCAAACCACCCTGTCCATAATAACACTTGGTTCCGAACATCAGATTAGTTATCTGATCAGTGATCAGTTCGTGACCTGCCTACACATCTACTTGTATCATGGCAACTTTTTGGTTTATTATTTTCAATAATGAACCTTTGGAATCGACCAAGAAAAAAAAAATTTTAACACCCCCTCAAAATTTGATGGTTTACGTTTCAAGGTACGTAGAATCCAAAAATCGAATAAAAATTTGGCCGTCCGTCCGCCGTCCGCCGTCCGCCGTACGCCGTACGCGGCACTTTTGCCACTTAGCATTGACCGATTTTGATGAAATTTGGTATGTAGGCTCCATTTGGGGTCTAGTTGTGCCCCGAAGCTTTTGGTTGATGTAGGTCACTCCTAAGGGTTCCAAAATCAATTTTGAAATTTTGAAAACGCCCTAACTCAAAAAATTTCGATAAAGTTTTTCCTCCAAATTAAGATTCTATAGAATTTTTAGAATTTTTTGAGACCACGCGGAGCTCTGTAGGACAAACCGTTCGCTCCCTACGAAAATTTAAGGGTTTATATTGAAATATATATATATAAATCAAAACACGAGTGTGAATCGCAAAAGAGGCCTAATCTCCGTTCAAATTAGAGCTGACCGAAATGCGATCAATGGTTGGTGATTTTGATTTATTTTTTTTCTATTCTTTTTTTTTAATTTTTTTATTTTTTTTTTTCATTCTTCTCTTCATATTGGATGGTTGGTGATTTTGTAGACGAGTGATCTATATAAAAATAATAAACCGTTGTGTAATAATTTGCAGCGTTTTTCAATCAAGAGTGCATACTCATGCCGATATGCTGCTGGTTTATGGTTTCATAAACCAAAACGCCAGTGAAGCTGTACGGGAATACCAGCGGCGGTTCCCACACAGGCGCGTATCCTCCTAAAACGTGTTTTCAAGGGTATGTTGTCGGCTGACTATGCTGTTCATGTTTTGTGTTCTGTGCGCGTCACTAACAAAGGGGATTTATGTCATTTCGCTCACCGGATCATCTTTGGTCTTACGGGTGAGAAGTCCCAGCTTTTCCAGCCAGGTGACAACCGCTTTGTTGATCCATTGAGCCTACCACGGTTTATCCAACAATGACAACTGCTAAACAACCGAATTTTACGTCTACAATAGGCTTAATGGGCCAACAAAAGTTGTGGTGTCTCAGGAGTGCCACCATTAGCACTTTAGCTCCCAACCCTCAAGTCACGAAAAAGTCATCAAGTCATGCCAAAACCTCGATTTCGTTTTAGAAAATCACGTTTTTTCGCATTCAAGCGCGGTTTTCTCCACTAACAAAGATATTTGAAACAATTCTGACCATACCGTTGGAAAGCTGAGATTTTGAGTCAACTTTTGGGGTTACAGTGAGAACTTAACCGGCAGTTTCATTCAATGTTACAAATGTTTGAAAAAACGAAAAATTTCCGAGATTTTACTGTTCGGGCTCATTTTTCAACATCTTAGTCTTCTTTAAAAAGATTTATTTAACACTAGGGAGATAGAGAATTCAACGCTCTTTCCAACGGTTAATTACATTTGAATTTTGACTGAAAAACAAGGGAGTTATGGCTGTTTTAATGGTGTAAGGTCGAAAATACGAAAAAATCTTAAAAGTGGAAAAAGTCCGATTTTAAGGTGGTTAAGAAAAAAAGTCCGGAGACAAAAAAAGCCACAAATTAGCTGTAGAATCGAACTCTGGCCGGTGGTACGACCTTAAACGTTACACTCTGTGGACCTTTGGAATAGACCAAGGCAAAAATTTTAAGACCCTCCTCAAAATTTGTTGGTTCACGTTTCAAAGTACGTAGAATCCAAAAATCGAATAAAAAAAAAAAAAAAAAAAATCCGTCCTCCCGCCGTACGCGGCACTTTCCTTAGTTTCCATGGACCGATTTTGATGAAATTTGGTATGTAGGCTTCATTTGGGGTTTTGTTGTACCCCGAAGATTTTGGTTCATGTCAGTCACTTGTAAGGGGTAAAAAATGAATTTTGAAATGTTCAAAACGCCCCAGCTCAAAAAATTTCATTATAGGCGTATTTTTTTGTCATCAATTTAAACTATTATTGAAGTTTTAGAATCGAATTAGACCGCCCTCAGCTCTGTAGGACTCTGTTTGAGAATCGCTAGAGGCCTAATCTCCGTTCAAAATGTAGCTGTCTTAAATGCTATCATTGTTCGTTTCTTCGAGTTGTACTCAGTTTGGCGTCCTTAGCAACCAGTAATCAAACTTCCTAATGAAGGCACCACAACTCCCTATTTTTTCGAATTTAGTATGAAGTGTTTATTTCTGCAAAATAAACTCAATTGTGAAGCAAAAATGTAGTTGGTAGGTAGTGACAATGGCAAAGCCGTGTTCTTTGCAATCGAGTGATCTATTGAAAAATAATAAACCTTTGTGTAATAACTTGCTACATCTTTCAAACTAATGGGTTGAATGCATTTTTTTTTTTTTTTTAGCGATTCGTGCAATGTGCCATACCCACAAGGTTGACTACTTTCTCACATGGCTAATATTTCGGTTTCTTAACCATAAATTCAAAGATTTCTTTGAAAATTTGCTCATTCACTCATGCTGCATCAATAGATTTTTTCCTTTTATAAGCTTATTGAAATCGACAGAGACGACGTAGGCAATTCCCGCTGACTGATCGGTCGTGAAGGAGAGGAATAGCTGCGGAGAACTACGAGTCGTTCGCCCGCCTGTAATTTCTCCCGTTTCTCCTCAGAGTTTTCCAGCTTTTCGCCGCAGTACGAGGCCTTCCCAGCAGCGATAACGAGGATGCGAGAGGGGTGAGATAAACGCGCGGACTGCCCGCAGCGCATATAAAGAACCGCGAGTTTCACAATTTGCACGTTACGAGGTCGGAAACCAGAGTTCTACAGTTATAACCTGGTGTTTTGCAACTTCCCTCACCTGTTACCTGAATAAATAGCGATCTGTAAACTGAGGGAAGGACAACGATAAATTTCGTCGGTATTCAAGAGTGTTTTATCTTTTTAGAGTTTTTTAAACCGTTTTCAACCGATTAATTCCCTCAGTGTTGAAATGAAATTCTTTTGTTCCCTTTACTTTCTCGCGCTAGGGCAAAGGCACGAGTTATTGCCCACCTCAATTCTGTACAACAGAAGTCTCTCAGTTCGTTTTGAATCCTTTTGTCCTTGTCTAATCCAATGCAGAAAAGCTTTGGTACAGAAAGCTTCAGCACCACTTTGATTAAAAGTGGTGCTGGCACACAGTGAGGTTTTGAAGTCTAGCCGGACTAATACCTATATTTTTTTATGGAATGTATCTGGTTAGTTCCACTAGTTATGAGAATATAATTTTGTTAACCCGGGATTACTAGTATGCGTCAAAATGACTCACACTCGTGATTTCGTTCATTTTCTAATTCACCAAGAGTTCTCACTTCATCATTTAGATATAAGCTCATCAAATTTCGATTTTATGTAGAAACTATGGCGCATATTATGATTAGCGCCTTTACGTTTCTCTTGCCACTAATTCCTGCAAGTCCTACTTATTTCACGACATCGATGAAGAATTGAAGAGCTCGGCCGAAAAGGGGTACATGTCACATTTTACGAAATTTTTTTTTTGCGTCAAATTGAAGCTTGAGGTTTCCTCTACACGATTATAGAATAAAATATCGATATTTTTAACTTCATGGTTGTTTTTTTGCGATGAGAGCAAATGAATATGTGACGCTTCCAATAGACGAATAGGGATACATGTTCCCGTTGCTAGGACGACCACCCGATGAGTTACTCAAAACCCGACGACCGCCTGTTTTCTTCTCGCTATCAAGCTTTCAAAGCTATCATACGTTTTGTGTTCAAAGTGTTTTGTGTTCAAAGTCTATTAAAGTGTTTTTCGTTCTATCAAACGTCTTGTGTTCAAAGTGTTTAGCTGATGAGGTAATAGCTGATTCCTATTACCCACGCCAAAAAGACCGACCTTCGCATGGTTCCATTTTTGCCTCCTCAATACAGATCATTTTATGAATCACTTCCTTCCTCGACTGAGATGTAGTTTAAGTAAACTTTGAATATTTTGCTGTTTCAAACAAGAAGAATAATTACTTCATTTGAATAATTTTTTATAAAAAATATTTTACCGAAAAACAGTACAAATACAATGATTTTTTTTATTTTAAAATCTGTTATTCTTATTTCTTATACTTATGAAAAATGAAAACTTATTGTTCGGAAAAGTATGAATTTCAGGGAACGTCCTCCAGATAGAAAATGTAAAGATGTAGAGTATTTACAAATTTATTTCAACCCTTTACAAAATTATTTAAACCCTTTTCCCCTTTATTTGTAAAAGGTTGAAATAATTTTGTAAAGGGTTTAATTATTTTGTAAAGGGTTGAAATACATTTGTAAATGCTATAATGTGTAACTGCGCCACAAATAGATAGCTTTCTTATACTATTATACGGTACGTATTAATAATATTAATACGTAATAATAATTAATAATATTAATAATAATTAATAATAATTAATAATTAATAAATAATTAATAATAATAATATAATATTATATCAGATTTCCCACAAGCTAATAATATAATATATATATTATATTATTAGCTTGTGGGAAATCTGATGGAACAGGGGTACATGTTCGATTTAGCTTGTGAATTCGTGACCGCATGATTGGGATTCGTTTTTTGGCTCTCCTGTAAAATTCAAAAAAGGAACATGTATCCCTTTTCGGCCGAGCTCTTCAATTTGTTCTAATTTTCAGGTGCTAATCCTCAAAGTCAGAGGCTTTTGAAAAAAGGAAACCAGATAAAAACAACTTTGTTAGACTGAAAGGCTAATTTCATGTGATTTGTCACTATAAGTTTTGGATCAAAAGGCAATTTATATGTGATATGTAATTGTAATTATATTATTTTTTCCAGAATTACAACTCAACTTGCTTTTTACAATTAAAAAAAAAAATACTGTTGGCTCTGTAGAAGTTTGTAGAAGTTTGTAGAACATGAATATTGTTGAGTTTCTACATTTGAGAGAAATTACACTGGCATCAAAACGGAAACTATTTTTTTATTATTTATGCTAAACAAAACTATCACCAAGTAGCCGTCATATGTAACATTTCTCAAATCCATAACAATATGGACTCTTCAAATCATACCCTGTGCAACGTTGGTACCCTTATTGTATCCCTTAATTCACGACTTTTATCATTTGTAGTTCTTAACCTCCCCCCCCCCCCCATTTTTTCCATTGGGTACCTAGTGTTTTATTGTGTAGAAGGATGGACAGAATTGACGATGGTTTTAGATTATTGATAGGCTTTTACTGCATGTGACTGGTAGAGAAATAGAACACAATATGGCGATTTTAGAATAGGCTTATTTTAGTAAGTGAGGCTCTGCCTCCTGTAGCATTAAGTTAGTAATTAAGTACCTAACTGTTATTTTATTAGTTTGATTATTAGTTGAATTATAATAATTTAAATATTTATAATATGAATAATGATAATAAATAATAATTATTTATTTATACAACAAGCTCCTCTTTCAACATCGTTCATAGCAAATTTTCTTTGCTACCATTTATTTTTTAAATTCTGAAAATGAAAATATTTTTACAGGTTTGACTATTCTACCACTTTTGGTACATGCTGTTTAGTCTTGACCCTTGTCGTTTTCTGGATCCATATTATCTTTGTTATTTGACACATTTACATCAAACATTTTTTCCTCGGGCTGCATCCCCTATTGTTGTTGAACATGAGAGACTTATACTCATCAATGATAGGCGCCGGTTTAACAACAGACTTACTAAGTAGATGTTTTCGATTACGAACATATTGTTTACCTTCACTGTTCTTTACTACATATGAACGTGGACTAGTTATCTCAGTGATAACTCCCGGTAACCAATTACTTACCAGAGACCGATTTTGATGAAATTTGCTATGTAGGCTCCATTTGGGGTTTAGTTGTGCCCCGAAGATTTTGGTTGATGTAGGTAACTTCTAAGGGTTCAAAAACGAATTTTGAAATTGCCCTAATTCAAAAAATTTTGATATAAAGGTATTGTTTTTCCTTCAATTTAAGATTCTATAGAATTTTTTGAGACTACACGGAGCTCTGTAGGACAAACCGTTCGCTCCCAACGAGAGTTTAAGGGTTGGACGTACGATAAATCAAAAACACGAGTGTGAATCGCAAAAGAGGCCTAATCTCCGTTCAAATTTTAGCTGACCGAAATGCGATCGATGTTTTTGAGTGTTCTTTGCAGACGAGTGAACAATACATATAGAAAAATAATAAATCATTCTGTAATAATTTGCAGCGTTTGTTTACTGGTATCGCGTTGCATTTTTTGTGACAAGAAAAAAGTGTCGCGAAAAATTCCTTGACCCCCTGCCAAAAGACATATCCATTTCAAAATTTGCATGGGAGTTTGGAGGTAACGCAGAAACCTCAACATCTCGCGGTCTTTGGAACCATTTCAAATCGATTCATTACGATATCAATGAATTGCAAATGGTTCATATCAAAAGGTAGTTTCTCTCGACTCGACTCCAATCACGTTGAGTTCGAACATTTCCTGGAAGGTACTCAACTCTTTTAGAACGAGAGATTGAATATTGATATTTACTGACATTGACGTGACTGGATTTCGTGTTTCATAACTGCATGCCAGTTCCATGTCTAGTTTCCTCGTCTCGTAGGGTCAATATAAATGAATACGTCCATCAAGGAGAACTCATCCGGTTTTGAAAAGTATTTATTGACGGGACAACCAGATGATAGAAGTTACTTGTGTCAACCTCACGACCCTACAATCATCTTAATAGAATAGTTCGATTAATTGTTTTTTGAAAATCTCCATCATAGCTAAAAACAATGATTCTAATCTCTCATGAGTTTCATCGAGCAAGAATAATTTTTTATGCTACGTTCAAGTACTGAGGGTTCCACTGTTCTTGGATTCAGCAATTGGTCTGGCCAGAGAAGAGATCATCTGGTACAGTCGGGCCTATCGTGAAAACGGTGAAAATTATTACACAATCGTTTATTTTTCAACGATAGTTGATCGCCTGGATGGTTGCATTCATGTTTGAAAATTCAACACCACGCTGAAAAAAAATCAGCACATTCATTATCAGGCTATTAGTTATCTGTATGATGGAGATAGCATAACTCTTATTCCATTCTCCGGTATTTCCTCTTCTTCCAGTTGGTTGTCAGGATCATAAATCACTCTCGTATAAAAAAACAACTGTATTCTACAATAACTTGGCTCAAAACGGATTATTAATCGATTACATAGCTCTAGATAGAACAAAACCGCCGAAACTGCCCTAGCGGTCTGTTCACTGGCTCGTCCTGAACCCGACTGGCGATTGAAGAAGTATCTAGGGAGAACCCAGGGCCCTCACTCTTCTTCCAGGGTGCTTGGCCTAGGTACTCGGGGTAGGCCTCTACTATTTGTGGGGGCGGCTACATGTATATTATTATTAGAACTCAAAGTGGTGTCAAAAAGTTATTACAATTTGCTGACATTTAAAATTAGGTAATGGAAATAACAATACCTGTGTTAGCTGTAAAAGAAGGAGAAATAATTACACCTTATCTTCCCACAGCCAAAACCAAAAAGGTTTATTAGAAGAAAAAAAAGAAGAAAAAAACAAAGATTATCACCTACCTACTAAGCTCTGACAGTTGAAAAGTAATATTATTAAATTTATCAGAAAGGGTTTACTTTCTTCTAAAGAATGTCCTGTAAGTAGTTCCAGATGGTGAGCTGGAGTGTTGGTGTTGGTGGGTAGATGAAATGGATCCAGATAGGTAAAGTTCAAACTCATTTAAAGTCAGCACTGATTTCTCAAACAGAAAATTTTCAACTTCAATAGAATTTTCAAGCTGAGCTGCAGCACTGGTATTCTCAAACAGAGAATTGTTAATAAATTTTTTGAGTTGGAGACAGTGTATCAAAGAAGGTTGGCTTGTTACTGATTCACTAGACACAAGTGGAGAGTGAAGGTCCTGCAGGTTGCATCTTGTAGGCAGATAAGAGAAGTAGCTGGTGGTCCTGAGATAAAGTTAATCCCCAGGGGAGATTATTGACCTCTGGAGGGCACTGCACTACACAACACTCTTATTGTTGTCTTTCAGGCCTATTTCATAATTTACAGTTAAGCACCTGCCTACACTTTATTATTAACATTAAATTATATTTTATTAATTAGTATTGACAAATTAAGTAGTAGTCATTAGCATTTTAGTTATAAATTTTAGTTTTACATAGATTAGTTAGATTTAATTCTTAGTTTTCAAGTTAATTTAAGTAGGTACTTGTATTAATAATTATTATCAAGTAGCTATACATTTTAGTTTCATAGTTTTGGCTTTAAGTGGCCAAAACAACCTGTACTTATATCAAAAGTTTTCGAGCTATGGAATTTTGAAAACTTTTTCCACCATTTGTAACTATCAAAAGTGATGACAATTACGAAAACCTTCGAGGAACAACTAGACCTCAAACGAAACCGATATATTACCTATCAAAATTCATGAAAATTGGTCCTTTGGAACTGGGCAAAGTGCGGCGAACTGCAGACTGACGGGAAAAAGTTTTATTCGGTCTTTGAATTCTACAAACTTTGAAACGTAAACCATCAAGGTTTAAGAGAGGATTAAGTCAATTTATTTATTTAGTTATTTTTTTGCTTTATTCAATGGTTTAGGTAAAAAGCAACCAAAACACAAATAATCGCTGAAGCCGTGTTATCTTCATCTTGTTGTTGACTTCATCTTGTTCATCGTGTTATCTTCATTGAATAAATATCATCTTTTTCCATGGTTTTCTTAACCTTAAGTGTGAATACAAAGACAGAAACTCCGAAGTATCAATGAAATACCAAAATTGGTGTTCCCTTGTTCCGTTAAGGCGTTCTGTAGTCAGAAATGAGTGTCTTTTCGTTTGGACGAGTATTTCGTCTGGAGTAGTGAAAGGGTTAAAGGAAACAACTGGACTCTTCTGAAACAAAAGTTGAATATTTTCAGCTACGAAGGCTTAAGGCAAACCAAATCTTGCCAATAATTGGCTGGCGGGAGGGAGGGGGAGGTGAAACAAGGTAAGTACAAAAAATGAAATTTCACAGGAGAGAGTTTTAAAGTTTCAAGAAATTTTATTCATAGTTCAGGAATCCACAATAATTAATACTTAACTCTGCCATTTTTTCACGAAAGTATCCTAAAACCGAAATGATAGCTCGAATTGCCCCTCAAATTACATCTTAATGGTAAATTCAATGGTTTTTTGAAAATTGTCGAGTCACCTGGTTACGTGCGGTCTAATTTCCATACTCACTTGGTTACGCGCAACCAAATTTTCAGACTTACCTGCTCACCCCCCCCCCCCCCCCGACATGTAACTTGATGTAACTTGACTGTCATGTCCAACAAGTTAACTCGAAATGTTCTTTTACTCACTGCCAGATACTTTGTGAATGGAGGGTGGTACTATCAGGTAAACTCAGTTACCAGTCTGTTCTGGAAACAGACATTTCGGGAATGATAGTTAACCGAATAATCACAAACGCCCCAGCCAATGGTACCATGGTAGACTTACGCTGATACTCGCAAACGAAAGCTGACACAAAATAACACCTACAGTGAAGATGTCTCGATTTTCACCAAAAAATACTTACCTGGTCTTTCCCCCCGCCAGCCAATTCTCGGAGCAATTTTACCGTGGTTGCTGAAGTCATTGATTTCGTTAGAAATGCCTCCAACCACTTTGAATGGTTATCTACAAAAAAGTGATAAAAAAGTCCAACATAAAGTGATTATAAATTGGCCCCAGAAAGTCAATGTGTAGATGATACCTTGGAGCAGTCGGCCATTCTAACGATATGAGAAAATTGGAGAAAAATGTGGGAGAAGAGAATATAGAGAAATAATCTGAGCTTTTATCTGTACATTGAAGGATTGTCTGAGAAGAACTTTATTAAGCACGTCTCGTTTGCAGATTGATGCGATCAAGCCCCAAGTGATCCATGGAGAAAGTTTCTCTACCTTCCTTTTGATGGGTCTCTCCTCGGGGGCATCGTTCAAACAATTCTTGAGCAGATCACAAAACCTGCTAGCTGACAGGTTGACGTCATCCTCCATAATACTAGACCAACCGATGGCCTTTGTTCGAGGAACTTTCAAGAATGTACCTTGATTAAAGTGATAATACTACTATATATGGTGAGACTCTCCGCATGAGTCTCGAGTTTCTTCCCATCTCGGTTCCCATTTTAACGCTTATTTGAAATCTCGAGAAAGAATTGAACTCATCCCACAGAGAAGCGACCGCGGCTTTCAAACTCTTTATCTCCTTAATCATATTTATTCAGCTATGCGTTTTATACTGAATGCCGAGCTCGTTTATTCCAAATTCATTCTACCGCCACAGTAAAGCGCTCATCACAACAGTAGATTCGGTTCTCTATTTCCCCTTCGAACGCTCTTCACAACCACTACCTGCCACTTCAGCGTACGCAATGTTTTTAGTCCGGTATTTTAATCTCAATTGAAACAGTTAGCAATAACATTCGCTCAAATCAAAAACATGTCGAAACCAACGCAACAACTGTTGCAGTTGAGACTTTTTGTTGTCGTTTAGCAGTTTGCTGGAAACCGCAATGTTTTGTGGTTTGATGAAACGTTCCTTAGAAAACGAATGAAAAATTGCATATTTGTGGTTAATCTCAAAACATCAATCTCCAGGTACTCCAAGTAGTAGTAATTTCGTCGAAATCGGATGAGAAATGTAGAAGTTTTGGCTGTTACAAGGAATTCACTTTTGCGCATGCGCAGCGGCTACCATCAGACCGGGGGTGATGAAAATGATGAAAATTTGGTGAATGAAAAATGGTGGAAGTTAAGCCGGTTTCAAGGATTTCATGAAAGACACGGAACCAAAATTGTTCAGGAAGGTCTGAAACATAAAACGCGAGTGAAAATTTTAATTTTGGAGAACTTTTTTTTTCATCCTTGAAAAGTGAAAACAAAGCTTCCGCTACCTTGGTAGACTCGGAAGCAAAACATGCATCCAAATATATGCATTGATACTCTTTTGCTTCTGAGTCTACCAAGGTAGCGGAAGCTTTGTTTTCACTTTTCAAGGATGAAAAAAAAAGTTTTCCAAAATTAAAATTTCCTCTCGCGTTTTACGTTTCAGACCTTTCTGAACAATTTCGGTTTCGTGTCTGTCTGTCATGAAATCCTTGTAACCGGCATAACTTTACGAAGTTATTGTCTGATTTCGATGAAATTTTCAGGGATTGTGCGGGTTGGCGTGTAGACGGTTCCCCATGAAAATCATCACCCCCGGACTGATAGTAGCAGCTGCGCATGCGCGAACGTGAATTCCTTGTAAAAGCCATAACACTTACATTTTTCATGTGAATTTGATGACATTTTCTAGGATTGTTTAGATTGACGTGTAGATGGTCCCCTTTGAAATTCATATCCCCCAGAATAATAGTAGTTGATGTGCATGCGCAAACGTGAATTCCTTGTAATAGCCATAACTTCTACATTTTCCATCCGATTCCGTCGAAATTTCTCAGAATTGTTCAGATTAGCGAGTAGAGGGTAGTGGGAAGTACTTGGAGATTGATGTTTTGAGATTAACTACTATGCATCGGATCATCTATTCAATCGGTTATGGATACGAGGAAGCTATGTGCCACACCCACTTGGCAGACGTTTTTTGTCTATTATGAACATTGATAACATCAATTTGTCATCTCTGTCATAAGACAAAATTTAATGATTTTATGTTTTCTCCATAAAGAAAACATGCTTACTTAACGTAAGCAGTTACCTACCTAATTGATTACAATTTCTTTGTGAATAAAGATCAGGATTATTATCAATAGGGTCGTGTTATCGTATTAAGTTGTGTTATAGTGCAGCATGGGACAAGTACGCTAAAAATTTATGTCTGCGCGGTTCATCAATTTTTAAAATGATTACATCAAACTCAAGAAAACTCAAATTTTCACTGCAACGGAATCAAGAGAAAAACTAAGAAAGAATCAGTTCACAAACTAATCAGTTTTTTCGCTCTTCTGAAAGTAGTTCCTAGATGTGCGGTGCTGATTCCTGACGATACTATTTTATTTGTACGGAATTCAATTTCATTGATTAGTCACTGTTAATAACAAAAAACTTATAGTTATAGTGTAGTATAGTACCTATAGAACAAAATAACTACTGAAAACGTAGCATGTTCATCCACAAAAACGAAACCATTCATTAGTGTTACAGTGCGGAAATTCTCTAATACGAGGAAAATCACCCGTCAAGTTCTCCCCAACAGGCGTATGGGTGTGTACTAAACATCCTTGAAACTGAGAAATATCCCTCTGCGCACCATAAAGGCTGCCAATTTTCTATGAAAACAACTTGAGTTGCCCCTAAGAGGACCCTCAAGATGAGTGTGCACCCAGGCGACCTCACTCATGTACACCTACTCACTCAGCAATGAATACTGTTAGGTTGTTGTGTTACTACATGTTGGTCGGTTTTAGATTGGTGACATCTAGAAAAAGTTTGTGTTCTAAGTTAAGATTGTATTTCTTCCGCTTGGTGCCACTCTTCTAACAATTGGTGTCAGAAGTACAGTCTGACGGATCCATCATCGTAACCAAAATAAGGAGAACCCATTACGTTTGCGAGCGAAGGAATAGACGAGCGATCTGACATCGTATAAAAAATAATAAAATACATTGCAGACCACCAGCGGAACTGGGATCAAACGGTTCCTTGCAAATCGAGCATTGCTTATAAGTCAACTGGCTTTTCCCTTGCAATGATGGCTTGTGGTCGAGATAAAAACAGTCCAGAAAGGAGGTCGATAACACCAAAACTCGTTGATTCGCCGTTTGAATGAACATGAAAGTGATATAGAATTGTGAGCGGGACATGATTTACCTCATAACACTTAATAAAGAAATAGAGAATTTTTATCGAAATTGAGGAAGAATCTCAAAAATGTACAATCACAGCTTCCTTTATTTATAAATGCTGAGCACATTTGCGTTTTCAGATTGAAAAAAAGTTAATAACTTTCGGAGGACAACCCTAAAGAATTTTGACCCCGCCACCATCGCCATCTATTTTTTGAGAATCCTCACTTTTATCGTAAATACGAGGCATGTCCAGAAAGTAAGTGTACTCAATTTTTGTAGGGTCCAAAAACATTTATTTAAAAAAAAAATTATGTGGTTACATAGGTATACATCTAAGCTATTTTTCTACGTAGTCTCCATTTCTCTCGATGCAACTGGTTAGCCGGATCAAGTTTTTGATGCCCGCCTCGTAGAAATCTGCCGCCACCTCCTCCGTCCACTTGTTGACCTCCCTCTTCACCTCCTCGTCCGTTGAAATTTTTTTTCCACCCATGTGCGTCTTTAGAGAAGTGAAAAGATCATCAGAAGAAAAAAGTTTCATCTCCAGTAACAATACACTTGAGAAAATCATCACCCTCCAGTTCATACAAAATCTCCTCAGGGGTCTGCACTCGATTCAGCTGTTTTGGGACCCATCTTGCGCACAGTTTATGAAATCCGAGGGTTTCTGTGATTGTTTCGTGCAGCAGAGATCTGGATATTTTTGGAAACTTCGTAGAAATTTCGTCCAGAGTCAATCTGCGATCGTCACGGACCGCATTCTCAATTTTTTCCCACTCCTCAAATCGTCATGCACATTCGTACGACCGTTCTTAAACTCCCTACACCACTTCTACACACTCATACGATTCATATGTCCTTCACCATAAATTGCCTTCACCTCATTAAAAATCTCAATCGGAGATTTTTCCTTCACAACGAGGTAACGGAGAGTCGATCGACATCTTTCACGAGAAATGCTCCTGAGACCACAGTTTTTAACGTACTGACCTCGTTTTGGTCTTGTTTTGAAGGGGAGGAGTCACGCTACACGGCAGTGTGCCTTACATAGCAAAAAAAAAAATTCCCTACGGCCGCGGGAGCTTCAGTACACTTACTTTCTGGACATGCCTCGTATAAGAAATAATTCTATCATTTCCCAAAGATGTATTAGCGAATTTTCAAGCAAAATGAAGATACCGCAATGACCTCAAAATTTTTAGAATGGACTTTTTCGAAAAAAAAAACCACACACTGAAATCCGTTTTGGAACATTCTGAAACGATCCCTGGAGTTTTTACAAAAATCACACACACACACAGACATTCACCTATGGTTTTTTCGCGGATTTGGATTCAGAATGGTCTAAAACGGATTAGTGTGTGGTTATTTTTTTTCTGTTGAGTTTTGTCCTCCTTCACCCCAGATTGATCGCATAAGGACGCCCAAGTCTTACTGTGGGACGTCCTAAAAATTTATTTCTACCAGAATGTGAATTCCCTGATCATTCTATTTCCAAAAAGTACCCACACGATTTTTTACGTTGAGATTTATTTTCAGCATACCTAACATATACTGTGTGTTAGGGGTGGGGGTAAAAAATGTATTTCTACCAAAATGTAAATCTCATATTCACCATGTTTCCAAAAAGTATCTACACGATTTTTCATGTTCAGATTTATTTTCATCATCAGTATCCAATATAGGTACCTACTATTATTTACGTTTGGGGTGGGGGTATAGAATTTGATACATCCAAATCATGAACCCTCACATCGCTTTGAATCAAAAGACTCGCATGACTACATTGGTACACTTTCATTTTTAAACTTTTTCAATTCCCACTCACTAAACTAAATTCACATTACTAAATAATAAATTCACATTATAGAACTTTCGTTGTTTGTGGAGGGGGTAACAAATAAAACTAATACGTACATCTATTCCTCTCCCCCTCCTGTTTCCAAAAAGTGTTACTAATCTCTCGGAAAATGAGAAAATGGTCATAAGGCGTTTTTTATTGTGGGAGACAACTGCGGCCATGCGTCTATTTTGATAGGACCGTGACTGTGTAAAATTAACCCTTTTTCCTCCGATCATTTTTGCAATGAGGCTGTTGAAGTTTTCAACTATATTGCTGTTTAGGCGTTGTATGATGCTCTTCGAGTGCACAGCTAAAAACCTAACGATGCTCCTTATTTTGGGCCACAGACCGCATGCTTGGAGAGTTGGAATAATATTCGACTCTCCTTCTTTAGCACCAGAACAATAGTAAGCAGAACATTTTGCGGGATCACCGAAGATATGTAAAGGGCTGTTTATGATACCCGCTCGGAGCCCTGCAATGCGCTCTGAAAGAACATTGGACTGCGACTGCCAATGAAAGGATGCTTGGTTGACTGCAGATCTCAGCTTTTTCACTTTTCCTGTTACTATATCTCGTAAAGCTTTGGGACCTACGTGCCTATTTTTCCCCAATTCTCTGAGATTCCGACAATAGTTTCTAAGGAGGTGGGTATCAGATGAAAGGCGCATATTTTCAACCACCGCTGGGGTCTGAACGGTTCGTCTAACAAAAAACATACGAAATGAAATGTGTAGTAAATTTAAGGTGCATTCATTTTGCATATAACAGTTTTTCTCCAAATAGTGATCGTTTTTGAGTTATAGGAAAAAAACAGCAAAAATCGTTTTTTTCCGCCTTTTTGTTTTTTTTTCTTTTCAATATTCCGTCACGAAATTTTGGTGGCAAACCTCAGATTTGAATTTAGCACCCTACAAAACATAAGGAATCGAAGAAATCGGAAACCTCCCAAACCTTTCAAGTAAAAAATACATTTTGACTGGGCTAATCACCTCATTGAGAGTAAAGTTACGGCTAGGTCCTGCCATTAAACTGTTGAGCCCAGTTGATCTAAAGATTTGTCACAAACACAACCAGCTCGTACGGACTGAATGACTCAACTGATGCGGAGATCGTTGTGACTACTTACTTTTAGTTTATAATCTGCCTTCTGAATATCCTGAATGAACTTGGTTTGAAAGTTTGAAACATCGTTCGGTAAAGACCGGCCCATGACCGGGGATATCTTACGCTCACTTGTTATCTAATTGCATTGTGGTAAATAAAGAAAGCCAAGCTACTCGAGTACTCTGTGAAATGCACGGGTAGGTCGGGTGTAATCGTGCTCTGCTTAGAGAGATGTTGGAACATAGTCCGGGGAATTCGCAGCTAAATGATTTAACCAATGGAAAAATAAAGAAAATAGGCTAAACTTCCTCAATAACTAAACTACCAAATACGCATTGAGTATTCAAATTAACAGATTTGAATTTGTTCGTGGCACTCCTGTGTAACAGTTGTCGATGCTAATTTCCATTTGATACAAAAAAGTCCAAACGAATGCAGCATGAATTAATGAGCGAATTTTCAAAGAAAATTTTCAGTTGAACGAATGGTCAAGAAAATAAACAGTGGTGTTGCAATTTCTTTAAGAAAGTTTTTTTCACACTACCTATTCTTACTTTTTTCGATTTTCAGTATACCATACGAACATACTGTATGCACTGGGTATGTTTTGAAGATGTTTTGAGTCCATATTCATGTTCTACTCGTCTCTAAGAACTCATAGAGTACCCACACGGCTACTGCATTTCTGGGTACAACAAATATACGCACGTTTTCATTTTATATATATACATATTTACGTTGATATTGGAGATTAATTTTCTTCCATTTATCGAGGCGCGGTCAGGGTTAAATGACATGCTAATTACATTCCGACGTTTTGATGATTTATTTAATCATTTTCAAGGAAATCTACAACAAGAATAAAATATCATTGGTGCTAAATTGAAGATGGTATGAAATATATGAAAGCCAGTTAAGTAGGAACAAATTGTTAGATAACTTATTAGATAACGTCATTCCCAAACTTCCCTTTCAAATTCCTTTCATATTCAAATACGTTGATGATCACCTTTTAGCCGTTCTCGAAACTCACTCCATATTATCCTTTCAAAATTAAACAATTTTGACCCACGTCTACAATTTACTTACGAACTAGAAAATGAACAAAACTCCATACCATTTTTAGATTTATTAGTGATTAGAACCTCAGATGGCTCTATTTCCACACGATGGTGGCAAAAACCACAACATAAAGGAAGGTTTATCAATTTCCATAGCTACAGTCCCTATCACCAAAAGATCAATTTTGCCCTGAATTTAATAGATCGTTCCAAAAAACTAAGCTCCCCAAAATTTTATAGATTCAGTGAAAATAGCGTGGTTGACCTACTTCTTCTAAATGGATATCCTCATGAATTAATACGCAAACTTTTAAAACAAAATAACTCCAAAAAGATCCAAATCCACCCCCAAAGCCAGAATTTCATTCTTTTCCATATGTAAACACCCTTTCTGAAAATATAAGTAAAATTCTCACCAACAATAAAGATAATCATAAATTCGCAGTTAAGAAACAAAAACCCATAAATAATATATTCACGAAAGTTAAAGATCCCATGCCAAACGACATGAAATCCCATTTAATGTATGAAATTCCATGGAACTGCGGCAAATCATACTTCGGCCATACTGATTCCCGTTTGAAAACCAGAGTCTATGCTCATAAATACAGCATAGACACAATGAAAAAGGATCCAAATAAACCAGACCCCACAGCTCCTACAACCCATGCACGCCTAGGACATAATTTTAAACTGAATGAAACCAAAATACTGGGGTATGAGAGGAATCGGTATAAGAGTGACATCAAGGAAATGATAACAATTGAAAGGAATCACCACTTAGCAGTGAACAAACGTACAGACGTTAAAGATTTGAGTAAATGCTATGGAAACCTTATACATTTAAATAAAATTCCCCCAAATTCCAAACCTCCTCCAGGCCCAAATATTGACAACAACAATTCCCGTTAATCCTCACACAATGTACAGAGGAATCTACTGACCTACCCCTTTTTGGCAAAACCACTCTAAATCTACCTGTTTTCCACCACAAAACCATCAGAACCCACAAGCCTCAGTCGGAAAGTTGAAGAGCACTAGTACAGATCAGAGCTTCAGTTGTTCCTTGTGAAAACTAGATTAAGTTTGTGTCTCACCAGAACATCTTCGAACTTCTCCACTCGAAATTGTAAATCAAATAAGTATAATATACATGTAAACCTAGATTAACTTTCCTACAATTTGTTCCTACTTAACTGGCTTTCATATATTTCATACCATCTTCAATTTAGTACCAATGATATTTTATTCTTGTTGTAGATTTCCTTGAAAATGATGAAATAAATCATCGAAACGTCGGAATGTAATTAGCATTTCATTTATCCCTGACCGCGCCTCGATAAATGGAAGAAAATTAATCTCCAATATCAACGTACATACCAACGGTCGATACCCACCAATCACAATATTTATATATATGTATATATACTTTTTGCATTTTTGAACAATTTTCATTTTTGGAAATCCAAAAATCCGGCATCAGAAATTTTTTGCTGAATCCGAATATACCATATGCTACCATGATTGTGAAGGTAATAACCACAGAAAACGGGAAAACCCCGTTTTTTGGGTACTATTTTTGGATTTTGGACCTCTTAGGGTTGTCCAAAATTTCTGGCTAACGAACTCGTCTTTTTGTTTGTTGTTACGAACATTTTGGCAAAAACTTAAAAATTTTTGCTAAACATTTACTCAAGTTATCGTCGAGAGTGACACATATGATATATACATTCGGTTTCTTTGGTTATCGACCGTTGATTGATATTCGTTTAAGCAGTACTGCTAATTGTTGTCGAGGTTCGGTCAGGAATGAGAGGCGATTGTTCCAACGTTTCGATAGTTTATTCTATCATTATCAAGTAATCTACAAATTGAACAAATAGGTATTTTAGTACATTTGTGTGTAGCTGTGACCATTCGAAGAAAAATTATGCTAAAACAACTTTAATAGGTGTAAGTAACTTATAGTTTTTGAGTCTGTTGGAAACAGAGGAGAAAACACAGTTGTTTCTTCACTATTTCTACTGAACGACTGAAGGCTGTGGTGTCTTGCAAAAGGGGGGTACGGTTGGGGATGAATCGACTCTTGGTATGTGAAGGGTTAACGGCCTAGCCTATTGTGTGTGAAGGAGGTAAGAAAATTGTTGGTCAGGTAGGTGGGCTCATGATTTTCCTGAGTTGAAATGTGGTTCTGGGGTTTTTTTTCCTGGTATGATCGGATTTGCATAGCATTTGCTCAAGTTATTGACGTCAGAACGTTTGTTTACTGTAATTTGTTAATTTCGTTCAATGTGTACCATTTCTTTGAAACCACTTTTGAAGCTATGTTTTTCATAATCTACAATTTTAACTTGATCAAATTTAAAACTTTAAATGACTCAACTCAAGCCGATGTCTAAGAATTCCGCCCTATGGGACCGTCTACCGTAGCCCTAACCGCTCCAAATCCTCAGAACATTGGATTATTCTTGGTCACAGAATCAAAAGTCAAAGGTCAGCAAAGAATTACAGTTACGTGACCCCACTTTTTTACCTCCTAGGATCGAATTGTCGGCCAGGATCTTTCCGATTATTTTCTCTCACACCCGATGAAAATGGGCTAAAATGTTCATTTTCGAGTTTACGAAGTATAGTTACCTCAGACCCCGGAAAAAACTGCGAGTTGATGGCGCTGGAGCGAAAAGTTATACTCGAATAATTTATGAGAGTTGTGGAAGACGGCATTGGAAAAAGGGCGGTAATGTAGCAGGGTAAAGTGTAGGCGGGGGTAATTTGTGGGGAGGGGAGGTATCGGGGGGGTGTTTGAAAGAAGAGGTTCGGCGGTGAGAGGCTTCTTGAATAAACAATGGAGAAAGTCGCGGGGGACAGGTTTGAGGTAGGTTGGGGTATAGTGTGGGAGTATAAAGAGGGTGAAGGAAAAGGGTGGGAGGAGAATGCACGATGAAGAAAGTAGAGAGGGGAAACAAGAGGGTGGGCTGTATACGTCGACGGAAGTAAAAAAGTGGAGAATATCGGATCATGATGCTGAAACAGTGCGGGAGATTAATATTCAGTCAAAACCCCCAATTGATGGATCTGCGTTATTTATTTAAAACAAATGGATGAAAAACATCGTGTGTCGAATATAAACTGGGAAAAGAAAGGAACGAAAAACTGAAATAAAATATGCGACCCAGAAATGTGTTTGACCTCATCCCTTTAAATATTCATTTTACATCCGCACGACGATATGAGACCGCGACCACTGATACTGGAGAAGAGCTGTTTGTATCCGATCTCGTCGACCCAGTTAAATGGATAATGAGTACCCTCACACATAGGAAGGGCGAAATAACTCACATTAACAGGACAGCCACAAGTCAGTGAAAAATTGCCCTATGCCAGGAAAGTTGTGGAAAACGTGTTTGATGCCAGGAATGAATATCCGAACACCAAAACAATACTCCAGCCATCAATTTTATAACTAATTTTCAACAAGTTGAACCACCTAGAACTGTTTTATTCCTCAAAATGTAACTTTTTCACTTTGAATGAGGTAAAAACGCTTAATTTTCGCCGAAATGACTCGTTTTAAGCATTTCAACACCATTATCCTTTATGAATATTACAGTGAACCTATAAAATGGTTTACCTTTGGAAAGCTTAAGAAATGGACCATGTTAGCAAATTTATATTACATTATATTGAAAAAATTCTGCCAAGTGGGTGAAGCACATCTTGGATTCCTTTTACTCCGCAGGGGAGCATAGGGCCTCAACGAGCGTCCACCAGTCCTGTTTCCAGCGAGCAACCTCAAGCTATTCCAGTTATGTCCTTTCTGTTCGGCCTCTCTTGTTACTGTTCTTCTCCAAGTGATCCTAGGTCTTCCTCGGCTGCGAGATCCTTGGGGGTTCCACTCGAGAGCGGCCTTAGCAACGCCATTGTGCCTCAGAGTGTGTCCCAGCCATCGCCATTTTCTTCTTTTCACAAGCTGCTCGACCCTTTCCTGCCCCGTTCTTATCCACAAGTCTTCGTTGGAAATCACATCTGGCCATCTGACACCAAGAATAGTGCGCAGGGAGCGGTTGACGAAGACTTGGAGCTTCTTGTACATGGCTGTGGTTCCCCGCCAGGTTTCACTGGCGTAGAGCAATACCAACAGCACGTTAGAGCGGAAGATCCTTAGCTTGGTGCGTAATAGAATGTTGCTGGCTCGCCACACTGAGCGGAGCTGGGCGAAGGCTCCTTTGGCTTTGTTGATTCGCGCCAGTACATCCAGGTCGGATCCGCCATCTCCCGAAACAACACTGCCGAGGTAAACCGTCTGATCCGCTTGCTCTATCGGTGTTCCGTGATGTAAGAGAGGTGTCGCGTTGGGGACATTGACGCGCATTTCACAGGATTTGGTCTGGCTAATGGCAAGGCCTTCTCTTTCTCCGGCCACTCCCAGGTCATTCACCAGCCCCTGGATGTCAGAAAAGCGATGGGCAAGTAAGCAGACATCATCCGCGTATTCCAGGTCTTCAAGTCTCCCGGTGAGCCCCCACTGTATGCAATTAGTGAAGCACATAGCTTCCTCGTATCCATAACCCGATTGTAAAAGTAAGTAAGTAAAGTAAAGTAAACAACCATTTCAGGTTGGATTTTCGTCTGACTGCCATTCCTGGCGACGCGGACGTCATCAGCTGTCCTCTTAAGGGAAGATCAGAATTTGTTCTGATGATTTCGCTCATGGCTTCCCATTGGCCTCACCGCCCTGGGTTTGGACGAGGGGGAACTGCGACCGACTTGTTCGAAAATGTGCTCCCGAGGCGAGCCCCGAACTCACGGTCCCTGCAACCGGTCCGAGTCTCGTCTCCAGAGACACATGCCGTAGCTCGCTCGATCAGAGCTGACCCCACCATAACCCGATTGTATAGATGATCCGAGTTAATCTCAAGACGTCAATCTCGAAGTACCTTGCACTACCCTCATAGGGGACCATCTACACCCTAATCCGCATAAACCTTGAAAATGTCATCGAAATGAAATTAGAAATGTGGAAGTTATGGCTGTTACAAGGAATTTACGTTTGCGAATGCTCAGTGGCTGCCATCAGTCTGGGGAAAATGGTTCTCACAAGGGACCATCAACAACCAAATTCACAAAATCCCTGAAAATTTCATCGAAATCGGATGAGAAATGTGGAAGTTGCGGCTGTTACAAGGAATTCACGTTTGCGCATGCGCAGCGGCTAGTCTATTTGGGGTTCGTGATTTCCATAGAGGTACCACTGCTGTACTGTCAGTCTTGGGGCAATGATTTTCGTAGGGAACCGTCTACACGCCAATTAGAACAATCCTACAAAATTAAATCAAATTCTGATGAAAATTGTATGTTTTATAACTGTTACAAGGATTTTACGTTTCCGCATGCGCAGCGGCTAGTTTATTTGGGGTTCGTGATTTCCATAGAGGACCATCAAAATACCTAAATACTCATCTGTAACATTCCTGAAAATTTCATCGGAATCGGGTGAGAAATGTAGAAGTTGTGGCTGTGGCAAGGATTTCATGACAGACAGACAGACACGGAACGAAAATTGTTCAGGAAGGTCTAAAACGTAAAACTCGAGGGGAAATTTTGATTTTGGAGAACTTTTTTTTCAACCTTGAAAAGTGAAGACAATGCTTCCGCTACCTTGGTAGACTAAGAAGCAATATTAAACCTTTGTGTATTAATTTGCAGGTTTTTTTTGGTAATCACCTACAAACGACGTAAGTGCCTACCAATAAAAATATAATCTCAACAATAGCCTGACATCACCTGCTACTAGCAGGATCTAGCAGGCTGCTAGATTCTTACTTCGTAATCGTCAACGCAAACATTCTGTGTGATGTCTTGACCACAAAACCATCGTTCCCACTGAATGAGGTAGCGAAGAACGTCAGTCGTAAAATCGGTTGAGGCAGCGCTCCAAGAGCACATGAGGTCCATGCAAATCAGTTATCGGTCAGAGCATTTAATCAGAGGTCCTCGCCAGCGCCGTATCCCGCCAACCTCTGAGACCGCTCAGGGTTTGTTTGCTTCTCATACATGGTGATTACAGCCCCGTAATTGAACCTCAGCTACAGTTCTCTTTCTCCGCGGGGAGTGACAATGCAAAAGCAACGAATCCACTTTCCGAATTCCCTGGAAACTCTATAAAACCTCGATGACACAGGGTGAGTTTACACGCGACTCGCCAGCGAGTTTAGTAGCCGCTTGTAAACTCGCCCTGTGTCGTCGGTTGGCTATCCAACTAGCGGACAAGTGGCGGGGAAACTTAAGCGCCATTTTTCTCTGGCAATTATTGTTCGATTTAGATGATTCCAGCGGCAATATTTCAGTTTTTGAATTCCCTAGGGCCGTGCACTTATGAATTTCTAAAATCATTTAAAATTTCAAATTTAGGTACAACTGTCAAGTTTTTGCGCCTTCAATTTTGTGAAATACTGAACCGGAACGAGGAACGAACAGCGACCGACTGAGACCCCCTTAATACAAGAAAAACATAAAATGGAAAATGATTTGACTTCAATTTAATTAATATTTCAACTTTCAAAACTGAAATTTTCGATTTTTGTATGGAATAAGACCGATGGGATGGAAGGAAATCTTCGGATGAATTCTGTAGAGGAAAGTTTCGCGTTGAAGTTCGTGAGCGGAACATTGCTCGGGTGTTTCCTCTCATGTTTGGCAGAAGCGGCATAAGTGAGAGTCAGAGTTACCTACCGATTGAAAATCGGAACTCATCGGTGTTCCAGTGGCCCGTACGTAGCCTGCAAATTGTTTTACAAAACTTTCTGGATTTAGTTCCCGTTATCATGTCAAGCCAGGTTGTTTTCTTAGGAGGAGGGAAGAGGGCCTTGTATCGATGCCCAGATGGGTACACACGGTGATGTTCCCTCCAACATCTTCACTGTTGGTGTACCTATACTGCCGTCCAAAGGAGAAAAGCAGTAACTCGACTTTTTCACATTTTGACTTTTTGGTATCGTTGGATTCGTTTGCTCAATCTCTACCTTTTGCAATCGTGAAAAACAGTTTTCTATGAAAATTAAAAAAGTTATTAGCAATAATAGGTAGACTGTTTTCTAATAATAAAGGGTGGTACATGGTTAAAAGACAGTTTCGCCTCGTGCAATCCAAAAAAACAGTAGTAAGGACAAGCGGT
Source organism: Apolygus lucorum (assembly GCA_009739505.2). Classification (NCBI taxonomy): domain Eukaryota; kingdom Metazoa; phylum Arthropoda; class Insecta; order Hemiptera; family Miridae; genus Apolygus; species Apolygus lucorum. The sequence continues at coordinate 15,291,057 of CM019167.2, forward strand.
GTTTTTCCGTTGCTTTGGGTAGGCCAATCTGAAGTGAAATACAACAGTTTGGCGAGCAGACTGTTTCTTCCCGTTGTATCAGCTGCCTCTTAGGGAAACAGCGCTCGAAGCACTGCTTTTCACCGTTGGATTGATCCTAGATTCGGCAAATTTCGCTTGCAGTTTGCACGTCTGGCCCGAAAAACTGTTTTCTTCCGTTGCATCTCGTGAACATTTTGAAACGTCAAATTTCTCAGCTTTCGTCGTTTTCTCCTCGTTTTAGTTGGTTTTTCAATATTTAAAAGCGAAAATGTAGTTTGTAAAACATGTTTTGATGTTCAAAAATGGTCGATGCGTGCAAAAAAACTAAAAGTGATGAAAATGGTGTTCATCAAAGCGAGAGAATTCGCTTCCGACGGAGGTTGACATCTGGGGACGGCGCGTTGTTGAGAATCAGTATTGAGTTCACCTCAGAGATTTTCCCAATCAAGGACCCAGGTAAGTAAATCGTGTACCTACATTTGATGGAATAAATTTCTATATCATAAACAGTATCTGCATCACTTGTATGAAGTACCTAGTAGCTAAATGCCTACCACTTGTTGTTAGTTTGCACCTAATGTTGAAGGTTCTTGGTGAGAAAATCAATGTCCGTTTGGTTGTGGAACTCATTTCAATCATGATTTGTTTAGGTTATGACATGGAAATTATGGATCTGATCCAGGAATTTCAAAGAGAATGCGAAGAAAAAACTGTTTTTTAGGTTGGAAGAGCAAGCGGAGAATTTGCCTAACGAAGATGCATGTTGGAGCAAAACCGAGTTCATCAGTGAGGCAGGTGTATACGAGTATTAATTACTCGTAATTACTAGTAACTAAAATGTGAGATCCAAACCCACTCGTGACAGGCCCTCAAAAACCACAAAATTGAACCAATATTACTGAACTACTATCTCCACAGAGTTGTCCTGCCTATTTGAAATTGCACTCATCTCAGCATCACCAACCTCTTTAGGTACCTAGATACCTATTTGGGAGGGGTGGTCGTAATGACAAAAGTATCTGAATCGATTCTCACAATAGTTTTACGTAACTATCAAGGTTACAGATTTTTTGGAACTGGACTATGTCAGAAAAGTAAAAAACTATGTTGTTGGTATCTTTTTGTTGGTATCTTTCGTTGGTATTCTTTATCTTTTGGTTGGTATCTTTCGTTGGTATTCTTTATCTTTTTGTTGGTATCTTTTGTTGGGATCTTTTGGTTGGTTTTGAGGGGCTGTCAAGAGAGTCATTGGATCTATCCCAACATTATAATTAATCACCAACCTATTATTCATTCTAACTCGAATTTTTAGATGGTGAGGCAGGAATCGGTGAACATGAAATCCAGCAAAGTACTCGTCCATCATCTTGAATGTCATTAAAAGACCGAGATTTTATTGAGGCTTTCATTTTTTTCAGATATTGAGACAGATCCTGACGAGACCTACTCCCTTTGGACCAACACTGAGATTGGATAGGTACTTTTCATTCGTTTTGGATGGCCACATGTCTTATAGTATCTGGTCCATTTTCAATACGGCAGGTCTGTCTAGTTGTCCTGATTCACCCGAGTGCCAGGAGGAAGATTAAGAATGAAATATAACGACTTCGTAACTCCTAAAAAATTTATATTATTCATACCGACTAATATTATTATTTTCTTCTTTAATAAAGTTAAAGAACTAAAAATAAAGATCTCAACTAACTGTTTTCCATCCATAAACATCTTCTTTCTGTGTATCTATTTTATTAACTTTTACCCTTCTATTAATTTGTAATTGAATCGAGATTGCAGCTCGCATTTATGGTTGGAACTAGCAGGTAATTATCTGACGACTGGTGATTTAACTTAAGGTATCAATACAAAAGCTTCCCTTTTACCTTGACCTGGCAAGACAACTTTTTGATCCATACAAAGCTAAACAACAGCAATTATAACATGCAAAGGAAGAAAACAGTAAGCAAGAAACTGCTGTCTGTAAACTGAGGGTTGAACAACGGAAAAAAACATTTTGTGAATGTTGCAAGGGTAAAAAGCAGTTTCACGCCATTACTGAAGGAACCCTCACGGCGATTCCGATAAAACACAATGGAGAAAAACAGTTCGGTGAATTTAAAATATAATTTCCAGTATTTTGCGCGTGAAATTAATGAAATAAAATAAAGAAAGAGTGCGTAGATATTTTTCAGAAAGAAAATCATATTTTTGATCAAAATTGAGGTTTTTATGGAACAAAACGTAAAACCTTGATTTTCTCAAAACTGGTTTTCTGGAAAAACTGCTTTTCTACTTTGGACGGCAGTATACAGGGTGTCTACCATTTGGATGGACCAAACTTCAGGGATCGATTCTACAACTAATTTGCAACAAAAAATGTCTACTAGCAATTTCTTCTTAATCCACTCAAAATGCCTTTTTTTCACTTCGAAGTTTTTTGTTTTCTCGTATTTTCAACCTTACGGCACTAAGATGGCCATAACTCCCTTATTTCTCAGACTACTTCAAATCTAATTAGACCGTTGGAAAGAGCGTTAAATTTCCTATCCGTGTATGAAAACCCAATTTCTTAAAGCCATTTGTAAAAGTAGAAAAATGAGTCAAAGTCAACATTTATAATTTTTTTCAAAAATTTTCGTTTTTCAGTCTAACGATTCTCCTATAAAAAATAGCGCTATCGTGGTGCACTTAACGAGAAAAACTAAGTACTAACTAACTACTAAAACCCAAAATCTCAGATTTTCAACGGTATGTCAGTTTGTCAGTTTTAGAGAAAAATTTCTTAAGAAAATTGAATTTTATGCGGAAAAACGTGATTTCGCTACTGAGCCGACCGGTCTCGTTGTGTTTGCAAATCCTTGTGAAAGGCAGAAATAATACCAAGCTCCCAGTATCACTTTTTTTAACGACATTAATCAGTTTCTCATTGAATTTGAATTAACTTGATAAAATGGTGTTTTGAAGCAGAAAAATAAGGATTTTAATTTAAATTCGTACTTTTTCTTCACAACAATTGACTTTCTACTCTGATAATGAGTGTTTTTCACTGTACCTATAATCACTTTCCGGTATTAGTAATAGTAACTACATTACGGTCCTCTCAAAATGAATTAATGCCAAATAGAAGGGATTGATACCAACAGGAAGGAAAGGTTGATCGAATAAAAAAACTTCTCCTCGAACGTATTTGATAACTGTTCACTTCGATTTAAAAATAGGGAACTGAAATAAAATTTATGAAGAATTAAAAAAATAATAATAATGAATTTATTCTGTTTTCAAAATGCCTGCCTCTTTCTAACACGCATAGGGGGCATCTTCGCATAACTGATCTTGAAACTCTACGGAGAGTGCAAGTGTTTTGCATCCTTTGCCCAGATTCAAGGATTCTGGAACAGAAAGATCAACGTACTCTTAGTCTCGCTCTTGGTTCCCATATTTTTGTTCACCTCGGTTAATGCCTCCACAAAAATGTTCCTACCTTTCAATGAGCATTTCACGGGTGTTCACTGTTTCTGCGTATACCAGTGACTTGAGCTCGCCCCAAACATAAAAGTCTAGGGGGGTCAGGTCAGGACTTCTAGGTGGCCATGGTAACGGTACATAACGCCCGATCCATTGGCCGGGAAAATGTTCATTCATCCAGTCACGGATGATTCGGGCATTATGGGCCGGGCAACCGTCCATTTGAAACCACACGTGAACCCTACGCGCAAGCGGGATGTCCTCTATGAAATTTAAAATTTCCGAATTGAGAAGACCCAAAAAGCCTGAAAAGAAAAAAATCATAATTCCATTTCGGTTTTTGGTACATCATTGTTATTAATAGTGACTAGAAGATCGAAATCAAGGATGTTAGACTACAAGGTAGGGGTCACGAGCCGCGACGCTTGAGGTGATGACGAAGCTCGGTAACCACCCGCCCGCTAAAGGCCCTTCTTTCCCTAGTATTTTCTCTTTTACTTCTAATTCGAAGTAAGTACTTCTTTCACTTCGAAGGGTTTCATTCAACTCCAAAGTTTTTCAAAAATCAGTTTTATTTATTTTATGCTTACATTACGACATTAGAAATTGATTAGAATGGATATAACTTTTGAAAGTATGTATAACTAGTATACCTAAGTATATAACTAGTAATTTCTTCTTTTTTTTAAGTGATAATTTTTTTCATCTTCTTGGAATTCTGGCGGTTTCCCTGGAGGATCGTTATTTGAAGAGTTTTTCTTTCTCCCGAGCTTGTCTATTTGAATTCTTCACTCTGATGAACGTTCGTGTTCTGACATAACACAGAACCAAATAATCGTCTATTTGAGGGTTGGACTCCTGGATGCGAGTTTTCAACGTTGAGAAAATGTTTGCATTTTTGTTTATTCCTTTACCATGGTATTTAATGAACTCCTCCTCCATTGCCTTTACGTCCTTCATGAAGCTCCCATTTGGTCGGATAAGCCAACCCCTAGATAAGGTTCCCACCCACGTTTTTTAGGAGGATGTTGGCACATCTTTCGAATAACTTCCATAAAGGGCTGATTTTTCCGGTTGCTTCTTTTTGAACCGGTATATCAGATATCCCGCTAGCATTTCGAGAAGTTCTTCGTTTTTTTTGTCAGGATGTTTGTCAAATTTTTCTTCAAACTCGTTTTCAAGTTCAATTTGTTCTATTTAGTGTCCTTTCAAAATGAATTCGCCCATTCGCTGCCGAAGCAACTCATTTTCCTCTCGTAAACTCTTATTTTCAGCCAACAAAAATAACTCCTCCAGAGGCCGTTCATCTATAGCGGCAAGCGGTGATCCGGCTTCACTATCTATTCACTACTATTCACTTCTATTTCTAAATTACCATAAGAGTTTCGATCAAAATGGAAGACCGAAATTTTCAACAATTCATCAGCTTGTCGTCGATGATCTCGTTTTTCCGCTCTTTTTCGGCGACCATGATCTGACATACACTCGTCTTTATCCTGACCAGACGAAGAAAAGGTAGTTGTAGAAATCGGTAAAAATAAACGAGGTACTGCGTCAGGCTTGAGTTTTTTCCGTTCAGGTGTTATGTTCAGTAGCTCACTTTTCAAATCCCGTTCATAGTCACTTTTAACGAAGTGTTTAGAGCAAACCCGGGCATTTGATACTGAAAAAGTATCAGCCCTTTTGCAAAGAAAATCCATTTTTCTTGAAAAACCTTCGGGAACCGGAGCAGTTGACTCCCGCGTTCTTCTTGATTTCTTTGATGGTTTCTGCAACCAAAAATGGCACAAATAACCATTCTGGGGCCGCAGGGAAACGGCGATTGAAAAAGGGATTGAAAAAGAAAAGAGAATAGAAAGAACTTGACAGCGTACTAAAACGGAACGGAATAATATTCAAGTCAATATATACGCTATATTATAGCGAACTTGACCACTGAAAGACTGGAATATGAATTGGAAGACTGGAAATATGGTTACCGAGTGACGTCACGTCCCTGGGGATTCCCCAGTTTCGCGACCCCTACCTTGTAGTCCAATGCCTTTGATCGAAATGTTTCCATTCAACAGTCCAAAGTAGATCCTTACTTCCAGCGCTGAGGCGTTCAGGTATAATGAAGGGGTCGATGAGAGAATTCCCCAGAAGTCCAACCCATACATTGACCCTAAATGCATACTGATGTCTGCTTATTCTGACTTCTTGAGGGTTTTGTACTGACCAACTACAATGACAAAAGAAGGTTTCTGCTTCAACCAAACTAATGTGGGGTTTTCAAAAACTTGCATTATCTGCCCAACGGAAGAAAAAACTTACAGGTGCGAATTGTGAGTATTGAACACTTCAGCTCTGGTAAACGTTGCTTCGTCTGTCCACAAGATATTTTCCAGGATGCCATTACCCTGAGCGAGGAGCCACTCACAAAACCTCAGGTAAATAATCCCGAGGGAGAAGGCCTTGTACCCTCATGAGGTGGAATGGCTACAAGTTGTGATTGCGAAGAATGTGGTGTACCCTCTGGTGCGACACACCAACCTATGAAAAGGTGAGGACAATAATTCATTTAGATACCCAATGCAATAATTTAAATTGTAATTTAAAAAAATAAGAAATGGCTACTTGTTATGGTTTCAGTCAATTATTTCCTTACATCGAGCCATTTAAGGCGATTGCAAAATCGAAATCTTCAGATCAAATGACAGGATAATATTAAGGGAAAGAACACATTTCAAAAAGAATCAGAGAGATTGGTACCAGAATAAAGAAATGCAAGGAACTCGGACATACAAATAATAATAATAATAATAATAATAATAATAAATATATAAATAAAATAAAAAATCGTGGTCCCACGACAACCCGAATTGAGTACCTCCTCTTTCGTGCGCCTTCGGCGTGTCCTTCGACCTGTCTCAAAATTCTACGGGTACTTGTCCCTGGGTCCTCATGGACTAGTTCCAGGATTTGAACCTCAAACATGGATGGATTTCTCTGAATCTCTCTTCGTACCACCGAGAATGACCCTGTCTCTCTCAAACGGTTAAATTTTTCGAAAGTTCTTCGGGTTGGATCTCTTCTGTCAGGGAACCGCCTGGAATACTCACGGGCGCCCTCATGACCATTCCCATTGCAAAACCCGTACACGAACACCATGTCGGCAAATCCTGGTTCGAATAGGTTTCCATTTTTCAAAGGATGGAAAGAGACTAAGCCTGGCGACTGAGAAATGGTAATAGGGTCTGAACTCATGATAATCGTGCAAGATTCGTCCCGCACGGATTTCATCCACAACATTCTGTTATTGTGCACTTGAGAGTCAGAAATCAAAACATTGAGGTACCTACTTACCTTGAGCTCAAAGAAAAGATTGCCGAAAGGTTCATCTTCCAAGGGTATCGCAGTAATCCATTCTGAAGCGGCCACGATGGATCAAAGGTGTCACAATTACTAAGTAATAATTGTTGACTTTGACCTATGAATTCTTTGACTTTTATTTTCATAGAGAAACTTCATGCAGACCCGAACAGTACATGAAAATTTCCTAAAAATCGGATAGTAGCGTCGTATCACTTTTGACTTCAACAAGGATTTGAAAACACACAGACCGACTGTCAGACAGGCATACACGAAACAAAATTATTCAGGAAGCTCTAAAACATAAAATCCGAGTGAAAATTTGATCTTGGAGGAATTTTTATTTTAATCCTTGAAAAGAGAACGCAATACTACTTCCGCCACCTTCGTCGGGTCAGTAGCGAAATCACGTTTTTCCGCATAAAATTCAATTTTCTCAAGAAAGTTTTCTCTAAAACTGACAAACTGACATACCGTTGAAAAGCTGAGATTTTGGGTTTTAGTAGTTAGTTAGTACTTAGTTTTTCCCGTCGAGTGTATCACGATAGCGCTAATTTTAATGGGGGAATCGTTGGCCTGAAAAATGACGATTTTTGAAAAATATTATAAATGTTGACTTTGACTAATTTTTTTACTTTTACAAATGGCTTTAAAAAATTGGATTTTCTTATAGGAAATTTAACGCTCTTTCCAACGGTGTAATCATATTTGAAGTTGTTCGAGACATAAGGGAGTTATGGCCATCTTAGTGCCGTAAGGTCGAAAATACGAAAAAAAAACTTCGAAGTGAAAAAAAGGCATTTTGAGTGGGTTAAGAAAAAATTGCTATGAGACATTTTTTGTTGCAAATTAGTTGTAGAATCGATCCCTGAAGTTTGGTCCATCCAAATGGTGGACATTCTGTATATGTTGGATGGTTCGGGTAGTAGGGCAGCAAGCTTCGCTCCAGCATCGTCAACGTCATCCACTATAATATCTGAGTGGCTTTTCACTTAGCAGAAACTGCGCTATGTATGTTTCAACCTGAATGAGGTTATATGCTTAATATAGAGCGTTCCACGCTAGACATACATATAAAAGAAACCCGGAGAAAAACCTCCAAGTTCGGACCAATGTCGCAGTTTTTACGTTATTTGCTGCAGTGTGCGCTGCCCCTGACAGACACCTCTGAAATGTGCAGCAAGCTATCTTCGAATGGAATTGGAGCATTGTTCTGACTGATAATCGTAGTCCTACAATACTTGTAGGATCGAGCGATTCTGTGGGGGTTGAAGAACCACTTCTCGCACCAGAGCCTTCTACTCCGCTTCCACTCCAAAGACATTCCGACCCCTTGCGGCCGATTCGCAACCTCCGGCAATGAGGGAACCCTCGACCTATCGCCGCTCCCGACACCTGCGGTTTCCAAGTCCAAGTCGAGCTCAAGGGGCTGTCGCCACGACGGCGGTAAACCGATTAAGGATTCAGAGTGCTCGACGGCCCGCCTTTATCGCTCGTTCACGGGCAGGTGACTCGGGATTCAAACTTACTTAGATGTCGAGTGGAGAGAACGATCCTACTCCGTATTTGAATTCTTTCTAAACAGTATACTAGAAAAAAGGTCAAACGAGGTCACCCGTTTTTGTCCAGTCGAGAAAAATGAGGGAACAGAAAAAGGTTTGCCACCCGAATTATTGACGTATTTCCTTGCCTAGGAATCTCAGATGAGTAAATAGCGCCCAGAAATTGCATAGAAGTTCGTATTAATAAGTAATTGAGGATAAAAGTGACGGCATGTCTCGCGTCCCATTCGTCTAAATCGAGCTGACAACACGTGCATGTCATAAATGTCACAGCTGCCATACGTTCACCAGCCATTCAAACTCGTCAATAGATGACGTCCAGGCTAACAAAGGTCGGCTGTCGTGCCACATATACCGGACAACAGGCAAGCATTAATAGTTTGAGTTCCGAATATCAAGTTCGACTGTCGAACAAAATTAGGAAGGAATCCCGAATACCAAGTCTACCCATTTCTTTATAACCACATCACTCCACCACGTTTACGGTACAAGTCTAAGGATGTCAAATTAGCTCCTAAATCATTTCAAGCTCATCTACTCCATTGTTCTATGCAGTGGATCAATAATTGGCGGGTGAATGATGGCCACCGCACGCCAATCAGAAACTAATTTCGTCGATCGCTGTTAACAGGTCTTCAACCACGTCGTTCCTCTGAGCCTTTGGAGTAATGGAACCAGGGTCGTCACTTGCATTAACGTCATGTGTAATTATTGGGAGTAAATAACAAGGATACTACATTGTTGTAAGATTACCAATTACAAGCCTAGGGCTACAGCTTCAGCGGTACAACCTGTTACCAATATCTTGGCTCCATGAAATCAAAATGATTGTTAAAACGCTGCAAATTATTACACAAAGGTTTATTATTTTCCTGTATAGATCACAGCTTTGCCATTGTCACTATCTACCAATCATAGGTACCTACTACCACCTACTACATACCTACTTCACAATTAAGTTTATTTGGAAGAAATGAACGCTTCACACCCCATTCGAAAAAGTAGGGAGTTGTGGGTGCCTTCACTAGGAAATTTGATAACTAGTTGCTAAGGACGCAGAACCGAAGAAACGAACTACGAACGCATTTCGGTCAGCTACAATTCGAAAGGGAGATTAGACCTCTTTTGAGGTTCACACTCGTGTTTCTGACTTATCGTAAGTCCAACCCTGAAGTTCTCATGGGGAGTGAACGGTTGGTCCTATATAGCTCTGGCTGATCTTATTTGATTCTAAAAATTCGATATTAATTTAAATTGATTAAATAACAATACCTTTATATCAAACGTTTTTGAGCTAGGGCGTTTTTGAAAATGTATGCCCTTACGCTTCAATCCTTAGAAGTGATTGTCTTCAACCAAAATACTGGGATCACAATTAGGCTCCAGGTGGAGCCCATATACCAAATTTCATCAAAATGGATTCATGGGAACTAAGGAAACGACGCGGACGGCGGACGGACGGAAATTGTTTTATTCGATTTTTGGATTCTGCGTACCTTGAAACGTAAATCTACTAATTGGGGGGGGGGGGGGGGGAGTTTTTTTCCTTGGTCGATTCCAAAGGTTCATAATTGAAAATAATGAACCAAAAAACTGCATGACACATCTCCACCCACAACAAGGAGGACGGCGTCTCAACATACTTAAAAACATGGAAACATACCGACTACGAAAATTTGACGGACGTAACATAAACAAAAACCTTACTCGGACACTAGGTATATTCAATCGAAAAAACCCCACAGACGGATTCATTGACAACCTGAACATTAAAAGACGACGAATAGACCACACTACCCATAACAACCTAGGAACTCAAACAATAAATAACTTGTAATCTACTAACCAAAAAAAAAGATAGCTAGGAGTGAAGCCTCTGTCAGAACGCTGAAAATTATTGCACAATGGTTTATTATTTTTCTATACAGATCACTCGTCTGCAAACCACCAACCATCCAACATGAAGAAAAACATCGATCGCATTTCGGTCAGCTAAAATTTGAACGGAGATTAGGCCTCTTTGGCGATTCACACTCGTGTTTCTGATTTATCGTACGTCCAACCTTTAAATTCCCGTAGGGAGCGAACGGTTTGTCCTACAGGGCTCCGCGTGGTCTCAAAAAATTTTATACTATCTTAAATTGATGGAAAAACAATACCTTTATATCAAAATGTTTTGAGTTAGGGAGTCTTCAAAATTTCAAAATTCATTTTTGAACCCTTAGAAGTGAACTACATCAACCAAAATGTTCGGGGCACAACTAGACCCCAAATGGAGCCTACATACCAAATTTCATCAAAATCGATCAATGCTAAGTGGGAGAAATTACGCGTACGGACGGCCAAATTTTTATTCGATTTTTGGATTCTACGTATCTTGAAACGTAAACCAACAAATTTTGAGGGGGTGTTAAAAAATTGTTTTTCTTGGTCGATTCCAAAGGTTTATTATTGAAAAACACCGCGAAAATCGAGGGAAGCTGAGGACGTCACACCCTGGGGTTCCTCCCACAAAACGATGCGAAAACTGACCGAATTCAGACTGCTGTGCTCTGGCGAAGCGTAAAAGAATTATCTCAGCGAATAGTATCAGAGAACGTCAACAGGTAAAGTTGTAACTTGTGAGCACACGTAACTCAAATAATGTGATTCAAATAACGAAACTAACTAAATAAGAGCTGATGAAGACTAACAATGATTGATAAACTAAACATCTTCCTTAAATTCTCTAAATTTTTTGAGCAGCACACTATGGTTTTTTTCCACATCAGTGAAACCTATTTCGATTTTTTTTAATGTGAGGTAAATTCCTCATTAGCTGATGGCCTTAATTTTATCTCTCCCTTTCACTTGACATGACAGACAAACAACCTTTCACCACATGCTCTAGTATCTGCTCCCTTTCCCTTCTGATCCTTTCACCTCCCCTTCACCCAGACTATATGAATTGAACGACGGACCGACAAACTTTAGTACTCTCTCGATGGTATAAGAAAATACCCGACTTGTTGGTTACTATGAATTCTCCAATACGATGCGTAGGTAATAATTGTATTGCTAGAACCCGTTTGGAAGACAAAGTTCTGTATACTCCGTTGTCCCGAGCATTTTGTTTTATCCCCATACGCTCATTATTGAACCAAGAGTTGAAATTTTTGCTGCCACATCCATCAGGTGGGTTGAGGAAAGTGAAATCACACGCCAAGTAGGGTGGGTAGTACAGTTTCATCGGAAGCTATAACAGGGACAATGCAATCAAGTAGTTGGGGTTAAATTGATTGATTGCTCAATTCTGATGTGATAGCTTGGTCATAATTTCACAATTACATGTAAGGGTTTTTGGAGTAAAGAAAATCAACGCGATTCATAATTTGGTCCCGATTATTTCGATGATTTCTCGTTGTTATGAAAATTTATCGTGGCTCCTACTGTTCGGATCCAGGTGGTATCATTAATCGATCACCTTGGGCCAGCGAGCGAGAATTTTATTGAGGATACCAACAGAATCTGACGATGATAATTAATGGAATTCACACACACGCCCAGCCGCGTCACTGCACTCGCAAATTTTAGCAAAAACTGACTCTTCAATCAGAAAAAAATTTTGTTTAAAGAAAATCACGTTACTATTGGTCCGATGGCGATGAAATACCTAGGAGACTATCTTGGGGCTACCCGACACATACTTGAAATTTTCATCAAAGTCAGACCGTGATTATTAACAAATAACTTTCAAAAACCATTAAAAAATGATTTTGTTGCATATTGTAATCCATTTGATTACATTATCCCAGATAAACTCCTAAACTATCGGTATTTGCCACACAGGTAGGTCCTCTTTTCAACACCAATTCAAGTCAGGTTCGACCAGAGCTTTGGTGCTTCATTAGTTTGGAATTTCTGTCATACCTGATCTGATGAAAGCTGTCGATCACATCGTCTGATGGAACTCCAAATCAGAACCCTTCCCCATGGGTATCAATAGCAATCTCGCCGGACCCAAGCTCGGAACAGGCGTTTAATATTTCATTTAGGTAATCTCGTTTGCTTAGAGGAGTGGGGAATTGGCGTCAGATAATTGGATTGGTGAACCACAACTCCCACTGCCTAGAAATGAATCCTTCCTTACAATAATGATGTGCTCGTAGGGACCAGACCAATTTGGATCATTAAAAATTTACCAAGGTAGGCAGCTGCTAGTATCAAATGTGAGGTTCGCCTCAACAAACACAATTAGTCAAGGAACCAGGGTCTAACTGAAAATTGGTAACTTTCGCCGTTTAAATATTGAGATGTTTCGGGAAAATAATAAGAAAGGCTTTACAAAAATGGATTTCAACTTAAAATTGGCGTACTAACTTTTTCATCCGGAAAACATCAAAACGAACTGCTGCTTACAGGGAGCCATCACTTGCTATGGAGACAGGTGGTAGACACAATGTGTGTGTTCCCTACAAATATGATCACCATCTGGGCCTGTAAAACAAAAAGCAATCAGTCCGTTACGAATGTTATTGTAAGCTTATAAGGGTTTCTTAGTTATTAGGATGTCTAACAGTAACACTTGGGAGTCCTTATGCGATTGATCTGAGGTGATGGAGGACAACCATCAACGGATAAACAAAAATAACCTCACACAAATCCGTTTTAGACCATTCTAAATGCAAATCCGCGGAGAAAACCATAGGTGTATGTCTGCGTGTACGTGACAAAATTTTCCCTGGCCTTTTTTTCCAACTGATTTGCGTGTTTCTATTTTTGGTTTATTATTTTTAATAATGAACCCTTGGAATCGACCAAGAAAAACAATTTTTTAACACCCCCTCAAAATTTGATGGTTTACGTTTCAAGGTACGTAGAATCCAAAAATCGAATAAAAATTTGCCGTCCGTCCGCCGTACGCGGCACTTTTGCCACTTAGCATTGACCGATTTCGATGAAATTTGGTATGTGGGCTCCATTTGGGGCCTAGTTGTGCCCCAAAGATTTTGGTTGATGTAGGTCACTTCTAAGGGTTCCAAAATCAATTTTAAAATTTTGAAAACGCCCTAACTCAAAATATTTTGATACAAAGGTATTGTTTTTCCTTCAATTTAAGATTTTATAGAATTTTTTGAGACCACGCGGAGCTCTGTAGGACAAACCGTTCGCTCACTACGAGAATTTAAAGTTTGGACGTACGATAAATCAGAAACACGAGCGTGAATCGCAAAAGAGGCCTAATCTCCGTTCAAATCAAAGCTGACCGAAATGCGATCGATGTTTTTCTTCGTGTTGGGTGGTTGGTGGCTTTGCAGACGAGTGATCTCTATAGAAAAATAGAAAATAATAAACCATTGTGTAATAATTTGCAGCGTTTTTCAACGTGTAAATCGACCTAGTAGTGCACTACGTCACCAGAATTCCGAAGTTGGTGTCTAAAGGGCAGGAACAAGGAGTTATTGCTTCCGACTCTACCAATGTAGCGGAAGCATTTTTTTCTTTTCAACGTTGAAAAAAAAATGTTCTCCAAATTCAAAATTTTTACTCGCGTTTTTCGTTTCAGGGCTTCTTGACCAATTTTGGTTTTGTGTCTGTCTGTCTTAAAATCCTTGTAACGGGCATAACTATACAAAGTTAACGTTCGATTTCGATGAAATTTTCAGGGATTTTGCAGGTTGGCGTCTAGATGGTCCCCTATGAAAATCATCACTCTCGAAGATTAGTAGCCACTGAGCATGCACGAACGTAAATTTCCTTGTAGTGGCCATAAGTCCTACATTTCTCATCCGATTTTGTTGAAATTTTCAATGATTTTGCGTATTGAGGTGTAGGTGATCCTAAACGGAAACCATTGCTTCCGGACTGATAGCAGCTAATGCGCGTGCGCAAAAGAAAATTTCCTTTAACAGCCATTACTTCTATATTTTTCATCTTAATTCGATGAAGTTTTTTGAGATTGTACGGATGGGATGAAAATCGATGTCCCCTATGAAAATCGTCGATCCCGAACTGATAGTTGCCAGTGCTCATGCGCAAACGCGAAATCGCTGCAAATTATTACACAATGGTTTATTATTCTTCTATAGGTCACTCGTCTGCAAAGCCACCAACCATCCAACATGAAGAAAAACATCGATCGCATTTCGGTCAGCTAAAATTTGAACGGAGATTAGGCCTCTTTTGCGATTCACACTCGTGTTTCTGATTTATCGTACGTCCAAAACTTAATTTCTCGTAGTGAGCGAACGGTTTGTCCTACAGAGCTCCGCGTGATCTCAAAAAATTCTATAAAATCTTAAATTGAAGGAAAAACAATACCTTTGAATCAAAATATTTTGAGTTAGGGCGTTTTCAAAATTTCAAAATTGATTTTGGAACCCTTAGAAGTGACCTACATCAACCAAAATCTTCAGGGCACAACTAGACCCCAAATGGAGCCCACATACCAAATTTCATCAAAATCGGTCAATGCTAAGTGGCAAAAGTGCCGCGTACGGCGGACGGACGGCCTAATCTTTAGTCGATTTTTGGATTCTACGTACCTTGAAACGTAAACCATCAAATTTTGAGGGGGTGTTAAAATTTTTTTTTCTTGTTCGATTCCAAAGGTTCATTATTGAAAATAATAAACCAAAATTGCTATAAATACAAGCAAGCAAGAATGGAACACAAGTTATGGAAAGGATTGGAAAGTTGGTAACTAGCGGTGAGAAAGAAGATGGATTCTTTTAAAATTAAAGGAGTTACTTGTCCATCACTCTTCATCAAATTTCTTCAGATTCGATTTTGGTTTCATAGAAGATTTAATGCGTAGTTAATATTCTGAATTAATTCGAATCGAAGGAAATCTTGATTAAAAAAACCCCCGGTAGTTATAGAATACGGTGGAATTTCATTATTACCTCGAACGGACTTGAATCCAAATGCAGCCGATGCTACGAAACCTTCTCCGTTCTTTTATGTTTTCCCTCTCGCTTTCCTCGCATTATCCTTCCGGCGTTAACCCTCGCTCCGCCATCTTATCAAAGAATGGTCCATAATCGAATTCAACGGCATTCTCTCTGCTCTACCGATTTTATTCCGGAAAACTCCTCCTCATGAAATTCAGTTAATATAAACGCCGATTGTTTGCATATCAGTCACGCTTCACTCTCGATCCAATTATCCGCATTCTTATTTCTTTTCAGCGGAATTGTTTAGTCGGATCCAGGCCCATTTAGCTCTCGCCAGCTTAAATTCTCGGTGAATTAAACGCTACTTTACACAAGTTTTGAGTTGATTCACGGTTTGGCCCAATTGATTCCCGTGTTAGCGCTTATGCCATGCAAATGGGTCATTTCAAAATTTGGGGTTATTTTGTCCTCGAACTTTTCCATAAATTATTGTTGAAGTTTTTATGTTTTTTCTCCCGTAAACGTCCTTTGTTTTGGCCACTGAGGTAGATCCTGAAGTGGGCGCACACTTTATCAAGTAGTTTCACATTTATAGAATTTTGAATTTTTTTCCATAATTTCGACTTTGTAGGGAGAGAGAAAACCAAGTGTGAGTTGAACTCATGAAACCTTTTTATTCCTTCAAAATACGAGAATCTTAGTTTAGGAGTCTCTTTTACTTATCGCAATCACAGTCCGAAGCTATAATCTAGGTACATCAGAATTATCAGATTCTTCAAGTCTTTCAATCAGTCTAATCTTTCGTAAAATGTGGGTTAACGAAAAGTCAGAATTATATGACCCAGCGGTATGAATAGTTCAGGTAACTCTTAAAAATGTAAACGGCTTTGAAAAAAAAAACACTTCTCTCCCTGCAATTCCATCTCTCTTCCTACAAACCAGCCTCTTCCCTGAAGTTGTAGGTAGAGAGGTTGTAGGGAGAGAGGTTGTAGGGAGAGATATTTGTGAGGTTATCACTCTCTACTGGCCTAACCATTATTGATTCTGAACGTTAGAAAAAATACATAACACTATGGCATTCATAATTGTAATTTGAGTTTAATTAAACTTAGTTAAACACTTACCCTGATGAGTGAGGTGGTTGTAGGGAGAGAGAAAGTATTTACCTACTCTCAAAGCTTCAACACTTCACAACATAACCCACACAACTGGGAGCTTGGAAATTCAACAAACTTCAGTAGCTTCGGAAGCCATCTTGCAGCAGTGTTCACTTTTGTTTTTCATGACACAAAATAATCGTTTTCCAGGAGTGGGCAGGCATTTCAAAAAAATCAAAACATAGCAAAAACCCTTCCAATTCATGGAATTTTCGTTCGTTTCTAATTTATTCCTGAAGAGGAGAGTATAATAACGTTTTTTACTTAAATTAAAATATGAATATAGAGTTCTCCAAAAATTTTCAAAGTTCCCAACCTACCCTCTGTGACAGGTGTAGGGAGAGAGAATTGGGATCATTAATGATTTTTAATTATCTGAGTTAATTGATTAGTGAAATTCATTCTATGTGATCTTTGTAGACACCAACCTGCTGTATCTCCCTGAAAAAATTCTGAATATCCAAGACAAATAGAGTGTTCACAAAAGCTGCGTGACAAGAAATAACCCCAAATTTTGAAATGACCCAAATACCATGGTTTTCAGTGTTCCAAACTTGAAGAAACACCATGTCATGTCCAAACAGCTGAATTTTTAATGGAAATACTGTTCTCTACACTCTACTACCATATCCGCTGATTCAACCGAATGTTTAGGATTGTCGATTGAGACCTGGCTATGTAAAAATAAAAAAATTGCGAAAGGCGTGGTATAATATAAAACTATCGACAGCAGAAGAGGGAAGTAGTAGGACTGCTAAAGGAGCAGAGAGGCCCCAAAATCAGGTTATTGAGGGGTGGGGGGGGGGGGGTAATCCGGATTTTTGCGGGGAAAAAAGAATCTCCAATAACTTGAAGTCGTTTTGAATTTTCGAGGGAAAATCAATACCCTATGATAATACTCACATAATATTCCCATATCTAACTGGTTGAAGTAAACATTATATACCCCATCTTTATGCATTACCCTTGGAATGCATAAATCACTAAACAAAAAGTATTATGATGTCTTGAAGGAAATCGACACAACACTAAACCCTCCACCTTCGTCCGTCAAATAGCTACTGAGAAGGACAGCAGGACCACCAACCTTCTCTGTGGAGGAACGAAGAATACCTTTGCGCGATCAGTCAGATCGGCCGCGACTACTGAAGGGTTAACACTAGGAATATAACTGCATTAGCCCTCTGAAGGGAGGGAACTAATGCCACAAGTTTCAAGTGATTTGTATATAAAATATTTGTAGTCACACTTGATAGTGTATAATGGCATAAAGTAAATATTTAAAAACACAAAAAATATGGATGGAAGAATAGGAATTTCAGCTCTCCAGCTCTTCAGGACGTGGAAATCAGCAAGATAGTTATTTCTTACAGTTTTTCGAGCTTTTCCCCTTAAAGTAGAGTGAACTCCCACGCGATTTTCCACAATTTTCTACGAGTTATTATGTAGAAAATAATCTTTGAGTATTTACATGACCAAGGGCTCAGCTGAAACGATATTTTGGTGTTTTATCTTCGCTCGGAGTTGACGATCAGAAGCAATGACGAGTTGATTTAAACATTTGCTAAGATCGTTAAGAACACGGTCGTTTGAAGGGAGGCTATGAATAATGGAAACGGAAGGTTGGAGAAAGGATAGGTATCCTACCTGCCGGGTGCAATCGTAAGAAGAGGTTTTATCAGCCTGGTGAGCTGCTTTAATGCCGCATAGCAATTCACCATGAGACCTAGGCAATCAGGGGATTGTATGTGTGGGGCCAGTTATCTCCTGACCAGGCTCTCGGTTCCTCCCTGAATTTATCACTCCTCGTAACTCCTTAAACTGTTCATGTCACTGTTCTCTGGAGCACTACGGTACACTGCTGGGTTGTTTGGTTCTTCTATTGGTGCAATTCTTTTCTTCGCGTAAGCAATGATTTTAGGCAAATCAAAAACAAATACTCGTACTAAAAATATGCTAACGAAATTACTTGATTTTAACAACGCTAAAAGATAGATCGGAATGCAGTGGACTGTGGTTTACTTAGAAAACGCCGAATACAGGGATATGGTTTTCATCTATGGTTTCAGTAATGGTAATACTTCAGCAGAAAAGCGTAAAAACGGCGCACTTTTCCCTGGTCGTCGTCAGCTGTAAAAAGAGTCAATGCGATCCAAACCAGATGTAGGCTACCGCGTATTAACGGCGATGGGACCAATCGAACCAAGTTGAAAATGACAACTGAGTTGCTGAGTTCCACGTCCTGAAGAGCTGAAGAGCTAAAATTCCTATTCTTCCATCCACATTTTCTGTGTTTTTAAATATATACTTTATACCATTATACACTATCAAGTGTGACTACAAATATTTTATCTAATTCAAAAAATTTCGAAACAAAGATATCGTTTTTCCATCAGTTGAAAATAGTATGGAATTTTTAGAATTTTTAGAGACCACGCTGAGATCTGTAGGATAAACCGTTCGCCCCCTACGAGAAATTAAGGGATGGACTTACGATAAATCAGAAACACGAGTGTGAATCGCAAAAGAGGCCTAATCTCCGTTCAAAGTTTAGCTTATCGAAATGCGATCGCTGTTTTTCTTCATGTTGGTTGGTGGTAACAATGGCAAAGCCGTGTTCTTTGCAGACGAGTGATCTACATACATAGAAAAATAATACACCTTTGTGTAATAATTTGCAACGTTTTTGGTTTATTATTTTCAATAATGAACCTTTGGAATCGACCAAGAAAAAATATGTTTAAACACCCCCTCAAAATTTGATGGTTTCAAGATACGTAGAATCCACAAATCGAATAAAAATTTGGCCGTCCATCCGCCGTACGCGGCACTTTCCCCACTTAGCATTCACCGATTTTGATGAAATTTGGTATGTAGGCTCCATTTGGGGTCTAGTTGTGTGGTTAATGTAGGTCACTTCTAAGGGTTCAAAAATAAATTTTGAAATTTGAAATCGCCCTAACTCAAAAAATTTTGATATACAGGTATTGTTTTTCCATCAATTTAAGATTCTATAGAATTTTTAAAATTTTTTGAGACCACGCGGAGCCCTGTAGGACAAACCGTTCGCTCCCTACGAGAATTTAAGGGTTGGACGTACGATAAATCAGAAACACGAGTGTGAATCGCAAAAGAGGCCTAATCTCCGTTCAAATTATAGCTGACCGAAATACGATCGATGTTTTTCTTCATGTTGGATGGTTGGTGGCTTTGCAGACGAGTGATCTATATAGAAGAATAATAAACCATTGTGTAAAAATATGCAGCGTTTTTATTCGATTTTTGGATTCTACGTACCTTGAAACGTAAACCATCAAATTTTGAGGGGGTGTTGAAATTTTGTTTTCTTGTTCGATTCTAAAGGTTCATCATTGAAAATTATAAACCAATAGTTGCTTGACTGCATGTTTCGTGTGAAAAAATTGCCATGATATACAACTTTTTAGTGGTAAATACTTAAACATTGAGGCGGTTGCTCTTCCAAAACACGATTTACAGTCATGAACCTTGAGAAATTGGCTATAAACTTTATCTTTTTTCCTTACAGCCCCTCATGGGGCTTTCATGGAGGGATTTTTCTTGCCCAAGTATGTTGAAAGGACTGAAACAAAAACGGTATTAACTGTTGTTATCTGTCTTTTCGATAACACAAAATTTTGTGTGCGAAACTTATGGGTCGCAAATCATGAATGGGTGTAAGAGAAGAACGCAGAAGAATCAAATAAATATAATAAAAATATCATAAATGAGAATATTAATAATATTTTTAAAAATTAATAATATTGTTGATAACGTAGAACTTATGTAACAAATTACTTAAATTATTCGCATTGTTTGTCGGTTTAGAAAAATAAATATGACTAGATATCATTATTTCTTTCATTTTCCCCGAAGAATTGAAAACTTGATTAGGTCGCTCACAGCCGTGGAAAAAACTCGTCTGTGATACATGATGGAACTTCAATTCTTGTCGTATTCTTGGTAAAACTTAATCAGAAACTCGGTGTGTGGACGTCGATTTATTTTTGTTGGTATGTCTGAACACCTTTCATTTTTTTATTGTTGTACAAATCTACCTCTTTCTTTTTGAAATGTGTTCTACCAGTATCCACGGTAGTCCTCATTCATTTCGCTGTGCTGAAAGTGTCAGAAATTAGTGGTAATAGTAACTTTCACCTCTAAATATTCACATTAAAGGTCTGATTGTAAGCTTTAGGGGGGTTCCGATAACCGTAAAATGCTGCAAAAAGGGTTATAGAGGGTTATTCGCGAAAACCTGCATGAGCCTCATCAAACGCGTTCATGCATCTTCAAGTAGGTAAAATTCCCTACCAATTTTGAAGATAATCGAATAATAACGTGATGAGAGAGTGCTCTACAAAGTGGGTGTTGCTCTTGTAGACATTCCGGCCTGTCACTGCTTGCCCACTTTAACCATCGAGGAATTCACAACTGAACAATTCACCATTTACTATTTTCACAAAGAGGATGTTCTCCAAATTAACATTTATAGGCGCTATCTATATTTTTTTGAAAAACCTCAATGACAACAACTCAGATACTACTCAAAGTCAATGAAAATCTTAAATCCCAAAACTTGAGCTAGTACTTTTACAAATCTGAGACAAAAATTATTGGAGTTTTTATTACAAATTTATTATTACACGCTAAGTGAGTAGGTTTGCATTAATATGGAAAACGCTGCAAATTATTACACAAAGGTTTATTATTTTTGTATACAGATCACTCGCCGGCAAAGAACTCGGCTTTGCCATTGTCACCCCCTACCACGTAGCAACAGCGATCGCAATTTGTTCAGCTAAAATTTGAACGGAGATTAGGCCTCTTTTGCGATTCGCACTCGTGTTTCTGAATAACGTGTCCAACCCAAGTTCTCGCAGGGAGCTAACGGTTTGTCCTACAGAGCTCCGTGTGGTCTCTAAAAATTCAACACTATCTTAAATTGATGGAAAAACAATACCTTTATTTTGAAATTTTTTGAGCTAGGACGTTTTCAAAATTACAACCCTTAGAAGTGACTGACATCAACCAAAAGCTTCGGTGCACCCTGCAAGCTAGACCCCAAATGGAGCCCACATACCAAAGTTCATCAAAATCGGTCCATTGGAAAGTGCCACGGACGGCCAAATTTTTATTCGACTTCAGTTTGAATTCTACGTACCTACCTTGTAACATAATTTCGGGGCGAATTCCCAACCAATCTCAAAATAGCGAGAATCGTACCCTTATTCAAAGGAGGAGATAAAGAAAATATGGAGCATTATAGGTCGATTGCAATCCTTCCCATATTCTCCAAAATCCTAGAGAAGCTTATTGCACAACGGCTGACAGACTTTTGGGAACAGGAGTGTGTATTTGCCTCACACCAGCACGGATACAGGAAGAGTTTAAGTACCATTTCTCTCCTTCAATCAGTGGTTGACGAGTTGGTGGACTGTCTGGTCAAGAGGAAGATAGCAATGGTGACAATGTGCGACCTACCGAAAGCTTTCAATTGTCTGTCAAAAGAAATATTGCTCAGGAAATTGGAATTTTATGGAATACGGGGTGTCACTCTCGGCTTGGTTGAGTCTTACTTGACAAGGCGGTGTCAACTTACTGACAATGGGGTCAAGTCCGGTTTAATCAGACAGCAGGAGATTGGGGTTCCTCAAGGATCAATCTTAGGCCCACTACTCTTCATAATTTATGTGAATGACATAAATATTTGCACACCGGCACACCTCGTACAATATGCAGACGATACGACCATAGTATTGCGGGGTAAAACGCAGCCAGACGTTGAAAGAAAGTATTTAATTGAAATGAACAATGTAGAAGAGTGGTTCAGTACCAATAGGTTAGTTTTGAATCCCCAAAAATCCAAGCACTTGCTTGTTGGCGTTAGAACCAAACCAATAAATAATAACCTATCTACGGTTGAGTCAGCTAAACTTGTCAGAGTAACGATTGATGAACGCCTGAATTGGAGTCACCACGTCGAGTCCCTCATCAGAGAGCTTCATGGTGCAGTTTACGCATTAAGACAAGCCTCGACATTTTTGCCGGAGGAATCCATGTACTTCGGAGTCTTCCATGCAAAATGTACGTATGCCTTGCATATATGGGGGAATTCTCAAGAAATTGATAGAGTTCAGCGTATGCAGAAAAAAGCACTTCGAGTATTGTGTAGAGCTGGCCACCTAGATCACTGCAAACCCTTATTCAAGAAGATGGAAATCATGACGATCATAAACGCTTATATTTATTACGCAAGCTGCTACATCAATGATAGAAACACATTAGCCCGGGGAGACATACACGATCATCGTACAAGAAGGAGAGACGACGTCGATCTGCCGTTTCATAGACTATGTGTGACACAGAAGCAGTACCACTACACATCGATAAAGATTTATAATAACATTCCAAGTCAATACGAGAGTTACCAAAGAGGCAATTTGAGAAGACCATGAAGATTTTTTTGAAGGAAACTCCATTCTACAGTCTAAAGGAATACTTTGACCAAAAATTTAATATGACTTATGTATAATGACGCATTCATGTACATACATTATGGTACAACGAATAAAGAACTATTACACTAGATTACAAAATTTAGGGGTGGTCTGGCTGCCTCGTTCTTTCACCAATTTTCTTATGGTATTTGGTGTGCTGAATCCGAATCTGACGTCAGTTTTTTTTTGTTTATGTCGGATTTTCAAGATATAGCTAGTTTTAAGATTTTTCTAGTTCTCACTTTTCTTCATTTTTTGGTGAAAACTCATCTTGCTCAAATCTCCTCAGAAAGTACTCAGACTTATAGGAAATTTCATGTAAAATCCAAATATGTACTTATTTTTTAAGTAAAACTGTGTTAAACCCCCTATTTTCCACAAAACGTATCAAAAAACACCGGTTCTCAACGTTTTTCTTCGGGTTTTCCCTTACATTTTGCCACTTGAAAAAAAAATTAAGGCTAAAAAAAATTTTCTCGGGCTTTTAATTTGTAGGGGGGACACCCCAGAGGAGAATGAGACCAATCGCAGCCTCCTAAACCCATTAATACCGAAGGTATGAGCTTTTTCATGGCACTGAGATGAAAATTCACAAAAACCGTTAGTTAATTTTTCGAGATAACTATGTGCGTTCCTAAATCTGTTATCCTCAAATGGATTTTCCTTTCTTCTACATTTTTTATGCTTGTCATTGATTTATGTAAGATCAAAAATAGGTACTCAAAGGGGGAGTAAATCATAATTGGGAAACTCTTGTTTTGTTAAGTGATTTTAATTCAGTTTTAAAAACGAAAAACAATAAAATGCAGAAAAGTTAACGGTGTAAATCTGTTTCATGAAGGCTCAGATGAATCAAAAGTTGGTAAAATGTTTGGTTATTCCTCTACCTCAGAGGTTCCACCAAGATATGAAAACCATGGAAGAACGGTACAAAGGGTATTGGGAAGTTCACATGATGGCGGACTATTGTTGGATTTACCTCAGGCGGCGAAGTTTTCTCTACATAGATGCCGGCGAAGAAACCTCTGAGGTGGAGGAATAACCAAACATTGTACCAACTATTGATTCATCTGAGCCTTCATGAAACAGATTTACACCGTTAACTTTTCTGCAGTTTAATGTGTTTCGTTTGTAAAACTGAATTAAAATCACTTAACAAAACAAGTGTTTCCCAATTATGATTTACTCCCCCTTTGAGTACCTATTTTTGATCTTACTCTTAATAGGTGACAAGCATAAAAAATGTAGAAGAAAGGAAAATCCATTTGAGGATAACAGATTTAGGAACGCACATAGTTATCTCGAAAAATTAACTAACGGTTTTTGTGAATTTTCATCTCAGTGCCATGAAAAAGCTCATTCCTTCGATATTAATGGGTTTAGGAGGCTGCGATTGGTCTCATTCTCCTCTGGGGTGTCCCCCCTACAAAGTAAAGGCCCGAGAAAATTTTTTTTAGCCTCAATTTTTTTTCAAGTGGCTAAATGTAAGGAAAAACCCGAAGAAAAACGTTGAGAACCGGTGTTTTTTGATACGTTTTGTGGAAAATAGGGGATTTAACACAGTTTTACTTAAAAAAATAAGTACATATTTGGATTCTACATGAAATTTCCTATAAGTCTGAGTACTTTCTGAGGAGATTTGAGCAAGATGAGTTTTCACTAAAAAATGAAGAAAAGTGAGAACTAGAAAAATCTTAAAACTAGCTATATCTTGAAAATCCGACATAAACAAAAAAAAACTGACGTCAGATTCGGATTCAGCACACCAAATACCATAAGAAAAGTGGTGAAAGAACGAGGCAGCCAGACCACCCCTAAATTTTGTAATCTAGTGTTATTATTATTATTATAAACCAACAAATTTTGAGGGGGTTAGAATTTTTTTCTTGGTCGATTCCAAAGGATCATTATTGGAAATAATAAACCAAAAACTACGGTGAAATAGGGAAAGGTCGGGCACATTTCTTCACATCGTTGCTCATGGAAGGAAAACAGTTATTCACAGTGATATTTTCATTGGAATATCATGAGTTTCCCGAGGGCTAGTTCAGAGGTTCTACAAAAATAACCTAATCCCGCGAGATTGGAAGACCAACTTGAAAGGTTCATTACTGGAAATAAAGCATAATGCGTGCCTGTCGAAGATTGGATTTGGATCAGTTCCATGAACTAGCAATGCTGGAGCGAGATTGGAGAATCTGGGCGAGATGCCAATAAATCAGTGGTAGGTGCTAGGCATTCAGCCGATCGAACCTTGTAAAGTTGGTTGCTCGGTGTTCGAATGGAGAAGGTTTAAAATTAAATTCGTCCATTCGACCCCACTGGGAGGCTTAGAAGGGGCCGAACAAGTGGGGGACTCATGATCCTGAAACAAGTGGAAGCGGGTAGAACAGAAGGTGCCAATGTAAAACCACTTGTTCCTAATGCGCGAGTCTTTCTCTTTCTTTCCGTATCCATTATTCATAGGACCCCCGCCAACTTATCCCCACTCCACCCACTCGATCTGCTCTGTGCACTTGGCACTGCTTTTCAGAGTCATCGAGAATATATTTCAACCCTCCACTACGGGGAGACCCATTTTATAAATTACACGTGGAAGTCCACAGAAGGTCGTATTGCGCACCACTTCTTCAAGACTAGTTAGGTATCTTGTCCATGGAATCCAAGCATATCAAAATACTCGTAATAGGAAAATGTTCAGAGTGAAAAAAGAGTGACGATTGTCAATTATTAAAACCTCCCGTGGACCCGATCGGCGGTTGGACACGGTGTAGCAGGTGGGGTTTTAATCACCTCACTCAGTTCATGGGCGCAGGTGCTATGGCGTCGCATTTAGTGAGAGTAAAAATGAATCTACATCATTTATTTAGAAGTATATTAATTGACAAGTCACTAAAGCTAATAAACCCTCAGGTAGGAGGACAACACCTGCCGTTATGAAAAAAGCGTAAACAAAATGATTTAAACTGTATATCTTTAAATCGGAAACCGTCGACAAAAATGTACCCAACAATTATATTCATCCCCCTCACCCTTTGACACCATAAGACTTTGAGTGATATTAGAACTCCGAATTTGAACAGCATTTTAAGATCCATGATCTACCGAACAAGCGAGTACACCCATCTGTTGGGATGGTTGTGGTAGGCAGTCCGTAGAAGATCAGGATCTGTATTCTAAGTGAAACACGCAATAACCCTCACAATACGAAGTTTCAGGTATCCTGGCACCATGGTGATACCACCGAATTGGTTCGGTAGCTGAAAGAATAGTTCATTAAAATCTAAAGGTAAATTGGACCTCGTTATGAAAATACCTGGTAAGCGACAAAAGTCGATTTTGAGAAAAACGCGTCCAAAGTTTTTACGAGTATACACGTTGTTTTGGTAGTTGGTATGGGAATTAAGAGGTCAAACTTCGTCTCTGGGGGTTTTTTGGTGTGTTCTTTCCAGCTATTGGGTCAAAATGTAAGAAAAATGTCTGCAAGTATCATTTTCATGCTTACCTGGTTTTTGCAAAAATCACCCAGAGACCAAATCTAAATTTTGAAAACCTGGTAAGCGCCAATGTGTCGCTTAACTGGTAATTGCGAAATTAATTGAACAGAAAATAGAACATTGATAACAGGGTAAGTGCCAGTTTATCGATTTCCTGTTTGTCACATCAAAAAGAACAGAGACTTTACCAGGAAAATGTCACTCCTAACCTTCTACTGAGGGTGCACGAAAAAAAAAGAAAGCATGATGGTCACCGAATTCATGTAAGTACTTGTACTTACTTGAAAATGTTTATAAAAAGATAGTAGATGATAAAAAAATAAATTTGGTTATAACTAACAGGTTCTACGCCATTGATATAGTTTCCTCTCCCTCGATTGATACGTTTTGTGATAGTCAGGGCATAGCTAAATCGTGTTCCTCGTGAACTATGTAATACCTATAGGTACGTAAAACCGGTCGCTCGCCACAATCCACGGATTAGAGCTCCGAATTCGATAGGCAGATAATAGGTTAGACAAGACGAAATCTTTCATTTTTATTTTGGAATACATCTTTTTTTAACCTTGAAAATTGAAAACTGCATCCGCTACCTTAGGTAGACTCGAAAGCAATAAATAAATTTAATAGTAAAGGAACAAAGTAAACGGATGGTAAAAAAAATTCCAACTTACCGTTGTACCGTCAGCTAGGTTGACACTAAGGCACATTTGAACTAACTTCCAACCACGAGTATTCATTTTAATGTTTAAAAAAAACCACACAATTTTTTGTTGGAATCTCGGATGGAAGAACATGACCGTGACAATAAAATTCTTAGATTAATCTGTCGCTTACCAGCTTGTTGACTCAGATGTTTGGCCCTGCTGAATTTACGCAAATCCCTGGTAAACGACGATGTCTGGCGGTTACCAGGTGTTTGCGTAACTACTGTAGTGACCAATTGGTGCTTACCTGGTACTTGCAATGAAACCTAGTGGCGCTTACTAGGTATTTGCGAAATAAAATTCAACATTTGGCGCTTACCATGTTTTTGCAAAATAAATAATCGCGGATACAAGGCTTGTCGCTTATCTGACGTAATAATTTAATTACTTTTAATAAACGTAACTGAATGAAACCACTCCAGAATCGTAGATCTTGACAAGCTGAATCCAACGTTACCAAAAACTTGATTTTCGATTTTTGTCGCTTACCAGGCATAACTGGGTCCAGTTGATCATGTTCCCTGAATTTCCAATCTTGGGTCATATAGGAAAACGCTGCAAATTATTACACAATGGTTTATTATTTTCTATATAGATCACTCGTCTACAAAATCACCAACCATCCAATATGAAAAGAAGAAAAAAAAATAAAAATAAAAAAAAAAAAAAAAAATCAAAATCACCAACCATCGATTGCATTTCGGTCAGCTCTAATTTGAACGGAGATTAGGCCTCTTTTGCGATTCACACTCGTGTTTTGATTTATATATATATATATTTCAATATAAACACTTAAATTTTCGTAGTGAGCGAACGGTTTGTCCTACAGAGCTCCGCGTGGTCTCAAAAAATTCTAAAAATTCTATAGAATCTTAAATTGAAGGAAAAACAATACCTTTATATCGAAATTTTTTGAGTTAGAGCGTTTTCAAAATTTCAAAATTGATTTTGGAACCCTTAGGAGTGACCTACATCAACCAAAAGCTTCGGGGCACAACTAGACCCCAAATGGAGCCTACATACCAAATTTCATCAAAATCGGTCAATGCTAAGAGGCAAAAGTGCGTACGGCGGACGGACGGCCAAATTTTTATTCGATTTTTGGATTCTACGTACCTTGAAACGTAAACCATCAAATTTTGAGGGGGTGTTAAAATTTTTTTTTCTTGGTCGATTCCAAAGGTTCATTATTGAAAATAATAAACCAAAAGAAGTATAGAAAAATCGGATATTCTCTAATTATTTTCTCCCACCCACCCCTTCACCGGGCAAATGTCGGTACTCTGGTAAAGTAACGTGCAACTGGGAAGTACTCTGTGTCGATCAAATAAAGAAACACGCAAATCGGTTGTGAAGTGGGGGTGCGCCTGATTTTTTTTTTAAATTTTTGATCGAAAGTTGGCCTCAT
This sequence comes from Apolygus lucorum, assembly GCA_009739505.2. Classification (NCBI taxonomy): domain Eukaryota; kingdom Metazoa; phylum Arthropoda; class Insecta; order Hemiptera; family Miridae; genus Apolygus; species Apolygus lucorum. The sequence continues at coordinate 15,319,615 of CM019167.2, forward strand.
CCAGAGAATTTTGACACCAGCCGTTCTCATTTTGGATGAGTAGATCTTTTTCTATGATTTTTCAAAGTTTCGAAAGTTTATGTCGTCACGCGTCCCTCCCACCTGGGCGCCCCCCCCCCCCCCAGCCCACTGTGACGTCATAAACATTCGAAACTTTAAAAATCATGGAAAAAGGTCTTCTCACGCTAGAAGGTCGCGGTTGATGTCAAAATTCTCAGAATGAGGTCTAGATTAAAAATAAAAAAAAATCTGGTTTAGATTAAAAATAACAATAAACAGTTTTTCCGTCCCATGCGCACACCCCATTGAGGACTAGGCAGCTCGCTAGAGATGTTGTCAGAATGCGCCTTATTTTCAATAAATAACTCGCTGTTACTCCACCTTCGACTCTGATTTCGAAATTCCGGTAGCGTAGTGCCAACTAGATAGACTCTTTCGCCCAGCGAGAAAATCAGTTGGAGAAAAGGCCTGGGCAGAGAACATACAAACACACACAGTGGTTTTTACTCCTAGTCGAACGGGAAGGAAACATACGGAATCTTCCGTAACATACGGTATCTCTTGAGATTGGTATCTCATATTTGGTATTTGGTATCTCATATTGGTATCTCATATATTTGGTATCTCTTGGAAGGAAACATACGGAATCTTCCGTAACATACGGTATCTCTTGAGATACCGAAGAAACACCTAAAATTCGACACATTTGAACTAGTTTCTCATATAGAGATGAAATATAAATAAATAATTAGTTCTTGCAAGTGAATTGATAACAACCCTCCGACTAAATCAATTTGCGTTTACATTTCCGCAACTTCGACAAATTTCTAACGGCCATTTTCAAAAGAAGGGGCTTTCAGTGAAAGAGATCCGTATTCCTACTCATCGAAGGACATTTGATTGAGCATTGGTTGGTAGCATTCAGTATCTATCTAGAACAGAGTCGGCTCCTAGTCTAACAGGAGAGAAACACACAGAAGAAGAAGAAGAAATACACACGGAAGAGATGCGAAAGAAACAGCTGGGAGGTCGCTCTCCTCTCTGCTCTAGTCGCGTGTTTTGCCCGCAGCCCGCTCAACAGCCTTTTGTTTCCGGTACCGTTTTTCGGGTATTCTGTGTTATATTCATAGTTTGTTATGTAGTTTTGTACGCGGGGAAGCGAATAATGAACGAATTCAAGCGCTCAACAAGGACTGGGGACTTCTCATGTGAATTTAAGGTTCGATCTGACTTCAATATTCACTACCTACATCAACGTTCATAGTAACTTTCATTACAGCGTTGAATTCAATGTATTTTATAGTTTAGATCCTTTATATTATAATGGCTCCCATTCTTTAATAATATAAAATTCCTTTATTATAATAGAAAAAGCCTTTATAATATAAAACTCCCACATTATGGGAATCAGTTTTCCGCCGTGAAGGGCAACTTGAAGGTTTTCCAAGTCCGTGTTTCCGACAAAATGATCGTCGATCGTTAGGAGGAAACACGAATGCGAAGTCACTCATTCGTACGAATCTTTTCTGATTTATTATAACAAGTCAGGATGCCTCGGTACCAATCTAACTCCACTTACCAATAACGCACTAATTTTGATTGAATTGATCGTCATTGAAGTTAACCGGACGCTGTCCGCTGTCGTTTGGATTCGACCGCGCTGATTGTGGTTACCTACCGGTTAGATAGTGCATGTACGGTTTCAGTGGGAAGATCCAGTGTAATCACCTGCCGAGTACACCTACAGATAGGATGTGATGTGTCTTCATTGGCCGCCGTTTTCCTCGTTACGTACACAACTTTTTATGCGTGAATCAATCTCATTCTCGGTTTCATTCGTAAGTAGTATCTTATCAAGTTGGTATAAACGATTAAGGTAAAAGCACCAATAGTGGACACTTTAAGGAAAGTTTTGCATTGAATTCTCAATAGATATGATGGATTTTGTTTGAGAACGATGAACCTTCATTTTTTACATTCTATGACTCTTCGTCTTTTGATTCCACACCCAAAATCTCTAAATACTTCACTTTAAATATTTTTAAAATAATAATTACAAAAAGCTTTCTATGAGGGCAAAGTGGACACCACAATTTCCTTTCGTTTCTATAGTGGACACTTTCTGCTTCTATAGTGGTCATCACTCGTGTACTGCCTTTTTCGAGGGATTTATGCTTTAAATGGGGTCTGTAGGCTAGGATATTGAAAACAAAATTGGTCAATTATAAAAAGTAATAGATGATTATCACTTTTACAGTAGGTAGATAGGAAGAAAGTACAGATTTAACATGACTGTTTTCATCAAATTGATGAGGAAATCATTTTTCGATCACAAAACCCACGAAATACATCACTTTAGTAATAAATTCGTTATTTACAACTGGAATAGGCTGTTGGTTTACATTTCAAGGTACGTAGAATCCAAAAATCGAATAAAAATTTGCCCGCCCTCCGTACGCGGCACTTTCCCCACTTAGCATTGAACGATTTTGATGAAATTTGGTATGTGGGCTCCATTTGTAGTCTGGTTGTGCCTCGAAGATTTTGGTTGATGTAGGTCACTTCTAAGGGTTGAAAAATTAGGATTTAAATTTTGAAAACGCCCTAAATCAAAGAATTTTGATATAAAGGTATTGTTTTCCCATCAATATAATATAGTATAGAATCTTTTGAGACCACTCGGAGCCTTGTAAGACAAACCGTTCGTTCTCTACGAGAACTTAAGGGTTGGATAAATCAGAAACACGAGTGTGAATCGCCAAAGAGGCCTAATCCCCGTTCAAATGTTAGCTGACCGAAATACGATCGATGTTTTTGTTCAAGTTGGTTGGAGGTATTAATAGCAAAACCGTGTTCTTTGCAGAGAGTGATCTAAATAGAAAAAAAATTAACCTTTGTGTAATAATTTGCAGAGTTTGGCAGCTGTAGCCAATGGGGTGCCATTTTTGACCTCTATATTTAATGCTCTATACATCTCCTCCTCATCATACTGCCAGATACTACTACCTGGAGCCATTTTCCTGAAAGAAACATACAAAATAGATAGTAATACGAACTAGAAAATGCACGAACCACCTGTATGATCACAATTAGACTTGTTGTTTCAATAGTGGACATTTGTGATTCAAAAGATAACACCCCATGTCCACTATTGGTCCCCATGAACAGAATGATCCCAAATTAACGTAGCATATACAGCTGTATATTGAGAACAGGCTGAACACAAAAAAAAACCCAGAATAAAAAATCATTCATGTTTCAAAAGTGGACACCCAGTGTCCACTTAATGAACATTGGTTGTTTAGTGTTTGTTAAGTGGACACACGGCCTAAATGCTCACTCAGGATAATTTGCAAGAAATCCTTCATGGAAACTAATCTATACTATCTACTTGAACGTCACAAAAAAACCAGAAGTCGCTCAAGCAATTATAAATTCCAAAACTACTGTTGCAACAGACCTGTCTCCTAACGAGGTTCAGCAGCAAGCACTACGTTCTAGCGACAGACCTCAACTACGCCATTTTCAAATGGTTATTATTCTTTCCCATGATGCTCTGGACTATCGGTATTTCTACAGTAGCTTCATAGATGGCACAACCTACAAATTCTATGGATTTCAAAGTAGTTTGGCGCCTATTACTCTTATTTTTCACATTTATGCAAGCAAGTGTCCACTATTGGAACAGTGTCCACTATACCCCCATTTACCTTAGTTAAAGAGTCATTTTGTAGTACCTAATGTGTGTTTCCATTTCTTCAATATCGATCGTAATTACACATCGTCAGTCCCACTACAACACCGTCTAACTAACATTTTGGCAGTTTTGAAATTCTACCCATTTCTTATGGATATTTTAACCCTGAATTGATTGGTGAGGTCGTTTTTAGGCTAGCGGCAACACTGAATTAGTAATTGCAAAAAATGTAACACTGGATACCACAACACCGGCTATCTGCAGTTATTCCTATTGACATCTGAGGGTCGAACCTACTGCTCTTCGTTCTGAGAGTATTTAATAACTAAATACAGCATTTTTTCTCTATTCCATTGGTTTTTATTCATCCTCAGATCTTACTGGTGAATATTTACGCTTGATTTCCTTGGGTTCTCGAATAGAAACGACTTTCTCGTGAAGTTGAAAATTTGCGAGCAGTTAGCCACTGTTGTCATCTCAGCGCAGGCAGTTAGCCACTGTTGTGAGGTTAATGGCTTTGAAAACACCGCGATTTTGCTTCCGAGTCTACCAAGGTAGCGGAAGCTTTGTTTTCACTTTTCAAGGACGAAAAAAAAAGTTCTCCAAAATCAAAATTTTCACTCGCGTTTTGCGTTTTAGACCTTCCTGAACAAATTTGGTTCCGTGTCTGTGTGTCTGTCTGTATGTATGTCTGTGTGTCAGTCATGAATTCCTTGTAACGCGCATAACTATACGAAGTTATTGTCCGATTTCTATGAAATTTTCAGGGATTGTGTGGGTTGGTGTGTAGACGGTCCCCTATGAAAATCATCATCCCCGGACTGATAGAAGCGACTGCGCAAGCGCAAACGTGAATTTCCTTGTAACAGCCATAACTTCCACCTTTTCTACCCGATTTCGATGAAATTTTCAGGGATTATGCGGATTAGGTTGTAGATGGTCTCCAACGAAGATCATCACTCCGGGACTGATAGTAGCCGCTGCGCATGCGCAAACGTGAATTCCTGGTAACGGCCATAACTTCCACATTTTCTACCCGATTTCGATGAAATTTCCAGGGATGTTACAGAGTAGTGTTTAGATGGTCCCCTATGAAAATCAAACAGAATGGTTATTCATAGAGGGATTCATTCATAGAGGGATCGTCTCCCGTGAGAATCTCAAATCCTATTCATTGCATCACTAGGCCTCAATAGGTAGCGCATAGAATTATCCTCCAGGGGTCCCAGGTTCGAATCCCAGCCGAGGCTAAGAATTTTTTTGATCCAATCACATACATCTACTCACTTATATTTTTCATCCGAATTTGATTAAAGTTTCTAGGATTGTCCAGATTAGCGTGTAGGTAGATGGTCCCCTATGAGGGTAGTGAAAGGTACTTAGAGATAGGTGTTTTGAGATTAACTACTATGCATCGGATCATCTATACTATAATCGGGTTATGGATACGAGGAAGCTATGTGCCACACCCACTTGGCAGACGTTTTTTTGAATATTTTAGCTCGGTTGAGGCTCTTTCGAATATAAATCCATCTCATATATTTTCTGTTACGTGATGAAAATTTGTTAGCTAACCTTTTTTTTGCATGGTTACCAATGCTTAGCACTATAGCAGTACCTAGGTAAGGAACTCCAAGCGTTAAACTTTATTCCTTCCATTATTTTGAGATAATGAACAAACCCCAATTTTAGATCGTTTTGAACGGATTGTATTATTTTTTAATCGTAACTAGTTTCCACATCTGAATTATGTACTGATTTTTATAGTGAAAATGTAAAACCAGAGGAGTGTTAGCAGAATGATAGAAGATATAATTTTGTTTATTCTTCATAAAAGTTTCATGAAAAACTATAATTTTACTTCCAAGTCTACCAATGTTGCAAGAAGCATTTTTTCCACATTTTAAGGTCCAAAAAGAAAAAAAATTTTCCAAAATCAAAATTTCCTCGCGCATTATACGTTCAGGAATTCCTGAACATTTTGGTTTATTATTTTCAATAATGAACCTTTGGAATCGACCAAGAATAAATTTTTTTTTACACCCCCTCACAATTTGTTGGTTTACGTTTCAAGTTACGTAGAATCCAAATATCGAATAAAAATTTGGCCGTCCGTCCACCGTACGCGGCACTTTCCCCTCTTAGCATTGACCGATTTTGATGAAATTTGGGATGTAGGCTCCATTTGGAGTCTACTCGTAGTTGTTCCCCGAAGATTTAGGTTGATGAAGGTCACTTTTAAGGGTCAAAAAATGAATTTTGAAAACGCCCTAACTCAAAATATTTTGATATAAAAGTATTGTTTTTCCATCAATTTAAGTTTCTATAGAATTTTTAGAATTTTTTGAGACCACGCGGAGCTCTGAAGGACAAACCGTTCGCTCCCTACGAGAATTTAAGGGTTGTACGTACGATAAATCAGAAACACGAGTGTGAATCGCAAAAGAGGCGAATAATATCTAAATAATTTTCGTTCGTTTCGGCGAAATAATCTCCGTTCAAATTTTAGCTGACCGAAATACGATTGATGTTTTTCTTCATGTTGGATGGTTGGTGGCTTTGCAGACGAGTGATCAATATAGAAAAATAATAAACTATTGTGTAATAATTTGCAGCGTTTTGGTTCCGTGTCTGTTTTGTCTGTCTTGTAACAGGCAAAACTATTCGAAGTTATTGTTCAATTTCGATATAGTTTTCATGGATTGTACTAGTTGCGGTGTAAATGGTCCCCTGAAAGAGTAGTACAAGGTACATGGGTGGTCCCCCATGAAAATCATACCGCGAAAAACACAAACTGGCCAGCCATTATAAACAATGTCTAGTCGATGTGTGCTTCAAAATATTAAGAATTCATGCACACTGACTAAACGATCGGTCATTGTACAGAACGACTACTTATTATATACAATGTTCGCATTATACAAATTGCAGTAGGTACATAGATAAACTCTGTACGGTGCTTCAATATCACTTCGCACTCTACTTGAATCGCAGTCCATTTTCCATCCACTAGTACGGTCTACACCTACTCGTCGCATGTGTTGTTTTCATCCTTCCGTCGGGTCTGGGTTACTCGACGAGCATGATATGGGTCTCAGGAATGCGGAGTTATCAATGGCGGAGAAGGGTGGAGGAACCGATACAATTGCTATCAATCACGCGTCGAATGATGGATGCTCGGCCACTCAGAGACTGCACTGCACGCCCTGCCGCTTCCACATCCTGTAGACGAAACATTCTCCCACAGGGGGACGAAAACCCGCATTTCCCAGGGCAGATGGAAGAAAAATCGTCGCATTCTGTTGTGTATCGCTCAAGAGGGTTGAGGAGGCTGGTAGAATAAGAAAGTATAGGTGTTCTCAATGGACTCATGAGGTGAGCGATGGTCGGACCCCGATAAAACCCTCGTCATTTTTTTTTTCACTATATTATGGCCGAGCGACTGAAGAAGACCCTGTGAGAACCACAAATACTCCAGGAAACTTTGTATTTCCCCATGTTGGTTCGTCATTGAAAATAATGGAATCGAGCAGGAAAATTGTAACCCCTTTCGAAGATTTTCACAATCAACGCTTATCAACTATGGTTGATGATACAGAGCTCTAGGTGGTCTTATTCGTTTCTTGAAATTAAACACTATCTTAAATTGAAAGTGAATGAATTGAACTGGGTGGTGTTATTAATTTTTATTAGATCGTCACTATTTCAAATAAATGAAAAAGCTGTATGTTAAAGTTTTTGAGCTGAGGCGTTGGAAAATATCCACCCCTACATCTGTGAATGACAATATAACCAAAATATTCTGGGCACAACTAGTCCCGAAATGGCGAGAAGGATTAGGAAAACTAAAAAATATTGTTTCGTAATGCATGGATTCCAGGGGACGTCTCGTTGGAAAAGCATTAGGTAAATTTAAATTTAAACCTTCCTCGTATGCATAACCCGATTCTATAGATGACGTTGTAGATCCATTGAAACTACACCACGGCGATCCTCAGCAAGGCGCTCTATCCCATTTCCGGCGACAGTCCCACCCTTACTCTCGCACACCCCTTACGTCAAACTTGGTAAATACAAATTTGGTTACCCTCACCCCAATAAATGCCCAAGAATTCATAAAGATAAAGACGGATTGATAAAAAGGAAAAAAAGTGGGTGTGGCACATAGCTTCCTCGTTTCCTTAACCCGATTGTATAGATGATCCGATGCATAGTAGTTAATCTCAGAACATCAATCCCCAAGTACCTTCCACTACCCTCATAGGGGACCATCTACACGATAATCTGAACAATCCTGAGAAATTTCGTCGAAACCGGATGGAAAATCTAGAAGTTATGGCTGTTAAATGGAATTTACGTTTGCGCATGCGCAGCAACTACTATTAGTCTGGGGGAGATGATTTTCATAGGGGACCATCTGCATGAAAATCTGAACAATCCTAGAAAATTTCATCGAATCGGATGAAAAATTTTTTCATACATTTAATGTAAGTGTTATGGCTGTTACAAGGATTTTACGTTTGCGCATGCGCAAAGACTACTGTCGATTTTAAGGCCTTGATTCTCATCGAGAACCACCTGCATTCTGATCCGCATAATCCCTGAAAATTTCATCGAAATCGGATGAAAAATGTGGAAGTTATGGCTGTTACAAGGAATTCACGTTTGCGCATGCGCAGCGGCTAGTATCAGTCCAGGGGTGATGATTTTCATAGGGGATCGTCTACACGCCAACCCGCACAATCCCTAAAAATGTCATCGAAATCGGACAATAACTTCGTATAGTTCGGCCGGTTAAAAGGATTTCATAACAGACACACAGACAGACAGACACGGAACCAAAATTGTTCGGGAAGGTCTGAAACGTAAAACGCGAGTGGAAATTTCTATTTTGGAGAACTTTTTCTTTCAACATTGAAAAGTGGAAACAAAGCTTCTGCTACCTTGGTAGACTCGGAAGCAAAATACAGATACCTTAGAGCGAAGGCGTTATGTCCAAAAACGGAGTTTTGAGAAAAAACGAAAAAGAAATCTTCACCAGTGCACAATTCCTAAGATACCTAATGGAAATTTTTCAAGAAATTTTCAAGCTATAATCATCAACAAGGTCAATTATAGTTTTGTTAAGTTTGAGTTTTTCTAAAATTAAAAACAAATCAAAATGTGGAAGATAGACGGACATAGTGCCTTTGCGTTTTAAGGTATCGGTATATGAAGCATCTCGAACTAATGAGAAAATCTACCTTCTGGTTTACCTAGTGATAAATTCATCTTTGGCCGATGAATAAGACACGTTTCCGTCGGACGTCTTATGACTCTTTCGTTCGTATCCTCGCCGAATACCTACCGTCTTAGCTATGCTTAGCGCCCTCATCAAAATTCAGTTTCACCTCAAACTCCTTCCCGACCATCGTTAACCTAACCTCTTCATCCCTCATCCAGTCTAAACGGCGAAAATCGTTCTGAAGCCGCGGAGATTGAGCGGAACTGATGGCAGACGAGGTGGGGGGAAGTTGTTAAAAGAAAGAAATGAGCTCGACGAGAGAATACCGTGAGAAGTAGAGTGAGAGAGAGAGAGCGATGATGTTTTTGGACACGTGGAAGAAATGGGGGAGGCGTACAGCGTTCAGTACTGCGGTAGATATAATACCAAGTTGGATTACAAGGCATCACCCTCTTTTATGACGTGTTAAATTAGGAAGAAGGCAGAAGGGAGAGACGGTCGGCTCGCAGCAATAACTTCAAGACGCTTGATTTATATCTCGGGGGTCCCCTTACAGCATTGCTAAGCTTCCCTATAGATCTGGAAGGTTCGCCGTATAAACTTCTGACCCGCTCGTTCCTGACCAGTGTGTATGCAACTTTAAGGTATCCGACGGAAACTGTTACGATGTAAGGAGATCTCGATTTTATGACAATATTTCAGATGCTCTGAACAAATATAAACGGATCGAAACGCCAAAAAAACATCATAAAACTGTAAGTGTTGATTGAGTACAAATTAATATTCAACAATATGAGAATGAAGATAGAGTACAATTTAAATCTGGAGCAGATTTCAAAATAAATTATTACTGCATTAACAATGTATATTTGGGAAGATATTTCACCGCTATATTCGATGGTTATTGCACATAAATGAACATAAGGTGTGCAGTACTTGAGCCATGTAACGTACAACTAATTTGTGATACAAAGTGTCTCTAGAGTTTTGCTTTCCAGTCTACCAAGCGAAAGCTTTGTTTCATTTTTCAAGGTAAAAACATTCTCAAAAATAAAACTTTCACACGCGTTTCACGTTTTAAACCTTCCTGAACAATTTTGCTTACGTGTCTGTCTGTCTGTCATGAAATCCTTGCATTTTCCTGTGAGATTAGAGACCACCAGTTAGAGAGTACCGGATCTCTGTTCAGAGCCTGAAGCCACCAAGACATCAACAATGAAGGCTCCTCTTAATGTTACCACCAAAGATCTGGACGATAACTGCTTTGTTTTAGGCAGAAGAGAAACTTCAATACTTCAGGTACTCAAGTGAAGATTATTACAGCTTATGAATAGTTTCATACAATATGGGTCCCAAACCATTATACAAAGGAACTTACCTTTGCTACATCAGAGTACAGAAAATAGCGAATGGGAAACCTCCTTCATTGATAACCAGGTCAAAATTTATGTTTTCGTCTCTTATTTATTTATTTTTTGTCTTTCATAATTGAAACATGAATGTAGAATCAGATGAATATTTGCACGGCTATAATTAGTGATGAATTCTGCCAAATACAAGATTTATGTGAATAACTGGTGCACATACAAATACAGGGATTCCATCGATGGTTACTGTTGTACTTTGACGATTGGTTTTATCCGTTTATTGCATTTCCAAACCAAATGAAACCTTTTCCAAGTCAAATAAAACCTTTTCCAAACCAAATAAAAACTTTTCTAAGTCAAATGAAGTCTTTTCCAAACCAAATGAAACCTTTTCCAAACGAAATGAAACTTTTTCCAAATCAAATGAAACCTATTGAGAAAATGAGTGAAATAAGGGACATAGATAGGTAGATACTCTGCAAAGTTCAGATCGATGCCATTGTACCTATCGTACAAAGAAGTTGCCAAAATGAAAATTCAATGAATTTTAGACATAGGATTACTGAAGTAGATCTCACCCTAGTAGAATAGGAAACAAGTAAGTTTGAGAAATTTCTGACTGTTGAATGTGAGTGGGTACTTACTCGCCACGCCCACACGGAGAAACCGATAATTAAGGGGTGTCACCAATTATTGGTGACTAAGTATTATTGGTGAGTCAGTATTATACTTACATTGACTGATTGAACTTCTAAGACTGAATTTCTGAAATTTTATAATATATTATTCATCTAAGATTGTTTACTTTACAGAAATACACTATGTTTGGAAAAAGTTTCACTTGATTTGGAAAAAGTTTCATTTGACTTGGAAAAGGTTTCATTTGGCTTGGAAATGCTATATATCCGACTTGCAACATCCAAACTTGCTTCGAATCCTCTTCAGGTTGGAGTTCGCCTGTTCAACATTCTTCCTCTTGACCTTCGAATCCTACCGACTGCCTCATTCCAGAGAACCATCAAAAGAATGTTGTTGGATGCCGAACTGTACTCATTGGATGAATTTGGCCAGAATAATAACTAGCTGTATATATATATTTTTTTTGCACTGGCGTTTGTTTTACCTTCTGGTTTCTACAAATAAAAACAATTATTATTATTATGCCGATAACTTACTGATAACTATGAGTACTTCTAAAAACCTCATTGAAGACAAAGCAGGAACCCCGAACCATCTTCAAAATTGTATTTATTCGTTCGATCTACTAGTGATCCGAGAAGCACCTAGAGAAACTACTTACAGTAGACCACCCTAATTCACGTCATCACTGGATCGAGCGATCACATACGAGATGCATGCATTCAGGGGAATCATCCCGGTGATAGATCATAACATTGGACTTTCATCTGTTGGTTTTGGTCGGTTGTCTGTAGAAGATCACACATGTATATTCAAGGTGAAACACCCTAACACCCACATAATACGCGGTTTCTGGTGTCCTGGCGCCCTGATGTCACCACCTGAGGTCCACATTGGCACGAAGGATATTTTTAGCGAATTTTCAAAGAAAATGAAGCTATTGCAATGGCCTCAAAATTTTTAGAATCGACTTTTTCGAAAAATTTTCACACTGAAATCCGTTTTGGAACATTCTGAAACAATCCCTGAAGTTTTTCCAAAAATCATATGTATATATATATGTGTCATTCCGGACGATAACTTGAGTAATTGTTTAAAATTTTTTTTTTAGTTTTTGCCAAAATGTTTGTAACAACAAACCATAGGTCAAGTTCGTTAACCAGCAATTTTGGACAATCCAAAGTGGTCCAAAATTCAAAAAAACTCCAAAAAAATGGGTTTTTCCAGTTTTTTATGGTTTTTACATTGAAAATCATGGTAATATATGGTATATTCGGATTCAGCAAAAAATTTCTGATATGAATGCATTTTTCAAAAATGAAAATTGTCCAAAATTAAGAAAAGTTTGTAGCTATATATATATATAATGAATACGCGCGTATATTTGTTGTACCCAGAAATGGAGTAGCCGTGTGGGTACTCTATGAGTTCGTAGAGACGAGTAGAACATGAATATGGACTCCTAACGTCTTCAAAGCATACCCAGCAATAATTTGCAGCGTATTATTAGCAAATTTTCATGCGAAAATCATGTCGAAAAAAAAAAAAAAAAAAAAAGAGTCCTCGTTCAAATATTTTATCGACAACTGCCACCGATAGAAACGTTTAAAACCCAGTGTATTATTGAAAATTGCACGATTTTTTCGTACATATCGCGAATATAACTAAATGTTATCAAATTAATTACTTAGATGCGGTAACGCATGAAGGAGAAAAATGTGTGATAAACAAAAGGTGGCTTATTGTGACGAGGTTGGGAACTTACGATCATGAACGCGATCTGTCGCACTCATCTTTAACTACGTCCTGGAGCTTCCACAATCAGAACGCTTCTCGGGCTCCCAGATTCAGCTTTCAGCCCAGTGATTTCACGTCTTCCGGGACGTCGATTATTGGTGTAAAAGTATGTAAAAAAAACATATATACATATTTATAAACCAAGAATCGAAAAAAAAACTTTCTACAACAAATTGCAACACCATTGGTCCTTTTCTTAACCACACCTTAAACTGAATGATTTCTTTGAAAATTCGCTCATTAATTCATGCTGCATGAATGGACTTTTTTTTGAAACCCATTCCTTTGGATTCCATTAGTTCCTTAATAGGAAAAAAAAAAATATGGAAAAATAAGGTATTCACTGAATATTTATATTCCTCCACTCACCTCCCCACCAAACCAATTTTGATACAATTTTGGTCGAATAATCTGCAACTGGGATGTAATCTGTGGAGACCGAAAACAGAAACACGCAAATCGGTTGGGAATTCAGGACTGTAGCACGCTACAGGTACCTGTTGTTAGAATGCGACTTATTTCCAGTGAATAACTTTCCCCTCCCTTCCCTTTCTCCAATTGCGAAATTTCCAATGGAATCAGAATGGTCGTAAATGGATTTGTACGTGATTATTTTTTTCTCCGTTGAGTGTGTCGTATGGAACGCCATAAAAACTACAATTTTGGAGTTGGCTCGTTGTTGCTGCAGGGTCTTCAACTGATATATTTTTTCTATCTCTTATGAAAATTGATCAGAATTTAATTATAACTGTAATGATCATTTATTCATCATGAATATCATACACGTCATGTTTCCATGTTGTTTTTCCATAAAAATTTCAATCCGCCCGTTGCTTGATCGGGCGAAAAATGTGTCTGCCTTTCCAATAACTGCCCTCTGATTTCGTGAACTTCAAGTTGCATCGTGTGTGTGTGTTCACTCTGCATCGTCGTGTTCACTCTGGAGTGCGGTCCATGTAGCGAGAGGAGAGTGCAGCATCAGCTTCTTGATTCTCTCAGTTATTCGAGGACAATATTATTTGGTTAGGCTCGATATCTCAAAATTCAACGCGTGTCGAGCTGAAACTCGGGAATCTTCTTATGAATATTCACATACCTCTTCAACATGGGTCATGACTTTATATTCCGATTTCTCCATCCCTCGTGCTACATGAATTATTTATCAATACCCCAAACTTGGTGGGTAAGTATAGAAAATGTGAAGATCACAATATGAAATGTTCCTCTTAAGTATCCAGTTCATAAAGATACTTTATTTTTCTGAAAGTTAAGACAAATTGAAACGAATCGAATGATCGAAATATTTTTTATTTTATTTACATGGCATTTTAGATAAATACAGCCATGAAGTTTAAATTAAATTGTACAAAGTAAGTTATATCTCAATTGAAAGGAAAAATAAACTTCAGATTAGACGAAGTAATAAAATTGTGAATCTCGATATAAACCATGGGATTCTGTAACATCAAAATATAATTAAAAGGCGTTTCCAATATGGAGTAAATATTATCAAAAAAACTTTTCTTTGGTTTATAAACACACTACACTCTATAATTAAATGTTCAACATCACCAAATATATTTTCGTCGCAGTACCAGCACTCGGGCGTTTCATATATTCGAGAATTAATTATGTGAAGATATGCAGGACAAAAGGCCACTCCAGTTCTCAAACGAGATATGACTCGGCGAAACTTCCTCTCTCCAACAGTTCCCTGCATCCACGGTCTCAATTGTAGCTTAGGTTGGTGGGATTTATAAAATAGTATAGTCTCGCATTCATTATACATCTTTCTCCATCGGGTAATATGTTCCGCTTTGGGATTTAACTTGTACCGGTTATTAGCAACCGTATGAAGTTGTGATTGAGAACTAAAGTGGTCTGCGACCATGTTAAGATTACAGCCTTATGGGTTGTGATTAACGCCAATGATGTCAACGATTAATTTGTAGAACCACAGTTATACAAGTTATAGAACAGTTATACAGTAATAGAACCACAGTTTACAATAATCCATCTTGTTTACTTCGCATGTATCGACATAAATAATAATCGAACAGTGTTTAATAAACGAGTGCCTTGAATCCGAGTCCATCGTCATTAATCATTGCTTCTCCTCATTAAATTTTACTATAAGTCCTCCTTCGGGGTCGAAATGTTTAGGAATGGACCTAGACGTGCTCCTCTTTTCGCTAAAGAATCAGCTTTCATATTTCCACTTATCCCATGGTTTGCCTTCACCCAAATTACAATTATTTTTATGCGTTTAAGGTGACATTCGTGTGTTGTTCGCAGAATATCTACCATTAAGGGCTTACTTGCCTTATAAAAAGCTGGATTCTGCAGGAGTGTCATCGTACTCAGTGCATTTGAGTATAATAACGACTACAGTTTCAAAAGGGACACTGTTCAAAATATATTGAGCGCTCATCTTGATTCTGTGGTGAACGAACTTGAATTTGGAGAGATTTTGTACGTTCTTCCTATTTTCTCGGTCTCTTCCCAAAAGCCTGATCCCACTCCATCACATGATCTTGATCCGTATGTAAACGATCGAAATGAAATGTAAACGATCGAAACATTGTTAAATTAAATACGAGTGTCAATCAAAATAAGCTAACCAAAATTACAAGAAATCTGGTGGTTGACGTCAAGTTAATCAATGTATAAAAGTTGAAATCTAAAAATATATTTAATAAATTGCAAAATATCCTACTAATGAAAATAAAACAAAATGTATTTTGACATATCGTCAGCGAATTGTGGTAGGGTTGTGCTTTCTTATTGAGGTAGGGTGGGCGGGTCGTGGGTGTATATCAGGTGCAGGAATGGTACAACCTGGAGAGAGATACAGCAGTTTTGTACCTTACTGAGATGGCGTGATTTGACATGTAGGACTGAATAAATCTGTAATACGTCACATTGTGTCTGGTAGGTATGGTTTGACTTTGTAAAGAAGGTCTTAGTGTACCACCTTGTCAAAGATCTCTTCCGTGTCAAAGAAGACGCCTGCACACGCCTTTATTATTTCGAAAGTCTCCAGAATCTGGTTTATTGCTCTGTGGATGGAGACATATGTCTCTACAGACGGCCACGGCGGCCTATCAGAATACGTTATAATTACTTGTTTCTCCTTTTTAGCGGTTTGCCAACATCAGTTTCGAGTTCGGTCCGTTTTTTGTAAAAAATAATAAATAAATTCAATAATTATTTATTTATTTTTTTTATTGTTTACTTATATCTTAGATTTATTTTTAAATTAGTTCCTCCTAAGTGTTTCCGTACTGATTGTGGTCTAGTTTCCTTGCCCTGGATCAGTGTCTGTATTGTGGATTAGTTTCCGTAACTTGGCTTGTACGGCCGGTAGTTTGCATCAGTTTCTGGACTGCACATAAATTTCCGTGGTGAATGCTAATCACACCTATAAATTGAATCATTTTGAAGATGACGATACGTGAAAATGAGACCCAATCTTGTTCTGGATGACGAGGAAGCTATGCGCCACATCCAGTTGCCAGAGTACTTTCTCATTACCTTTTGTTCGATTTTCCTCATATTTGGTAGGGTACTCGGTAGTTCTGACCACTTCCTGTCCAATTACTAACTCAAACTCAAATTTTGTACGACGAGGGAGCTATGCGCCACACCCACTTGGCGGAATCCTCCCTCATGAACTATTGTTCGATTTTCCTCGAGTCGCCGAACCTAAACAAAACAGCACCGCTCCGAGCTGGAAGGAACTGGGTATGGTTTTATCTGGGAAAAGAACATAAAAAACATAGGGCCCTTTTCCGTTCCCACCCTTTACGAAGGGTTTTCAATCGATGAAAGGGCCCAAATTGAATCACGACCAACCACCCTACCTACCGCTCCCCCTCAAGTTATTTGTTATTTAGATCGAAAACGGTAAGGAAAGAAGAGTGGCACACTATTTTCCGTAGAACGAAAATGTCAGAAGGCTGGGGGGCGTCGTCTACCCGATTGTAGCCTTCTCACGTGTGTGAGGCGAATCAAGGTGTTAGCGCGGTAGAACCAATAAATTGTGCCGTACAGCCCATACCTAAATCATTTCGATAAAAGCCGAAAATTCCAGATGTCTTTTGTTATGGTCGAGTTTTAGTTAAGGATACAACCAGATTAGTTCAGATTAAAAAGACCGTCGTACTAATTTATTGAAAAATACAATAAGTCTGCCAAACATAGAGATGGCTTATTTCACTGTACCTATTCAATGACTTGAACTTACCTACCACTTTCAATGATATTTTCATGGAGTTTGCGGGTTTTAGTCAGAATAGTTCACTTAGAATTTTATTGCTACTAGATTGGACTGCGCATACGCAAACGTGAAATCCTGTGAGCATCATTTTCTCACTAGATACTTACCTAATTTCACGGTATTCTCTCAAATTCACATTTAGTTGTAGCCACAACTGTACTCTAGGGTTACTGCCTCTGAAGGGGGATCTTGACTTTTTTTCGTATAATTTCCATCTTGATCGAGTGCGCATGGGCAAATATTGTATATACAGTGGGTACCGCTTAATGTGATCACGTATAATGTGATCAACCGCGTAATGTGATCAAAGTCACGATCCCCAATCCATTTCGTATTAATCCTACGTTAAAATGTCTGGGTATTGTAATCACGAATGTTGCGTAATGTGATCAAACGGAGATAATCGAGAGGTATTTTTTCGACATGATTTACCCGAGTTCTGTTTACAAATCTTCTGTTTACACACACGGTCATGGTACACGAATGCCTTTATCTACACAGATCCACAACTATCGACAGTGCAATGTTAATGGACAAGGCTTCGAAATTCGCTGAGGATCTGGGTGTTACCGACTTCACACCATCGATTGGCTGGCTGACCAGGTGGAAAAGGAGGGAAGAGAGCTCTTCAAGAATCAGGGGATGAAGAGAGTTTCCGGGGTTTTTATAAAATCAAACTGATCATTGCAAGTCAATGTAATAAAAATGTTCAAACCAAATTAACAGACTTTTTTGCATGAAAAGTTTTCGTGATGAAATTTGAAATGACGACGCTGTACATCCGATTGTATACATATTTAAGTACATAAATAAAATTTTCTTACTCTTCTGCTGGAGCTCAACCATTACCACTTGATCACCGAATCCGGAAATGCTTAGTTAGTTTATGGACACGTTGCCACTGGTTAAAGCGATTCACAGGCAGCAACTGTAAGTTGGCGTCTCCAGGAAAAGCAAGGGAGTCTCCAACTAAAAAGTGCGCTGGAGTGAGGACTACTAGGTCTGCAGGGTCTGAGATATGTGGGAATAAGGAAAGTGAGTTGACTCAAGCTTCAATCTTAACTAACAGTACATACAGGCTGTCCCATGTTAAGGACCGAAAAACTTGGGGAGTGGATTCGACCACTAATTTTAGTGAGAAAATGTCTGTTAGAAATTTTGTTTTACCCCCTAGTTTTTCCTAGTTTTTTTTTTAATTTAAAGATTTTTTTCTTTTGTTCGACTTATATCTACTAAAATTAACATAGCTACCTTAATTTACCGTAAACTTGTAAAAATAAGGGTACCGTTGGAAAGGCCGTCAAATTTCCCATCTTTATGGTGTCAACAAAAAACTATTTTCGGGGTCCTCTCGGTGCTTGGAGGCGCATAGATTTAAATGACATAGAAGGCGTATTCCCTAATCATAACTCAACATGATTTCACCACTTTCATTGCTCTTCAATAGCATTACGATTGGATTTAAGTGAAACATTACCAGGCCGACCTCCGCGGGGTTCTTACGAACTCCTGTCCCCCTCTCGATAGATCGATACATATGTCCAGTATCGATAGCTTCTCATTCGATAGCTTCTCATTCTCATCAACAGGCTTCTCGTTCATTCGATCATCTAGAAGCCGATTCAGAGATCTTATTATACTTCGGTGGTGCCTCATTTGAATACTGGCGATGCCGCCGACATATACCATTATGTAGACCTCGGATTATTCCCGTCAAACCGTCGATTTCGCCGAAAATAATGCACGTTTTCCACACAAATTTCTCGTCTAAATTCGATTGTAAAATATTTTTTGATTTCACCATTGGAAATCTGAGTTCTTTGCTCAGTTTTTGGTGTTGAGGTACGTGAAAAACTATGGGAATAAAATCCCTAACAACAAAAATAAAAAACGTCTGCCAAGTGGGTGTGGCACATAGCTTCCTCGTATCCATAACCCGATTATATTGATGATCCGATGAATAGTAGTTAATCTCAAAGCATCAATCTCTAAGTACCTTTCACTACCCCCATAGGGGACCATCTACACACTAATCTGGACAATCCTAGAAAATTTCATCAAATTCGGATGAAAAATGTAAATGTTATGGCTGTTCCAAGGATTTTACGTATGCGCATGCGCAGTGGCTACTATCAGTCCGAAGGTGATGATTCATAGGGGACCTTCTATGAATACCAATCTGTAACATCCCTGAAAATTTCATCAAAATCGGATGGAAAATGAAGAAGTTATGGTCGTTACAAGGAATTCACGTTTGCGCATGCGCAGTCGCTTCCTTCAGTCCGAGGATGATGATTTTCATAGGGGACCGTCTACACACCAACCCGCACAATCCCTGAAAATTTCATCGAAATCGGACAATAACTTCGTATAGTTATGCGCGTTATAAGGAATTCATGACAGACACACAGACAGACAGACACGGAACCAAAATTGTTCAGAAAGCTCTAAAACGCAAAGCGCGAGTGAAAATTTTGATTTTGGAGAACTTTTTTTTTCGTCCTTGAAAAGTGAAAACAAAGCTTCCGCTACCTTGGTAGACTCGGAAGCAAAATAGGAAATGTTGGTAATTTGACAAAAATTACACTACGACTTGATTTTTCAACCATCAGGACCCCGAAATTCGTTTTTGTTGGTACTATAAATATAGGTAATTTGACGCCCTTCCCGACGGATCCCTTATTTTTACATGTTTACGGTAAATTAAGGTAGTTATAGTAATTTTAATAGATATAAGTCGAGCACAGGAAAAAAATCTTTAAATTTAAAAAACTTGGAAAAACAAGGTGTTGAAACAAAGAGACATTTTCTCACTCAAATTAGTTGTAGAATCGACTCCTGAAGAATTTTGGTCCTTAACATGGAACACCATGTGTAAGTTCACTAAGGTTAGAACTTGACCACCCATTGTGCGCCGTAGAAATTCCCAATGGCATATCCATTGTTGAGGTATAAGCATAGAGGACCTCTTGAGTACGAGCGATTTCAATGATGGTTTGATGCACCAGTGAAGGTATTCGCATTATCTGTGTTAACAGGAGTGGGTTGCAACGAACCCACGAGGTGCTGCAATGAATGAATCCGCTGACAGATCCTCAACCATCTCAGTAAGGCTTGCCTTGCTTTCAAAAAGAATCCATGCTCTGCCTTAGCGATTACCTCCAGATATCATCATTCGCTTCCCAATTGCCCGGTTTAGCTTATATTTTGTTGTTGATGTTTTGATGATACCCTATTACCAGATCACCCTCAGAATAATGTGATAGTAACTTACAAAGAGTCTGTTAGTAAAAGCCTTCTAGTCGAAACTTGAACATGTTTCATACAACAGCTCTGCGAGTTCAATATTTGCCAGCTACGAGATTTAGTACCCATGAAGGGCTTCGCACCAGTTTCATCGGATCCGTCATCATGGTCGGCTTCCACATGGTTAAGCTCTACAGTCGGTTTCAAAGTCGAAAAACTAATCACCCCCGTCTCAACAGTGCAACTATTCTGGAATGCCAAATTGGAAATCCAGGACCTGAGCCTTTAATAATCTAATCTCGCCTTTGATGGTTTTAGCGCTGAGAGACGAGGCGACGTTCATTGGGAATCCGAGTTAAAAGGGACGTCGCATTTGAAATTGATGTCAGCCCCTTGATGAAAATCGATGTCTCCCCGCACATTTCGGTAAAGAACGTTCAGGTTCACTGGAATTCTTTTTTCCCTCCCGCCTTCGCTTCCATATTTTCTTCTCATTCGCTTCAAGGTGAAGGATGGATATTGTCGTTCTACCTTGAAAGGTTTTCAATTTTCCATCAAGACATATTAAATTGACGGCAGGTGCTCCGGAAACCTATTCAGGAAATAAATCACTGAATATCATTCGTATCTAGGGAAAGATAATGGATCACTCGTTCGAATCAGTTCTGTGGCGTACTAGTAGAGTCCGATATGGAATTTCCACTGCCATTTTTAAACCGAATCAGTGGCTTTTGTGGTTGAAATTGCCCTAGTTCGACAATAAATGTTGGTAAATATTGCAAAATTATACTATAAATCGAAGATTTCGATTTATAACGTTGCGTCCCAAATGGAGCCCATATACCAAATTTCATCAAAATCGGTGCATGGGAACTAAGGAAAGTGGCGACGGACGGCAGAATTTTAATTCGATTTTCGGATTCTATGTACCTTGAAACATATGCATGATATGGCAAGACGAGCGAATGCCAGATGAATGGAGCTCGGGTCTCATCATTCCCATATTTAAGAAAGGTGATAAGTCTGTATGCCAAAATTATAGAGGAATTACTCTCCTGAACGTGGCTTATAAAATCCTCTCCAACATACTTTTGAGCCGGCTTAAAGTTTATTCCGAACAAGTTCTGTTGGAATACCAATGTGGATTTCGATCTGGAAGGAGCACTGTAGATCAGATGTTTGTACTAAGGCAAGCACTAGACAAATGCTATGAACCGGGAACAGATGTTCATCTCCTCTTTATCGACTATCGCCAAGCTTTTGATCGAGTGAATAGGAACCAGCTGGGACGCGCTCTGCAAAGTTTCCGGATCCCACAGAAGCTAACCAACATGATAATGATGACTCTACAAGAAACCAATTCCAAGATACTTGTGGGTAATGGATTAAGTAGGTCATTTAAAGTAGAAAATGGGGTGAGACAGGGCGATGCAATTTCGGCTGTTCTTTTTAATCTCGCACTACATAAGGCATTGGCAACATTGATACCTAGAGGAACAATAGCCAGTAAGTCCTGTCAAATACTAGGATATGCGGACGACTTAGCAATAATGTGTAGAAGTGTGAATAGACTGAAGGAAGTATTCTCTGAGCTGGAAAAGAATAGTAGGGAAGCTGGTCTGCATATAAACGAGGAAAAGACTAAATATATGCTGATAACCGCTGATGACAGTAAAAGAACACTTAGAGACCTGCAGATTGGTGCCTACAACTTTGAAGGAGTGGATAGATTTACTTACCTTGGAGCCGTAATTAATAATGAAAACAAAGTAAGTAATGAGATTATGAACCGAATCATGGCAGGTAATAGGGCATATTTTAGCCTGGTCAAAATGTTTAAATCCTCCCTCCTTTCAAGAGAAACTAAGATGACGCTATACCGAACGCTAGTGAGACCAGTTGTATGCTATGGTGCGGAGTCCTGGATTCTCAAGACAGCAGACATCGAAGCCCTGAGAGTATTTGAGCGGAAGATCATGCGCCGCATCTTTGGCCCTGATGAAGGGGGAGGACATCGTCCGATTTGGCAAAGCAAAGAGAATATCCTGGCTTGGCCATGTTAACAGGATGGACGAAAGTAGAATGCCACGGAAGCTCTTGAACGCCCGATTCGAGGGGCGAAGAAGAAGAGGAAGGCCGCGAAGATCGTGGATTGATGACACGACGGAGGACCTGTCAAGAATGGGGATTAACAACTGGCGGACTGCATCTTTAGACCGAACGGCTTGGAGGGCTGTTGTTCGGGAAGCGAAAATCCACACAGGATTGTAGCGCTGGCAAAGAAGAAGAAGAAGAAGAAGATGTACCTTGAAACTTAAACCAACAGAATTTAAGGGGGTTAATTTTTTTTTCTTAGGCGATTCCAAAGGTTCATTACTTATTGAAAATAAAAAACCAAAATAGTTCAAAAAATTCAGCTCTGTCTATTAACTTTTAAATTGTAATTTGAATCTAGTTAATCTTATGACACTTTAGGACTGCTGTGGAATTCCCAAGATGTTTTCGGTGACACTAGTGACACCATGGTCCAATTAGGGTTAGATACATTTGTAAATGGTTTAAATTAATTTTCAAACGGTTTAAATACGAGTACATTTTTAAGTGGTTTATACATATATTTGCATACGGTTCAAATATTTTTGTAAATGGTTGGAATAAATGTGTAAATGCTATATTCTTGAATATTAAATTGAATTATAATTCCATACATAGTAATCTCATAGCTGATAGGTTAAAAAACCTAGTGTGATTGTCTGCAAAGTGTGTTGCTGAATGTTTTTCTTTTTTATCGAGGTTCGGTCAGGTGATTGATTAAGATTTATTCCTAGCATTCGACGGTTTATTCCATCATCTTCTGGGAATTATTTTTGAGCTGGATATACAGCACTGAACTAGAAAATCGTTTTCACATATGCCTAGTAGAGGTCAGATTTTCAACTGAAGAAGATGGAATTAACCGGCAAAAGCTTGGAATAAATCTTAATCAATTACCTGACCGAATCTCGTATAAAAACTTTCACGCACTTTGCAGAGCTAATACATACCTGTAATTTCCTAGTACATTATCCACCTGTTACATAATCCAGCTAGAATAATTTACATCATGTTCTGCACTATCCCCCTCAGATAGTATTCGAATCTATTCTATAAGTTTATACTATTGTGAGCACTATTTTTCATGCTTCCGCTTGTGACCTCCACCGCGTAAGTTTTGCTTCCGAGTCTATCAAGGTAGCGGAAGCTTTGTTTTAACTTTTCAAAAAAGTTCTCCAAAATCAAAATTTCCACTCGCGTTTTACGTTTCAGACCTTCCTGAACAATTTTGGTTCCGTGTCTGTCTGTCTGTGTGTCTGTCATGAAATCCAGTTATGAAGTCTCCATGAAATGAAGTTATTGTCCGATTTAGATGAAATTTTCAGGGATTATGCGGATTAGGTTTTAGATAGTCCCCAATGAAAATCAAGGCCTTAAAATTGACAGTAGCCTCTGCGCATGCCATAAAACTTACATTTTTCATTCGAATTTGATAAAATTTTCTAGGATTGTTCAGATGGGCGTGTAGATCGTCCCCTATCAAAATCATCTCCCCCAGACTAATAGTAGTTGCTGCAAACGTGAATTCCTTGTAACAGCCATAACTTTACATTCTCCATCCGATTTCGACAAAATTTCCCAGGATTGTTCAGATTCGTGTTTAGATGGTCCCCTATGAGGGTAGTGCAAAGTACTTAGAGATTGATGTTTTGAGATTAACTACTATGCATCGGATCATCTATACAATCGGGTAATGGATACGAGGAAGCTCTGAGCCACACCCACTTGGCAGACGTTTCCTCTATTCATCTTTGCGTGGTGTCCACCTTGAATAGTTCAGCGCACCATCGTGTCATTCCGTTGGGTGTGACCTCTGGCCCAAGGTGCGTAGAGAGCAGTATCTCTAGCAGTAGAGTATACTATTCTACACACCTAAGCTTTCAGTCCTAAGACATGTCAAAAGTCCTTACGCATGTCAAAACCACAGTGCGTATTTGGTTTATTATTTTTAATATAGAACCATTTACACAAGTCGGTCCTTTATCAATTTAATTTTCATAAGATCACAAGAAGCCTCTGCACATGCGCGAAATCAAAGATTGAGAATTGAAAACTGAATATTTTGAAATTGGAATTTGTAGATAAAGAGGAACCCAACATGTATACTCACCCCCTTCCTCGTACTTAGCCACCATGATACTTTTAGAGATATTAGAACCGCGAATTTGAACAATTTTTCAAAATCCATGATCTACGACACCTACCATGCGAACTCGAATCGACCCCCCCCCCCCCCCCGCCACCGACCGCTACCAGCCTATTTCAATTTCAATGTTATTTTTCGTAACAACATTCTGCAGTGACAATGGTCAATAGAATACATATGTATATGATGGAGATGGGATAGCTCTTATTCCATTCTCCGGTATTTCCTCTTCTTCCAGTTGGTTGTCAGGATCATAAATCACTCGCATATAAAGAAACAACTGTATTCTACAATAACTTGGCTCAAAACGGATTATAACCCTTGCGGTGAGTTCACTGGCTCGTCCTGAACCCGACTGTCGATTGAGGAAGTATCTAGGGAGAACCCAGGGTCCTCACACTCTTCTTCCAGGGTGCTTGGCATGGAGTTCCCTACTCGGGATATGTCTAGACTATCTGTGGGGGGGGGGGGGCTACGTATATTTATCATCAAGGTAAAATTCATGGAGTGTGAGAGGAAACCTCCCGCGTGCCGGCCGGGCGCCACCCGACCGGCCCCGAGCCCCACCCACCATGGCGGCGTCCCAGGACCAACAGTCGAGAAGGGAAAGAGGTGAGACACCCAAACCGGACACCGATCCAGAGCCGAAATCGCCAACGGGGGCCGCCGCCCGATACTGACCGGACCAGCATGACCCAGCCAACTCTCAAGGGGACAAACTTAACAATCACATTCATACTTAATAATTTACATTCACACTCCATTACAAAACACAATTAACACACAAACAAAGACTAGACAATAGGTCGTAACAATGGACTTTCATTTGTTGGTTATGATAGGGTGAAACCCCAAAAGACCCACACAATACTATGGGGACTTCAGTGGTCCACGGTGGCACGAAGTTTTTTTCATATTTAGTTAAAATCCTAATGTTAATTGATTATGTCCCCTGCATTTTCAAGCTTGGGGTCCATTATTAAACATTTATAGGAAAAGAAGTATTGCAAAATCGGGTATTCTCTGAATATAATCCCCCATTCATCCCTTCCCAGGCAAATTTCGGTACTCTGGTAAAGTAATGTGCCAAAAAAAAAGAATCACGCAAATCGGTTGAGAATTGAGGGCTAGGCAGCTCGATAGCCGTGTTTTCATAATGCGCCTTATTTTGGTATAGCCCTACCGATTTGACTTCCAAAACAACTCACGGTTACATAGAATTGCATTTAATCGAGAATAAGTTTATTTGATCGAGAAATTTCTATACAAAACCACGTCTTTTTTCTTATTTTTAATTTTTTTCTGAGAAACGGTTGTTGAGGTGATTGCTGTGACATCAAGAACATTGTACGGATCAGGTTGCATTAGTAGCCTTTGTGAAGGATATTCCTCTCCCATTTGGTGACATTCTACGGAACCAATCTGGTAAATGGGGCCTTCGACCGCTGACATTAGCTTTCATTCTACTAAGTGATCACGCGAGTTTCGTTATCAAAGACCAGTTATCTTTGCCGCCCCCAGGTCTCATTTCCGACAGGATCCTATTTTCCAACTACCATTAAGGAATCCCACACAAGCAAAAGTCCTATTTTCACTTGAAATTATTCAAGGATATCCTTTCAGATCCTAAATCCAAGTCCAATGGAAAGACGGGGGTTGTACTACGTGTTCGACTTGAATCCAGCACGTCTTGCACCCTCTCCCTCCGTATGAATTGCAGAGGTGATATTGTCATCCTCCTGCTTTGCTTCTGAACAGGGTACCGGTGTGCGTAATGCTCCCTCTTCTGTACTGTTAATTTCAGGGCTTTGTTAACCTTAGACTGAAGTAGATTGGTTAAAGAGTAGGTCCCAATAGGGTGTGCGCACGAATTTTTTTTTTTTAAGTACCTTGAAAACAGATGAAATTTGGCTCCCACACAAAAATAGAGCTCCCAAAAAATTAAACTCCCGTCATTATACCGTACGCCAACAAAATGGTGTTTTTCGCTAAAACACTGCAAATGGGGTGAGCGCATGGGTCGGAAAAACTGTTTATTGTTATTTTTAATCCAAACTAGACCTCATTCTGAGAATTTTGACACCAACCGCAACCTTCTAGCGTGAAAAGACCTTTTTCTATGATTTTTCAAAGTTTCGAATGTTTATGACGTCACAGTGGGCTGGGGGTCCCGCCCAGGCGGGATGGGCGAATGACGTCATAAACATTCTAAACATTGAAAAATCATAGAAAAAGATCTACTCGTCCAAAAAGAGAACGGCTGGTGTCAGAATTCTCAGGATAAGGTCTACTTTCGATTAAAAATTTTAAAAAAATCAGGGGCACCCCCCATTATAACCCCCCGACGGCCAAACGCCCTCAACTCGTACCTGCTTCCATGCTTCATCTCGTATTTACTTCACCTCTCATTCTCACTTCGAATTTGCTGTCTGGTGTCAGGTTTACAATTACAATGAGTTCTGAAAAGAGAAGTTACTAAAGTACGAAAGGAAAGATTTCATTCCGGAATGTACTAGACACTCTGATACAAGTACTGAACAAGTTATTGTCAGTGCCCAATCAATATTTTTTAAATTTGAAAGTTTGATCGTTTTATAAAAACTACGATTATGATGGTATTAGATACTGTACAAAAGCGTCATCGAAATTTAGTAGGTAGGTTCACAAACAAGAAAAAATAGAGTCGGTAAATATTCGTCCTCAACACAGGAGTGTAATATCATGTTTCGTGTGCAGTTGAAATAAAGGAAAGCCAACTTCACGGTGGCTTTTAATTCCAAACTTACCTTCTGTTTTTCTGACCACTCGATTCACTCGTTCGAGAATCCGGATTGTCAATGATCAGTGAAACATCTTTAAGCCTATCAACGGGATATTCTCGCTAGTTCCTTGTGAAAACCTATCTTGTGCTTCTTTCCCGAACTCCATAACAATGTTGGTTGAAGGGAGAAGACCACACAATGGCACAGAAAAGTCACAGGAATAGTTTTTAAAGCTAAAATTTGTGAGTACAAATTGTCGACAAATGGTATACCAACTTCGATAGACCAAAACCCCACGTTTGCGGTGTGCGGATTTACCGCCGCCTAACGGTCGTTCCGCCTCAAGTTTCTGCTAGAAATGACGTAACAAGCACTTTGGCGAACTGCCAAACTTTCTGAATGCAATCCCTTATTCATGAAAACATTTTTGGTTATTATCTCTGGGTTTTCTGAATGAGAGGCCACCTAAGAACACGATTTATGTGTTTTTTTCCCCAATTTTCGTTTGATGCGCGCACCCTATTCTCTGCTCTCGGGCCTGCTACCTGGTCGGGCATCTGGGGATAGCAGTATTACCTGCAAAAGGCTTGTTACATATCCCAATTACCAGTACCACGGTAGAGGGAGCCCGAGGCTACAGACGCACCGATCTTGGTTTCAATCCCCTTCCAATAAGTTGAGGTTGGAAAATGCCGTGGTTGAGCATACCCTACTCCTTGATCTTGTACCCTGGACGCTTTAAGAGGAGAGTTGGCATCCTCTAGGGCTGGTTCCCTGAGAGTGTCTCTCGGCATGTGAGTTCTGCTCTGAACTCGGGTACCAACCTTCCTTGTTGGTAGAACTTTTGCAAGAAAGTTCTGCCTAACCTGTGGTGTCTTAGACAAACTGGTACTCAGGGGTACCAGCTCTCCAGGTGGTGAGTTTCTTCCACTCCCTCAACCACCCTCAGCGGTGACATGAGGTTTATTATCTGCTTGCAGATGGAGGGGGTTGCGCAGTCCTGTCTGGATCGGCTATCCTTAAACGAAATAATAAATATTTGCTCTGCTTCTGATGTTAAAGTCGTTCCCCTGCTCGTTTCTCAGCTGTACACGTGAGTTGGGGTCTCACAGACCCCACCGGAGCGTTATCCACTAGGAACTGTTTTATCCCTTTATACCTTGTTTGACTTGTTCCATTTCCCAGGTACTTTTGTTGTTCATTTTTTTTTGCCCCAAAATATCCTACAGGAAATCAGGTATATTCGGATTGCTATGAAACCGTGCAATTTTTATAATTTAATTCCTTCATCATTTACTCCTTACTTTTGCTTGATTCCCTCTCCTACCCTCCCACCCTCTTCTATTTCTCTCTCCCTCCTTCATCTCACCTATATCTTACCTTACCGCCCCTCTTATATCTCCCGGATAATTAAATTTTTTCATTTTGCTTCCGAGTCTACCAAGGTAGCGTTTCACATATCAAGGTTGAAAAAAAATGGTCCCCAAAATCAAAATTTTCACTCGCGTTTTACGTTTCGAACCTTTCTAAACAATTTTGGTTTGGTGTCTGTGTGTCCGAGTGTCTGTCTGTGTATCTGTCATGAAATCCTTGTAACGGATTACAGGTTACGGATTACGAAGTTATTGTCCGATTTCGATGAAATCTTCAGGGATTGTGCGGGTTGGTGTGTAGACGGTTCCCTATGAAAATCATCACCCCCGGACTGGTAGTAGCCTCTGCGCTTGCGCAAACGTAAAATCATTGTAACAGCCATAA
Source organism: Apolygus lucorum (assembly GCA_009739505.2). NCBI lineage: Eukaryota > Metazoa > Arthropoda > Insecta > Hemiptera > Miridae > Apolygus > Apolygus lucorum. Next base: position 15,348,624 of record CM019167.2, read on the forward strand.
CTTCTACACTTCTCATCCGATTCCCACGAAATCCATGCGGATTAGGGTGTAGATGGTCCCCTATGAGGGTATTGTAAGGTACTTAGAGATTGGTGTTTTGAGAATAACTACTATGCATCGGATCATCTATACAATCGGGTTATGGATACGAGGAAGCTATGTGCCACACCCACTTGGCATACGTTTTTATTTATTTAACTGATTAAATTCTGGCTTAAGACAATGAATGTATTAAGGAAGCGAAAATTTTTCGCTCACTAATGACATTCCTATCTATGGAAACAATTGTTGAGAAATGTTTCAAATATTTTTGCAGTTTAACATTTTCGAGTTTTAGCAAATTTCCAAAAAAAAAAAAAAAAAAAATGCGATAGACTCAAAAATGTTAGTGTTTTATTTTTTTAATTTCTTCTTTGATGTTTTTCTTTCTACTGATATCCGTTTTGAAACATTCTTAAACAATACCTGAAGTTTCTCCAAAAAGCATACATTTCATGTTTTTGCCAAAATGTTCATGATAACAAACGAAAAGACGAGTTCGCTAGCCAACAATTTTGGACTACCCTAAAGATCCAAATTTCAAAATAGGTCAAAAAACGTGTTTTTAACAGTTTTTGCAGCTATACCCATCACAATCTTAGTAATATACTATGGTATAATCGTATTCAACACAAAATTTCTGATATAAGTGCAATTTCAAAAATTGTAATGACAATCTGCGTATATTTTTGTTGTAACCGAAAATGCGATATACGTGAGAGTACTCTTTGAGTTCGTGGGGACGAGTAGAACATGAATATGTACTCCTAACATCTTCAAATCATGTCCTGTGCATAACGTATGTTGGTCTAGTATACTATCAAAAATCGAAAGAAACTAGAATAATCTTGTGGGTACTCTATGAGTTCGGAGTATCGAGAAGACCATGAATGTGGACTACTAAAGTTTTTAAAGTATACCCTGTGCGTTGGTATGATATACAGAAAATAGGATAGGAATAACAATTTACTGGTGTTTTTACGTTTTTACGAGTTTGGGGTGACAAGAAGAGTATTTTTTGAGTTTTTATTATTATTATTTTTTAATCAATTGGTTGATAATAAACAACATCAAAACTTGTACTACCAAGTGGTGCCATAATTATTAACGATTCGTGCTCCAGCCTCAGGTTGACCACTCTTCCAAATAGTTAATATTTCCATTATTTTCTTCTTCCATAGCTTTTGATATTTATATGAAAATTGGTTAATTTTCCTCGTTTCTCTGTCAAACATACTTCTTGTTGTTAACAAAAATTGCATTGAGTTACAGTTATTTGACTATCCAATCCGTTCCCTTCAATTATTTACCTCAATAACAACGGGAACTGAGTGATTGGTTTCATTCGGGGAATTCATCTGTGTGATTTATGGGAGGTTCTGCAAATAAATGAGTGGTTATGTTTAATAAAATGTCTGCTACATCAGGCAATACTACAGAATTTATGTTTCAGTTCATTTTTACTAAATTGGATCACATGGAATCAAAAATTGAATCACAAATTGAAATAGTATTTATTCGTAAAATCCCTAGCAGGCAACCCATATTTCTTGTACGTCATGATTAATTTTTTAACGTGATTTATTATTACAAATGAATGTTAAATACAATCCACCTAGCAATATTACATATCATTTGTACACTCCTTGAGAGCCTGTTTACAGTAAAACCCAGCCCCTTCTCAAAACAGTATCTTCAACACTGAGCTACAATTGCGTTTTGAGAGGTCTCAGTCGGTCACCGTTCGTTCCTCGTTTGGGTTAGTATTTCCCTTTATTACCGGCGCTCAAACGTTAAAAATTGTACCTGAATTTGGAATGTTCAAGGATTTTCGAAATTCATTAGTGCATCAGCCTAGGAAATTGAAAAACTAAAAGATTACCACTGGGATCTGCAAAATCGAACAATGATTTCCGCCGAAAACGCTGCAAATTATTACACAAAGGTTAATTTTTTCTATATAGATCACCCGTCTGCAAAGAACACGGCTTTGCCATTGTCACTATCAACCAAACATAGTTACAACCCACCTACCACATACCTACTTCACAATCAAGTTTATTTGGAAGAAATAAATGCTTCACACTCTGTTCGAAGAAACAGAAAGAACAGTTGAGGTTGTCTAAATTTTTAGGAAATTCGATTACTGGCTGCTAAAGACACAAAACAGTACAACTCGAAAAAACGAACAACGATCGCATTTTGATCAGCTGAAATTTGAACGGAGATGAGGCCTCTTTTGCAATTCACACTCGTGTTTCTGATTTATTGTACGTCCAACCCATAAGTCCTCATAGGGAGCGAAGGGTTTGTCCTACAGACCTCCGCGTGGTCTCTAAAAATTCTAGAAATTCAATACTATTCAAAATTGGTTAAAAAAAATTACCTTTATTGCGAGTGTTTACGAGCTAGGGCGCTATTACAAATTTCAACCCTAATTTTCACCCATAAAAAGTGACTGACATCAACCAAAATCTTCGGGGCACAACAAGACCCCAAATGAACCCATATACCAAATTTCTTCAAAATCGCTCCATGGGAACTAACGAAAGAGCCGCGTACGGCGGACGGACAAAACAATTTTATTCGGTTTTCGAATTCTACGTACCTTGTATCGTAAACCATTAAATTAATTTTTTTATTTAATTAATTTAATAATTAAACTTTGATGGGGGTTAAACTTTTTTTTTCTCGGTCGATTCATGTGGTTCATTATTGAAAATAATAAACCAAAATGGGAAAAACCTTGCTGAATAAACGGGTTTTCCCATTTTGGTTTATTATTTTCAATAATGAACCTTTGGAATCAACCAAGAAAAAAAATTTTAACACCCCCTCAAAATTTGTTGGTTTACGTTTCAAGGTACGTAGAATCCAAAAATCGAAAAAAATGTGGCCGTCCGTCCGCCGTACGCGGCACGTTCCCCACTTAGCATTGACCGATTTTGATGAAATTTGGTATGTAGGCCCCCATTCGGGGTCTAGTTGTGTCCCGAAGATTTTGGTTGATGTAAGTCACTTCTAAGGGTCAAAAAATGAATTTTGAAATTTTGAAAACGCCCTAACTCAAAAAATGTTGATGTAAAGGTATTGTTTTTCCTTCAGTTTAAGATTTTATAGAATTTTCTGAGACCACGCGGAGCCCTGTAGGACAAACCATTCGCTCCCTACGAGAATTTAAGTGTGAATCGCAAGAGAGGCCTAATCTCCGTTCAAATTTTAGCTGACCGAAATGCGATCGATGTTTTTCTTCATGTTGGATGGTTGCTGGCTTTGCAGATGAGTGATCTATATAGAAAAATAATAAACCATTGTGTGGTAATTTGCAGGGTTTTTTGCTGGTAATCATTATTCGATTTTGGATGTTCCAGTGACAATATTTTAGTTTATCAGTTCCCTACAGATGCACTAATGAATTTCAAAAAAGTCCTGAACATTTCAAACTAAGATACAACTTTTAAAGTTTGAGCCCCAGCAATTTAGGTAAATACTGACCCGGAACTGACCGCCTAAATAGCACTAAGCACTAATTTTGTGGACTGTTCCCATCCTCAACTCTCGATGAATATCATCGTTTCTCATTAAGGTCCACGCACTGTACATCTCAGTTTTTTATTTTGGGAGGTTTGGATTTTGTTAATGTTTGTTGTTTTGGCACAGTCCCGTAGCTGAATTCCATAGGTCCTGATCGGGCGAAGGATCTGGTTATAGATAAACAGTTTATTGTAGAGCGAGAGACGAGAATTCCCTCCCATCAGCCTATACATCTCTCCGAATTTCATTTTCATTTCCTCTTCTTTCTTTTCTATGTCGGCGGTCTCACAGAAACACCACCTATCATGCATTTTCCAAACGTTACAGGAGAGTAAAAAAAGCTGTATTTTGTACAGAAGAGTTCATGCGGGCAACTCAACTTATCATACATCCTGCAACTCAACTTATCAGACTCATTGAGCTGAACCATTTACTTATTCAACTTATTTTGTGATCTTTTTTTTCCGTTTCTGTCCATTAGGTTCTCTAATTGATAATAATTATGACATTAAGTTACACTCGCATCACTGAGGATCACCATTAGCGTCAGTCATTTTTCAATGGTAACTAGTGATGATACGTGCAGTTGCCATTGGATTCCTGATATGTGGTGCTGCTTGAATGGCGATTTCAGCGATCTCAGTCTGGAAAATAGTGTAACTGAGTCATTCAATCGATTCTTCGGGAGAAAGCGCGTCCAACGATACTAAAAACTCATTTTTGTCATAAATGTATGGTACGTAGTGTTGCTGTGTGACCGACGATGTGTTTTGTGCAGTGTAATTATTAATTAATATAAAAGTAAAAATAACTCATTGAGCAAAGTTGAAGGTATGACAAGTAAAATTATTGTTTTGTTGCAGGTGAGTGATTACGGCTGTCTTATTGCACATGAGATCTCAAAACAGGCTACTGCCGTGCTGAAGGTAAGTAAAAAAAGTCGACCTAATGGGTGTGGCACATAGCTTCTAAGTATCCATAACCCTATTGTATAGATGATCCGATGCATGATAGCTGAACGTCTTGCATAGTAGCTAATCAAGGGTGGGAGGGGTCTCTACATATCCTTGATATTTCGGCTGCAACGGGATGTCGTCCCATCCAGAGCCCGCGGAAATACCTTTGTATCATGGTATAAAACAAGTGCAGAGCTCGAACATGTACAGGACCGTTAAGGACCGGAAAACTTCGCGAGTCGATTCTAAAACTAATTTGAGTGAGAAAATGTCTCGAAGCAATTTTTTTTTCAACCGCTTGTTTTTCCAATTTTTTTTTTTTTCAATTAAAAAATTTTGTTCGTCTTTTTCACCTTATACCACTAAAATTACTACGTTACTTTACTGTAAAAATTCTGTTCTGTTGGCAAGGGCCTTTTTCCATCTTTCTAGCGCCTACGAAACATTATTTCCGGGGTCATGATGGGTGAAAAATCGACTCGTAAAGTAATATTTGTCTAATTGGTGAAATTTTCTATTTTTTTCTTTTTATTGTTAGGGTTTTCCTTTCCGGTGGTTTTCACGTACCTTATCACCAACTGCTCACTGATTTTTAACACAGAATGTGTTTTTGCGATGACCTACCGAAAAAAAATCGTCACGAAAAAGCGACAGAAAAAACATCTGGTGATATGTTTATTGGTTGTCATGTTAATGTCAACTCCACATTTATTATTGTTGTTTTTTATTTAACGGATGACTGGTATCGCAAAAACACATTCTGTGTTCCTATGATTTCATACAGAGTATGGAAAAAGAAATAAACCGGGGGGTGCAGGGGGGCGGAGCCCCCCGCCGAGGCGCAAAGCGCCGAGTTTTTTCTTCAAGTTGTTCGGTTCTATACCGCCGCCGGTCCTCTCACCTGACATCCAACCCAAAATCCTCTCGTCAAACATCGATTTCGTTGAAAAACATTCACGTGTTTCGCGTTCAAACATAAATTTCTCCCTTAAATTCGTTCGTAAAATATTGTTTGATTATACCATTGGAAAGCTGAGATTAGTGCGCTGTTTTTGGTGATAAGGTATGTGAAAAACTACCGGAAAGAAAAATCCTAACAAAAAGAAGAAATTGAAAATGTTGCCAATTTGACAAAATTACTCTACAACTTGATTTTGCACCCATTAGGACACCGAAATTAGTTTGTTTGTAGGCACTAGAGAGATGGGAAATGTGACGCCCTTTCCAACGGTGCATTTATTTGTACATATTTACGCTAAATTGAGGTAGTTATGGTAATTTTGGTGACGAACGGTCGACAACACGAAACAAAATCTTAAAATACAAAAAACAAGGGGTTAAAACGAAATTGCTAAGAGGCATTTTCACATTCAAATTAGTTGTAGAATCGACTCCCGAAGTTTTATGGGACACCCTGTATATTACAATAAAGCTGCTGAAATTGAGTGGTGTCATAATATTGCTCTGACTGTGACGATAAACTTACTATTTCTACGTATTTGGAAGATAACAAAGGTGAAAGTGAAAACCGATCGTAAATTAATGGAAAATATTGTTCCTTTCCTTCCGACCCTATGCAAGTATTAACATGTTCATTCTGCAGAGGAAAATATGTACCTAGGTACCTAGCTTTTCATTTTATTCATCACTGAATAAAATCTGACCTCTCATCTAACTTGAATGGGTCGTGATTGTGAAGAATCAGAACGGAGGCTGAAGAGTCCTTCTGGTGAGTGAGGGTTGAGCTTCCTTTGCTCGCGATCAGCTCTAGTGCTCTCGAATGCTCGGGGAGCTTAGCGAAGGCAACGCTGAGTGGCGGACGGATGTTCTACTCGGAAGGGTTCGCTACACTGAGACACACCATTGTTCCCTCGACCCACTCACCACCCGACCAGCTCTCCTCAAATTATTCCACTAAATAAGCCTCGTAGCCAAGTTTATCCCGCCTTAACTTCACCGATTTCAGTTGGGGGAGAGCTAGAAACGCGACTCACACATTGGTGGGCTTCATTCTGATATAATCGTAGGTCCTATCGGCTGAAAGCTTCAACGAGCGGGTCTAAATAATTTGAGATCATCAAATAACTTGAGTGCAAACGAAAGATACCAAGATTCCATGCATATTATAAAAGCTTCTATTTAGTTTAACCTGACCCGTTGTCTGTCGGTCTGTCATTAATCTTTGCAAGTTAAATTTGATTCACTCCCTGGTATCCGATTGGGCTGAAATTTTGCTTGCACGTATAAATCGGACGACATTGCAATATTATTCACTTTCTGAGACCATCTTCAAATTCATAGGGAACCATCCTCCATCTAATACATAAAACCCCAACCGAAAGTGTACGTCGTCGATTGGGAGGCGGGAAGAGTCGGAGGAATTGGAGGCGAGAGCACTCCTTCGCACTCATCCATTCACTGCCTTAATTATTGATTTTTTCCACTAAATACACCTGCATCCTGGAATCATTCTTCGTAGCTTTTTGGATAGTAGCAGGTCGTGCTGCGATATATTCCAGAATTTCCAAGTGCATCAAATGCTTTCGAACTCAGCCTCGTTCCCTTCAACCACCGATGGCGGACTTACCGCTCGAACGAGTCAGTCCAGGCAAACCCTTTTCAGTCACAGGGGTCGACTATGCTGGACCATTTCTCATCACCTTGGGACGCATGCGGAAGGCTCGTGTTTTTAAAGCATATGTCTGCCTATTTATATTGTAAAACTGAGACAAAGTTAGAGAGACAATTTTCTTATTGTAATCCACAAATTCAACAACCACTTTTTTTAAACTGTCAACAAACTCTTAAAAACCAACATGTGGTGTTGATCCTGTCAACCCCACATTATCCCCCTCTTCTTCATTTTCTTTTGGGCGCACGTTAGTTGGGGACAGTCGGAAGCCTTCTCTTCTATCCAGCCAGTCCACGACGAACAAGATGTCACCCATGGACCAGTCCAGGTTGGCTGCAGCTTTGGGCAGAGGCCGCGCTTTCGCTTGGGGTCAAACACCCAAACCCAATCACCTTCCTCAAAGGTGGTACCCGCGACCTTCTATCAAAATATTCCTCCAGGCTTTGCATTTTCAACTTAGCTTCCTCTGGAGCAAACCTCCTCATCTCTTGCAGATTGGCGCGTAGATCTAGTGCGTAATCTGTAGCTAGCTGAGCCGGTTCTGCTGACGGCCGGAGAAGTGTTCATTGTTGAGAAGTGTTCAGTGTTCATCTAACCGTGATACAGTCAACCTCGTGGTCCGCGTATCTTTGATTTTTGAGGTGGTTTTCGTTCGATTTCCGACTAGATTCTTAACACAGTGACTTTTAGTGTCAGGAACGGTGTACCGCTCAACTTTGGAACCTGTGAGTACAGCCTTTAGACTGTTGTTGTACCTTTTCAGTTCGTGCGGTGTTCCCTTGACTTGGGCTTCTTCCGACATTTATCTGTGAATCTGCGGTGACCGAAGGTGGGGACACGCGACTAGGAACTGTTTACCTCCCCCCCCCCCCCTTCTCAACTCTCGATTCTCGGCGCCTTGTTTTGACAGCTGTAGTTATCACCAAACTGTCAGTAGGCGATTGTCTAGCGAGATGAATTGTTTTCGCTGCAAAGAGGTGCTTATTGCCGAGGATGCAATGCGCTGCACTGCATGTGGTCAAAATTTCCACTGGGGCTGTGCTAATATGACGGAGGCAAATTTTCGTAAAATGAGTAAGAGTTACTCTGCAAGTTGGAAGTGTACTCAATGTAAATCAGATCCCAAGCTTGATTTAAAATCTTTATTTGAGGATCTAAAGAAAGATTTATTCGAGAAAATTGATAAAAAAATGGATGAAGGTTTCAAAAAAAAATGAGCGTTTGATCAAGAACCTCGAGATCAAGATTGATCAGTGTATTGCAAATTATGATTCATTGAATAAAAAGGTTGATGATCTGTCAGCGGAGGTATTAGTAATTAAAAATGCCTGAGAACAGAATGGTGCACTGAGAACAGTATACAACTTAACCCGGGGAAGTGTTCTGTGGTTACGTTCCACCGTTCGGTAAGCATATGTCAGTTCCCATACATTCTGGAAGGATCTCCTCTATTTCGTGCGACTGAGACTATGGACCTGGGAGTCCTGTGTGATAGCCAGCTCTCTTTCTCCAGACATATTGGTGCAGTGGCGAACAGTGCTATGCGAACGCTGGGCTTCCTGAAGCGTCACACCCGTGAATTTACCGACGTAAAGCCGATTATTGTATTGTACAAGGCCTTGGTTCTACCAAAACTGGAATATGCGTCAATGGTCTGGAGCCCTTTTTATTCAACCCACCGGTATGCCTTGGAAAGGGTACAGAATAAATTTCTGAGATACGTGAGCTTTAAACTTAGAATTCCGTCTGACGAATGCAGCTATCCAAACAAGTTGGAGACCTGTAGACTGCAAGCACTCTATAAAAGAAGGATCCTTACTGATTTGGTGTTCCTGCACAAACTGCTCAGTAATAAAATCAATTGCCCGTCTCTTCTCGCCAAGTTCCAGTTTACCACTCCTCGTCTCACCAGTCGCCATCCCACCTTGTTCCATGTTCCGTTTTCAGCATCAAATTATTTACTAAATTCCCCCTTAAACCGTATCCGCCGTTCAGCAAATCTTCTTCTCCATCTTCATCCTGATTTTGACTTTTTCCACAGTACTTCATCACAACTCAAACCACTGATATATTCATCTCCTGTTTTATTTTAAATTCCATTCATTTGTCAATAGTGTATATTTCTTTATTAATTCATTTCCCTGTAACAGTAGTTTTGTATTTTTGTATCACGTTTTTTTTTATCATGTAAATTGGGCTTGCCCGTATTATTATAAATAAATAAATAAATAAATAAATAAAGTGTTTCAGGTAGTAGACTAATTGCGCTGGCGCAAAAGATATTGTTTGTTGGGGCGTTGCTTGGTAAGCCATCAGGCAGAGTGGAACTTTGACAACCCAGTCCTTCTGATGGCTATTTACAAACATAGCCAAGTGTTTGTTGAGGCCTTGTTGAGGCTTCAATAGTTCCACGAGTCCTGCTGAGTGAGGATGCAACGCTGTTGTGCGCGTTCGGTGGAACCCTAGGAGCGATGAAACTTCTTTCCGTAGCTTGGCCTCAAAGTTACGCCCCTGATCCGTATGAATTTCAAGTGGGATTCCTATACGGCTGAATACGTGCTCAACAAGGACAGTTGCAACGGTTTCTGCTTCCTGATTTGGGACGGGTATTGCTTCAGGCCATTTGGAAAAACAGTCGCATGCGACCACCACGTACCCCGGATGGTTTATTATTTTTATATATAAATCAAAAAGCCACCAACCATCCAACATGAAGAAAAACATTGATCGCATTCCGGTCAGCTTCAATTTGACCGGAGATTAGGCCTCTTTTGCGATTCACACTCGTGTTTCTGATTTATCGTACGTCCATCCCTTAAATTCTCGTAGGGAGCCAACGGTTTGTCCTACAGAGCTCCGCGGTGTCAAATCTCTCATATGCACCACTTCATTGCAGCGTGCTCCGTCGTTTTCTGTTGGATTGAACGCCATCGTTCGTCAATCAAGTTTGGAACGTCATCAAGTTTTCTTCACCGTCCCTTCAAGTGGGAAAAGAAACAATACTACTGGTAAGCCCAGCGTACTACTTAGGAGAAAATTAGGACAGTTCATTTGCCGCCTGCTGGCCTGTGTGAGGAAGTACTTCTCCCCCCCCCCCCCCTAGCTTGGGAAGTACCTAACTTGTTTTTCTCTTGAAAGATAATCCTTTCCTTCGGTTATCTCAGTTAGCAAGTTTGTCGAAAGGTTTGGTGGGCGAGGCAAGGAAAAACCGCTGGAGTGCGTGCATAGCGCTTAGTGGTGGCGGATCTTTCAAATCTGCCTACCTCTGAGCGTTCAGTCAGCATTTTACGGTATGAAATACAATCCAATGGAAAGGTTGGGTAAGATCACTGGGCCAACTGTATCCAATGGAATCAGAGGAATGGCTGATGGTCGCCGGCCCTAGGGATGTGGGATGACGAGGAACGTGGAGGTGGGAGAGAGGGATGAAGGCCTCTATAAAATGACCACCAGTTTAAATATGAGCCGAGCAGTACGCGTCTGGTGACACCACAGAGTACACCTACTGAGATGCGCAACTCCGTGGCCCTTTTCCCGCACCACACTCCGCGCCACGACAAGGTCGCAGCCATCACCCTGATGTTGTTGGGTTCCATTCCTTTTAGCTCCGACACCACTTTGCGTAAATAATTTCTATCGTACTTTCTTATCTCAGCCCACCAGGTCTGCTCCATATCCAAGCTGCCATTGACAACCTGGACAGCCAGAAAAATGCAAGACTTGTCAGGCTTGATGGCAACGATGTCAGGCTTCTTACCCTGGTCACTCATCATGTGATACAATCTCTCCCTCTCAACATCCCAGCCGCTGGATGACAAGGCACCTGCTATCTGCTTGGCGACCGCATCATGACGCGGCCCCCATGGGTCCGAGGACACTGCTGCACCACATGATACAGGTGTTAATTTCCACTCCGACAGGCACAGAAAAGGGTATCTGTTGTCCCACGACTACCACTTGAATAGCTCACCGCTGCTGGCAGTGTTGCCACGCGGACGGCATGGAAGTTCCGCTAGTCCCCAATGCCCTCCGAAGCCCAATCCACCTATTGGGATGAGATAAGGCTTTCGGAGTTCTGTCGAAGTTCTTTTCGGTATGGCGGATGCAATTTCTCCCTAAAAGAACCCCCCTCTAAATCAGTCCACTAATATCGAACTATTTCTTCGTAAGAATTCCAGCCCATTGACATACCGACTGTCGAACTAGATTCTGCTATAATCGTGCGAGTTGAGGTGGAGATGGCCGCTGCGTGGCCGCTGCGCATGCGCAAACGTGAAATCCTTGTAGCAGCCATAACTTCTACGTTTTCCAACAATATTCAGACATTGTGCCGTTTGATGTGTGGAGTCCCCTATGAGGGTAGTGGAAGGTACTTAGATATTTAAGTTTTGAGATCAGCTACTATGCATCGGATCATCTATACAATTATTATTATGAATACGAGGAAGCTCTGTGCCACAGCTTTACAAAATAATTGGTTGCCTGTAAAGTCGGTATACGGGCGAAAGTTTTATTACGTGACAACGACTTTGAGTGGTAAAATAATTTTAATGTTAATATTCATTCGTATAGTAGGAAGAAGGATAATATTATTATTATAATAAATTTTTTTATTATAATAAAAAATTGTATGCAGGCGCCTAAATAGAAGCGCAAGACATGAACCGGTGTGTATGCCTATCTCTCTCACTCTGTCTCTCTCGCTCTTAGGCGGAAGAGAGAAAGAGCGAGAGAAGTGAAAGGGACGCGTGCCTCTCACTCGCTCTCATTGTGAGCGCATAACGTGAGCGGCTTTCTTGAAGTGTCACCCGGCAAACCAATTTATAAGACGTTGTCACGTCAAAATGTTTGCTTCCGAGTCTACCAAGGTAACGGAAGCTTTGTTTTCAATTTTCAAGGTTGAAAAAAAAAGTTCTCCAAAATCAAAATTTCCACCCGCGTTTTAGGTTTTAGACCTTCCTGAACAATTTTGGTTCCGTGTCTGTCTGTCTGTGTGTCTATCATGAATTCCTTGCCACAGTCATAACTTCTACAATTCTCATCCGATTTCGATGACATTTTCAGGGATTGTGCGGGTTGGCGTTTAGATGGTCCCCTATGAAAATCATCACCCCGGACTGATAGTAGTCGCTGTGCATGCGCAAACGTGCAATCCTTAACACAGCCATAACTTTCTGCATTTCTCATCCGATTTCGATGATATTTTCGGGGATTATGCGAGTTGAGGTGGCGACGGTCCCTTATGAAAATCATGGCCCTCAAATTTTATTTTGTGCGCATGCGCAAACGTAAAACCCTTGTAACAATCATAACTACGAGGAAGCTATGTGCCTCACCCACTTGGCAGATTTTTTTTTAGATCAGTAATTGAAAGAAATTGATGTCGTTCGGTCAGCTGGTTTTGGTTTATTATTTTCAATAATGAACCTTTGGAATCGACCAAGAAAAATAAAATTTTAACACCCCCTCAAAATTTGATGGTTTACTTTTCAAGGTACGTAGAATCCAAAAATCGAATAAAAATTTGGCCGTCCGTCCGCCGTACGTCGTACGCCGTACGCCACTTAGCATTGACCGATTTTGATGAAATTTGGTCTGTAGGCTCCATTTGGGGTCTAGTTGTGCCCCGAAGCTTTTGGTTGATGTAGGTCACTTCTAAGGGTTCCAAAATCAATTTCGTAATTTTGAAAACGCCCTAACTCAAAAAATTTCGATATAAAGGTATTATTTTTCCTTTAATTTTGGATTCTATAGAATTTTTAGAATTTTTTTAGACCACGCGGAGCTCTGTAGGACAAACCGTTCGCTCCCTACAAAAATTTAAGGGTTTACATTGAAATACATATATATATAAATCAAAACACGAGTGTGAATCGCAAAAGAGGCCTAATCTCCGTTCAAATTAGAGCTGACCAAAATGCGATCGATGGTTGGTGATTTTGATTTTTTTGTCGATTTTTTTTTGATTTTTTTGATTTTTTTATTTTTTTGATTTTTTTTTTTTTCATATTGGATGGTTGGTGATTTTGTAGACGAGTGATCTATATAGAAAAATAATAAACCATTGTGTAATAATTTGCAGCGTTTCCTCGCTGAGTTCATCTCGTCACTTTCGCTGGTTTCCTGGCGGTGAAGGGAATATTCGCGCACGCAGGATTATTTCGTTGGTCGGAAAAGTGAAAACAAGGTGACTGAGGCAGGCGGACATTTTCAGGCGACGCGAATAGCTCGGACGCCATTAAAAAGTTGTTGGCGGAGCTCGGGATTTTTGATGGGCGCCAAAAAAGGATTTATTCCGCTGACGATATCCGCGTCGGAGAGGAGGCGGTGATGGCCTTTAATCAGGGCCGTGCATTACCGAGAGAAACGACCTAATGTTATTACAGGGCGTTTAAACGTACAACGACGCGTCAAGCCGTTCCGCTTGTGTGTGCGCGGAGTTTTTCGCAGAGGGATCCAAAAAGTATGGTCGGAGTAATTGAATTATCCGGTCGTTCCAAAAGGTAGGTTCTTTCACGACCGGAGGGGTGTTTTTCACTCCGTTACTTTCCTCCGCTGAGGAGCCCTTTTCTCCGTTAGTCCCGCTCGGGGACTGCGCTAACAGAGCGGGGTTATTGGGAATCGGAAGAATTTCTCTGAGCGGCCCTCCAGGGAGGAAACGAGTGATGGTCGTTCGCTATACTGAAACAAACCACCACGGAAAGCCCGAAGTGCACTATCCTATTGAACGTGGCAACGACTGACCTACCGATGTATCGATATTTCTGCAGGATCTCAATTTGTACGAACAAGATTAAATTGTGCTGCGAAAACACAGGGTGCTGAAAAATCCGATTTTAATATTATAAATTATTGCATTGTCCGTCTTTAATGTTGGTTTATTATTTTTAACCTACCAAGTGGGTGTGGCACATAGCTTCCTCGTATCCACAACCCGATTGTATAGATGATCATGTATATAGCATTTCCGAATTGAGTTAAACCTTTTCCATTTAGATTTAAACCTTTTCCATTTAGATTTAAACCTTTTCCACTTAGATTTAAACCTTTTCCACTTAGATTTAAACCTTTTCCATTTAGATTTAAACCTTTTCCATTTAGATTTAAACCTTTTCCATTTAGATTTAAACTTTTTCCATTTAGATTTAAACCTTTTCCATTTAGATTTAAACCTTTTCCATTTAGATTTAAACCTTTTCCACTTGGATTTAAACCTTTTCCACTTAGATTTAAACCTTTTCCATTTAGATTTAAACCTTTTCCACTTAGATTTAAACCTTTTCCATTTAGATTTAAACCTTTTCCACTTAGATTTAAACCTTTTCCATTTAGATTTAAACCTTTTCCATTTAGATTTAAACCTTTTCCATTTAGATTTAAACTTTTTCCATTTAGATTTAAACCTTTTCCATTTAGATTTAAACCTTTTCCATTTAGATTTAAACCTTTTCCACTTGGATTTAAACCTTTTCCACTTAGATTTAAACCTTTTCCATTTAGATTTAAACCTTTTCCACTTAGATTTAAACCTTTTCCATTTAGATTTAAACCTTTTCCACTTAGATTTAAACCTTTTCCATTTAGATTTAAACCTTTTCCATTTAGATTTAAACCTTTTCCATTTAGATTTAAACTTTTTCCATTTAGATTTAAACCTTTTCCATTTAGATTTAAACCTTTTCCATTTAGATTTAAACCTTTTCCACTTGGATTTAAACCTTTTCCACTTAGATTTAAACCTTTTCCATTTAGATTTAAACCTTTTCCATTTAGATTTAAACTTTTTCCATTTAGATTTAAACCTTTTCCATTTAGATTTAAACCTTTTCCATTTAGATGTAAACTTTTTCCATTTAGATTTAAACCTTTTCCATTTGGATTTAAACTCCATCAAAACATCAGTAGTTAGCCCCATCATAGTAAGTAAGTAATATTATTCTCATTTGCATAGCGCCATAAACATTCTGTTCCACTTCACATGTGATGAAAGAAAAATACTGTACTTAATTTATAACTTCCGTTCATGAGAAATTCTTGTGTTCTTGTGTTCAAAAAACATGTGTTCATTGTTATATATATTACATTTCTGTGCATATAAAAACACTTGCATGATTTAATTTCAAGTTGTGGCATAATAACCTCGGGTTAGAGGTAAAAGTACCGAAGAGGTAAATTCATATTATGCGAAAATCAAATTAAAATTTCAAAAGTTAGTTTGGTAAATATGATAATAAATTGTTTTCTTAGGTTGGATACTTAGTTTGATGATATTGATCACCAATAATAACAACAGTTAAATAATCATAATATTCTGCATTTGATTTTCCCACGTGTTGAATTTGTGACTTGGGTACTTTTACCTCTAACTCCACGATAATTTCCTGAGTTTAAATCCAAATGGAAAAGGTTTAAATCCAAATGGAAAAGGTTTAAATCTAAATGGAAAAGGTTTAAATCTAAATGGAAAAGGTTTAAATCTAAATGGAAAAGGTTCAAATCTAAATGGAAAAGGTTTAAATCTAAATGGAAAAGGTTTAAATCTAAGTGGAAAAGGTTTAAATCTAAATGGAAAAGGACTAAACCTAAATGGAAAAGGTTTAAACCTAAATGGAAAAGGACTAAACCTAAATGGAAAAAGTTTAACTCAATTCGGAAATGCTATAGGTGAATCATAGTAGGGGAGACTGTTATGACTTACCACTATTATCACAACAACAATATTCCTGATGATTAAAATTCCTAGCTAGAAAACATACAAATTAATATACTTTTTACTATTCAGCAATTTAGAAACTGATTTCTTGATGTACTATACAATACCTAGTACGATCTAAGATCTAAGTTTTAAAAGTCCCAAAAGAGTAATTTTTTGGTGAAAGAATAGAAAGACGACACTTGCTTCTTAATATACCATTTGATATTTACTTTTCTATGGTAAGTTTCTGATCTATACTAATTTATCTAGATTCACAAATTCGTGACGCAGGAATCTATGGGAACTGACAGCTTTTGAAATCAGAACAGATAAGTTAGTGGAATAGTTTTGCGTGGATGAAAAGTGGTGAAGAACTCACAAAATGGAGCACAGATAAATGCCCCTCTCACGTACTTATAGGTGAGTTTTGAGGTCTAAAAAAGTGAAAAACGCCGTCAACTGTTAAGAACTTAGATCAAGAACAGATGGATCTAGTCGAGCTATTAGTACAAAACAAATCATTGTGAGATGCCGATCGTGCGGAAATATAAGTGAAATTGTGTTATCTCATGAAGCAAGATAACACGCATTTGAAAATAATATATATAACTTCATAAAGCACTGTGTGATCACAACATGTGCGAGTGAGGAACTGGAATATAATGAAGTTCCTATATCCTTTATACTCTTCTAACGGGTGTGATCCATGTCTAATCTCATTCAAATTGTAGTATTATCAACCAGTAGGTAGTTACCACAGAAATAATCTGAAACAAAATGCGACCAATATTGTTTAATCGTAAAAAGTTACTTTCTGCACTCATTTTTGAATGACATACTCATACACTGAATGACATGACGTATATTCGTATATCCGAGAGGTGAAACTAGTTGATAATTAGTAGGTTATCAAAAAAATACGAAGGCACTCACAGATGTGAAGAGTGGGCGCCCCATATTGAAAAATCCGCAAGCGGAAAACTTGACTCTCCTTTGATTCCTCAGATAGAGCACTAGCTTCCTCTGTTAAATTGAGAAATAATTATCCGGGTTAAAATTATTAGAAACGTGCTGTAGTGATTATAACAATTTTGAATATTGAGAATAGGGTGAATTTTATCATATGGGTCATTTTCCCAGAAAGGGCGAATCGTTGTCCAGAGAAGATTCCGAATGCACATTTATGATTTGGGTGTCAAAAAAAATTCTCCATAAACTATCAACTTTGTTCTACTTCGGGCAATCAATAAAATATGCACTTATTCGCGCTAAAATATAGAAATTAAAGTTTAAACTGCTAAATGTCCAGTAATCTGCCATGTCCGGACCCCTAGGTATTCAACTTTGTTTGAACACTGTGACTCGCCTATGAAAGCAGCGGCCTGAATTTGTAGTGATTCTTTATTGGATATACCTGAACATGAAAAAAATGGATTAGCAGATTTTTTCGGAAGCAAATAAAGCGAGCAGGAGGATAAAATGTGCTTGTCCGGAGGTTTTTGTCTTTAATCTGCCTTTTTTGTGTTTTCGTATTTTGGCAGCTTTTTATCGTTTCCCGCGGTTTTACTACCACTCTAAGAGGTGAGGTTAGTCGTTAGGTTATCAAAGAAAGCGGCGGGAAACGTATTTCTTCTATGTGGAGGCGTGCGCAAGTGGAGTCAGTTGCGAAATTGTGGTGTCACAGTCACCGTCTGTCTTTCATCTGCCCTCTGTAAGAACGGCAAGAAATCGAAATTATTTTTTCTTTTTGGTCTCTAGTTCTTGTTTTTACCGAGCTGGTTCCAGCGATATGGTTACACTTCAGCAGAACAGCACCAGAACGCGGGAAAAGCTGAAAAACCTAAGTGCCACCCAGGAATTTTGTGTCTTTTTTTGTGTCTTTCATCTGCCGGTGATGGTGGCTTTTGGAGAGATGAAAGACTTTTTTCAAGTTGTTAACAATTTAATTTGAATTTTCCGTTGCAATTTAAAAACTTTACATTTTTCGACCTCAAAACTGTATTCAGCAACCGTAAAAATCCCCTGGTACCAAGTTTTGGCTCGAAAAACCGATAAATTGAGATTACTTGGTTACTTTCGGAGGTTTCTAGGTTGCTATCAGAAAAACCGTGTTCCACGTTGGTTTAACCCTTTTCTACACTTGCGTCCCGCCCTGGTTCAATTTTTGGAATAACTCCCAGTTCTCGCTACTCATGGAGATGGGGTTCCGAGTATTCTCCTTTACGCGGAAACCACGCCAATAGGTTTCTTTCGATAGGTTTTCTTCTTTAATTTTTAATTAATTAAGCGTCCCACTGTGTGTTCTTTCGTCGAAATTCAATCAGTATGGTGTGAGGTTAATCCCTGATTTTTGGCAGAACTTGAGTCGGACTTTAAGTTTTCTGAAATCTTGGGATACCGATTGTACCTTTCCAGGAAAATGACCCATATAAGACTTCAATGAACAAAATCCTTCCAGTCTTGGTAGGAACAAGTAAAATGAGTTTTTAATTCTTTCGAATAATTTATTTTTTCTAATTGCTGACCAAATTAAATAATAATAAATAACTAACTACATAGCACTACAGGCCGATGTGGCCCCTGGCTTCCCGAACTCCCTTCCGCCACCGGGTACGGTCACCCGCCTGAGACCTCCGCAACCCCACCACCTGGAGGTCCCTCGAGACATCATCAAGCCAGCAACTCCGAGGACGACCTATTCGTCTTCTAGTTTCCATCCTAGCCCGCAGCATAATTCTCGGGCAGGCCTCCACCGGCATGCGGTCGACATGTCCCAGCCATTGGATGCGCCCAGCTTTGATGAATCGGACTATGTCTTCATGTTTTAGTAATTCATCAATTTCAGCAATCTGTCTTGCTCTCCACCCTTGGCCCTCTCTGACCGCTCCATAGATCCTTCTTATAATCCTCCTCTCAAATACCCGCATGGTCCAAGCCTCCGATCCATAACAAACCACAGGCCGCACTAGGGATCTATATAGCCTCATCTTCGTTGATCTGGAGATCACACGGCTCTTGAACAATTTTATATTGGTATGAAATGCTCGGCTGCCTGCCATTATTCGTGAGCATTTCTCATCCTGTACTTGGTTTCTATTCGTGACCAAGTTCCCCAGATAGGTGAAGGACCTGACTTCATCAAACTTATAAGAACCAAACGTCACCCTTCTGGGCACCCGCTGGACACAGCTCAGCGGAGATATCTCGAGGTATTTAGTTTTGCTTTCATTTATTCGCAGACCCATTGGCTTTCCCCCCCTCATGCAAAATCCCAAAAGCCTCCTGCAGGGCATCCAGGCATCCCCAATAAAGTGATATCATCGGCATAAGCCAGAATCTGCCATGTTCTGTCGACAATAATTGTCAACAAAGGGCAACAAATAATTGGGAACAATTATTGTTCCCTTCTTATCAGCATTCTTGACTGCCTCATGCAGAGCCAGGTTGAACAGTGTGGCTGACATCGAATCTCCCTGTTTGACGCCCGAGCTTACCTCAAAGGGTTTCCCGCAGTGGTCACCAACCATAACCTTGTCACCAACCATAACCAACCATAACCTTCGAAGTGCTTTCTTGAAGGGTAGTTTCGATTAGCCTGATCAGATTTTCAGGAATCCCGTTTCTCTTCAATGCGTGCATTATCCATACTCCACTAAGACCATCGAATGCTTGTTGATAATCTATAAACAATACGTGCAAATCGGTATTATGTTCTACAAATTTTTCAGCAGCTTGCCTTAAAATGAAAATTTGATCGAGAGTTCCTTTATTCGTGCGAAAACCACATTGATGGCCTCCAAGAGCTTCTTCTGTGTAGCCCTGGATACGTCGAAGGAGGAAAATGGACAGTATTTTATATGCTACATCCAACAACGAGATGCCTCTGTAATTACGGCAGTCAAGCTTGTCGCCTTTCTTGTGTATTGGAACTATCAGACTGGTACAACAGTCAGCAGCCATTTTCTCTTGGGTCCAAACAAGGAGAATGAGGGAGTGCAATGATTTTTCCAATCTTTCTCCTCCAATCTTTAACAGTTCTGCCACAATCTTCTCCAGATGCTCTATTATTTTTCAGTTTGCTGATGACATCTCGTACCTCACCCAGTGAGGGCTCATCCACTTGTGGCTGAGGGCCACAAAACTCATCAAATTGCTCTATATGCACTGGCTCCTTGTTCAACAATTCCCGGAAGTACTCAGTCCATCTGGGAATTATTTGGGTTTCATCGTCAATGATTCTACCATTCTTGTCCCTGTAACCATTATTTCCGGGCTGGTACCCAGCTTTTCAGTTTCCTCCAATTTCTTTATTTCATGATCCCTCTGCTTCCTACGAATAATCCTCTTGGCTTTCCTTCTTTGGTCACGGTACAGTTGTCTGTTACTTCGTGTCTCCCTCTGAATCAATTTCTCTCTTGCTTGGTTCTTCGATTCGATAGCCTTCTCACCAACTACATCACGCGCGGCTTGTGAGACTTTGTCCCTTATGTTTCTCCAGACACTTTCCACATCCTGCGGAATAAAATCCGAATCCTGCTCATTTCTGTTATTAAGATCAGCGACTGCCTTTTGAAATGTTTGCTTTATTTCTTCGTTTTTGAGTTTATTCACCTCCCATTTAGGCCGGTTTACCAGTCGCTCCTTCTTCAGATTTGCTATGCGATGGCGGAACAATGTTTGTACCAAAAAGTGGTCAGAATCACAATTGGGGCCTCTCTTTACCCTGACATCCAAAACGTTTGAAGCATGACGCTTTGATACCAAAACATGATCAATTTGGTTAACAATATCAGAACCAGGGGCCCTCCAGGTGCCAAGATGGATCCTCTTATGAGGAAAACATGTACAGATGATGGTTAACCTCCGCAAATTGAGCCAAGAGAATCCTGTTTGGACTGGTTTCTTTATGCAGAGTATTGCGACCTGCAACGTTTGATATGAAATCTTCCATTCCAATTTTAGCATTGAAGTCACCCAGAATCATTATGGTGCCATACTTCTGCACTAGTCCAATACTCCTCATGAGTAGGTCATAAAAGTCATCCTTCTGTTCTTCAAGCCGCCTCCGTGGGTGCATAAACAGAGAAAACTGTGACGTTATTAAACTTCCCTTTGAACTTTATTTTACATAAGCGGTCGCTAATTGCCTCGAAACAGAGAAACGACTTCCTCATTGCGGCAGAAATGAAAAATCCTATGCCGTATAAACCAGTCCTTTCCTTTGGTCCACTATGAAAGAAAGAAAAATCTTTCTTGTCAATTCTTCCTGAACCTGGCCATCTTACTCCTGAACTGCCATTAAGTCATATTTATACTTGGTCATTATGAGGGAGATCTCTTTCATCCTCCCAGTCTGAAGTGAAGTTTGTGCATTCCATGTAGCAAACTTAAGGTCCGAATTCCTGCTCTGTCCGTTTCCATGCATGGGTCAAGATCGTTTTTGGGTCCAGTGGTTTCTGTTTTCTTCGGGTTTGGTAACGATAATAATAATAGCAACATAAAAAAGTCACTATATTACAACTAGTATGAGGTGTAGTAATTTGTTGTTGAAAGGTGTTTCGATACTGGAGAGAAACCTTACGTTAGCGCAGAGTTCGTCTCTGCTCCATACCACACGAAATAGTTCAGCGTAGAACTTCTGCAACTGAAAAAATAAATAAATAATAAAAGATACGACAGTAAGAGAAAGTCTGCTGTGTGTACGTGGCACATAGACAAACACACGTACACACAGTGAAATTTACCCCAAGATGTTGAAACAGTTGTTTGGGACGCATTTGGAAGCTGGAGTATAGTTCAAGTTTTTAGGACGTCCCACAGTGAGACTTGGGCGTCCTCATGCGATCGATCTGAAGTAAAGGAGGACATCACTCAACAGAAAAAAAATAACCACACAGTAATCGGTTTTAGACCAGTCTGAATCCAAATCCGCGAAAAAGACCATAGGTGAATGTCCGTGTGTGTGTGTGTAGGTGTGTGTGTGTGACAAAATCTTGTGTCGTCTGCCCAGGCCTTAGTTCTCAACCGATTTTAGTGGTCCTTTTTTTATTCGACGCGGAAAACTATCCATTTGTGCACTACGTCGCCGGAATTTCGAATTTTGAATTTTGAGTCGGCGGAATCGGAGACGGGAGGAGTTGGGGGCCGCCCGTCCGCCGTACGCGGCACTTTCCCCACTTAGCATTGACCGATTTTGATGAAATTTGGTATGTAGGCTCCATTTAGGGTCTAGTTGTGCCCCGAAGATTTTGGTTGATGTAGGTCACTTCTAAGGGTTCAAAAATGAATTTCGAAATTTTGAAAACGCCCTAACTCAAAAAATTTCGATATAAAGGTGTTGATTTAAGATTCTTTAGAATTTTTTGAGACCACGTGGAGCTCTGTAGGCCAAACCGTTCGGTCCCTACGAGAATTCAAAGTTTGGACGTACGATAAATCAGAAACACGAGTGGGAATCGCCAAAGAGGCCTAATCTCCGTTCAAATTATAGCTGACCGAAATGCAATCGATGTTTTTCTTCATGTTGGATGGTTGGTGGCTTTGCAGACGAGTGATCTATAGAAAAATAATAAACCATTGTGTAGTAATTGGCAGCGTTTTTGTGTTACTTTTTCACAGCTTAACCAGAAGCTTCGCGACACATTTTCACCAAAAGTTGTTCTAAACTTGCTTAGCTAAACGCGTTAATAGTTAATCTGAAGGAATAAACCCGGCAAGATGGCGAGCGTCTTTCACCAACCCAAATCATCGTTAAACGTCGTTTAAGACAATCGAGTTTGTTGAGCTTGAAATGTTGAGCGAAACGAATGAAAGTTGGACATTATGACGTATTTGGGCAATAGAAACGTTGAACAACAACCACTACCGCGCTTGATATCAGCAGATTCCCGCCTTGTTTATCTTTATCAGTGCCAGTTTTTCGAATTCCTTGTTTTTATTATTTGCTGATTCCTGCGGTTTGTTTCGAGTTTTCCGGTTCCCTTCGTTTTATTTTGCTGAATATTTTCATCACCTACCTATTGAGTTATTACACATCATCACTTTGAGCCACAACGAGCGCAATAACTCCAGTATTTCTCCAGACTCAAGTACCTTCCTTGATGAATCCTAGTGAAACACAGCGACCACTTTGTTCTGAACGGTAGGAATTTACTTCGATAATTTGAATGATTACCGTATTGGATGTAAACTCGAAGATGAGGGCCCCCGATTTCACCTCAATAGAAATTTATTTTGGTCGAACTGGTCTTTTATGATGGTCAATTTGTATAATTGGTCCGAATAGAAACAACCAAGGAATGTAGGTTGCACTAGGTATTATGTTATTGAAAAAACCATTATTCATTTTAAATTAACGTGTTGAACTTATTTTTATGACGGGAACTCGAGGCGAGTGTCAATCTAGTCGAGCACTTGGACGACTCGGGGCTTGGAAAAGCGGAAATTCAGTAACGTACGTAATCTCGGAATGTGGAATCCGATCCAGGATTCGACTCGGACGTCGTCGTCATCATCAGACGAGTCAAAAATAATTCGAAATGCATAAATAATTCGCAATTTCATTTCGAAAACAATCACAAATCAATGCAAGGCCATATTGAATTGGTAGTTAAACGAGGTTTCCTAGTTTATTTGGCCGATTTTCGACCGTTTAAACTCGAACCCCCCAAGATGGTGTTTAAACTCGTAAATCGCTCTGGTGAAAGACGATTTTTACTGAACGTCGTTTATCTCTCGCCTCGTTTGGTTTAAACTCGATTTGAATGTTTGGTGAAAGTGGGCCTAAATCGGTCTACGTACCTACTTTGACGAGTAAACCAACTAATTTTGAAGGGGGGAGGAGGGATTGACCATTTTGGTTTATTATTTTCAATATTAAGCCTTTGGAATGGAGCAAGAAAAATCAATTTTAACCCTCCTTCAAAATTTGATGTTTTACGTTTCAAGGTACGTAGAATCCGAAAATCCAATAAAAAATTTTCCGTCCGTCCGCCGTATGCCGTACGTGGCACTTTTCTTAGCAACACTGGACCGATTCGGTTCAAATTTGGTGTATGGGCTCCATTTGGGGTTTAGTTGTGCCGCGAAGCTTTTGGTTGATGTCAGTCACTTCTGAGGGCTGAAAATTGAGGGTTGAAATTTCCAAGAGTGCCCTAGCTCGAAAAATCTCGAAATAAACGTATAGTTTTCTTACCAATTTTAAATAGTATTGAATTTTTAAAAATGTTTGACTTAAGGGTTTTACTCCGATAAAACAGAATCACGAGTGTGAATCACCAAAGAGGACTAATCTCCGTTCAAATTTTATCTGATTAAAATGCTATCACTGTTCATTTCCTCGGTCTGTATTCAGTTTTGCTTCCTGAGCAACTAGTAATCAAATGTCCATATGAAGCTGTCTATTTTTCGAATCGAGTGTGAAGCTTTTAATTCTTTCAAATAAACTTGATTGTGAAGGTGTGAAGGCAGTATGGTATGGTAGGTAGTACCTACCAGTGGTTGGTAGGTAAAAAATAGGTAAAAAATGTTGGTAGGTAAAAAAAAAAACGCTGCAAATCATTGCCCAAAGGTTTATTATTCAAAATAATAAACCGAAATTGAGATATTAAAATACTGTTTTTCAGTCAATTTGAAACTGTATTAAACATTTAGAATCGAATGAAACTACTAAGAGCGTGTTAGCTATTTATATTTGTGAGAACTTGAGGTTATAATAAATCGGAAACTTGAAGTATGTGTGAATCGCAAAAGGTTTTTCACCGACGGAAGTAGGCCTAATCTCCATTGGAAGTCGATCGAATACGTGCATCCTTTACCTTACCCATAAGAAAAAAATTTAGTAACTCTCGGAAAGCGATGGTACAGCTGGTACGTACTACTGAAAACTAACAAGTTGCTTCAGCTCAGATACTTTATAAAATTAAGGTCTTCCTACTAGTACCTACATCAATACTCCAAGCACCCTTGAAATATACAAAATCCTTGAAAATAGTTCTGCCATCATCTACTCACTGATAATGATCAACGACCGAACAGCAAAAGGTCAGGACTTTTGACACTAAGAGGAACGGGTTTTGACACGACAGTTTTAGAACGGTTCTCCAGATTCTCCACGATCACATTGATCCTACCAGTCCCGATATTGATTTTTAGTCAATGAAATTGGGTTTTATAACTTTACTCTAATGATCTAAATTAAAGTCACACTTCTGATGACCTGATGAATTACCCATGAGAAGGAAGCCAGAATAGAGTTACCTTTTCCTCACCATTTCTGTCCTTGAACTGATATCATTCCACAACATCTGAAATTCTTCGACAGCATTTCATACGACAAGAAAGATTCGTGGAGATTGGTGAAATTCATAAGAGTAGCCAAATGCTTTCATAATTTTCTCATGTCCCAACTGGTTTTAAACCTTGATTTGTTCAACTATATGTACGAAAAATAAAATTCTAAATTCTACTCATCATAGAAAACTATACTACTAATTTTCACTTACTATTTACTTTTTACTGATAACATTTTGGTTTATTATTTTCAATAATGAACCTTTGGAATCGACCAAGAAAACATTTTTTTTAACACCCCCTCAAAATTTGATGCTTTACGTTTCAAGGTACGTAGAATCCAAAAATCGAATAAATCGCTGCAAATTATTGCACAATGGTTTATTATTTTTTATTTTTCTATATAGATCACTCGTCTGCAAAGCCACCAACCATCCAACATGAAGAAAAACATCGATCGCATTTCGGTCAGCTTTAATTTGAACGGAGATTAGGCCTCTTTTGCGATTCACACTCGTTTTTCTGATTTATCGTACGTCCAAACTTTAAATTCTCATAGTAAGCGAACAGTTTGTCCTACCTCCGGGTGGTCTCAAAAAATTTTAAAAATTCCATAAAATCTTAAATTGAAGGAAAAACAATACCTTTATATCAAAATTTTTTGAGTTAGAGCGTTTTCAAAATTTCGAAATTGATTTTGGAACCCTTAGAAGTGACCTACATCAACCAAAATCTTCGGACACACAACTAGACCCCAAATGGAGCCTACATACCAAATTTCATCAAAATCGGTCAATGCTAAGTGGCAAAAGTGCCGCGTACGGCGGACGGACGGCCAGATTTTTATTCGATTTTTGGATTCTACGTACCTTGAAACGTAAACCATCAAATTTTGAGGGGGTGTTAAAAATTTTTTTTTTCTTGGTCGATTCCAACGGTTCATTATTGAAAATAATAAACCAATAAAAATTTGGCCGTCCGTCCGCCGTACGCAGCACATTCGCCACTTAGCATTGACCGATTTTGATGAAATTTGGTATGTGGGCTCTATTTGGGATCTAGTTGTACCCCAAAGATTTTGGTTGATGTAGGTCACTTGTAAGGGTTCCAAAATCAATTTTTAAATTTTGAAAACGACTTAACTCAAAAAATTTTGATTTAAAGGTATTGTTTTTCCTTCAATTCAAGATTTCATAGAATTTTTAGAATTTTTTTAGACCACGCGGAGCTCTGTAGGACAAATTGATCGCTCACTACGAGATTTTGAAGTTTAGACGTACGATAAATCAGAAACAAGAGTGTGAATCGCAAAAGAGGCCTAATCTCCGTTCAAATTCTAGCTGACCGAAATGCCATCGATGTTTTTCTTCATGTTGGATGGTTGGTGGCTTTGCAGACGAGTGATCTATATAGAAAAATCTAAAAATAATAAACCATTGTGTAATAATTTGCAGCGTTTTTACTTACTAACTACTTTTTTCTACTCTTAATATTTCCAACAAAAGAAAAACAAACCTTGTACTTAAGAGTGTACAAACAGATCACAAGTAGATAATAAACCTCATTGTGGAAAATATCATTGTGATGAAATGCAAAGCACTTAGAAAGGTTAAATAAATTGATTTTGCAAGTTGCAATGGCTAATCATGAAATTACGGTCATGAATTGGGTACAGATTTTCAACTTGTCTCACCTGGATATGAAACCTGTCGAATCCACCAAGAATCACCAACAACCGCATAGATTTTAGAAACAAATGCGTGCATGACACTAATATTGAATCGCTATTGACAAATGTTAAAAGGCAAAAAATAAAATCCGCAGTTATCCGCACTAGCACGATCAAAAGTTGAAGGGCGCCATCTTCATGGATATTTTCAACGTCAGCCACCAAGTTTGACATGTATTTACATGCAGCTTCTGGGTATTTTTTTATTACTTTGGTTACTCTCTTCATCTGCGATGACTTGATGTGAATGAAGCTCATGTATCGAAGAATTATTAAGTCAACTGCCAGTTGCTCTACACAGAAATTCGCTACTTCCGAAGTTTTTATTACACTAGTCACATTGAACCAAATGAATAAGCAAATAAAAGTTAAAATATCAAGCAGTGCTGGAACAAACAGAGAAACTGGTGTCTTGAAACTCCTCATCAACCTGCAGCAAGTGAAGACACTGCTCGAGCGATCGAAAACACAGCGGGCAAGATTCACGAATGGCACCAAGTAAAAAAATCCTTCAAGGATAACGTGATAACATATCATGAGTTTTGAAATATCATTTTCCATAATCCAAGTTATTATATGCCATACACTCTGAAATGTAATACTGCCGTGAAGTAAAAAAGACCACACCAACCATTTTGTCGATAAACCATCTTCATCGAAAGGGTAGACCCCAAACAAACTTGAAATGAACAAAATCTTCGAAAATAGTACTGCCATAGCATAACCTGGTTCACTGATGATGACCAACTAACAGTAAACTAGGAAAGAAGGTCAAGATAGATTCTTGACATGTTCTTCACATTAACGAGTTTCGATCGGGAAGTTTCAGAACGGTTCTCGAGACAACATTGCGTCTCTACTTGTTGACCTCATCTCCATCCTGTCAGTTCTAGTGTAGATTCAAGTCAAGAGAACCAAATTTTATACCTTCATTCCATATGAAAAATTCAATCAATGGAACTATCAAATTAACAATTATGAAAAAGAGTGATGGAATGGAAACTTCACTCCAAAATCCCTGCAAATTGTTATACAACGTATTAATATTTTCCTGATCGTACTTTGGTCAGTTAAAATTTGAAAGCAGATTAGGCCCATTTTGAGATTCATACTCGTGTTACTGATTTAACATTTGCCCAACCCATAGAGTTAACTAACCAGAAACAACGTACCAATTCCTATATCCGAATGAAGCTCATTAGCTCCTATTTATATATGGAATAAAGCTCGGATCTACTCTAAAAATCAATAATATAATATAATGCTTACATTTCTATTTGAATTGACATTTTTTAATTTCTCAACAATTTCACTGTTGTGAACAGAAAAATGTTTTTATTCAGATTTTTTCAGCAAGGGGAAGTATATCAAATTGCAGTTTAAAATGTTATCACATACTCCCTCTCGAAAAACATCGATTTTTTAGGACTGAAATCATTTAAATAAACAACTTTATTCATTGAATGAAACATATTTCGATAAAAATATGTACATAAAACATCATAACATAAAAGATTTATATGATCAGTTTATTATTGGCGTTTCAGGTCGATTTCCAAGGCAAATATGACAATTTTTACCTAACTGTTCAATGCTGTGGTCAATTTTTGGCCACCAAAAATAAGACCTAGCCAAAGCTTTCATTTTAGAAATTCCCATGTGAGAACCGTGTAATTCTCTCAAAATTGAATCTCTATACTTGGGTGGTAAGATTACCCTGTACCCCCATAGCATGATTTCTTCATCACACGAAATTTCATCCTTTCCAAAGGATCCTTTCTCGCACGTAAGTAAATACCTTACTTAAAAATTTATCTCTAGACGTTTCAAGCTTAATATGTTTATAGCACACAGGAATAAAATCTTCCACAAAATTAAAATTTGTAAATTCTTGTTTCAAATTTTGTTTGTCATTCTGGACGGGTAGTCTAGACAAAACATCAGCTCTATTTTTACACCTTTTTATATAAACTAGTGTATAATCAAAATTTAATTATGTTGCCCATATTTGTAATTGACCAGCTGTCATTTGAGGAATACCTTGTTTTTCCCCTAAAATTCCTAAAATTCGGTTTGTGGTCGGTTTTTATTATAAAACTTCTACCCACTAGATATTCATAAGACTTACGGCAAGCATAATAAATGCTAAGGGCTTCTTTGTGTAGAATGGCATACTTTGCTTCTGCAGTATTGAGCACTCTGGAAGCAAATGAAATTGGTTTTTCGTCGCCATTTGGGAATTTGTGCAGTAAAATTGAAACATTGCCATATTATGAGGAATCGAATTCAAGAATTATTGGCAACTCAGGATTGAAATGAACCAATGATTGCTCAGAACCAATCACCTGTTTTGCTTTTTCAAAGGATTTGGCACATTCGTTTTTCCATGTGAACGGAACACCCTTCTGTGTCAATTTGTACAAAGTACTCAACAATGTTGCTAGCTGTGGAATAAACCAGCCATGGTAAGTAACCATACCTGTGAACGCTCGAATTTCTGTTACATTATTTGGTTGGGGTGCTTGAGTGATCGCCTTGATCTTCTCAGGATCTTTGGGCAACCCATTTTTATCAATTATATGACCCAAGCAACAAATTTGAGCTTCTGCGAATTTACATTTGTTTTTATTAAGCTTGAACCCTGCTTCACGCAAACGATTAAAGACTTGCAATAAATTATTATTGTGTTCTATCACAGTTTTACCAGTAACTACAATGTCGTCTAGCAAATTTGCTACACCTTTGATACCTTGTAGTGCCTTTTCAATTTCACGTTGGAAAATTTTACAGGCAGGTTCAATACCAAAAGGTAAACGGTTCACCTTGTATATTCCACGACTAGTACTCCATGCAAGCAACATTGCTGTAGCGTCGTCAACTCGAAGTTGATTGTAAGCGCTAGAAAAATCA
The DNA here is from genome assembly GCA_009739505.2 of Apolygus lucorum. Lineage (NCBI taxonomy): Eukaryota > Metazoa > Arthropoda > Insecta > Hemiptera > Miridae > Apolygus > Apolygus lucorum. The sequence continues at coordinate 15,378,410 of CM019167.2, forward strand.
AGTTTAGAATAAAACTGCCTACCTTGCAATTTAGAGAAAATCTCTTCAATGCGCGGCATTGGATATTCGATGTCATCAACAAATTAGTTCAAGGTAACCTTGTAGTCGGAACAAATTCGGATGCTTCCATCAGCTTTGAGAATTGGAACCAATGGGGTTCCCCAATTTGCAACATCAATTTTAGAAATACAACCAAGTTTTTCAAGTTTAACCAATTCTAATTCTACTTTCTCCATGAAAGCATAAGGAACGGGTCTCGGTTTGCAAAATATTGGTTTTGTTCCTTCAGGAACAGTCAATGATACTGTATTGAATTTATATTCCCCTAGTTCAGGTAAATTAATGTTTTTAAATTCTCTCCTTTAGCTACACCTAGGCTATTCACACCAGGTAGCTGAGGTATACCTAAATGACTCATTATTCCAAATTTGATCAACAAATCTCGTCCAAATAATGGTCTTAGTCCGCCTGGGACTACCAACAACGTTGATTGTTTTTCTACCTTGTTGTAAGTTATAACAACATTGATACCGCCTATCGGTTCAATTAAAGTTCCATTATACGATCTTAACTTTGTTGAAGTAGGTAGCGTTTCTATGTTTTGAAAATGTTTGTCATACAAAAATTTGGGCAAAATTGACAAAGTCGAACCTGTGTCAATCTCAAAATCGAATAAAATATTATTAACAAGAACAGAAATCATAGATGGATCATTTGCCTTTGACAAACTACCTATTTCAACCAAGTTATATACATGTTGACTTGAATTTAAATGACAATCATCGTCTGACTCTACTGACAAATACTTGTTCTCAGACTGTTTTGACTAATAAGCTTTACAAGCAAGTGCAATATGCCCTACAACTTTACAAATTTTACATTTGTAAGTTTTGTACTAACAGTTACTAAAATCGTGATTAGGCTTCTTGCAAGCGTAACAATAGGCCACTTTGCCTGTAGAGGATCTCTTGGTCTTGGAGTAGGCGGGTGGCTGTCCATCAGCCTTTACGGCGCCAAACTTCTTTCCAGGTTTCCTCCTGGATGCGGTAGAGGACGTCAGGGCGTTGAGGGGTGTCGATTCCTCTTGTGTGGCGGACTCCTTCTTGAAAGCCAGGTCAACGTAATGCTTAAGATCTTTAGTGTGTTCTTCTTCACATAAAAGATCGAGTATTCGGGTAGTTTGTCAGACCAGTCACGAATTTGTTCTTCACGAATTCGTCGAGAGTTGGACCAAACTCACAATCCATAGCTGTCTTTTTGACCTTCAGTAACCAATCCGACACTCTGTCCTCATTGTCTTGGCGAAGTTGTGCAAATTCGCAACGGCAGCGCCATACTGATTTGCATGGTGCAAACTGCCTTTCTGATAAGTTTGTTAATTCATCAAAAGATTTGTCCTTGGATTTAGCTGGATAGGTTAGCTCCTTTAGTACCTCATATACTGCTGGACTCAATGAGGTTAGCTACAGGGATACCTTCCTCGAATCTTGCACCAAGTTTGCCTCAAAATATTGATCCAGTTGATCAATATAACTTGTAAATTTGTTTCCTGCATCAAAAGTTGGCAAAGCTATAACTGCTGGTCCTCTTGCAACATACTTCATCAGTAATTCAAGTTCAGAAGCATGAGCTGGTCCAGGGGGGTCCGGCTTGGTGCTTCTCCAAGTCGGCGAAAAAGTCCAAAATAGTGAGAAAAATTTTGCACAGCACTTTTTTTTATAAAAGTATAACGTTTTTCCTCGTCGCCACTTGTAATAACTGAGGATTTTAACAATAATTATAGCTGATGAACGGGGATTCATAAAAAAAGATAAAAGACGGCCACGTTGGCGAGATACAGAACTGGACTGGTTTTATTAGGTATCATTACCTAATTACATGGAAGTAGGATGGAGGAAGCATGGCACATGGAGGCACATGGAGGAAGCATGGATGTAACAAAACCCTTTTATTCAGTAGTTTTCCCCATATTTCTCTGGCAATTATTGTTTGATTTTGATGATTCCGGCGGCAATATTTCAATTTTTCAATTCCCTAGGGCCGTGGACTAATGAATTTCTAAAATCCTTTAAAATTTCAAATTTAGGTACAACTTTTTACGTTTTTGCTCCTTCAATTTCGCGAAATACTGACCCGGAACGAGGAACGAACGGCGACCGACTGTGACCCCCTTAAAGTTGGAAGTGACTAGTACTGGACCAGTGTCTGCAACTGGTGCCTTCACCCACATCAAAAATTGACAGTGAAACTTCACCCTCTTGGAACATTTACGTTATTGCTGCTTGTTTTAGTTATAACTAAAAGTTAGTTAGTAACAATATAAATATTGTTACTGTTGTTGGGGTTGCTGAATTTCTACGTGCATAAATCATTGCATGATTATTTTTTCAAAAAAATAGTGTGCTTAATACTTCAATTCTGTGATCATATTTTTCGATTATAGCCGGTAACATAATATTTGAATCTGTTGTAAGTCATAATCGATCATTCCAATCCCATTATCAAATGTAACAATGAGGCATCGGAAACACTAAGCTCTTCCACGCTATCTAAACCAGAGGAAATAAAGTGTGAGCGAGCACCAACCATTCTGAAGGGTCAGTGACGTGGAAGGGTTGATCAGTGACAAAGCTAGGGCTTCTCAAACCCTCTTTTCGCCGTAAGGTGGTCATCGACTGAGACAGCGACGGCGAAGAAGGGGGTCGATGTCAGGTGAAGAGGACCATATTGCCAGCGCTGCAGAAAATCCTAAGAACGCCCACCTGCCTTCATCCTGACCTCGTCTCACCAGATGGCGACATAACGGCCCGAATGACTCTGAAAAAGACGCTGCGAAACGGTTTAGGTCGAACCTCCTTGAGTGCGTCTTCCAATGCTCTATTTATCACGAGGTGAGTTGATATTGAGCCAGTCGGAGTCCAGTACTGTTACCTACCTAACATTTGACGCCACCTCGAGCTGGACCAAAAGTAAGTTCAACGCACAACGCTAACTTTGTTTTCAATAATGAACCTTAGGAATCGACGAAGGAAAGAAAAAGTGTGCCAAGTGGGTGTGGCACTTACTCTTACTTAAACTAGTAGAATCGACTCCATACGTTTTACGGTCCTTAACAGGGGACACGCTATGAATTTAGTATTTATATGTGTGTAATTCCAGATGATAACTTGAGGTAGCATCTGAAACATCGGAATTGCTGCCGAAATGTTTTTAATAACAAAAGAAAGGATCAGCTCGTTAGCCAGAATTGTCGGGTCTAAGAGGTCGAAAGTCCCAAAAATAGGGTCCAAAAAACTGTCAAGTTTATAGTATATGACTTAGTCATGGTATATTCGGATTTAGAACGAAATTTTTTATAACAATTTCAAAAACGTCTGCCAAGTGGGTGTGACACATAGCGTCCTCGTATCCACAACCCGATAGTATAGATGTTCCGATGCATCTCAAAACACCAATCTTTAAGCACCTAGCACTACCCTCATAGGGGACCATCTACACCCCAATCCGCATGAACATTGCAAATTTAGTCGAAATTTGATGGGAAATGTAAAAGACATTCCTACAAATTTTCATCAAATTCGGATGAACAATGTTGGTGTTATAACTTTTTGCTTCCGAGTCTACCAAGGTAGCGGAAGCTTTGTTTTCACTTTTCAAGGACGAAAAAAAAAAGTTCTCCAAAATCAAAATTTCCACTCGCGTTTTGCGTTTTACACCTTTCTGAACAATTTTGGTTCCGTGTCTGTCTGTCTGTCTGTCTGTCTGTCTGTGTGTCTGTCTGTCTGTGTGTCTGTCATGAATTCCTTGTAACGCGCATAACTATACGAAGTTATTGTCCGATTTCTATGAAATTTTCAGGGATTGTGCGGGTTGGTGTGTAGACGGTCCCCTATGAAAATCATCATCCCCGGACTGATAGAAGCGACTGCGCATGCGCAAACGTGAATTCCTTGTAACGGCCATAACTTCTACATTTTTCATCCGATTTCGATGAAATTTTCAGGGATGTTACAGATTAGTATTTAGATGGTCCCCCATGAAAATTATAACCTTAGGAATGATAGTAGCCACTGCGCATGCGCAAACGTGAATTCCTTGTAACGGCCATAACTTCCACATTTTCCGTCCGATTTCGATAAAATTTTCAGGGATTATGTGGATTAGGTTGTAGATAGTCCCCTATGAAAATCATCATCCCCGGACTGATAGAAGCGACTGCGCATGCGCAAACGTGAATTCCTTGTAACAGCCGTAACTTCAACTGTCCCCCAGGGGTCGCGGGTTCGAATCCCAGCCGAGGCTAAGTACTTTTTTAATCCAATCACATACGTCTACTCACTTAATTTTCCATCCGAATTTGATGAAATTTTCTAGGATTGTCCAGATTACTTAGCGTGTAGATGGTCCCCTATGAGGGTAGTGGAAGGTACTTAGAAATTGGTGTTTTGAGATTAACAACTATGCATCTGATCATCTATGTAATCGGGTTATGGATACGAGGAAGCTATGTGCCACACCCACTTTTTTTTTTTTTTTATAAACCCCTCAAAGACAAAATGTCTTTTATGACGGAGGGGGCACGCCATGAATGAAAATAAATAAATAAATCAAAAATAATGGGGAGGACGCCCAGGACTCACCCGACGCCGGCCCAAGGGATGAGGGAAGATGAGGAAGGTGGGGGTGGGAGAGATGGATGAAGGGAAGTGCCTCTATAAAACGACCACCAGTTCAAATATGAGCCGAGCAGGACACGGGTGGTGATACCACGGAGTACGCCTACCGAGATGCCCAACTCGCGCAACTCCGTGGCACTTTTCCCGCACCACACCCGGCGCCACGACAAGGTTGCAGCCATCACCCTGATGTTGTTGGGTGCCTTTCCTTTTAGCTCCGACACCGCTTGCCGTAAATCATCTCTATCATACTTCCTTATCTTAGCCCGCCAAGTCTGCTCCATGTCCAAGCTGCCATTGACAACTTTGGACATCCAGGATAATGCAAGACTGGTCGGGCTTGACGGCAACGATGTCGGGCTTCTTACCCTGGTCACTTGGCATGTGATACAATCTCTCCCTCTCAACATCCCAGCCGCTAGATGACAAAGCACCTGCTATCTGCTTGGCGACCGCATCATGACGTAGAATGCGGCCCCCATGAGTCCGAGGACACTGCTGCACTACATGATAAAGATCCCTCCGAAGCCCAATCTACCCATTGGGATGAGACAAGGCTTTCGGAGCACTGTCGGAGGATTTATACGTTTGCGCATGCGCAGTGGCTACTATCAGTCTGGGGGTGATGATTTTCATAGGATTTGAAGTTGAAGAAGTTTGAGTTGAAGTTATAGTTTGGTGCCTCTAGATGCCCTGGATCTGAAATCGATGAGCATCTTGTCGGTGTGTGCCCAACCTCACAAACTCAGAATAATGTTGGAAAATGTAGAAGTTATGGTTGTTTCAAGGATTTCACGTTTACGCATGGCCAAAAAATACTAATTAATAAACTAAATACAATTTAGGGGCAGTGATTTGTAGAGGAGTCCATCTCCTCCACAACTCGCATAATTCCTGAAAATTTTATCGAAATCAGTTGGAAAATGTAGAAGTTATGGCTGTAAAAAGGAAATACACGTTTGCGCATGCGCAGTGGCTACTGTCAGTCTGGGGATAATGATTTTCATGGGGACCATCTACACGCCAACCCGTCCAATCCCTGAAAATTTCATTGAAATCGGATGAGAAATGTAAAAGTTATGGCTGCGGATAGGATTTCATGACAGACAGACTGACGCGGAAACAAAATCGTTCAGGAATGAATTAATTAATGTAAAGATAGGACTCGATAACTAACCGGACAGTTGGCAAATGCCCAGTCTTATGATCTTGGCCTATTATTATAATTCGTCAAAATAAACATGTTAGAGAATTTTCAAGGAAAATGAAGCTATTGCAATGGCCTCAAAATTTTTAGAATCGACTTTTTCGAAAAATTTTCACACTGAAATCCGTTTTGGAACATTCTGAAACGATCCCTGAAGTTTTTCCAAAAATCATATGTATATATATTCCGGACGATAACTTGAGTAATTGTTTAGAAATTTTTTTTTAGTTTTTGCCAAAATGTTTGTAACAACTAACCATAGGTCAAGTTCGTTAACCAGCAATTTTGGACAATCCAAAGTGGTCCAAAATTCAAAAAAACTCCAAAAAAATGGGGTTTTCCCGTTTTTGTGGTTAGTACATTCAAAATCATGGTAATATATGGTATATTCGGATTCAGAACAAAATTTCTGATATTAATGCGTTTTTAAAAATGAGGGGGAGGGGGAAAAAAAAAGAGTCGTGGTTCAATTGTTCAATCGACAACTGCCACCGATAGAAACGTTTAAAACCCAGTGTATTATTGAAAATCGCACGATTTTTTCGTGCATATCGCGAATATAACTAAATGTTATCAAATTAATTACTTAGATGCGGCCGGTAACGCATCAAGGAGAAAAATGTGTGATAAACAAAAGGTGGCTCGTTGTGATGAGGTTGGGAACATATGAGCATGAACGCGATCTGTTGCACTCATCTTTAACTACGTCCTGGAGCTACACCAAAAAGAACACTTCTCGGGCTCCCAGATTCAGCTTTCAGCCCAGTGACTTCACGTCTTCCGGGACGTCGATTATTGGTGTAAAAGTATGTAAAAAAACATATATGTACATATATATATAAACCAAGAATCGAAAAAAAACTTTCTACAACAAATTGCAACACCATTGGTCCTTTTCTTAACCACACCTCAAACTGATTGATTTCTTTGAAAATTCGCTCATTAATTCATGCTGCATGAATGGACTTTTTTCTTCTTCTTCTACTACTATTGAACTTATTTATTCCTATGAGGACAGGACCCGTGAAGTCTATACTGTCCTAGGACTTATCTTTAACCCAAATTGGATCATGGTGTCACTGAAAACTCTTAAGAATTCCACAGCTTTCTCAAGGTATCTTCAGATGAACTAGATTTAAATTACAAAAATTGTAATAAATGATTTCTTGGGACATTTTTGTCATAACTCTATTTTGAGACTTTCGGTAGCCCACAAAAATTCTGCTGTACATTAATTTTAAAGTGCAATTTAATTTTGGCTACTTCGGTAACACCTTGGGACAGCTGTGGAGTTCCTGAGATGTTTTCGGTGACACTAGTGACACTGGTCCAATTCGCGTTAATGAACTGTATATTGTTTTTACTATATGACACATGTTCCGTATATTCAAATACGTATAATTTAGGTATCAAATAGGTATACTTTCACCTGAGATAAAAAATAATTCTCCTACCATGAGATCTGATCAAAACGTTGACGGACCCAATAAACGTGATCGGAGACCCTCAGGCAGGATGATGGTCTCCTTCAGTCGTAAGTTACGGTCCATCTCAGCTGGGCTCAGTGCTCCCACGTGGGCGTTTCGAGGCGCTACTAGATAGGGGAATCGTTCCTCTGCCACTCGGGCTGGACCGGGATGAGACCAGGAGTGGGACTGTGGAAATGGAGAATCAATAACAACTGGGAGTAGTAGAATGTTTTTGAGAGGCGAGTGATCTTGAGATCGATTTCCTTACATCGGAGTAACGTGAGACCAGGCAACAATTTCTGCCTACTCCGGTGGGCAGTAATACTCACCTCAGATGATATAAAAGATCCAACTTTGTTGATATGCCAATACGTTTCCAGTTCGAGCATCCGATGATTATTATTACGAGATGAAGTTGCAACATGACCGACTCGAAATTGGGCTGGATAACACGACCTATCTGAGATGGTGCAAAACAACATGACCTAAGTTTTTTTTACAATTTTTCAGAAGACACAAAACTGTTTACAGCCAACATAGCCCTATTTGAAGAAAAATGTCGCTACAGCAATGGGCATTATAGCCTATCTACATTGATCTTTTTTAGACTGTGTTACACCTGCATTCAGCATCCCTAACAAGAAAAAACGCTGCAAATGATTACACAGAGGTTTATTATTTTTCTACATAAATCACTCAAGATCATCAAGATGTGAGCTTCAACTAATCACGGGACCGTTATTTAAAACCTCGGGAATTAATCATCGAAGTATTGGTTCTGATCAAACGTTGGGTCCTGATGATTCTATCATCTCAATATTAAAAGTTTCATAAGGTGCTCCCATCGGTGCCCGCAAAAAGGGAACTGAAGCCCCTCTCGGCTCTGATCACCAGTCTTTCCGGAAAAACCAATCAACCGCCGCAAGAAGAATTTTCGCATTTACCTCTGCCCGGGGAAAAATATGTACTTAGGGATGACCGAAAGGTTGGGGGGAGGTCGGAGTTGGGTTCGAGGAGTGCCCTAGAATTTAATATCTTCGACTGGAGAGAAGACGATTGGACGGAAGTGGCCGGTTCCTGCAATTGATCGGATCTCCTTGTCTACTCATTATTTGAGCGGGGAACGTCGTTAGAAAACTATTACTGAAGGATTAGAGAGTCCTTGGTGAGAATCTTGTTGGCTGTATAGTTTCACGATCTCTGCTCGAGGTATCATTGAGAAGATATTTATTATCCATAATGATGTTGGGGAAGTTAGTTTAACGGCTAGTAGATTAGTAATGAAATTTCTGGGCCATTCTCCCATTTCGCTGGAAATTGAGTTCCCATTTCCATAAAATGAAAATCAAGAATTTTTCCTCCCCTTTTTCGTGAATCCCCTCAAAATAGGATACTGCTTCTTGTGACTTTAAAGGTAGGTAGATGAAACGACTGCTCTATACGATTGCCACGCACAAACTTTGTTGTAACAGAATTAAATAGTACATCAACGATACTTGACGCGAAGGGGCTACTTGATTGACGTACTGACTTGAACTAACTCAGAGAGAAGGGACACGACCCGTTAATATCCAACAGTTCGTTCATAACATTCTCCCCCACTAGAAATTGAGGCTTCAGGAAAACTGTTGAGTATGTAGTCCCTCAGATAGGTAGATTCCTGTCGCTGCCTGGACGATCTGCGTATATCTGGAGTCGCTTGTATGGTGGCACACCCAACTAGAGACCCCTGCTGGCTTGAACCATCAACAACCAATGGAGCAGCTGGAGGAGAAGATTGGCCAAGGTCACTCGAAAATGGAATTCCACCCCGCTAAGGTAGCACCTGCGGAGGTGCAAAACCCACCTGATTCCTCAGTACCAATTTTCCAATCAACTGATTGTTGTAGCGCTTCAGGCTGCGCCCCGAGTCCAACTCCCCCATATAATGGCAACGACCAAGCCTTCGCAAAACAGTGCGAAATCGCCAGACAACACAATTACACAAGTGAACCCTTGCCTGAACTCTCTCCCCCATCTGGAGAGAACGAATCTTCGATGTACCCGAGCTTGATGGGATCCGAGCCTTGCTGTTTGGCAGGAGAGCATCCAAACGAGTACGAATCCTCCTCTTGAGGTACAGCTCAGCAGGAGACTGGCCAGAGGCCAAGGGCGTCGCTCGGTACCGGAACAAAATATTGTTAGGGAGTTGAGTAGGTACTTCATGGATTATTATTGTTACTGTGATAAATCAGGTGTTGAGGAAATGTTAGTTGTTTACGAAATAGAAAATAGAGTTCTGTTCTGGTCTTGATGTGACGAGTTTCTGTTTCCGATAATAGTTGATATTGGAACCTAGGGTTCAGTTCTAGGGATCCACCGTAGATTATAACACTGGTGTCAGAAGTGGGATGAGCGGTGACAGAATGCAAATGAGAGTAGTCGAAGATGCTTTGCGACATATTGAAAAAATGGTTACTGATATCGTTGATCAGTATTTGAAAGTTGGTGCAATGGTGATAAATGACTTCACGAAGGAAAGTTTCCAGACAAACGAGAGGCAAACGAAGAACAGGGAGTCTGGAAGTAGCCAGTGCACGCTGATGGGTACTTTAGCTGAAGCTCTAAGCTTGGCCGTGAAGCTGGAGGTTGAGCAAAATAAGAGGATTCTGCAGGGTAAAGTAAGCTCAAAGAAGAAAGATGTTGGTTGTCAGCAGGCAGCGTGTTGGAGCACTCAGGCCCAAGCGTCAAACAAAAGGCTGTTGTCATGCTGGATATGTGATGGTGCCGGTCATATTGCGAGATATTGCACCTTTCGGAGGAGCGTCCGACGTACACAGCCTTGGTGGTCGGCACATTTGGAATGTTGGAGTTGTGGGGAGACCGGACATTTACGCCGTGAATGTAAAATTACTGTGGATGGAGCGCTGCAAGATGGAACCCGTGCAAGAGCTCTGTCGAGGCAAGTTCAGATGAAAACGAGAGAGCAAATAGGAGGGGCAGGAAGTCAAGAAAATGAGAACGGAATGAGGAGATCTGAAGAGGAAGAACGTCGGAGTCTGTTAAGTCCTTGTAAGGAGACTGATTGGAGAGAAAATAAAGAGGACATGGAAACGAAAGAATTGGAATATGTATCAGACCATGTATGCCTGAGATCAGTTTCTGAAAAGGTCAAACAGCTTGGGTCGTGTGAAACTGAGAACAAAGATGACTCAGAAATTAAAGTAAAGGATAGGTTAGAAGGGAAGCATGAGGTGGTATGTTCGATACAATTGAAGACGGATGGAAAGTACATGCTGAAGGAAGAAGATATACAGAAAGGGAATCAAAATGAGAAGAAGAATGCTGGAGGTGTGGAGCAAGTAGGAACTGATGAGACGCATATGAGAAAGGAAAAGTACAGCGAAAAGCAGCAGTGGGAAGAGAGACAGGAGGATAAAGGAAAAACTGGGAGGGACCAAGCTGGTAATGGCTTATCCCCAAGTAGACTGGAGACTGTTGAAGGAGCGAATGTTGAGCCTATAACTTGCTCTTGGCTGTTCGAAGATTCGGAATATGGAAAGACCATGAAGATTAACAATCCGAAAAAGTACAAACAGATATTAGACCAACGAAAGTGGTACATCGATAAGGATGGGAATGTCGTCCAGAAGAAGAACGCGTCAACGCACAAAAAGATTTGGACCATGAAATGAAAACCAACTTAGCGATCGGAGGTTGTTAGACGGCTCTACATCTAAGGAAAAAAAGGGGAATAGTGTTAGGGAGTTGAGTAGGTACTTCATGGATTATTATTGTTACTGTGATAAATCAGGTGTTGAGGAAATGTTAGTTGTTTACGAAATAGAAAATAGAGTTCTGTTCTGGTCTTGATGTGACGAGTTTCTGTTTCCGATAATAGTTGATATTGGAACCTAGGGTTCAATTCTAGGGATCCACCGTAGATTATAACAATATTCTGTAGCTTGGTTGGTTCTTCGGAGTTCTTCACCTTCTGCAGTATTGATTCGCCTCTTAAGAGTCTGGATTGTACGCTCAGCAAGGTCATTAGTAGCCTGGTGATTCGGCGCACTGAACTTTTGTAAAATTCCCCGGTCTTTCCAAAAGTACTGGAACTCCTCACTCCTAAAAATGCATTATCTGAAACCAGGACAGCAGGGTAACCGTGTACAGAGAAGATGCCCTCCAAGAGAGAGATCGTTGACGCAGATGGCACATCTGGCCCGTCTGGACTTTGCATCCACACACGTGAGGAAAAAACTACCCTCAAAAGGGCCTGCGTAATCGATATGCAATATTTCCCAATTGTCACTGGGTTGATCCTATGGATGAGTTGTGGCCTTATGTGGATTGCTCCGGACCAAAGCACAGAGCCTTTCCTCACCAAACGCTCAATATCTTTGTCCAACTCCTCCCAATACACGTACCTCCTCGCAAGCTGCTTCATTCCGGTGACACCTGATTGCGTGGCATGGAGCTCTTCCAAAATCGACGCTCGGAGAACTCTTGGAATCACCGCTCTTTCCATTCGGAAAAGCATATCACCAGATACCGTGTATGGGCTGTCTTCGCAGCTGTTCTTGAGATCCTGCATTAGTGCCTGCAACTCTGGGTCCCTCGCGGTTTCCTCAGTTATGTACTCAACAGTAAAGGCCGTACTGGACATCTGTAGAAGAGTCTCAGCATACAGTGCATTAACCTCCTCATCAATTGCTACATGCTGTGTGTGAGCCATGAGGGGAGGAGACAGGTGCCCGGGACAGGCAGTTCACATTTTCATTATCCTTGCCCTTCTTGCAATGTGCAGTATAATCAAGACCACTGAGAAACGACGCATACCTCAACAAACGTGAGGAAGTCATCTGAGGCAAGGAACGGTCAGGGTGAAAAATACGAGAAAGTGGCTCGTTATCAGTAACAAGAATAAACTGCTTGCCAAAAACGCATAATCTCAATCAGGGGCGATTTGGAGAGGACGGGTCTCCCAATTTGTCCCCATGTGATTTTTCCTTGGGTTTTTGAAATCCCGTGTTTATGTGAACCGTCCAAGGATCCTTTAAAGAACGACATCAGGAAGGAATTTCCAACATAACGCCAGCCATGCTTGAGCCAAGACAAACGCCAGAAATTGGTACATATTCAATGAATTGTGAATGGAGGACGTCACATGGGTGATTTTATCTTCAAAACTATGTAAAACAAAACTTTAGTAGCGTACCTACACTGTAAAAACCAAATTACAAACTTTCTTATTCATACAATGCGTTACATTCAGTTTTGAAAAAAAGGAAGTTATGCTGTCGCACCCTGTACAATGTGAGTTTCAATTTCAAAATAGTGAAGGTCAACGTGTTTCACTCTCGAAAAACGATAATTTCACATATACAACACTAGAGAAATTATGATCTGGAGGGATTTTGGTGCGGTTCAGGTCCACGTTTGACGGTGAATATTGCAAAGTTGGGAACATAACGAGACCCAACCCTGTTTCGTCCTCATCAGCAAATACAACATTAGCAACACTAATTTTCACATCATGGACGTTGGATGGGTGAACAGTATAATATACTCGAATGCCGTATTAGCATTTTAAATCAGATGCTGACCACAACTACAATGAGCTCTGGTCCCATCCACCTCTCACGAGTTCATCACAATGGAGTTTCAAGAGTGTGATGCGTACGAGTAGTAGTCCGGGGTTTTTGAAAGTTCGACCGCTGACTTTAGGTGAATTCCCAAATACTATCCAGCACCGTATCATCAATGAAGTTCTTCACTTAATATCTGACACTTTGTCATGGTATCAAACTTTCAAGTACAAAATATCTTCAAGTAAATCTGTTTTGGCGCATTCTAAAACGATTCCTAAATTAATATTAGCTAGATCATGTTGAAAACATGCATAATTGATAACTACAAGGCCAACTCCTTTCTCCATCCCGTTAAATGTTTTGTTGTTAAGAGTAGTGAGTGTCGAAGTTGCACACGGCTGTTAGCAGGTAGGTATATCAGTGTTGGCATCGGAGGGAGGTAAAGTAGGCATACGGAAGTATTTGTTTAGAGAACGGAACAGTCGCAAATAGGTTCAACTTTGTTGGAGTGCTCGATCAACAAGAGAGCGAGCGATCCCCACGTAGCCGGGATATATTGACGAATGACACAACTTAGCGCCCAGGACGTCGGCTTTACTGCGTGAACTTACATTAGGATCCCCCAGCGGACCGGCTTTCTAGTTTTGTGTTGACGTTTCCCTCTACTGAACAGTAATTATCGGTGACATAGATGAGTAACTTGATTGATCGAAAACGCAATATAATCAATGAACACCACGTTCAAGGCGTAGCATTAAGGGGACCCGGAATGCAAAAATTGAGAGAAAGAAGGTATTTTTTGGTTTTTTAAATATTTTAAATCTATATATATCACAGAATACTTGCAGACAATTTTAGAGAATAAAAACAATCTAGAAGGAGTGAAATCTCGACGCGAACATGGTGATCTCTTCTCGGTTATGGTCGCGCAAAAACTAGGCGACCATAAAAAAAAATTTTAAATTTTAAAAGATTTTTTAATTAAATTTTTTTTTCAAATCAAAGTTGACTGAAACCCCCAAAATCGTGACAACAGGCAGCAGAAGAAAAAAAACGCTGCATATTATTACACAAAGGTTTATTATTTTTCTATATAGATCACTCGTCTGCAAAGAACACGGATTTGCCATTGTCACATCCTACCCACATGACAATCAAGTTTATTTGGAAGAAATGAACGCTTCACACTCATTTCGAAGAAAAAGGGATTATTAGGAATTATTATTATACCTAATTATTAGGGAATTCGATTACTGGTTGCTAAGTTTTTATTTATTTATAAGAATGCATTTATTTATTTTTTAATAAACATATAATCTCCATCATTAACACATAAATTAATTACATGTTATTGTAAATGTTGCATGTTACATCTGAAAACCGTTGAGTACTTGTCTAAATGCTACACCCTCTGAAAGACAAAAGTCTTGTGGAGAGGGAGGAGCGTTCAGAGCTACATTTACACATTCGTAAGAGAAACCTCCAGATATTATCAGACTACAATAAGTAATACAAAGAAAATGAATCGCCTTTATTTTTACATTTCGATATTTAAGAATCTCCTCTATTTTTTAACATTCGGTATTTAACTTAGTGATATTCGGTATTTAACTTAGTGGTACTTCGGTATTTAACTTACGTTTTTGTTGTATCACATTATTATAGCTATTTTTTACTTTAATATTCCTTTTTATTTCACAAACTTTTGTTTAATCTTACTTTTAAATTGTTCTAAACTAAGCTGGGCCACCTTATTATCAAAAATAAGGTTGTTGAACGTTTTAATACCAGAGTAGTCATAGCATTTTAATCCTATCGCGGTTTGTCTTCTTGGTAATTTTATTTGTATTGCATTTTTAGACCTAGTGTTATTTATCATTCTGCTGAATTTTCCTCGCAGTAAGTATTTGAATATAATTGTAAGGGTTGTTTTATCCAGAAGTTCTTTAAACGTTAATATTTTCGTATCATGGAAGAGTTGGTCAGTAGGAAATTTATATGGATATCTAAACAATATTTTCATCAGAAGTTTTTGAGAAGTTATTATTTTTTCAATTTTATTCATATATGCATTGCCCCAGGCCACAATTCCATAGTTTATCTGGGACTGTGCTAATGCATTACATATCATAATTTTATTTTTTTTGTCCAGAACATTTTTAATTTCTATAAATACGGGTATTATCTTTCTAAGCTTTTTGTATACAGCTTCTGTTTGTGGTTCCCAAGAAATGGTTTGGTCCATAAGGACACCCAGATATTTTATGTTGCTCGATTGTTTGATTATTGGACATGCACACAGATTTGAATTACATTTTTCGCTTATATGACATTTTATTTCTGAGATATTGGGAATGTCTTTTGTTTTAAGAGAGAAGGGAACAAATTTAGTTTTTTCATAGTTTAGTTTAAGATTTTTACTGGAGTATTTTACATTTAATTCGTGGAGTGACCCAGAACTGAGTACTACTCGAAGAAACGAACAACGATCGCATTTTGGTCAGCTAAAATTTGAACGGAGATTCACACTCGAGTTTCTGATTTGAGCATATTTGAACCCGTTTTTTTTTTAAAGGGGTTATGTGTCATTTGTGAAACTTTCGGGAAAACGCAAAAAACTGTCCCAAGTCGTCAAAACGATCAAAACATCCCATTTTTTGAAATATTCCAACACAGCAAACTACTCCACAATCCTCCAGAATTTTTCAGATTTTTTCAGCAAGGGGAAGTGTATCAAATTGCAATTTGAAATGCTCTCACATACCCCCTTTCAAAAAAAAATCGATTTTTCAGGACTGAAATCATTTAAATAAACAGCTTTATTCATTGAATGAAACATATTTTGATGAAAACATGTACATAAAACATCATAACATAAAATATGTATATGATCAGTTTATTATTTGGCCAACATGAAATGCTAAAAATGTTCTTCAAGAATGTAATTCTTCAACCTCTCTAGGTCAGCTAACGGAAATGAATGGGTTGATGGGAGTCCGGCAATTCACAGAATGGACTTTTTTGCATTTCTGTAGGTCACAACAATTTTGAATTATAATAATAACGATTTTTGGGGTGAAAGATGTGTAGCCGATCTACTAAGCGCACTTTTCTTTTGATGAGAGCGGAATCACGATAGCACGGGAGAAATCTATGCCTCTCACATGGAAAAATTGTTCGCTTTTGTCAAATTTTGCTTCCGAGTCTACCAAGGTAGCGCACGCTTTGTTTTCACTTTTCAAGATTGAAAAAAATGTTCTCCAAAATCAAAATTTCCACTCGCGTTTTACGTTTCAGACCTTCCTGAACAATTTTGCTTCCGTGTTTGTCTGTATGTCTGTCATGAAATCCTTACCACAGCCATAACTTCTACATTTCTCATCCTATTTTGATGAAATTTTCAGGGATTGTGCGGGTGGGGGTGTATATGGTCCCCTATGAGAATCATTACCTCCGGACTGATAGTAGCCGCCGCACATGCGCAAACGTGAAATCCTCGCCACGGCCATAACGGCCATAATTTCCCATCTGATTTGATAAAATTTTCAGGAATAATGCGAGTTGGGATGATGATGGTCCCCTATGAAAATCATGGTCCCCAAATTGAAAGTATCTCATGCGCATGCGTAAACGTGAAATCCTTGTAACAGCCATACTTCTACATTTTGCAGCAATATTCAGATATTGTGCGGGTTGACGTCTAGATGGTCCCCTGTGAGGGTATTGGAAGGTACTTAGAGATTGATATTTTGAGAGTAACTAATATGCATCTGGTCATCAATATAGTCGGGTTATGGATACGAGGAAGCTACGTGCCACACCCACTTGAAATTGTTGTCTTAGTTAGGGCAAGGTGGAGATTCAAAAGGAAGTGATTTCGGTTAATTATTTTAAAAAAGCTTAGGAATCGACCAAGAAACAAAATTTAACCCCCCTCCCTTTAACGACATAGTAATTATTATAAACCAACCTGAGAGTTTATTATTTGAGTCTCGAAACTCCAGGTCGACCACATAGCGAGTGAGTAAGTTTTCTTTTGAAAGGGGTTATGTGGCTCACATAGCCCCTTTCAAAAGACATCGGAAATTTCAACCTGTTTTTTCTATGGGAAGCGTCAATGATACGAGGTTCCTTTTAGTCGCAATCGATGCAACCAAGTATGGAGACCCAGAAAATAAAAAAAGTGAAAATGGCCGAAAATGTCACATAGCCCCTTTAAAAAAAACGGGTTCATTTGTTCTCCCACCTAAGGTAATTTAAGTCTATAGTTTTTGATTTCTGCTGCCTAAAGTCATTAAAAAACGTCTGCCAAGTGAATGTGGCGCATACCTTCCTTGTATCCATAACCTGATTGTATAGATTATACAATGCAAAGTAGTTAATCTCAAAACATCAATCATTAAGCCTTACATAGAGGACTCTACTCGTCAACCCACACAATCTTGGACAAAAACCAAACGTGGACATAAACCACCAATCCTTCACCATCTGATAGTTCGATTTTGCTATAATTCGGGGCTGGGATCTAGGAGAATGCACATTGATTCCTTCATGATCCGATGAGTAGGAGCCACGGTACACTTGACAAGTAAAAGATCGTCGTTGAGATGAATAAATCAGCAACGAATTTCTTATTGAGGAATTCATCAGTGATACCTACTGCTCGTTATCAAGCATTCTTACACCAACTAATTACCTACGAACGAATGCCCTTATTATCCTACATGTGGCACCACCAACCTACCCAACATGGCAGCCATTTAATTCTTCGTTTGTGTTTTCTTTATGTTTCACTCCCGATATTGGTTCAAGCTTATCCCGGGATTGGAAAAGGAACCCTCGCTTGCAAACTCTTAATAATGACATCCAATGAATCTTTCTTAAGTCGCAGGAGGAAGGTGATCAGTCATCTGTTTTACCGCTCTCCAGTTGGAAACGAACGTTCTTTTGCCCATCCAAAGGGACGTCTCTTTGAATGCATGCATCACTAAACAATTTATCATATCAACGTAACTACCTATAACGCAGGTTTTTTTGTTAAAAATGGATTGAAAAAATGTGTTCAATCAATTTCTTTAGATTTTTATTTTAATAAAAATGTAAAAATACAATGAAAAGCTGAATTTTAAAAACTTTCTGCTGAATTATTGAGACATTTTTTGGGGGGGCTTGTCTCGCTGATATCAAACACACATACTGGTCTAGTAGGTATGTGCTCTTAAGCCAATGCAAAAATATACGGGTAGCAACCGCTTTATGCAAACAGTCGGCTTGAATGCAGATGGAACTAATTAATCTGTGTTTACCCCACTCAGCTCTTCAAACGCAGTCAGAACATCACAGCAACATCCCTCTACTACAGTCTCCCACATGGATATATAATTACACATTCACATATCGCGTATTATTTTCACAAGCTGAGCTAATGTGAACATTCAACGCGCTCTAGAAAATTTCAACCTCGGAAACATTGTTTGGAATACCTCCGAGCGATTTTTTCGCTGACGGTGGGATATGAGAGAAAGCTAGGAACAGTTGGAATATGGGGTTTATTTGTTAAAATTTTTACATTTAGGAGGAATTTACGACAAGGATCATATGGATTTTTCGGGTTTTTTATAAACCTTGTCCAGTTAGAGCTAGAATTGACGAATGCTGGAAAATTAAACGTACCGAGGATTTACAAAACAATGCCTACAAACCAATTAAGAGAACTGTGGTGTTCGGAATCAGCACCATCGTAAACCCACGTCACTCGCAATACAATATATGAGAGTGATGTTGCACACTTTGTGTTGTACACAAAGGTAACGATCTGGGAACCTAATATCAACAAGGCAGTGAACAAATAATAAGCAATCATAGTTGTTGAGGTGACTCATGGTCAATATTGGGGGTTGCTCTCCAGTCAAGAGGAAACAAACGCAATTATGGAGGAGAAGTGTGGGCAGGATCATTGAGTACCAGTGTGAGTGTGCAAAAATAAAGCGTCCTGTGGACATGCAGTGCTTACCGTAAAGTTTCTGCTCCTGCTGGTCATAGTAAGCGCGGAAGGAGTGAAAAGAATCATGGTGTGAAAGGAATGGTAATGGCCCATTAGACCTACTGGCGAGGAAAACCTTCACAGGAGTGAAGAGATAAGTAACAAAAGAAGGCAAAAGAAGAAGAATTCAGAAAATGGCAAGATCGATGGAACAGTGTAAACCTCATACACATTGTAAAGTACTGGGTTGAAGAAAAACATGTTGATACTGATCATTACCTAACCCAGTTTCTGACCAGACACGGATATTTTCGATTCCCCTTGAAGAACATCGGATTGTCCAACTTATGAACGTACTGTCATAAGGAGGACTCGGCAGAACATAAATTATTCTCCTGCGTTGAATGGGAGCAACTCCGATACAGTTTAGTGAAGAAGATAGGAAGTTATTGAGAGCCAGTCATTGAGAGAATAATGACAGAGAAAAGGAGTACAGTACACGTTTGTGTTTACGGTGCTGACGGATAAGGATGTGAACCGATGATGAGAAGGAGAGGGTTGAAAAATACGCTCAACGAGTAGAGGCCACAGCATCAAGAAGAGCCAAGTCGAGAAGCTTATGAAAATGGCCTGAAGAGAGACCACCGCGAAGTACGTATTACAGCACAAGGAGTTCCGGGATGCTCAATCTAAGAAAAGAGGTTTCAATGTTTTAGTTAGTAGCACTAGCTGGTTTATGAGGCCAAGAGAGCCCAACACTCTGTCTCTTGGAAAAACTTGTAATCTTGCCTCCACAACAACTATATTTTGTTCACAATTAAACTGTATCATCCTTCGTTCCAAAATTACATTTTACCGACACTCCTTTGCCTATAAATATACCCGTCAGACTTTACCTAAAATCATTACCACTGGGTAAATCACCTAACAACGTATTTTTAGTAGGTACTTGATTGGATTGGTTTCAACTGTTACCTACCGGCTACCACTTGTATGCTGTCCCTCTCCAGCTCATAATAAGAGCAATAGTGTGATGAGAGTTACCGAACTATACTTCTTATTCTAGCTGTGTTCTATTTGTGACCTTGATCTGTTCCAGCTTACCCATCACCGAACTACCTGGAGTTGAATTATTATCTACGGACCGAATTGGAGAATCCGTCGTAACCAGCAGACAGACAGATTCTCCAATACGGTCCGTAGATAATAATTGTATTCTCATAACTAGCAGAACTAACCCCATATATTTAGTACCTGGAGTTGAGCCTTAACCTACCAACATTAGAACTTGGGTTTATCGTAGGTTCCTACATTTATGTGATATTAGCTTTAGTGGCCACTGTTAGGTGGCCAGTCTTAGGACGTTTTGCCATATTCATAATATAGCAGTCACCTCATTAACCCATTTCAAGCCGAGGGTAGAAATAACAGAGTAATGGGATGAGGAGGATGAATTATTTTACAGAATGCCGGCCGAAATAAGGCATCATTTGCTCACCAATCGAGAGCAAAAATGCTCCAAATTTTATGATTTTAACATTTTATAGGATTTGAGAGGTCTCAGTTTTCCAAATCGATATGATTTAAACATTTCATTATTAACAATCTGAAGAAATCTAGGTAAAATGTAAAAATCTATTTATGGACCGGAATCTGTTTCGATTCATGGCCCAAAACGCTCACTCGCCCAGGACCGAATTTGAGCCACCATAATCACGCTTTCGGCTAAAAAGCCTCTTTCAAAATAATTTTCTAAATCTCTTAGAGCTCCCGAATGTCGAAGAAAATTTTTCGTGAAAAGTTTAGGAACTGCATGAACGAGGAAAAATACTTTTACAAAGATTTTCCACTATTTCAATATTCAAAAAAATCATTACTAGGACGAAGCAAAAATGCATCAGTGGTCGGAAATGAATTAATATTAATGAACTAGGTGAAAATTATAAATGTTTTTATTGTTTAATTTTCTCTAGTTATGTCAAAATGTCCAGTCTACTTTGCTTTATCAAAAAATCGTCATCTACTTATCAAATATTCTAGTCAAACCTGATAACTCATTTTCAATCAATAGCAGGTGGTAAGGTTTGCAATTTCGTTGTCTGAGTCCTAACTCCTTAGATGTGCATAATGCATTTCTTTCATCTTATAAAATAAAAACCCATCATAAACCCCAAGATTTGACATGATTAAGATTGCAACGCGAACTTCTTTTTCTTCATGAACGTGCCAATGTACCTACCTAATCAATCAACTCCGATCCATAGCAGTAAAATGGTAGTTAAAACAAAAAATGGTTAAATGGTTCAAAACATAAATTATTGATTACCTTTTCACAACATAAAACCGTTTAGCGTCGTGTTATTAAGTTAGGGAAGTACCATGTTAGCATCATGAGATCCATAAACTGGACAGTATTTTGAAATCCAAAATCAAGGAAGGTTCTCAATGGGGGATGCGCCTTGACTTTTTTTAGATTTTCAATCGGAAGTAGACTACATCCTGAGAATTTTGGTACCAACCGCGACCTTCTAGCGTGAGTAGATCTGTTTCTATGATTTTTCAAAGTTTCGACCGTTTATGACGTCACGCGCCTCTCTCGCCTGGGCGGGACCCCCCAGACCACTGTGACGTCATAAACGGTCGAAACTTTAAAAATTCACAGGAAAAGATTTACACACGCTAGAAGGTCGCGGTTGGTACCGAAATTCTCAGAGTGAGGTCTACCTTTGATTAAAAATAACAATCAACAGTTTTTCCTACCCAGGCGCACACCCTATTCGACCCCCCTCATTCATCTGGGGCCTTTCATTTCTAGTACAACGAGCGCACTTGAGTCTTTGGACTAGTATTTGGATCACCTCTATATTCAAGGTGAAACACCCAAAAACTTCTGGTAGTATGGTGACACCACTGTGTGCCACCATGGCACATAAAAAACGTCTGCCAGGTGGGTGTGGCACATAGCTTCCTCGTATCCATAACCCGATTTATACAGAGTGCCCCATGTTAAGGACCGAAAAACTTCGGCAGTCGATTCTACAACTAATTTAAGTATGAAAACGTCACTTAGCAATTTCGTTTTAACCCTTTGTTTTTCTAGGGTTTTCCCATTTTAAGATTTTTCTCGTGTGTTCGACCTTAAATCACAAAAATTACCATAACTACCTTGATTTATCGTAAACATGTACAAATAAATGCACCGTTGGAAAGGGCATCAAATTTCCCATCTTTCTAGAGCCAACAAAAAACTGTTTTCGGGGTCTAGGTGGGTGAAATATCAAGTCAAGCCAATTTTTCCTTGTTGTTAGGGGTTTTTTCCTCCATGGTTTTTCACATACTTTAACTCCAAAAACTGCGCAAAGAACTTGGATTTCCATTAGTATAATCAGAAAATAATTTACAATCGAGTTTAAGAGAGAAATTTGTATTTGAACGCGGAAAAACGTGCATTTTTTCAACGAAATCGACGGTTTGAAGGGAGCATTCGGTGCTTGGGAGGAGTAGACCCCGGATTCCTCCCGTCAAACCGTCGAGTTCGTTGGAAAAAATAAAAGTGCACGTTTCTCCGCGTTGAAATACAAATTTCTCTCTTAAACTCGATTGTGGATTATTTTCTGATTATACGATTGGAAATCCAAGTTCTTTGCGCAGTTTTTGGAGTTAAAGTACGTGAAAAACCACGGAGGAAAAAACCCCTAACAACAAGGAAAAATTAGCTATGACTTGATATTTCACCCATCTAGACCCCGAAAACAGTTTTTTGTTGGCTCTAGAAAGATGGGAAATTTAATGCCCTTTCCAACGATGCACTTATTTTTACATGTTTACGGTAAATTAAGGTAGTTATGGTAATTTTAGTAGATTTTATTCGAACACACGAAAAGAAAACTTAAAATGGGAATAACTTGAAAAATCAAAATTGCTAAGAAACACTACACGTCAACCCGCACAATCTCTTAATATTGTTGGAAAATGTAGAAGTGATGGATGTTACAAGGATTTCACGTTTGCGTATGCGCAGCAGCTACTATCAGTCTGGGGGTGATGATTTTCATAGGGGACCATCTACATGCCAACCCGCACAATCCCTGACACATAGACACACAGACAGACAGACACGGAACCAAAATTGTTCATCCGAAAACTAAAACGCGAGTGGAAATGTTTATTTTGGAGAACATTTTTCTTTCAACCTTGAAAAGTGAAAACAAAGCTTCAACTACCTCGGTAGACTCGGAAGCAATAATGTTGATTCCTTCAATTGAATTTCATAGCTTGGGTTCTATTAGTAATAGGCACCGAAATATCGGACATGGGGTTATTTGTAATTATGATCCCTTACATTCGCCTTTTGCCAAGCAAGTTTCAATACTTCGGTCAAGTAATGTAGATCAGGTACCTATTTTAAAAGAGGTCTCTCTCCCCAATCGGTTACTGGAGCTTATCTACACTTTGAAGACGTCAAAGGGGATTTGCAGTGAATGAAGGGTAAATCCTGATTTGGCTCTACTTTTCAGAACCGATACACTTCCATAGCATTTGTGCCTCTTCTTGAAATGTATCAGAAATCGTAGAAGGTGACTGTTAAGGGAAATCTAATGGCCGACTGACTAGTCCCTTTCTCTCCCTTTCAATCCTCTCCCGCTCCCGTGGTTCAATCTCTTTCTCCCTCCTCTTCCCGTTTATTAGTTTACCGCTTTTCACCCCCTCGCGCCGAGAGGATCGTCGAAACGTGGAGTCTTTAACGATTTCTCGGTAACTCTGAATCTGTCGACGGTCTCAGATGGCCGGATCGAAAGGGCTCTAATGAGAGTAGAATCCGCTGTTGGCCAGCGTCCTCCATCATTCCTGTATCCATTACGCCATCCACTACAAACTCATCTTCCCTTCATTCAGCCTCCTGGGTCAAACTAATTAACACCGATCCAATGCATCTTCTCTCCTCTTACCCCAGATGACTGGAGGACCGTAAATGTTGCGACTAGTTTATTTTTGGAAGGGCATATCCATTTGGAATGGGTGGATGCGTTCAATCCCCGTCCCATTCCGTCTACTCTGTACATTTCACGACTGTCAATGTCTTCACTCTGCCGTATCTTATGGTATTGATTATAACGAAACTATGTTCACAGCGTAGTATTTTACTTGTAATTTTGAAAATGTACTGTTCTTTAGCAAATTTTCGAAGATATTTCCTCAACAAATGGAGAATTTCCTTCATAAAAATCTGTTTTCGAATATTCTAAAACACCAAAAAGGGAAAAATATTAATCTCAGTGAAAACGTACTTGATGTAGTAGGTTGTTGGACATAAATATCTAGTCAACAGATGTTATGTTGGAATAGATACTCATCTGTAGATTCTATCATCTAGATGCTATCTAGATAGATAGGTAGGTAGGTACGCATTGAAGTCGCCGCCGTGCCCATCTGCAGACACAAACTAACCACCTTCCTTACTCGATGATCTGGTTACCATTACAAGAGTGAATACCATTGAGTTACAATGTGCTCCCGTAACTATCAGGTACCAAGTACGTCTCTGCTGCTATATAAGTATGATAGTAAGTGTGAACCTCCCTAGGAATGGTTGTGACGAGTATTTGAGACTTTATTATTATAGGAGACAGTTTATTATAATGGTGGACACATTTTAATGTAGCTACGTACCGTCGGAAGCGTTGTTACCTAATTAACATTTAACACCTCCCACAATTTTACAAATATTTACGTTCATACTCGGTGTGGAAGCATGTTTGTAGTATGGAAGGTATGTATATTTGCGAAAAAGAATGATATGTTGGTGAGTAGAAGATTTTGAAGACGTTTGTGTCTACAGATGGGCACGGCGGCGACTTCAATGCGTACCTACCTACCTATCTATCTAGATAGCATCTAGATGATAGAATCTACAGATGAGTATCTATTCCAACATAACATCTGTTGACTAGATATTTATGTCCAACAACCTACTACATCAAGTACGTTTTCACTGAGATTATTATTTTTCCCTTTTTGGTGTTTACGGACATAATTTTTGAGGTCGGTCCATTTTTTTGTTAAAAAGGTTTTTATTTTATTATTTTTCCATTTTACATTATTTTTTATTTTTCACTTTTTAGTGGTCTTCAATTTAAATCTGAAATTAATTTACCTGCAGTTTATCGATCTGTTAATGTGGATCTGTTTCCATACTGTGAATCATTTCAGTAAGGTGAACCAGACGCCGTAGGGTGGACCACATTCTGTAATCCGGATCAGTTTCCATATGTATAGATGACTTTCCGTTTTTGGATCAGTTTCAGGAGGTATTTGGTTCACTTTGCTACTTAGCCATCTACTCTCATATCCCCTAACTGTTCGACGTCCCTCATATTTGATAGGTACTTGGTAGTTCTGACAACACAATTCAACAACTCAACCATGACATGATTGACGGGGACTTATCACCTAACTATACTATATACCTCATATTTGGTACGGCACAATTCAGTTCTGACGATCACCTGTACCATTACCTACCCAACTATTTATGAATGACGAGGAAGCTATGTGCTACACCCACTAGGTAGAATACCCTCTCATCACCTAGTTGTCCTATAATCCCTCATATTTGGTAGGGCACTATTCAATTCCGACGATCTTCTATACCATTACCTGCCCAACTATATTATGGATGATGAGGAAGCTATGTGCTACACCCACTCGGTAGAATCCCCTCTCATCACCTAGTTGTCCTAAAATCCCTCATATTCGGTAAGGCACTATTCAGTTCCGACAATCTCCTATACGATTACCTACCCAACTATATTATGGATGACGAGGAAGCTATGTGCTACACCCACTTGATAGAATACCTGTCATCACCTAGTTGTCCTATAATCCCTCATATTTGGTTGCGCACTATTCAATTCCGACAATCTCCTATATGATTACCTACCCAACTATATTATGGATGACGAGGAAGCTATGTGCTACACCCACTTGATAGAATACCTGTCATCACCTAGTTGTCCTATAATCCCTCATATTTGGTTGCGCACTATTCAATTCCGACAATCTCCTATATGATTACCTACCCAACTATATTATGGATGAAGAGGAAGCTATGTGCTACACCCACTTGATAGAATACCTGTCATCACCTAGTTGTCCTATAATCCCTCATATTTGGTTGCGCACTATTCAATTCCGACAATCTCCTATATGATTACCTACCCAACTATATTATGGATGACGAGGAAGCTATGTGCTACACCCACTTGGTAGAATACCTGTCATCACCTAGTTGTCCTATAATCCCTCATATTTGGTTGGGCACTATTCAATTCCGACAATCTCCTATACGATTACCTACCCAACTATATTATGGATGACGAGGAAGCTATGTGCTACACCCACTTGGTAGAATACCTGTCATCACCTAGTTGTCCTATAATCCCTCATATTTGGTTGGGCACTATTCAATTCCGACAGTCTCCTATACGATTACCTACCCAACTATATTATGGATGACGAGGAAGCTATGTGCTACACCCAATTGGTAGAATACCCTCTCATCACCTAGTTGTCCTATAATCCCTCATATTTGGTACGGCACAATTCAGTTCTGACGATCACCTGTACCATTACCTACCCAACTATTTATGAATGACGAGGAAGCTATGTGCTACACCCACTTGGTAGAATACCTGTCATCACCTAGTTGTCCTATAATCCCTCATATTTGGTTGGGCACTATTCAATTCCGACAGTCTCCTAAACGATTACCTACCCAACTATATTATGGATGACGAGGAAGCTATGTGCTACACCCACTTGGTAGAATACCTGTCATCACCTAGTTGTCCTATAATCCCTCATATTTGGTAGGGCACTATTCAATTCCGACAATCTCCTATACGATTACCTACCCAACTATATTATGGATGACGAGGAAGCTATGTGCTACACCCAATTGGTAGAATACCCTCTCATCACCTAGTTGTCCTATAATCCCTCATATTTGGTACGGCACTATGCAGTTACGACGATCTTCTATACTATTACCTACCAAACCATGTTAAGGATGACGAGGGAGCTATGTGCTATACCCACTTGGTAGAATACCTAACTAACAGTGGCGTCTCCTCCAGGCAAACATAGCAAACACTGTTTGCCTTACTACAAATATGCAAAATAAATAAATTAATTTTTGTTGAGATTCTCCTATATTTCCATTTTTTGTAAGTAATATATAGCTGATTTTGGAAAACTTTTATAATATTTAGGGACTATTTCATTATTATCAAGGAATTAAGATTAAATAAGATAATGGAATAAGAAAGTACGTATTTTGCCTTGGATACTAGCCCGCAACACACCAGAGACTTGGAGAGGTCGGTAATGTAGATGATTGCGGATGATAAGCGAACTAGCGCGGGGGCTGGTCCTCCTTGCATCGCTGGATGCAAGGCAAGCAGTTCAAAAACATATTGTTTAGTAATGCATGCATTCCAGGGGACGTCCCATTGGATAAGCATTAGATCAGTTTAACCAGTTGGTAAGCGATAAAACTGTTTCCCTCGATGTAATTTGGTTTATTACTTTAGGCAAGAAATACTGACCCCCCCCCCCCACCATTCTCCACCTTAACATTTCTAGCGGCATGGGAGCCTCGAATCTGAAGAGCATTTTAAAATCCATGATCTACGATACCCAACATGCGAATTCGAGTTCACCCCCCCCCCCCACCACCTCCCAACGCCAACAATGGTGCCAGTCTGGCACCAAAGCGGAAATACGTCGTAACATCGAACTTTCATCTATTAGTTTTAGTAGGCGGTCCATCGAGGTTCACATCCGTATTCAAGGTGAAACACACAAAAAAAAAAAAAAAAAACACGAAATATGCGGTTTATGGTCTCCTGGCACCATGGCGGCACCACTATTAGTTCTATGGTGGTACAGAGAATAATTCATGAAAATCCGGAGGTATAATGAGAATTTTTCCTCAATTTCAAAGGTTGGGTACAATTAGTAAGCAGTAAAAGAACCGAAATATTGAAAAATCGGATATTTTGTGAATATTATCCCCCCACCCATCCCCTCCTCTTGCAAATTTTGGTACTCTGGTGAAATTATGTACAACTCGGAAGTTATTTTAATCAAACAAAAAAAGAAACACACAAATCGGTTGGAAATTGAGGCCTGGACAGAGTTTACAAGATTACGCCCGCAAACGCACGTTTTTTAAGCATTAACCCCCCTTTCCCCCCCTTAAAAGGCGAAATTCGAAATTCCGGCGCCGTAGTGCACAACTAGATAGTTTTTCGCGTCGATGAAAAAAAGAACCACAAAAATCGGTTGAGAACTAAGGCCTGGGCAGACGACACAAGATTATGCCCAAAAACGCACGTTTTTTGAGCATTAACCCCCCCTTTCCCACCCCTAAAAGGCAACATTCGAAATTCCGGCGACGTAGTGCACAACTAGATAGTTTTCCGCGACGAACAAAAAAAGAACCAGGGAAATCGGTTGAGTACTAAGGCCTGTGCAGACGACACAAGATTTTGTCACACACACACACACACACACACACACACACATACACACACACACACACACAGACATACACCTATGGTTTTTTTCGCGGATTTGGATTCAGAATGGTCTAAAACGGATTACTGTGTGGTTATTTTTTTTTTCTGTTGAGTGTTGTCCAACTTCACCCCAGATCGATCGCATAAGGACGCCCAAGTCTTACTGTGGGACGTCCTAAAAATGAATTTTTCGGTACTGTTTAGAGTGAGAGGCGACGATCGGTGGGGTGGCGGGGGGTCAGCGCGGGGTCCAGTATTGCCATACCCCCACTACCTCACTGTCAGCTGTTGCAAACAGTCGCAAAACTGTTTCGTGACCTTGAATGCAGAGAGATTAGCCCACATATCCATAACATATCCACATTAACATATCCATCCACCCACATTATCTCAAAGAAGGAAAGCAGTTGGTTTTTTCGCCGCCGCAAATATCAGCTGTATGACGTTGACTGGTGTCCCGTTCCCGATTTTACTGTATTTCACTGTACCTAATCGTTTTTCTTGTTGATAGACACTAGGAAATAATTGCAAAACATTGTAGAATGAAGGTTTCACATCTTATTAGGTCAGAGTCTCCCTTTTTGGTTAATTATTTTCAAGAAAAAAGTTTGACCACCCTCAAATTTGATGGTTTACGTTTGTGGTAGGTAAGTAAGTGTAGATTTTGAAAATCGAATAAAAAAAAAAAATCCGTCCGTCCGCGGATCTTTCCTTAATTATCATGGACCGATTATGATGAAATTAAATTTTGGTATGTGGGCTCCATTTGGGGTCTAGTTGTGCCGCAAAGCTTTTGGTTGATGTAGATCACTTCTAAGCGGTGAAACGGGAGGGCTGAAACTTCCAAAGGCACCCTCTCTCGAAAATTCTCGATATGAAGGTATTGTTTTATCAGAAATTTAAGATTGTACCATTGAATTTTCGGAATCGAATGAGACTACCCATAGCTTTGTAGGACAAACTGTTCGCTCCCTACGAGAAGTTAGAAAAACGAGTATGAATCGCAAAAGAGGCGTGATCGCCTTTCAAATTTTAGTTAACCAAAATGCGTTCGCCGAACATTTCTTTGGGATGTACTCGGTTTTGCTTCCTTAGCAACTAGTAATCAAATTTCTAAACGAAGGATTTCATTATTTCTTCCAGTCGAGTGTGAAGCGTTTAATTCTTCCAAATAAACTTGATTGTGAAGGTAAAACATGGTTGGTACGTGGTGACAATGACAAAGCTGAGTTCTTTGCTGGCACGTGATCAATACAGAAAAAATGAACCTTTGTGTAATAATTTGCAGCCAAGCTGTTTGCCTGACGAATATTATCACGCGACGCCCCTGCTAACTAACAGTACTATAATTATCCCTCATACGTATATGGTAGGAAACTCACATATTCGAGCATTGATAAACACGTTTGATACGGCTCATGCAGGTTCTGAGCGAATAGCCCACTATAATTTCCCCCTTTCTCATCCCCCGCAGCACCTTTTAGTTATCGGAACCCCCCTCATATAGCATACCATTTTGAAGCTTACAATCAGACCTTCAATTTGACTATACACAAATAGTCCGTCATTGGCATAGTCGGAAGTCACAGGGGAAGAAGAGTGAATGCGGACCGATATTCCCGAAAACGGGAACCACGTTTTTCAACTTCTTTCACAAATTTTCGATACTTCTAACAAAGCGAAATGAAATCTGTTTGAAATGGGACCACCACGGATACTGGTAGAACAAATTTCAAAAAGAACCAGACAGATTGATACCAGAATAAAGAAATGCAAGGTGTTCAGACATACAAAAAAAAAAAAAATCGTCGTCCCACGACAACCCGAATTGAGTACCTCCTCTTTCGCGCGCCTTCGGCGCGTTGAAGTCGGTCAAAAACGAACCCATTAGTTTAATAAATTTCATAAAAATATATAATACACATCATCACATAGTATTATCATATGTGTATATACAGGGTGTCCAATGTTAAAGACCGAAAAACTTCGGGAGTCGATTCTACAACTAGTTTTAGTAAGAAAGTGTCTCGTAGCAATTTTTCATTAGACGCTTAATTTTCCGAGTATTTTAATTTTAACTTTTTTTTTCGACCTCATCCCATAAAAATGACTATAACTCTCTTAACTTCAGTGTAGTTTAAAATCTAATTACATCGTTGGATAGGGCGTTAAATTTACCATCTATCTAGTGGTTACACAAAACTTTTTTTGAGGTCGTGATGGGTGAAAAATTAACTCAAGTCATTTTTGTCAAATCGTCAAAATTTCCTACTTTTTCTTTTGATTGTTAAGGTTTAACTTCCACGTGGTTTTTCATGTACCTCTACACCAAAATCTGTGCAAAGATCTCAGCTTTCCAATGGTGTAATTTGTTTTAATTTTACTCCGCTAATTAGAGGTGAAAAATACGTTTGAATGCGACAAAACTTGGTTCCGCTCATGGAAATCGAGTTTTCCTGGATCTTTGGGCCTCGGGCAGCTTCGAGTAATCAGGAGTGAAATTCTACGTCATTTTCAACACTATTCGAATGACTCCATCACCTTTCCTATGTGATAGCTCAGTATTGAATTTTGATAGCTGCGAATTGTTTTTTTTTTATTTACATGGTGAATCATAAATCATAAATATTATTCACTTCTCAGCTTTCCATTGGTGTATTTTGTTTTAATTTTACACCGCTAATTAGGGGTGAAAAATACGTTTGAATGCAAAAGAAAGTGTTTCCGCTAATGGAAATCGAGGTCAGAATCTTTTTTTATTTACTGTGTATTTATGCACAAATTGAATTTTCAATTCTCACAACTTTATCGATTGTATGGAAAAACAGATATCTCATAAAGAATAGCGTGTAGATGTGGAAGGAAAATAGAGAGAAATAATGCTTTTTGTGAGAAAGTAAATAATATTTATGATTTATGATTCACCAAGTAAATAAAAAAACGATTCGGAGCTATCAAAATTCAATACTGAACTATCACATAGGAACGGTGATGGAGTCATTCGAATAGCGTTGAAAATGACGTAGAATTCCACTCCTGATTACTCGAAGCTGCCCGAGACCCAAAGAACCAGAAAACCTCGATTTCCATGAGCGGAACCACGTTTTGTCGCATTCAAACGTATTTTTCACCCCTAATTAGCAGAGTAAAATTAAAACAAATTATACCATTGGAAAGCTGAGATTTTTGCACAGATTTTGGTATAGAGGTACGTGGAAAACCATGTGGAAGTAAAACCTTAGCAATCAGATGAAAAAGTAGGACATTTTGACGATTTGAAAAAAATGACTTTACGAGTTAATTTTTCACCCGTGAAGACATTACAAAAAGTTTTGTGTAACCACGAGAAAGATGGTAAATTTAACGTCCTATCCAGCAGTGTAATTAGATTTTAAATTTAAATTGCACGAATTAAGAGAGTATGGTCATTTTCATAGCTTAAGGTCGAAAACACGGAAAAAATCTTAGAAATAAAATAACTCGGAAACTAAGCGACTAAAGAAAAATTGTTACATGACACTTTCTCGCTAAAATTAGTTGTGTAATCGAACCTCGAAGTATTCCTGTCCTTAACATGGGACACCCTGTATACTATCTGAATAATTATGGAACTAGCTAAGAGGTGCCATATAATATACGAGTAATAATAATAATTATGGAACTAGCTAAGAGGTGCCATATAATATACGAGTAATAATAATAATTATGGGACTAGCTAAGAGGTGCCATATTTCCCTAAAAAACTGATTTTGATAGTTTCAGCGGAAATGATTTTTGAGCCTGATTTTTAAAAAAAATTTTAATCGTAAGGTCTACTTACATACACATCCTGAGAATTTTTACATCAGCCGTTCTCTTTTTGGATGAGATAGATCGCACACTTATCTCCGAAACCGTATGGAGGATTTTAATAATTTCGCTTCCTAGACTACCAAAGTTGCGGAAGCAGTTTGTTTTCACATTTCAAGGTTGAGAAAAAAATGTTCTCCAAAATCAAAATTTCCACTCGCATTTTACGTTTCAGGAATTGTCCGGGTTGGGGTGTAAGATGATCACCTATGAAAATCATCACCCCCGGATTGATAGTTACCGCTGCGCATGCGCCAACGTGTATTTTCTCGAAACTGCCATAACTTCTTCATTTTCCATCCGATCTCGATGAAACTTTGAGAGATTAAGCGGATTGGGGTGTAAATCAAGCCCAATGAGGGTAGTGCAAAGTATTTAGAGATTGATGTTATGAGATTAACTAGGTAGTATGCAACGGATCTCTGTACAATCGGGTTATTGATACGAGGAAGCTTCCACAGGTTTATTATTAGTGATAATAACTAAAGCAAAACCAACTGGGAATTGCTTGAATCCGCTACACGCGCGATACGCATAAAGGAGGAATGCACACGTGCGGCACAAATCTCCTTGATCATGCATAAGGAATAGGATTTCAAACTCGATAGAGAATGGACACGCAGGCTGTCTTTGTCTTGTCTTCATTAAGTGTTTCAGCGTGAACGTATCCTAACAATCCTTATTTTGAAATGGAAGCTCTTTATTTTGAAATAGAAAACCTGTATTTTGGAATGAAAAAACTAAATTTTCTTCCGAAAAACATTCATTTTGTTTCGGAAAAACCTTTAATTTGTTACGAAAACCTTTAATTTTACGTAGAAAAACTATAAAATGACGTCATAAATACCAGAAACTAAATAAGTTTAATTTTCCCCAAAACGGGTTGTTTGTGCGTGATAATCATCAGAAATCAACTTTTACGCTTTTTTATAACGCTTTTCCAGTCCGTATACCAAAGAGAAGACATAAAATGTCAGAATGAAATTATTCATATTGATTAAAAGGGCCTGCAATTGTACAGAACGCCAAGTGATTCTATTGAATGCCTGCATAATTCAAATTGACCGTAACATACATTCCTCGGATGCATTCATGATTTCGCCACGTCCTTTCGATTATCTTGCTCATCGATACATTTCCCTTGTAAGTGGTTGTAAGTGGAAATCATTACAAAATCCCGCGCTAGTTTCCTTCCACGGTTTCATCACGTTTTTGCCCAGTTAACTGATGACTAAAGCATGTTCCATGCTAAAACATAGTAATATGATGAATAATAAAAATTTGGATTTTAAGACAATGAAGGAATCCAAATTACTCATGGGTTGCTTGTTTCTGCAGCTGATGTATTTCCATAGTAAACGAGTCCCGATTAAGTTCCTCCTCCACTTCTAAAATATAGCGCTGCGCTGTCGCCTGTTCTGCCACCCGGAGTTTTAAACGGACCTAAATTCGACTCAGGAGAACTAAATTAAATTTTCCAAATTCCAACCCCACCCGACCGGGCAAACTTAGCGCTTTTACATTCACTAGGTCTCCTCAGGCATTTGGAGAATTCTCTCGAGCGTAATCCTCCCTCCTTGCCACGAATACTGAATTTTCAATATACTCGACTTTCCAATATACATAGTTCCGATGATGCTCCCATACGTGACCTATATTCACGCTTAAATAATAACGCTCACCAATATGAAACTACACTCAGGTCGACTGTTTTCATCACAGAAAAACAAGTATACGAGTTCCCCCCATTTCCACGTGTAAAAGTTTTCTGCCACAGTCTCATCGGATACGAAGGAATAAATGGTTATCCGAATCGGCCTCGCTTCAAAATACAAAAAGAAATAATAGGAGGGAATTGTTTAAAATAATTGGAGCACATCAATGTTTTTGTAGAAAGAAGCCGAGTCGGTGGGATATTATTTCTTCCGTTCGTTTTGATGAACTACTATAAATAAACGCTGAAATTGGCGTATTTTCAGCTGCCATGTCCAATCGAATTTGATTGGGGTCTCAGGTAGACGTCATTTCTGTCGGATGTTTCCGATTTCAGATTTATAAGATTGATTTTGCTGTATTGAGTGGACAGCAACATCATTTGTGGCCCAAAATTCTCTAAAATTACCCGATAACTGCCAAGAAAAGTGCATTTTGAATCTACAACACATCTGTTTTACCTTTTTGCTTCCGAGTCTATCAAGGTAGCGTAAGCATTGTTTTCACTTTTCAATATTAAGAGAAATTTACTGTTTTCACTACACTAGTTACATAGCATTATGAAATGCAGTGGTTTTTTCCGTTTGGGGCGTTCATGTTCTCCTTCGTTGTCTAAAAAAATGAAAAACGCTGCGAATTATTACACAACGGTTTATTATTTTTTATTTTTCTATATAGATCACTCGCCTGCAAAGCCACCAACCATCCAACATGAAGGAAAACATCGATCGTATTTCGGTCAGCTTTAATTTGAACGGAGATTAGGCCTCTTTTGGGATTCACACTCGTGTTTCTGATTTATCGTACGTCCAAACTTTAAATTCTCGTAGTGAGCGATCGGTTTGTCCTACAGAGCTTCGGGTGGTCTAAAAAAATTCTAAAAATTCTATAGAAAAATATCAAAATAATAAAATAAAAAAAAATATATCAAAATATATATATCAAAATATATATATATATATATCATATTTTATTTTTTTATATCAAAATTTTTTGAGGCAGGGCGTTTTCAAAATTTCATAATTCATTTTGGAACCCTTAGAAGTGACCTACATCAAACAAAATCTTTGGGGCACAAATAGACCCCAAATGGAGCCTACATACCAAATTTCATCAAAATCGGTCAATGCTAAGTGGCAAAAGTGCCGCGTACGGCGGATGGACGGCCAAATTTTTATTCGATTTGTGGATTCCTACGTTCCTTGAAACGTAAACCATCAAATTTTGAGGGGGTGTTAAAAAATTTGTTTTCTTGGTCGATTCCAAAGGTTTATTATTGAAAATAATAAACCAAAATGGAATGTTTTCCATTTTTAGGGGCCAACAGGCAATACTAAGGTCAGAAAAAATATATAAACAAATAAATAAAATAGGAATACATATCTACACATTTTGAAGAAGCTCGCGAGGTATGTAGAAAAAATCATAGACACAATAAAGTTCCTTTTCAATAAGAATTTTGTTCAGTCGTTTCAAGAACGCTCCACATCCCATGTCGCGGACATACTGAGGCAGATGATTGAAGAATCATGTCCCACGGATCAAGCGGTTACAGTGACGTCTCAAGATGTATACCAATGTTGGTATACAAATATCGATTTTATTTCTAGTGTCATGTTCATGACGGTCGTACCAGTCAAAAGAGGGATTCCACTGGTTTTCAGATACTTACGGCATTCGAGGACTTATTCGCTGGGCAGAGTTAAGATTCTCCCGCTTCTGAAGTGTCCCCTACAACTCTTGCTTGATGTGAGCCTGCAGATGCGTAGAAGTTGTTTCTGCAAAATGAATACGCCTCTTGTATGACCAGAATTGCCCCAGAGCAGGATCCCGTAGCAAAACAGGCGAAGTATACGGTACGTAAAAATTCCCTTGAAACACGTAAAGCCATTTTTGTAAAATTGTCAAAATTTCCTACTTTTTCTTTTGATTGTTAAGGTTTTACTTCCACATGATTTTTCACGTACCTCTACATCAAAAACTGCGCAAAGATCTCAGCTTTCTAATGGTATATATTGTTTTAATTTTACTCCGGTAATAAGTGGTGAAAAATAAGTTTGAATGCTAAAAAACGTGGTTCCGCTCATGGAAATCAAGGTTTTATGGTTCGTTGGGCCTCGGGCATGTTCGACGAATTAGGGGTGGAATTCCACGTCATTTTCAACGCTATTCGAATGACTCCATCACCGTTCCTATGTGATAGCTCAGTATTAAATTTTGGTAGGTCCGAATCTTTTTTTTTTAATTTACTTGGTATTTATGCACGAATTGAATGTTCAATTCTCGCAACTCTCCTTGCACATTATTCTACAGGATTAATAACATATCGTGTTTGTATTGTTGTTTTTCTTGATTAGCTTCAAGGAAAGTGTTGGTCACTGGACAATCAGAAGAAAAAGTAGGAAATTTTGACAATTTTACAAAAATGGCTTTACGAGTTGATTTTTCACCCATCACGACCTTACAAAAATTTTTGTATAACCACTAGATATATGGTAAATTTAACGCCCTATCCAACGGTGTAATTAGATTTTGATTTGTTTGTAAATTAAGCGAGTTATAGTCATTTTTATGGCTTAAGGTCGAAAATAACGAAAAAATCTTAAAATTAAAATAACTGGGAAATTAAGCGTCTAAA
This sequence comes from Apolygus lucorum, assembly GCA_009739505.2. Lineage (NCBI taxonomy): Eukaryota > Metazoa > Arthropoda > Insecta > Hemiptera > Miridae > Apolygus > Apolygus lucorum. Next base: position 15,415,096 of record CM019167.2, read on the forward strand.
GAAAAATTGCTAAGAGACACTTTCTTTCTAAAATTAGTAGTAGAATCGACTCCCGAAGTTTTTCGGTCCTTAATAAGGGACACCCTGTATACTTTAGTTCCCTTGTGAAATTCCACGAGTAAAAATTTTCATTTCTACAAAACGTGATTTTCTGTAGGTACTTGACTGTATTTTCGCTTTCGAAAATCCGAGTAATGGAATATATTTAAAATGGGTGTACAAAAAAAAACAAAGTTGGTATTGAAATCTGCATATTTCCAAACCTTTATATGGTAAATTGACTTAATGAATTAAATCAACTAGTGAGAAAATTGAGGGTTTAACCAATGATGGAATTTTCGTTTGCAACTCCAAAGTAACTTGCCCCTCTCACCGCAATCGGAGTATGATATGGATTGTCTGAAGCAAGAAAAACAAATCACAGACTAGAATGTATACCGAAGACATTGAAATATTTACCTGCTCTCTAAAACATATTCAATAAAATACCTTGTGTCTTTAGTAAAAACTACATCAAGTCACTATTACATTTAGAGGGTATACATATTTACACGTACGACCTCTCTTCATGATGGCTGAATCAAGATTGCATGGCCGGGACAATGTTGTTCTCGACGCCGTTCTATTAAATATTTAATCGAGACTTGGTCAACGATAATGCGTCTCCGAGCGATATTTTGCACTTTACCCACCCGTTTTCCAGGGTTTCGGGGGAGTGTTGAGCATTCACTCAAGGCAAGTCACCTTCTACATCGATTCCTGTCCATTAAGCGCTCGAGACCCACTTTACCCCCTCCCCCTACCTCCCCAACCACATTAGCGCTCTGGACGACAACTTTTACCACTAAACCGGACCTGAAGTGACAACATCCTGACCATAGACGGCAACTTTTATTGGTACTTATCGCAATAAAGACTGTTACTTACCCTTCTTTTGCTATATTTTTTTCTCATCTAAAAAACTCGCAGGGCATTGGAAATTGGTTGCTGGTCTTCGGAAGTCATTTTGAAAGTCCCAAAGGACTGAGTAGCGCCCCACACACACCTTATTCCTGGGAGTGCCGATCACACTAGTTCCTATTACACTTAGTTCCTGTTCTTCATCGTTTTTAGGACGTCCCACAGTAAGACTTGGGCGTCCTTGTGCGATCGATCTGGGGTGAAGTTGGACAACACTCAACAGAAAAAAAAATAACCACACAGTAATCCGTTTTAGACCATTCTGAATCCAAATCCGCGAAAAAAACCATAGGTGTATGTGTGTGTGTGTGTGTGTGTGTGTGTGTGTGTGTGTATGTGTGTGTGTGTGTAACAAAATCTTGTGTACTCTGCCCAGGCCTTAGTTCTCAACCGATTTTCCTGGTTCTTTTTTTGTTCGTCGCGGAAAACTATCTAGTTGTGCACTACGGCGCCGGAATTTCGAATTTTGCCTTTTAAGGGGAGGAAAGGGGGGGTTAATGCTCGAAAAACGTGCGTTTTTGGGCATAATCTTGTGTACTCTGCCCAGGCCTTAGTTCTCGAACGATTTTCGTGGTTCTTTTTTCGTTTGACGCGGAATACTATCTAGTTGTGCACTACGGCGCCGGAATTTTGGATTTTGCTTTTTAAGAGGGGGAAAAGGGGGGTTAACGCTTAAAAAACGTGCGTTTGGTGCATAATCTTGTAAACTCTGCCCAGGCCTCAATTTTCAACCGATTTTTTTTTTGTTTGACGCAAATAACTTCCGAGTTGTACATGATTTTACCAGAGTACCAAAATTCGCAAGGGGAGGGGGTGAGTGGGGGGATAATATTCACAAAATATCCGATTTTTCAATATTTCGGTTCCTTTACTGCTTACTAATTGTACCCAAGCTTTGAAATTGAGGAAAAATTCTCATTATACCTCCGGATTTTCATGAATTATTCTCTGTACCACCATGGAACTAATAGTGGTGCCACCATGGTGCCAGGACATGGTGCCATGATGCCATAAACCGCTTATTTCGTGTTTTTTTTGTGTTTCACCTTGAATACGGATGTGAACTTCGACGGACTGCCTACCAAAACTAACAGATGAAAGTTCAATGTTACGACGTATTTCCGCTTTGGTGCCAGACTGGCACCATTGTTGGCGTTGGTGAGGTTGGGGGGGGGGGGTGAACTCGAATTCGCATGTTGGGTATCGTAGATCATGGATTTTAAAATGCTCTTCAGATTCGAGGCTCCCATGCCGCTAGAAATGTTAAGGTGGATAATGGTGGGGGGGGGGGGTCAGTATTTCTTGCCTAAAGTAATAAATAAATTACATCGAGTGAAACAGTTTTATCACTTAACAACTGGTTAAACTGATCTAATGCTTATCTAATGGGACGTCCCCTGGAATGCATGCATTACTAAACAATATGTTTTATAGTTCGAGCTATTTACTATTAACTTTTTTGCCTAATTATAATTGTTGTTGATACCTTGCCCTTCATGATAGAATTAGATAGGTAGTAAGTTAAGTAACAAGCTTTAATATTTGTATTGACTTATACTATGTACATATCGCACGCTGGGAAGAACACTGGTACATCTCCAAAAATATGATATAGGGTGACTCGCCCAGTGAATGAACACCCCCCAGTGAATGAACAGTACGAGGTTATTCGGGAATAATAAGGCTTGTGATGCACCCTGGTGATAACGGTGTTATTCGTTAGTTCCATCAACTTATCATAGATAGCAGGGTGAAGCAGTAGATAAAAAAAAGTCTGCCATCTTCTTTGGTTTTGATGTTATCAACAGGTCAGTCTCCAAGAACGTCTCTGGGGGTAACAAATGGAGTTGGCCATTACGTGGGGATTAGTGTTTAGAGGTAAGTAAAATGCTATATTAGTCAATGTCATGCTTTATTATTGTAGCTGATATGTTTTTCCAGAGAGAACTAATTGGGTAGAAGGGAATTTTTTTGATTATGATATGTTTTGTTGGGTGTCCATACTGTGGGAGCTAAAATATGACCTCCAACCAGTAAATGAACGACAGTAAAATGACTGTTCATTCACTGGCTGGAGGGTTATTTCACGGTTTTTAAATCGAATGGAGGCTTCCCAAGTGAAGAAACAACTAAACTGCTGATTTTTTGCCTCAACTTGTTTAAATAACTATCCTATCCAGTGAATGAAAAGGTGAATGTGTATGGGAATGGAGTGTTCATTCACTGGAATTTCAGGGTTCATTCACTAGGAAATAGTGTTCATTCATGGGGTGAAATACATTAACTCCTTTATTGTGGAAAATTAGCTATAAAAATCAACTTTTCTCGTCTTCTCCCATGCTATTCTTGTTCCTTATATAATTTTAAACAACATCAGACAAATTCAAGTAGTGTAGTACTGCAACTTTAAGAACTGTAGACTTTAAAGTTCGTCACTGGTGTGCCAAGAGCTTAAGTGTTCATTCATTGGGCGAGTCACCCTACCATGAGATAAAGATTGAAGTGGTCTACCTGGGGGTGATAGTGGATCAAAGATAGTTGAAACTGAGTCCGTTAGAGAGCAGACGAACCGTAGAGGTTCTGAACGTTATGACCAGCGTGTGCAGTTGGCAAGAACAGTGGTTCATCAAGTCTTGTTCCGAAGGTTGTTGAGTAGCGCATTTTCGGAGATGCACCAGTGTTCTTCCCAGTGTGCGATATATGTACCTGCAGTATGAAGAATAAAATATCAACATCAATATCCCACCCCTCCTTCTACCACCCCAATGTGAATTCGAATTTCCTGGAATCCTCGAAACTACGAACAATGTAGCTGTCGCCGTCCAGGAATGTCCTGCCGTAAGTGATGAGGACGAACAGCCTAGTGACGTCAGAATTGAAACGTAAACCCACAAATTTTTATGGGGGGCTCAACAAATTTTTTCTTGGTCTGTTCCAAAAGTTCATCATTGAAAATAATAAACCAAAAGCCATTATTTTAGGAATTGTGCACTGGTGCAAACTTCTTTTGCGTTTTTCTCAAAATTTCGTTTTTGGACATAGGTAGCGCCTTTGTGCTTTAAGGTATCAGTATGTTTGAACCATGGATTGACTGTTACAGTCGCATCACCTCGGCATGAAAACTTCCCCTTTTCCAATGAAGTTTTAGCAAATAGCAAACTTGAGTAATTGTTTAGAAATTTTTTTTTTTAGTTTTTTTCCAAAATGTTCGTAACAACAAACCATAGGTCAAGTTCGTTAACCAGCAATTTAGGACAATCCAAAGTGGTCCAAAATTCAAAAAAGTCCAAAAAAATGGGTTTTTTCCGTTTTTTGTAGTTATTACCTTCAAAATCATGGTAATATATGATATAATCGGATTCAACACTAAATTTCTGATATCAATGCTTTTTTCAAAACTGAAAATTGTCAAAAATTAAGAAAAGTATGTATCTATTTACATATATAATGAATACGTGCGTATATTTGTTGTAACCAGAAATGCAGTAGCCGTGTGGGTACTCTATGAGTTCGTAGAGACGAGTAGAACATGAATATGGACTCCTAACATCTTCAAAGCATACCCAGTGCATACAGTATGTTGGTATGGTATACTGAAAATCGAAAAAAATGCAACGGTTAATTACCGGGAGTAGTTACATATTTTCATGGGAAAGGAAGGATAATTATGAAAATTTTAAAAACGAGTATCTACACTGCATGCAGATACATCTGTACATGGATATGTCTTATGATGGCAATTTAAATGATGAGCTCACTCAGCTGATCAATGACCACTCAGGCGCCTTCAGCATTCTCCATTGACCCGCCCTCTCAAATTTCAGGTTCCTGCGTTCAACAGGAGAGGAAATGGCCTTGGAGCTCACTCAGCTGATCAGTGATCATCAACTTTGATGATGTATATAAGTGTGTATCGATTGACCCTGCCTCTCAAATTTCAGCTTCCTGCGTTCAACAGCATCAGAAAAAAAAAACGTTGCATTGTTTTGTGTGTTGAAAATTTTGGAATGTCAAAAAACAACAATAGCCGTGTGGGTACTCTATGAGTTTGTGGAGACGAGTAGAACGTGAATATGGACTCCTAATATCTTCAAAGCATACCCAGTGCATACAGTATGTTGGTGTGGTAAACTGAAAATCGAAAAAAACAAGAATCGTGTAAAAAAAAAAACTTTCTAAAAGAAATTGCAACACCATTGTTACTTTTCTTGACCATACCTTCAACTGAAAGATTTCTTTGAAAATTCGCTCATTAATTCATGCTGCATGAATGGACTTTTTTTAGTATTCTGATTGCCATTCGCTTATAAGCTTTAATTTGCACGGATTTTCCAAATCCCCCATGGGAATGGATCAAATCTTATCTGTGGATGGGAAGAACGTAGATAACGAAGTCAATGCAAACAGGATTCATCAGCTTCAAAGTTGGTCTGTTTCAGCATTCCAAACGGTAGCTTGGATTGAAATCGCTGCTTGTAAACGACCGAGTAATGAAACGGAATGAAAGAGGAATTTATAATCGATGAGGCGGAGAACCCTCGGGAACGAGGGGAGGAAAGACGGATGTAAGATAAGGGCCAATTCTGGTGAAAGGAAACCGGGCGGGCGACGGCGTGAGGCTCCTCAACATCCCTCGACACCGCAGTTGTAATTTCCAAGGGGAAGATCTGCGCAGCCCTCCCTTCTCGCCGCCACAATCCGAGTTCATTTGTCAAAACAAACTCCCGACGAGTCACCTGAATCTCGCCGGCTTCTGCGACTGTTGCTTCGACTCCTACACGACCAACTTCTCCCCTCATCTCAAGAGCAGGTGTCATCACCTTTTAAACCAGTAAACTCCCCTTCAGTTCGTTTAAAGGGATTATTCCTGGGTGGCTGTCGTTCCGAGGAGAAACGGGATGAGATCTGCAGATTTAGTGTAACAAGCCTTCTCATCTACTCTTCGTTCTCACCAAATTTTATTAATGAAAGGTCCCAGGGAAGATAAATTTTAACCTTCCGGCGGGTCCGCCTTTTGATTTTTTAAAAACTTGTTTGCACTAAGTAATAACTAGAGCTCGGCAATATATGCGAAATAAAACCTCAAAATATGCACGTAGATGCCCAACATATGCATTTGTACATATGCGCGAAAAAATCCGAAAATATGCCTTCAAAATATGCGCAAGATAGTTGAACAATTGACTAATAAGTAGGAAACAAAGTCTTTTCAGTACATAGGTAGTTACTTGTATTTATTCAATTTTTTTTGTATGTACATTTTTATTCAAAATCATTTTATACAATTTTTACAATAGTTCTACTCAGTTTTTCAGACAAAACATTAAATTGTTAAAATATGTTAGCTTGTACTACCACCTTCAGTTGCAAAATATTTTCTCAAATCGTGCAATAATAGTTTCAAACGGGAGAATGACCGCTCCACATCTGCTGAGACAATTGGTAGATATTTGAAACACTCCACTTCTTTAGGAGTGTATTGCTGGTGTTGGGCCTTCCAACACTTTCGCCAACACAACGACAGTTTTCCAGCCAGGATTTCGTTCAAGTACACACTCTAATTTTTCTCGAACGGTTTCACCTGTTTTTCCGGGCCATGATAACGTCTCCTCATTAGAGGGAATAGCTGAAAAAAGTGGAAAATATGGCTTTTGTCAAGAAATGCCCATTATATGCACTTATACCAAAAACTGCGAATATATGCAAATATATGCACGATAAATTTGAATTTGGAGCGACAAAATGGCTTGAATGGCTTATTTGGCATATTTGGCAAAATGGCATATTTGGGCTCCTTACAGCTTGGGCATATCGCAAAAAAAATATGCAAACATGCAAAATGCCGAGCCCTAGTAATAACTTATTAAAAATGCCAAGTGGGTGTGGCACATAGTCTCCTCGTATCCACAACCCGATTGTATAGATAGTATGATGCTAATCTCATTACATCAATCTCTAAGTACCTTGCACTGCACTTAAGGGGGGGTACCATATACAAGCGAATTTGTACAATGCGTGAAAATTTCATCAAAATCCAACTAAAAATGTAGAAGTTATGGCTGTTACAAGAAATTTGCGCACGCACGGTGGCTACTTTCAGTCCGGAGGTGGTTGTTTTCATAGGGACCCATCTATATGTCAATCCACACGTTTCCTGAAAATTTAATCGAAATTGGATGGGAAATGTAGAAGTTATAGCTGTGGCAAGGATTTCATGACAGACACACAGACAGACAGGCAGACACGAAACCAAAATTGTTCAAGAAGACCTGAAACGTAAAACGAGAGTGGAAATTTTGATTTTGGAGAACATTTTTTTTTTTTCAACCTTGAAAAGTTAAAACATTGCTTTGCTTTGCGCCAATACCTTGGTAGACTCGGAAGCAAACATTTCGATGAAATTTTAAGAGATCGTGCGGATTGGGGTGTAGATGGTCCCCCATGAAAATCATGACCTCCAGACTGCTGGTAGTCACTGCGCGTGCGCAAACTTGAATTTCCTTGTTAGTCATATTTTCTTCCCAAATTCAATTCAATTTCAATTCAAAAGCTTTTTATTCACTCAAATAATCATATAATGGTGTACATAGAACAAAATAAAACTGTCAGAAAAATATTGCTCGTCTGAAGGCTGAAAGCCCCAAGCGACGGGTCAAGAGCAGCTACTCACGACACCATAAATTCAAGATAAAACTTTAAGAAAAACGCTGCAAATTATTACACAATGGTTTATAATTTTTCTATATAGATCACTCGTCTACAAAATCACCAACCATCCAATGTGAAGAGAGTTTCGGTCAGCTCTAATTTGAACGGAGATTAGGCCTGTTTTGCGATTCACACTCGTGTTTTGATTTATATATATATACATTTCAATATAAACCCTTAAATTTTCGTAGGGAGCGAACGGTTTGTCTTACAGAGCTCCGCGTGGTCTCAAAAAATTCTAAAAATTGTATAGAATCTTAAATTGAAGGAAAAACAATACCTTTATATCGAAATTTTTTGAGTTAGGGCGTTTTCAAAATTTCAAAATTGATTTTGGAACCCTTAGAAGTGACCTACATCAACCAAAAGCTTCGGGGCACAACTAGACCCCAAATGGAGCCTACATACCAAATTTCATCAAAATCGGTCAATGCTAAGTGGCAAAAGTGCCGCGTACGGCGTACGGCGGACGGCGTACGGCGGACGGCGGACGGCGGACGGACGGCCAAATTTTTATTCGATTTTTGGATTCTACGTACCTTGAAACGTAAACCATCAAATTTTGAGGGGGTGTTAAAATTTTTTTTTTCTTGGTCGATTCCAAAGGTTCATTATTGAAAATAATAAACCAAAATAGAAACTACAAATGCAAAATAAAGCAATCGCAAATCAAAATTAAGACAACAAACTAACAAATCTTCAATGGTTGGAAAACAAAAAAAAGAAAGAAAAAAATTTTTTTTTAATTTTTATTATTTGTTTTTTTACAATAGGCAATGATAATGAAGAAAGATAAACGAGAGAACACTAACAACCATAAATACTTTTCATAATCAAGTTAGATTTTACCAGATTCAGAGAAATTAAATAGGAAATTACAGAAGACTTATACTTGACTTTCGGACACGTAGACGGGACTTGAGTTCCTCACTCAATTTGTTGTGCAACACATGGAGTATATAACGAGGGCTCTTAGAAGTCAAAACTGAACGGTTTAGAGGACTTACAACATTCCCTGCTGCTTTAAAACGAGTTTTATGATCATGGACCGACGAAACATTGATCAAAGAAGGAACTTTATGGTAAAAAAACAATAAATTCTTCAAGAATAAATGACGTTTAGAAAATAACTTGGATATGCTAAAAACAGGTTCGCTATCAAATAGTTTAGGCTTCTTATAAATGATTTTAATCTTAGATTTCTGTAAAATTAGTAGTTTTTCCAAATTAGAAGGGTAGGTTCCACCCCAAGCGATTATTCCATATTGGAGAACCGACTGGACGAGACTAAGGTATATGAGACGTAATTGAGAGAGACCCAACACAGAACGGATGTTGTAAAAGAGTGATGGAAATTTTTGGTTTATTATTTTCAATAATGAACCTTTGGAATCGACCAAGAAAAAAAAATTTTAACACCCCCTCAAAATTTGATGGTTTACGTTTCAAGGTATGTAGAATCCAAAAATCGAATAAAAATTTGGCCGTCCGTCCGCCGTACGCCGTACGCGGCACTTTTGCCACTTAGCATAGACCGATTTTGATGAAATTTGGTATGTAGGCCCCATTTGGGGTCTAGTTGTGCCCCGAAGCTTTTGGTTGATGTAGGTCACTCCTAAGGGTTCCAAATCAATTTTGAAATTTTGAAAACGCCCTAACTCAAAAAATTTCGATATAAAGGTGTTGTTTCTCCTTCAATTTAAGATTCTATGGAATTTTTAGAATTTTTTGAGACCACGCGGAGCTCTGTAGGACAAACCGTTCGCTCCCTACGAAAATTTAAGGGTTTATATTGAAATATATATATATATAAATCAAAACACGAGTGTGAATCGCAAAAGAGGCCTAATCTCCGTTCAAATTAGAGCTGACCGAAATGCAATCGATAGTTGGTAATTTTGATTTTTTTTTTGATTTTTTTTTTTTTTTTTTGATTTTTTTTTTTTTCTTCTCTTTATATTGGATGGTTGGTGGCTTTGCAGACGTGTGATCTATATAAAAATAATAAACCATTGTGTAATAATTTGCAGCGTTTTTTAGTTTGTCATACAAAAAACTAATATGGTCTTTCCAAGACAAGTTGGAGTCAATCAGTATACCCAAATATTTAAATGTTTCTACTCTACCCAGCTCTTCACAGTCACAATTCATCGGATCACTACAGGAATGAATAACAATGCTTCGCAGGAGATCAGATCTGCCAACATTCCCGATGGTCATAAATTTGGTTTTGCCTACATTCAGTGTTAGGTAACTACATCGAAGCCAATCATTCACCATATTAATCCCGAGTTGAGCTCTATCAAAAACAGTCCTCTAGACTGTTGAAGATTCGGTGAATCTTCAGAGATTGTGCGGGTTGACGTGTAGATGGACAGGGGTTAGGGACCATCAATCTGTGCAAGGTACTTTAGAGATGATTTTTTGAAGTGAACTACTATGTATTGGGTCATCTATACAATCGGGTCAAGGATACGAGAAAGCTATGTGCCACACCCACTTGCCTGACCACTGGCTTTTTTTCAAACTTGAAAAGTAAAAACAAATCTTCCGCTACCTTGGTAGACTCGGAAGCAATGTTATTTTAAATTAGGATAAGGTACTCCAAAACCACGTAATTCACTGAGTTTTGTTGAGGCGCCCACTTGGGCGTCCTTATGCGATTGATCTGGGGAGAGTGAGGACAATGCTCAACTGCAAAAAAATAACCACACACTAATCCGTTTTAGACCATTCTGAATCCGTGAAAAAAAAACCATAGGTGTATGTCTGTATGTCTGTGTGTGTGACAAAATCTTGTGTCGTCTGCCAAGCCTTACTTTTTTTTTTTGTTCGACGCGGAAAACTATCTAGTTGTGTACGTCGCCGGAATTTCGAATTTTGTCTTTTAAGGGGAGGAAAGGGGGGGTTAATGCTCAAAAAACGTGCGTTTGCGGGCATAATCTTGTAAAATCTGCCCAGGCCTCAATTTTTTGTTCGACTCAGAAATCTTCCAAATTGCACACTATTTCACCAGAGTATCACAATTCACAAGGGGAGGGGATGATTGGGGGGATAATATTCACAAAATATCCGATTTTTGTTCCAAGGGATTAGTACACCAACTGAGAAATTTCTGCACCCGCTCTACACCTTCCCCCACTCCTCAATGAACTCACAAGAACCCGAACCTGCACTCGCACCTGCACTGCAAATGAAATCGCCTCGCATGGAACAAACCTTACGTGGTTGTTTTCCTCCTCTGTTGAGTATTGACTTCCTTCGGCCCAGATTTATCGTGTAATGACGTAAAATTCTTACTGGAGGTTGTCCTAAAAACGAAGAAAAATAAGAAACGTCTGCCAAGTGGGCAAGGCACATAGCTTCCTCGTATCCATAGCTAGTAGTTAATCTCGAAACATCAATTGCACTACCTTTCAATACCTTGCTCAACTCTCTAGGTGACCATCTAACCGCCAATCTGAACAATCCTGAGAAATTTTGTCGAAATAAGATGGAAAATGTAGAAGTTATGGATGTTACAAGGAATTCACGTTTGCGCATGCGCAGTGGCTGCCATCAGTTTGGGGAAAATGGTTCTCACAAGGGACCATTGTAACGTGATAGGAAGAAGAAAAGAAATAGGTACTAGTTAAAGGAACCTACGACTGCAGATCAGGGAAGTTAACCTACTTCTGGATGTACGTCCCCTTGGTAGAGTACCTACCACGATACGTAAAGAGGATGGAATCCCTATACTGGAAACTCCTATTCACACTTGAAATGATGAAGGAGAAGTTCATGTACAATTCAGGTGGATTCGGTAGTGTGACAGTAAATAGGTATATATTGTCCTATAATGAGAATGGCTCAGTTCGGGTCGGAAATATTACATATATGTTATAAACAAAGATATGAGAAGATCCTGGAAATACACAAATGAGACATTCGTCAAAATAGGTAGGGTTATAAGTGGACGGATCGACTTACGATTTGTAGCTCTGAGAACAGAATGAATCAAGTGGGGGTGGCGGATCCCGCGGTACCTGTCCCCCCCCTTCCTCCTTCATCAAGGAAGTCGGGATGGAAGGGTTATCAGGTGGACCTCAGACTCTCGATAAGTTATCGCTGGGATCCGTCACAGTCCACCCCCGTGAGAAAATTTGAAAATTTCGCGAAATTTGAAAATTTTATGTTTGTTTGGTTGGTGAATGTCTCTATCTCCAGATGTACTGCAATATGGGGTCACATTGATTTGAGCCATTGAAGATTACATCGTTACATTTGGGTTGTAAGTCTTAATTATATGAAATTGGTTGTATGGGAGTTTGGTTGAAAACCTTGTTGTCGCCCTCAACAGCTTTTTGTTTTATTGTAAGTTTATTGATTATTGTCTCTATACACGACGGTGGTCGTATGGGAAATCCGTTCCTTCTGTTAAGACAGAGGGCCCGTCGACCTCCATCTTGGTGCTGTGTAAACATCCGCAAAATCCCTGAAAATGTCATCGAAATCGGATAGACAATGTGGAAGTTTCCACTTTTCAACCTTGATACTTAGCAGAAAATGGGAGGGCTGTGGAAAGGTTTTGGAAAGCATACCACCTAGCATGGGACTGTGAAACTTATCTATCAGCTGTCGATAGCATAATTTGCTGGTGATCCCCGATTATCTGCCTGTTTGAATTCCAAGCCATGAATGATACGACCAATTTGAATCATCGTAACATTTGCATACAATCCATGAAACCTGGGTAGTGGCAGGCTCGGGGATCATGAATATTTGACGACTTCTTTCACTGTTAGAAGATTGATTCGACTGTACATCAAGGGGAGCTCTAGTATATCAATCACTGGATAAGAGTCGATCGAGCGTTCATCGAAATGACGCAGAACCAACACTATCTTCAGGGAGCCACCTTCCTCCCGTGGAATTCCTAATGCGGGTTCAGTCGTTCTATTAACTTTCGTGCTCGCGTTGTAAATTTCCGTCGACTTCGTCGGGTAAAAGTAACAACGTGGAAACGAAGACCTTCGTTGAAAGGTGGATGATATTCCAAACAGGTTCGGCTATATTCACGACAAAATTTAGAACGATCCCTCATCATCCAAGGTGGTTTTTATTCGAACGACACGATTTCTTCAAGGCGTGATCAGATCGTTGATGCAGCGAATTCAACGGCGAGACGGAAGGGGGGCTTCAGCCTTCACCATGTGGACATCATTCGCCTTTCATTGCTCAGGGCTTTGTAGATATTCTGTGGTCATACTGTGAATCTAACGAGTTTTAGTTACGAGAAGGGAGTAAACGAGTCTATTCATTGGGATTGATAAAAGGAATAGTTAAAAGTACATGAATTAAATGGATTTAAAATGGATAAATACATTGTCGTTTGAGGCCCAGCATGGCACTTTTGCCAACTTTTCAGGAGAGCCAAAAAAGTTTGGCGAGTAAGGTGATCGTGTTTTCTTTATTTTCTAAGTTCAAACTAGCCTGATTATTGGGGTCGCTCAAAATGATTTTACAATAAATTTGTTTGCCAACGAACTGCCTTCGAAATCAGCGTAAATTTGCTATGCTGCCGAGATTTCGTCCCCTAGACGTGCGATGCTGTCGAACATTTGTGCTAATCTGCAAAGGGGTAAAATGCAGTTGTCCTATGCTGCTTTACTAAAATTAGGTTCTCAAATAAATTATCTGTTTGGTTTCCCTCTCTAAAGCCAAGGATAGTGTTTTAAACTGGCTTGCCATCCCTCTTTTTAGCCCGAAAAGTAGACAGGGATACCATAATTCTCTAAATAACCACAATCAACACATACCTTCTATTGAGTTGATGGTATTTTCTTCTAGACTAAACTGAAGGTTGGACCAGGCATTTATAAACTCGAAATAGTACCAATTTATATTTACGTTTTATTTAAACAACGAAAAATATTGAACCCAACAGTTCAAGTTTTACATTGGAGTACCTGTGTACCTACTTCAGTTGGCTTGAATTTCACTACAGTTACCACCAGCGTTTGTAGTGAAGAACAAATTATTTACCTGTCACAGAAACATTATTAAAGATCATAGAGATCTGTATAAAATCGGTATCATAAAGCTTTTCTCGAATTTCACTACAGTGTACCAGCGTTATAGGAGGGTATTTTATTATATATCTAATTGGAAATTTAATTGAAATTCCTTAGCTATCATCAACAGATTATTATTGAGAACATAAATATGGGTCTTTATTACATAAAATCGGTATCACAAAATTTCGGTAAAATGTAAAAAATAAAATCTCTTAAATTGAACTTCAGGTAAGTAGTAATTATTTATGCTCACAATTGACTCTAGTGGAGTTCAAAGAATTCCAACGTATAAAGTAGTACAAAAATAATTTAACAGTATGGTGTAAAAAATGTTGGAATAATCCCAAAGTTTCGTATACGAACTCACAGGAAACGTGCCTATTAGAAACTATTTGGCACTCATGTGATGTACCCTTCTTATACCAGGTTCTGGTTTGTTATTTTCAATAATGAACCTTTGGAATCGACCAACAAAATAAATTTAACCCACCACCTCAAAATTTGTTGGTTTACGTTTCAAGGTACGTAGAATTCGAAAATCGAATAAAAATTTGGCCGTCCGCCGTACGCAGCACTTTCCTTAGTTACCATGGACCAATTTTGATCAAATTTGGTATGTGGGCCCCATTTGGGGTCTAGTTGTGTCCCAAAGCGTTTGGTTGATGTCAGTCACTTCTAAGGGTTGAAAAATAAGGACTAAACTTTTCCAAACGCCCTAGCTCAAAAGATGTCGATATGAAGGTATTGTTTTTCATCAATTTAAAATTGTATTGCATTTTTGGAATCGAACGAGACCACTCAGAGCTCTGTAGTAACAACCGTTCGTAGTTTTTTGTTATTGTTGTTTTATATTATTGTTGGTAGGTAGGTACTTTACAGTTATTGATAAAATTATTATGTTAGCCAATAAAAGATTTTGACGATTGTAATACCACTGACTGGTTTCGACAATAAAAAACGATTTGATTTGGAAAAGCTGTGTTCTTTCTCCGTTCTACTCGCACATTGCGCTTCCCAGTGGAAAATCTCCTACTTAGTGTAGGTTTGTAAATCATTTCAAGGACCTAGGAAACAACGGTTATAATGCATGGATGATAACATTTCTCGTTTTGTTCCAGGTGAGCTAAGACACAATGGAGAATGACACTATCCCGTCTCAAATCACCCCGAGTTGGTACGTACCAACATGAACCTTCTGATAACATATAGAAACAAAAACAATAGTACATATCCTATGATATACATCAAAATTTGGAATATTGAATCCCTATGCACCCAAATTCGCGTATCCATTGAGGAAAAACTTGATGATTTTACACTATATTCAAACCACTGGACAAACTCATCCAAGAGCGAAAAACCCCCAAAGGCGGATTTACTGACAACCTGAACAACAAAAGACAACGAACAGAACACACTACCATATCTCCTTACAAACGCTAACAGCACCCCTATTACTCCACTAACTTCCAGACAACCAAACGACCTAGGATATCATAATTTCAAACAATAAATAAAAAGTAACCAACCAACCAAAAATAAAAATTAAAAAAAATAGATAGTATTTAAGTTAGAAGTAGATATAGATATAAGTTAATAATATTTTAGCAATAAGTTAGCTATGTATGCTAGTTTATGATATATTTATAGTTTAGAATAGAAGACCACGTGGTCACCATGTACAATTAGCTAATAATGTACATGTTAGCTAAGAATGTACAATTAGCTAATAGGATTAGAATTATTATCTACGTACCGTATTGGAGAATCCTGAAGATGACGTCCTTACATCGAAAACGCTCGCCTCCTGTACTCGACTTGCCGGTTACGACGGATTCTCCAATACGGTACGTAGATAATAATTGTATTCTTATAACTAGAGGAACTAACGCCATTCATTTAATATTAAAGGATCATATTTTCTACACTGTTTTGTTTATTCGTAAATTAGGATGTACTGGCTGAAATTTTGCCATAGGGGGTTTTTCGAGGTGCTGAATCCGATTTTGGGGGCAAAAATAGGAAATTCCGACATGGTGAAATTCCTCATTGTTAAAACGCGCTTCTGTTTATTGTGAAATTAATCAGAAAACGTGAGTACTGTAAACGCAGCCGCTGAGGATCCACCCCACCTACTTCTAGTCCTTAGAAGGTTGTTTATTTTTCTTAATAGAAAAATAATTAACCGTTGTGTAATAATTAGCAGAGGTTTTCCGCTATAAAACCGATATAAAAACGCTGTACATTATTACTCAATGGTTTTTTATTTTTCTATATAGATCACTCGTCTGCAAAGCCACCAACCATCCAACATGAAGATAAACATCGATCGCATTTCGGTCAGCTTTAATTTGAACGGAGATCAGACCTCTTTTGCGATTCACACTCATGTTTCTGATTTATCGTACGTCCAAACTTTAAATTCTCGTAGTGAGCGAATGGTTTGTCCTACAGAGCCCCAGGTGGTCTCAAAATTTTTTTTAAATTCTATAGAATCTTAAATTGAAGGAAAAACAATACCTTTACATCAAAATTTTTTGAGTTAGGGCGTTTCCAAAATTTCAAAATTAATTTTTGAACCCTTAAAACTGACTTACATCAACCAAAATCTTCGGGGCACAACTAGACCCCAAATGGAGCCTACATACCAAATTTCATCAAAATCGGTCAATGCTAAGTGGCAAAAGTGACGGACGGACGGCCAAATTTTTATTCGATTTTTGGATTCTACGTACCTTGAAACGTAAACCATCAAATTTTGAGGGGGCGTTAAAATTTTTTTTTCTTGGTCGATTCCAAAGGTTCATTATTGAAAATAATAAACTAAAACTGCTTGCTAGCTCGTGAAACGGTCACTTTACTGCTGGGATCTCGCGGGATGGTCAATTTCCGTCTCATTTCACATTACAAGACTGCTACAGTGCGATCCACTTGATTATACAGAACTGACTTCACAGGCAGAGTGTATAATATGGACAGGCCTTCATACGTGCCAGCATCCACCGAAGATCAACGTTGAGCACCTGCAGATGAATTTTTCAGGTAACGTGTACGAAGTGAACTGACGTCTGGGTGGTAGCCGATATTTTCAGTTCACCCACCCGCTCCATTCGAATGTAGTTATGGATTAAACTGGAAACGGCTTTGGAAGAACAGTTGAAGTGATCGGTTGGTTTATTTCCGAGGGGAGCACAATGAGCCGCAGCTTCATCGGACGGAACAACAAAAACTCGGTCTGCCCGCCAAACTTCAACTCGCGAGAGCTCCTAATCCAATTCCATCATTTCATCACTGGCGAAGTTGGGATGGTGTGGGGATTTCCCGATGAACCTCCATCCGGTGTAAAGTAGCTGTTAGTATTACCAGATTTTTGTGGTCGACTCCGGTAATCCCGAATCGCTGTTTGGAGTGGCGATAGGTACCTATGCGGTGTAATGCGATCGATCTTCATATGTGAGCAAACATGACCAGCACTAAACCCTCATGCGCTCACGCTTGCGAAAATCCTCTCATTCTCGAATTAGAGCGGTTAACATGTTCTGGGGCTGGTGATGTATTCCTCAATAGAAGATCCCTCCATCCGTTGGCACCTGAGTGGAGTTCCTCCGTCTTCCCTCCTGTCCTTCAGTACATCATAAAGCCGCAAGTGCTGAGGTTTGCGAGGAAAGTCAAATCCTATTTTTTTACGCCGCCTCTCACTGAAAATCTGACTAACATCTGACTATACTGTAGAGGTCAAGTATGTGAATATTAGTTGAGAACTATTGTAATATTCTTATTTCTGCTTAATTATTAAGAAAATGGATAAGATTTTCCTACAAAAATCTCGAAATCCTTTTGTGATTTCGTTACTTTTCTGCGGTTTAATTCTGATACTGAAGTACCTTCTTTATCGGGGCTTCCGTTTTTCTGATCCAGAAGATGTTGCTTGGAATCTATAAGAACTGTCGGAGAAGGATAAGGAAGGGGAGAATGGGCGAGAATAATTTCTAGTTTCGTTCCAACCAACCAACTTATTGCTACCATCAAGCTATCTTTAAATACATATTTTCATAAGAATAGTTGATGTTGCAAATTATTACACAAAGGTTCATTTTTCTATATAGATAACTCGTCTGCAAAAAACTCAGCTTTGCCATTATCACCTACCGAATACATACCTACAGTGATAGCATTTTTTGTCAGATAAAATTTGAACGGGGATTAGGCCTGTTTTGCGATTCACACTCGTGTTTCTGATTCATCATAAGTCCGACCCTTAAGTTCTCGTCAGGAGCGAACGGTTGGTCCTACAGCGCTCCGCGTGATCTCTAAAAATTTTCTGAAAATTCAATACTATCTTGAATTGATGGAAAAACAATACCTTTATATCGAAATTTTTGAGATAGGGCGTTTTCTAAATTGCAACCCTCATTTGTCAACCCTTAGAAGTGAATGACATCAACCAAAAGGGGCACAACTAGACCCCGATTGGAGCCCACATATCAAATTTCATCAAAATCAATCCATGGGAACTAAGGAAAGTGCCAAAGATGGCGGACGGCGCACAGTGGGCAAAATGGCCAATCTAGGTGGACAAAAGTCAAGTCAAAACATGGGAATCTCTAATATTAGTCATTGTTCATTATGAGTTTGCAGTCCCCAAAACGTTAATATTTACATTATCATAACCTTCTATTGCTGTAAAAACTTCGATCAAAAGTGTCGCTGTTTCCTGTTCGAATAAGATCGTATTATCAGCTACTATGAACCCCCAACTTTTCTCGTCTACGCTGCAATTAGTTGTAGGCAGAATAGTTCCAGGCTTGGTTTCGGCATTAATGGAAACCATTGAAAGGAGTAAGTACTATTTTTCCTGCTAAAATTGTAAAAATAGTGTCTGATACTGTATGTTTATGAGTATACGCCATACCGTATTTCTAAAAATGATAATTTACATCTTGGAGTTAAAGTAGCACACGGCCAAGAGTTGCCAAGGAAATCCGATTTTTTTTCGTTTATTTAAGTGTTCTAGTTTCGGTATTCAACCACCTTTTTTTGCGATTTTATGCGTTTTCCGAGTTACTTAATAAATTGGTTGATTTTCAGGTATAAATATCACAATTCCTCGCCATCAATTTGCAACCAAAGAAAGATGGCCACGAAAACCTAAGTAGGTATGTGATCGGGTTAGGTAATCTCGACGATTCTTCAAAAACATTAAATTTAAAAATGATCAAAAATGCTGTGATAGACCTTTAAAAAAAATTCGGAGAGAGGTGGGAAAATAGCCATGGGAAAGAAGACATTTTTTCCAACAAATATTCGACATGGCTGAGTGGGGAAGAGTTTGAAGTTGTCATTTCTTACAAAATTACTCAAGGAATCATGAACCAACCAACTGTGCGTCCCGAAAAACCGTTTGAGGACTCAAGCGATAAAACAAAAAGAAGAAAAGAGAAAGAATTGTTGACTGCTGGTACCGAAAAGTCATGCTTAGTGGCGCTCACTGCTCTCTACTCAGCAGAAGACAGGTCCACAAGCCTTATCTTGAAAGAAGCAAATTCAAGCACATCAACAGTTGAATCTTCTACGATGTCGAATAAGAACATGACTATAATATTTTCAAATTCAATTTTTCAGAGTTATATTCGTCTAACACTGTAATAATGTCATTAATCTCAAAGTAATTAATCAGTAGGACCTACCTAATTATAATGTCAAGAATTTAAGATAAAACATGAACAACAATATAATGATACACCGTTTGCCTACTTTCATTAAAGTCAAGAAAGCTTTTCATTATTTTTCCCGTAATCAGCATATTTTTATTCAATTTTGAATAAAAAACCGACCAAAAAATAATTTTGTCCACCTAGATTGGTCATTTTGCCCACTGTGCGGCGTACGGCCGACGGACGGAAAAATGTGCGATTTTCGGATTCGACGTACCTTGAAACATAAACCAAAAAAATTTTAGGCGGGGTAAATTTTTTTTTTTTTTTATGGTCGATTCCAAAGGTTCATTATTGAAAATAATAAACCAAAACGGGAATTTCCTTACAAAAATACAAATACCTAGTTGCTCTTCTGGCTTATTATTTTCAATAATGAATCTCTGGAATCAACCAAGAAAAATAAAGTTAATCTCCTCTCAAAATTTGCTAGTTTAAGTTTAAAGTAGCGCAGAATACAAAAATCTAAGAAAAATGTTGCCGTCCGCCGTACGCGACACTTTCCTCAAGTAGTTCCCGTGGACCGATTTTGGTAAGTGACCATTAGGGGTCTAGTTGTGCCCCGAAACTTTTGATTGATGTCAGTCACTTCTAGGAGATGAAATTTTCAAAACACCCAAGCTCAAAACATTCAATTTAAAGATACCTATTTTTTAATCAATTTAAAATAGTATTGAATTTTTAGAATCCAATGAGACCTCCCAGAGTTCTGTAAGACCAACCGTTCGCTCCCTACGAGAACTTGAGGGTCGGACTTACGATAAATCAGAAACACGTATGTGAATCTCAAAAAAGGCCGTTTTCGTTCAAATTTTAGCTTACCAAATTGCGATCGTTGTTCGTTTCTTCGAGCTGTACTCAGTTTTGCGTCCTTAGCAACTAGTGACCAAATTTCTCAATGAAGGCAACCACAATTATTTTTTTTTCTTCGAATTGAGTGTGAATCGTTCATTTCTCAAGAATAAACATTATTGTGAAGCGAAGATATGGTTGGTAGGTAGAGGCAATGGCAAGCTGTGTTCTTTACAGGCGAGTGTTCTACACATGAAAAATAATAAACCTTTGTGTAATAATTTTCAGCGTTTAACTTTGAATCATGGTGGAATACATTTGCGGGAAATCATCACTCGAGCGGACGAAGGTTAACCAAACTCTGTATATCGCTGAGGAATGTAAAAAAATATTGGAATTATAACCAACTCTTGGTAATAAAGTACAGGTATTAATTTATAAAATACCCTGAATTCGGGAAAACGCTGAAAATTATCACAACGGTTGATTATTTCTCTGTATAGTTCGCCCGTCTGTAAAGAACTCGGCCTTTCCATCACTAATACCTATGAACCATATTATTATTGAGCCAGAAGAACTGTGAGTTTGACAAAGATCGTTGTCCACGAGTTGTGGATGCCTTCATCAAGAAAGTTGGCACTTGGTAGCTAAGGAAGAGGCGAGTCCAGAATAGTTCCTCAAGCCAACTACCAACTCATGAAAACTACATATTGAGGACTAAAAACGCGGCAGAAAAAAAATATGAAATCGTGGAACATCATCAAAACTTCACTATCAGAAATTTTTTGCGCATCAGATTTGCTCAGAATATTTTTGTTTGGCAAATGGGGAATGAGTGCCCTCATTAGGACGTCCCACAGTAAGACTTGGGCGTCCTTATGCGAATAATCTGGGGTAAAGTTAGACAAAACTCAACAGAAAGAAAATAACATCACACTAATCTTTAGACCATTCTGAATCCAAATCCGCTAAACAACCATCGAATTAGCTACACTGGTGGTGTGAGGGGGTACTCAAATTCGCACGTTGGGTATCGTAGATCATGCTGAAAATGCTCTTCAATTTTTAGGGTGGAGAAGTTTGAGGGGGAACCACTATTTCTTGCTTAAGTTCATTCTCGAGTTTTTCGAACAATCGAAACTGAAAACAAGCCTTTGGAGAGTTCGTTTCTCTCGAGTAAACCAACAAGTTTCGATGATTTTAACTTCTTTCTCGGCTTTGTCGAACAATTGAACGTCAAAACAAGCCTTGGAAGTGGTCGTTTCTTTCGAGTAAACCAGCAAGTTTCGATGATTTCAACGTTCATTCTCGATTTTTTCGAATAATCTTAGGTGAAAACAAGCATTTGAAGAGGTCTTTTCTCTCGAGTTAACCAACAAGTTTCGATGATTTTAACGTTCATTGTCGACTTTTGGTGTCTGTCCGGAAGTACCTAGCTGACACTGCGCTGAATGAAGACGGGACACTCTTCAGGAGAGTTGAGACACTCAATTGCTGGGGCAACAATAGGGAATTGAAAACATCAACATACTTCGGATCCAACTGCTGCTGCTTAATTTCAAGTTCTTGTTGTTCCTCGCAACTTAGACCAACGTTAGTACGTGGACAGACTGCGCCATATATGTGATATCCCTGTGGGTATCCACTTAGAACTTATTTAAATTAAAATAATCTTAGAAAGCAGTAGTCATTAGGTATACGTAAGAATAAAGACTGAACTTTATTACATTCTTTGGATCATAATGTTTGTTTCAGTTGTCAAGGTAACGAGCATACTTATACGAGGTTGTCTAGTTACGCGACTGTAGTAGGGTCGTAATACTCAACTGAGTAATGAATGGATTCCCATACGAAAAGAAGAAACGCTGCAAATTATTACACAATGGTTTATTATTTTCTGTATAGATCACTCGTCTACAAAATCACCAACCATCCAATATGAAAAGAAAAAGAAAAAAAAAAAAAAAAAATCAAAAAAAAATCAAAAAAAATCAAAAAAATCAACAAAAAAAATCAACATCACCAACCATCGATTGCATTTCGGTCTGCTCTAATTTGAACGGAGATTAGGCCTCTTTTGCGATTCACACTCGTGTTTTGATTTATATATATATATATATATTTCAATATAAACACTTAAATTTTCGTAGTGAGCGAACGGTTTGTCCTACAGAGCTCCGCGTGGTCTCAAAAAATTCTAAAAATTCTATAGAATCTTAAATTGAAGGAAAAACAATACCTTTATATCGAAATTTTTTGAGTTAGGGCGTTTTCAAAATTTCAAAATTGATTTTGGAACCCTTAGGAGTGACCTACATCAACCAAAAGCTTCGGGGCACAACTAGACCCCAAATGGAGCCTACATACCAAATTTCATCAAAATCGGTCAATGCTAAGTGGCAAAAGTGCCGCGTACGGCGTACGGCGTACGGCGTACGGCGGACGGACGGCCAAATTTTGGTTTATTATTTTCAATAATGAACCTTTGGAATCGACCAAGAAAAAAAAAATTCTAACACCCCCTCAAAATTTGATGGTTTACGTTTCAAGGTACGTAGAATCCAAAAATCGAATAAAAATTTGGCCGTCCGTCCGCCGTACGCGGCACTTTTGCCACTTAGCATTGACCGATTTTGATGAAATTTGGTATGTAGGCTCCATTTGGGGTCTAGTTGTGCCCCGAAGCTTTTGGTTGATGTAGGTCACTCCTAAGGGTTCCAAAATCAATTTTGAAATTTTGAAAACGCCCTAACTCAAAAAATTTCGATATGAAGGTATTGTTTTTCCTTCAATTTATGATTCTATAGAATTTTTAGAATTTTTTGAGACCACGCGGAGCTCTATAGGACAAACCGTTCGCTCCCTACGAAAATTTAAAGGTTTATATTGAAATATATATATATATAAATCAAAACACGAGTGTGAATCGCAAAAGAGGCCTAATCTCCGTTCAAATTAGAGCTGACCGAAATGCAATCGATGGTTTGTGATTTTGATTTTTTTTTGATTTTTTGATTTTTTTTGATTTTTTTTTGATTTTTTTTTTTGATTTTTTTTTTCTTTTTCTCTTTATATTGGATGGTTGGTGATTTTGTAGACGAGTGATCTATATAAAAATAATAAACCGTTGTGTAATAATTTGCAGTGTTTTATTCGATTTTTGGATTCTACGTACCTTGAAACGTAAACCATCAAATTTTGAGGGGGTGTTAAAATTTTTTTTTTCTTGGTCGATTCCAAAGGTTCATTATTGAAAATAATAAACCAAAAAACGTCTGTCATGTGGGTGTGACGCATATCTTCCTATCCATAACCCGAATTTGTAGATGGTCCGATGCACAGTAGCTTATCGCAAAACATACCTTGCACTATTCTCATGGAGGATTATCTACACGCCAACCCGCACAATCCCTAAAAAGTTCAGCGAAATCGGACAATAGCTTCGTGTAGTTTTGCCCGTTGCAAGGATTTCATGAGAGACAGACAGACACTCAGATACTCATACACACAGACTCACAGACAGAAAGACACAAAACCAAATTTGTTTAAAAAAAAAGGCCTGAAACGTAAAACGCGAATGGAAATTTCGAATTTTGAGAACATTATTTTTATCATTGAAAAGTGAAAACAATGCTTCCACGACCTTCGTAGACTCGGAGACGAAATTTTCATTCCTTGATCAGCTGATTCTTGAATGGAAATTCGGCCCAGCTCGGGAGTGGAAAGGTTTTTAAAATGAGGCCCAGCCTCATTTTACTCCACGAATCCGTTCCTTGTTCCGATTAACATTCAGCTCTGAATCTACTGAACTTTCTTCCCACAACCAGCAGAAGGGACTGATAGTTTATTTCGCCCAAGAGGCTGAAATACCTGCTTTTCCCGCCCGCATCCGTCAGGCTACGAGCAATGGAATTAAAACGAAGCCCTTGGGGAATTCCGCCCGGATTGACAGTGATATATTTCTTTAATTTCCCTTAGTCGCATGGAGTTCGGAGTAACAGGATGAGACTTGAACAGAAAAGCAGTCGAAGAAGGTTCCGAATTCTCCTTCTCCCCACCCAGTTAGATCCTTCCAACGCAACAGATCCTTGGAAAAGGTTCCTGTGGACCTTTAGGTGTTCTCAATTCTCCACAGGGAAGAAAAATAGTACGTGAACCTCCACTAAGGTGCGACGGATGATTCCTCTGGCAGTGATTTCATCTTGTAATATGATAAAGGACCAGGTTGCTCGTAGATGTCGTGGAAATTTTCGACGAGTCCCACTCCAAGTTCAGAATGCAACTTCAATATCGACAAATTAGAATTAATTTTCGTTCGATATTCAATGATAATTGGCGATAATAAAGTTATCTGAGACTTACTAGTTTTATATAATAAACTCAACAAGTTAGACTATGTAGAACTAATATTAGTTCTACATAGTCTAACTAGTTGAGTGTAACATATAATATATATTATGGCTGTATGTACCCTGCATAATGCCAAATAAAAACGAATTTAAAAACATATTGTTTAGTAATGCATGCATTCCAGGGGACGTCCCATTGGATAAGCATTAGATCAGTTTAACCAGTTGTTAAATGATAAAACTGTTTCACTCGATGTAATTTATTTATTACTTTAGGCAAGAAATACTGACCCCCCTCCCCCCACCATTATCCACCTTAACATTTCTAGCGGCGTGGGAGCCTCGAATCTGAAGAGCATTTTAAAATCCATGATCTACGATACCCAACATACGAATTCGAGTTCACCCCCCCCCCCCACCACCACCTCCCCAACGCCGAACTTTCATCTGTTAGTTTTGGTAGGCAGTCCGTCGAAGTTCACATCCGTATTCAAGGTGAAACACAAAAAAAAAAAAAAAAAAACACGAAATAAGCGGTTTATGGCATCATGGCACCATGTCCTGGCACCATGTTGGCACCACTATTAGTTCCATGGTGGCACAGAGAATAATTCATGAATAACCGGAGGTATAATGAGAATTTTTCCTCAATTTCAAAGCTTGGGTACAATTAGTAAGCAGTAAAGGAACCGAAATATTGAAAAATCGGATATTTTGTGAATATTATCCCCCCACTCACCCCCTCCCCTTACGAATTTTGGTACTCTGGTAAAATCGTGTACAACTCGGAAGTTATTTGAGTCAAACAAAAAAAGAAACACGCAAATCGGTTGGAAATTGAGGCCTGGGCAGAGTTTACAAGATTATGCACGCAAACGCACGTTTTTTAAGCATTAACCCCCCCTTTCCCCCTCTTAAAAAGCAAAATCCAAAATTCCGGCGCCGTAGTGCACAACTAGATAGTTTTCCGCGACGAACAAAAAAAGAACCAGGAAAATCGGTTGAGAACTAAGGCCTGGGCAGAGTACACAAGATTATGCCCAAAAACGCACGTTTTTCGAGCATTAACCCCCCCTTTCCTCCCCTTGAAAGGCAAAATTCGAAATTCCGGCGACGTAGTGCACAACTAGATAGTTTTTCGCGACGAACAAAAAAAGAACCAGGAAAATCGGTTGAGAACTAAGGCCTGTGCAGAGTACACAAGATTTTGTTACACACACACATACACACATACACACACACCTACACACACACATACACACACACACACACACAGACATACACCTATGGTTTTTTCGCGGATTTGGATTCAGAATGGTCTAAAACGGATTACTGTGTTGTTATTTTTTTTTTCTGTTGAGTGTTGTCCAACTTCACCTCAGATCGATCGCATAAGGACGTCCAAGTCTTACTGTGGGACGTCCTAAAAAACTGTTAGTTTCGAGGATCTAGATACTTGTGTTAGGGATGGGTATCGTTGTGTGAGAAACAATTTTGGATATTGGAACGATTCAGGTTCGGACCTGAAAATCATCAGGTACTCCAGAAGAAGGACAATTTGAAAATTGATTTTTAGAAAAACGTTAACATACTTATTTTCTATGTTAACGTTATCTAATTCGATCAATTTCAGTGTATGACAAGACAAGTTATGTGATATTTTTCTCGTTGAATCGGATGAAGAAATTTACTTTCATGGCGAGATTTGTTTCCCCGAGAAAATATTGTGCTTCTTGGATGTACGTTCCTACCATAACCCATTCTCAACATTCAAATTTGGTTATTAGACCTTCTTAAACTGGCTCTAAATGTATATTCCTTCAACCTTTTGTGCGTTCATTTGATAGCGAAGAAAAATCGTGAACGTACTTTCCTGGGTCATTGGCGAGGTATCAAGCAATTTTCTTGTACGATCCGTTATCAGCCATTCCTGGTGTAATTGCGAGGCGGGCGCAGGTAATGTGGTTGGGAAACGGGAGAGCTCTTCTAGCGGCCGTCATGACGGAGCTATTCTGTACAGCTGCTGCCAGGAGGGTTGGAATGGCTACAGGACGTTTCTTGATAGCACGAGAGGCCGCGAAATAAATTGAATATAGCCTAAGTGGGTCTTTCATTTAGTGAGAGGACAGCTGCGGGCGTGTCCATTAGAAAAGTACTCAGGGTATACCCTTCCCTCCGCAGCTTATTTCATTCCCATCTTCACCTCTAGTCTCATCCGCCGTCATCATTTTGAAGTGGATTACTGTCATTTACCGAGTGAGGAATGACGGTTTTTGGGTTGTTACACTTCATCCTCGTTACCAGCTTGAACAACTCCCATATCCACCAGTAGGTACCTACCTATAGCATGAGACTTATTGAGATTTGGTTGGAAAAAGATAAAATTATTCATCCTTATGCAATTATTATTAGAATGAATTATAAGAATGCTCAACTAATAACAGAATAAATATGTACAAATTCGTTTCAAACCTTCGAGAATCTACAGCTTGGAGGTGAACTGATAGAGCTTAGAAGTGTACTTGCTCAAGTTTAGCCCCATGGTTTTCCCGAAACGCCAGGCAAATGAGGTCTTTGAGAATTTGGGTGAAACACTCATCGCCCGAAATGGGAATTAATAGTGTAGCGCCTTGTAGATCTTCAATGACAAGTATTTTTCTTCTTCTAGAGCCGTTTCGTTGGCAATAGTTTTTACAAAACCATTGCGATCATGTGCCAGGTGAAAAAGATTCGCTGCTCTGTTTATTCCCATTTAGCTGAATATTGTCTCCCAACGCCTAGCATAACAAGTTCCAAGTATGGCACTTTCCATTTCTCCAGAACTGTGACACGGGGGCGATGATATCCGTAGAGGAGTATCTACACTCAAATCCGCGCAATCCCAGAAAATACAATCAAAATCGGATGGAAAATGTAGAAAGTATTGCTCTTACAGGGAATTCACGTTTGCGCATGCGCAGTGGCTATTATCAGTTCCTTGGCAATGCTTTTCATAGGGGACCATCTATATGCCAATTTGCATGATCTCTGAGAATTTTCTTGAAATCGGATGGAAAATGTGGAAATGATGGCTGCTACAAGGAAATTATCGTTTGCACATGCGCAGCGGCTATCAGTCCGGGGGCAATGGTTTTCATAGGGGACCATCTACACGCCAACTCGTACAATCTCTGAAAATGTCATCAAAATTGGACTAGAACTTCATATTTTAGCCCGCTGCAACATGTTTTGGATGACGAGAAGGCTATGTGCTAGACCTCATAAATCATCTCATTTTTGTGAAGCTTAGAATCGGTCTTAAATTTGAATGTACACAAACGGTCCGTCAATCGTTCAGTCGGGAAACTCGTCTTTCAATGAAATTTTAAAGTTAATTTCAAAATTGAGTTCAATATCATTTTTTGAAATTAAAATCTTGCTCCACAATCCAGTTTATCTTGAAGAAATAAGCGTTTCACTCTAAATAGGGAGGATGGTCCCCCAAGAATTGGTTGTGGGGCAGCAGGCGTCCAAGAATATGCCGGAGGGGACGGGCGGGCGGGTGGGTGGGTGGCTTCGAGGAGTCGGGCGGGGGGGAGAGAATACGGAACAATCTTCCCTGTCAACGAAAACCACGTTTTTTGAACTATTTTCACAAATTTTCGATCCTTTTAATAAAGCAAAAAGAAATCTGATTGAAACGGGACTACTATGGATACTTTTAGAAAGACACATTTCAAAAAGAATCAGGCAGACTGGTGCCTGAATAGAAAAATGCTAGTGGTACAAACATACAACAAAAAAAATCGTCGTCCCATGACACACCGCGCTTGAAGTCGGTCAATAATGAGTTACAAGTTAAATCGATTTCGACGGTTAGGTCATCATCAGTAACAAACATTACGTTATTGTTTATAACTTTATTAATCAAGTTATTGTTGCATAACTTTATTAGTAAAGTTATTGTTGTATGACTTCATTAGTAAAGTTATTGTTTGTTACTGATGATGACCTAACCGTCGAAATCGATTTAACTTGTAACTCATTATTTTCGTGTAAATAGACAACGTTCTTCTCAACTCCGTTTTTTTCTGTTTTAAAATTTTTTTTTATTAACACTCGGTCCTTTCTGCCAACAATTTGCTATTCTTTCCATCATTCACGGACACCAATGTCGCAGAAGCACAGAAGGGTTCAAATTGTATAACAAGAAACTTGTGAGTAGAACAAGAATTAACTATTTTTATTAGCAACCTGGTTTTGATAGATAAACAATAATTGTTCATCATAGTTATAGATTATACAGATTATGATGATTATCATCATAGTGCTGTAGTCAGGATGCCATGGATCCATAATAATACTTTCATGTTGAAGATACGAGGAAGTTATGGTGTTTTCGGATAAAATAAAAATGTAGACACCATCGAAATGCATTTAGTGTCAACATTTTCAGGATTGAAACCGGATAGCCCTCATATTCCGTAGTTCCATGTGTGGTTTTCATGATTTACCTGCTGATAGATGCGTTCTCTGGATCATACCATTCTACTCATCAGGTTCAACAGAGTGACGATCATTCCTATCAACATGATGAGAACGAGTGAATTAAGAAGTTGCGTACCTAATTCTTTCCTCCTCTCATTCCACGACGGACTGTGGGGCGTTCGAGTACATTATTGGATTTCGATCAGTCCGCCAACTTCAAATATTAATGATCCGTCCCGCCGAGAGAAGTGAAGCACCCAACAAAGTTGTACTTGGACAAAAGCGATTCATCATAATCCTTCAATATTATGTTCCAACCCATTACCCCTCCTTCTTATAAGGGTTACTATTTATTTTCATTAGTTAGCGAATGAATGATGAAGTCCACCCGAGTTTGGTACTGTTTTCCAATTTGAAATCCTTTTCACATTTATACTTCTCTCTAATGAAGTTTCCTCTCTACATTTCTTGCCTACTTTGACGTCCTTTTGATGAGCACAGGCAACTATAATATTAAACATACATTTTAGACTGTAATATTAGACATTAATTTTCAGAGAGAATCCTGTCGGTATGAATTAAATTGCTGGAAACTCCAGTGCGAGACAATAAACCTGAAAACGAATTGTTGAGAGAATAGGAAGGCAAGTAACGGCCGGGACAGCGCTTTGAAAGTAAAGCCAAGAAGAAAAATTGAATGAGTCGAAATGTACCATCCGTTCCGCAATGTGACCACCAAGAGAACTGTCGAGAGGAAGGGGAATGAGCAGCTTTTTGCTCGTTGATTAACTATAAATGGCCACTCCGGCTTTTACTTTTTCATGTCAAGCAATGTTGAAATTCTAACCCGACGATTCAAGATCAGAGGGGGTGACAGAAGGGAATACTTTGTGAATCTCTAAGTTGACTTCTTTCATCTTCCCGGTTAATTAATTTTCATGTTAGCTATCAAATCGCCTCTGCTCGGATTTTCCTATTGGTTTATTATTTTCAATAATGAACCATTGAAATCGAACAAGAACATTTTTAACCCCCCCCCCCCTCCCCTCTTAAAAATTTGATGGTTTACGATTCAAGGTTCGTAGAATCCGAAAATCGAATAAAACATTTGCCGTCCGTCCGTCGTACGCGGCACTTTCCTCAGTTCCCATAGACCGATTTTGATGAAATTCGGTATACTATATAGGCATGCCTATTCGGGATACCTATACATATAGGCTCCATTTGGAGTCTAGTTTTGCCCCAAATCTATTAATTGCTGTCAGTCAGGGGTGGAAATTAAGGGTTGAAATTTTCAATAGTGCCCTAGCTTGAAAACTCTCGAAATAAAGGTCGGTATTGTCTTTTCACCAATTTTGAATAGTATTGAATTTTTAGAAATTTTAGAGACCAGGCGGAGCTCTGTAGGTCAAACCGTTCGCTCCCTACATGAACGTACGATAAATCAGAGGGTTGTACTTACGATAAATCAGAAACACGAGCGTGAATCGCAAAAGAGGCCTAAGCTCCGTTCAAATTTCGCTGACCGAAATTCGATCAATGTTTTTCTTCATGTTGGTTGGTGGTAACAATGGGAATGCCGGGTTCTTTGTAGACGAGTGATCTATATAGAAAAGTAATAAACCTTTGTGTAACAATTTGCAGCGTTTTTTTTTTCACTGTAAAGCACTCAGAAAATTGCTACTACATTCATTGGCATCGCTTGAGTTTATCACTTCACTCCATGTTTCCTGCTCCAGTAGAATACATACTTACTTACTAAATAGCTCTACAGCCCGGGGTGGGCTTTGGCTTGCCTAACAGTGGTCTGCCATTCAGATCTGTTCTGCGCTCTCTGCTTCCAGTTTCGTATACCAAGCTTTTTTAGGTCCCCCTTGACATCTTGGAGCCAGCGAGTCCTTGGTCGTCCCATTCGACGAGTCCCAATCATCCTCGCATGCAATATGCTATTTGGCATTCGCGTCGGCATCCGCTCTACGTGACCGAGCCAGTCAATCCGCCGAGCCTTAATGAACTGGACGATGTCCTCCTGATGGTAAAGGTGCTGGAGCTCATCACTGGTCCGGATCCTCCACTCTCCATCAACACACACTGCCCCAAAAATCTTTCTTAATATTTTTCGCTCAAATACACGGAGTTTATTGGCGGCAACAGTACTTATTACCCATGTTTCGGCACCATAGGTAACTATTGGGCGAATCAGTGTACGGTACAGCCGAACCTTGGTTGTTCTGGAGAGAAGAGTGGATCGGAGGAGCTTAAGATTGGCATAGTACGCTCTGTTTCCAGCCATGATCCTTTTTTCAATTTCATCCATCATTCTGGCTTTGTCGTTGAGATCTACTCCAAGATACGGGAATGTTTGGACCTTCTGGAATACGCAATCATCGAGTTTCAAATCCTGCGTGGACTCAGGCTCACCTTGGCGGGACATTTGCATATATTTCGTCCTGTCGACATTTATTTTCAGACCCATTTCCTCTCCCTTGCTCTTAATTTGGTGAAACATCTCCTCAAGGGATTGCATGTTTCTGGCGACCAAGCAGATATCATCCGCGTACGCGCATATCTGCTTGGATTTGCTCACTATGTTGCCTTGTACATTCATTTTCTCTATCACATAGTGAAGGGCGAGGTTGAAGAGGGTGGTGGAGAGGGCATCCCCTTGCCGAACCCCTGAACTAACCGGGAATTCTCGGCTCATCTCCCCGTTCACAAGAACTTTTGCAAAGCTCCCTGCCAGCGTCATATCAATCAGTCTTATTATTTTCTCGGGTATTTGCTGCTCCTTCAGTGCCGCCAACAGTCGACTCCTACTCACCCGGTCGAACGCTTGACGGAAGTCAATGAAGAGCAGGTGCAGTAGAATCCATAGTCTATCAAAATCATAGACAGAATAGAAATATTCTTCTGTTTAGTTGTCATTTCCACGCTTTCATTTACGGACCACTGATTCATTGTTCCGAAGTGGTCTGCAACACCTGATACAAACAGAGCACGTAGTACAGTTTCATAATTATCTACATTGCAAAAAATATGATCTAAACAGGCTACTTCTTCGGAAGCATTAGGTCTATACTCTTGCCTTTATTTAAAGAGCTCTGGGATTTTTGAAGGCCCCGAAGGTTTGGCATCACTGCAAGAATCCGAGCCCCAGTGGAAGGTCGAGGTATACCTGCGCGACCCCTCCGCCCGTGAACCCCCCCCCCCCAACAGTTTACCCTCTTCTGCAAATGCACACTTGATTCACAAATTATTTCGATCATCCCATCACCAAAATCGTGATCAGCGCGAAAAATTGAACATATCGAGTATAAACTCGAGGCAGGTACGATTAAAAAAGAGTGATGAGGAACATTCAAGTAAATTGTCTTACAGCAGAGATTTTTAACCTACCTATATCATGATTCCAGGTATTTCCCAAATATAAGTTATACATTTAATAATAATTTTTTCTGAGCTTTGTTTACCGTATTATTGTTACAGTTGCGATTAAAAATATTGATTTGTAAGATATTTTTGGGTTGATGAATAATCTATTACGAGAGGTTATTGAATCTCCTAGTACATTATAAATAAATAAGGCTACAATGGCACAACAAATTGAAATTTTGAGTTGACATTAGTAAATGATGTAAGGGAGAACTCAAGAAAATAGGCATTTTCACTTTACTGTTAAATTATCATAAATTTATACTCATAAACTAGTATTTTAATAACAAAGCAATATAATAATTCATAGAAAAATAATCCATTTTAGATAAGAAAGTATAGCATTCATAGTTCCGGTAACAGTGGCACTACACCTATATCAGAAAAATTTCCGTTCGGTACATACAAATCGTCGTAGTCTTCATCCATGTCGCTGTCTTCTTCCCACGAGCTTTCATCAGAAGAATCTCCAGACAAAGAAATTACGAATTGTTCTATTTCTTCATCTGTCAAACCCTCCTTCTCCCATGCTTCGTCAATAATCCCTCGCACATGTTTAACATAGGACACTGGCACGATGGGATAAACACCATTGAGGTGACTCATACCTACTGGCTTTATCTATTTTCCCAAATTCGGTAGATACCAGTAGGTAATTCAATTGGGTTAATCTTTTCAATCCGTTTGGGGGAAGAGCTGAGAATGAACGTGATTCCGTTCGTTTTCCGTTAACCCAAACGCGTTTTAAACTCAGCAGCCCTCTCCCGGCCAATCCACCCAAACGAATTACGCCCTCTTCGCCGAATTACAGGAAATTTGGACTCATTTTCATCAGAATAATTAGTACGTTACGAATTTAAATTACAAAAAATGTTCACCGAACGATAAATAATTAAATTGTATGTTGATAGAAGAGGAAGAAGGAAGAGGGATGATGGGTTTTGACCGCGAAGGGTTGTGACCGCGAAGGGTTGAGACCCCAAGGTGAGCACCTTGCAACGTTCCCACCTCTTGGCAGGGAAGGGGTTTTGGAACCCGCGGTCCAGAGCTCTTTAAATAAAGGCAAAAGAATAGTGACCGTGTTGACACAGGATAAATATTTATGCCTCGATAGCATATCTTGGTATTTCATCCAAGTCATCGCCAATTATATTGATATTAATATCGCTTATTATGAACCCATAATTTGGGGTTACTTCTCTCTGTGTGGTTTCTAAGTCAGCTAAAAATTTCAAATCATCCTCTACATTTCTATTTGTTTCATGGGAGCGATAAATAACCAAAATATCAATACACCTTCGCCTATATTCAACCGTGACTCGCAAAGTTAAAAAGAAAGTTATTTCACACCTTTTATTATCAAATTCTCGTTAACATAAGAGTAAGGTTGACATCCCATCCTCAGAGTGAGGGAGACAACTATTGTCGCGAGAGAACTAGAAGAGGTAGGTACGGTGAGACGGGGGTTCGGATCCTTAGCGGCTTGGTACGCAGGGCCCATGTGGTCAGATTGATATCATAATGAAGGCGTGTTCAAGAACCGTCTTGATGGTTTCATTCGTTAGAAAAAAATTGAAAACTTTCTTAAATGATCGGTAATGGAACATTCCTCAATAAGGTAATGCAATATCCTCAATAGCTTTGGGTTGGTCCAACGGTTGGTCCAACAGAACTCTGGTTGGTGTCAGTCGACTTCAACAATTTTTGAAATGTTTAAACTAATGGTTACATGTTACAAGTTTTCAAGCTAGAGGGTTTTGAGAACATTTTCCCTTAGAAATGACAGACAATAACCAACAGCTGCGGGGCACAACTAAACCCCAAATGCAGCCAATATACCAAACTTCTAAATCAAAATAGGTCCACCGGAACTGGACAAAGGGGTTTAATTTTGCTCAATTTAAGAGATTCATTATTGAATATAATAAACCAAAAACAAGAACTGAATCTAAAATTCAAGTTGTTACTCGTATATTGGCTCATTGGAAGAAATTGACAAATGCCCGTACATAACAAAGTGCTTCCATTTGGATCTATTTTTTAATCCCGAAAAAAAAAACGTTCTCGGTATTAATGTTGTTAATTCAATTTTTTCTTTAATTACTTCGAGGAGGTATTTAACTACGACCTTCCGACTTTTGATAGCTCAATTCAGCTTGAGGTGCGATTGTATCCGTCTGCGACTGTCAGAGGTGGTCTGACATCCTGCAGACTCCCAAATAATCTTCATCCGCAGAGGACATAGAATGACGACTCCTTCACATCTATCAGGTGTTGGTGTTTTTGGTGGTAGTTGTGGCCCGTTAGGGTACGGAAACAGGCTATTCCAACTTAACGGGACAAATTGGATGGGAGTCGTCCACCTTCACCCAATAAAGCTTCCCATTTCACTCCCCGAGCGCTATTATTCTGGCCCACTGTTACTGTCGTTGGGGATCTTCTTGCACGATGAGTTATAGAAACACATGATTGAAAAATAGAACCTCAAGATAAATTTGCTCATAATCTGTTGCCTTCTTTGTAGACAAGGTTAGTGGTGAGGGGAGGAAAGAAGAGAGAGAGAGAGAGAGAAATCTATTTATTGGGTACAAAACAAATAAAAAGAAATAAATAAAAAGAACAATACCTCATTAATTCCAATAATTGTACATAACATAAGTGCATGCGCCAATTTATTGCGCGGCAATAGGCATAGCCCGTGACGCCGCACAAGAGTTGCGTTTATCTTATTATTTTAAAATCAAAATTACATATGTTCCATTCTAATTCTGTAGACGAAATACAAAGAAATTGAGCCTACATTTAAAGTATGCGAATTTTAATAATCTATACGTACTCACTTTTAATTATAGTTTCCGCTTGTAAATAACCTATTTTTATAAGCCAAGAAAAGATTCCCTTTTTGTAAATTGACCTCGTAAAAGACATAGGAGACTTTAATGTCATTGGTAAAATTCGGTGAAGTACATACTTAGTGTAGAGGGGGCTTTTTGTCATTAAGACCGAGTACGGTTTGGGGTTTGTCACATTCCCCATAAGTTTATAACGAGTAGTATAGTTATGTGGATGTTGATCATTAATTATACCAGGACATTTATAAAAATATAACAGTACATTTTTTATATACAACAATTGTATAAGACAATTATTGTCTTATTGTGAAAACTTTTGCAAGGTCATACAACTCCTCAGACGGCAATTTGCGAGGCTTGAACAAGCGTATTTTCAAGACAGACTTTTGCAGTATATTTAGTTTATTTATACTAGTAATAGAGGTCCCCCCCCACACAATGGTACCGTGTTGCAAAGCCGATTGAAACATGGAGATGTATACGATCTTTGTGACATCCAGATTCATAATTGAACGTAAGTTATAAAATACATACATAAATTTCTTGAGTCTTCCATAAAGATAATTTATATGTTCCTTCCAATTTAGCTTATAATCAATCATAATTCCTAAATATTTATGGTGCGTAACTTGCTCAATCGGGACGCAAGAACATCCAGGAGACTCGGGGACATCATGCTCATCACCAGGTCGCAATGGGGTATTTCGGTGGGTCGGAAATTCAGGTTTTTGACCTCAAATTTGGATTCAGCACCCTTGAAAACCAATATACTACAACTTTAAGCCCAATGATACTATAACATGTGGTAGAAAAATTAATTAAAGAGATCACACGTTTGAAAAAGGCGGTCCGCTACAAATGCACACACACTAGGCAAGGACTACGCCTCGGACTACGCCGCGCGCGTGTGTGAATACTATTTTGTAGTTCCCGTGCATGGATACTTTTTTCAAAGACAGTTGGCTAGCTACGTCACGATTGGCTAGCTACGTCACACCATTCAAATCTTCAAGTTTCCTGAGCTTCTCTGATTTTTTAAAAACATTTTCTCGACGAACAGACCCGATTACCGTTATTCCTGAGCCATACTCTTTTGAAAAATAAAAAAAAAAATTGACCGAAATACCCCATTGTATGTCATTTTCAGGGGTCCAAAACATATGTATTTGGTTGTACTTTTGTTGATTGTTAACATACTGTTATTCATCCAAGTTGTAATGCCATCCAAACACAAGCGGCTGATCCTCAGTTTTCATTAATATATTCGTGTCGAGCTAGCTTTCGCTTTCGGTCATCCTATTGTAGGTTTTCATACCTACATTGCTTCTGCAGGTCCATGAAGTGGAAATACACAGTTCTGGTAGGTAAGTAAAATTTTTCTTACACATTTAAGATAATTTGAGTGATAGGTTGATGGGGTACATGTAGGGTGGAGGGACCAGTGTTTGACAAGGATCCAGCAATTGACATCTCACAAAAATGTGTAAATAATAAGGAATATAATACATGTTTTTCGTGCTTGGTTCTTTCGAATTTCGAGTAACAATATCTTCTCAGTGAAGTATTAAGGAGGAAGAAATTTTCAAGTGGGTTATGTGAAATCTGGAGAATGTAATTTAACAAAACCACGAGCAGTCGTTCATTCGGTGATGTTCCTTGTGATTTGGCTTAGGGGGTATGTGTTTTATTTTTCATTAACACGCCTTTCACATTTCTAATTTAGATTTTCACGATGGTTTTTCTCAATCAGTTTTCCTGTGTAAATTGCAATTATACTATCGTTCTTTGGAAATAATCAAAGATACCATGTGAAAATTCAAATCTCAATTACTAATCCTCAAACTGGTGCTAGTCTCAGTGATTGGTAGTGCTGTCCTTCTATAATTTCTTTTATAATATCCTTATCTTTTAGTTTTTTTTCTATTCTAATAAAGTTTAAATCATAATAGAGCAGTTCCCCTTTTATTTTTGATGAAAACAGAATGCTGGACCAGTGCTGAAGCAGAGGGTCAGGAGGAAAATCTACGTGCGTGTGATGAGTGTAATTCCCTAGCTAATACGATGGAATGTTTACATTCTTGTGACTCATTTTATTAAAATCAAATTACTATAGCTCAATTGATTACAGTAATTCAAATGTGTTATTGATCTCCAATTATTTTTGTCTGCTATTTTTAGGAAGACCCTCAGAAAGACGGGTTTTGATTGAGGGAAGATTTTTGACTAATTTTAATGTAATAGCTTTATATGGATCTCTATTGATTCTTGTCATTCACTCATTAATTTTTATATTTATATAAATACTTAGCAACTTACAAGCTGCTGGCTTACCAATGGAAATGCAATGTTCGTATGGTATTGAGGAAAAAAAAAGAAAACATTGTATATTGTGATAAGTCATCTGGTATATATATATTCAACCTTATCCATTTGAATCCTTACATTTTATACTCAAATTAGTGAAAGTAAATGATCATTTTATGTATAAAATTGTTGGTATACATGTTTTGATGTTACATTGAATCATTTATCGGAGAACTACTGATGTGTCAATCATTGGGTGTCAATAACCAAAAACTTGGCTGTCAAACACTGGGTCTAAAAATTGACGTCGTAAAAACGGATTTATGATGCTTTTGACTTGAATTAGTTATTTTCTTCAATACTGAATAGTTTGAGGACATCCTAATGTAGCAGTAGATGTAAGAATAAAGATTGAACAAATGGAAGAACATAACTTAGTAGCTTCCCAAAGTCACAATTTCGCTTAAGGTGCCAAACACTGGTCCCTCCACCCTAGTAGGTATTTTCCGTAGCTAAATTACATTATTACTCTAGTAGCTAAGTGCTGTCACCATGTCACTTACTTCGGCTAGGCTTATCACATGCAAGTTAGATAGGTAGTAGAGAATAAGGGTCAGTAGAATACAGGCTGGTGTGGCATCCAGTTCCAGTTATTGGAATGTAAAAAGGGTCCACAATACTTCCGAGTGTATTTGATCTTTAACCAATAAGTTAATTACTTATTAAGTTAAGTTAATTACTTTTTGTTTGCTTTTAGTGATATTCTTGTTGTAATTTCTCATCAACCAGGGGGTATTGAACTGTTTATAATCGAAATTTTGAACCACATGTTCAAGGCTCAAATTACTGTGTATTTCCACTTCATGGACCTATAGAAGCAATGTAGGAATCAAAACCTACAATAGGATGACCAATATAAATGCCAACCTTAAGCAAGTGTCCAGACGATGCCACTGGCGAAAGCTAGCTCGACACGAATACATGAAGATAAATAAGGCCAAATCGAAAATCGTGGTATTTATTGATGGAGGTAAAAACACAAAATTAAAAATATACATTAGATCAGATGACGTGCTTAAATGAGGAAAAGGTGCATCAAGCCAGATGGATACCAAATGAAGATGAGAGGAAGCCTATTGTTTCTCAATTTCCTCCCGTGGCGCACTGAACAGGAATAAACATCTAAGAAACAGATAAATAGGTAATATTAATTACTTACTTTGTTGTCGGTGCATATGTATAAAGAAATAATGAATCGCATTACCAAATATCAACTTAAATAACAACGAAAATTGACAAAATATCTCCCATGATCACCATGAGATTATACTATAAGAGCATATAAGCAAATGTATCATTTTTGACCGACTTCAACGCGCCGAAGGCGCGCGAAAGAGGAGGTACTCATTTCGGGTTGTCGTGGGACGACGATTTTTTTTTTTGTATGTCTGAACACCTTGCATTTCTTTATTCTGGTACCAATCTGCCTGATTCTTTTTGAAATGTGTTCTACCAGTATCCGTGGTGGTCCCATTTCAAACAGATTCCATTTTGCTTTGTTAAAAGTATCGAAAACTTGTGAAAGAAGTTGAAAAACGTGGTCCCGTTTTCGGGAATATTGGTCCGCATTCACTCTTCTTGCCGTGTGACATCCGACTGAGCCGATTACGGACTATTTGTGTATGTATAGTCAAATTAAAGGTCTGATTGTAAGCTTTAAAATTATATGCTATATGAGGGGGGTTCCGATAACTAAAAGGTGCTGCGAGGATGAGAAAGGGGGAAATTATGGTGGGTTATTCGCTCAGAACCTGCATGAGCCATATCAAACGTGTTTATGAATGCTCAAGTATGGGATTTTTCCTACCAAATATCAGTGATATAATAGTAATGTTATTAGGCATTCTACCAAGTGGGTGTAGCACATAGCCTCCTCATCACCGATAACATGATTAGGTAGGTAATAGTAGAGGACATCGTCAGAACTGCATAGTGCCGTACCAAATATGAGGTACCTATATTATATACCTCATATTTGTATTATAATAGTACTATTAGATGATGAGAGGGTATTCTACCAAATGGGTGTAGCACATAGCTTCCTTGTCATCCATAATATAGTTGGGTAGGTAATGGTATAGGAGATAGTCTGAACTGAATAGTGCCGTACCAAATATGAGGTATATAGTACAACTAGGTGATGAGATGGTATTCTACCAAGTGGGTGTAGCACATAGCTTCCTCGTCATCCATGATATAGTTAGGTAGGTAATGGTATAGGAGATCATTTGAACTGAATAGTGCTGTACCAAATATGAGATATTGTACAATTTGGTGATGAGAGGGTATTCTACCAAATGGGTGTAGCACATAGCTTCCTTGTCATCCATAATATAGTTGGGTAGGTAATGGTATAGGAGATAGTCTGAACTGAATAGTGCCGTACCAAATATGAGGTATATAGTACAACTAGGTGATGAGAGGGTATTCTACCAAGTGGGTGTAGCACATAGCTCCCTCGTCAATCATGTCATGGTTAAGTTGTTGAATTGTGTTGTCAGAACTACCAAGTACTTACCTACCAAATGTGAGGGAAGTCGAACAGTTAGGAGATAAGAGAGTAGATTGCTATGTAGGAAAGTGAACCAAATACCTCCTGAAACCGATCCAAAAACGGAAACTCATCTATACATATGGAAACTGATCCGGATTACAGAATTTGGTCCACCCTACGGCTTCTGGTTCACCTTACTGAAATGATTCACAGTACGGAAATGGATCTATATTACTAAAACTGATCGAAAAACTGCGGGTAAATTAATTTCAGATTTAAATTGAGGACCACTAAAAAGTGAAAAATAAAAAATTTTATGAAATGGAAAAATAATAAAATAAAAACCTTTTTAACAAAAAAATGGACCGACCTCAAAATTGATGTCCGTAAACACCAAAAAGGGAAAAATAATAATCTTAGGGAATTCCGTTGGGAAGGTGGGTAGGTAGGTACGGATTGAAGTCGCCGCTGTACCCATCTGTAGACACAACCATACGCAAGTAGAGAGTAGACATGCGTCGATAGTGCAATACAAAACAGGAATGAGGGTGGGTATCATTGAGGTAATATATGTGTTCCAAAACTATTAGGTATTAGGTCACTGCTGTCGTATGAAGGAGGATGAGAGAGTGACAATAAGTGTGAATCCCCGAAAAAAATGTTTGGATTCCAACATACCATCTTTTGAATAGATGATATATAATTATACCTAATCTATTGATCTAATCTATCTTTGATTAGATAATATCTATATAATCTAATATTGCAAGTATTGCATGATGCATGTATCATTGTCTAGATCATGATGTGGGTTTGTGATATGGGTTCATACTCAAATGATCGGTTAGCATTACAACATACGTCGAAAGTTCAATACAAAACCGGAGTAAAGGTAGGTAAGTAAGTAAACAACCTTCTCATGTTGAATCAGCAGCTGTTATCACAGGGAATATTCTTACTAAGATTCATTCACACTTATTGTCACTCTCTCATCCTCCTTCATACGACAGCAGTGACCTACTACCTAATAGTTTTGGAACACATATATTACCTCAATGATACTCACTCTCATTCCTGTTTTGTATTGCACTATCGACGCATGTCTACTCTCTACTTGCGTATGGTTGTGTCTACAGATGGGCACAGCGGCGACTTCAATCCGTACCTACCTACCCACCTTCCCAACGGAATTCCCTAAGATTATTATTTTTCCCTTTTTGGTGTTTACGGACATCAATTCTGAGGTCGGTCCATTTTTTATTGTAAAATTTTGAAATATACCTGATTTTTCGTTAAAAAAAAGTTTGTTGTCTTTTGCAAGCCTACTTTTCACAGCTGGTCGGCTATTTCGTTTCCGTCCAGTCCACAGGTGCACTTAATTTCATAAAATTGATTTTTTATGAACTATCACAAACGGATTGAGAAGAAACAACGTTTTCCCGCTGATGTGCGCAACAAATCTAAAATCAATCGGCAATGGATACTGTCGTTGAGGGGTGTGTGCCAAAAATCACTCTAAGTATAAATTTTATCTATCCAATTTGGTAAATTTTCACGGATGAAAATACTGGACTTGTTTGTGTATATTTAAAAATTGCAAAATGTATTACTTTTACAAGAAGTATTATGGATACTTGAATTATTGATTTTTCGTTTATTATTTTCAATAATGAACCTTTGGAATCGATCAAGAAAAAAAAGTTTTAAGCCCCCCCCCCCCCCAAATTTGTTGGTTTACGTTTCAAGGTACGTAGAATCCGAAAATCAAATAAAAATGTTTCCGTCCGTACGCCGCTACTCTTAGTTCCCATTGACCTTTGGTATATGGGCTCCATTTGGGGTGTAGTTGTGCCCCGAAGCTTTTGATTGATGTCAATCACTTCTAAGGGTTGAAAAATAAGGGTTGACATTTTGAAAACGCCCTAACTCAAAAAATTTTGATATAAAGGTATTGTTTTTTCATCAATTTAAGATAGTCGTGCATTTTTAGAATCGAATGAGACCACATGGAGCTCTGTAAGACCAACCGTTCGCTCCCTATGAAAACTCAAGAGTTGGGCTTACGATAAATCAGAAACACGAGTGTGAATCGCAAAAGAGGCCTAATCTCCGTTCAAATTTTAGCTGACCAAAATGGGATCGTTGTTCGTACCTTCGAGTTATACTCAGGTTTGCGTCCTTAGGAACCAATTTTTTTTTAATTGAGTGTGAAGCGCTTATTTCATCAAATTAAACTTGATTGTGAAGCGAATTTAGGTTGGTAGGTAGTGACAATGGCAAAGTTGTGTTCTTTACAGGCGAGTGATCTATCAGAAAAATAATAAACCTTTGTGTTATAATTTGCAGCGTTTTTAATATTATCCACCCAGTTTTCCTATTTTACTTAGAGACTACCTTAGTTTGTCGGTGTAGTTTGTCAGTGTAGATTGTCACTAAGTCTGAGGGCGTGGGTGGCCAATTTTCTTCCATCATCAGCTCGACTTTCCTTCCAAATCGACGTCAAGAACGGTCGAAGTGTCTGCGGTCTACCAACGTTTCACGTGGGTTCAGTGGAGAACTGATCATCAATACCGTCGTCCACTGCTGCTTCTTTCATCAACTCATCAGCTGCCTCGTTCTCCTCGCTCTGTATCGCCTCTCCATCTAGTAAATTGAGATTTTTCAGGACTCCGCTCTCAATAGTCGTGGAGAAAAGGATTTCTCACTCAACCACCCCGTGTTTTGAGTGATTCTCAAGTTTGGCCCAGTTTTTTTTAAATTTTATATTTATTAGCATTATGAGTTTATACAGCCATAGTATTTTTAAATTAATATATATGTCCAGAGAGCTTAAAAAAGTATAAATATTCTTATATATTAAATAATTTCCACTTTGTATAATAGTTAGGTAATTTAAAGGATGATCAATGAGCTCCACAATCTCTTCAAAAAACTCCTCACGTTGCGCGAGGAAAGTCGGCCACTCCATAACGAAATGTTCCAGGTTTCCATTTGTTCCTCCGCATCTGCTGCGCTCCGCCGATTCCTGCACTCCAATTTTGAACAAGTGTGAATCGCAGACTCCATGGTTCGCTCTTAATCTGCTTATAGTTTACCGAAATCTCTGTCTACTTCTTTCTTATTAAACCGTGGTCTATCTGGGATGGTCGGCTGGACCCTCTTGTAAGAGGCACCCTCCGTCGATGTTGAGAATAGCGTCTGCCGTTTAACCCTATGTATCCCGACAATCGACGGGAAGTAGTCCTCCACCTCAACTGCCAAATCCAACGGTTCTCCTGAATACGAGCCCTCCTTCGCTAATCGGTTGACTGTCTCATTTCTATTGATGCCTGCATGTGCTTTTATCCATAGTAAATTGAATCTCTATGGTGTTGATTTGGCACGTATGTAGCAGATGTAGAAGTTCTTTTGTCAGTCCGTTTGAAACGTGCTTGAAGGAAGATGAACCACTTTTTTTCAGGACACTCAGAGAGTCTATACGTATGATGTGGGATGAGTCTGACTCTCTCAGCTGCAGTATATACTCACCTTTATGATCGCTACAGCTTCAGCATGGTAGCTTGACGTCATGGGATGTAGTTTATGCATTGCTCTCTATGGCCTGTTACTCTATTCCAAAATGCGCACCCAACGAACTCCCCACTCTTGGACCCATCCGTAAATGTGAGTTTGCTATTCGGCCATTTAGTTGAGGCAAATGCATTGAACTCAACATTCAAGTTACTGTTGACGTTTCTTCTTGGCTCAGCTAAAATCTACTATCTGTACACAAAATCAGTCGTCGGTCATTTTTCAACTTCTCTCTTGTCCTCATCCACGCCATATACGATCCTTTGCCCTGTTTTTGCATTCCGCAAGACACTATTTGGCAAGAAGGAAGGGATTATGGTGAGAAGATCACGAACGAGCAGCTATAAGGTGATAGAACATTAATTTGTATGAATTACATGAAAAACGGCGATGGAAACTGCTTTGAAATCAGGTAAAATAGTAAAATCTGAGATTGGGGTAAATTTGTTTAATTATTATTCTATCTTCAAGTATGATTTTTACAGCTTTAAGGGTTTTTAATCGGCAGATGACTTCATCAATTTATAGGAAAGTGACAAAAACTTAATTATAGTCTCTGTAACTTATTATCCCGTGGGAAGGTGCCTAACACTACAAATCGCGGTCACGCTGTTGGGAGACGAGTGTACGCGGTGAGGAGTGAGAATACGATAGTACTATTGATTTGTGGATTTAATTATACATTCCGTTGTGTGAGGTGAACTAACGCTGATGGATATTATTAATTCGGGGATCAGACTCGTAAGGAGATACTGTTTGATGTTCACTGACGCTACATCACTCTGTGCTGCAGAATTAGGTTGAAAACCTACACATTAGCTACTAAATAACAGTACCTACTTAACCCTTAGTTTGGCAAGGATAGTGTTATAGGATGTTTTATAGAGAAAAATTATATTGCCTTGTTCAATTAGCTCTACATAACTTTAACCCAGTGCCAAAAAATGTATCAGATATTCATTTT
Organism: Apolygus lucorum; assembly: GCA_009739505.2. Classification (NCBI taxonomy): domain Eukaryota; kingdom Metazoa; phylum Arthropoda; class Insecta; order Hemiptera; family Miridae; genus Apolygus; species Apolygus lucorum. The sequence continues at coordinate 15,459,818 of CM019167.2, forward strand.
ATTACATATTCATTTTATTAGATATTCGAATGTGAAAATTTGGTATTCTGTAGAATACTTTATCAAAGTGTCTTGTCTAGGGCAGGAAGGTGTTTTAACAAAGCAACTAATAGAATTGTGAACTGATATACTCGTACTCTAACCATCCCTTAAAATGTAAACCAACAAGTTTCGAAAAGTTCTCCGAAATCAAAATTTCCACTCGCGTTTTACGTTTCAGACCTTCCCGAACAATTTTGGTCCTGTGTCTGTCTGTCTGTCATGAAATCCTTGCCACGCAATCCTCGCTCCTTGCTCTACAATTCTCGTCCAAATTCGATGAAATTTTCAGGGATTGGGGTTGATTTCAGGGTTGGCGTGTTGATGGTCCCCTAAGAAAATCATCGCTCCCAGACTGATAGTAACCACTGCGCATGCGCAAAAGTATATTTCCTTGTTACAGCCATAACTTCTACATTTCTAACAATATTCAGAGATTGTGCAGGTTGACGTGTAGATGGTCCCCTATGAGGGTAGTGCAAGGTATTTAGAAATTGATGTTTTGAGATTAACTACTATGCATCGGATCATCCATACAATCGGGTTATGGATACGAGGAAGCTCTGTGCCACACCCACTTGACAGACTTTTTTCCTGGTACGTCTAGTCGTTTGGTCCTCTCCTTGCGCAAGGGATTCAGGGTTTTTATGCGAACAGAACCTTTTTTGCATTGAAAGGATGCTAGTTCTAGAAACCAAGCAACTCATGATTTCTAATTTCGTAATTTTGAACAAAGCAGAGAAAACTAGTAGTTGGGAGAGAGAGAGATATAGAGAAAGAGACGGAAACCACATGTCATGGTAATTACAACTTGGTAATTTTGCATTTGGGTTGTCCATGACAATCCCGGTCTTTGCAGTTGCAGATGTTCCCCATTTCTAACCGGTACCCTGAGAAACCCGCAGGAGTAGATTTCACAAACCGGCACCCGAGAGATGACCGTGATATTTCTGCATATAACTGGTAATTGCAGCGTTAGTCCGTCCATGAACCGCCCCCCTCGAAGCACTTGATATTCCTTTGACACCACTTGTGTGACCGCCTCTTCCCGGGCGGCGAATGTGAACTGAAACATCTCGCTGGGAGAATGCAAATGACGGCATTCATGACCGGCCGGATGATGAAGAGATGAGGACCCCCCCGACCGCAATCACCGTAATGACTCAATTCACATGGAGATGTCCATCGCCATGGAGACCACGGCGTATTGGAACTATAAAAATTACGACTATCCCGTAAAAGCGTTAGCTTCTCCACTCCACGCCCTCTTGCGGATTTTATTGGTGAGAGTCGACCATCTTGAGGACAATAGGCCAACTCATAGCTGCGGTCTTGTAAGTGGGGCCCATTGAGTCGACAAGTGCCGCCACTTCCCTCTTCTAATATCCTCCCTTTCCAACCACTTGTATTTTCTTTTTTTCAGCCCCGTATCTCTTCGAATTACACTGCCCTATCCCGACTTTCCTATCGACGTCCTGGTTGGCGGCTGCTCACGAATTGCCAAGGACAGTGTTGCCGGATGGCAAAAAATACCCATTCAATTTCCGGTCGCTAACAATTCGACAATCGACCCCAGTTTCAAGCTAATTTCTTTTACAAGAACAATTCAGCATATTTCCTCAGTAGCATTTTTGTTCGTAAGCGAACCTTAATAATTACCCTCAAAGCGATTATCAGAAATAGGTGATTCACCTTTGGATACTTATTTCCTCATGACTTTTCTTCTGCGTTCGACCTTCTTGGATGATTCCACGGTGTTGTGTGCTGATAGTGACATCAGCACGTTGAAATTGAAGCGTTCCATGTCTGTTGATGTCATTTCTAACTGGTTTAAATTGAACGGCTTGGCCGTAAATGACAGCAAGACCCACCAGATCTTCTTTGGCTTGAGGGATTCGTCCTCTATCGATAAAAATCCGGTTCAAATGAACACCTTAGGGGTCTTGGTGGATCCAAAATTAAATTGGAAGGACCGTTGTGATAGGTTAAATAAATCTCTAAACAGTATATTATTCCTACTGAGCAGGTTATCTGACTACCTGTCCAAAAATGCCGTAATTGCAGCTTATCATGCGGTCTTCACAGCCGTATGAGTTACTGCATTCTATGCTGGGGCCATGCCCCGTCGGCCAAGATTATTTTTGGACACCAGCGTAGAGCGATTCGAGCTGTAACCCGTCTAAACTACAGGGCCGACTGCCGAGCAAAGTTCATCGACTTAAACATTTTGACATTGCCAGGCCAATACAACCTAAGTTGTCTGGTGTATGTATATGAAAACCGCTCCGATACACGAAATGCACGTGTGCTGTCGCTACCTGCATGTAGGCTGAATGCAGCAAGAAACTCTATTGGTTGGTGGGGGCCAATATTGTTTGATGGACTTCCTTATAAAATTCAAAATTTGGGAAATTTGAGTATTTTTAAAGCTGCCTGTAAGGGTATTCTTTTGAGCATGGCGCCGTATGACCTAGATGAATACTTTGACAAAATTACAAAATTTTAAATTATATGTTCTACTTAATATTTATGACGTGCATCTGACGGAGGAAGTTTTATAAAAGTACTCTGTTTAAATCACGCTTAATTTTATTATACTAGGTTAGTTCAGGTAGTGATATTTTTCAGTGATAGTAGTGTAACTGCATTGTGATGTTAGGATTAAGGTACCTAGGTGCATTTTTAATTTGTTTGTAGAGTTAAATATTTTATATGAGTGTTAACTTTTTAATATGTAATTATTGTTGAATTTGAAATTTGTTACTTCTCAGTTTTTATTCTCGTAGTCACTCGAAACATTGTTTAATGTACCTATTTACCTGGTTATTCTGTTCACATCTTGTTGCATAAATACTTAAATTTACCTATTGTACCTACCGAAATGTGACTATTGAAATACCTTTATTGGTTTTGTTCAATAAAAAACTTCATTCATTCTTATGAAGGAAATTCTGTTAGCCATCCTAGGATCAATAGGGATTTGTGATAATTCATTATCGTGATTTGATTCTTATTTGTCCGGAAGACAGCAATGTGTAAAAGGACCGGCAAAGTCGTGTTCAACTCTGAAACAAATCGAACTAGGGAGTCCCCAAGGGTCAGTTCTATCGGCACTCATGTTCATCATATACGAGGGTGAATCAAATATAAACGACTTATTTTCTTAAAAACTTATTTTGCTTTTAAACGCACAAACAAACATAGTAGTTTATTTTTCTATATAATCTCCTGATTTGGAAACACATTTTTCCCAGCGTACGGGTAATCTTTGATTCCTTCCACGTAAAAAGAGTCAGGTCGTGCTGGTAGCCAATTGCGCACTTATGCTTCAACCTCATCATTGCTGTGGAATCTTCGCCCTCCCAAAGCTTCCCTGAGAGGAACAAACACGTGGAAGTCGCAGGGAGACAGGTCTGGACTGTATGGAGGGTGTTCCAGTGTCTCCCAACCCAGTTCCTCCAATTTTCTCTGGTCAGGGCTGCTGTATGAGAGCGAGCATTGTCGTGGAGGAGAATCACTCTTCTCACTGGAAGGTCTCGTCTTTTGCTGCGATATGCAAGTCTGACCTCTGTCAAAATGTCGCAGTAGTATACCGCATTAATTGTTTTGCACTCATGCGAAATCACGATTTTGGTTTATTATTTTCAATAATGAACATTTGGAATCGACCAAGAAAAAATTTTTTTAACACCCCCTCAAAATTTGATGGTTTACTTTTCAAGGTACGTAGAATCCAAAAATCGAATACAAATTTGGCCGTCCGTCCGCGGCATTTTCCCCACTTAGCATTGACCGATTTTGATGAAATTTGGTATGTAGGTTCCATTTGGGGTCTAGTTGTGCCCCGAAGATTTTGGTTGATGTAGGTCAGTTCTAAGAGTTCCAAAATGAATTTTGAAAATTTGAAAACGCCCTAACTCAAAAAATTTCGAAATAAAGGAATTGTTTTTCCTTCAATTTAAGATTCTATCGAATTTTTTGAGACCACGCGGAGCTCTGTAGAACAAACCGTTCGCTCCCTACGAGAATTTAAAGGTTTTAGGTACGATAAATCAGAAACACGAGTGTAATTCTCAAAATAGGCCTAATCTCCGTTCAAATTTTAGCTGACCGAAATGCGATCGATGTTTTTCTTCATGTTGGATGGTTGGTGGCTTTGCAGATGAGTGATCTATAGAAAAATAATAAACCATTGTTTTTATAGTGAAGAAAATCGGGCTTGAATGCGGTTTCACGGGAGGATTTGGGGTTGGATGGAGAGTGAGGAGCGGCGGTGGAGGTGACCCCTGAATTCTACCGTCAAACCGTCGATTTCGTTGGAAAAAATCACGTTTTTTCGCTTTCAAGCGCGGTTTCCTCCACTAATAAAAATATTGTAAACAATTCTGACCATACCGTTGAAAAGCTGAGCTTTCCGGTCAACTTTTGGTGTTACAGTGGGACACAATAGAGTATGATTACTAGTTCTTTCAAACGATTGAAAAAACCTCTTCAGGCCGTGAGTTTGGGGCTCGCCTCGGGCATATTTTGGGGTAAGTCAGTCGCAGTTCTCCCTCGTCCAACCCAAGGCGGTGAGGCCAATGGGAAGCCATGAGCGAAATCATCAGAACCAATTCTGATCTTCCCTTAGGAGGACAGCTGATGACGTCTGCGACGCCAAGAATGGCAGTCGGACAAAAATCCAACCTGAAATGGTTGTTTAATTTACTTTACTTATTAAATTTATTCTTCAGGCCAAATTTTCCCTCTTATTATGTACTTGAAAATTTTTAATTCTGTAACAGAAAGATGGAAAATTTAACGCTCTTTCTAACGGTATAATTAATTTTCGTATTCTACTGTACCTAAGGGAGTTATGGACATTTTAGTGGCATTAAGTCAATAGAACGAAAAAAACCATGAAATTGCAAAAACTTGAAAACACAAGGGTTTAAACGAAAATTGCTATAAGGCATTTTCGATCGTAAATTAGCTGTAGAATCGAAATTCTTCGGATTGATGATCTTATATTGTTACACCCTGTAGAGGCACTTCTCTTCATACCTCTCTCCGAACTCCTTGTTCCGAACATGGTATGGTCACGAACGCCAGTAAGAGTAAAGCCATGATAATGGGGAACTCCGAGTCACTAACAAAAATTGATCGCTCCTCAGTCCCAACAGTCGTGCTCGGGAATTCATCGCTTGAAATGGTTAACCAGTTCAAGAACCTCGGGATAATCATGACTGATACTCTCAACTGGAACATCCAGGTGACTGAGAGTTGCAAAAAAATGTTTAAAAGCCTGTACCAATTAAGGAAATTAGCAATTGATTTTCCGCAGCACGTGAGGTCACAATTGGCACAATCGTTGCTCGTCCCGTACTTTGAATATACCTCCCTAGCATACTGTGATCTGAGTAGCGAACAAATGGACACATTGCAAAAAGGACTCAACGCGGTCATTCGTTTCATTTTTCGCTCAAGGCTCGACGTACATGTCACGCCATACTATATTAAACTTGGATGACTGAAAATTCCTGAAAGGAAAAAACTGACAATGGCAACCTTACTTTTGAAACTCCTCATGTTCCAAAAGCCCTCTTATCTTTTCAACGAATATAAATTCTTAGACAGCATTCATAACTTAACTACACGTAATTCTGCTTCTACTATCCAAATTCCCCACCACAAAACCATTTTATTTAGCAAATCATTCCTACTTCAATCTATCAAATTGTATAACGAAAATGTAAATCTGTTTAACTTATCACTATCCGTAAATAGTTTTAAGATCGCGTATAAAAAAATTCTGCTTAAGTCCTACGAAATAAAATAAATTGTATTACTCCTATAACTATTTTAATCATTAGTAAGATGCATTTCTTTTCTGTTCATGGTCATTTCATTTTACAATATTTTAGTTTTACGACTGCGAGATGTAAACAAAAAATTGTTAAATTGTACAGGTGGGGGGGAGGAAGAGAGACCACCATGGTCCGATCCCTTCCCTGTTTTATTAAATAAACGCCGTCATTCATTCATTCTCTCCCACCCCCACCATCCTCATCTTCCCTCATCCCTAGGGCTGGCGTCGGGTGAGTCCTGGGCGTCCTCCCCTTTTATATTTTATTTATTTATTTATTTCATTTTATTTACGGCGTGCCCCCTCCGTCACAAAAGACAATTAGTCTTTAAGGAAAGTAAAAAAAAAAAAATAATAATAATAAAAAAGTGACAATGGCAAGGACGATTTCTTTGCAGACGAGTGATCTATATAGAAATAATAAACGTTCGTGTATTCATGTGCAGCGCTATTACAGGTCGTTTTCATAAAGACGACAACATGGCGGATCCTTTTTTAAAATTTCCCCAAAAAAGGCGAATTAACTCATACATCCTCAATATTCTTGAGTCGATAAAATGAAATCTCCAACAGTGTTATATCAGTCTTACAAATTCTTGAAAATTGTGTCTTACAGTGCTTTTGAGGTGGCTCAGTCAGTTGTAAAGTGAGACTTCCTTATCATATTAGCTTGATTGGCTTCACTATCCGTTACATACGAACAACTCCGTCAGAAGTTACCTGAAGTCCGGATTCTATAGTGATCAAAATCCAATAATGCAAATTACGCCTTGAATTCACGTCCAACGGCGCGGATGTAATGGAACTAGAGGCGGAGACAGAGCCAATGCCTGTTCGTGGAGCTCCATTACACGCCTGCATGAATTTCCAATTAAGCCCTGGAACCCGAAGTTTTCAACTGCGTTTCCGCCCAATATGGTTTTCCTCACCCTCCTGGCATTTTCTGTATGGCGATCCATTGCTGGGGAGGAGCCGTGAGAAAAGGGTCGTGAATTTCTCAATAGAACACCCCCCGCTCGCGGAACTCCAGTGATTGAAATTTATCCCATTAAAAGTTGGAGTTGTAAATCTTTCAACGAGTCTCCCTCGTAGTAGTTCTCCCATAATACTCAATTTTTCCGCAACACATTACACGCGGTGGACGGCGATTTCCTATCCGAGGGTGTCTTATAATGGCGCTAATCTTGAGCCATCGCGAAGTTTTCATCGCTCCTTCCAGCGCCCATTCGACCATCATCGTGATCCAAAGCTTTACAACAAGTCGTAGTGAAGAATCGGCTGAACGTGGCGCATGAAGTGAATGAATGAATGAATAATAGCTTGTGCCGTAAATAAAATTTTGAAGTTTCCGCCACATTTAAATGCTTGCGGTTTCGGGAGTTTCAGCCAATGCCTACCTGTAATGGGGTATTAGTAATAGGGACGGCACGATACCACCGATATATCGGAGTATCGATACTTTTTTGGTATCGATACCGATATTTGTATCGATACTTTTGATGCAAAACTCAAACCGACATATTGGTACCAATACTTTTGCCTAAAATATCGGAGGTATCGATACTTTCTGGACGATATTATCGAAAATGTTACCTATGTGAATTGGTGAAAAAAATACCAAATAAGTAACTAGAAAATAACACCATAATATGGACAATATATTATATTGTCTGCCACTTAATAACACTCAAAAAATAGGCTCAGAATAGTATAAATTGAAACGATATATCGCCACGATAGCCTCAAATAGTATCAATATCCAATCTGAGTTTGGCAGGAATTTAAACCCGTTTTCCCGAACTTACAAGAAGAGGGAGGCATGCAAAATAGTAATCGTGATGGCGACATCAGTCACGTGCGAACGGGATTTTCGAATAATAAACAGCATTATTTGTATTGTATCTGATTTATTACTCGATCCTTTCGATTTTTAGTGGAAGAAAAACATCTTTCATTGAACAGAGATTTCTTGCAAATAAGAATTGGAATTGAAATGAAATGGAATGATTATTCATTTTTTATTAAATTTTATATTATTGGCTTTTATTACATTTTTAATTGCCATTGACTTTTATTACATTTTAAATTAATGTTTAAAAAAAATGTATGTTGCCCTTTCTCAATTAATAGGGTTTTTATTTGGATTGAAAAATCATCGATGGGTTAATTTGAAATATCGGTGGTATCGATACTTTGAGCCGATATTTTTGAAATATCGATATTTTATAATATCGGTATCGAAAATATATTGGGTATCGATACTTCCTGAGAAATATCGTATCGAAAGGAGTATCGATACTTTAGAGTATCGTGCCGTCCCTAGGTATTACAGTTAATTTTTTTTTTTTTTTTCAAAAGGGCATGGGTTAGGAATAACGGTAATCGGGTCTGAATGTCGAGAAAATGTTTGGAAGAAATAAGAGAAGCTAATGAAAGTTGAAGATTTGAATGATGTGACGTAGTAAGTTGCTGACCTTGGAACGAGACGTTCAACTAATCCCGTGTGGTCTGGAACGCCTCGTGGCCTTGGATACTACAAGAAACTACACAAACACGCCCACGGCGTAGTGTGGGTGCGTTCATGGAGGCCCGCCTTTTTTAAGACATCCCACAGTAAGACTTGGGCGTCCTTATGCGATCGATCTGGGGTGAAGGAGGACAACACTCAACAGAAAAAAAAATAACCACACAGTAATCCGTCTTAGACCAGTCTGAATCCAAGTACACCAAGAAAAAACCATAGGTGAATGTCTGTGTGCGTGTGTGACAAAATCTTGTGTATTCTGCCCAGGCCTTAGTTCTCAACCGATTTTCGTGGTTCTTTTTGTTTATTATTTTCAATAATGAACCTTTGGAATCGACCAAGAAAAAAAAATTTTAACACCCCCTCAAAATTTGATGGTTTACGTTTCAAGGTACGTAGAATCCAAAAATCGAATAAAAATTTGGCCGTCCGTCCGCCGTACGCCGTACGCGGCACTTTTGCCACTTAGCATTGACCGATATTGATGAAATTTGGTATGTAGGCTCCATTCGGGGTCTAGTTGTGCCCCGAAGCTTTTGGTTCATGTAGGTCACTTCTAAGGGTTCCAAAATCAATTTTGAAATTTTGAAAACGCCCTAACTCAAAAAATTTTGATATAAAGGTATTGTTTTTCCTTCAATTTAGGATTCTATAGAATTTTTAGAATTTTTTGAGACCACGTGGAGCTCTGTAGGACAAACCGTTCGCTCCCTACGAAAATTCAAGGGTTTAAATTGAAATATATATATATAAATCAAAACACGAGTGTGAATCGCAAAAGAGGCCTAATCTCCGTTCAAATTAGAGCTGACCGAAATGCGATCGATGGTTGGTGATTTGGATTTTTTTTTTTATTTATTTTTTTTTTTCATATTGGATGGTTGGTGATTTTGTAGACGAGTGATCTATATAGAAAAATTATAAACCATTGTGTAATAATTTGCAGCGTTTTTTGTTCGACGCGGAAAACTATCTAGCTGTGCACTACGTCGCCGGAATTTCGAATTTTGCCTTTTCAGGGGTGGAAATGGGGGGTTAATGCTCAAAAAAGACCGTGGGTTTGCGGGGCATAATCTTGTAAACTCTGCCCAGGCCTCAATTTCCAACCGATTTGCGTTTTTTTTTTTTTTTTTTTTTTGTTTTTTTGTTTTTTTTTTACTCTAAAATCACCCTACATGCACACTATTTCAACAGAGTATTAAAATTCGCAAGGGGGGGGGGCGAGTGGGGGGTAATATTCACAAAATATCCGATTTTTCAATATTTCGGTTCCTTTATAGCTTACTAATTGTACCCAAGCTTTGAAATTGAGGAAAAATTCTCATCAATCCTCCGGATTTTCATGAATTATTCTCTGTCCCACCATGGAACTAATAGTGGTGCCACCGTGGTGCCAGAACACCATAAACCGCTTATGTCATTGGTTTTTCTGTGTGTTTCACCTTGAATACGGATGCGAACCTCAACGGACTGCCTACCAAAACTAATAGAAGAAACTTCAACGTTACGACTTATTTCCGGAAAGATTTCTGACAAAATTGGCAAATTGTTATCATCTAGAGGTTTCAAAGTAGGGTTTAAAAATAAAAATAATCTTAAAGCTTCGTTGGGTTCTGTTAAAGACAAAATTAGCGTTCAAGATAAAAGTGGGGTTTATAAGCTGAAATGTTCTTGTGGGCTTGAGTATTGTGGTCAAACTGGTAGGAAATTTAGGGAAAGAATAAAAGAGCATGAGAAGGATTTCAGGGATAGCAAAGGTGATTCTGCTTTTGCGAATCTCCTAAGAGAATCCAATCATAACTTTAGTTTTGATCAAACAAGCGGACGGTACATAGAATTTCCTCATTTTTGCCCGAAGGGAGGTATGTTGGATGGGGCGCATACGCGAAGCTCCCCATAGACGATTTTTTATACGTGAAGCTCCCCGCTTCCTTTCTCTCCATGTACGCGAAGCTCCCCGTCACCAATGATAAGGAAGCTTTGTGAACAAAGAATGCATGAATAAATTATCGTATATTAGCAACAAAAGACCAGTTCGGCCATGGGTAGGAACTTAATTTTAATCACAGAATATTGTGAGCGTCGTCTGTAAGTAACGTTATATCGAGTAGTTACATCGAAATGGTCAATCATAGGGAATCAACTCTACTTAATATGGTCATCGTCAAACATCAAATTTCGGCTGGTATTTAAGGGAAACAATATTGATAAATTTGGCAAGGGTGATGCAGCGCGAATCGTACTTGTCAATCAATTTCTGTAACCACAGGTTTTTTTTTAATCGATCTACTTCGTCTATAATTTCCCTCCTCTGTATTAATCTTGATGTAAACATCGGTTTGGTATTTGACTAAAGCATCAAAAAACACAAATATGTTAGGGTGGATGCCAATGAAATTGTCCTTGAATTGTGCGTGAAAACTTTCGCATATGTTGGTTGTGCTCAGTGTGCAGTCACTCACCCAGCTGGCCCACATCTCGGGGGGGGGGGGGGGGGGTACAATGCACTGTCACCAATGTAGGTATCGTGGATGTACTGTCCATACAGGTGGGCTTTTTCACTCGGTGCGGAAAGTATCCAACCGCAGAATGCCTCCTCGACTTCAGTGGGGTTGACCATAGGTAAACCAAAGGACCAACGCAGCCAATTGCCGATCTCGCTGTCTTCATTTTTGTATTCGTTGACCAAGCCCAGACTTTGAACTTTGCGGTACCTACCTGTAAATTTATTTACAATTTACAATTTATTTTATTATTTTCCTCTGTATTAAAAAAAATGTTCAAATTTTGGGGACTTCTTCCAAACCAGGTTTTATTTCTTACCACGATTGGGCCAAGTGAAACTTGCATCCTTTCACAGTTGTATGCGGCCAGACAGTTTTCACTGCGTTGTGAACAGCTCGTTCGAAGGCGCATTTACACTTCCTCACACTACACACCCACCTACTCATTTTATTTGCCAACGGTTTTTGGTAATAAAATTTAAAACCGTCCACCAATCGTACATCGCAATCGCGGCGAGTACTGGATGCTACAAACGTGGCCGGATCCATTGTGTTGTTGATACAAATAGTATGCTATCGCGCTCTGATCAAGGTAATTACTAGATCAGTGAAAGCCAGTCCGTCCGAATCACTGATAAGGCTTGAAACTAGGGATGTCCGATACTTCAAAAGTACCGTAGACTGGGGTGATAGTGATCAATTTCTACAGTTTTTCCTTGAAAACTACCAGTGTAATAATTCAAAAAAATCTGAAAAAAATAGTTTATATTCTCCCACATCTTACGAACAGTATCCTATATCAAACTTTGAAATTTTGTTGAATTAAGCTCATTTAAAAAAATAATTAAATTGATCAGTATCACCCCCCACATAGGGGGTGATAGTGATCACTAATTTAAAATCGAACTTAAACATATTAAAAACAATTAAAAATCGAACTTAAACAATTAAAAATTGTTTTTTAGTACCCTGAGGTAAAAAAACCCCTCTAACAAACACACATGTATGTGTTAGATGTATCGTATCGATACATCTAGAAAGTATCAAAAAGTATCGATATGATACTTTCAAAAAGTATCGATATTTTGAAGTATCGATACTTTCACAAAAATGGGTGAAATTGTCGTTTATGTTTCTCTCTATCAGTGAGACATCTCTCCATCACGAGGATAATAATTAGTATAGAATAAACAAAACAATAAATCACTCATTTTGTTATTTAAAACTTGATTTGTTTAGGAACTTGTTTTCGTTTTGCACTTGTTTGAGTTAACATTTTGGTGGTCGTTCCTAGATGATGAAGGACAGCAGGTTATCCTAGAGAGCTGGAGGTGGTGGTACATCATCTTTGTTAAATTTGTTGAAATTTGTTGGTCTCCCAACAATCTACGTAGAGATAGAGGTACTGTCAAGTAGGTACCTTCATGTCGTAGTTTTTGAAACAGATAAAATGTGAGAAAAAAAAGTATCGCTTCCGATACTGGAAAAAAAGTATCGATACTACGATATGTATCAGGAGAAAAAAGTATCGATATGTATCGATACTTTTTTCAAGAAGTATCGATACTTTTAAATATCGATACTTTTGGGACATCCCTACTTGAAACGCCTTGGAAGGGGAAGAGAGTTCAACGGGATCATCGCGTACACCCATTCTCTCGCCATGGGAGGCTTCGCGTATGCCTGATAGAACTTGCCGGGGAGCATCGAGTACATTGCAAATTACTTTCACTTCAGACCGGGAGCTTCGCGTAGTCACCCGTTGGATGTGCTTGAAAAGTTCGAGATTCTTAAGAGTGATAGGTCTGGTAAATGTCTGAATGAGGTGGTCCCTCAACATGTTTCACCATTGATAGGTTCCTTCTTGCAATAGCTTGGTCTCCCCTTCACAATGTTACCATCACCAATGTTTGAGCTCCCTTTCACTTTTCTGCCTTGATTGGCATTTGATGATCCTCCCAGGTCCCTTCACTTCTCAGAGCCAATAGGATTCTCCTTTCACTTATCTGATTGGGTATGACTTTCACTTTCTCGACCAATGGGATTCAAGCTCCCTTTCACTTGTGACTATATAAGCTATGCTCTTTGTGGTGTACCTTCAGTTATTGTTTGTTACTGATGATGACCTAACCGTCGAAATCGATTTAACTTGTAACTCATTATTTTCGTGGAAATTGACAACATTCTACTCAACTCCGTTTTTACGTATTTCCGCTTTGCTGCCAGACTGGCACCATTGGCGGGGGTTGGGCGAACTCATTGATTTTAAAAAGCTTTTCAAATTCGATGCTCCCACGCGCTAGAAGTGTTGTGGTGGACTAGCTGAAAAGCCTGCTAACTATAAACTAATCGATACCTTGAAGCACAAAAGTACTATTTCCGACCATCTTCCACTTTTATAATTTTTTTTCTAAATTTCAAAAAAACTCAAATATTTGGAGATGGATATTACAATACGAGATAGCTCCCTCCTCCGAATCCCCCCCCCCCCCCACCGACACCACTAACTCCTTTCGCCTCCAACTCCTCCCGCCCCCGATTCCTCCATCTCCTCCCGCCTCCGACTCCTCTAACTACTTTCGCCTGCGACTCCTCCCACCCCCGTCTCTTCTAAATCCTGACACCTCCGATTCCTCCGACGTGCACACGTACATACATACGTACGGTTGGGGTTTTATGTATTAGGACTAGCTAAAAAGCCAGCTAAATACAAGCAAAAACATATTGACATTTTATGTCTTTACTATGGCACATAAATGAAAAATCGTCACGCGGGGAGCGTTACGCGGAAATTTCCTATGATTTTCGCTTACATAAAATGTCTCTCGTGGTTGCGTACTTGTACGAAAGCTGTAGCCACCGTTGGTCAGGGATTTACATCATTTCTGACTTTATAACTTTTTACATAATATATCGATACCTTGAAGCACAACGGTTATATTCCCATCCATCTTCCAGATTTTCAATTTTTTTCAAATTTCAGAAAATATTAGGAGAGGGAGGGGGAGGAGGGGAAGTTACACTTCACTCAGGTTGGAATTTTATCTCGCGAGATAGCTCTCTCCTACGACCCCCCCTCCCCGTGACAACTAACTCCTCCCGCCTCCGACTCCTCTAACTTCTTCCAGCTCCGACTCCTCCCGCCCCCGCCTCTTCTAAATCCTGACATCTCCGATTCCTCCGACGTGCACACGTACATACATACGTACGGTTGGGGTTTTATGTAATTAGATAAGGGTTAAGGGGGGGGGGAGAGACCACTTCTTCTTGCCTAAAATACTAAATAAATTATATCGAGTGGAACAGTTTTATCGCTTACCAACTGGGTCCAATGGGACGTCCCCTGGAATGCAAGCATTACTTAACAATATGTTTTTTCATGGTCGATCCCAAAGGTTCGTTATTTGTAAGGAAGAGTAGCAAAAGGACTATTAGAAAGGCGAATGTGGCAGATGTCATCAATTTAACGCCCTTCAGCCCGCTTGGCGACAACATCGTGACCCTCAATTTAGCAGTCGCAATTTAGAGGTCAGATCCCCGCAGACGGCTTATCGAGGGGCAATATGATCACCTAGTGAATAATTAATTCATATTGGGTGACCAGAGCGGAATAAAGGATGCCAGCCTGATGGAACCCGCGCTGACGAACGAGCCCGCGCCACAGTCAAGTATGCATAAGCTGTTTCGATGTACCACGTCATTAGCTGGTATTGTTTGAAGCCCCTCCATCATTCCCGCTGCTCCGCGAGTAAATTGGCATAGAATCCCCTCCGCCCCTCCGCGCTCAAACCGCATCCCGCCGCCGCTCCTCCGGCTTGCCGTCTACACCCGATTAATCTCGCTCAATTTCAGCGCGCAAGATGGGCGCCTCGCTAATAGAATCATGTCCTCTTCCCAATCAGCGCTGTTTCTGCTGCCCTCAGTAGACTTGTGCACCTTCCAACTCGCACGGAACTCCTGGATCCCTCCTGTAATCTGATTGGTTCGCACAGTGAAAAGGCGTCGAAAATCCTTCAGTCATAACTGAGGACTTTTCTTTCAAACGGGCACTGGCTTATATAGCATTTTCCAGTTGAATTAAACCTTTTTCCAAAAGAATTAAACCTTTTTCCAGAAGAATTAAACCTTTTTCCAAAAGAATTAAACCTTTTTCCAAAAGAATTAAACCTTTTTCCAAATGAATTAAACCTTTTTCCAAAAGAATTAAACCTTTTCCCAAATGAATTAAACCTTTTTCCAAAAGAATTAAACCTTTTTCCAAAAGAATTAAACCTTTTTCCAAAAGAATTAAACCTTTTTCCAAAAGAATTAAACCTTTTTCCAAATGAATTAAACCTTTTTCCAAAAGAATTAAACCTTTTCCCAAATGAATTAAACCTTTCCCCAATACAATTAAACTTTTTTCCAAAATAATTAAACCTTTTTCTGAAACAATTAAACCTCTCAAAAGAAGGGGATGTAATAGAAAATAAATAAACGACGTAGCTACCAGTGAAATGTCAGTGAGCATGAAAATGACACCACTGGTGAATCCCTTCCGAGTGATATCACTTGGAAGGGATTCCTTCGTAGGTATACGTCGTCTATTCCTCCTTAATGACCCAACGTCGTTTGACCACAGTTTCTCCGCATACCTACGAAGGAATCCCTTCCAAGTGATATCACTCGGAAGGGATTCACCAGTGGTGTCATTTTCATGCTCACTGACATTTCACTGGTAGCTACGTCGTTAATTTATTTTCTATTACATTCTTAGTACATCCCCTTCTTTTGAGAGCTTTAATTGTTTCAGAAAAAGGTTTAATTATTTTGGAAAAAAGTTTAATTGTATTGGGGAAAGGTTTAATTCATTTGGAAAAAGGTTTAATTCATTTGGAAAAAGGTTTAATTCTTTTGGAAAAAGGTTTAATTCATTTGGAAAAAGGTTTAATTCTTTTGGAAAAAGGTTTAATTCTTTTGGAAAAAGGTTTAATTCTTTTGGAAAAAGGTTTAATTCATTTGGAAAAAGGTTTAATTCTTTTGGAAAAAGGTTTAATTCAACTGGAAAATGCTATATCAGGGCTCATATGGGTCATTTTCCCAGAAAGGGCCAATCGTTGTCCAGAGTAGATTCCGAATGCCCATTTATGATTCAGGCGTTTAATAAAAATTTTCCATAAACTATCAACTTTGTTCTACTTTGGGCAATCAATAAAATATGCACTTATTCACGCTAAAATATAGAAATTAAAGTTTAAACTGCTAAATGTCCAGTAATCTGCCATGTCCGGACCCCTAGGTAGTCAACTTAGCTTGAACACTGTGACTCGCCTATGAAAGCAGCGGCCTGAATGAGGAATTTCACCGAATTCTGTTTGCATTTTTCCTGAATATTTAATGGTGTGGGATAGATGAAAATCGGGGTGATTTCGGAAAATAAGTCTCCTGTTATTTTTGGGAGACAATCAAAATTTATGATTTAAAAAATAACCGGGAAAACGGACGCGAAGCGGGAACGCTCGCTGATTGGCTGTTCGGATCGCCGTCTCCTCCCAGTGTTGCCCATTGGGACGAAGAAATCGTGTTTTCTAAGAGAAAAGTAATCGAACAAAAAACCTAATTTTCCCCATCTTGCTTTTTCTATTTTGGTTTATTATTTTCAATAATGAACCTTTGGAATCGACCAAGAAAAAAAAAATTTTAACACCCCCTCAAAATTTGATGGTTTACGTTTCAAGTTACGTAGAATCCAAAAATCGAATAAAAAGTTGGCGGTCCGTCCGCCGTCCGCCGTCCGCCGTACGCCGTCCGCCGTACGCCGTCCGCCGTACGCGGCACTTTTGCCACTTAGCATTGACCGATTTTGATGAAATTTGGTATGTAGGCTCCATTTGGGGTCTGGTTGTGCCCCGAAGCTTTTGGTTGATGTAGGTCACTCCTAAGGGTTCCAAAATCAATTTTGAAATTTTGAAAACGCCGTAACTCAAAAAAATTTGATATAAAGGTATTATTTTCCTTCAATTTAAGATTCTATAGAATTTTTAGAATTTTTTGAGACCACGCGGAGCTCTGTAGGACAAACCGTTTGCTCCCTACGAAAATTTAAGGGTTTATATTGAAATATATATATATATAAATCAAAATACGATTGTGAATCGCAAAAGAGGCCTAATCTCCGTTCAAATTAGAGCTGACCGAAATGCAATCGATGGTTGGTGATTTTTATTTTTGATTTATTTATTTTTTTTTTTTTATTATTATTATTATTATTATTATTTTTTTTTTTTTTTGATTTTTCTCTTCATATTGGATGGTTGGTGATTTTGTAGACGAGTGATCTATATAAAAATAATAAACCGTTGTGTAATAATTTGCAGCGTTTTTTCTTCAGTTTTTCGATTTCGAACTTTACTGTTTCATGAAATTTTGCATCTGGGGACTACAGATTTCACGATCTCAGCGCTTCAAGCGGCCGTAAATGAACTATTCCAGCATGACGTCATTTTCCAGGTTTTTTTAAACATTCGTATTTTCTACACTGTTTTGTTTATTCGTAAATTAGGAAGTTCGGGCTGAAAGTTTGCCGTTGGAGGTTTTTCGAGGTGCTGAATCCAATTTTGGGGTCAAAACGCTGCAAACTATTACACAATGGTTTATTATTTTTTCTATATAGATCACTCGTCTACAAAATCACCAACCATCCAATATGGAAAACGTCTGCCAAGTGGGTGTGGCACATAGCTTCCTCGTATCCATAACCCGATTGTATAGATGATCCGACGCATAGCAGTTAATCTCAAAACATCAAAACAAGTTAATCTGTAACATCCCTGAAAATTTCATTGAAATCGGATGGAAAATGTAGAAGTTATGGCCGTTACAAGGAATTCACGTTTGCGCATGCGCAGTGCCTACTATCAGTCCGAAGGTGGTGATTTTCATAGGTCATAGGGGGGGTGGGATCTAAATACTAATCTGTAACATCCCTGAAAATTTCATTGAAATCGGATAGGAAATGTAGAAATTATGGACGTTACAAGGAAATTCACGTATGCGCATGCGCAGTGGTTACTATCAGTCCGAAGGTGGTGATCGTCATTGGGGACCATCTACAACCTAATCCGCATAATCCCTGAAAATTTCATCGAAATCGGGTTGAAAAAGTGGAAGTTATAGCCGTAGAAAATTCACGTTTGCGCATGCGCAGTGGCTACTATTAGTCCGAAGGTGATGATTTTCATAGGGGACCGTCTAAACACCAAACCGCACAATCTCTGAAAATTTCATTGAAGTTGGATGGAAAATGTAGAAGTTATGGCCGTTACAAGGAATTCACGTTTGCGCATGCGCAGTCGCTTCTATCAGTCCGGGGATAATGATTTTCATAGGGGACCGTCTACACACCAACCCGCACAATCCCTGAAAATTTCATTGAAATCGGACAATAACTTCGTATAGTTATGCGCGTTACAAGGAATTCATGACAGACACACAGACAGACAGACACACAGACACACAGACACTGAACCAAAATTGTTCAGAAAGGTCTAAAACGCAAAACGCGAGTGAAAATTTTGATTTTGGAGAACTATTTTTTTTCGTCCTTGAAAAGTGAAAACAAAGCTTCCGCTACCTTGGTAGACTCGGAAGCAAAAAAATATGAAAGAAGAAAAAAAAAAAAAAATCAAAAAAAAAAAATCAAAAAAAATTAAAAAAAAAAATCAAAAACACCAACTATCGATTACATTTTGATCAGCTCTAATTTGAACGGAGATTAGGCCTCTTTTGCGATTCACACTCGTGTTTTGATTTATATATATATATTTCAAAATAAACACTTAAATTTTCGTAGGAAGCGAACGGTTTGTCCTACAGAGCTCCGCGTGGTCTCAAAAAATTCTAAAAATTCTATAAAATCTTAAATTGAAGGAAAAACAATACCTTTATGTCGAAATTTTTTGAGTTAGGGCGTTTTCAAAATTTCAAAATTGATTTTGGAACCCTTAGAAGTGACCTACCTCAACCAAAAGCTTCGGGGCACAACTAGACCCCAAATGGAGCCTACATACCAAATTTCATCAAAATCGGTCAATGCTAAGTGGCAAAAGTGCCGCGTACGGCGGACGGACGGCCAAATTTTTATTCGATTTTTGGATTCTACGTACCTTGAAACGTAAACCAACAAATTTTGAGGGGGTGTTAGAATTTTTTTTTTCTTGGTCGATTCCAAAGGTTCATTATTGAAAATAATAAACCAAAATAGGAAATTCCGACATGGTGAAATTCCTCATTTGTAGTGATTCTTTGTTGACATGAAAAAAAAGGGTTTGCAGATTTTTTCAGAAGCAAATAAAGCGAGCAGGAGGATAAAATGTGCTTGTCCGGAGGTTTCTGTCTTTAATCTGCCTTTTTTGTGTTTTCGTATTTTGGCGGCTTTTTATCGTTTCCCGCGGTTTTACTACCACTCTAAGAGGTGAGGTTAGTCGTTAGGTTATCAAAGAAAGCGGCGGGAATCGTATTTCTTCTACGTGGAGGCGTGCACAGGTGGTTTCAGTTGCAAAAACGTGGTGTCACAGTCACCGTCTGTCTTTCATCTGCCCTCTGTAAGAACGGTAAGAAATCGAAATTATTTTTTTCTTTTTGGTCTCTAGTTCTTGTTTCTACCTAGCTGGTTCCAGCGATATGGTTACACTTCAGCAGAACAGCACCAGAACGCGGGAAAAGCTGAAAAACCTAAGTGCCACCCAGGAATTTTGTGTCTTTCATCTGCCGGTGATGGTGGCAGATAAAAAACCTTTTGGACAGATGAAGGACTTTTTTCAAGTTGTTAACGATTTAATTTGAATTTTCCGTTGCAATTTAAAAACTTTACATTTTTCGACCGCAAAACTGTATTCAGCAACCGTAAAAATCCCCTGGTACCAAGTTTTGGCTCGAAAAACCGATAAATCGAGATTACTTGGTTACTTTCGGACGTTTCTAGGTTGCTATCAGAAAAACCGTGTTCCACGTTGGTTTAACCCCCTGCGTCCCGCCCTGGTTCAATTTTTGGAATAACTCCCAGTTCTCGCTCCTCGTGGAGATGGGGTTCCAAGTATTCTCCTTTACCAGGAAACCACGTCAATAGGTTTTTTTTCCATAGGTTTTCTTCTTTAATTTTTAATTAATTAATTAAGCGTCCCACTGTGTGTTCTTTCGTCGAAATTCTATCAGTATGGTGTGAGGTTAATCCCTGATTTTTGGCAGAACTTGAGTCGGACTTTAAGTTTTCTGAAATCTTGGGATACCGATTGTCCCTTTCTAGGAAAATGACCCATATCAGGACTTATATCCACTTGGAAGTTTCTATGGGAAATTGTGGCGTTTGATTCCAAAAGGCACTAAAGACCATTTTTTATCGAAATTGAGTTAACAACCTAACAAGAAAAAAACGCTGCAAATTATTACTCAATGGTTCATTATTTTCCTATGTAGATCACTCGTCTGCAAAGAACACGGCTTTGCCATTGTTACCACCAACCAACTAGAAGAAAACATCGATCGTATTTCAGTCAGCTTAAATTTGAACGGAGATTAGGCCTCTTTTGTGATTCACACTCGTGTTTCTGATTTATCGTACAAAAAACCTTAAAGTTTAGTAGGGAACGAACGGTTTGTCCTACAGGGCTCCACGTGGTATCAAAAAATGCTATACTATCTTAAATTGATGGAAAACAATACCTCTATATCAAAATTTTTTGAGTTAGGGCGTTTTCAAATTTCAAAATTCATTTTTCAACCCTTAGAAGTGACCTACATCAACCAAAATCTTCGGGGCACAACTAGACCCCAAATGGAGCTAACTGGGGGTACGGCGGACGGACGGACGGACAAATTTTTATTCGATTTTCGGATTCTACGTACCTTGGAACGTAAACCAACAATTTTTGAGGGGAGGTTGAACTTTTTTTTTCTTGGTCGATTCCACAGGTTCATTATTGAAACTAATAAACCAAAAGAAACACGCAAATCGGTAGGGAATTGAGGCCTGGGCAGAGTTTACACGATTATGCCTGCTAACGCACGTTCTTTTAGCTTTAAAGGGAAAATTCGAAATTTCAGCGACGTAGTGCACAATTAGATAGTTTTCCGCGTCGAACCAAAAAAGAACCACGAAAATCGGTTGAGAGCTAAGGCCTGGGCAGAGTACACAAGATTTTGTCACACACACACACACACACAGACATACACCTATGGTTTTTTTCGTGGATTTGGATTCAGAATGGTCTAAAACGGATTAGTGTGTGGTTATTTTTTTTCTGTTGAGTGTTGTCCTCCTCCACCCCAGATCGATCGCATAAGGACGCCCGAGTCTTACTGTGGGACGTCCTAAAAACTGAACCATGAACTGAACAACAATTTATACTTTTTCGGGTAAATGAAAGGAAATAGGTTTTTAGAGAGTTTAACAAATGGGAGGAAAAAGTTCAAATCGGTCAAGTCGTTATGAAGTTTTCTCCTCCACCGCAAATTTCAAAGTTTAGGCAACTAAACTCGCTCTGAAACCGTAAATACATCCCAACCGGCCAGAAGATTTAATGCGGTGCCACCTAGTATAATCTATTTATCTACATTGTTGTGCATTCGTGATCTTGTAAACGTCTCATATTTGCTCTTCATTCATGCATGGCACCTTTTTAGTAAAATTCCGTGACGGAAGCCGAACCTGAAAGATCAGGTAGATTATGTTTCATGGAAATCCGACCCATGTTCCCAAATGTTTTTAGAGGAAAAACAATTTACGCCCTCGGAACTACGCGCTGGCTTCCCAAGGGTCCGTGGAGGACCGCATAACGTGCCCGCTGATAGCTTTGTCGATGTCAATATAAAACATTCAGAAGACCCCTGTTTACCATATCCAGAAAGGCGTTCTTGTTGTTTCTTTATCCAAGGGCACAAAAGACGCTGCGGCCGAAGAAAGTTGCTGATCTACTCGGAAATTCACTTGACATGTTCGGACTGCGTTCTCTTTGGAAGCCACCTTTTTCGCAACGGTATGTATCCGCAGACCCTGCCAAATCCAATCTTAGAACCAGCCTTACAGAATGAGTTAATGAACGAATTTCGTACAAAATCTTTACAGCTGTGGATTTAAAAAATTAAATATTAACTATTTTAGATCGTAGTGAAAAACATGTGAGTGTGGCACATAAATCTTGAAAAATGACGACTATCTACACTGCATGCAGATACTCGTACATCTGTACATGGATATGTCTTATGATGGCAATTTAAATTAATCGAATGTAGCTTCCTGCGTTCAACAGGAGAGAAAATGGGCTTGGAGCTCACTCAGCTGATCAGTGCACAATCAGGCACCTTCAGCATTCTCCATTGACCCGCACTCTCAAATTTCAGCTTCCTGCGTTCAACAGGAGAGAAAATGGCCTGGGAGCTCACTCAGCTGATCAGTGACCACTCAGGCGCCTTCAGTATTCTCTATTGACTCTGCCTCCGTAACGCTTCAAAGGGATCTGTTGGATGACGATACCTATTTTCCTCTCACGATCATGTTGACATCTCATTTGTTACTCTCGATCATATGTTAGTAAACATGCGCATAATTCAGCTTTCCGTACAGGTACATTCATATTAGGGACCATGTACCAAGTTTAATAAATTGAGAGCTTTCCAATGAGTGGTGAACGATTTTTGTGGGGTGGAAAATGAGGAAGTTATTTTTCCCTAGGAACGATGGTTGTCCGTGAAAAGCATCAGAAAAAAAAGTTGCATGAAATCGTTGCAATTTTTTGTTGCATTGTTTTGTTTGACGCACACCTGGCAGTACAAACTGAGACTGAAACTATCATTGTAATATTTCATTTATCATCACCAAGAGTAACCAACGTAACCAAGAATCCCAACAATATACTAACAACCCCTTAACAATTAAG
Organism: Apolygus lucorum; assembly: GCA_009739505.2. NCBI lineage: Eukaryota > Metazoa > Arthropoda > Insecta > Hemiptera > Miridae > Apolygus > Apolygus lucorum. Next base: position 15,482,642 of record CM019167.2, read on the forward strand.
ATTGACAATTTAAAACTCCTTAAAATAAAATATTAAATATAAAATAAAATAAAATACGCTGCAAATCATTGCTCAAAGGTTTATTATATTCTGTATACATCACCCTTCTGTATAGATCACTGGTTCTCCATCAATAGCACCTACCACCATCTGTATTCTCCCTTGACCATCCCTCTCAAATTTCAGTTTCCTGCGTTCAATAGGATTGAAAATGGCTTCGGAGCTCACTGAGCTGATCAGTGATCTGAAGAGTAAAGAAGATCTTCTCGAATGCTGGAGACGCCTGGAAGAGCACTGATCAGCTCAGTGAGCTCCGAAGCCATTTTCAATCCTATTGAACGCAGGAAGCTGAAATTTGAGAGGGAAGATCAAGGGAGAATACAGATGGTGGTAGGTGCTATTGATGGAGAACCAGTGATCTATACAGAAGAGTGATCTATACAGAAAATAATAAACCTTTGAGCAATGATTTGCAGCGTATTTTACCTACCAACTTTTTTTTACCATCCAACTATTGGTAGGTACTACCTACCACACCATACAATTTGATTACTGGTTACGCAGAAGACAAAACTGAATACAGATCGAGGAAATGAAAAGCGATCGCATTTTAGTCAGATAAAATTTGAACGGAGATTAGACCTCTTTTGCGATTCACACTCATGATTCTGTTTTATCGAAGGAAAACCTTCAAGTACTCGTAAGGACCGAACGGTTTGTCCTACAGAGCTCCGGGTGGTCTCAAATATTTTTAAAAATTCAATACCATTTAAAATTGGTGAAAAAGCGACACCTTTATTCCGAGAGTTTTCGAGCTAGGGCACTCTTGAAATTGTCAACCCTTAATTTTCACCCCTTAGAAGTGACTGACATCAACCAAGAGCTTCGCGGCACAACTGGACCCCAAATGGAGCCCATATGCCAAATTTGAACCAAATCGGTCCAGTGTTGCTAAGAAAAGTGCCGCGTACGGCGACGGACAGAAATTTTATATTCGATTTTCGGATTCTACGTACCTTGAAACGTAAAACATCAAATTTTGAGGGTGGGTTAAACTATTTTTTCTCTTGCTCGATTCCAAAGGCTTATATTGAAAATAATAAACCAAAAAATTCTTGCCCGATTCTAAAGGTTCAATATTGCAAATAATGAACCAAATGGTTCTTCGAAATCACAAAATATCCAGCTATTGATCTGAAGAGACTAGTCGATTGGTTTAGAAGAGTACATAGCATCGTTTGCAATATCAAAACATCCTGATGGGTGATACGAGATGAGCTTCTGTGTGTAGATGATTATTCGTTAATACAAATAGCGATGCTCCGTCTGGTTATGTTAATCAACAGCTCCGATATTTACAGAGCAAACATTCAATCTCTGGTGCGTTCCGTTCAATTACAAAATGATCTAACTTTTATATTGAAGAACGTTATTCCCTTCAGCAGCTTTCCTGAATAAACAAGAGTTACCGCGGTCTTTATAATCAACAACATTCCGACCTCCCATTTCGGCTGAGAAGCAAACGGAACTAAGTTTGTAATAAACTTCTCCAGGAAGAATGAGGTAGAAAAAATTTACCGGAAAGCTCGAAATTGGAGGAAAAGGAAACATTCACCACGTTTCATTAGTTCACTTTTCAAGGTTTCTTTCGGCATCCGACTCAACCAAACTCATCTGGAAGAACGAGTTATTCTATTCATAAAGAACTTTCCTAAGAACTCAGGCATCCCTTTTTCCACGAGAAGCAACGTGGGACGGGGTCGGTTTCGAAGAAAACTTCTATTTTAGGACGTCTTCAAAAGATGGAGACGCGTCCAAATATTGCGGTTGAGGTCTAAAATGTCAAAAAAGCCTCATATCAATACTCCCGATGCTTCGGTACCTCCCCATATTGGAAAGTTTTGGATCTCTTATAGAATCCATGTTGGTAGGTAGCTCCATGGTGGTAGGTAGGGAACGTTAGCGCCTCTAGCGGCAATGTTTGTTCTCTTTGTTGTTCCACTTAACTTGTCCACTTAAGTTAATGAGTTCCAACGTGAGAGAAAACGAAAGTTTTTTTAGTGGGTTTGAATCCCATAACCTGAAGATGCGGACCCTTCCAGGTATCTTACGAGATCCAACTCCACCTACGGATCTTGAAGATTTTCTCACCTGCCTACAAAAAAAAAAAAAAAAAAATAGGATAATAAGTGTGATAGGAAAATGTTTTTAAAAGAATAAAATTTGTTCAGTAGTCTTTCTTGATGTCTCCCAAGCTTTTGAAAGAGTTTGGCATAAGGAAAATACAGAGAGACCTCCCAATTCAGTACTACCTATAGAATACTACTTATCAGAAAGACACTTCTGAAAAAACATGAAGATGACCACTCAACGTTGAGGAACATAGCAGTTGGAGTACCCCAGGGGAGTGTGCTTGGGCCCGTTTTGTACATTTTGTACCAAGGGATCTTCCAGAACCAACCGAAACAGTCACAGCAACATTTGCTGACGACACAGCAATCCTACCGGTAGGAGTCTCAATTGAGGAAGCCTCAACAAAACTGCAGAATTCAGTGAACTGTATCCTTAAATAGACCAAACTGGAGAATCAAACTGAATGAAACAAAGTCAACGCATATAAACTTCTCATGTCGGAAAGTAAACCCTATTCCTGTTGAAATTAACTCTCAAGCTATACCATATCCAAGTACAGCTAAGTACTTAGGTATGGCCTTGGATACCAAACTGAGATGGAAAGAACATGTGAAGAAGAAGAAAGAAGAAATCAACCTAAAGTTTATAAAAATGTACTGGCTGTAAGGAAGAAACTCTCATGTGCACAATAAAGTGCTACTCTATGAGCAAGTGATAAAGCCAGTATGGGTTCACGGCTGTCCCATATGGGGAAGCACCAAAAAGTGCAACGTTAAAATCATGCTGCAGAACCAAATACTCAGGAGCCTAGTTAATGCTCTCTGGTACATTCGAACAAATGACCTCCACCGCGACCTCAAAGTTGAGATGGTGAATGAGGTCATGATAAGAAGAAACTCGGCTCCTCAAACATCCAAATGTCGAAGTGTTGAATCTGCTGGACAACAGCAGGGACGTAAGACGATTGAAGAGGACCAAGCCCTTGGACCTTGTCACCAACCACTAGAAGAGAAGTGTGGAGTGTGATGTGGAAGTGGTATGTGATCTATGAACCACAGGATGAAATATATAGATGATCCAATGCATAGTAGTTAATCTCAGAACACCAATCTCTAAGTACCTTCCACCACCCTCATAGGGGACCATCTACATGGTAATCTGGACAATCCTAGAAAATTTCATCAAATTCGGATGAAAAACGCTGCAAATTATTACACAATGGTTTATTTTTTTTCTATATAGATCACTCGTCTACAAAATCACCAACCATCCAATATGAAGAGAAGAAAAAAAAAAATAATGGAAAATCGAAAAAAAAACAGAAAAATCAAAATCACCAACCATCGATCGCATTTCGGTCAGCTCTAATTTGAACGGAGATTAGGCCTCTTTTGCGATTCACACTCGTGTTTTGATTTATATATATATATTTCAATATAAACCCTTAAATTTTCGTAGGGAGCGAACGGTTAGTCCTACAGAGCTCCGCGTGGTCTCAAAAAATTCTAAAAATTCCATAGAATCTTAAATTGAAGGAAAAACAATACCTTTATATCAAAATTTACTGAGTTAGGGCGTTTTCAAAATTTCAAAATTGATTTTGGAACCCTTAGAAGTGACCTACATCAACCAAAAGCTTCGGGGCACAACTAGACCCCAAATGGAGCCTACATACCAAATTTCATCAAAATCGGTCAATGATAAGTGGCAAAAGTGCCGCGTACGGCGGACGGACGGCCAAATTTTTATTCGATTTTTGGATTCTACGTACTTACCTTGAAACGTAAACCATCAAATTTTGAGGGGGTGTTAAAATTTTTTTTTCTTGGTCGATTCCAAAGGTTCATTATTGAAAATAATAAACCAAAATTAGGTGAGTAGATGTACCTGATTGGATCAAAAATATACTTAGCCTCGGCTGGGATTCGAACCCGCGACCACTGGGCGACAGTTTTATGCGCTACCCTCTGAGCTATTGAGAATCAAGAATCAAGAAATATTTATTTACATGAATATTTGTGCAGAAAAATACAACAGAAAGGTGTTGAATCACAATGCCGGCCAGTCGGCCCTATTTGCAGTATAGTCAGGAGGGTAGCGTACTTATAGTATCTTAGGATAGTGTAGTAGAAAATTAGGTTAGTTGAAAAAACTCTTTTCATAATGTGGTGACTTAAGGCTAAAATTTTGTACATTGCCTACGCTAATATATACAATATTTACATTATTTACATTTTTAGAATAAAAATACCTACTATTTACAATTTTACATGGGAGTGAGCTCAAATCCGTCATTGGTTCGGGGTGGAAGAGGTGCCAGGACCCCAGCGCGGGTTGGGGCCTATGTCGATGTTGGTTAATAGTGGGTTGTAGTGGTTTTTCAGTTTATCGGAAAATTTGTTAGTGAGTTTGTCTATAAATGTTTTGAGTTTGTCTATGTGATATTGAGAATGGAAAGAGTCTATGTTTGTACGGCGGGAGGTGTGGGTTGCGAGTCGGATGCATTTGTTTGGAGTGATTTGTAGTATTAGATAGTGATGTTGGTGAAGCTGTGTGCCAAATTTGAGATGCGTATGTCATTGAAGATCTTATTAGGCTTTTATATAGGAGGAGTTTAATTTCTGTTGGTAGGGCATTCGATTTAAATAGGTGAAAATAGCTATTGAGGCCTAGTAATGTAATGAATAGGATTTGAGATTCTCACAGGGGACCATCCCTCTATGAATGAATCCCTCCATAAAAAACCATTCTCTATGATTTTCATGGAGGACCATCTAAACACTTCTCTGTAGCATCCCTGAAAATTTCATTGAAATCGGATGGAAAATGTAGAAGTTATGGCCGTTACAAGGAATTCACGTTTGCGCATGCGCAGTCGCTTCTATCAGTCCGGGGATGATGATATTCATAGGGGACCGTCTACACACCAACCCGCACAATCCCTGAAAATTTCATAGAAATCGGACAATAACTTCGTATAGTTATGCCCGTTACAAGGAATTCATGACAGACAGACACACAGACAGACAGATAGACACACAGACAGACAGACAGACACACATACAGACAGACACGGAACCAAAATTGTTCAGAAAGGTCTAAAACGCAAAACGCGAGTGAAAATTTTGATTTTGGAGAACTTTTTTTTTCATCCTTGAAAAGTGAAAACAAAGCTTCCGCTACTTTGGTAGACTCGGAAGCAAAATGGGGGTTCTCCTTTGAAAAAATATTTACAAAAAAATGTTCACTCGTTTTTCATGGGAATTTATTATCTTTTGCTCCAAAACAGTCGCATTTTTATGAAGAACTACCCCCTGAAACCCAGGGAAAGTGTTAACTCAATTTCGATAAAAATAGTCTTTAGTACCTTTTGGAATCAAACTCCTCAATTAGGCAAGGAAGGTTGCAGTTTTTGCTTGATTCCAAAGGTTTATCATTGAAAATAATAAAACAAAATTTAGTGGAACTAAAAACTAAAGTAGTCCTAAAGTCTCATTCACACAGGTTTACTGTTGAATTTAATTAAGACCTGAAATAACCTTATTGAGACTATCACTGATATAATAGTACATTTTTCACGGATTCTATTCATCCTATCCTGATGGACATCGCAGAGCCTTACATGTTGGACTACACCGTGAATGAATGAAGGTGAAGCAGCTCTGAGAAATTCTTGATATTCGTGGTCGGAAACGTCCTGAATTAAAATCAACTGAAATGTGCTAGCGGTGTTAATAAGGGTGTCCCTAATTATATTCACTAATTAGAGGATTCATTAAAGAAGGCGGTGGTGTAGGTTTCAAGTGGGCGCGGTAACTGCACCCGAGCTGGGTCTTGAGAAGAAAATTATGTTCCTTACGTCGTTTTGTTAGTAAAAAGTTCTGTGTAACGAGAGTATCGTTACAAAAAATTACGATACAAATAATACCAAAGAATTCTGCCAAGTGGGTGTGGCACATAGCTTCCTCGTACCCAAAACCCGGTTGTGTCGATGATCCGATGCATTGTTGCTCTTTTCAAAACATCGATCTCTAAGTATCTTCTTGCACTACCAAGTACCTACATACGATTTCGGGAGGAAAATGTAGAAGTTACCGCACTTGGAAGGGTTTAATGTTTGCGGATGCGCGGAAGCTACTGTCAATCCGAGGCCATGATTTTCATTGGACGCCATCTACGCGCCAACCCGCACAATCGCGAAGAGATTCATCGAAATTGGACAATATCTTCATGTAGTTTTGCCAGAATTTCAAGACAGATAGACTCAGAGACAGACAGACACGGAACCAAAATTGTTCAGAAGGCCTAAAACGAAAAAACGACAAATGAAATTCTGATTTTCGAGAATTTTTTTTCAATGCTTCTGCTACTTAGGTATATTCAGAAGCATCATAAATAGCAAGTAGTTTTTTAATATACTATATTTAAAAAAATATAATCTGTTTATTATTACAACTCTATAGATACGTCTAGTAATTTCTTTTTAATATGTACCTACTAAACACTCAAATTATCGACGAAAAATCAACTTTAAAAAAAATAAAATGGCCTTTTTAAAGGGCAAAACTATCCTGTCTACTCGAAAACTTTTTTCCAAGATAATCGGGAAAAGACCATTTTAGAAGTGAGTGAAAAATGAGTAAAAATACCATTTTAGTAGTAATTAGTGAGTAAAAATACCATTTTCTTTTTAACCCTTAATCTCCCACTTGTAAAAAAAATTGTTTTTGCGGATTTTTCAATAAAATTTAGATACATTTTGAAAAATGTATAGAATATTTGAACAGTACCTCGAAGGCCCTATTACAGTCTGTCAGCTTGAGAATGATCTTTCCAAGGGTCACTAGTGCTAACTGCGTCAGCGGAATCTGTCTATAAGCCCAGTCTTGTTGGAGTAGAAGAAGAAAACTTGGAAAAATCTTTAGTGGGACGTCAGTTTATTACTCATAAAGTACAGAACCAAGGAATGAGGTGGAGAAGGTTCACTTCAATGAGGAATCTATGCTGCTTAGACAGTGGCGTCATCTCTGACGAGGAAATTCTACTAATAGCCTACAAGATAAGAAATGAGGGTAGAAGGTATCTTGAAGGCCCTAATAAAGTCTGTCAAATCGAGAATTATTTAGTTTTTATTATAACGTTTTCTTACTCAATCGATATCACCTCAATGGCTATCCGTTTTGTTTTAATAGTGCATAAACTATAACAGGTTACAATCGGACTTCCTGAAAGATACCTCAGGATATTAAGGGTTAAAAAAGTTAATTTTTCGTTGATAATTTGATCAAAATGCTGTCAAATTAAGAAATTAACATCAACACGTGATTCAGCGTAAAAAACTACTAAAATATGATGTGTCACACTTGGGTACTTGGTACATGCACATTTTGACGCAACCTTGTGGTTGCGCATCTTTGAGCTCGCACTGATTGGGTTGCGCACTATAAAAAAAAATCGGTTGAGGGGTGAAATGTTCATTAAATTTCACGTAGAATCCGAATCTAAAATAAAAAATCTTATTTAAAAAAAGGAAGTTGTTGTGTGTTCCGCACGATTGCGCTCGTGCGCAATGCCCACCGTGGTCATATTTGAAACCCTTGGAAAAACATCATGAAGATTCAACAGAAAAAACGTCTGCCAAGTGGGTGTGGCACAGAGCTTCTTCGTATCCATAACCCGATTGTATAGATGAACCGATGCGTAGGTAGTAGTTGATCTGAAAACATCGATCCCTCAATACCTTGCACTCCCCCCATACAGGACTCTAAATGTCAACCAGCACAATCCCTGAATAGAAGTTATGGCCGTTACAAGGAATTCACTGATGTGCAGTCGCTTCTATCGGTCCGGGGATGATGATTTTCATAGGGGACCGTCTACACACCAACCCGCACAATCCCTGAAAATTTCATAGAAATCGGACAATAACTTCGTATAGTTATGCCCGTTACAAGGAATTCATGACAGACAGACACACAGACAGACAGACAGACACACATACAGACAGACAGACACGGAACCAAAATTGTTCAGAAAGGTCTAAAACGCAAAACGCGAGTGAAAATATTGATTTTGGAGAACTTTTTTATCATCCTTGAAAAGTGAAAACAAAGCTTCCGCTAGCTTGGTAGACTCGGAAGCAAAAAAAAATGTTTTTCACTATCTGGACAATTTTAGCAGCGGAGGGGGGGGGGACGTTTTGGGGACACCCTGTATAGGTATAATACTAGTACTATATCCAGCACAATGGCGGTCTCTTTTCCTCTCTGTTTCAAAAAGTGCTTTATCCACTTCGTTTGATTCCAAAAAGTACTAAACGCCACGTTCTGTTTCAAAAATTACTACATTTATCCATAAATCTGATATCTAAAATTTCGTTCAAAATCATTTTAAATGTTGAACTAATTTACCATTTTTCCAAAATATTTATTATAATTTAGAAATATATCAAAAAATATAACATCATTGGTTTTAGCACGTTTTTTAGGTCGGTATGGTTTTTTGAGTTTTTCTCACGTTTGACCAAAATGGATATAGTAGGTACCGTTTGAAATCAAGTTCCTCAATTGCCGTCTCTCATGAATCATAATATTCTCCCTTGTGAAGGAAAAACGCCTCTTCCCCGAAATCACAACTTTTCTGGAAACGAGCTGCAACTTTATCATATAAGCACCAAAACCCCGGTGTGAATTCCTTCCACTTCATGTTAGAAACCCCCGTCATCGCATTAACACCAACCGGATTTTTCTGAATACCAACTCGATTCAAAAAACGTCAAAATAATTTTTCTCTGAGCTTAGTCTCTAATGAGGCGATCTTCTAACAAACTGCACTGATATTCTAAAAGTTTTTGAAGTCAAAATGCCTCATCTTGCCTGTAAGGTTTTTCACCGTCACACAAATGCAAAGGCTTTTTGGTTTATTTTTTTCATGAATGAATATACTCATTAATATAAATATAAATATATTTATATTTCATGAGTGAATATTATCCCCCCACTCGCCCCCTACCCTTGCGAATTTTGGTACTCTGGTGAAGTAGTGTACGATTTGGAAGATTTTTAAGTCGAAAAAAAAAGAAACACGCAAATCGGTAGGAAATTGAGGCCTGGGCAGAGTACACAAGATTTTGCCACATAATTATACACACTCACACACAGACATACACCCATGGTTTTTCTTACGCGGATTTGGATTCAGAATGGTCTAAAACGGATTACTGTGTAGTTTTTTTTCTGTTGAGAGTTGTCCAACTATACCCCAGATCAATCGCATTAGGACGCCCAAGTCTTACTGTGGAACGTCCTAAAAATTGTGGGTTAAAAGTGGTACGAAACATTTTCAAAACGTCCTTGAAAAATTTCGGTGTTCAAGTATTGTTTTTTCATTCATTTAAAATAGCGACAATTTTTAGTAACTTTTTGACACCACCCAGAGCTCTGTGGGACCAACCGTTCGCTTTCTATGAGAACTAATTATCAAATTAGTGCATAAATAATTATTGGCATTTAAAGGACGTCCCACAATTAGACTTGATCTCCTTAATGCGATTAATCTGGGGTGAAGAAGGACATTCACAAGAAAACGTCTGCCTCTTGGTTGTGGCACAAAGCTTCCTGTTATTCATAACCCGGCTGTATAGATGATCCGATCTATAGGAGTTAATCTCAAAACATCAATCTCTAAGTACCTTCCACTACCCTCATAGCGGACCATCTACACGCCAATCTGAACAATCCTGGAAAATTTCATCAAATTCGGATGAAAAATGTAAGTGTTATGGCTGTTACTAGGATTTTACGTTTGCGCATGCGCAGAGGCTACTGCCAATTTTAAGGCCTTGATTTTCATTGAGGACCATCTACAATCTAATCCTCATAATCCCTGAATTTCATCGAAATTGGATGAAATACGTGGAAGTTATGGCTGTTGCAAGGATTTACTTTGCGCATGCTCAGAAGCTACTATTAATCCGGAGATGATGGTTTTCATAGGGGACCATCTACACGCCTACCCGCACAATCCCTGAAAATTTCCTGAAAAAAATAACTTTGTATTTTTCCCTTTACAAGGCTTTCATGGCAGACACTCAGAAAGTGGTGGGCGACCCTGAATATACTCTGCAGCTAGTATGAATAACACTAGATTACAAAATTTAGGGGTGGTCTGGCTGCCTCGTTCTTTCACCACTTTTCTTAAGGTATTTGGTGCGCTGAATCCGAATCTGACGTCAGTTTTTTTTGTTTATGTCGTATTTTCAAGATATAGCTAGTTTTAAGATTTTTCTAGTTCTCACTTTTCTTCATTTGTTAGTGAAAACTCATCTTGCTCAAATCTCCTCATAAAGTACTCAGACTTATAGGAAATTTCATGTAAAATCCAAATATGTACTTAGTTTTTAAGTAAAACTGTGTTAAACCCCCTATTTTCCACAAAACGTATCAAAAAACACCGGTTCTCAACGTTTTTTCTTCGGGTTTTCCCTTACATTTTGCCACTTGAAGAAAAATTAAGGCTAAAAAAAATGTTCTCGGGCCTTTACATTGTAGGGGAGACTCCCCAGAAGAGAATGAGACCAATCGCAGCCTCCTAAACCCATTAATATCGAAGGAATGAGCTTTTTCATGGCACTGAGATGAAAACTCACAAAAGCCGTTAGTTAATTTTTCGAGATAAGTACGTGCGTTCCTAAATCTGTTTTCCTCAAATGGATTTTCCTTTCTTCTACATTTTTTATACTTGTCACCTATTAAGAGTAAGATCGAAAATAGGTACTCAAAGGGGGAGTAAATCATAATTGGGAAACTCTTGTTTTGTTAAGTGATTTTAATTCAGTTTTACAAACGAAACACAATAAACTGCAGAAATGTTAACGGTGTAAATCTGTTTCATGAAGGCTCAGATGAATCAATAGTTGGTACAATGTTTGGTTATTCCTCCACCTCAGAGGTTCCACCAAGATATGAAAACCATGGAAGAACGGTACAAAGGGTATTGGGAAGTTCACATGATGGCGGACTATTGTTGGACCTTAAAAAGAGATTTACCTCAGGCGGCGAAGTTTTCTCTACATAGATGCCGGCGATGAAACCTCTGAGGTGGAGGAATAACCAAACATTTTACCAACTTCTGATTCATCTGAGCCTTCATGAAACAGATTTACACCGTCAACTTTTCTGCAGTTTATTGTGTTTCGTTTGTAAAACTGAATTAAAATCACTTAACAAAACAAGAGTTTCCCAATTATGATTTACTCCCCCTATGAGTACCTATTTTCGATCTTACTCTTAATAGGTGACAAGCATAAAAAATGTAGAAGAAAGGAAAATCCATTTGAGGAAAACAGATTCAGGAACGCACGTACTTATCTCGAAAAATTAATTAACGGTTTTTGTGAATTTTCATCTCAGTTCCATGAAAAAGCTCATTCCTTCGATATTAATGGGTTTAGGAGGCTGCGATTGGTCTCATTCTCCTCTGGGGTGTCCCCCCCTACAAAGTAAAGACCCGAGAAAATTTTTTTTAGTCTTAATTTTTTTTCAAGTGGCAAAATGTAAGGGAAAACCCGAAGAAAAAACGTTGAGAACCGGTGTTTTTTGATACGTTTTGTAGAAAATAGGGGGTTTAACACAGTTTAAGACTTAAAAACTAAGTACATATTCGGATTCTACATGAAATTTCCTATAAGTCTGAGTACTTTTTGAGGAGATTTGAGCAAGATGAGTTTTCACTAATAAATGAAGAAAAGTGAGAACTAGAAAAATCTTATAACTAGCTATATCTTGAAAATCCGACGTAAACAAAAAAAAACTGACGTCAGATTCGGATTCAGCGCACCAAATACCATAAGAAAAGTGGTGAAAGAACGAGGCAGCCAGACCACCCCTAAATTTTGTAATCTAGTGTAATCAATACAAGTTTAGTCAGTTGACTTGCGAATAATCACTAAAAACCGTTTATTAAGGTATGAACTTCAGCTAAAACTAGTTATATTTATGGTATCCGAGAGTTGAATGTATTTGGAAGTCACAAGAGAGGTTCCCGGTGACTGAAAACTCTCAAGCTGTTCTAAAAGGAGTTTTCAGACAGTTGGTGTGTTCGTATTTCATTCTGGAGTTGTTTGACGGAGGGTTGTACTTATACAACCTTGACTTCATCACCCTTTTTTGAACATTTCACCTTTCATATTATCTCGAAGGGCATCATAGCCTGGCAAGTTAGCCGTCACAACTTTGAAGAAGAGGCTCGCAACTCATTTGCCTCAAGAATATAACTTGCTTAATAGGTTTCGCTTGACACAGGTATGTTCTCCGGGGGATGCGACGCAGAAAGTTGGGGACTGGCTCGGAAAATTTCGCGCACTACTCTCTCGAGTCTTATTAACTCGTTCCGAAGGAAACTTGGATTTCAACAAGGCATCGCTGTAATGAAAAAGCTGCCTCTCGCCGCGTCGCTCGTCTTTCCCTCGGTTTTGTGTGAAACCACAGGGTTGACGTGGGAAGTGGCACACTTATTTTGGGTCTGGCAAAATAAGTTCTGGTCATACAGTTGATTGACGTGATTGTGTCTAGAACACAAGGGGCATAAGTGACTTATTTATTTATTTATTTATTGTACAAACGGGCGAGCCCAAGTAAGTAAACATATTGTTTAGTAATGCATGCATTCCAGGGGACGTCCCATTGGATAAGCATTAGATCAGTTTAACCTGTTTCACTCGATGTAATTTATTTATTACTTTAGACAAGAAATACTGACCCCCCCACCATTATCCACCATAACATTTCTAGCGGCGTGGGAGCCTCGAATCTGAAGAGCATTTTAAAATCCATGATCTACGATACCCAACATGCGAATTCGAGTTCACCTCCCCCCCCTCCTTCCACTCGCCAATGGTGCCAGTCTGGCACCAAAGCGGAAATACGTCTTAACATTGAAGTTTCATCTATTAGTTTTAATAGGCAGTCCGTCGAGGTTAACGTCCGTATTCAAGGTGAAACACAAAAAAAAAAAACCCACGAAATATGCGGTTTATGGTGTCCTGGCACCATGGTGGCACCACTATTAGTTCCATGGTGGGACAGAGAATAATTCATGAAAATCCAGAGGTATAATGAGAATTTTTCCTCAATTTCAAAGGTTGGGTACAATTAGTAAGCAGTAAAGGAGCCGAAATATTGAAAAAATCGGATATTTTGTGAATGTTATACCCCCACCCATCCCCTCCCCTTGCAAATTTTGGTACTATGGTAAAATCATGTACTACTCGGAAGTTATTTGAGTCAAACAAAAAAAGAAACACGCAAATCGGTTGGAAATTGAGGCCTGGGCAGATTTTACAAGATTACCCCCGCAAACGCACGTTTTTTAAGCATTAACCCCCCCTTTCCTCCCCTTAAAAAGCAAAATTCAAAATTCCGATGCCGTAGTGAACAGCTAGATAGTTTTTCGCGTCGAAGAAGAAAAGAACCACGAAAATCGGTTGAGAACTAAGGGCTGTGCAGACGACACAAGATTTTGTCACACACACACACACACACACACAGACATACACCTATGGTTTTTTTTTCGTGGATTTGGATTCAGAATGGTCTAAAACGGATTACTGTGTGGTTATTTTTTTTTCTGTTGAGTGTTGTCCAACTTCACCCCAGATCGATCGCATAAGGACGCCCAAGTCTTACTGTGGGACGTCCTAAAAAAAGATCGGAAATAGCAATCATGCATTTAGTGAAAAAGAGAAAAAAAAGTATTGATAAAAAGAATAACGTCTTGTAGGTTGGCAATTTCACAAAAAGGATGAAACAAAAAAGGCACTGTGAAAAAGTAAAAAACGCTGCAAATCATTGCTCAAAGGTTTATTATTTTCTGTATAGATCACCCTTCTGTATAGATCAGCTGATCAGTGACCACTCAGGTGCCTTCAGCATTCTCCTTTGACCCTGCCTCTCAAATTTCAGGTTCCTGCGTTCAACAGGAGAGGAAATGGCCTTGGAGCTCACTCAGCTGATCAGTGACCACTCATGCGCCTTCAGCATTCTCCATTGACCCGCCCTCTCAAATTTCAGGTTCCTGCGTTCAACAGGAGAGGATATGGCTTTGGAGCTCACTCAGCTGATCAGTGACCACTCATGCGCCTTCAGCATTCTCCATTGACCCGCCCTCTCAAATTTCAGGTTCCTGCGTTCAACAGGAGAGGAAATGGCCTTGGAGCTAACTCAGCTGATCAGTGACCACTCAGGCGCCTTCAGCATTCTCAATTGACCCGCCCTCTCAAATTTCAGGTTCCTGCGTTCAACAGGAGAGGAAATGGCCTTGGAGCTCACTCAGCTGATCAGTGACCACTCAGGCTCCTTCAGCATTCTCAATTGACCCGCCCTCTCAAATTTCAGGTTCCTGCGTTGAACAGGAGAGGAAATGGCCTTGGAGCTCACTCAGCTGATCAGTGACCACTCAGGCGCCTTCAGTATTCTCCATTGACTTTTGATTATGGAAATTTGATTACTGGTTGGTTACGCAGAAGGCAAAACTGTATACAAATCGAAGAAATGAACAGCGATCGCATTTTAATCAGAAAAAATTTCAACGGAGATTAGACCTCTTTTGCGATTCACACTCATGATTCTGTTTTATCGAAGGAAAAGCTTCAAGTACTCGTAGGGACCGAACGGTTTGCCCTACAGAGCTCCGGGTGGTCTCAAAAATTTTTAAAAATTCAGTACTATTTAAAATTAGTGAAAAAACGATACCTTTATTTCGAGAGTTTTCGAGCTAGGGCACTCTTGAAAATTTCAACCCTTAATTTTCACCCCTTAGAAGTGACCTACATCAACCAAAAGCTTCGGCGCACAACTAGACCCCAAATGGAGCCCATATACCAAATTTCATCGAAATCGGTCCATGGTAACTAAGAAAAGTGCCGCGTACGGCGTACGG
This sequence comes from Apolygus lucorum, assembly GCA_009739505.2. Taxonomy (NCBI): domain Eukaryota; kingdom Metazoa; phylum Arthropoda; class Insecta; order Hemiptera; family Miridae; genus Apolygus; species Apolygus lucorum. Next base: position 15,497,711 of record CM019167.2, read on the forward strand.
CGTACGGCGGACGGACGGAAATTTTTTTATTCGATTTTCGTATTCTACGTACCTTGAAACGTAAAACATCAAATTTTGAGGGGGGGTTAAAATTTTTTTTTTCTTGCTCGATTCCAAAGGCTTATTATTGAAAATAATAAACCAAAACACTGCAAATTATTACACAATGGTTTATTATTTTTCTACATAGATCACTCGTCTACAAAATCACCAACCATCCAATATGAAGAAAAAAAAAAGAAAAAAAATCAAAATCACCAACCATTGATCGCATTTTGGTCAGCTCTAATTTGAACGGAGATTAGGCCTCTTTTGCGATTCACACTCGTGTTTTGATTTATGTATATATATTTCAATATAAACCCTTAAATTTTCGTAGGGAGCGAACGGTTTGTCCTACAGAGCTCCGCGTGGTCTCAAAAAATTCTATAGAATCTTAAATTGAAGGAAAAACAATACCTTTATATCGAAATTTTTTGAGTTAGGGCGTTTTCAAAATTTCAAAATTGATTTTGGAACCCTTAGAAGTGACCTACATCAACCAAAAGCTTCGGGGCACAACTAGACCCCAAATGGAGCCTACGTACCAAATTTCATCAAAATCGGTCAATGCTAAGTGGCAAAAGTGCCGCGTACGGCGTACGGCGGACGGACGGCCAAATTTTTATTCGATTTTTGGATTCTACGTACCTTGAAACGTAAACCATCAAATTTTGAGGGGGTGTTAAAATTTTTTTTTCTTGGTCGATTCCAAAGGTTCATTTTTGAAAATAATAAACCAAAAGGCACTGTGAAAAAGTAAAAGAGTAAAACTCACTTAGATGGGGGGAAAATATGACAGATTTAGGGGTGTCTAATAAAAAGGTGAAGAATTGATGACAGTCTTGAATTCGTTGAAAGAGCTGGTGAACTTATCGAGGTCTTGATAGAGGGATAAAAGATGATTTGCTAGGCGTGGTATTCTGTGGAGTGGGCGGTGTTGAAGAAAGTTGTACGGGGAGAATGAGACGTAGCATGGGTGAGAGTGGCGCGTGGAGACTTTTTTTTTGAAAGGCTTTTATTGAGACCATTTAGAAAATAAATATACCTCATTGACATAGGGTTCACACGTATTTAAAACTCACAGTACTTTTTGGCATGGAAAAAGCACTTAAATAACAATTTGGTCAAAAAGAAAAACAAACTTTGCTAGGTATGTGTTTTACAATTCACATTTCAATGATGTCCAAAATATGGCGAGGTCGTTGCAATCTTGGGTTGAATGGCTGGACGAATCCTTCACTTGCAAGGTGGTTTTAATGCTCAGCATTGCGTGTAACGAATGTTCGCATTGAAGCTTCACGACATTCCTGTGGAGTTCCGAGGTCGAAGTCACTGTAAATTGTCGAATTTCTTACGAAAGGTGGAGTATGAACAATTCTCGTCTGTAGTAGTCTATTCTGCTGCTGTTCCACTCGTCGAAACTGAGAGGAAGAACATGTTCCCCATATTGGCAGAGCGTAGGTCCAGAGTGGCTTGATAAAAACTTTGTAAATAAGTATTTTATTTTCAATTGGCAGGGCTGGATTGTCAAGCAGGTACTTCAGCTGAGACGTTCTAACAGTGCATCGCTGTAATAGGTCACTGATATGTTCAGCAAACGTCAGTTTTCTGTCCAACGTGACTCCCAAATATTTGTGAGATTGGACAGAAGGAATTGTTTCCCCCATAAAATTAAGCAGTACATCGACATACCGCCTTTTGTATGTGAATGTAATGGTGCACGATTTGGCTGGATTAATTTTTAGTCGCCAGCGGTTACACCAATGTCCAAGTTCAGTGATGAACTCTTGGAGGTTATTGGCTGCCGCATGACAATCAACATCTCTTACTGCGTAAATGAGATCATCAGCAAATAGTCCTGAGAAGTCTGGTGTGGATGGAAGGGGGAGATCATGGCAATAAAAAATGTACAGGTACGGTCCCAGCACGCTGCCCTGGGGGACACCAGCTCCTATTTCGCGCCGCGTTGACAGTTCATTTTGGACAGTCACTTCGAAAGTCCGTTTATCAAGGTACTAACGAGGAATGTCAAACAAGTTGTTAGGCAGATGAGGCTGGATTTTCAATAATAATCCGTCATGCCACAATCGGTCAAACGCTTGCTCGGCGTCGAAAAATGCTGCACGGCATACGTGCATGTTGTGATATGCTTGTTTGATGTATGCCGTGAATCGTTGAAGTTGAAGTGGGCATGACAGGTTTTCTCTGAAACCGAACTGTTGTTGTGGCAGCAAATGCTCTGTACAGTGAAGCATCAGGGGTAGTAGGAGCCGCTCAAAGATTTTGGAGAGAGTTGACAACAAGCTAATGGGCCGGTACGAGGAAATTTCGTTGCGTGGAGACTTGAGGAACCCTGAAGTTTAACCTAGACAGAAGGTCGGGCGAGGAGATCCTGTTGTGGAGCAGCTTGTGCAGGAAAGACATGTCTGCCAGCAGTCGGCGCTTCTCCAACGTCTGAAGGCGGCATCTACCAAGGAGAGCGTCGTAGTCGATTTCATCCCCAGGAATACCAAGCTTGTAGGCTACGTAACGGAGAAATCGCCGCTGAACTCTTTCCAGGGTATACTTATGGGTGGCATAAAAGGGAGACCACACTTGAGAACCATACTCCAGCTTTGGTAGCACCAAGGCCTGGTGTTATGACGGCGTGTCGGCGTGTGAAGGCGATCGGCTTCACGTCGGTTTGTCGATTTAATTGGTTCCTACTCAACGAAAACAAAGGACGGGACAACACTCTATGCCCGGCGCGGGTTACCGCCTGACCGTGTGCAAGAGTGTTTCAGGACTTCAGCTCAGATACATACCTAGGCGCGATTGCTCGCCGACCAGAGGAATGCACCACATTTACCTAGACCTAGTTGGGGGCAGACAACTACTAGGGTAAATGGGAGCAGAAGCCAGCGCGATGAGCTTTATCGCATACCGAGACCTCGGAGGAACTGTGGGCTTCAGAGAGAAGGCGAGGTAGAGCGAGAAATAATCAAGTCGAGTTTTCGAAGACGAATGCATGAAGGGGAAGCCCTGAGTTCTCCTTTTATATAGGTCAAACAAGGTAAGGGGAGAGTGGAAAAGGTGACGTCAAGTGATGTCACTGTTCCCCGTACCTCACCTTACCTACGTGGCATGATGAGTCACTCAGGGTTTCCCTTGTCCTTTATTGGAGAACTAAAACGGTTAAGAGTATGAGTCATTACACCTTGCATAGAAGTACAATTGGCTCAACCTTATTGAACTCTCCAGTGTTCCTCTTGATAAAACCCAGGGTTCTCATCGCACCAGCCGCAGCAACCTCGACATGCTTGTTGAAATTGAGCTGCTCATCACAGATGACTCCCAGATCCTTTATCTCCGTAACTCTCAAGAGAGGGGCACCACAGAGGTGATAGTTGTGAGTCAGGTGATGGTCGCTTCTATGGAAAGATATAACTGAGCACTTAGCAGGGTTTAGAAATAGGGGGGTTTATTTTGAGATTTCCCAGCAGCTGATTTCAAAGTTCTATGAACACTGCAAATCACCGGGTGCACTAAACTCTTCAAAAAGGTTGTCGAGTGCTGTGATGGGTCTACTTGCGTCTCGCCGTCGAAGGACGAGCAGCCGTTCCTTGGTCTAGCGACGTTTGTGTAAATTAGGCTGTACTTAGTTTTCACCGCTCATTTCAGAATTTGACGGTTCTTCCCTGCCTCATTAAATTGTGAGGAGAAGATAACTGTTATTGAATCTCTGTATACTTGGGTGACGAATCAAGCAGAAAACATTATTATCAGGGGCGTCAGGTGAGAACATTCGTCAGGCAAACAGCTTGGCAAGTCTTAGAGGAATAAACAATAATGAAAAAGCTGCAAATTAATACATAAAGGTTTATTATTTTTCTGTATAGATCACTCGCAAGCAAAGAACTCATGTTTGGCATTGTCACTACCTACTAACCATGCTTTCGCTTCATAATCGGGTTGATTTAGCTGAAATGAACGCTTCACACTTCATTCGAAGAAATATAGAGTCCCTCCATTAACAGATATGATTACTGGTTGCTTAAGAAATGAAAATCCATGACATCTTCCAAGTTTCTCTGCTCTCAAGGTCACACAGCTCCTCGATTGTTTGCCTTGGTTGACGCAGTGGTAGTGGGGGTTAGTAGCCATTTGCGCAGTCGCTTCTATCAGTCCGAGGATGAAGATTTTCATAGGGGACCGTCTACACACCAACCCGCACAATCCCTGAAAAATTTCATAGAAAACGGACAATGACTTCGTATAGTTATGCCCGTTACAAGGAATTCGTGACTGGCAGACAGACAGACACACATACAGATAGACAGACAGACACGGAACCAAAATTGTTCAGAAAGGTCTAAAACGCAAAACGCGAGTGAAAATTTTGATTTTGGAGAACTTTTTTTTCATCCTTGAAAAGTGAAAACAAAGCTTCCGCTACCTTGGTAGACTCGGAAGCAAAATCGAACAGCAATCGCATTTTTGACCGACTTCAACGCGCCGAGGTACTTTTTTCTCCGAGCACCTTGCGTTTCTTTATTCTGGTACCAATCTGTCTGATTCCTTTTGAAATGTGTTTTACCAGCATCCGTGGTGGTCCCGTTCCAAACAGATTTCATTTTTCTTTGTTAAATGTGCCTTAAATTTGTGAAAGAAGTTGAAAAACGTGGTCCCCGTTTTCGGGAATATTGATCCACATTCACTTTTCTTCACCTGTGACTTCCTACTGAGCCGATGACGGACTATTTGTGTATAGTCGAATTGAAGGTCTGATTGTAAGCTTAAAATTATATGCTATATGAGGGGTTCCGATAACTAAAAGGTGCTGAGGGGATGAGGAAGGGGGAAATTATAGTGGGTTATTCGCTCAGACCCTGCATGAGCCGTTTCAAATGTGTTTATGAATGCTCAAGTATGTGGGTTTTCCTACCAAGTATGAGCGATATAGTACAGTTACGTGTAGAGGGTTTTCTACCAAGTGGGTGTAGCACATAGCTCCCTCATCACCGATAACATGATTGGGTAGGTAAGGGTATAGGAGATCGGCAGAAGTGCATAGTGCTTACCAAATATGAAGGATATAATAGTACAGTTAGGTGATGGGATAGTTTTCTACCAAGTGGGTGTAGCACATAGCTCCCTTGTCAATCATGTCATGGTTGAGTTGTTGAATTGTATTGTCAGAACTACCAAGTAGCTATCAAATATGAGGGAAGTGTGACGATCCTACATTTGTAGAAGGGACAATCCAATTTGGTTTGTTCCCGATTTTTTGTAGCTACGCCTTTGGGGATAAGCGATTCATAGAAATATGCAATCGAATTTCTCTTCGGGCTGATTATTCTAAACACTGGTTTGAAGGGGTAGGATCGTCACACCCTCCTCTGACTCAAATATGAGCAATAAGGTGTAATTCACATTTGTTGTACAGATTGAAATTCAACCTATATTGTTACAGAACTCGAACAGTTAGGGGATAAGAGAGTAGATTGCTAAGTAGGAAAGTGACCCAAATACCACATATGGAATATACACATATGGAAACTGATCCGGATTACAGAATGTGGTCCACCCTACGGCGTCTGGTTCACCTTACTGAAGCTGATTCACAGTATGGAAATAGATCTACATTACGAAAACTGATCTAAAAACTGCGGGTAAATTAAATTCAAATCTAAATTGAGGACCACTAACGTAAGATCAAAATCACGAAACAAATCATGAAATTGTAATAACTCGGAAACAAAGTGTCTAAAAACAAAAGTCGAGGAGGCGATTTTGGTTGCAAATTCGTTAAAGAATTGACTCCTGCAGTTCGGAGAGCCTGTTTGGTTAATATTCTGTACAAATATTTCTATACGTCTCTTCGAAAATGTGTTCAAATCGGCAAAGTTGCTTCAAAAATGGCTGAAAATGGGTTTTAATTTCGTGAAACATTGATGATGAGCTTCAATTTTATAGCAGTTTGTTTTATTTATAAAAATGTTAACATAATTTGTGTGTTTACATTTTTGTGAATTTAAAATGTGATATCGAGTAGCAGTTCTGATCCATCAAGTCCGTCTGCCCGGAAGTTGTGGCGAGAGATGGAAGGTTTGAGTGACGACCCTCCTGTGGCGAGGACACACTGACTGAGGTACCGAGGCGTGCGTAGTGAGCGGAGCAGTTCGAAGTGTACGCCTGTAGTGGGATGGCGGGAGAGGGGAGGGGAGGGGGTAAAGTGAATGAAGTATGCATGAGATGACGAGAGGGAGGTGTGAAGCCTTCAGGCGCATCCTCCTCCGGGGAATCCCAGGTCTCTTAATTCGACTACCCCTCCCACCACACACCTTTTCATCCCCACACCGCCGCTCCCACCACAATCCTCCCGTCTACACTACACGACCCTCAGCCGCAATACCCCAGCTCCCTCCCGCCGCCGCCGTCTAGCGTCCAATTTGCGGAGATGATTAAAGTGGTTACCGCAATTTAAATGAGTTGCGCTTCATCTTTTATTACCGCCCTCCTCCACTCACTCGACCCATTATTCCCACGCTACCGTCACCAGTGTGTGTGAGTGTTCCTGATAGTGTGCGCGTGTGTGGAGGCGGAAAAGCGAGGGGAGGAGAAGAGTCGACTAGACGGACCTCAAAGGCGGCCTCAGATCCATTCAAAGGCTGATTGAGTCTCCCCGATCGGACTATCAGTCCTCTCAATCCCCAGTTTTTGCGTGGTGGGCGCCGAAGGCTGACTTTTGAAAAGCAACTTCTTCTTTAGTCGCTTTCACGAAGCCCAAATTGTGAGTGAGAATGTACCTGAGAGATCCAGAAACTCGGAATACAGTGTACCCAGTGTAGTGGATACGTGATTGAGGTCTGTCCAGTGAACATGACCCATACTCGACCCTGTGTAGAGGACACCCACTGTACTTAGCCCCTCTTATGGTCACCTGCTGTCTGCCTAGTGAACTTGACCCATACTCGACCCAGTGTAGAGGATACCCACTGTACTTAGCCCCTCTTATGGTCACCTGCTGTCTGTCTAGTGAACATGACCCATACTCGACCCAGTGTAGAGGACACCCACTGTACCTACTTAGCCCCTCTTATGGTCACCTGCTGTCTGTCTAGTGAACATGACCCATACTCGACCCAGTGTAGAGGACACCCACTGTACTTAGCCCCTCTTATGGTCACCTGCTGTCTGTCTAGTGAACATGACCCATACTCGACCCAGTGTAGAGGACACCCACTGTACTTAGCCCCTCTTATGGTCACCTGCTGTCTGTCTAGTGAACATGACCCATACTCGACCCAGTGTAGAGGACACCCACTGTACTTAGCCCCTCTTATGGTCACCTGCTGTCTGTCTAGTGAACATGACCCATACTCGACCCAGTGTAGAGGACACCCACTGTACTTAGCCCCTCTAATGGTCACCTGCTGTCTGTCTAGTGAACATGACCCATACTCGACCCTGTGTAGAGGATACCCACTGTACTTAGCCCCTCTTATGGTCACCTGCTGTCTGTCTAGTGAACATGACCCATACTCGACCCAGTGTAGAGGACACCCACTGTACTTAGCCCCTCTTATGGTCACCTGCTGTCTGTCTAGTGAACATGACCCATACTCGACCCTGTGTAGTGGACACCCACTGTACTTAGCCCCTCTTATGGTCACCTGCTGTCTGTCTAGTGAACATGACCCATACTCGACCCAGTGTAGAGGACACCCACTGTACTTAGCCCCTCTTATGGTCACCTGCTGTCTGTCTAGTGAACATGACCCATACTCGACCCTGTGTAGAGGATACCCACTGTACTTAGCCCCTCTTATGGTCACCTGCTGTCTGTCTAGTGAACATGACCCATACTCGACCCAGTGTAGAGGACACCCACTGTACTTAGCCCCTCTTATGGTCACCTGCTGTCTGTCTAGTGAACATGACCCATACTCGACCCTGTGTAGTGGACACCCACTGTACTTAGCCCCTCTTATGGTCACCTGCTGTCTGTCTAGTGAACATGACCCATACTCGACCCAGTGTAGAGGACACCCACTGTACTTAGCCCCTCTAATGATCACCTGCTGTCTGTCTAGTGAACATGACCCATACTCGACCCTGTGTAGAGGACACCCACTGTACTTAGCCCCTCTTATGGTCACCTGCTGTCTGTGTAGTGGACACGAGATTGAGGTCTGTCCTGTGAACATGACCCATACTCGACCCAGTGTAGAGGATACCCACTGTACTTAGCCCCTCTTATGGTCACCTGCTGTCTGTCTAGTGAACATGACCCATACTCGACCCTGTGTAGAGGACACCCACTGTACTTAGCCCCTCTTATGGTCACCTGCTGTCTGTCTAGTGGACATGACCCATACTCGACCCTGTGTAGAGGACACCCACTGTACATAGCCCCTCTTATGGTCACCTGCTGTCTTTCTAGTGGACATGACCCATACTCGACCCTGTGTAGAGGACACCCACTGTACTTAGCCCCTCTTATGGTCACCTGCTGTCTGTCTAGTGGACATGACCCATACTCGACCCTGTGTAGAGGACATCCACTGTACTTAGCCCCTCTTATAGTCACCAGCTGTCTGTCTAGTGGACATGACCCATACTCGACCCTGTGTAGAGGACACCCACTGTACTTAGCCCCTCTTATGGTCACCTGCTGTCTGTCTAGTGGACATGACCCATACTCGACCCTGTGTAGAGGACACCCACTGTACTTAGCCCCTCTTATGGTCACCAGCTGTCTGTCTAGTGGACATGACCCATACTCGACCCTGTGTAGAGGACACCCACTGTACTTAGCCCCTCTTATGGTCACCTGCTGTCTGTCTAGTGGACATGACCCATACTCGACCCTGTGTAGAGGACACCCACCGTACTTAGCCCCTCTTATGGTCACCTGCTGTCTGTCTTGTGGACATGACCCATACTCGACCCTGTGTAGAGGACACCCACTGTACTTAGCCCCTCTTATGGTCACCTGCTGTCTGTCTAGTGGACATGACCCATACTCGACCCTGTGTAGAGGACACCCACTGTACTTAGCCCCTCTTATGGTCACCTGCTGTCTGTCTAGTGGACATGACCCATACTCGACCCTGCGTAGAGGACACCCACTGTACTTAGCCCCTCTTATGGTCACCTGCTGTCTGTCTAGTGGACATGACCCATACTCGACCCTGTGTAGAGGACACCCACTGTACTTAGCCCCTCTTATAGTCACCAGCTGTCTGTCTAGTGGACATGACACATACTCGACCCTGTGTAGAGGACACCCACTGTACTTAGCCCCTCTTATGGTCACCTGCTGTCTGTCTAGTGGACATGACCCATACTCGACCCTGTGTAGAGGACACCCACTGTACTTAGCCCCTCTTATGGTCACCTGCTGTCTGTCTAGTGGACATGACCCATACTCGACCCTGTGTAGAGGACACCCACTGTACTTAGCCCCTCTTATAGTCACCTGCTGTCTGTCTAGTGGACATGACCCATACTCGACCCTGTGTAGAGGACACCCACTGTACTTAGCCCCTCTTATGGTCACCTGCTGTCTGTCTAGTGGACATGACCCATACTCGACCCTGCGTAGAGGACACCCACTGTACTTAGCCCCTCTTATGGTCACCTGCTGTCTGTCTAGTGGACATGACCCATACTCGACCCTGTGTAGAGGACACCCACTGTACTTAGCCCCTCTTATAGTCACCAGCTGTCTGTCTAGTGGACATGACACATACTCGACCCTGTGTAGAGGACACCCACTGTACTTAGCCCCTCTTATGGTCACCTGCTGTCTGTCTAGTGGACATGACCCATACTCGACCCTGTGTAGAGGACACCCACTGTACTTAGCCCCTCTTATGGTCACCAGCTGTCTGTCTAGTGGACACCATGGTGGCACCACCATTAGTTCCATGGTGGTACAAAAAATAATTCATGAAAATCCAGAGGAGTAATGAGAATTTTTCCTGAATTTCAAAGCTTGGGTACAATTAGTAAGCTATAAAGGAATCGAAATATTGAAAAACTGGATGTTTTGTGAATATTATCCCCCACTCGCCCCCTCATCATGCTGATTTTGATACTCTGGTGAAATAGTGTGCAATTCGGAAGATTTTTGAGTCGATCAAAAAAGAAACACGCAAATCGGTTGGAAATTGAGGCCTGGGCAGACGACACAAGATTTTGTCACACACACACAGACATGCACGAACGAACATATGGTTTTTTCACCGATTTGGATTCAGAATGTTATAAAACGGATTAGTGTGGAGCTATTTTTTTCTGGTGTGTGTTGTCCAACTTCACCCCAGATCGATCGCATAAGGACGCCCAAGTCTTACTGTGAGACGTCCTAAAAACGAAGAACACCAGAATTAGTCACAAAAGGGAACGAATAAACGAATTTTAGTCTATCTGTGAGCGACCAGATAAATAACTCGACAATCACAGAAGTAAACAGCCAAAAAATCCAAAAGCCTTCATTTTTCATGTCAAAAGAGAACAAAAGAAAATAAGGGACCTTGTCAAAACATTTAAGAACTGTTTTTGTGTCTATTTTGAGCAAGTTAGAAGATTCAGAGTAAAAATCCGATTAACAGGCGATGAGAAAAACGTAATTTGCGCTACCACGTACAAAAACAAAATAAATATTCAACCCCACTTTATAAAATGAGCCCACTTTAACTTAACGTACAAAAAAATTATCATTTAATGTGAAACCCTATTGCTGCGCCTCAGCGAGGGCCATCGATCACTCACCCGACACCAAGTTGAGACCCCCAACACTGCTTTTCCAGGGAACACTCCTCTGTCAACTATATTTTATAAATTTCACAAGTGAAACACCGTTCGCACTGAAAGAGAGAAATAATTAATCATCAAAATATATTAATAATGCAGAGGTTACCCCGCTTAGGTTCAACGGTTGTGAAATCAATGAATAAAACGCTCGACGACGAAATCCTGAACGTCTCCAAGTATAAAGTTTATTCATTAAGAAAAATATTTTTTTTAGCAGCACATTAATCGAGGGCATCAAGAGTATTAGGGAGGTCGGTGACAAGGGAGAACTGTCACGGTTCCTGGCTCACTAAAAATAATTTGCTTAAATTAGAATAGAGCGTGCTTGAAAGGGTCCTGCTGAATATTTATGGCGCGTCACAATCTTATCGCCTGCTGGGTTTTCCGGTCCTTTATAACCGTAACTCCGGACGCGTCTACTGAGAGCAGCAGTGAGTGTAATCAGGCTACTAATCACTAGTTTCGCGTTCGGATGACAAGGACTTCCCTCGTGCGACTCGGCGAATGAATTTACTACGTGGTTACTAATGGCGAATATCGGCCAATATATGAAAACACAAAGATTTATTATTATCTTTATAGATCACTCGCCTGCAAAGAACACAGCTTGACTACTTTCATTACCTACCTTCCATATTTTCGCTTAACAATGAGGTTGTTTTGAATACGCTTTACACTCAATTCGGGAAAATGAAGAGTTTTGGAAATTGGAAATTTTATTACTGGTTGTTAAGGACAACTCGGAGGAACGAACAGCGATCACCTTTTTATCAGCTAAAATTTGAACTAAGATCAGACCTCTTTCATGATTCACACTCGTGTTTCTGATTTATCGTAAGTCCAACCCTTAAGTCCTCGTAGGGAGCGGAAGGTTTGTCGTACAGAGCTCAGGAAGGTCTCTAAATAATTTAAAAATTCAATACTAATTTCAAATTGATGAAAAAACAATACCTTTATATCGAAATTTTTTGAGCTAGGGCGTTTAACGGTACACATGTGTCAATTCCGCGCTGTAGCAGCAATGTTGGTTCTTTTGCGACATTTTTCCAATGGTTCGTCCGATTTTGATGAGAATTATAGGGACTAACCCTCAAAATATTCTTTTTGGATGTTATAACGCTGCAAATTATTACACAATGGTTTATTATTTTTTATTTTTCTATATAGATCACTCGTCTGCAAAGCCACCAACCATCCAACATGAAGAAAAACATCGATCGCATTTCGGTCAGCTAAAATTTGAACGGAGATTAGGCCTCTTTTGCGATTAACACTCGTGTTTCTGATTTATCGTACGTCAAACCCTTAAATTCTCGTAGGGATCAAACGGTTTGTCCTACAGAGCTCCGCGTGGTCCTAAAAAAATTCTATAGAATCATAAATTGGAGTAAAAACAATACCTTTATATCGAAATTTTTTGAGTTAGGGCGTTTTCAAATTTTCAAAATTTATTTTGGAACCCTTAGAAGTGACCTACATCAACCAAAATCTTCGGAACACAACTAGACCCCAAATGGTGCCTACATACCAAATTTCATCAAAATCGCTCAATGCTAAGTGGCAAAAGTGCAGCGTACGGTGTACGGCGGACGGACGGCCAAATTTTTATTCAATTTTTGGATTCTACGTTCCTTGAAACGTAAACCATCAAATTTTGAGGGGGTGTTAAAAAACATATTTTCCTGGCCAATTCTAAATGTGCATTATTGAAAATTATAAACCGAAATCTGAACTCAGTACGACGAACCAAAAAATTAGTTACATCTTCAAACGTGAGCTGTTCTAAACCTCAATTTTGGTTTATCATTTTTAATTAACCTTTTTTTCTCTTTCATTTTTGCTCCATGGCGTTATTCCACAAAAACCCCCGTGTTAATTAAAGGTATATACTAGAAGAACATCCTCTAAATATTTGGTTCCAATCGGATGAGTAGTTCCTGAGAAAAAGGAACAAATAAGCTCAAAAACGTAATTTTCCTAGAGAGTGGTTTGAATCATAGACGTGCAGCCGAGTTAGGGTGGTCAGATTTATCGAAATTTTAATGACTATTCTTGGCTGTTTCCAACCAATGGGACTGCGGTATCAACTCTCGATAGTTCAACAGCGATATATATCTAATAGAATACATCGTTTAGCATCGAAACCTCCTAGAATGATGGCCTGTGTGAAGGTTTACTTGGCTTTTTATCGTCTTGTTTTCGCGTTCGTGTTGTGATGAAGTTTTCAATCGAAAATGTCGAGATCTACGCGGATTTTCAATAACAAAAAGAAAGTCCGGTCTTTATTGAAATGTGAGTTGATAATTTATACCGTCAAATAATTACTTATCATAATAAAAGTTATTTTATATCCTGTTCCCTCGCAAAAGTGGAGAGGTATTATAAATAATGCAAGTTTCTCACGACTAGAGAGTACTCACGAATACTCTCTACATGTCTGTAAACAATATAACCGTTGTAATTAATTTTTTTCAATTATTGTTTCTCTTATTGGGCTGACTAGCCCGTGTTATACTAAATAAATAAATCTCCCAGCACTAGTGACTCCCTAGGTTACAACCCAAATTTGGAGCTCCTCTACTCATCGGATTAAGATTTTTTTTTTTTTAAGTCCGAAATTAAGTTTATTTAAATTTTGGACAAAAAAAAATTTTGTGCGTCTAGACCAAAAATCGACATATGTGTTGCTTTAAAATGTCAACTCTTATTTTTCAACCCTTAGAGGTGACTGATATCAACCAAAACCGTCGGGGCACAACTAGACCCCAAATGAAGCCATGTAGGTACCTACCAAATTTCATCAAAATCGGTCCATGGGAACTAAGGAAAGTACAGCGTACGGCGGACGGACGGAAACATCTTTTATTAGATTTTTGGACTCTACGTACCTTGAAACAAAAACCATCAAATTTTGAAGGGGGTTAAAAAATGTTTTTCATGGCCGATTCCAAAGGTTCATTATTAAAAATAATAAACCAAAATCTGTGAGCTGGCTGGGTTGTGTTACTTTCACAATAATGAAGTGTTTATCAGATGTTATTAAGTGTCAGGAATTTAGTGAAAATATTATGTCTGTCAGATATGCACGATCATGTCGGGAAATCCGAACTCCGAAGGGTTGAATCAACTCGGTGACGGCGCACAAGACCTACCCCTCCTTCAAGACGGCTCGGTTGTGCGGGTTTTGCATAGCGACTCCTTCAATGTGGTGCAGAACCGTTAATAAATGGTGTTGGTGTTCTGACATAGTTACTGTTCGCAGATAGAAAGAATGCGGCTGGCCAATTTTCTGAAGGGTATACCTGCTAACATAGACGACTACCTGTTCCAAAATCTTAGGTAGCCTGTTGAGTCACGCTGGGGAAAGGGCCGAGCCTCAGTAATCGTAATCCAGGCATCGAAAAACTCGAGTCATAATAAGGTAGAGAGCCCCTCCACTCTGCCAATTGTTAGGAAGGATTTTTAACTCGAATGTGAGTTCACTTGCCCTTCTGTTTACCCTTTAGTCGCCTTTATAATTTGAAAGAAGCATCATCCTTTACTGGAAGCGTGATTTTATTTTTGAATGTATATTCTCCTAATTGATAAGACTTTCCTAAGGGTAAGGAACCTGTTTTATTTTTTATTAGTGTTCTATATTCGTTGTGTTTTGCCTGTAATAAATCAATCCTATCACTTCATCATCGGTCGGTAGTCAACAGCAGGTAGGAGAATGACGATGTTTTTGGGATTGTAATACACATGGACACCTCACCAAACCATCCGCATTCTTTCAATCTGCAAACAGTACCAGTCAGTGACATAGGTCTCTAGTAAGTTAATTGGGCATGACAGATACGAGGAAAATCCACTCGTAATACTTTTTAACACTATTTTCGAAATTATTCATATTATAAATGCCATGCCTACAAAAAAAGGGGGTTAGAATGTCCAAGTAAAATGCTTCCGAGGCTACCAAGATAGCGGAAGCAATGTTTTCACTTTTCAAGGTTGAATAAAAACACGCTTTTGTGCCCTATTACTTTGCACAATAATGAAGTGTTTAGCAGATGTTATTAAGTGTCAGGAATTTAGTGAAAATATTATGTCTAAATCAGATATGCACGATCATGTAGGGAAATCCGAACTCCGAAGGGTTGAATCAATTCGGTGACGGCGCACAAGACCTACCCCTCCTTCAAGACGGCTCGGTTGTGCGGGTTTTGCATAGCGACTCCTTCAATGTGGTGCAGAACCGTTAATAAATGGTGGTGTTCTGACATAGTTACCAGTCAGTGACAAAGGTCTCTAATAAGTTAATTGGGCATGACAGTAACGAGGAAAATCCACTCGTAATACTTTTTAACACTATTTTCGAAATTATTCATATTATAAATGCCATGCCTACAAAAAAAGGGGGTTAGAATGTCCAAGTAAAATGCTTCCGAGGCTACCAAGATAGCGGAAGCAATGTTTTCACTTTTCAAGGTTGAATAAAAACACGCTTTTGTGCCCTATTACTTTGCACAATAATGAAGTGTTTAGCAGATGTTATTAAGTGTCAGGAATTTAGTGAAAATATTATGTCTAAATCAGATATGCACGATCATGTAGGGAAATCCGAACTCCGAAGGGTTGAATCAATTCGGTGACGGCGCACAAGACCTACCCCTCCTTCAAGACGGCTCGGTTGTGCGGGTTTTGCATAGCGACTCCTTCAATGTGGTGCAGAACCGTTAATAAATGGTGGTGTTCTGACATAGTTACCAGTCAGTGACAAAGGTCTCTAATAAGTTAATTGGGCATGACAATTACGAGGAGAATCCACTCGTAATACTTTTTAACACTAGTTTGGAAATTATTCATATTATAAATGCCATGCCTACAAAAAAGGGGGAAGAATGTCCAAGTAAAATGCTTCCGAGACTACCAAGATGGCGGAAGCAATGTTTTCACTTTTCAAGGTTGAATAAAAACACGCTTTTGGGCCCTTTGATATTTTTGGGACTTTGGACTCCTTCGAGTGGCCCAAAAATTCTTGCCAACGAACTTGTTATGATGTCGTGAAGATGACGTCCTTACATCGAAAGCGCTCGCCTCCTGTACTCGACTTGCTGGTTACGACGGATTTGGAGATACCTAATAAATAAACATACTTAACCGTTGTTTTTTTTTTTTTTTTGTTTTTTGGTTTATTATTTTCAATAATAAGCCTTTGGAATCGAGCAAGAAAAAAAATTCTAACCCCCCCTCAAAATTTGATGTTTTACGTTTCAAGGTACGTAGAATCCGAAAATCAAATAAAAAAATTTCCGTCCGTCCGCCGTACGCCGTACGCCGTACGCGGCACTTTTCTTAGCAACACTGGACCGATTTGGTTCAAATTTGGTATATGGGCTCCATTTGGGGTCTAGTTGTGCCGCGAAGCTTTTGGTTGATGTAGGTCACTCCTAAGGGGTGAAAATTAAGGGTTGAAATTTTCACGAGTGCCCTAGCTCGAAAACTCTCGAAATAAAGGTATCGTTTTTTCACCAATTTTAAATAGTACAGAATTTTTAAAAATTTTTGAGACCACCCGGAGCTCTGTAGGACAAACCGTTCGGTCCCTACGAGTATTTGAAGGTTTTCCTTCGATAAAACAGAATCATGAGTGTGAATCGCAAAAGAGGTCTAATCGCCGTTCAAATGTTATCTGACTAAAATGCGATCGCAGTTCATTTCTTCGATTTTGTATACAGTTTTGCCTTCTGCGTAATCAGTAATCAAATTTCCATATCAAGCTTTCTATTTTTCGAATCGAGTGTGAAGCGTTTAGTTCTTTCTAATAAACTTGATTGTGACGGTGTGAAGCCATTATAGTGTGGTAAGTAGTACCTACCAATAGTTGGTAGGTAAAAAAAAATTGGTAGGTAAAAACAATGTTTGTAGGTAAAAAACGCTGCAAATCATTGCTCACTGATCAGATCACTGATCAGCTGAGTGAGCTCCGAAGCCATTTTCATTGCTATTGAATGGAAGTGCTCTTCCAGGCGTCTCCAGCATTCGAGGAGATCTTCTTCACTCCTCACATCACTGATCAGCTGAGTGAGCTCGAAAGCCATTTTCAATCCTATTGAATGGAGGTGCTCTTCCAGGCGTCTCCAGCATTCGAGGAGATCTTCTTCACTCCTCACATCACTGATCAGCTGAGTGAGCTCCAAAGCCATTTTCAATCCTATTGAATGGAGGTGCTCTTCCAGGCGTCTCCAGCATTCGAGGAGATCTTCTTCACTCCTCACATCACTGATCAGCTGAGTGAGCTCGAAAGCCATTTTCAATCCTATTGAATGGAAGTGCTCTTCCAGGCGTCTCCAGCATTCGAGGAGATCTTCTTCACTCTTCTGATCACTGATCAGCTGAGTGAGCTCCGAAGCTATTTTCAATCCTATTGAACGCAGGAGCTGAAATTTGAGAGGGAAGGTCAAGGGAGAATACACATGGTGGTAGGTGCTATTGATGGAGAACCAGTGATCTATACAGAAGGGTGATCTATACAGAAAATAATAAACCTTTGAGCAATGATTTGCAGCGTTTTTCCAATCGAGTGTGAAGCGTTTAGTTCTTTCTAATAAACTTGATTGTGAAGGTGTGAAGCCAGTATGGTGTGGTAGGTAGTACCTAGCTGGTAGGTAAAAAAAAGTTGGTAGGTAAAAAAAATGTTGGTGGGTAAAAAACGCTGCAAATCATTGCTCAAAAGCTTCTTCATTCTTCAGATCACTGATCAGCTGAGTGAGCTCCGAAGCCATTTTCAATCCTATTGAATGAAAGTGCTCTTCCAGGCGTCTCCAGCGTTCGAGGAGATCTTCTTCACTCCTCAGATCACTGATCAGCTGAGTGAGCTCCGAAGCCATTTTCAATCCTATTGAATGGAAGTGCTCTTCCAGGCGTCTTCAGCATTCGAGGAGATCTTCTTCACTCTTCAGATCACTGATCAGCTGAGTGAGCTCCGAAGTCATTTACAATCCTATTGAACGCAGGAAGCTGAAATTTGAGAGGGAAGGTCAAGGGAGAATACAGATGGTGGTAGGTGCTATTGATGGAGAACCAGTGATCTATACAGAAAATAATAAACCTTTGAGCAATGATTTGCAGCGTTTTTTAATTAATGGTTTTCTTATTGGGCTGACTATCCCGTGTTATACTAAATGAATAAATAAAAAAATGCAATAGCAAGCTTTCGCTTCGTGAAATAGTCGAACTAGTCTGGATGTGGTGCAAGTAAATAGCCTGCGGCACGAAGGTCGGGTTCCCCGTAGACACCCTCGAGTCCGGTAGACAGACTGTGAGGCGTGTACCAAAATTAATTGAAAACCGCACGTGGTATCCCGTGAGGTGGAAGAAACGTCGATTTATTCTATCCAAGGATTCATTGTTCGATGTATTAAAAACCCGGCGCACGTGTAATCCTCCGTATAAAAGAACAATCACGTATGAACTGTCAACAGATGATGGCTTACCGTATAGAAATTTGAAGGGAAACTTGACGGGCATTGAGTTCTAAAAAAAGTCATGGCTGGACACATTGTACTCTTCCCATTGGGATTCACCGGAACGTCGATTTTCCCTTTTTCCCCCGGGAGCTCGCCGAGAGTGCATTTGCAGATTTGTTCTCAATATCACAATGAAGGGATGGATGGTATTGACTAAGGTCTAGATGAGTTTCTTTCCTTCAAAGACGATTCGGGTGGTTCCTTCAAAGAGAGGAGAGAGTCGGTCAAATATTCTCGCTCCTTCCAACTTCTCATTCCTCCCACTTGTAAATATTAGAAAAGATATAGGCCGTCGTGAAGAGGCGCGCGGGGGAACTTTTTCCTCCCTTTTTGTACCCCGTATTTGGTTTTCTCGCATTCACTTTTCCCCTCAATATCTCCCAAAATGGCATATACGAGAAAGCGTAGCTTGGAGAATCAAACCCTTTTCATGTAGGTGTTCCATCTCAGTCGTCTTTCAATTCCTCGCTTATTTCCCGGATCTTTGGGTTCACATCGTTTGATCAAGCGATTCGTTGTTTCGGTTAAGTGCTCTCCAAAATATATTAATTCGATGTTTTTGATGCAAGCATTGAGCCTGGGATTATATCGTCATCCCCCTGATAAATATTGATAGTGACTCATGACTATAATAGTTCCTTAGATATTCTTATATATTGTCTTATATATATTAGATATTGTTGAAGTTGAATTGAATATCAAAATTCCCCGTGAAATTTGGGATTCTAAGTCTATTTTGCATCATTTGGGACTACCGATTCCAGAACTTCAAAATACTTTCTCAGAGTCTAAGCTCAATTGAATATCCCCTGAAAAATGAAAAATCACAACAAATAAAAGAAAGTTGAGATGTCCAGACGTTGTGTGATTTTGGATCAATGATTGAACGAGACGTTGTCAGTCACACATAGTTTTATTTCGTATTTCTACAGGGGACCGGTTTCGGACGTCATGCCATCATCAGCCTCTGCAAGTAACAAATGAGGCTGTCAAAATACTTATGGTAATAATGGTAACAATATATTATTTACAGTAGTAGAAAAGAAAAGAAACAATTGTGATGCACGTAAATAGTGGTTAAAATGAATGTTATAAATGTTATGAATGTTTAAATTGCAAGATATGGTAGCAGGAGGCTATGAAAATGTATGACTATGGTAAAAAGGTGTGAATACAAATTTTTGAATTAGAAGAACCGAAACAATTGTTATGCAAGTAAATAGTGATTAACATGAATGAATATGAATGTTTAAATTCAAGGTATGGTAGCAGAAGGATATGAAAAATGTATGGTAAACTAAGGCTATGGTAAAAAGGGCGTGAATACAAATTTTTGAGTGTTAGAAAAGTACAATAGGTAGATAATGAATTTGCTTACTGGGAGAAAATTGACGAATCGCACGTTCGCACTGTGTATGATGTTCGCACTGAATATGTACTGTGAGGGGCAGTCTTATGACAGTGGGTTTTTAAGCGAAACAGCCAGACGGGGAGAAAGGAGCTTTGGAAGAATTGGGAATCTCCCTCACAGTACATATTCAGTGCGAACATCATACACAGTGCGAACGTGCGATTCGTCAATTTTCTCCCAGTAAGCAAATTCATTATCTACCTATTGTACTTTTCTAACACTCAAAAATTTGTATTCACGCCCTTTTTACCATAGCCTTAGTTTACCATACATTTTTCATATCCTTCTGCTACCATACCTTGCAATTTAAACATTCATATTCATTCATGTTAATCACTATTTACTTGCATAACAATTGTTTCGGTTCTTCTAATTCAAAAATTTGTATTCACACCTTTTTACCATATCTTTCTTTACCATACATTTTCATAGCCTCCTGCTACCATATCTTGCAATTTAAACATTCATAACATTTATAACATTCATTTTAACCACTATTTACGTGCATCACAATTGTTTCTTTTCTTTTCTACCACTGTAAATAATATATTGTTACCATTATTACCATAAGTATTTTGACAGCCTCATTTGTTACTTGCAGAGGCTGATGATGGCATGACGTCCGAAACCGGTCCCCTGTAGAAATACGAAATAAAACTATGTGTGACTGACAACGTCTCGTTCAATCACAAATAAAAGAGTTTATTCGTACAGTTTGAGTTAATGAGCGAGTTTTCAAGAAAAAAAAGAAGAAGGTACGGTTGAGAAAATCGAAATATTATGTATATTGAGTATACATAATATATATACAGAGAGAGTATTCTGCTTTGTGGGTATAGCACATAGCACGAACAGTTAAAATTATACGATAAACCTCGGTTAAAAATTTTAAAAAAATTAACAGAAGAAAAACTCTCCTCATAGAGACCCACACTTTGTGTTCCGAATCTAAGAAAGTATCGGAAGTATTGTGTTCACTTTTCAGGGTTGGAAAAAAAATTCTCCAAAATCAGAATTTCCACTCGCGTTTTACGTTTCAGACCTTTCTGAACAATTTTGGTCCCGTATCTGTGTGTCACTCATGAAATCCTTGCCACAGACATAACTTACACATTTTTCATCCGATGTCGGTGGTATTTTCAGGGATTGTGCGGGTTGGCATGTAGATGGTCCCCTATGAGGGTAGTGCTAAGTACTTAGAGCTTGATGTTTCGGGATTAACTTCTACGCATCGGATCATTTATACAATCGGGTTATGGATACGAGGAAGCTGTGTGCCACACCCACTTGGCAGACGTTTTTGAAATTGAACGTTTATCAGAAATTTCGTTCTAAATCAGAATATACCATGACTAGGCCATTTACTATAAACTTGATGATAAACCATAAAAACACGTTTTTGGACCCTATTTTTGGGACTTTGGACCCCTCACACCCGAAAATTCTGGCTAACGAGCTTATCCTTTCTTTTGTTATTACAAACATTTCGGCAACAATTTTGATGTTTCAGATGTTACCACAAGTTATCATCTAGAATTAGACACATATAAATACTAAATTCACAGCGTTAAGGACCGGAAAACGTAGGGAGTCAATTTTACAACTAATTTGAGTACGAAAATGTATCACAGCAATGGAGTTTTAACCCCTTATTTTTTCAAGTTCTCCCCATTTTAAGATTTTTTTCGTGTTTTCGACCTTATGTCACTAAAATAACCATCACTACCTAAAAATAAGGGCACCGTTGGAAAGAGGGTCAAATTTCCCATCATTCTAGTACCTACAAAGAACTATTTTCGGGGTTCTGATGGGTGAAAAATCAAGTCGTGGAGTAATTTTTGTCGAATTGACAAAATTTCGTATTTCGGTTTATTATTTTCAATAATGAACCTTTGGAATCGACCATGAAAAATTGTTTTTAACACCCCCTCTAAATTTGTTGGTTTACGTTTCAAGGTACGTAGAATCCAAAAATCGAATAAAAATTTGGCCGTCCGTCCGCCGTACGCGGCACTTTCCTCGGTAGGCATTGACCGATTTTGATGAAATTTAGTATGTAGGCTCTATTTGGGGTCTAGTTGTGCCCCGAAGATTTTGGTTGATGTAAGTCACTTCTAAGGGTTGAAAAATAAGGTTTGAAAGTTTGAAAACGCTTTAACTCGAAAAATTTTGATATAAAGGTATTGTTTTTCCATCAATTTAAGACAGTATAGAATTTCTAGAATTGTTTGAGACCACACAGAGCCCTGTAGGACAAAACGTTCGCACCCTACGAGAATTTAAGGGTTACACTTACGATAAATCGTTAACACGAGTGTGAATTGCAAAAGTGGCCTAATCTCCGTTCAAATTTTAGCTGACCGAAATGCGATCGATCTTTTTCTTCAAGTTGGTTGGTGGTAGCAATGGCAAAGCCATGTTCTTTTAGACGAGTGATCTATATAGAAACGTACACAGGGTGTTTCACGAAAAGGTTACACCCCCCTTCATCTTCGCAAAATACAGCGTAAAAAATTCCGACCAACGAAATTCTTCATGATTTTTTGTGAGGAAAGTTGCGCGCAATCGTGCTCAATCGACACTAACTTCATTTTTTCAAATGGAACTCCCCTTTTTTATTATAAATTCGGATTCTCAGTCAAATTTCATGAAAAAATCATACCCGAATCGATTTGTTTTATTGCGCGCAACCTGGCTTTTTGAACGCTCTAAGTTGCGCAACTCCACAATTGCGCAAAAATTAGGTTTTGGAGAACCCTTAGTGTGGCACATGTTTTTTCATCATTTTTTGACGCTAAATCACATGGTGTCATCCGTTTTTCAATTTGACTGGAATATTTCTAAATGGCGGCCAAAAATTCGAAAAAAATTTGAAAAACAAGGGATTAAACGAATTTGCTAGGTGATATTTTCTCACTTAAATTGGTTGTAGAATAGGTTCTCGAAGTTTTCCGGTCCTTAATATACACCCTGTACTCACATAAAACTTCGGAAAAGTTTCAAAATGTTTCAAAACAGATTTCCATGTAGAGAATTTCAAAAATTGTCCATCCTGAAAAATTTTGAGGCCGTTGCAATAGCTTCAATTTTTTTGTTGAAAATTCGCTAAAAGAATTATGATGAAATTGGGAATCCCTGGCCTCGAGGTGGTTATGTTGTTCAACTATCGGAAAAGCGTGAAGGGATAAAATTCTAATGAAAATTCGCTTATTAGGCCGCACTCCACGGTTGTAACTTTTCTTAGCGATTGGGAGAGAAGAGACTGCTGGCTCGAATAAATTAGCGCGCTCCAATTTACAGGATTCTAACAAAAAAGGGAGTTTGTTACGGTTGGGAAGTACGTACTGAGGTAATGGAGTTTAGGAGGTTGAAGCCGGTTCTGAACCGGGTTGGGAGGCGACGGCGCGTTATCTGAAACTTTATATCTCAGACGGTGTGATACTCCATAAAACAACGAGTTAAAGCGCCGAGGAACTTGATTCAACTCCCCCTCCCCGTTATCAGGTCTTGCTGTTTAGGTTCTACTTTATCTTCAGCATCCATTACCTTTCAAGACATTTTAACCACGACCAACAGAGGCGGATTCTGAGCGAAGTTACTCGGTGAATTGACGTGTCCCGCGACACCGTGCTCGCATTATTCGGATATAATTAATCATACTGCTCTCAGATCTTTCATGAATACTTGATTATGTATTATGTAAAAGGAGTTGTACTTATCGCTACCATGAGAAATCAGGAGAACAAAAAACAGTTTAACTCACAGAGTACTGGAGACAAGTTAACAAAGGAGAAAGCTAACGTTAAAATGGCGTGCAAGCATTTTTGAGGCTGCCTTAGTTGCGCCATCTACTTTCAGCTAAGGAACTGCTACGGACTTCATTGGGATGCCCCAAAAGTATCGATACTTAAAAGTTTTTTTTTTTTTTTTGCTACGGGGTTCCTTCTCTAGACCCATAAAAGAGAAGTGGCGCACAACTATGATTTCGATTGAATTTGTTTTATTTTAACTTTTTTTTTTAATCACATTTTTTGTTGCAAATTTTCATGAATTTGGGTTTAACAAGAGTATCAACTGAATAGGACCCACTCAATTGAGTAAAGCCAGGCCACCATTCAGGTGCGTACCATTTATAATAGTTAATAATAACCGTTGAGTGGTGTCTTCCTTGACCCATTAATTGCATGAAGTCTTACTGTGGGACGTCCTAAGAAGGGCTGGGAGAAATATAACGAACGCGGCAAGAGGAAAACCAGAGTATCATAGAATGTGATGGCTCCTATTTAGGGATACAAGTGGATCGTGCGATTTGCTGTACATCAAGAGGATCTCATTTCAGAAAGGAAGCTCGGGGGAGATCTCACCTCGTTCCAACTCACCGATAACGCGGTTTCCTCGAGTCCGCGAAATGGATCGGATTGCAAGATGGATGGAGACACTGGGAACGGAATAAAGAGATTATGGTAGGTACTTCAGTGTACAGGGTGCTCCACGGGGCGTCTTCGCTTTTATTTACCGTAAGAAGCGATTTAGGGAAAATTTAAATTGGAAGCGAACGCCTCGTGATAGACAAGCCTCTAGAGCCAAATAATTTCACATAAATTTTGCTTCCGAGACTTCCAAGGTAGCGAAAGCATTGTTTTCAATTTTCAAAGCTGAAAAAGAACATGTTCTCCGAAATCTAAACTACTACTCTCGTTTTACGTCTTACCTAGGCCTTCCTGAACAACTTTGGTACCGTATGTGTCTGTCATGAAATCCTTGTAACGGGAAAAACTATACGAAGTTACTGTCTGATTCCGATGTAATGCTCCCTCTGTAATGTGATCGATGTAATCCCCTATGAACACAATGGCCCCCAGACTGATAGTAGCCACTACGCATGCGCAAACGTGAATTTCTCATATTTGGCTCATATTTAAACTGGTGGTCATTTTATAGAGGCACTTCCCTTCATCCCTCTCTCCCACCCCCACCTTCCTCATCATCCCTCATCCCTAGGGCCGGCGTCGGGTGAGTCCTGGGCGTCCTCCCCATTATATTTGTTTTATTTATTTATTTTGTTTTATGGCGTGCCCCCTCCGTCACCAAAGACATTTTGTCTTGAGGGGAGTTTAAAAAAAAAAAAATAACAACAATAATTTCTCCATTTTCCATCCGATTTCGATGCAATTTTCAGGGATTTATCAAATTGAGGTGTAGATGGTCCCCTATGAAAACAATGGCCCCTAGACTGGTATCAGCCACTGTACATGCGCAAATGTGAATTCCTTGCCACAGCCATAACTTCTACATTTGTTACGCAAATTCGATGACATTTTCAGAGATTATGCGGGTTGGTGGTCCCCTGTGAAGGTAGTGCAAGATACTTATTAGAGATTGATGTTTTGAAATTAGCTACTATGCATCGGATCATCCATACAATCGGGCTACGGATACGAGAAAGAAGGTGTGCCGCACCCACTTGGTAGACTTTTTTTATACGTAAGGTGTCCCAGTTATGATTATCCACGGTTCTGCGTACCAGCTGGTGCCAAGGTGGTAAAAGGAACAAACACAAAAGAAATATCGGGAATGAAGCAAATTGGTGGGGACAGTCTTCCCTCCTATGTCCCTTCCCTTTAAAAGAACACGTTCGGCCCTCCGGAACTCACAACTTACAATCTAGCTCACCCTTAGCTTGGTAAGACTATCTGCGATTCACATTCAAACGCCAAATTTTGTCTTTGGTTATTCCACTTCACATTTGCCTTCTTTTACATCAATACAATTTGTTACTTAAATTCTCTTCCACAGCACCTTCACAATATTTATGTCGAGACGGAAGGAAGACTCATTCATCCCTCCATCTGATCTATAAATTGTGAATTTGTCTAATAGTGATTTCATGCTCTCAAGTTGACATGTGACTTTTCAGATCAGTAATCAACCTTACTCTTTGCTAAATATTTCTTTCGAGAAGTTATCAGATGATGATCGGAGACGTCACACACATCAGTTCCTAACCATAGCCATTAGTTAAGTTCTCTAATTGAGACACTCTCAACAGCCCTAGCCAATTTGAGTCCTATATCCTAGACAGTAAACTCGTGCCGTAACAACTGGTCAAGAGGAAAGCAAAATTGTACTGAGTCAAAATCAACAAAATTCTGGAGTCAGAACACAATCAGCAAGAGCCCAATCCTCAAGTCATAGAATGCGCCAGCTGCTTACGAATGTAAACCTGTTCCCAATGGGAGGTAAGAGGCGATCTGGGACTTCTGAAGCGATATTTTCTTTTCTTTCAATCGATTTCCATGTCAGCTACTAACAAGAGTAATAAGAGTTATTGTTTGTTACTGATGATGACCAAACCTAAACACGGTGAGATGAACTATTACCTGACTCAATTCCTTCGAGGGCATGGATACTTCCGCTTTTTCTTAGCCAAGATTGTAAAAGCCACTGACCCAGAGTGCAGATACAGTGGGATAGAATAGGATGATGTCTGTCACAGCTTCTTCACACGCCCACAATGGAAGGATATGAGGAGGAGCGCAGAGTAGGTCATCGGAACATTGCGTCCACACACAATCATATATGAGATGATTAGAAACAAGTCGAGCTGGGACACAATGTCAGTATTTGTCACAGCAGCCCACAAAGCTAGAAACCTCCCCATCTCCACAGAGTTGTTGGTTTGCCCTACCAGACGCCGGCCTCTGCACCCTTTCGCACCTACCAGAGTCGCAGACACATCTACTAGGCTCACTAGGTAAATGTTCCGCCTCCCTCCTGTAGGACTGTAAGGGCGCCGAGGTCCGCGGATCAGCCGTCTCTGTACACTTCAGCGGTAGGCAGTAATGCGCCGGAGTGACAGTGTACTATGTTGGAGCTAGGGCCAATTTCTTAGTCGATTAGAGATCGAAGAAAACCTCAAATACTCGAGAATACCACCACCTACATTCGAGCTACAGGCAAACACAACAGAGAGATCAAATATCGAACTGAAGAGCTGAAGTAGGAGCAAAAAAGTCGAGCTAGGACGCGATGGCAGTATTTGTCACCGCAGTCCTCAAAGCAAAAAAGCTGTATGGAAGATGGGAGGAAGAAGAAGAGGAATAGGATTGATGGAGAGATCGGATATCGGACTGGAAAGCAGAAGTAGGAGCAGCCTTTAGGCAAAAATAAAGGGCTCACCCTGAAGTAATAATGTACAAAAGGTTCCGGGGTGAGTCCTAAGCAGAAGGAGTGGGGTTTTAGTTGGCATTCCAACACCGTTGGGGTGAAACTTCCCTTACGCTCTTTAAGAGTTTCCCAACTCCCGAAAAAATTGATTACTTAACCGTCGAAATCGATTCAACTTTGTCACTCATTATTCTCGTGGAAATAGGCAACGTTGCTCTTAAATCATGTTTTGGTATATTTTTTTTCAACAGTGAACCTTTGGAATCGACCAAGAAAAGAAAAAATTTAACACTCCCTCAAAATTTATTTCCCCACTTAGCATTGACCGATTGATGAAATTTGGTATATAGGCTCCATTTAGGGTCCAGTTGTGCCCCGAAGATTTTGGTTGATGTCAGTCACTTCTAAGGGTTCAAAAATGAATTTTGAAATTTTGAAAATGCCCTAATTCAAAAAATTCCGATATGAAGGTACTGTTTTTCCTTCAATTTAAGATTCTATAGAATTTTTAGAATTTGTTGAGACCATTGAGAGGCTCTGTAGGACAAACCGTTCGCTCCCTACGAGAATTTAAGGGTTTGACGTATGATAAATCAGAAACACGGGTGTGAATCGCAAAAGAGGCCTAATCTCCGTTCAAATTTTAGCTGACCGAAATGCGATCGATGTTTTTCTTCATGATGGATGGTTGGTGGCTTGGCAGACGAGTGATCAATATAGAAAAATAATTAACCATTGTGTAATAATTTGCAGCGTTTTTATTACTATTATTGATCTCAATAAACATAAAGCCAACGTTATCATATAACTCGAGTTCTTCACCATAACTGCAGAAAACTTGTGTATTTTTCCCACAACCGTAAATCGTTGATCTCACGCTCTTAGGCTTAGGACTGTAGTAAAGATAGCTCAATTCTCTACATTTTCAACTATTTCCTAAAAACTAGGGTTCCGCAAAGTATCACTGTTCTGCTTTGGACGGCAGGACCTGTTAGGTTTAGTAGGTCACCAAATCCCGTAAAGCACATTGGGCCGATAGAGATTTCAATTCTTCCGGGCTGACCACAGCTACCTCCAAATCCCGTGACGCAATTCAATAACTAACTATAGTAGGGCGGTTGAGAGTGCGGTTTTCCCCTCCACTGAGCCCCTGGCCTTCCATTTAATAAATTTCAGTAGCAGCTGTATCATTAGAGGGTTCTTTTCGACCAGCCACCACCATCTGCGCAACAGACCCTGTTATCGTTTTATAGCCGACCGCTTTGACAAGGGCTACTGGGCGTAAATTCCAGGCCATCCAAATGAGAAACGGCTGAAAGCAAAACAATTAAATATAATGGAAAGAACAGAGATTTCTCCCCCTGCCGCAACCACTCTCCGCCACTCATCACGTTATCTTGGTAGCGTAATTGACTACCACGGAGAGGAGGGGAAGCGCAGTCGTACCCAAGGCACAATAGAAGCCGAAATTTAATCTGGGAGCTATTATTTTGCAATCTCGCGAGCTTTCTGCAAAAGTTTCTATCCCTATCCGGTTATGAAAGGGATCCGGTTGTTACGATAAAAACCAACTCCACGCCAGAAAGGATTTTTGACGGGAAATGCGTGCGTTCCCTCGAGTCAGACGCGTAATTTAGGATGATATTCAGTGTTATGGAGCGGTAATAATTGTATAACGCTTCATTTCAAAGGATTCGTGAAACGCCAAGAAACGTTTCCATCGGGGGAAAATCATGAGAGGTAGAAGAGTTGAACAAATTGCATAGTTAGTGAATATGCTTTTCTTCTCGTTATTGAGTGCAGCCGCTACTGCAGTGTGAACCAACGGAATTGTAGTTAGTATAACAAACATCATCTGTGATCCCGAATAAACATTGGTTACTAACAAATAATTTGTCTGCCGCTGAGCAAAAATTGGAGGACATAAGTTCACATACCTACATTGTAAATTATGCATATTGCTTATCACTACTATGAACAAAACTTCAATGAGCACAAAAACATTACATATTGTTTTTTTCATTGAACTCTCAGTTCTGATAGGTGAAAAAACATCTGCCAAGTGGGGGTGGCACATAGCTTCCTCGTATCCATAACCCGATTGTATAGATCGATACCTTAAAGCGCAAAGATATGTACCTAGCATATCTCAAAACATCAATATATCAGAACTACCCTCATAGGGGACCTACCACGTCAACCCGCACAATCTCTGAAGATTTCATCGGATTCTTTACTTTTACTTTCGAAGGCCTTCCCCCTTGTCTGAGGTTGCCCCTTATCGCCTGACTCCAAGATCTTCTGTCTTGCCACAGGCCGTCGTCCAAAGATAGCCTTCGCATAGAGCCAAAAACTCCTCCAAAAACTCTAGGACGGCCTTTCCTTCGACGCCCCCTTGGCGATCAGATCAACGTCTTCTTCGGCCATCTCGACTCAGACATGCGTCTAAG
The DNA here is from genome assembly GCA_009739505.2 of Apolygus lucorum. NCBI lineage: Eukaryota > Metazoa > Arthropoda > Insecta > Hemiptera > Miridae > Apolygus > Apolygus lucorum. Next base: position 15,527,092 of record CM019167.2, read on the forward strand.
GTGCCCATACCATTCCAGGGGTTTTCTTTCCAGTCGAGTAACCACAGATTCTGGCTGATCGATTGTTTCCTTTTCATTACGGACCCTCTCCAATCGGGATACCCGGCAGCTCAGTGGCAACCCGTCCATCTCCACAGCAGCCAACCTTGGATGATTCCTCTTGGGGAGGAACCACCCCTCTCCTCCGTAAGTCAGAATACTTTCCATGACGGCATTCAAAATCAACTTCTTTGTGGGCAGACATACTTTCCGACTCCGGAAGATCCCATTCATGGATCGTATTGCCGCCCTGGCAAGCTGGATACGATGGTCAATATCAGCCCCACTCGTCCCGGATTTATCGAGAATAGAACCCAGATACTTGAACTGGTCGACGGATTTCACAGTTTTTTTTTTTTTTTGTTTTTTTTTTATTTGGCTTTATTTTTACATATACAGCCGTTACATACTTTTACAATTGGTAGTATTAATTTTTAATATAACATTATACAAATTTTAGTATGACCATAAAAAAAAACAATAAAAAACAATCCAAAAAAAAAAATAAAAATAAAAAAATAAATAAATAAAAAACAATTTGTTTTTAAATTTCCAATAAAAAAACAATTTTGCGTTTCACTTATAATTTTACGTTAATGTTTTGTATGAACTCGTCCATATATTTGTATACTTCAATTTCTTGAGCTGCTAGTAGGGTGTCTAGGTTAGCGGGCTTTTCCAACTTCATCAAATGTAGTCTGTTCAGTAGAGATTCTCGAGCTTGAGCGTAATTAGAGCACTCGAGTACAATATGTTCGTTTGATTCTTCCGGGTGCCCACAGGCTCTACATGAGGGTGAATCAGTTACTCTGATTTTGTGCAAATGGAAATTGCAGCAGGTATGTCCGCTGCGCAACCTTGTTATACTTTTGTAAAAAGCCTTGGGTTGGTCGGTGACTGTTAATGAGGTAAACCACGGTTAGCTTGGGGAAAGAGCTCCGATACCTCTCCCCTCCTTGATAAGAAAAGAAGTCCAATCTCCACTGCGTTCTCATTCTTCTTCTAATTTTCACAGTTCCCAGCCCAGACACCCCTATGTCATAACCGTCTCCGCCCACAACCAAACATTTTGTTCTACCAGCATTGATCATTAGCCCTGCAGCCTGGAATGCCTCATCGAATTCGGGGAGAAAATATGACTGTTACAACGATTTTACTTTTGCGCATGCACAGAAGGTACTGTCGATTTGGGAGCAATGATTTTCGAAGGGGATCATCTGCACGCCAATCAGAACAATGCCTGAAAACTTCATCAAATTCGGATGGAAAACGTAGAAGTTATGGCGGTTAGGTACAAGGAAATTCACTTTGCGCATGCGCAGTCGCTACTAGCGGCTATGCATAGTCGCTAGTTCAGGGGTCGCGATTTTTTCGAACAGGTAATTTTTACTTAGAAATAATAATATTGCTTATAGGTGGCTATAAACTTATAGGAATTACGTTTCACACAAAGTAAATTAAAGTTAGAGAGAGCAACAAAATGTTTTGAAGATACCAAGTTATACACAGTTATTCAATACTTTTTTTAAAATTAGAGAGGCTGTAAAATGAAAATATATTAATTTCTTTTTGGTAAAAAGTTTTAAGGGCAACTACATAAGAATTTCTCTTATAAAACTCGCTATTTATTTTTGGTAGAAGGATCCTAGAATTATTGTAGTTACGAGTAACTGTTGAACAAGAAAAATGCTTGGAATCCATGCCAGTACCAAGCACATGTACACAAGACTTAAAACGGAAAACTTGATTTATCTTTTTAACTTTCAATTTTTATACAACAGCGATGAAGGATATCTTGAGCTTTTATTCAAAATAATTCTTAATAAAGTATTTTTTATGGTTTGCACTTCTTTAATGACGGATTTACAGGCTGCGCCCCAAAGAATAATACCATATTTAATAATGGAAAAGGCCAAACCGTGATAAATAGTTTTAAGTCGACTTATTGGAAGAAACTTACGAGACTCTTTGAAAACGTAGAACAATTTGCGCAATCTTATAATTAGTACATCAATATTTTTCTTAAAACTCTGGTGATTGTCGACTTGTATTCCCAAATATTTACATTCATTACTAAGTGGAAGCGGAATACAACTACAATTGGCATGGCTCTCCAAGCAAGCATAATTCAAATGGAATTTCACTTCACAGTTTGATGGAAAGCTTTTGTTTCCAATTGAAAAACGGAGAACGGAAGTTATATCTACATTTAGACATAATTTGTTTAGATCAAACCAATATTTGATTCGGAAAACATCATAGTTCATAGTGCTAATCAAATCATCGTAATTTTCACCCCAAAAAAATAATCGAAGTGTCATCTGCAAATTCAAACAATTTGCCGTCCAAATCAATAGGAGACGTAATTACCAAAATGCCCCAGCTCAAATCATTTCGATTCGATGGTGTGGTGTTTTTTCCAATTTTAAATATTCGATTTTTAGCACCGAATGAGAAGCCTTCATTAGCCTCACCGGTTAATCTCTGTAGGATCAACACTAATTGCGTAAAACTAATGAGAGACAATCTGCGATTTTGTAGATTTTAGAATCAATCACGCGCGTACGAGGCTAACGATCAGATCCATCAACCCTTCATCCAGTGTATTTATCCACGTATGTTTCATTGATTCCTGTTGGTTCTATCGCTTTCAGTAATTGAACAAAAGACCTTCGTTCCCCATGCGAGACAAAAATGTTAAAAACTGCGGGGGAAACTCATTTATATAAAATGAATTGATGACCACAAAAAAGTGAAAAATAAATCGGTAATTAAAAATAATGAAATAAAAACCTTTTTAACAAAAAAAAAACGGACCGACCTCAAAATTGATGATAATTACGACGTATTCAGAAGGGTTTCATACGTAGGTACGCATTGAGAGCCTGGAGACAGAAACGTACTTGGGAGTCTACTTCTTACATATTCTTTTCTTCTCACATACTCCTACCCACATGCGACCCAGTGCAATACAAAACACTAAAATACTTGATACAGGTCATTGACGATTATATCTGATCAAGAGATGTTATGTTGGAATACTAACAATTCCTAGAGAGATCGGCAGTACAGAAGCACTACGTAATAGTTTGGGAACACATGAACATTAACTCAATGATACCTACTCTTATTCTTGTTTTGGTCTATTATTTTCAATTATGAACCATTGGAATCGAACAAGAAAAAATTGTTTAGCCCCCTAAAAATTTGATTTTTTATGTTTTAAGGTACGTAGAATCCGAAAGTCGAATAAAATATCGATACCTTCAAGCACAAAGGCGCTATGTCCAAAAACTGAGTTTTGAGAAAAACGCAAAAGAAATTATCACCAGTGCACAATTAATAAAATAATGGCTTATCGCACCAAACTCTTTAATGGAAAATTCGCCTCACATTTTTTTTTTTTTTTTTTTTTCGAATGAGGGTTTATTTTTATGGAATAAAACCATAGTGAGCTGCTCGAAAACGCATCCAAAAAATTTAGAGAATTTAAGGAAGATGGAAATTTTAATTGTGGTGGCAATGTGTAAGAGGCAGCCATGTTTGAAACGTAACGGATATTCTACCAATGTGACTTGAATGTGACTGCCGGCGATGAGCCTTGAACCCACGATCCCCGCGGAGTTCGGTCCAAAGTCCACCGCCAAACAACGACGCCCCAACGACCGTGGCCACACCGCTGTCCCCACTTTCCTTAGTTCCCATGGACCCATTTTGATGAAATTTGGTAAATGGGCTCCATTTGGGGTCTATTTGTGCCCCGACGCTATTATTATTTTTCTGTGACATTTAGTACTTTTTGGGATCAAATGAAGTACTTTTCAAAACAAACGAAGTGGAAAAAGTACTTTTTGAAACAAAACGGATAAGAGACCGCCATTGTGCTGGATATAGTACCTTTCGAAATGAAAAGGAATATTCACTCTCATTTTTCAGGGGATTAGATTATCTTTTGCTCCAAAACGGTCGTATTTTTGTGAAGAACTACTCCCCTAAAACCCTGGGAAAGTGTTGACTCAATCTCGATGAAAATGGTCTTAAGTGCCTTTTGGAATCAAACTCCTCAATTTATGATCGTCTGGATTGTTTCAAAACTTTTTAAAAATCGAAGATCTTGAAATGAATCAAAGAACAATACCTGTATATCGCAAGTTTTAAAGCTAGGGCGTTATGAAGATGTTTTCCTCCACTTTTTAGGACGTCCCACAGTAAGACTTGGGACTTCCTTGGAATTCAACAGAAAAAATAACCACACTAATCCGTTTTACACCATTCTGAATCCAAATACACAAAGAAAACCATAGGTGAATGTCTGTATATATGTTTGTGTGTGACAAAAAAGCCTTTTAAGGGGGGGGGGGGCGAAGCGGGGTCAATGCTAAAAAGACGTGAGTTTTCGGGCATAATCTTGTAAGATCTGCCCAGGGCCTCAATTTCCAACCGAATTGCGCGTTTCTTTTTTTGTTCGACTCCGAGTTGCACACTATTCCACCAGAGTATCAAAATTAGCACGGGGAGGGGGCGAGTGGGGGATAATATTCACAAAATATACGATTTTTCAATATTTTTCTGTTCCTTTATAGCTTTCTAATTGTACCCAACCTTTGAAATTGAAGGGATATTATTAATATAGATCTGGATTTTCATGAATTGTTCTTTGAGCCACCATGGATCAAATCAGTAGTGCCACCATGGTGCAAGGACACCATAAACCGCATATTTCGTAGTTTTTGTGTGTTTCACCTTGAAAATGGATGTAAACTTCTACGGACTGCCTACCAAAAGTAACAGTTGAAAGTTCAACGATTCGACGTATGAACGCTTTGGTGCCAGACTGACACCATTTTGGGGAAAGCAATATAATGAAAAGACGTTTTATAAACTCAAAACCGGTCTGCTGTAAAATAGTACGTCATTGCCTTACAAATTTCTCCAATAAATTTTATTTTACTTAATTTCATTTTTGTAAGGATTGGTCCCGTTAGAGTCAAAGTTTTCAGTCATGAGATTATTAATTTTACTTCCGAACACATCCCCTTCAAATTAGTAAAAAACGCGGAGAAAAAAATTAAGTTTCATTTTTAGATCCAAAACTACGAAGAAGAGATGAAACTACTTTAGTTTTTATTCGCAACTTCGAAACTAACTTTTGAAACTAAATTAGTTTTAGTTTCATTTGTTAAAACTAAAACTAATTTTGTTTCAAAAGTTAGTTTTGAAAGTCAAACTAAACACTGAATAAGTTTTTAATTTCAATTTCGAAACTAAAAACTAATTAGTTTTCAGTTCAACTAAATTTTATTCGAATAATCCCAACTCTGGCTCGCATGCCGCTAGAGATGCTACAGTAGGCGCGGGGGGGGGGGGGGGGGGAGTCCACAAATTCTCACTTAAAATACCAACTAAATTACATTGATGAAACAGTTTTGTGCAGGAGGAAAGTTCATAAAAATGCAATTTTTATAGATTACCGACTGGTTAAATTGACCTAAGGCTTATCCAACAGGACGTCCCCTGGAATGCTATTTACGTGTTCCACCTTCAAAACACGCTAGCTATTTCTATAGTCCAATGCATTTTCTTCTCATTTTCCCTATTTATTATTTGTTACCGAATTCGAGTAATTGATTCACTTACTCTACACTCCCAGGAACGCCCGACCGTAAAACTCGATACTGTATCGGCGTAGACGGGAAGATTAATACCTTTCTGTATCCCGTAGTTTGATTTATATCACCCCTCATGGGGAGGACCACTACTCAGAGAGGGCGAGGCAATCGTGATCGATGTTGATGAAACCAGCCTCCTTCGTACTTCACGCCACTACATTTTCTCTTTTCATATTTTTCTTGGCCTCGGTAGATCCGCGTGTTTGCGGATCCAATCAACAGTTGCCTTTCAACCCCCGAGAGAGACCCGTGGCTGCCCCCGTGAAGCAAATTGACGATAGCTAATAACGTTCCGACTCCGTTCCAGGCGCTCCTTCTATCCCATTACGTAGCTCAGGTATGATATCAACTGCTCCACCCCGGTTATTGTGAGACCGTCGAACCTTGATGGCTCCAATTCGCTGGAGACTGAATGAATCGAATCGAGGTCAAGCAGAGTGGGAATTGGAACGCATTGCATTCAGGAATTACATTATTGTCTACTATGATTTACCGTCTGCAATATGAGGACTTTAAAGTGTTATATCTGCACAACTGCCACACAGTCAACTGTTCCCTATTGTAAGAAATTGTTCTCTCAATTTTTTGACTGACTTCAAAACGACCGGAGGGCCGAAGGAGATGAAAATTTCGCTGTGTCATGAACAGAGACCTTCAAAATGTGGCTCTTATTTTAATAAAATGTGGCACTATACAATGTGGCAACATGGCACTCATTGTGGCCGAATGTGGCATTTATTTTAGCTGATGTGGACACTCTCTCCACCATAAAAGGGGTGTTAAACCATTAAATCATGAAACTTGAAAGCATATCAACTACTGTATTATGTATATCAACTATTTACATGTATTTACAACATGTTAAATTCAATTATAAAACAATTTTAAGTGGGACGCTATGTTATCCACGGATAAATTGAGACGACGGTCGCTCAGGATATATTTCAATTTAGAAAATGATCTCTCTACATCGGTAGAAGTCGCGGGCGCGTACTTCATTGCAAGGACGTCTTCAGCGTCCCACTCTTCCCTGAGAGAAGATTCCTTGCCTTCGAGATTCGCGGCTATACTTTTCATTTCTTCCCAGCCGCAATTCCTGTCCGGAACGGCGTTAATCCTTAATCCAATGGCTCCTGGGTAGGAACGGACATGAGACCCTAACAACAGCCGAAGACTCACGTTGACCTGTGATGATAAGTTAATCTTTCCTGGTTTTAGCAAACATCCATTCGTCATATTATTCTCGTCGTTTTCGGGCGTTGGTAAAAATAAGTATTAGTAAAATAAGGAAAAATGTGGCACAAATTGTGGCATTTCCAGAGAAATCAACGAAATATGGCATTTTACCGATAAATGGGCCGAATGTGGCATTTTAGTGTGGCGCCGTGGCAATGTGGCATTTGGAGGTCTCTGGTCATGAAAGAACGATTTTCTTGTTTCTGCTTCCGAGTCTACCAGGGTAGATGAAGCTTTGTTTTCACTTTTCATGGTTGAAAGAAGAAAAATTCTCCATAATCAAAATTTTCTCTCTCGTTCTACATTTTAGACCTTCCTGAACAATTTTGGTTTGGTGTCTGAGTGTCTGTATGTTAGTGTGTCTGTCATGAAATCCTTGTAACAGACATAACTATACGATTTTTTTTTTTAATTCATAACAATTTATTAACAAGGATGAAGCTAACGGATGGGCACAGAAGAGGGGCAATAAAGGCATTGAGAGTTCTTCTTTAGTATTGATTATGAGCTTGATCCACATCTATATTTCAATATTCCTTTTTTTTAGCTTTGGGAGTGGCCTCTTCTTTAATTTCTTAGTAGGGGTAGAGGTGCTCCGTCCTCTAACCCCATTCCGAGGCATCTGATGCTCTTCCTCGAGCCTCGAAGACGTCAGGAGACTGCACGGATGATTGATATCTGGAGTTTTGTTCTTACCCAGCCAGCAATGGCTGATCTTGGTTTACTCCATTTATCAGCGAGCACATTCACGAGCCTCTTCTGGAAGGCTAGGAACTCCACTTGCAAAACCCCTTCACACGAGCACACTAATAGAGAAAATGAAGCTCTCAGATGTACAGCCGCCTTTCTGTGCTTGTCTTGGGCTGCCCGGTTGGCTGTTGCAGTCCAGCTTTGACACTGGTAAGAGGAGGCATCAGCATTAACAATGCGATTATCCAAAAACGCCGTCCTCTCCCTGTCCCATAGGCCGTGGACTTTGATATCAGCTACCAATGCGGGGGATCCACCATCATTTTCCTTCAAAACGGGTTCGACATCCACTTCTCTCCATGCTAGGTTTGCCATTCCTGCAACTGCGTCTCGTACCATATCGTGACCTTGTTTTACCAGTCCGCCATGCTTGCAGTTTAGGGCGTGTGCCATATTCATTTGTGCCCCACATCCTTCGCAACTCAATGGCAGCCTTGCACCTCAACACCATATCTCAGACTATACGAACGACGACGACGAAGACGAAGACTATACGAAGTTATTGTACGAATTCAATGAAACTTTCAATGATTTTGCGGGTTGGTGTGTTGACGGTTCCCTATGAAAATCATCACCTCCGAACTGATAGTAGCCACTGCGAATGCGAAAAAATGTATTTCCTTTTAACGGCCACAACTTCTACATTTTCCATCCGATTTCGATGAAATTTGATGAAATTCGATGAAATTTTAGGGATTATGCGGATTAGAGTATAGTCGATTTCCTATGAAAATCATTGCACTCGGATTATAGTAAATAACCATTTCAAATTGGATTTTCGTCCAACTGCCATTCCTGGCGTCGCGGACGTCATCAGCTGTCTTCCAAAGGGAAGATCAGAATTTGATCTGATGATTTCGCTCATGGCTTCCCATTGCCTCACCGCCCTGGGTTGGGACGAGGGGGGTGATGAGAGCCCCGGAAGCACGAAAACGCACGCTGCCAGCGTAGAGATTTGAACCCACGAACCCCTAAGAAGTCGGTCCAAATTCCGCATTCGCTGATACAACTCTTTGAGCGATAGAATTTACAGGGGACCATCGTCCCCTCAATCCTCAAAATCCCCGCTTGTTTCAAGCATTTAACGTTTACGCAAGCGCATTCACACTCTAACCCGCACAATCATTGAAAATGATAACAATCAATTTGTGATATTGATGAAATGTCAACGAGTTGCCTGAAGCCTCTCCATTCGCTACTTTCGTAAATTGGCATGAATCTCCTGATCTAGGAGGTATAAAAAATAACTTTCGAAAAATCTTATTATGAAAGAACTTTTCATGTTGAAAATATACCTGTGGACTAAGGCTCATCTAACAATTTTTCTGGTACATTTCTGCCACTGTACCAATTTATCTTTAGTTACTGACTGATTGGTATCTGTTACAGGTACGTTCGTTTCCTGGACTAGTTCATCACCCTTGGTTCCATCGTAAGTAATTTTCTGGAAGATCCGGATATTCCGATGTATTAATCGCGCTACGGGAGATGGTATGGGAGAGGTACGCGGTAACTAGCTAAAACAAGTGAGTGTGGCACATTGCTCCGTAGTATCCATAACTCGATTGTATAGATGATCCGATGCATAGTAGTTAATCTCAAAACATCGATCTCTAAGTACCTTGCACTACCCTCATAGGGGACCATCTACACCCCAACCCGCATAATCTCTGAATATCGTTGGAAAATGTAGAAGTTATGGCTGTTAAGGATTTTACGTTTGCGCATACTCACAAAATATTTGCATTCTGGGGCTACGTTTTTCATAGTGGACCATCTCCACCTCAACTCACATAATTTCAGAAAATGTCATCGCAATCGGATGGGAAATGTAGAAGTTAAGGCAACACACGTTCACGCATGCGCAGTGGCTACTACCAGTCTGGAGGTGGTCGTAGGGGACCATCTACACGCCAATCCGCACAAAGCTTCCGCTACTTTGGTAAACTCGGAAGCAATACAAATATACAAGAAAGAGAGAGACAGAAAGCATGAACCTATGTTCAAAAACGCTGCAAATTATTACACAAAGGTTGATCATTTTTCTATATTGATCACTCGTCTGCAAAGAATACGGCTTTGCCATTGTCACCACCAACCAACATGAAGAAAAATATCGACCGCATTTCGGTCAACTAAAACTTGAACAAAGATTAGGCCTCTTTTGCGATTCACACTCGTGTTTCTGATTTATCGTAAGTCCAACCCTTAAATTCTCGTAGGGAGCGAACGGTTTGTCCTACAGAGCTCCGTGTGGCTCCTAAAAGTTCTAAAAATTCAATACAATCTTAAATCCATGGAAAAACAATACCTTTTGAAAATTTTTTGAGTTAAGGCGCTTTCAAAATTTCAACCCTTAGAATGTGACCTACATCAATCAAAATCTTCGAGGGACAACTAGACCCCAAGTGGAGCCTACATACCTAATTTCATCAAAATCTGTAAATACTAACTGAGAAAAGTGCCGCGTACGGCGGACGGCCAATTTTTTATTAGATTTTTGGATTCTACGTACCTTGAATATAAACCAACAAATTTTGAGGGGGTTACCTTTTTTTTCTTGTTCGATTCCAATGGTTCATTATTGAAAATAATAAACCAAAACTGGAATAAGAGTAGGAATCATTGAGTTAATATTCATGTGCTCCACTACAATTAGGTAGTTCTTCTATTGCCGTTTGATGGATGGTATGAGTGAATCTCTCTAGGGATTGTTAGTATTCCAACATACCATCTTTTGATCAGATACCAAAAGTGTTGAAATTTAGGGATCGTTTTAGAATGTACTAATCGCCACAGAAAAATAATAAAAGCTTCGGGGCACAAATAGACCCCAAATGGAGCCCATTTACCAAATTTCATCAAAATGGGTCCATGGGAACTAAGGAAAGTGGGGACAGCGGTGTGGCCACGGTCGTTGGGGCGTCGTTGTTTGGTGGTGGACTTTATTTTTTTCCTTATCGCCCCCCTCGTCCCAACCCAGGGCGGTGAGGTCAATCGGAAGCCATGAGAGAAATCATCAGAACAAATTCTGATCTTCCCTTTGGAAGACAGCTGATGACGTCCGCGACGCCAGGAATAGCAGTCGGACGAAAATCCAACCTGAAATGATTGTTCACTTTACTTTACTTACTAAGGAAAGTGCCGCGTACGGTGGACGGACCGATTTATTTTTTTATTTATTTTTTTTTTTTGATTTTCGGATTCTACGTACCTTAAAACGTAAACCATCAAATTTTGAGGGAGGCTAAACTATTTTTTCTTGGTCGACTCCAATGGTTCATTATTGAAAATAATAAACCAAAACAGGAATAAGAGTAGGTATCACTGAGTTAATATTCATGTGTTCCACAACAATTAGGTAGTTCTTCTATTGCCGTTTGATGGATGGTATGAGTGAATCTCTCTAGGGATTGTTAGTATTCCAACATACTATCTTTTGATCAGATACCAAAAGTGTTGAAGTTTAGAGATCGTTTTAGAATGTTCAGAAATGGATTTCAAAGAAGACAAATTTTCAACATTTTCGATAGGTACCAAAAGTGTTGTGGCAATATTTTCCTTTCACTAATGATTTGGTCATTTGGCTATGTGGAAGATGAGGGAATGAGGTTTCTGTGAAACAGATCCATCACTAGGGGGATTCTTGAGGTGTTTAGCGAGGGGAGCCGACGTCCGCGCACGCGTCGATCTTCTCGAACCGCGTCGTCATCAAAAGGGACAAGTGAGTGACGGATGGAAGGAGAGCCGAAGGTAGATGAGTCCTCAGAGAGTGCGGCTCATTGTGCGGCTGAGAGCAGGAGGGAATCGAGCCCTGAACCGCCAATCTTGCAACAACCCCCCCCCCTTCTTACCGTAGGAATCCACCACTTCTAGCTGATACCGCTGGTCATTCCGTTCTATTTCGACGGTTCCTACCCTCCAACCCACTCTTCTCTATACAGCCTCGTTTCGCCAGCTTATTGTGTCCAATCGTCCTTCTAATTGCGAGGACTAATCAACATGGGTCCCGACTTGCCAGCCCCCTTTCCCCATTATCCCCTTCACTGCGACGTTATAAGAAATAATGGCCGCCACCTTTCCAGCTTCTCGGAGCGGGAGCCTAATGAAACCGTCTCCAATGAGCTCTCTCATTAACGCGTTTGACTACGTCGACCACTGTTCAATGGGTCAATGTAGCGGGAGCCATAGTTTCGAAGTTGTTTGTTCACAGTAACCAACTACCTTTGCGAATAAGTCGGTGCTGTTAATCGAACTTCTCTCTCATCTTGATTCCTACCCTGCAGTTCTATCGCGTATTCAAGTAATAGGAAGGATTTGAGGGGGGTTGAACAGTGGTAGAAGTGCGATTGTGAGTAAGGAAACTGAGTGGAAGTAAACTTCAGGATCGATTATTCAACAAATTCCCATCAAAACATGTTCACATTTTGGTTTGTTATTTTCAATAATGAACCTTTAGATTCGAGTAAAGAATGGCAGAAATACGTCTTCCTGAAGTCCCTGGATGTCTCCGGGCGACAGCATAGCCTATCAAAAACGTCTGGGTCAATTCCGTTTGAACTGCAGATGAGAAACTTTAGAACTCTTCTATGACAATATCCACCCTTTTTGGGTAGATGCGTCTATCCCCAAAGAAAATACCCCCATCACCATTTTGCTTCCGAGTCTACCAAGGTAGCGGAAGCTTTGTTTTCACTTTTCAAGGACGAAAAAAAAAAGTTCTCCAAAATCAAAATTTTCACTCGCGTTTTGCGTTTTAGACCTTTCTGAACAATTTTGGTTCCGTGTCTGTCTGTCTGTGTGTCTGTCATGAATTCCTTGTAACGCGCATAACTATACGAAGTTATTGTCCGATTTCGATGAAATTTTCAGGGATTGTGCGGGTTGGTGTGTAGACGGTCCCCTATGATAATCATTATCCTCGGACTGATAGAAGCGACTGCGCATGCGCAAACGTGAATTCCTTGTAACGGCCATAACTTCTACATTTTCCATCCGATTTCGATGAAATTTTTAGGGATGTTACAAATTAGTGTTTAGATAGTCTCCTATGAAAATCATCATCCTCGAACTGATAGAAGCGACTGCGCATGCGCAAACGTGAATTTCCTTGTAACGGCCGTAACTTCCACATTTTCCATCCGATTTCAATGACATTTTCAGGGATGTTACCAATTAGTGTTTAGATGGTCCCCTATGAAAATCATCACCCCCGGATTGATAGTAGCCGATGCGCAGCGCGAACGTGAATTGCTTGTAACAGCCATAATTTCTACATTTTCCATCCGATTTCGATGGAAATTCAGGGATTACGCGGATTAGGTTGTAGATGGTCCCCAATGAAAATCAAGGCCTTAAAATTTACAGTAGCCTCTGCGCATACGCAAACGTAAAATCCTTGTAACAGCCGTAACAGTCGCGTGTGACTTGAGGATCTCTAACCCCATTCTTCCAACCCCTTTGTAGATCAAATGGCAATGCTCTGGACTCCTACCCAGGAGTTCGACTCCTAGATAAGATAAGAAATTTTTTGATCCAATCACTACCGCAATTACATTTTTCGTCCGAATTTGATGAAATTTTCTAGGTTCAGATTGTCCAGATTAGCGTGTAGATGGTCCCCTATGAGGGTAGTGAAAGGTACTTAGAGATTGGTGTTTTCAGATTAACTACTATATATCGGATCATCTATATAATCGGGTTATGGATACGAGGAAGCTATGTGCCACACCCACTTGGCAGACGTTTTCCTTGTTTCTTACGCCAACGCGGCAAGCAGCGTGCACATATCCGGCAACTGCTCCCAGTAGGGTTTTCAGGGAGAACAATAAACCACTGAGGATTGAAATATCAACAGAAATAGGTGGATATTTTGAATTTATTTCAACTGAATATCAATGAGTTTTGGCTTATACACTTCATTCTTCCCCAACAAAGGGTTGATGACGCCTTGGAGCTTCATTCGGTCAACAAAGAATGAAATATAAAAAATTTTAACATGGTAATAATAGTAATAATGAACGAAAGAATGTCATGTCAAATCAAATTCGATCAAACATCAAATCTTTTGGAATAATATTCACGGCATACTTATGATGACTATGTGTATACGAAAATGTCGCCAAGTGCTCAGAGGGCACACCATTGGGAACACCATGATACAGTTAAGTTTTTCACGGAGCTACCATGAGATATTTACTCGGTTATGAACTGTTTTCATTTGGTAAAAACCATAATCTAAAACTATGCAAAGAAATACCCACCGTCAAAATAAAAATTTGAAGTACTTACGGCAATAAATGTCGCAGCTGACCAGATAGTCACTCATCTTGGAAACTGAATAAACCACGCTGAGCAACTGATTCATTCAAACTGAATGCACTCCTAACATGGTAGGGAATCTAGGTAGCTTGTAAGACCAAAAAGTAAATGATAGAATCAAAATTACACCAAGAATTGGGAGAATTGTGAGACCATGTTTGCAGTTCCGCTGCTAGCCCGCTGGGCACTGATGGGTTAAGCTACCGATGTCGAAGTGGACAGATAAAAGATAGCAAAGATATCTATCTAGCCGGCGCCGATTGAGCCACCGATGTTAGATAGAATAATTAGAAGAAGGGCTAATTTGGTTGGGAGTATTAGGCGACGAACGAGACCGAAAAGCGAGGTTAGTTAGTTATTGACTATCTATACAAGTTGTGTATTATATACACAAATTTTGTCCCTTGAACACACAACAACCTAACTGCACCAACGTTAGGCTGGTTTAATAAACCGGTTGCCGTGAGATCACCGAAGTTAAGGCAAGTCATCCAGCGAGATTGTCTGGATTGGTGACCGGTATCGCAGGTCTTGATAATTTGTCGGTTTGGGCCATTGCTGAACCCCGCACTACCTAAGCGGGTGAGGCAATAAGTAGCCAAGAACGAAATCATCAGAACCAATCTGATCTTCCCTTTACAAAACAGCTAATAAGCCAATTCAATCTGAATTGGTTGTTTACTCTTCTCTCTCAACATGTACAGTGATTACCCTTGCCGTGGTTCCCAAGTCTCTGTTCAAAGGAATTAAACTTGAATATATCCAAACAACACTTCAAACGTCCAAAGGTTGGGAATGGTCCAAAGGTTATGTCATACTATAGAATAAGTAATGAATGATCAACTACCTACAGAAACATATTGTTTAGTAATGCATGCATTCCAGGGGACGTCCCATTGGATAAGCATTAGATCAGTTTAACCAGTTGTTAAGTGATAAAACTGTTTCACTCGATGTAATTTATTTATTACTTTAGGCAAGAAATAGTGACCCCCCCCCCCCACCATTATCCACCTTAACATTTCTAGCGGCATGGGAGCCTCGAATCTGAAGAGCATTTTAAAATCCATGATCTACGATACCCAACATGCGAATTCGAGTTCACCCCCCCCCCCCCCCCAAAACCCCAACGCCGACAATGGTGCCAGTCTGGCACCAAAGCGGAAATACGTCGTAACATTGAACTTACATCTGTTAGTTTTGGTAGGCAGTCCGTCGAAGTTCACATCCGTATTCAAGGTGAAACACAAAAAAAAAACACGAAATAAGCGGTTTATGGCATCATGGCACCATGTCCTGGCACCATGGTGGCACCGCTATTAGTTCCATGGTGGTACAGAGAATAATTCATGAAAATCCGGAGGTATAATGAGAATTTTTCCTCAATTTCAAAGCTTAGGTACAATTAGTAAGCAGTAAAGGAACCGAAATATTGAAAAATCGGATATTTTGTGAATATTATCCCCCCACTCACCCCCTCCCCTTGCGAATTTTGGTACTCTGGTAAAGTCATGTACAACTCGGAAGTTATTTGAGTAAAAAAAAAAGAAACACGCAAATCGGTTGGAAATTGAGGCCTGGGCAGAGTTTACAAGATTATGCATGCAAACGCACGTTTTTGAAGCATTAACCCCCCCTTTTCCCCTCTTAAAAAGCAAAATCCAAAATTCCGGCACCGTAGTGCACAACTAGATAGTATTCCGCGTCAAACGAAAAAAGAACCACGAAAATCGTTTCAGAACTAAGGCCTGAGCAGAGTACACAAGATTATGCCCAAAAACGCACGTTTTTCGAGCATTAACCCCCCCTTTCCTCCCCTTAAAAGGCAAAATTCGAAATTCCGGCGACGTAGTGCACAAATAGATAGTTTTCCGCGACGAACAAAAAAAGAACCAGGAAAATCGGTTGAAAACTAAGGCCTGTACAGAGTACACAAGATTTTGTTACACACACACAGACCTACACCTATGGTTTTTTTCCCGGATTTGGATTCAGAATGGTCTAAAACGGATTACTGTGTGGTTATTTTTTTTTCTGTTGAGTGTTGTCCAACTTTACCCCAGATCGATCGCATAAGGACGCCCAAGTCTTACTGTGGGACGTCCTAAAAAGGTTCTTACAAAAATGGATGTGACCTGGACCACTGACATAAAGTAAGAAATTAATTTAACTAATAACTAATACTAGGTTGATAACTGAATAGGAATCTCCTATTGACAAATCATTGACGTAAAAATAATATATACATTTATTTTTTTATGTAATTTTAATTATAACTAGTTTTACTTTCGCTAAAGTTAATCCCCTTGTTTAGGGCTGAGGAAGACTCCACAGAAGGGTTGAAACATGTATCAGATTAAAAATTAAAGAAACCACAAAAACAAGACTCCAAATAATCACTCAAAATTTGGAAAATGTGTTGGTCGAACAAAAACACACAAATCGGTTGAGAATTGAGGACTAGGCAGCCGGCTCAGAGTATTATCACAAAGTGCCTTTTGTTTCACGCAAAAACCCCATTTTCGGTATATTTTGTTATAATTATACTCGTATTACTCCAGTATGACTGTTTCGCACTAATAGATTTTTGCGTCATCTCTAAATTATGGATGATATGCATTGTACACATAAAATTGTATTAATTTTTATGATACATTTAAATTGATAACTCACAAGATCGATTCGCTACCGTCCATAATTATTATTCACGCTCAAATTTTACAACGTTCAGTCTCACAACTCAGCCATGTTCCTCCATATTCACATTCGCAAATCAGTTCACGTAGAGACCGCCATCCGTCTACAGCATTGGGAGATAAGAGGAAGACAGATGACAGCTTGTCCTCTGAACCCTGTAATGAATTCAAATTCGAGATTGCCTTGGCAAGAACCCTCGTGGGCTCTGGCTACGAGCCAAATCGGTGTAACAAACCCGCTCAATAAATTTCTTAATTAACTTGGGAAGGCTACAGCTGTTTCCCTCATTCGCTCCTTCATTCGCCGATGTTTTTGATGGGATTTTGCCGCAGTTTATTACCCAACGGTTTGTAATTCTCCATATTCGTCCATTCACTGTTCATTTGGTCAATATCATATTTGTACATTGTAGTCGAGAAACTGATCGTGGGTTTGTTCTATTTTCCCTCAGCTGTCTGATGTTGCTTGAGGCCTATTTCAAGCGGTTATTCAATATTACAAAAGTCTTTTGAGAATGGAAAGAAAAAGCCTCCAACTTCCGGCTTAGTTGTTCTATTTAATAGGTATATGAAAAATGGGTAGCTAAAAACAAGGTAATGAGAACTTAATCCTTGCAAAACGGCCATTGCTTAAACTTGTGTCATCACACTTGAAAGGTAAGAAAGCAAACAAAAAAAAAACAAAAAAACAAATAAAGCAAACAAAAAAATGAAATGAAAAAAAAAATATTAAAAAAAATATATATATTAAAAAAAAATGAAAAAATAAAAAATGAAAAAAATGAAAGAAAAAAAAAATGAAATGAAATGAATGAAATAAAGCAAACAAGAACAATTGCGTATTACTTCGGAACCATTACGTAATAATCAGTTTTATTTGCGTTTTATCAGTTTTTGTTGCGTATTGCGTATTATTTTAAATGAAATGAAATGAATGAAATAAAGCAAACAAGTACAATTGCGTATTACTTCGGAACCATTACGTAATAATCAGTTTTATTTTCAGTCTGTAAACCAAAGGCCGCCTAGTATGAACCTACTAGCCATATTACTCACTATCCAACCTACTGTCTGAAAAATTCGAATCCTTGCTATACTATATGATAGTCGAGCAAAGGTGAAACCCAGTTTAAAATTCAATTATTTCCACGCATTTTCTACGATGAAACTCTAGGTGTTAAAAGCATCCCAAAATCCTGCCCTCCTTTGGAAGTATTTTTGTACATCCTCACCACAGACGCCCTCTCCTGAGACATCCAAAAAGATAGCACCCAGTTTTCATAGAATTAAAAAGCGCTGCAAATTATTACACTAAGGTTTACTATTTTTGTGTATAGATCGCTCGTCTGCAAAGAACCCATTTTTGCCATTTCCACCACCTACCCACCATATTTTCGCTTCACAATCAAGATTCATTTGGAAGAAATAAACGCTTCACACTCAATTCGAAGAAATAGGGAGTTGCGGGTGCCTCCAATAGGAAATTTGATTACTGGTCGCTAAGGACCCGAAATGACGACATAGTCTTGACAGCTAGAAGCATGCAATACCTTGATGAGGCCTTCCAGCAGTTAAAGGATCCTGCAACGGAAGTTTGATTGGCAATAAACGAGGACAACCTTGTACATGAGAACCTCGCGCAGGGATGACAACTACCTAACTTCAGTGACGCTGGGGGCTTAAATTTTAAATCCACTGAACAATTTAAATACCTAGGTGTCCTGACATCCACAGACAATGATCATTCTAAAGAAATTCGAGCCAGACTTGCTGCTGGGAACCGAGCATATTTTGGACTGCAGAGCCTCCTGAAATCCAGGATCCTTTCTAGGGATCTAAAAGCAAGGATTTATGAATCGATCATAAAAATTATCGTATTGTGTGGGTCTGAATGCTGGGTTTTGACCAGCCAAGCCATGAGAACCCTGGAGGTTTGGGAAAGGAAGGTTCTAAGGAGAATCTACGGAGCCATTTGTGACGATGGAGTTCGGAGGATAAGGAAAAATGCCGAACTGCAGGATCTTTATAAGAAGCAAGGAATAATTGGGGTCGTTAAGAGTAGCGCTGATAGCCAAGAAAGAAGGGTGTTGGACGGTAATCCTGGAGGACGAAGGGTTCGAGGAAGACCACGGAAGAAGTGGTTAGAGGACATTGAGAGTGACCTCAATGAACTAGGTGTGAGGCACTGGAGAAGGAAAACACAGGATCGTTCAGTCTGGAGACGGATTGCTGAGCAAGCTAAGACTCTCAAAGGGCCGTAAAGCTATGAAAGAAGAAAGGACTCGATATTCACGACAACTCGAAGATGTGAACAACGATCGGACATTGGTCAGCTAAAATTTGAACGGAGATTAGGCCTCTTTTGCAATTCACATTCGTGTTTCTTATTTATCGTAAGTTCAACACTTCAGTTCTCATAGAGAGCAAACAGTTGGTTTTACAGATCTCCGGGTGATCTCATTCTATTCTAAAAATGCAGTAATACTTAAAATTAATGTAAAAAACAACCTTTATATAGAAATGTTTGAGCTAGGGCGTTTTGGAAATTTCAGTCCTTATTTTTCCACCCTTAGAAGTGATTGACAACAACCGAAAGCTTCAGGACACATCTAGGCCCCAGATGGAGCCCATATACCAAATTTCATCAAAATTGGTCCTTGGTAACTAAGGACAATACCGCGTACAGTGGACGTACGGCAAAATTTTTATTCGTTTTTCGGATTCTACAAACCTTTGAAACATAAATCAACAAATTTTTAGGGGGGAATTATATTTTTTCTTTCTTGGTCGATTCCAAAGGTCCATTATTGAAAACCATAAAACAAAAGCACATAGTTCTCGATGAAAACCAGACATTCAGTGCCACTTGCTATATCAAAATGCGCCAAATTACATTCAATTATTTTTAATGTCTTGAACGAGTGGGCTAAGGACTAGTTTAGTAATAGCGTACCTACCTAGGTCAATATTATCGCTTGCTCAATTTTCGTTGAAGTGGTGGAGTAACTTGAGAAATGAGAACACTTGAACAAATGGGAATCCCAATAATGTTTTTCTCGACAGGACAAAAGGATTTCCAAGGGACAGACTGTACATTACTCCAGAATGAACGGGTCTTTAGCTTGACAGGAGAAGTTATGATTGCTTCAGATTAGCCTAGAAACGCCCCTTCCCAGGAGAAAATTGATGGCACTCCAGCCGTCAGTGGACTGGGCATTCCATTTAATTGTGGATATCTTCAAAATGTAACGACTAAAAGTATTTTATCACGCTGCGTCTCGGAGAAGATATAAACTTTAATCGGTTCCGACGAGGACAACCTGCTTCTTTCTTTGTTTCTTTCGTATTTTCTCGGAGAATCCTTTATTGCCAAAGTTTCCCTATAAAGCGAGGACTAAGAGTTCAAAGTTTCGTCGGACATTTTTTTTTTTTTTTGTAAATCGTTGATATGCGAAAGTAGAACAATACTTATGAAAATGGTATATCTCGGACTTTATTCAAATCCTAGCCAAATAAAGTCTGCTGAGGGTTGAGGAAGTTGGAGAATCAATTCAAACCTACAAGCAATACTCTTCGCTTTTTTAAACAATTTTGTTCGGCATGTAGGGCGATCCTTCTACGGATTCGCAGATAACATAGCCTTGTCTTCGATATTTCTGGTCTGTAGATTTGAAACTAATAGGAATTGAAATTAACTTAAAATTGGTGAAAATGAAAAAGTAAACTTTGGTAATAAATCATATAATAAAGAAGTGTAACCCTAACCTACTACAGGCCAGCTAAACTGGAAGCGAAATTACAGAAGGTATGACTAGAGATTTAAATTAATGAACGTAATTAAAGTCCTTGAAGAAATTCCTCAACAAATTGCAAGAATGATGTGCGTTGTTTGTGGTGGGGCCTGTTATTGTGGGGTGATTTCCGAATTTAGAGTCCTTGATGGACATACTGTCCCCCGATGAAAGAATGAAAGTGAGAAACCTAGCATATCCTAAACTGAAAACATCCTTTCAACCTCCTTCGAGCTTGTCACTCGTCCAGGGAAATACCATTTTCGGCCACTTCCGCTCAAATCCTTTACCTGACTTTCCGCTAGGTAGGCTCGGGTGAACATGAAGATGTTCATGAAGGGAAGTAATACGGGTGGTGGAGGAGCTTGAGGGTGTAGCCAGTGCAATAAAACAAAAGAGAAATACTTGATGACGCTATAATTAATTGTCTGCAGGTACAATGGAAAAAAAGGGATAAAAACTTAACAGGTCAACATCTCGACGGCGACTGTTAGTACTGTGGAATAAATGAGGGAGGGTGTGATGTCACACACCAGAGATATTCGTACCTATCCCGGTCAATTTTAAAAACCACACAACACGCTATTCGGCGCGTACAGAGGTGATTTATCACTTAAACGCCTTCAGAAATTCACAATGGAAGCTGTGAAATATGACTGGAAATCTTACGTGGCCACATCAAGAAGATTGAGGGTGATCATTGAGTCATAAGTTAATCTTCCCTAGTTATATCTTCACTATCTGATTGCACGTCCCCTCCCTGTGCTCAAGTATTTTCAGCTGAATTCCCAATTTGCTCTTTTTGTCGTTTGCTGCGTGGTGTGCTTCTGATACTGTGATAATACGTTTCTCTAAGAGCTAACAGTTATCCCCAACATTGTGCCCTATTACAACCGTTTGTACAAACTTGATCAGTGCAAACTTGATGAGTAAAGGAGTTTCCACTCACCTCACTTTCTCTTCAGTCGGTACCTTGTTAGACTCGCCAAGGTATCGTCTACCAGGGGTCCTCCTGGTCGCGGTAGGAACCTCGAGAGCAGCAGGTAGGTAGAGGTACCTCAAGAGCTGCCTGATCAGAGAGTCTTGGTTTCAGGGCTCCAATGGATGCTTTTGTGCACGAGATGGAGAACCGGGTTTTTCGGCTTTGAACTGGACTATCGTGGATGTATGCTATAGTGAAGGGTTTCTAGAATAGTAGAGGTGGAGATTACATTCCTTCTTCTTTGTCTTCCGTGGACTTTGGTGGTTTCAGGAGAGATATGGCCTTTCTTGATGTCACTCTCACACACACACACGCACATGGGAGTTCTGTGGCCGAGCGAGCTGCGGCATGTGTCTCTGGAGACGAGACTCGGACCGGTTGCAGGGGCCGTGAGTTCGGGGCTCGCCTCGGGAGCATATTTTCGGGTAAGTCGTTCGCAGATCCCCCTCGTCCCAACCCAGGAGGTGAGGCCAATGGGAAGCCATGAGCGAAATCATCAGAACAAATTCTGATCTTCCCTTAGGAAGACAGCTGATGACGTCCGCAACGCCAGGAATGGCAGTCTGACGAAAACCCAACCTGAAATGGTTGTTTACTTTACTTTACTTTACTTACTAACCACGCACACATGGACTTCCTAATCTTAGTCAATGGAATAACAACCTAGTCAACCTAATTTTTGACCGACTTCAACGCGCCGAAGGCGCGCGAAAGAGGAGGTACTCAATTCGGGTTGTCGTGGGACGACGATTTTTTTTTTGTATGTCCTTTCAACCTAGGTCAGAAACAAATTTATTTAATTAGTTTTCATTTTCCAGTAACTTCATATAAGAGCCATAATCTGTTAATCGAATAGTTTTCATTTTGAGCAACTGGGGATGCCTGATTCCCGAATGTTATATTTTGAACATTTATCATATAATTATTCCACACGAAAAATGCAATCTGTATCTCAAATAGTTGACATTGTGGCACGCAGTTACCTACGCGGACCTTGATGGTGGGAAGGAGATTTAAAGTGTAAGCTAGAACACAATCTACTGACAATTTACTAAATTACTCTACTACCGCCATTATACCCTTTGACTAGAATTGTCAAAGGGTACAATGGCCTTTGTCTCTATCGTCACCAGAAAGTAATTCCTAACAACAAAATATTGAATTAGGACGATTCGACGCACCTAGTGCAAAGCGCAAAAATTTAAAAACGTCTACTACGAGACTACATCTATTCCTTCTATAACATCTATTCCAATCCTCGCTAACTGAAACGTAAACAAGTTTGTGCTGAAACAAGACAGTATTCATAATTCGATTCTCACCAAGTTGAGCAAGGTGGGAAGTGAAATTTGAGGTTTTTTTCGGTAGGCTGGTGAGAAAATCTTTAAGATCCATAGGTGGAGTTGGATCTCGTAAGATACCTGGAAGGGGCCGCGTCTTCAGGTTATATGGGATTCAAACCCACTAAAAAATATCTCCTTTTCTCACACGTTGGAACTCAGCCCGGAACCTTTTAACACATTATTTCGGGCTGAGTTCTGGGGCGTTTAATCAGTTCTAGGTGACGGGGGGGACCAGTTGCTCCCTCCACTCTCTTTCTCGTTCTAAGAGTATCTTCCTTGTCAGGATGCTTTCTGTGTACTCTGCCACAGCATTCCAGCTCCTTTCACCTTCCAGCATCCTGCTGACAACAGCCTCTGGTGTTGAACTCTGGGGAGCTAACGCCAGCTCTGCCATCAGCTGGTTTCTTTCAGGCGCCCATTTGGTGCATTTGAAGAAGGTGTGGAGCACATCGTCGTCATCTTTGTTCTGGCAGTGTAAAAATTGAGGTTTGAAGGATGAAGTTTGCTCTCACAATTCCTGGAAAATTCAATAGAAACCGGATAAATACAACAGAAATACGCCCCTTTCAAAGAGTTTCACTTTTGCGCATGCGCAGTGCAAGGGTTTCATGACAGACATACAGACAGACAGACACACAGCCATGAAAACAAAATTGTTCAGGGAAGGTCTAAAACGTGAAACACAATTGGAAATTTTGATTTTGGGGAACTTTTTTCTTAACCTTGAAAAGTGAAAACAAACCTTGGTAGACTCGATAGCAAAAGAATCTTGTGATGTTTGTCAAAATTATTATGGCGATCTGAAAAAAACTTTCCTTGAAGTGCTAACAAACGACCTGATTTCCGCCCTCTCTGCGTATCGATATTAAGAGCTGGAATTTGTTATGGCCGATTCGCATATGCACGAATATACATACTTTATCAATTCTTTTTATTGTGGTTTTCGATGAATACCTTTTCTGTTGATCACAACATTCTCTTACACAAATTCCATGGGTTGAGTGGCGTTAAATACTCTAGTATGTCGGAATTCGAACTTATGGGCCTCGATCGGACGATTGCCAGTCCATGCCATATCGATATTGGTATTCACGCTTTGATGATGAAATCGGGATAGTGTTGTCGTGCAAACTGCTCACTTCCAACCCTCGTGTGAATGTTGCCCAACATTTCTGCGATTCTCTCAATTCTCTCATTTTCCGAGATTCCTCGCCCGTCAGTTTCATAAGTCAACACAACTCGAGCTGTCGGTTGGGCTACCGACTCACTATAGGCTATAATGATGGAGTTGTGCACTAATTCTACAACTAATTTGCGATTTTTTTTTCTTATGACTTTTTTTCTAACCCCCTTAAAATCCGAATTTTTTCACTTTTAAGATATTTTTTGTATTTTCGACCTTACGCCATTAAAACAGCCATAACTGGCTTTTTTTCAGTCAAAATTCAAATGTAAAATTCAAATGTAATTGTACCGTTGGAAAGAACGTAAATTCTCTATCTCCCTAGTGCTAAATAAAAATTTTTCGAGGAAACTCAGATTTCGTTGAAAAAATTTCACGTTTTTCGCCGTTCAAACACAAATTTCTCCCTCAAATTCGATTGTAAAATATTTTATGATTATACCGTTGGGAAGCTGAGCTTTTGGGTCAACTTTTGGGGTTACATTGGGAGATTAACCGGCAGTTTCAGTTAGACCTTCAAACTTTTTGGAAAAAACTGTACATTTCCAAGATTTTCGAGAATTTACTATTCGGGCTCATATTTCAACATCTGAGTTTAATTAATCTCCAGTGAGAAAGAAAATTTAACGCTCTTTCCAACGATATAATTACATTTTAATTTTGACTGAAAAACTAGCGAGTTAAGGCTGTTTTAATGGCGTAAGGTCGAAAATACGAAATACATCTTAGAAGTGAAAAAAGTAGGATTTTAAGGGGGCTAGAAAAAAAGTCAGAAGAAAAAAAAGTCGCAAATTAGTTGTAGAATCGAACCCCGGCCGGCGGTTTGACCTTAACCGCAACACCCTGTAATATCGATACCTTAAATCACAATGGCGCTATGTCCATCCATCGCCCACATTTTTTATTTTTTTATTTCAGTAAAACTTAAATGTAAAAAAACAATTATTGACCTTCTTGACGATTATAGCTTGAAAATTTCTTGAAGAAATTGAAGAGTTTAGTGTAACAAGAAATTATTTTAGGAATTGTGCACTGGTGAATACTTCTTTTCTTCTTCTTCTTAATTCGCCGTCTCCGAACGATGGTTGGCGATCCAAATAGCTATTTCCTCCATATCAGTAGCTGCTCTAAATTTTTCGATGGACGAGCAATTTTACCAACTTCGCAGGTCCTTCAGCCACGAATTATTCCTCCTTCCAACCGAGCGCTTTTCAGGAATTCTGCCTTCAATAATCAACCTGAGGGGGCTATATCGATCACCGCGCATCACATGACCAATGTATCGAGTCTTCCTCTCTTTCAGGGTGAGTAAAATTTCAACGGATTTACACATTCGTTGGAGCACCTCTATGTTTGTGACCTTCTCGACCCAGGGTATCAGCAACATGCGCCGGTACATGTACTTCTCGGAAGCTTCGATTTTCTTTTCAATGCCGGGATGAACTGTCCAACTTTCCCAGCCATACAGGAGCGCTGAGAACACATAACACCGTACCATTCGAATTCGAAGGTCCAAGGAAAGATCTCTGCGAGTGAAGAAGTTACGCATCTGAAAAACGCTGCAAATTATTACACAATGGTTTATTATTTTTTTAATTTTTCTATATAGATCACTCGTCTGCAAAGCCACCAACCATACAACATGAAGAAGAACATCGATCGCATTTCGGTCAGCTATAATTTGAACGGAGATTAGGCCTCTTATGCGATTCACACTCGTGTTTCTGATTTATCGTACGTCCGAACTCTAAATTCTCGTAGTGAGCGAACGGTTTATCCTACAGAGCTCCGGGTGGTCTCAAAAAATTCTAAAAATTCTATAGAATCTTAAATTGAAGGAAAAACAATACCTTTATATCAAAATATTTTGAGTTAGGGCGTTTTCAAAATTTCAAAATTGATTTTGGAACCCTTAGAAGTGATCTACATCAACCAAAATCTTCGGGGAACAACTAGACCCCAAACGAAGCCTACATACCAAATTTCATCAAAATCGGTCAATGCTAAGTGGCAAAAGTGCACGGCGTACGGACGGCCAAATTTTTATTCGATTTTTGGAATGTATGTACCTTGAAACGTAAACCATCGAATTTTGAGGGGGTGTTAGAATTTTTTTTTCTCTTGGTCGATTCCAAAGGTTCATTGTTGAAAATAATAATCCAAAATGCGCTCCTGGCCATTTTAATTCGCGCTCGGATTTTTTTTTTTTTTTTTTTTTTTTTCAGTCGCATTGCTCATTAACTTGCGCACCGAGGTATTAGTACGAAGAAACCTATTCTACCCGGGTTCCAGTGACAGCCACATTGGCCATTTTTCGTTGCTTGGAAAACACGAGGACCTTAGCCTTGGCTACACTCAGGGAATGACCATTACTCTCGCTATGACGCACCACAGCATCTATTATGGCTTGGAGATCCTCCGGCTCTCAGCAATCAACACAGTGTC
This sequence comes from Apolygus lucorum, assembly GCA_009739505.2. Classification (NCBI taxonomy): domain Eukaryota; kingdom Metazoa; phylum Arthropoda; class Insecta; order Hemiptera; family Miridae; genus Apolygus; species Apolygus lucorum. Next base: position 15,553,547 of record CM019167.2, read on the forward strand.
GTCAGCATACCGAAGGTTCTTTTGGGTTTCTCTCAAAACTCCGTTTCTGGACAAAGGGCCTTAATGCTTTAAGGTATCGATATATCCATACTAATGATGAGTTGTTGGCTCCAGTTGGTACCAATTGTATCTAGTTGTACCCGAAACTTTTGGTTACATTCAGTAAAATTATAAGGAGTGAAAAATATAAGACCTTTTTAACAAAAAAAGGACCGACCTCATAACTGATTATAACAATTATTATAACATATTGACATAGGTTGATAAGTAAGTACGCATTATGGGCTCCATTTGGGGCTTTTGTTGATGTGAGTCACTTCTAAGGGGTGAAAATTAAGGGGGTCTCAGTCGGTCGCCGTTCGTTCCTCGTTCCGTGTCAGTATTTCACGAAATTGAACGCGCAAAAACTTAAAAAGTTGTACCTACATTTGAAATTTTAAAGGATTTTAGTAATTCATTAGTGCACGGCCCTAGGGAATTGAAAAACTGAAATATTGCCTTAAATTGAATCATCAAAATCGAACAATAATTGCTAAAGAAAAATGGGGAAAATTACTGTTTAAAAGGTTTTTCCCACATTTCTCTGGCAATCATTGTTCGATTTTGATGATTCAATTTAAGGCAATATTTCAGTTTTTCAATTCCCTAGGGCCGTGCACTAATGAATTTCTAAAATCCTTGAAAATTTCAAGTTTAGCTACATTTTATGGGAAAAACATAACTGAATTAATGGTTTTACCCATATTTCTCTCCCTAACTCGAAAATTCTCGAAATAAAGGTATCGTTTTTTCACCAATTTTAAATAGTATTGAATTTTTAGAATTTTATTAGACCATTCGGAGCTCTGTACGAGCAACCATTCGCTCCCTACAGGAACTTAAGTGTCGGACTTACGATGAATCGGAAACACGAGTGTGAATCGCAAAAGAGGCCTAATCTCCATTCAATTTCAGCTGACCAAAATGCAATAGCTGTTCGTTTCTTCGAGTTGTACTCAGTTTTGCGTCCTAATCAAATTTCCTGATAATTAGGGCAACCTCAACTCGATGTTTCTTCGAACTGTGTGTGAAGCGTTTATTTCTTCCAAATAAACTTGATTGTGAAGTAGGTATGTCGTAGGTAGGAAGAATCTAAGGTTGGTAGATGGTGACAATGGCAAAGCCGTGTTATTTGCAGACGAGATTTTATGAATCTGAACTATGGCTGTTGGTTTTGGATTATTTTTAAAGTATCTATGTGGCGTTTTCGTTTCAATCGGCGGTCTGGACGGTCGGAATTGAGTCAGCTGCTAGTGGATTCGGGTGACAATGGAGTCTAGAGTTGAAGTGGGAGTATGTTGTAGAACAATAATAAATTGCCGGCGAAGAATGGGAAAAATACTAATTGAATAAACGGTTTTTCCCATTTTTCTCTGGCAATTATTAATGTTCGATTTCGATGATTCCAGCGGCAATCTTTTAGTTTTTCAATTCCCTAAACTGTTGCACTAATGAATTTCGTAAATCCTTGATAATTTAAAATTTAGGTAAAACTTTTGAAGTTTGAGCCCCTGTAATTAAGGGAAATACTAACCCAGAACGAGGAACGAACGGCGACTGACTGAGAACCCGTTAACCCACACACGTCACTCAGATACAAATAGTGACAGGCTGAATGAACCGTTCTACCTGCCCTCTCCCATTACCTACCCAACCATGTTCTGGATGACGAGGAAGCTACTTGCCACACACTTGATAAACTACCCTCTAATCACCTAACTTTTCGATATCCCTCATATTTGGTAGGTACTTGTGACTGTGCATATAACAGTACGGTAGTAAGTAGTAATACTAATTAATTATTTTTTGCTGAAAAGCACCTCTTGATCTTCAAAGCCATTAAAATGACAGAACTCGCATCCATACAACTATTGTTAACCCTTTTCGGGAGAAAAACAAATATTGCATGCGAACGTCTTTCACTCCAAGTGGAGAAAAAGAGGGGATTTAGAAGTTTAGTAATTAAAGCAAGTTCGTCGAGAACATCACATTGAGCTCTAATCTCCCCGTTCGTGAAGCTATTAGGAAAGTTGGAGATGTCTGAAGTTATCGCATTCGGTCCCATTTCCTTCGATGCCCGGCACTCACAGAATAAAAGAATTCCTTCATAAGTCTCGTCGATGTAGCGGAACCGAAGAAATTAAGAACTAATCTCGAAGCCGTTTTATCACACTATTAGCGCTGGAGGCCTGATTACGGCACCAGACACCTGTGAAGCAGGGTGCGTAAATACTACAGATCTTGGTAATTTCATGACTCCCCCTCTGTACGAATGAATACTCGAAGGGTTTCAGCAGAGGGTTTGCAACCATACGAATACACTTTCCCCGCAAATTCTTCGTCGCTTATTTGTCGTATGGTTGTAACATCGTATACAAACTGAACTACATACAGGGTGTAAGCCTAACTGGTCTGCCAGACGGATTATACGGAGATTATATAACTAATTTGCAACTAAACATGTCTCAGCAATTTTTTTAAACCTTCATTTTCAATTTATTTTAACTTTAAACTTTTTTTTCGTGATTTTGATCTTATGTCATTAAATTGAACTTAACTCCTTTAATTTTCTATGTAAATTACAATTTGAGGATACTGTTGGAAAGAACATTAAATTTTCTATCGGATGCCTTAACTTTTTTTAAATCACGGTTTAAGACATGAAAACGTCCTCTAAAATGATAATTTTACGTAATTTTGGAAACCTTGCTTTTTTTCAATCGCAAATTGAATTACGAGAACCCATATTTTTTCAAGATGCAAGAACGAAAAAAACTGCGCCAGAGTCTCAGCTTTCCAATGGTATAATTTAAAAATTTTTTACAACCAAATTTAGGGGAAAAATTTGTGTTTGAACGCGGAAAAAAGTGAATTTTTTCAACGAAATCAGCACTCCGCCACCGAAGTACTCGTAGTAGACTGCAAAGCCTCCGGAAACAGGAGGTCCAGTGCGCTGACTTCGTTGAAAAAATGCACGTTTTTCCGCGTTCAAACACGTATTTTCCTCCTAAATTCGTTTGTAAAATATTTTTTTGATTATACCATTGGAAAGCTGAGATTTTGGCGCAGTTTTTACTGTTCTTGCATCGTGAAAAAATATTAGTTCTCGTAGTTCAATTTTGCGATTGAAAAAATGCGAGATTTTCAAAATTACGTCAAATTTTCTTTTTAGAGGACGTTTTTATGTCTCAAACCTTGACTCAAAAAAATGTTAAGGCATCTATCCGATAGGAAATTTCATTATCTTTCCAATGGAATTCTCAACGAGTAATTCACACAGCAAATTAAAGGTGTTATGACCGATTTAATTACGTAAGGTCAAAATCACAAAAGTAAAATAAATCGAAAACAAAGGTTTTAAAAAAATTTTCTAAGAGACTTTTTCTGTTGCAAATTATTTGTAGAATCGACTGGTACCGTATGGCAGACCAGTTAGGCTTGCACCCTGTATATTGTCAGGTTCGATCCGAAGAAGATATAAGTCCTGAAAACTGAGATATGTGTACTGAAAACAGTCGGAGTGATCATCAACGAACTCCAAACTCATGTTCCAACATGACTCGCAGACAGCTGTTGATAACAACCCTAGATTCTACACTTCGGAATATTTTGGAAGAGTTTGGAGGCGAGTTAGAAGGCTCCCCAATGTTTTTATGGTGCTAGTTCATGTTAAACTTCATAATTATATGTTTACGAATGTTTTGGTTTTGTTGTGGGCTTGATGAAATATAATGTCCCTTCCAAATCTGGTTGCAATTTCCGTATTCTATCTCCTACACCCAAATTATTAACAATAGAGGTATGTACTCAAGACAGCGATTTTAAAAGAGAAAGATAGAGATTTTAAACCCTATTTTTCTGACAAATTCAAAAAAGTTTCACTCGTGTAGCATGAGTAAATGCGCGAATTTTCAAAGAAATATTTAAACCGATTTTCAGTCATTTTTGACTTTTATGTCTTACATCATATCGTTCATATTCCTATAAGGAATTTTATTTCGACAGACTTCCAACTTTCTCAAAAAACGTAAAATTTGAAGTAAGAACTATACATTTTCAAAAATTTTAATGTACACAGAATATCCTGAAAAAAATCACCAAAGTCCTTTGATGTATTTACATCTGCGCGTAAATGAAGTTATTATTTTCTACATTATTATACCACCAAGGGTGAAGGAATGACGAAATTATCGTTTTCGATATTGTTAAGTGCAGCTGTTACACTTAGAAAAATATTTTCCCGTCTTCTTGAAGTTTACCATCGATATTCACATTAAACATTATCAACGAAAAATTATGCGGATTGTTAAGCTCTTAGTAAAGCGCCGAGGACTGACGACCAATAAAGTCATGTCCTCGTTCCGGCACACAACACACGACTTCGGCAACACGAAGGACACTGAATTAAAACACACTCCGATTACACTATGATAAATATATCACACTCCGATACCTATGAAAGTAAAGAAATATGCATTGGGCTGTTCGCAGACAACGAAAAAGCGTTCGATCGGGTTTGGCACCCTGGACTTTTCTTCAAGCTTAAATCTGCTAATCCTGACACTTACTACCGCGTTCTTTTGTCGTACTCACAGTCCGATTTTTTTTTTTTTTTTTTTTTTTTTTTTTAAATCTTATGCCTCGACGGTTTGCGGCAACTTCGGCCATTCGTCTTCTCGTCTTCTAGAGTCGGGTGGCCCAATATAGCATCAGGGGTTGAGGTATATCCAGAAAAAGACATGAATGTTGGCCTGCCTTCCTCATTCTCAACATAAGTCACTGGGTTCGCGTCAATAAAGTCCTCCCAGATATGGCCTACTGCGTCAGTTTGTGTATAGCCCCAGCGGCTTGAAGGCGCATTCAGGTCTCCATAAAGGATCGAACCTGAGTCCCATATTGACTCGAGCCAAGCAAGATTTGGCTTGTTATGCGGAAAACCTGAAGCGCCCTCCACTCTTCCAGACTTCCGCAGTCACTGCCTCCAGTTTGTCCTGGGCTTCCATCTGCTTGCATATAGCAAAGCTGGCCACCAGAGACGACTTCGTAGCCACTATGATTCCCGACGCGACATTACGGCCCCTATTGAGGGAGTATGATTGGTATCCTGGGATTTGAAAGTAGTTGAGGTTATCAGCAACTGCTCCCGCTTCGAAGATACCATATACGTCAATGTCGATTTGAGTTATAAAATTCTTAAGTTCGGTGAACTTGGTCGATGTTAAGCCGCCTGCATTCCAAAACATAGTTTTGAGCAGAGCGTTGTCGGGGCCTTGAGAAAGGCCATTGACGGGAGACGGATTTTGCATTGTCTCTTCTTGTTGTGTCGCAAATAGTGTGTCTTGGGCTGCGAAGGCGACACTGTAGTCGTTTAGTTCACCTTTCGGCTATCCAGGGGGCACGTGAGTGTTTCTTGTTGGGAGAATAACTCGGACGCGACTACATCACCCCCCACTCACAGTCCGATAAAGAGAGGCCATTTCCTACACTCGGCTCATCCAGGCAGGTGTCCCACAACTCGGCTCATCCGCAGGGCAGCATTTTGGGTCCAATATTATACCTAGTATTTGCAGGTGATATCCCTACGCCTCCTGGAATTATTGCTGCGCAATTTGCTGATGACGGGGCCTTTCTCTGCAGTTCACCTAGAAGGGAGAGATCAGGATTAGAGCTTTAGGAGTTGGCTTACGACGTACATGAAAATGAAACTCAACCCCCAGAAGTCCAGCTGTATAATATTCACATACTTCCACATATACGATGTTCCTGAAATGACCATTGGCGACGAGGTTGTTGCATTTGAATCTGTGGTCCGATATCTGGGAGTAACGTAGGACAAACGCTTGACCTTTTGATGCACACATCACTTCTGTGCTCAACAGATGCCCGCCATCGTCTTCGAAAACTGAAGCAACTTCTAGGAGCGCAATCCCCTCTGACACTCGGCACAAAGCGGCTTATATACCTACTGTTAATAAAGGCAATTTGGGAATGTGAAGGTCACGTATAGGGAGGTGCATCCGACTCACAGGTAAAACGGATACAAACTTTTCAAAACCGTGTTCTCAGAGTAATACCAAATCCACCCTGGTACATAAGAAACTCCAACCTTCATGAGGACGTTGATATCTCAACTATTCTTGAATATTGAAAGTTTTTCAGCTAGGGCGTTTCGAAAATTTCAGCCCTTATTTTTCAACCCTTGGAAGTTGTCGGGAAAGCGATATCTAACATTTTATTTATAATGATTTAACTTGGCATCAAAATTTAGTATTCAAATTTCAGAGTTTAATTTCGTCATGTGATATTTTGGGCCTAAATTAGTGTTCATGTGAAGAGGTATGTTCTGAGATTGTTGTATAGTTTCAATTGTAAGGGAAAAGTTTATTGAGCTTAATAAAAGCAAAAAAAGTTAATGAGAGTGTAAAAGTTCGAGAGGAGAAGCAATAATTAAAGGCGATGCACTTGGATTCGAGGTACTGGTTTATTAAACACTTGTTGATTATCGAGTAACAACATGCGAAGTGGACAAGATGGCGAACTTATTAATAACTTAGTTCTATAAAACAGAAGAGGGGAGAGCCTATCTCTAGCGCCTAGGCGCCCAATTCAGGAACTATTGTTCCGGATCGGATCAACCTACAACAGAGAGAAGAAAAGTGTTTTCTATTTTAAATATACAATAGACAAAGTGGTAAACAGAGCGTGGTTATTCCGATCCACCAATGGAACGGTTGAAAATTGAGGTGCTTCAAAGAGCCAACGAACTATTGACAACATTGATTGAGGACTATAGTGTGAGATTTGAAAGCAATGGAGATATACAAAACGACGATCAGGGAGCGCGAACCGCTGTAAGTTTTTTGAAGGGGGCCATAGATCGCCAAGAGACAGCTAAAAAAAAAGAGTCGTTTCGGTCGTAGTAGAAAGAAAATCAAGAGAACCTCTGCAAGATGGTGTTCCAGAAGCAGAGAGATTATCATCGCAGGCGGAAAATTTGATAGCAAGAATGGAAAGTGGGCTACGTATGGTGGTATCAACGGCAAAAAGTACTACCTTAACACCAGTAACATCAGCTCAAATTAAATGACCGAAATTCGAAATCGAAAAAATTAATGGCGACTATTTCAAATTCATGGAATTTCGGCCGCTCTTCTCAAATCATATCCACGAAAATTCATCCTTCTCGAAGATCGATAAATTTAAATTACTTGTATCTCATTTGACAGAAAAAGCAAAATCACTTATCTCGGGATATGTAATATCGAAGCAAAATTAGGATACTGTAATTGATCTGCTGAAAGAACGTTTTGGAGGTGAACAAGTCTTAATAAATGAACACTATAAAAGTCTAAATCACATTAGTCTACTGCTAAGAACATAGAATGTCAAAGGGACAACGCAATCAAGGAGCAATTGTCTATTGGGATATTTGAAAAAGTACCCAAGAACCAATCCAAAATTCATCGTATCCATGCCTCATGTTGTCGTCACACCTCAAAAAACTGCAACCAAAGTTAGAATTGTGTTTTATGAGTCTGTCAAAGCTAATAGGGAAGAAAAAGTTCAAATGAATATTTATGTAAGGGAAAAGTAATACTGGTAGACCTTTTTGGAATGCTTCTAAGAGCACATACTTTTGTAGCTATAAACGATATTGAGAAATCCTTTCTTCGAATAGGACTTCAGGAATATGATCGGGACGTTACACGATTTATTTTGATTAAGGACATCGATAAACCTCCTGACGATGACAATCATGCTGATTTGGCCACGAGAGGCAAGGTTGTAGATGTAAGTGATTTTCCTTTCTGGTGGGAGGGTCCAGTATGTTCGAGCTCAACGGAAGAAGACGCAAAATATTGGGGAAAAAAACGCCGAAGTACTGCTTCCTCAAAGACAACTCCTTCATCGCGCCATCAGTCAATTGTCTCCTCCGGAAGTTGAAGAGATGAAGACCAAGCTTCTTGAAGGTGCTTTTTTGGGCTGGAGTGTCGCGAAAGCGATATCTAACAATTTATTTATTGTGATTTAACTTGGCATCAAAATTTAGTATTCAAATTTCAGAGTTTAATTTCGTCAAGTGATATTTCGGCCCTAAATTAGTGTTCATGTGAAGAGGTATGTTTTGAGATTGTTGAATAGTTTCAATTGTAATGAAAAAGTTTATTGAGCTTAATAAAAGCAAAAAAAATTAACGAGAGAAGAAAGGTGTTTTCTATTGTAAATATACAATAGAAGTGACTTAAATCAACCAAAAGCTTCGGGGCACAACTAGACCCCAAATGGAGCCCATATACCTACCAAATTTCATCAAATTTTTATTCGATTTTCGGATTTGACGTGCCTTGAAACATAAACCAACAAATTTCGAAGGGGGTTTACAAAATTTATTTGGTCGATTCCAAAGGTTTATTATTGAAAACAATAAACCAAAAGTGTTAAACTTCAGAAAACGTTTTGGCATGTGCCAAAACAGATATTCATGAATTGATTCGTCTAAATTCGCCATCCTGAAAATGTTGAGGGCGTGGCAATAGTTTAATTTTCTTTGAAAATTTGCGAAAACAAAAATATATAAACGCTGGAAAATGGCGGCTTCAGTTATTAAGGTGAAGATACTTTGAGAACCATCATCGTTTGATAATCGATCTGAAGGTGAACGATGCTGCAATTTCTCGTAAGAGTGTTTGTAACAGACGCTCCCATTCTAACGTCCCAGCGTCAGCGTTCTGTTCCACGTCAGATCCTCGGTGTGGAATTTCCAACCCTCCTCCCTCACCATTCGAATGATGAATGCGGCTCGCGAGGTCCCGATTGTGTGATTAATGGAAATAAGCTCGACTCAACAAATCTCCCTGCTTTCGACGGCACAAGTGATATAGTATTATGAGCGATATTGATTTTAAGCAACGGTCTCTTCCCCTCCTCCTCCCACTATTTTCACCAACTAATCCTCTACATCCTACGAACGGAAAGAGTATTGACGTGTTCTTGAAAAATGACTCGTGTACTTGACTACAACGTTTTCTCGTTTTCTCCGTTTATTTATCTTCCTTTGTTCCATTTGCTGAGTAGAAAATACCTACTTGACCAGATAATTTATTCATGCCAAAGTACCTATATAAAAACTCCTTACTGTCCATTATAGTAAATCTCCCCTTACGCTTTCTCATAACTTACAAAATAACCCAAGAACGTCTTTTCTTTCTCTACAGAAATTTTTACTGGTCAAAATTGACCGGGACGAGGGTCAAGCACAGACTCACTTCTTTTGGTTTATTATTATCAATAATTGGTTTACGTTTCAAGGTACGTAGAGCCCTTTCCTTAGTTACCATGCACCGATTTTGATGAAATTTGGTATGTGGGATCTAGTTGGGCCCCAAAGCTATTGGTTGATGTCAGTTACTTCTAAGGGTTGAAAAATAAGGGCTGACATTTCCGAAACGCCCTAGCTCAAAAAAAAATTCAATATAAAGGTGTTGTTTTTTTCATCAATTTAAGATAGTATTGATTTTTAGAATCGAATGAGACCACCCGGAGCTCTGTAGGACCAACTGTTCGCTCCTTATGACGACTTAAGGTCTTACGATAAATCAGACACACTCCGTAGATAGGTAGTACCAATGGTTGGTAGGAAGTGACAATTCCAAAGCCGTGTTCTTTGCAGACGAGTGATCAATATAGAAATAATAAACCTTTGTATAATAATCTACTGCGATTTCTTGTCCATGTCCCACTCAAAATTGTAGTCAACTGTGATAGCAATCAGACACCTCACCCAACCACCTGGAACCAAACTGGGCACCTGTGGGATCAGTCTGGTAGGCGTAATTAATTATCCTCATAAGCGAACGGTTGGTCCCACAGAACTCTGGGTGGTGTCATTTCTTAAAAATCGTGTCTACTTTGAATTAAGAGGAAAACAATACATACAGGCATATCGAACGTTTTCGAGCTAGGGCGTTTTGAGAATTGTTTTCTTAGAGGTGACAGACAATAACCAAAAGCGTCAGGGCAAAACTAGATCCCCAGTGTAGCCAGTATAAAATTTGCTATTCGATTTTTGGATTCTACGTTTCCTGAAACGTAAACCATCATAATATGATATTATTTTGAGGTGGGTTACAATTTTTGCTTCCGAGCCTACCAAGGTAGCAGAAGCTTTGTTTTCACTTTTCAAGGATTTAAAAAAAAATTCCAAAATCAAAAATTTCACTCGCGTTTTACGTTTTAAACCTTCTTGAACAATTTCGGTTTCGTGTCTGTCTTTCATACCTTGTTAAGTGCAAAACTAGACGAAGCTACAGTCCGATTTTGATGAAATTTTCAGAAATTGAGCGGGTTGGCGTGTAGATGGTCCTCTGTAATAACCATCACCCCTGCATCATAAGTAGCTGGGCAAATGTAAAACCTTTGTAACAGCCATAACTTCGACATTTTTCATCCGAATTCGGTGACATTTTCAGGGAATGTTCGGACTAGGGTATAGAATTTCATGAATAAATTTCATTGCACTCAGATTGTTAGCAGCCTCTGATTTACCGCCCTGCTTCAGACTTAAGACAGGTACAGTGCGGAGTACCGCATAGCGTCCACTAATGGGTCAATAGGTCTTTTGCGGTTTTTCTTGATACCCAAAATCCATTCTCAATTCATTTCGGACCTATAATATAGGTCCGAAATGAAATAGGTGTGTTTTATATAGATTGACTCTTTAATCGTATAATATACGATTAAAGAGTCAATCTATATAAAACACACTCCGATTTGTTATTGAACCATATCCAACTCATATCCACATTATAATTATTTAGTTAATAACTTTAAATTATATTTGAATCATTGGGTAAAAATACGAGCTGGTTATTCCATCAGAATATTTTCAACTCTATTTCAACCGGGTGCTATACAAATAATGAAAGTTGATTAAGAGGAAAACTTTGACAGCCTTATTCACATCCCCTTCGTGTACTACATGGACCTAGTATCCCATATCCCAGTAGTTTCCCATGGATGGTCCATGGTGTACTACTCTGCCGTGCTAAGCCAGAAAGTCGTATCTTGACTTCACCCAACTTTCGGGAAAACGACCTAATAGGCTTCGTGGCGAAATAATTCTTTCGCGGGATTATGTTTCCTCCTTTTTACCACAAGTATAGTTTTTTCTTAAAAGAAATTAGTAGCCGAATCGATTTCTGGAGTCAAAATTAAACATTTTTGAGTGTAAATTGTCAAAAAACGATGATACGAGATTACGCTCTCGTAAACCCGAAGTTACGACTATTCTGTTCATTTTAATCAACATTTTAATTCTAGAAACCATTTCACATTGATTATTTTGTCATCCTACTTGGCTCAAAGTCAATCGTATTTCATATCTCTATGTTATATTTCAGAGTATAAGAAAAAACTGCTGAATCAATAAAAATAAACGTTTATTCACTTAGAGTATAAACGTAAAGTCACCACTAAATGTTGAGTTTTCAGAGGCAAAAAGTCGTATCATGCCGATTTAATGCAAGAAGCCGTATCGTCAAAATAGGCAGATTCCCGTATCAGTGTCAAGATACGAGTTTGATTCTTCTGAATCGCTCTGATACGACTATTTTCTTAGCAAAATCAAGTTAACACGCCTTAACGCGAAAGTCGGGAGGCTTGTTTGAGGCATTTCTAATAGAGATACGACTCTAAAACTCCGAAAATCGATAGAAATCGACCCCCAAAACTCCCGGTTACCAATTACTCGATTTGGTCAAATTTTTACGTTACGACTTTCTAGCTTAGTACTATTATCAATAGATCCCAACGTCGCAAGACCTCCAGGTTGCCCTCCCAGAAACCGACGTGAATGGAAGTGATCTATGAACCCTCTTTTCAGTTCCCTATAGAGATTTTATCGAAAATTATCTATTGTTTTATTATAATTTTATCTGAATAATCCAAAAATAAACTTATTGAGTGTTCCTGTAATCATTTTAAAAAAATTTTATGTTGCACAATTAGCCAAATTCGAACATTTTCCAATGGCACGTCATCCGTATACGTATGTAGTTACCATTAAAACAAAGCATTGAAATACATCTTAAGATGGATTTTAGAGGTCGAGTCAAACTTTAATTATGCTTTCCTAAAAACTTGCAAAAATCGCCGATTCGATTTCTGGAATGTAAAAAAATTCGATAGTTTGTCACAGTGTTGACGACATGATGTTGCATACTACTGTGCTGTTCCAAGGACCTCACAACTCAACAAACCCCAAGGAAATTCTTCCTTGAATAACATGACGACTTGGAATAATTGGCGAACTTGAGGGAATTTTCTTGAGGCAGACTTGAGATTCAGGGCCATCATCTCTGGCGCCACTTTTCACCGTGGACACCTCGTAACAAGGTGGTCGGCACTTGAGACAACTCCCTAGCCTGGATGAAAAATTCAACAATATCTCAGGGAGTCTGCATTACAACACTCCGCCAACACCCGTTCCAACTTGTGATGATTCTTATTTCGAAGTTACCGCCCCTTGTTTATTTTGGCGAGACATTTTTTATTCGTAAAATAAATCATGAGCTCCTTCGAGCCGACTCCATCCACTTTATGACCGAGTCCGCCGTCATAATCGAGGAATCGGAATATTGTGCTAAATAATTTTCATAAATAATGCACAATATTATGCGAAAGTTTACATTTTTCTGTGAGATAAGTCATCAGTAAGAACGAATTAACAACATAGCAAATATCTTGAATACGATTAAATTTCATTTATTGATTCGATTGTATTAAAACGTCGATATCTTCGTTCACAACTGGAAAACATGGTGCCTTGTGAGACTTTGGGAAAGTTGTGATGGAAATCGGTATCTAGGTATGAAGATCGCTGCAAATTATTACACAAAGGTTTATTATTTTTGATATAGATCACTCGTCTGCAAAGAACACTGCTTTGCCATTGTTACCACCAACCAACATGAAGAAAAATATCGATCGCATTTCGGCCAGCTAACATTTGAACGGGGATTAAGCCTCTTTTGCGATTCACACTCGTGTTTCTGATTTATCGCAAGTCCAACCCTTAAATTCTCGTAGGGAGCGAACGGTTTGTCATACAGGGCTCCGCGTGGTCTCAAAAAATTCCAAAAATTCTATACTATCCTATATAGATGGAAAAGCAATTAGACCACCATTAGGCACAACTAGACCCTAAATGGAGCCTACATACAAAATTTCATCAAAATCGGTCAATGCTAATGGGGAAAGTGCCGCGTACGGCGGACGGACGGCCAAATTTTTATTCGATTTTCGGATTCTACGTACCTTGAAACGTAAACCAACAAATTTTGATGGGGGGGGGGGTTTAAACAATTTTTTTTTGGTCGATTCGAAACGAATAGCGATTGTTTTTTGGTCAGCTAAAATTTGAACGAAGATCAGACCTCTCTTGCGATTCACACTCGTGTTTCTGATTTATCGCAAGTCCAACCCTTAAATTCTCGTAGGGAGCGAACGGTTTGTCATACAGGGCTCCGCGTGGTCTCAAAAAATTCCAAAAATTCTATACTATCCTATATAGATGGAAAAGCAATTAGACCACCATTAGGCACAACTAGACCCTAAATGGAGCCTACATACAAAATTTCATCAAAATCGGTCAATGCTAATGGGGAAAGTGCCGCGTACGGCGGACGGACGGCCAAATTTTTATTCGATTTTCGGATTCTACGTACCTTGAAACGTAAACCAACAAATTTTGATGGGGGGGGGGGGTTTAAACAATTTTTTTTTGGTCGATTCGAAACGAATAGCGATTGTTTTTTGGTCAGCTAAAATTTGAACGAAGATCAGACCTCTTTTGCGATTCACACTCGTGTTTCTGATTTTTCGTGAGATCAACCCTTAAGTTTTTATAGGGAGGGAAAGGTTGGTACTTCAGAGCTCCGGGTGGTCTCATTCGATTCTAAAAATGCAGTACTATTTAAAATATGTGAAAAAACCATACCTTTATTTCGAGAGTTCTCGAGCAAGGGCACTCTTGAAAATTTCAACCCTTAATTTTCACCCCTTAGAAGTGACTGACGGCAACCATATTTCAACCAAATCGGTCCATGTTTGCTAAGAAAAGTGCCGTGGATGGCGTACTGTGGACGGACGGATAATTTTTTACTCGATTATTGGATTCTACGTTCCTTGAAACGTAAACCAACAAATTTTAAGGGAGGGTTAAAATTTTTTTTCTTGGTTAATAAAGGTTCATTATTCAAAATAAATCAAAAAGAGTTTACTTAATGAATTTCACTTCTCAGCCGACGATATAAACCTGTTTTGTCTGTCTCATCATTCACCAAATGTTCATTCATTCAACAAATAGTATACGTTTGTACATTGTGTCCTAAAGATGGGAATATGCTATTTTAGAACATTTTGGCGCTGTGCACAATAATCATGTTCAACTGATGAACGGTTTAATCAATTTCGATGAGAAATGCTCTAAGTAGATTATCAATTTATTTATTTGAAATTTCCCAAATGTTGAAGTAGGTAACTCTTTCGAATCCCTTGATGTTCTATTTCTAGATGTAACTACTAAACTCACGAAATTACCTACCTGATTCTATTCAGCAAAGTTTGTCGAATTCTGTTTCTGAAGCTTCTCGGTAAACGACAGACTAAAACAGCTCGCAGGTCCCCAGGCAGTGCTCAAATCCCCTTTCACCCTCTCCTTCTTCAAACTCCGCAATCCTTACATCGCCCTTTTGAAACGCCCCTGGTAATAAACTGATGAAATTATAATTGATCTGGGTTGAATGGATGAGGGAGAGCACAACAGGAAAACCCTTCAGCTCCGGGGAAATCTAATTAGGTGGCCGAGGTCTCGCCCACTTGCCGTTGGGCCGCGTGAAAACCCGGAGAGGTCGGCAGAAGTGGTCCCGAAGGTCCCCAATGAATGGACCTCATAATTACTATACTTGGAACCTGGATGAAAGTAGTTTTCATGAGATGTCGTGAATTGCTTTCCGAGTCCTTGAACGCCTACTGAACAGATTGAGGCTCTCCCAAGAAAGCGAGGGGGCTTTTGACACATGAATGGGATGCGAATGGATACAAATCTCCATTCATCATCATCGTGAGTAACACGGCCATGAATTCAAAAAGCCCTCTGTTTCATGACGTCCACCTTCAATAACTAACAACTCGGGAAGAACAGAAACTAATCGATAAAAAAGGAAAGTTTTCGTGTAAACTCTTCCGATGGTGGAATAGCTTTATTCGTGTCCGCCAACATCTTAGATCAAACATTTCTCTCAAAATAATCTGTTGAAATGTCCAGTCTGATAAAATGGAAAGAAATCCTTTAGGCATTTTGAAAATACTAAGTACCAATTTTTGAGTCTACCAAGCTAGCACAAGCTTTCACTTTTCACTTAGTTTCACTTTTTACTGATGAAAGGAAAAGTATTCTGAAATCACAATTTCTAATCACATTTTACGTTCTAGATCTTCCAGACTAATTGTGGTTTCGTGTATGTCTATCTTTGTGGGTGTCCACAAATAACCACAGTCGCTCAGTCTGTAAAGGGCAAAACTATACAAAGTTATAGTTTTGCTGATGAAGACTCTGGCTTGAATGCTTTTTGTCAGCCCATCCCAAACGTGCTTGGACTCATGTCAGAACTCCTGGGTGGTCAGTCCATTGTAGTGATGCCAACCTCCTGCAGATACCCAGTGACAGCTCTAGCGGTCTGTCGTCTCGTAATATCGTGCATTAAAATGAAATTAGGGCCAATGAAAGGGGCATACGGCCCGACACGTTCTTAGAGGATACATGTCACGTGCCTCTGAGCGTTCTAGGTTGGTCTGAGAACAGTCATCAACTCCGTACAGGCGTCATACGAAATCCCTCCTCAGAACATTACAGAGCCCTTACCAGAGCGGATGGTCCTTGAAAAACAGGCTTCGGAAAACCTTTCCTCCGCTCTTCTCCAGACATGTTTGCGTCCGTCGTAAGAACGTGGACTCACTCTTGTTTCATCTGGAAAGATTGCACGCCTCCAGTCCTCTAAATTCTTCGGCATGTTCAAGCGCAAAGTTAATTCTGGCTCTCCAATGCTGTCTGGCGAGGAGAGGGCCAGTAGCTGGTCTTCTGCAAGTCACATTATACTCTTAGTGTGTGCTGGAAACGAATTGTCTTGAAATTTCGATAATTTGCACGTCTCTTGTCAAACCCTACAGCTCTGAATACGTTGAGGTCCTTGTGTTGTGGACGGACAACACTCTCTTACGGGGGTCTCGGAAAGGGACGTCACCTTGCTGCTGATGTGGAAGAAAAGGAAAATGGAACATGGGTGGAGAGGGGGCTGCCCTGTGACGGGAACTGTAGGCCCGTGTTGGTCCCACTAATGATTTGGCAAGTGTCCTAATTAAAGGTACGATTTCCCTTGATGTTTCCGTGGGTACATATTGTTTCCCTAAATTCCCTTAAAAGTTTGTAGAGGCCCTAGTAAATAGGATTTTAACACTTGTACGCAGTGCTAAAACCCTCAGGAATCGATCGTCCTTTGCGTTTGTGCATCTCGGACGGCCCTACTCATGTCTCCGTCGATCAGACCAGAAAAGATCGCTGAATAACTCATCAAATCTCGTACGGTACACTCCAAATCGCCTGGCAAATTTTCTCCGCGAATGAATTTTCTCAACAAACACTCTCATTCTGACAACATTTCCCGATGTCGTCTAATCATGTCACTTTGAATGCCGAAAAGCAACTAATGAGTTTTGTCTATCAACCCATTGTGAAATATAACCAACCGACCCCAACTAGTGCATATTTGACAACGATAACGAAGGGTAAAAGTACACAGCTGAGGAGCTGTGAACCAATAACTTCCCCTTTGACCCGACTTTTGTTCTGACAGTTGCGTTTTTAGCTACCTCTTGGGTTTGAGGTTGGTGTGTGCAAATCGATAAAAACTTGTCAACTGCAAAAAGGAGGAAACACACGAAGAAATGGATGGTGGTTTTTGTACCAATTTTCGTGATGATTGATTGAGCCGTTTGGCACCAATCGGTTCACAAATATGTACGGACAAACACATCAACTGCAGGGCAACGCACGGGTGAAATTCGATGCTGACATCGCGATTGTTTAACTAAGAGGGTAATGAGCATTGTTGGAGCAATAACGGCAAATGGAGGAGGTGCTTCAAGATCCACTTTGTACTACCTCCATATCATACAAATAGGGGTGGACGTCGGCGCTGGGGCGCGCGTTGTTTGGTTGAGGGATTCGGACCGACTCCTGCGGGGGTCGTGGGTTTTAGTCTCTTATCACCATAGAACAGTACTAACTCCAACAGCGATTGGAATATAGTCACATTCGAATACCAGTTTGGGCTTTTGATATAAAATAGTCGGAAGCCGAAAGGAATTTGCATGAGCTGTGAAGAGGTACCTACACAAGCGACTTCACAAATCCACCTTTTCACCTGAAAACAGAGTTCTGTTTCTTGGCGTACTTTCCGAATCCGACTGCCTTTGTTTTGCTCTAATTCATCTGAAACAGGTTGGTTTCACAATAATTGCTGAAGGCTCGAAACCAATTTTTGACCATCCGTGAAGCTATCCACATCAGTGGGAAACATCGAGAAGTGGAGTTCTTTTTCACCAATCCACAGTCCCGCATAGCTACTATCCACTCTATAAAGTCTAGAGGTTCTTAGCAAGCATCTTGCTATCCAGACCGAGGGCAGCCAACTTTTCCCATAGCAAGGTGTGGTTCAATAGTTTAGAAATTCGATCCAGAAATCGCGATTCTTTATCTAAGAGGATATCTAATGAGCAAGATACAACAATTTCCATCGAAATCGGTCCAGCCGTTTTCAATTGCGCTTGGTTATTGACTAGTTTATATTAGTATAGAAAAAAACCATAAATGGTCTGTTATAACAAACACAAGACAACGAAAAGGTCTTCAAGTATGTAATTTCAAAGTGAAATATTTTGCAGACGTCAGTTCACCAATGTGTGTGCAAGGGAAACAAAATGGGCGAGGGAATTGTATGAAAAATGTTTTTTTTTTTCGGCCACTCGCGACGTCAGTCGGAGCGTGTTGCTCGTGAGACCCTGGACTTCGCCCGTGAATGGCTCGAAGACAAAATCAAATTGATAGGTTTTTCACGCCGAAACGGGAGAGAGAGCCGGACGCCGATCAGGGGGTTCGAGATTCTGTGGCGAAAAGACAGCTTGTTGAGGGTTCTAAAATGGATAATCGACAAGTAGGTCATCTATCAGTAGATGAGTTGAATAATATGATGAAAAAAGCGATGAACGAGGTGATAGATGGACGCGACTTGGCCACAAGGTCGGATTTGGCCTCACTGCAGAACGAGGTCCAATCACTTCGGGAAAATGTGATGCTGCTTGAGGAGAAGAATTCAAAAATCCATGATGAAATGGCAACGCTTCATGATCATATAGAAACTCTTGAAATAAAGTCACGCAAATGCAATTTGATTATAGGTGGTCTGGAGGGAGGGGCTAACCCTATTGAAAGAGTAAAGCTTTTTATTAAGGACGTACTGAAGCTGGAAGCTGTATCTGAGTCAGTAAAGCGCGCATACTACCTCGGAAAAGGCGATAAACGCCCTATTCTTGTTGAATTTCTTGATCGGGGGAGTGTGGAGGAGGCCTTAAGAGGCTCACCAGTTCTAAGAGATACTGGCATTTATATCCAGCCCGACCTTCCACCAAAAACAAGGAACAAAAAACAAAAACTACTGCGAATAAAAAAGGAGCTCTCTCGTATGGCCCCTGCGCTGAAGATTTCTCTGCGTACGGACACTTTGTTCATCGATGGAGAGTGTTACAGGTGGGACGCGGGATGTGGGCTCAGGATGCGGGATGGACGGAATGGTGTGGAGGAGATCAATGGACGCCATCGGGTGGATCTGTCGGCCCTGATTGAAGCATTGAGAGTGGAGTCACAGAGTATAGGAGTAGTAAACAGTGGCACCAAATGACTAGATGAGAATAAACGAGAGATGCTTGGAGTAGGTAATGTTCTGAACTGCCCACAAATTACACAAAACCAGCCCAACAATTCAAATTTTGAAACACCTAAAATAAATATAATCTCGTATAATATTAATGGCTTGAGAAGATGCATCGAGAATCACGAATTCATGACATATCTAAAAAATTTTGATGTTATCCTATTATATGAAACACATGTTGAAAGCTGGGAAATAGATTTCTATAAAAAATACTTCGGGGATTTTTTCACTTTATGGCAACCAGCTATCCGAGTGTCAAAGTTTGGCCGTGCCAGTGGAGGAAATTTGTTCGGAATCAAAAGACAAAAGAATAGATTCATGGCTAAATTCAATAAAGTCGATAACACTGATATAATCCAACTCGGAGCGTCACAGATTCTGCATATAGTACCTGTTTATATGAAGGAGACTACCTGGGAAGACCAGTTCCGTGAAATCGAGGAACTTTTGGTTTCTCATAACACTCTGAATTGGTTGCTCACCGGGGATTGGAATGCTAGAATGGGGGATTTGCAGAGTCTACCAACAGAAGCGGCTGAAAGCCTGCCAGGTATAAACCCAAGACGTAAATCCAAGGATATTACCAAAGATAGGAGAGGCGCGAAACTGAGTAACCTCTGTGATAATCAGGGACTTGTGGTGTTAAATGGCCGGACTCCAGGGGATGAGAGGGGCGAATTCACTTTCATAGGAGGAAGGGGAAGGTCTACAATTGATTATTCACTGACATCAATTTCAGCATTGGAATGCCTCTGTACATACAGGGTGGACTCGGTATTCTTTTCCGACCACTTTCCCCAAATTATAGAGCTTAATTCGTTTGCACCGGTGGAGGCGATTTCTGCTGGACAGGGAGAAGTAGTAGCGCCGGTAGCGTTGAGGTGGAGATCGGATTTGCTCCAGGATTATCAAAAGAAACTGCATCTACATGTGGGGAACCTTTGCCACCCAACGCTGCCCGAACTATGCTCATGTATAATAAAAAGCTCAGACTCCTATGTCCGTAGAAGACGTAAATCTGAGATCCCTAAGCAACCATGGTACGATCTGAGCTGTGTCAAGCGGCGTCGTCGTGTATTTGCTCTGCTGAACCTCATGCGAGACACAGACTCGGACATCATTGTGCGCCAGTATAGGCAAAGTGTGAAGGACTACAAAGAACACTGTGCTCTCAAAAAAATCGAACAGAAAAAGTCTGTGGCATTGGAGATGTGTGGGGCAAGAGATGGCCGTGAGTTCTGGTCTCTGGTAGCCAAGCACAAAATCTTAAACTTTGTACCCAAAGTAAATATCCCGTTAGACGACTGGGTCGTCCATTTCTCAGCATTATACAACCCTCCGCAGACGAGTCCATCAGTAATGTATGCTGCTCCATTCATTGAAAACCCATTCCTGGATGCTGATTTTAGTATGGGAGATCTCAAGAGAGTTTTGAGCAAAGCCAAGCTGGGAAAGGCCCCTGGTCTTGATGGGATCCCTTATGAGCATTACAAACACTCAACAGAGAGCTTCTTAACACTTCTGCTGGAAATTTTCAATAGGTTTTTTTGCGCTGATCCTCTCCCACGGGGCTTTTTGGAGTCTGTTATCTTCACAATCTTCAAGAAGGGAGATCCAAGCATGACATCAAACTACAGGGGAATCGCACTACTGGATGCAAGTATGAAACTTTATACTGGACTTTTGAATGAGAGATTGGTCCAGTGGCTCGAGCAGGAAAATGCCATCTATGAGGGGCAGGCTGGTTTCAGGCGAGGTTACGCTACCCACGACAACCTGTTTATACTAACCAATATTGTACAATTTCGTCTAGAACAAAGTAAAAAAACGTACTGTTTTTTCGTGGACTTCCGGGCCGCGTTTGATAGCTTAGATAGGGGCGCCTTACTTTACAAGCTTTATAATATGGGCATTTCTACAAAATTCACCAATGCAATAGCTGCCCTGTATGGGGGGACCCGAACTTGTGTGAAATCTGATGGACGGCTTTCTGCGTTCTTTGAGACATCCATGGGTGTAAGGCAAGGCTGTACACTTAGCCCTACGCTATTTTCTATCTATGTGAATGATTTGGAGGGCGAATTGAGAGGAGGCATCAGGGTCGGTGACCTGCGAGTCAGAATTTTGCTCTTTGCTGACGACTTAGTTCTCTTAGCAG
Source organism: Apolygus lucorum (assembly GCA_009739505.2). NCBI lineage: Eukaryota > Metazoa > Arthropoda > Insecta > Hemiptera > Miridae > Apolygus > Apolygus lucorum. The sequence continues at coordinate 15,574,790 of CM019167.2, forward strand.
ATTCTCCTCAGGTACTCCAGATGATGATTGTGGATTTGAGCAGATATGTCAAACTATGGAACCTCTCTATCAATTTGGACAAATCTAAGGTCCTAGTATTTCGTCCAAGAGGAGGCAAACTAGCCAAAAGTGAAAGCTGGACACTTGATGGGAATAAAATCACCACCACAGATGAATATACTTACCTTGGTATGACACTCAGGTATAACCTTTCACTCCAGACACACTTCAAACAGAAATTCAAGGTGGCGAAATTTGCAATAAATTCGGTGTGGTACAATCTATTTGCATCAGGCGACATCACGCTCCCTATAAAGTACAGAATCTTTGAGGCTGTACTGAGAGCGTCCGTTTGTTACTCTGCGCAGGTTTGGGGCTGTTCAATGTTTGACGAGCTGGAGAAAATACAAAGATACTTCCTAAAGAAACTTTTCTGCCTTCCGAAGAATACCCCAAATTATGTGTTATTCCTTGAAACAGGAGTGGAACACATCTTTCCCCATACATTGGCGGTAAACGCCAGATATATCTCGAATGTCATGGCGGCGCCAGAGAGTAGATGGACAAGGAAGACGGCTGAGCTTTGTCTGAGGGAGCGCGTTGGTTGGGCAGCGGAATGGCGCAGGTTGGCTGACAGCCATAATGTTTTGTTTGAAACAAGTAGCGTAGCCTCATGGAAAAAAAATGACAGCCGAGATAGGAGAAAGGGTGAAAAGTAAAATTCGACTGACTATGATTGAAAACGCTAATAGTGCTCAATACCACTTGATATACAAAAAGTTGGAAAAAAATGCCACCTATACTACCTCGGATCTATGTTTCGAAGACATGAAGGTAATCATAAGATTACGAGGAGAGCTCCTGAACCTCAATTGCCGACCGTGGGACCAGACCGCCGTGCAGCTCTGTTCGATGTGCAACCTCGGGGAGCATGAAACCACAGAGCACTTTCTGGGAAGATGCGCCATCCTGCGTGGTTTAAGGAGTACTTTTTTGGGGAAGCCACATCTGTCGACTAGTGAGGTCATCGATTTGCTGAACGGAGATCGTTACGCTGCACTGATTGGCTACTACAAAGCAGCGTGGTCCTACCGAAGACTACTAGTAGCGGAGTTTAATTGTTGCAACCATTTGTGAATACTAAGCGTTCTCAGGAAATATTTTGTATATACCGCCATTGCATTGTTTATTAATTTTTAAGAAATATTAAAAAAAAAAAAAAAAAAAATCTACCAGTTGCCTGTAATGGTCTTCATTGAATACAATAAAAAATGCATGCTTATAAAAGTATAAAAATATAAAGTATAAAGTCGAATATTTAAACATACTAGGTAAAATACTAGGTAATGAAGGTTGTAATAAGAATTTATTAAAATAATAACATTGACAATTTATATACATAATTTTGGTTTTCTTTGTTTTACTAACTAATCTGTTCTCATTTATATCTCGAGGCCATCTCCCGCCTAACGGTCTTTTTCCAAGGCGTAATGTGTACCTGTTATACCTTTTGTTTGTTGTTTCTGAAGCTCAAATATACACTTTATCTATCTATCTATCTATCTATCATCTAGTCACATTCGAATACCAGTTTGGGCTTTTGATATAAAATAGTCGGAAGCCGAAAGGAATTTGCATGAGCTGTGAAGAGGTACCTACACAAGCGACTTCACAAATCCACCTTTTCACCTGAAAACAGAGTTCTGTTTCTTGGCGTACTTTCCGAATCCGACTGCCTTTGTTTTGCTCTAATTCATCTGAAACAGGTTGGTTTCACAATAATTGCTGAAGGCTCGAAACCAATTTTTGACCATCCGTGAAGCTATCCACATCAGTGGGAAACATCGAGAAGTGGAGTTCTTTTTCACCAATCCACAGTCCCGCATAGCTACTATCCACTCTATAAAGTCTAGAGGTTCTTAGCAAGCATCTTGCTATCCAGACCGAGGGCAGCCAACTTTTCCCATAGCAAGGTGTGGTTCAATAGTTTAGAAATTCGATCCAGAAATCGCGATTCTTTATCTAAGAGGATATCTAATGAGCAAGATACAACAATTTCCATCGAAATCGGTCCAGCCGTTTTCAATTGCGCTTGGTTATTGACTAGTTTATATTAGTATAGAAAAAAACCATAAATGGTCTGTTATAACAAACACAAGACAACGAAAAGGTCTTCAAGTATGTAATTTCAAAGTGAAATATTTTGCAGACGTCAGTTCACCAATGTGTGTGCAAGGGAAACAAAATGGGCGAGGGAATTGTATGAAAAATGTTTTTTTTTTCGATCTCCTTTATGAGACAGAGGTTTTTTTCTCTACCGCTGGGGTTATATTGTTGTATTTTCTCGGGCTCCTTTCACTCACCGTAATGCCGTTCACGACCGTCGTTTAGTGAGATGAACCCACGTGGAGTTTAATAATGAAAATTTAATAAGGTGAAGTCTATTAAGGCTGGATTTGCATAATGTCTGTATAATTTTTGATAATTCCACGGGTGAGGTTCCTTTTTTTTGGAACGAAGGAGCCCTAGAGGGAGAGAATATGCTGAGGTCAGCAGTGAAGATGTGGTGGCGATCCCCCCCCCCCCCCCTTCCATCACGGCTGACGGCCTTTGGCTTCATTTCAAATGCCACTGTGCATATCCCGGCAGGCGATCCCCTTGGCCGGCTATATATTGCTTGGATGTTCTCAGCCGTAATCCGACCTTCCCTCATCTCCTATCCTTTTGTTTACTGTGAACTCGGAAGCAAATGATTTATCATGAATAATGAAAACCACGTACCTACTTGGAAAAATGAATTCAACTTTTCTCTCTCTGGGCGGATCCGCAAACATCTGTGACTACCTTACACAAGTTGTGGCTGCTCAATTCGTTGCAGAAAAACAATGATTTCCTTCAAACGTTCTGTAAATTACACAGTAGACAATCAAACGCCGACTAAAAAACAAACTTTCCATTCAAGCAACATGAGGTATTGAGCAAATTTTCTGAAATTTTTTTTTTTACCGATTATCAATAATTTTTGAACTGTCGCAATTTTTTTAAACTTCTGATTGATTGATTGATTAGTTTATTTAACCACCAGGAAGGGTTTAGGACCCTAAGGCTACCACCCTCCCTGGCTACCAAAACAAAAAATATGTCCTCAAACAATCGTAAACATCAAGAAATAATTACACAACAAAATAATAATTCAAATTTTTCAAAATTAAAAAAACATTTTGACGTGAATATTTCTTCTTTACACCATTTCACAATTTATTTCATTGATTATATTAACAAACAATAACTCTTAACAACTTTTTAATATCAACTTACCATCTACTCGCACGTATCCTAGAAGAGGAGTACAGGTCCAAAAATGTCATTTTTGAGTTAGGAACAGTTTTGGGTAGTGGAAGTGCTGTTTTTCATCCCTAGAAGACACGGAATCAAAATTGTTCAGGAAAGTCTGAAACGCAAAATGCGAGTGGAAATTTTGGTTTTGGAGAACATTTTCTTTTCAACCTTAAAAGTGAAAACAAAGCTTCCGCTACCTTGGTAGACTAGGAAGCAATACATGCGTGTTTTTCTGTTGAGATTACACAAGCAAGTAAATTCCATTTCGAGAATTTTGGAAACCAAGGTAAACATAGAATTAGTTTCTTGGCAGTGACTCCGCACCAAATCCTTCTTACAACGGAAAAATGTCGTAAACAAGAAATTCATTATGAAGGGTATTACCGATTACAAGAAGACGAAAGAAAGAATACGAGGAAACGGCCAATGAAGCAAGATGATAAATGGGGTTGATGAGTTAGAGCTCAACATCCAATTACTCACAACAAAACACCCTGGGGGCCTCTGGCGTTGGAGAGGGAAACCCATTCCCGCTAATAAAAGTTGAAAGATCGTTAGGTATATCATGATGTCCTAACGAAGAGACCTCTTTCAATCAGAAATAATCCGAGCCAATAAGGTTTTTCGTTGGAAATTAGGAGTAAACCAGAACAAGATATCACCGGGCTTCAATTACCCAGCCTGGTAATGCGTTCCGTAGAATTGTTGGTTGCCTTGATGAAATATTTGAAATATTCAATCACAAGGAATACCTCGCTGAAAATTGAATTTATCTCTCTCTGTCTCTCTCTCTCTCTCTCTCTCTCTGAACGAGAAAATCTTCATTCAGTCCAGTAGTAATCCAATCTTTCTTTTATTTCAATTATATCATAATCCATTTTTTGCAGAGGAATAAAAAATACCTACCTTCAATGAAATAATCACCCGCATTTACTGACACGATTATGTGAATATTATTATTTGAAATTGAAACACCAAAAAAATGAATAATAAGGCAGTTCGCACATTCTTTTGGAAATCAAGTTTCGGTTTCCATTGGACATTTCCAGTTCAACACATGTTGAACTTCCTATTTTATAATATGAAGTTTGCTTCTTACAAAACACGTTCATTCAACTATCTTCTGACTACTAGGGTTTTTTAAAAATATTCAAATGAAGGGTCCAGGAAATAAACCGACTAAGTCACTTTTCCTTGAAAATGAGAAAACTCATTTTGAAAGTTTGAAACTCGATTGTGTTTGGCTAGACGCGAATAAAAAATTGAAATGTGTCCTATTATGCACTAAAACATCTATTAAAGTGATCCATACAATTTCAATGCTATTATTATACTACTTACTTGTTAAAAAATTCAAAAACTGAGCAAACCCCCCAAAAAACACGAGAAGAACCGACGATGTCAATTCTCTCCAATGGAGAAAAAACATGTTTTTTCCTGTTCGAACGTCGGATAAATATAACGGTATTGTATAACGGTAAAACAAACAAAAAACAAGGTAAAATGAAATTTTAATTGTTGAAGAACATAGGTAGAGGTAGTTCTTTATTCTGAAAGGCCTTTTGAACTGTTTTCACTAACTGAAACAGAAGAAAACCATTCTAGGATTTTAAGTCGAGTGAAAAATATGTTATTGTTGCTAATTAGTTTTACCTACATTATCCGACACATCCTGTATAATAATTAAATAATAATACCCCAAATTTTGAAAGGGGGTTTCGAAACTCGTACCTAATGGAACTTGTTCACTAAGACGGAAGACTTCAAATGCCTATTTTAGTGATTTTTTGTTACTTATTTGAGCTTACTAGGGTTACGCGAAATTCTATGAAATTGGGACACAACTTTCCTTGCACTTAAAAATTCAACATTTTTTAAATATTTTATTGAAATACAGAAAAAGAGAGAAATATCAAATGATAAAATTAAATTATGTTAGGAGCCGGTTGTTGTGGAGTTTCACAAGGGGAATTCAATTTGTTTTCTTTCTGCATTCCAAAGGCCTATCCAAATGTAAATTCTTATTTGTAATGGAATCTTCGAAAATATTCTCCATCTCTGGCTCTCTCTTTTTAATCATCTCTCACGCAGCTCTGTTTCGTTTTTCCCTAAGTTGCTACAATTTTTTTTTAAATTAATAATCCAAAATGTTTACGTAGATATGCGCTAAAAATGAGTTGTGTGACTTCCTGCCTCAGTGAAACATCCTACGGTGATAGTCGATCACTACCAACAACTTTTTCATAGAGCAAGAAGTTCTCTGATAAGAAATGGGTGGATTTCAATATTTCTCAGCTCTTAGCAAGTCGTAATGTGCGGTGGTAGGCCTAGGTACACGAGAAGGTATAAGATAGGTGAAAGTTAACTGTTTGACGTCCCATTGCAAATCTAAGATGAACTGTGAAAACTTATGTACCTAGGTCTCCCAAATAACACAGCTAATATAGATCACGAAGCGAACTCAAATCACGTAAATGGAAATGAATACATCGAAAACAAAAACCAGATAGGTTTTGTTTCAAATTCGTGAAAAACCCCGGTTTAGGTATGAGCCGGTATTTATTATCCTGGTTACCTGGATAACCAGGTGTTCGTGTTGTAAACATTCTAGATTTCCTAATTTCATTCATTCCTGTCCTTCCTACGTGTACTTTCTACGTTCCTTCGTGTACTTTCGGATCGTTGAGTTTCGTGTAGTAAAAGTAAAGTAAAAAGTAAACAACCATTTCAGGTTGGATTTTCGTCCGACTACCATTCCTGGCGTCGCAGACGTCATCAGCTGTCTTCTTAAGGGAAGATCAGAATTTGTTCTGATGATTTCGCTCATGGCTTCCCATTGGCCTCACCGCCCTGGGTTGGAACTGCGACCGTGAGTGCGAATGAGTTTCGTGTAATAAAGCCTTCCTAAAGGTAAAGTCTTTCTTTCACATCAATTAATTACTCAGAACTAATGGAACTTCTCCTACGACCTGAAACACTGAACTCGACCCCGCGTCAACATCAGCTGCTACAACTTGGGATCATTGGCATCACCGATTCCAAAATTTATATATGTATGTATATATATATTCACAATCACATTAGAGGCTGTTCGACCTACAATGACGCGATCGCTGTGCTTAAATCTGTTTTCGTAAAAACAAATCAGCGAAGTTTACTCAAGGCACCAACTTTTCATACGAAAACAACAGCCTGGCGAATTTGTGGACAAATATCTCGAAGAGCTTCGGCTCTTCAGTCGAGACTGTCAGTTCGAGGCAGTCACGAGATGATTGTATTCGCGATTCGTTTATCAGAGGATTATACAGGGTGTCTACACTTTCGATGGGAATAACTTCAGGGTTCGATTGTACAAGGTATTTCCAACACAAAATGTCTCTTAGCAATTTTCTTTTAACCCACTCAAAATTCCTTTTTTTTTCACTTTAAAGTTTTTCTTCGCGTATTCGACCTTACGGCACTGATATGGTCATAACTCCCTTATTTCTCCTGAAAATTCAAATCTGAATACACCGTTAGAAAGAGCGTTAAATTCCTAAGCTATCTAGTGCAAAATCAAAATATTTCAGCAATAAAATAGTTTCAAAAAATCAAGTCAAAAAGCCAACTTAAAAAAATTTTGGAAACTTGACTTTCTTCGACCAAAGTTTTTACTCTAAATCCCTGCCCATTTCGATGGGCGCTCTTCGGAGAAAACATGCTCAGATTGCCAGCTTTTCAATGGTCTATCAATTTTTCTTTTGGTTTATTATTTTCAATAATAAGCCTTTGGAATCGAGCAAGAAAAAAAAAATTTTAACCCCCCCTCAAAATTTGATGTTTTACGTTTCAAGGTACGTAGAATACGAAAATCGAATAAAAAAATTTCCGTCCGTCCGCCGTACGCCGTACGCGGCACTTTTCTTAGCAACACTGGACCGATTTGGTTCAAATTTGGTATATAGGCTCCATTTGGGGTCTAGTTGTGCCGCGAAGCTTTTGGTTGATGTAGGTCACTTCTAAGGGGTGAAAATTAAGGGTTGAAATTTTCAAGAGTGCCCTAGCTCGAAAACTCTCGAAATAAAGGTATCGTTTTTTCACCAATTTTAAATAGTATTGAATTTTTAAAAATTTTTGAGACCACCCGGAGCTCTGTAGGACAAACCGTTCGGTCCCTACGAGTACTTGAAGGTTCTCCTTCGATAAAACAGAATCATGAGTGTGAATCGCAAAAGAGGTCTAATCTCCATTCAAATTTTATCGGACTAAAATGCGATCGCTGTTCATTTCTTCGATTTGTATACAGTTTTGCCTTCTGCGTAACCAGTAATCAAATTTCCATACGAAGCTTTCTATTTTTCCAATCGAGTGTGAAGCGTTTAGTTCTTTCTAATAAACTTGATTGTGAAGGTGTGAAGCCAGTATGGTGTGGTAGGTAGTACCTAGCTAGTAGGTAAAAAAAAAGTTGGTAGGTAAAAAAAATGTTGGTGGGTAAAAAACGCTGCAAATTATTGCTCAAAGGCTTCTTCACTCTTCAGATCACTTATCAGCTGAGTGAGCTCCGAAGCCATTTTCAATCCTATTGAATGGAAGTGCTCTTCCAGGCGTCTCCAGCATTCGAGGAGATCTTCTTCACTCCTCAGATCACTGATCAGCTGAGTGAGCTCCAAAGCCATTTCCACTCCTATTGAATGGAAGTGCTCTTCCAGGCGTCTCCAGCATTCGAGAAGATCTTCTTCACTCTTCAGATCACTGATCAGCTGAGTGAGCTCCAAAGCCATTTCTACTCCTATTGAATGGAACTGCTCTTCCAGGCGTCTCCAGCATTCGAGGAGATCTTCTTCACTTTTCAGATCACTGATCAGCTGAGTGAGCTCCAAAGCCATTTTTACTCCTATTGAATGGAAGTGCTCTTCCAGGCGTCTCCAGCATTCGAGGATATCTTCTTCACTCTTCAGATCACTGATCAGCTGAGTGAGCTCCGAAGCCACTTCAATCCTATTGAACACAGGAAGCTGAAATTTGAGAGGGAAGGTCAAGGGAGAATACAGATGGTGGTAGGTGCTATTGATGGAGAACCAGTGATCTATACAGAAGGGTGATCTATACAGAAAATAATAAACCTTTGAGCAATGATTTGCAGCGTTTTTAACATTCAAATTGGAAGACTAATGAAGTTTGAATGCCAGAAAACGTGTGTTTTACAAGCAAATCCAGTGTTTTAAGCTGTTTATGGTCCCCCTCGACCTCAAGATGGCTTGACGATTTTGGTATCATTTCCCATGTAATTTTTTACGCTGAATCAAATAGTGATACTTCCGAATGATTCCGACTGCTAGAAAGTGGATTTTTTAACGAAAACCTTCGTTTTTCGTAGATAAAATACGCATTATTCGTAAATGTGGTAATGAGCATGAAGTAGCACCTTTGAACTCAACAAAAACTTCAATCAGCTAGAAATTCGGTGTTTTTGTTGAGTTCAAAGGTGTTACTTTATGCTCACGACTATATCTACGAATAATGCGTATTTTATGTACGAAAAACGAAGGTTTTGTTCGAAAAATCCACTTTCTAGCAGTCGGAATCATTCGGAAGTATCACTATTTGATTCAGCGTAAAAAATTACATAGGAAATGATACCGAAATCGTCAAGCTATCTTGAGATCGAGGAGGACCATAAAAACCGCTTAAAACACTGGATTTTCTTGTAAAACACACGTTTTCTGGCATTCAAACTTCATTAGTCTTCCAATTTGAGTGTTAAAAAGAAAAGTTGATAGACCATTGAAAAGCTGGCAACCTGAGCATGTTTTCTCCGAAGAGCGCCCATCGAAATGGGTAGGGATTTAGAGTGAAAACTTTGGTCGAAGAAAGTCAAGTTTCGAAATTTTTTTTAAGTTGGCTTTTTGACTTGATTTTTTGAAACTATTTTATTGCTGAAATATTTTGATTTTGCACTAGGAAGCTTAGGAATTTAACGCTCTTTCTAACGGTGTAGTCAGATTTGAATTTTCAGGAGAAACAAGGGAGTAAAGACCATATTAGTGCCGTAAGGTCGAAAACGCGAAGAAAAACTTTAAAACGAAAAAAAAGGAATTTTGAGTGGGTTAAAAGAAAATTGCTAAGAGACATTTCTTGTTGGAAATATCTTGTAAAATCGAACCCTGAAGTTATGCCCATCGAAAGTGTAGACACCCTGTAGAGTCCAACGATTATTAGTAAATACGCCTACCATTTCTCTAACTGACGCTCATACTCAAGCTAGGGCCCTAGAACTAGCCCAACAGCATGCTCGATCCTACCAAGAGCATCCCCAGATGGTCAATGCTGTTGCTGGGTCTGACGAAGATCCTACTGACGAAAATGGACCCTCTACGTCAGCCCCGGTCGTTCGCAAATGTTTCTTTTGTGGCAGTTCTTCTTTTCATCCTCATGATAAATGCCCTGCCAAAGAGGATACATGCCCTAGGTGTACCAAGAAATGGCACTGGCCCCACGTATGTAAATCAAAGTCAAATTCTGAAGAGAAATGAACCCTAAAACAAAATCAGCTCCTAACCTTTCGACAATCGAAACCTGCTCATTCGCTGCGTCCAAGGTGAAAACCACTGTGCGGATAGCAGGTCGAGCGACACAAGAAACGTTAGACTCTGGTACCGACACAATTTTAATTAACGAGTCCACTGCTCTAGCTCTAAACTTGAAAATTCGTGATCCGATGCACAGAACTTTATCTCAAAAAATCAATTGCACTACCGTGTTAAGGGACCGCCTACACGTCAACCCGGGCCATCTATGAACATTTATTCGAAATCGGATGGAAAATGTAGAAGTTATGGATGTTACAAGGAAATTCACTTTCGCGCATGCACAGTAGCTACTATTATTCCGAGAGCAATGTTTTCATACAGGACCATTCACATCTCAATCCGCATAACCCCTGAAAATTACAACGAAATCAGATGGCAAATGTAGAAGTTACGGCTGTTACAAGTAAATTTACGTTAGCGCATGCGTGGAGGCTACCATCAGTCCGAAAGTGATGATTTCATAGATAAATCATTTATATTCCAATCCGCACAATTCCAGAAAATTTCATCGAAATCGGATAGAAAATGTAGAAGTTGTTATGGCTGTTACAAGGAAATTAACGTTTGCGAATGCGGAGTGGCTTCTACCAGTCCAGGGATGATGATTTTCGCAGGGAACCATCAACAACCCAATCCGTACAATCCCTGAAAACTTCATCAAAATCGTAAGTCCAACCCTTAAGTTCGCGTAGGGAGCGAACGGTTGGTCCTACAGAGCTCCGGGTGGTATCGAAAAATTCAATAGGTACTACCTAAAACTGGTGAAAAAAAACAATACCTTTATTCCGAGAGTTTTTGAGCTGGGGCCCTCTTGAAAACTGCAACCCTTAATTTTCACCCCTTAGAAGTGACTGGCATCAAGCTTCGGGGCACAACAAGACTAAATGTTCTTCAAAATCGGTCCATGGCGGACGCCTTAAGGCGGACGAACGGCCAAATTTTATTCGATTTTTTTCCTTGGTCGATTCCAAAGGTTCATCATTGAAAATAATAGACCAAAACCCATGTACGGGTGTACGGGGGGGGGGGGGGGAGAGTGATCCAAAGAATCAGGATGGATTCACGAGATAGATGGAGGAGATAGAAGTAGATGAAAAACTTCCATACACGAAGTTGTTGAACGAATAGTTTTGTTGATAGTGATGAATTTTGAAGTCTACATATACATATTATGTAAAGGAATAGGGATAGGATCTCCATTCGTTCTTTATATTCTTTATTTTATCTAGCTATCTACTGGTAATAGAGCGTGTATGCAGGCTTTCACCAACCATTTCAAATACCCAACGATTCATTCATCATGGAGAAAAGACTTCCCTTTATTCCGGGGAAAGAATGCAATATCACGTTCCTTGTGGAACCCTTCACCCATCACTCACCTTCCTCTCAACTGAGATGTTTGCTCATCGATCGTTTCTCAGTCAATAATTCCTGGCCAGGGAGAATAAAGAATAAGGAGAAAGAAAAAAAGGACTACTTGACGTGATTCCGATGAATGAAAAAGGATATTCGTCCATCGGAGCGAGAGAACCTCGCAAATTCTACCGTAACTCAAAAGATGACGCGGTTTTCAAGTTGATGACAGGTTCGATTCCAGTAGAATTGGCGAAATGTGAACTGACAGTGCTTCACCCGAAACTAATTCAACTGATGGAAGAGAAAGGATTTCCCACAGATTGATTCGTTCCTTGATTTTTCATCAATTCAGTATTTCATTTTCATCCAAATGAAAAGTAAATAGTGCTTTTCACAGACAATCGAAACTTGACGTGGTCTGCCAAACAGAAATAAAACCAGGGGTGGACTCGGAAATTATTCCACGGGGGCTCAAATCAAAAATATCTTTCTCTCCCCTCCACCTTACCAGGAATTTGATTGGAAAAACACACTTATTACGAGTACATTGTCTTTCACACAAACAACCACAAGAATACGTAGAAAACATAAAAATCTATTGAAAAACATATTGTTAAGTAATGCATGCATTCAGGGGACGTCCATTGGATAAGCGGTAGATTAATTTAAACCAGTAGGTAAGCGATAAAACTGTTTCACTCGATGTAATTTACTTAGTAATTCAGGCAAGAAATGGAGGTCCCCCCCCCCTCACCACTATCCACCATAAAATTTCTAGATTTTTCTAAATTGAAAATTCTAAATTTTCTTCTTTTCTTCTTATTTTTTTTCTGTATAAATCACTCGCCTGCAAAGAACACGGCTTTGCCTTTGTCACTACCTCCCAACTGAGTTATCGCTTCATAATCGAGTTTATTTAGATGAAATACAAGCTTCACACTCCATTCAAAGAAATAAAGAATTCCTTCATTTAGAAATTTTTTACTGGTTGTTAGGAAAATAAATGGTTGCTAAGGACTCAAAACTGAGTGCAATTCGGACGAAAAGCGATCGCATTTCGGTCAGCTAAAATTTGAACGGAGATTAGGCCTCTCTTGCGATTCACACTCGTGTTTCTGATTTATCGTGAGTCCAACCATTAAGTTCTCGTAGGGAGCGAACGGTTTGTCCTACAGAGCTCCGGGTGGTCTCATTCGATTCTAAAAATGCAATACGATTTTAAATTGACGAAAAAACAATACTTTCATATCTAAAGTTTTTGAAATAAATATAAATAGGGCGTTTTTAAAATTTCAGCTCTTAATTGCATAGGAAAAATCTGTAGAATATGATGTAAATTCTACCCAATTGTTATAATTCCTTTCTAGGAAATTTTCATTGAACAATAGATATTTTCAGTCCATATTCTCTCTACCACTTGTTTGCTTAAACATTCGGGTCAAAACGATCTAAAAACACCATTATTTGAGTGGAGTTATTTTGACCAACGATGGAGGTACGGAGAGGCGTTTCCATTCTAGTTAATATACAGATGAGATCAATTTCTTTGTTGGAACTATGTAGACGTGTGGACTAAAGCTCATCTAACGACTTTGACGGTATATGTCTGTCAGTGTCAATTTATTTTTAGTTACTGATTGATTATTTTCTGTTGCAGGTATGTTCGTTTCCTGGACTCGTTCAACACCCTTGGTTCATCGTGGGTTCCTGATGGATCCGGATATTCCGGCGTACTTTCGACGCAACGGGAGATGGTATAGGAGTGGTACCTACGCGGTAACCAGCCCAAAAGCAACCCCAGGTAGTGAGAGAGCCCCCGGATCGATAGTAGCCTCAGCGCATGCGCAAACATAAAAACCTTGTAACAGCAATAACTCCTTCATTTTCCACCCGTTTTCGATGACATTTCCAGGGATTATCGGGTTTGGTGTATGGATGGTCCCCTATGAGGGCAGTGCAAGTTACAAGAGATTGATGTTTTACGATAAGAGGAAGCTATGTGTCACACCCACTGGTTTTTTTTAAATTCTGATTTGTGACAGCGGTTTTTCTTTGATGATTTCTCTGACGAGTTTTCATTGATGCGATATTTGAAGGCTAAAAGAATAAGAGACTGAGATGAACCTGTACCTGATTAAGTTGATGGAGCGAGACGGGTTGTTTAGTTTCGAAGAAGCGTCAAATAAGTATTTCTTCGTTGAAGATGCAACAAGTGCTAAAGGACATTTTGGGCAAGATGAGATTATTATGCAGTCAGAAGCGAAATCTAGTGCTACCTATGAAATTAGTCTCAGCAAAAAAAAAATCATCAGAATACGCTCAAATCGCAGAATATGAATAAAGATTTGATATTAGAAAACGGAAGATGAAAAACTTATATGCTATCTGACGGCATCAAATCAATAAAAAAATTTGCTAACAACGCTATATCCACAGTTTTTCATTTAAACGCCATAAATAGCCATGGAAGATTGGAAGGTAATTTTAAAAATGTAGGACAAGTCGAATATAAGTCGTAAGCGCCTCTACAAGTTTTTTGTCTTTCCTGAAAAGTTACCAAAAGTCAGTTAGCACGTGTTCTTTGTTTTTTCCCCGAGTGAATTTGCCCCTCCAGCCTTATTCGATCCGTTTTTCAGTTGAATCTATTTTGGGTCTCCGGTATGGTCCTGGGCGATAAATTCCTTCCCTAGTAGTCCTGGAGCCGAGGCCGAAAATCGCACTTCATTTAGGGATACGATTTGACGACAAATTATGAACATCTTGTCCATTCTGAGAGAAAAAATTCAAGTCTGCCATTCCAAAACGGTTGCTTTCAAAAATGGCGGGCATGTGAAATGTTCAAAAATCGCGAAAAATCATCATTGGGTTGGATGAAAACTCCGTGAATGATAGATTAGGTCCAATCATAGATGTTTTCATCTGTCTGCCACTCTTCAACGGCTGTTTACTCTCGGCAGACTCAATTTTTCAAATTTTCAAACTTAATTTTCAAAGTACACTTTTTGTGCAAAAATCCACAACGTTTGGGACGTTCCAAATTTTTACTGCTGGATTTTAAAAGTCTACTTACGGGTTTGAGACTTGTCTGCCAATCCTAGCAGCTGTAAAGTCCTGGCAGAATTAAACTGAAAAATTGTCAAATTTAATTTAAAATTCAGACAATTTTATGATGATTTACATTGTAATACGTTGAAGTACGAGTGGTATGTAAACAATAGAGCATGGTCTGCCTTGGATAGCCCGCTGTCTTCTAGTGGCAGAATCAAATTCAAAAATTGTCAATTTATTCATGAAAATTTGTTGATTTGGGGATACTCCAAATTTTTGCTTAATACTGTACTACTTTATTGAAACTCAAGCAGCGTGGTCTGCCTTCAGTAACCCATTGCTTATATAAGGCAGACTAAAAATGAAAAAATGCAAATTTGAGGGTTAAAATTTATGTATTTTGGGAAAGTTGCAATTTTGGCATGTTGTACCAGCACGTAAGTAAAAACTTTGTAACACAGTCTGACATCGGTATTTCGTTGATTTCTAGCGGCAGACTGAACTGAAACGTGAAAAAACTGAATTTACCTACTTGGAAATTCCGGTGGTAACGATTCATCTTTTCCAAGATTATTCGAATTTTCGAATTTAATTTGTCGTCAAATCGTATCCCTAAATGAAGTGCGATTTTTGGCCTCGGCTCCAGGACTATAGGACCAGTGAGACCCAAAATCGGCCAAACTGATGTTAGAGAGCAACACATTTTGCTCCCGAGTCTACCAAGGTAGCGGAAGCTTTGTTTCCACTTTTCAAGGTTGAAAAAAAAATGTTCTCCAAAATCAAAATTTCCTCTCGCGTTTTACGTTTCAGACCTTCCTGAACAATTTTGGTTCCGTGTCTGTGTGTCTGACTGTCATGAAATCCTTGCCACAGCCATAACTTGTACATTTCTCATCTGTTTTCGATGAAATTTTCAGGAATTGTGCGGGTTGGCGTCTAGATGGCCCCTATGAAAATCATTGCCCTCGGACTGATAGTAGCCACTGAGCATGCGCAAAAGTGAAATCCTTGTATCATCCATAACTTCTACATTTTCCAACAATATTCAAAGATTGTGCCGGTTGATGTGTAGAGTCCTGTATGAGGGTAGTGGAAGGTACTTAGAGATTGATGTTTTGAGATTAACTACAGTGCGTCGGAACATCTATACAGTCGGGTTATGGATACGAGGAAGCTATGTGCCACACACATTTGGCACACTTTTCTATCCTGGGGCTAAGTTTCCATACTCTTATATTTTAGCTTGACTGTCAACGTGATATCTCAACATTTCATTAGATGTTAAATATCATTTGAAGATGTTGAATTTAATTTGGAAAATTTTTATTTTATTGCACTCGTAAGCACTATTTTAGATATTTGCTGCTCGAGAAACGTGTTCTGATGAGCTTCCCTATCCGTTCCCCATATTAGGGTATTTCCCTCGCGTCAGGAAGTGCTCGATAAAGGAGGTATGTTCCTCTCCCGAGTCTTCGCAGCAGATGTGAGGGATGGCGTATTCGTATAGACATAATTTGTTACGCGTTAGGGCAAAACCTAAAATGGGTTTGGAAGGCAGTAAGTATCGATTCCCCAACTCCAGAGCATGCATTATAGCGGCGCAGGAGGGTGCGAGGGTGTTTCCTTTGAGAGCCCTTCAACCGTTAGTCAATCTCGTCTTCTGGCTTATCGCTTGAGGACAGAGGTGCAGGGGAGGCAAACACACCGCCCGCCCTCCTACTCTCGCAATTCACCTCGTTTTTCCATTACATTTTTTTTCTTTTTGCATTCAACTCCGATCCTTCAAATCCAGTTGCCTCGATCGGGAAAGACCCGTTTTGACGTAGTGCCTCATTATTCATGTGTACAATGATCGAGCATTAGGTGGATTCAGGATCCACCGAGGATCCTGAGATAAAAAAAATTCCGGCCATGCTGCATTAGTAAATGAAAATCTTCCAAGTAGAATAGGAATGATAAAAATTGTAATAAACCAACTTCAAGATTGTTTTGTTTAGGGGAGAATGGAGGAATGGCAGCCACCTATCTTTGTGACGTTCCCTCATCCGGAAAAAATGGGATATCGATTAGATTTTATCATGCTCGTTTCCCAAATTCAATTCACTTTCAGAATTCAACAAAGTTTTTTTTAGCTATAATCAAGTTACAATGACGTGGAGATTCAAAACCCAAAAAGTAGGTATGGCTGGCATTCCCCAACACATTGGGTCCACGTTGTTGGGGAATGCCACCCATTTTCGGGAGTGCCCAAGATCTTCGAATGGAAGCAGATTTCAGGAATGGAAGCAACGAAGAAGTGTGTACAAGAGTTAAAAGCGTGTTATACAAGAGTGTTATAAATCTATAAGGGTCATTCTCAAACTAGGGGCAATAATTGAGTCCAACAGATCTTGGTCACCTACTGGTAATTGTTCCTAGAATTTTTTTTTCTCGTTGATTCCTTGCAGGTCACTGACTCAGAAAATCGTAATTTTAGCACTTCACCTGCATATTTCCTTTAATATTGCTGCCCTTAAAAGGGTCAAAATGCAATTACCCTGGGCGTCCACAATTAATTTTTTGCCCAATAGAGTTTGTTACAACCAAAATCTTTCTTTAGAGAGGCAAGAAGGTGTTGATTTTCTAAAGTTGAACTGTAGAGCATCGTGAAATAAATTGAAGAAAGCATAAAACAGCTTTTTTAGTCATTAGAAGACGTCACTAAATGTTGTCCTTAATTTTTGTAATATTACTATGGTGAACATTGTAAACATCAATTCTGACCCCAACATACGGAAATTTTGGTTTGAAAACCGTTCCGTTGGCAAGCCTGGGGTCGCTTCCAGTGGAGAGGGAAGTTTGCAAACCACAACCATGCAAAAGTTGGTGAAAATCCGCCTCAGAAGGAGTAAGGTCAGGTGCGTACCTTTTCCTTTGCTATTACCATGTTTGTCTAAATAATGTTCAGCGAACATCATTATCACAATTTTTCTACCTCTGCACCTTTCTCTTGATCTCCCCTTTCAGAATATGCATCAAACTTATTTATTCATGCTATTCAATGAGTTGAAAATCGATCTCAAACAGTGATTTGCAATTACCATGTTTGATATTATGCTATTACCATGGAGTTTAGAAATCCACGGCATTATCTACACGGTACCAAATATCATTCCAATATATTTTGAAGTTTTTCTAGTATTCCAATGTTTTTATAGCACACTGCTAAGTGCATTAAACTATCAACTGAGAGTTTTGAGCTAAGAGAGGAATATAAAATCAGAAATTGTAAATAATTTCCCATATAGATCTAATGCATTGAAAAGTCTAATCATCTTTTTTTGAATAATTTTTTTGTTTTGTTTCTACGTGTTTTGGGAAATAGACTGGAAATAGAATACCTACCTATTATTATGATATAATAATGTTGGTTTTCCGAATAAAATTAAATCAACATTTTTCCTACAGCAAAGAGATGCCTCGTGGTAGGAAGAAATCAGATGTCTCCCGCGAGGAGAAGCTGCTTAAGAAAAGAGAAGCTGAACGTCAGCGAAGAGCACTACGAAAAAATGATCCTGAACTGAGGGAGGAAGATAGGATAAAGGAACATTTGCGGTATATCCAAAGGAAAAACGATCTTCTGAAAGATTTGAATGAAAGAGATAGAAGGGCAAAAAGGAAGAAATTGAAGGAAAATTTGGCTGCTTTTCGTCTTAGACAGAAGGTCCTGGATCAAGCTCTCCGTAACACTCCTCCGCCTTCACCTCCCCAACCAACTCCTGCACGACCTTATAGTTCAGATGGAGGAAGGAGCAGACAAGAAGCCGGAAGAAGAAGGATTAAACGAAACAGGAGCAAGATATACAGAGAATATGAGAGACTGAAGAAACATAATAAGTCCTTGCAACAGGCTAAAGAACGTTACAGGAAACAGCTTGACAGACTGAGAACAAAACTGGAACAACAGAAATTTTTGAGTCCAAATACCAAAGTGAATCAACTGTTGAAGAAAGATACTCCCGAAAATAGAAGAGAAGTAAGGAGAAAACTAGTTTTTGCTGAAACTACAGAGCAGCAACTGACATACTCGTACAAGAACCTAAAAAAACAGAAACATAAACAAGCGTTTGTAAAATTAATCGGGGAGACATTTTGAAGAAATATCGCGCTCTGATGAAGGCTGGAAGTTATTTTTCCTATAAAATATATCGGTCGAATCGCCGTAGAAATCTCTCAACATTGCGGTATGAGAAAGCCCTGAAAAGATCGGCTATTTCCTTGGAAGCAAAAGTCAAATCATTTTTCTTAGACGATGAAAACAGCACAATTTGTCCGGGGAAAAAAGACCATGTAAGAGTGAATAAATTGAAGGTGCGGAAAAGGTATTTGAATGACACGTTGAAGGTACTGTACAGAAAGTTTATTGAAACCACAACAGTTAAAGTGAGCTATTCAACCTTTTGTCGTTTTAGACCAAGAAAAGTTGTGGCACCAAAACTCTCTGCCAGAGATACATGCTTGTGTGTGAAGCACATGAATTTTAAAATGCTCGTCACAAAATTGCACAAGGGTAAAGTAATAGGGACTAATAATCCAACAATCCTAGTCCAACAGATGTGTTGTGAAGTGAGTTAAATTACCATGGCAACTACAGCTATTACCGTGGACTCAAAATTTTGAATTTTTAATGAAATTGGGCTCAAATTTGAGAGTTGATTTGGGTACTATGCCTTTTCGTCTTCAAGACCAAAGAATCACCCTGAATTTTTTCAAAAATTATCTAAGATATTCAATTTTTGAAATTTCTCAGACCAAAAGTTGCCCCCAGTCCGAGAACGACCCATAAAACGAGTCATAGGACTTTATTAATCTCAAGTGGTAACACAAAATAAAATTTTACCAATAAAAAATATAACTTTTTTAAAAAGATATTTTTACAATTGTTCAGACTTTAGAAGTAGGCTTTTTAATATCACATGAAATTTACAAGACATCCATCCTTGGCACAAAAGAAGAATTGCGATAACTAGTGTTGATTGGTAACTCGTCAAAATTTTGGCTCTTGACTTTGGCTGACATTACCCCAAACGTGTGGCTGGCCCCAATGTTCCCCAACGCTCAGTTTTTTGAAAAACAATAGCCGAGCCTTCCCAACGTCTTCAAATTTACTTTTCAAACGACCGAGTAGTAGCATAGCAACTGTAGTTCATGATACATTACAATGAAGTTGAAATATAATTTATAAAACCACCTACTTTGATTATTGAAGGCTGAGTGGAAAATAAACAAAACTGAGTTATAATTCTTCTCACGAATAAACCAACTGCAGATGTAACCTCAGGGCATTATAACCTTATTCAGATAGTTCACTACACTCTCAGGAGTTAGCATGATGAGTTCTCGCTCAGTTGCGCCATTTTTTCAAAACCTCCTTGGCCGGCATTACCCAATGGCTGCCATTCCCCCATTCTCCTCTACATCTTCAGATTCTGCATACCACATCGTCGTCGTCACAGAAGCTGATACCCAATTTTAAACGAATGTTCAGGATAGCTTAACCCTTAGCACTCCGAAATGAAGAAGGGAGGCTGTCCCAGTAATCCTATGCCGGTACCTGACCGGCGAGTCGCTTTCCCCGCTTACTCCACCATCTCCTAATCTTGACCGATTCAGCTGCTCCGCAATGTTTCAGCATTTTTTTTTTTTTTTTTTTTTTTCAACATCAAACTACCTCTTCTATAATGTTTTTTTCGGATACTAATTAAATAGAAAAAACTTAATAACCTATGAAAACGTTTAATAAGAATATAAAAAGGATCTAGGAACATAAGACGATTTGCAGTTATGCTGGGTATGGAATTTTCTGAAGAAATAAACTCTCGCACTTCTATCTCTAATAAAAGCTGCTCAATAGCCTCATCATCCATGCTCACTAATTCTATAAATAAAATAACAATGAACTGGAATAATGAGAAGAAGGAAAAGATTGTGGGAACTGGGAAGCAGGAATTGGTAATACTACATGGCGACATTCGGAGATGGATATGAATTATAAAGCCAGGTTTTCATTTTTTTTTTCCAGGACACCTGTGTCAATATGAACGTTTGATTCTTTATATGATGTAGCAAAACAATACTAGATACCTTGAAAATTTCAAGGAAGTGATAATAGTAATTGGTTGTGGAAAAAATATCGAAAAACGACGTGCCGGTACCAGACCGGCATCAGAGCTATATGGGGCATTGGCGTTGTCGGTCAGAGAGCGGTGTTGGAGCGTTGCACAAAGGCTCCAATTTTTCAGCGGAGTAGCCTTGGAAGTCACCATTCCGGTGACAGCTCGGTATTGGAGTGCTAAGGATTAAAAACTATAGATTTATCAGAGACCCCCTAAGAATTGTGGGATAATTGATCAATTGTTGGAATGAATGATGAAATTTCACTCGACAGAACCTAATAATATTTAAAGTAAACAAAACATGCTCAAACTACCTTCAAGTTCGAGAGAACTCGGGAATTAGAAGATAAGAGAAAGATGTATGTGTAAGTAGTGAGTCTGCAAAGGTGAGTGATGACCCAAGTTTGCGATTATTTTCAAGTTAGATCAAGTTATTGCGTATAGAACGTGGAAAAAGCTGTAAATTATTACACTATGGTTAATTATTTTACTGTATAAAATTTCAAGAAAAAATAAAACTAAGGTCAGATACAAGAATGATCTAGGGCGCTAAATGTAAAGAGACTAACTGTACATATATACATATAACTGAATACACGCACAGAGCATGTTTATGGTAATATAACTTAACAAAGCAACAAGGTACAACAAGCCACAAGCAACAAAAACAAAAACAAATACAGGGGAGAGAGTTGCATAATAATAATTTCTATACAGATTATTTATATAATAGATAATAACTGTTATTATAATTTAATTCAGAGACCAGAAATGATCTGTAGCGCCAGGCCTCACGAAAATAGAGACAAAGAGCCTTCCAGTCGGGACCGTTCAGAATATCTACCAACTCAGATCTGGTCAACTCGACTTGGCCGAAACACCTGAGTCGTACGTATCCAAGGATTGGACAAGCAGCCAGAAAGTGCTCAGTACTTTCGTCGGCTCCAAGATTGCAGAGAGAGCAGAGGTAAGCTCTATTGCTGATCCAAGGCTGCCAGTTGATATTGAGGAGCTCCCCTCGCCACTTCATGATCACCATTGCCTCATATTGTGATAGGGTGCTAATGTAGTCCACGTTCAAATCAAGGTGGCGGTACAACAAGTGGAACTGGGCGTTGAGAGTCCTCTGGTTTACCGACGCACGAAAGCTAAGCATCTGGCTTTCCAATACAGCCTTCGCATAATCACCAAAGCGTGCAGGGCCAAAGGGTTCAACGGTTGGCGAACCAATGAATCGTCTAATCATTCCTTGCCAAGCGTTTCTCTATCCTTTCCTTTTTTATTTCTCTTTATTCTACATGTAATCTTTGAAAAAAACAATACATTTATATAGGGAGTATTTGAGCTAGAGAGTTTTGAAATTTACAACCCCTATTTTTCACCCCTTAGAAGAGTTACCCAAAAGCTTCGGGGCACAACTAGACCCCAATTGAAGCCCATATACGAAATTTCATCAAAATCAGTCCATGGTAACTAAGAAAAGTGCGGACGGACGGAAAATTTTTTTCGATTTCTGATTCAACGTTCCTTGAAACGTAAAACAGCAAATTTCGAAGGGGAGATTAAATAATTTGTTTCTTGCTCGATTCCAAAGGTACATTATTGAAAATAATAAACAAAAAACTTGACCCACTTCAAGGATACGTACCGACATTATCTCAAGATGAGGACGGTTCACCAATCCTACAGGAAATTTAATTCTGATTTCGAAAATTTGGTCAATAGTTGAGACGTTTTTTATTTTAAAGAGGATAAATTTTGGGTTTTTTTGGTGGGGGGGGGGCATTTTTTTTTTTTTTCAGGAAAAACATCGGAAAGTTATATCTTAGCAATGGAATGAGCTAGGACGGTACAGTTTTTTTCTCACTATTTTGTCACTATGTACTATCAACCTGTACAGGTGATTTATGATGCACGCGGAAGTAAATTGAGAGTAAAGAATAAACGTTATGGACAAGGATTTTAACATCTACAAGAATTTCACTACGAAATTCATAAGACACCATAGAAGACCAGATAATTTTGTTGAAATCAGATAGAAACTTGAAAGGTTTTTCTTGTTACAAGGGTGTTGAGTTGGCGAATGCTCGCTGACTACCAACCGACGATCCAAAAATTATGCCACTTATGGAATTTACGGATTTTTGTGATTGCATGGATTTATTTAATTTATTAACAACCCAACTACGCAATCCCTTAAAATCGTTGAAATCGGATAGAAACTGTTGAAGTTTTGCCCGTTAGAGAATGCGCATAGGTTGCTAATGATCCCCGGGAGTCATACATTTGATAAGGGACCATTCTGAACTTAACTCGCACGAACTGTTAAACTTTCATCGAAATCGAACTGTAACTTCGTACAGTTTTGTCCGTTTCACGGATTTGCATACCTTACGATCTACTTATTGACAGATAACCATAACTGTTCAGAAAGATCTTAACATCTACAATGCGAGTTGAAATTTGAATCTTGAAGGATTTTTTTGTTCATCACTCACTATCTTTGCTGGCTGGGAAGCAGTAATGAAAGTACAGTCGGACTGATTTTTCTAATTACCAATTTTCTTTGAGAATTAAAGGAAGTCTCTCCTTTGGCATCCTTGAAACCGGCCTTGGATCCCAGTCAGCTCCAAGTCACGCGTGGTTGCAGAAGGTGGATCAATTGAACCGTAAACGCTGTGCCGTTGAGTGAAACTGTTGGAGCAGGGAGTGGTCCTGACAGATCTCAGATTAATGACGCTTTTCTTGAGGTTACTCCTTGACCCGTTTGCTTTTCTTATGATGTTTGAACTTATCGGCGAGGGAGTTCAATAGAAATGAACTTACTCCACGTTCCGATAACCTCAGCATCGTTCAGTTTTCAATAATAGCCTTTCAGCGTGTTTTATACCACGCTAGTGTACTGTTTAATTACTGGCAAGTACTTTTTAATTACACTACCTTCTCGATTCACATCTCTTCAGTCTATATATCGTTGCTAACTACCTACCAAGTTCGGAGAATGTAATAACCAGTGAAGTGTAAATAGGCCTTTACGAGAATTGGGAATAATAATAACAGAAAATAGAGCAAACCAAGAAAACATATACGAAGAGGTAAAATAATTAGTATTTTTTATAAAGTCAATAGAGTGAACAATCACTTATTGCACACATCCTCAAACGGAGGGCCGTTCTTAGAAGCTCCAATAGTCTTGCAAGAGTCGCCTATGAGCAGAGATACCCAGATAGTCTTCAGGCGTCAGAGCTGAGTGCCTCAGGAACCTGCTTAGCTCAGCAGACGGCAGCTCGGAACACGGCAAACTCTCTGACAAAGAGGACGAGTGTATCCGGTGATTCAAGGTTACACACCTGGCATGGTCTTGGGCCAGAGAAGCAGCTAGATCGGCCGTCAATTGTTGGGTGGCCGACTCTGTTCCAAATCGTAATAACCTGAGCCAATACCCGCTTGGTCGAGAAAGGGAGCTACTAGCTGAGTTATGGAGCTCATTCACCAGCGAGAACATTTGTGTTCGTGGTAGCTGGTTATAACATGATTTTCTTGCGTGCTCT
Source organism: Apolygus lucorum (assembly GCA_009739505.2). Classification (NCBI taxonomy): domain Eukaryota; kingdom Metazoa; phylum Arthropoda; class Insecta; order Hemiptera; family Miridae; genus Apolygus; species Apolygus lucorum. The sequence goes on from CM019167.2 coordinate 15,598,808, forward strand.
GCATCTCTTAACCTTAGAGCCTTTCCAATGTTTCCAGAGAAAGTGGTATTTATTATCATACATCTAGGATATCAAACATGATCCACAGTTAGTTTTTACGAAAAGCGATTTTTTTTCCGTTAGAATCCCCAGTTGAATTTGCTGTAGGAGGGATATGGAGCAAGCTCCTCCAGATGGTTGAAGCAGATCCTGGGCGAACTTTTCTCGTCCATTCTCATCAATTTGTATCACCACCCAGACATGCTCTTGCCTACCAAAATTTCCATGGGCATAAATCCGAGCTCCGTTCGCACTAAGCAGTCTAGTGTTGACCAGCCGAGGCCCAGCGGTGTTGACAGTACTGGTGCACTAAACAAGGACAGAATCAGCATAGAATATTGAAATAAGCTCTGTTACTGCTCTGATGCATATCAACTATACCAGGGACCGTAACAAAACAATTAGGGCGTATAAGTAGAAGGTGCGTGTTTGGAGTTGGTAAATGCATTTACCAGGTATGTTCCAACAAGAAACCTAAAATCTTGAAAACCCACAAACCATTCATACGGTATGGCATGTTCTTTTCTTTTTCGTTTTTAAACTGATCTTCGTATTTATTAACTGCTTTGCAGGTACCTGGAATTACTCGGGCATTCATGTTTGAAACGGGGGTCAGCGATAGTTGACGCTCTTTCGAGCTCTCATAATGCAATACCTTACTGGCTTGACAGCAACGATGTCGGATTTATTACCCTTTGATACAATTTCTCCTTCTCAACATCTCAGCCACTAGATAACAAGACACCTGCTATATGCTTGGCATTATGGCGTAGGATGTGGCTCTAGGAGTCCATGGTCACTGCTACACTATGTAGCACAGATGTTCATTTCTACTCCAACTGGCATGGCAATGGGTATCTGTTGCCCCCCTTGAACACCCTACCGCAGTAGGCAGTGTTCCGGCAGATGCTGTGCAAGTTCCGGTAGTTGCTGGGCCAGCTACTAGTTGGTGGGCATTGGGGCCCTATGCCCACCATATTCCAGTCTACCTATTGGGTTGAAATGGGACTTTCATTGCACCGTCGGAGTTTTCAAGTCTGTGAACTTCATCTCAATTTTCATTTTCCCCAAAATGTAGAAGGGATTCTCACGGAGGAGTGAGAATTGAGGAGAGTGCACGGAATGGATGATTTATTGAGTGGATATTATAGAAGGTGGACAGTAGATAAGATGGGTACTACGTATATACCTAAGCGATGTTGGCCCGACTTATTGGCTTGATCCCTAATTTCTTATATCTTGAGCTAAACTACCCAACTCTTCTGAATCCCCATCCACGTACTAGCCCATAAACTCCAAAAAACTCTGGATGATTTTTACAAGCAACTCATCAATACGGGCGAGCTAAATAATAATACAATAGGTGCTTGGAGACCTTAGGTCTCTTCAAACAATATTCCTTCAAATGCGGAAAACCACTTGTATAATCATGGAACTTGTTGTTCCGGGACTCGGCAGCGATCCCATGTATTGTTACAGCGTCGACGTTCGTAGCCAGGAGATGAATAGTTCATGTGTGCCAGCGTTTATTGTCCTATTGAGCTCCCGAGGAGCGTGAACCATTTCGAATTAACTGACGCTGCATTACTGGAGCTTCTTTTAATAATGCTCAATTCAGTAGACCGGGAGGGTGAGGAGAAAATATTGCAATCGCTTTCAGAGAACTTTGCTTCATAGCTACCGTATGTAGCTATGATTTTGTTTACTGGTATAGCGAAAAATTCCTTGACCCCCGCCAAAAGGCTATGGCAGGATTAAAAATAAATTCCTCTCTTCTAAATTTAAAAAAAATGTTGTAAAGTAGGTAGGTGCTACATTACTCCTCGAATGTAAAAAAAAATCAAAAAACTTCTCATCTAGAAACCTTTGAAATAAATTAAAAGTTACTTGTTACTTGTCTGCAGACAAAAGGAGGCAATTTCGAGCAGTTGCTGTATTTTTTTAATTTCACTACTTTTTTTCGGAGATTTTGTAACTTTTAATTTTTTTTGAAAAACTTGGAGATGAGAAGCTTTTTGATTTTTTTTCACATTAAAGTAGGTAAGTAGGTACCTACCTACTTTCCAATTTTTTTTCTAATTTAGAAGTGAGGAATTTATTTTTAATCTAGCCAGGTCCCCACCCAGCCCGTATTGCGAAAGGGTGAGGGAAAATAATGTCCAAAAACATTATTTTTCCTTCTAAATTTGGAAAAATAACGATGAAATCGAAGAAAAGACCTCACGACGTGATTCAGCGTCAAAAAAAAAAAAAAAAAAAATATGCCACACTTGGGGTTAAAAAAAATTCACTTTTGCGCACCCTGGTCACTTTGCGCGCGAAAAGTACCAGTTGCATGCAATGAAAAAAATCAATTCGGGCATGAATTTCTCATGAAATTTGACGTAGAATCTGAATCTGCAATAAAAAATAGGGATTCCCATTTGAAAAAACAATGTTAGTGTCAATTGCGCACAACTACGCGCAATTTTTTTGCGCAAAAGTATTTTTCCTGAATTCTTTACAAAAAAATATAAAAAAATGGCGTTGGGGCTATTTTATTACGTAATTAAACACGGAAATGCCGGAGGGTGGACCATAACTTCTATGACACCCTGTAGATCACTCGTCTGCAAATCCTCCAACCATCCAACATGAAGAAAAACATCAATCGCATTTCGGTCAGCTAAAATTTGAACGGTGATTAGGCCTGTTTTGCGATTCACACTCGCGTTTCTGATTTATCGTACTTAAGACCTTAAATTCTCGTAGGGAGCAAACGGTTTCTCCTACAGGGCTCCGTTTGCTCTCAAAAAATTCTATACTATCTTAAATTGATGGAAAAATAATACCTTTATATCAAAATCTTTTGAGTTAGGGCATTTTCAAAATTTCAAAATTCATTGTTTGACCCTTAGAAGTGACCTACGTCAACCAAAATCTTCGGGGCACAACTAGACCCCAAATAGAGCCTACATACCAAATTTCATCAAAATCGGTCAATGCTAAGTGGGGAAAGTGCCGCGGACGGCGGAAGGACGGCCAAATTTTTATTCGATTTTTGGATTCTACGTACCTTGATACAAAAACCAACAAATTTTGAGGGGGTGTTAAAAAAAAAATTTTCTTGGTCGATTCCAAAGGTTCATTATTGAAAATAATAAATCAAAATCGAATAAGAATTTGGCCGTCCGTCCGCTGTCCGTTGCTTTATCAGATTGATTCTGGTCGATTGTATCAAGAGGCCTTTCAGGCCCAAAACAATCTTTCAGTTCCTCTTGTGTCGTATGGGAGTTCTTCTTTTGGCAGTTCTCTTTCTCTGGTTCCCTTTCTTGCTATATGTCAGAGAGGTTTCCATCTTGCTATCTTTTGATACAGCAGGCACTCCTGTACCCTCTGGCGTTAGCCACATTCAGTGCAGGTGTTTTATCAGGATTGTGTTTCTAGGGTCAGGAGTTAGCAGACTAGTTACTCTTCCCCTCTTCTTGTCCGTCCGCTGACCGTCGTACGTGTCACTTTCCTTAGTTCCCATGGACCGATTTTGATGAAATTTGGTATATGGGCTCCATTTGGGGTCTAGTTGTGCGCTGCAGTTGATGTAGGTCACTTGTAAGGGTTGAAATGTTCAAAACGCTCTAGCTCAAAAAAATTCGATCTTAAGGTATTGTTTTTTCCTCAATTTAAAATAGTAGTGAATTTATAGAATCAAATGAGACCTACCAGAGCTCTATAGGACCAACCGTTCGTTCCCAACCAGAACTTAAGGGTTGGACTTACGATAAATCGGAAACACTATTGTGAATCGCTAAAGAGGCCTAATCTCCGTCCAAATTGTATCTGACCAAAATGCGATCGTTGTTCGTTTCTTTGAGTTGTACCTACTCAGTTTTGCGTCCTTAGCAACCAGTATTCAAATTTCCTAATGAAGGCGCGCACAACTTTTTATTTCTTTGAACTGAGTGTGAAGCGTTTATTTCTTCAAAATAAACTTGATTGTGAAGGTAAAATATGGTTGGTAGGTGATGGTAATGGAAAAACTGTGTGATTTGCAGGCGAGTGACAATTTCTACAAAACTATGTCTTACAGCTTGTACTACCTACACAACACTGTAGATAATATTACCACATGAAGCTTGGACGAAGTGAGAGATTTCTGTGCAACAGAAGAACAAGACATTCATTATAATTTTCTGTAACACCTTTTCTTTATGGGGTTTCGGTAAAATGAGTGGAGAACATGCAAACTAACAAAGGGTTTCAAAAACCCATCATTCTTTACCTTGTGTGATTAACGTGATATCTTACCCCTGGTTGGAGATTCTTTCTTCTCAGGAAACCACCAAACAGCTGAATTCGAAAGGGCGCGCTATCATAGCCTTTATGAACAGAATGAAGCAATCCCAGGTACCAGACTCCAATAATTTGTTGGTGAAGGAGGGTTAAATCCTGATTATGACCATATTAGGAGCTATGCCATATTGGTGCACTTCTCTCTTCCATAGTATTGCACTTCCCCCCTGATGTGGTGAATTATATATTATATAATTCACCACAGGAATATGAACGACAACATGCAATGAATCGATACAGGAACTTCTAAACGTTGCAATGAGCTCCATCTGAATACTATTAACGGTGCAAGCACCACACAACAGGTAAATTTCAATGGGGAGATCGAACGGGAGTGAAGCCTTCGCCATCCTCCCGATAATTAAGGCGCCTCATTACGAGGAAATTGGAAGATCGAGAAAAGGGAAAGGAAACTGTCTGGCGGAAGGATTGATTCAACTTGGCGTCGAAGGGTGACAAGAGAAAGGGCTCGGGCAACTTAGTGTGCAAAGAACAACAGTTACATTCGTTTCCCTCTCCGGGAGAATGAGAGGCCAAAAGAGAGGACTCTGTAAAAGCAAAGGGCGATGTTCGATCACGATTCTTTGGGAAGAAGGGAAGCCTCTTCGCTAGCGCAAACTTCGCACTTCGTTCGGCAAACTCATTAAAGGAGCAGAAGGGAGGGTCTGGGCCGGAAGTGAAATTGAAAGCAAAGATCCTGGATTGTTCCCTTTTGCTGGAGACTTCCTTACAACACATAGAGATAGAAGTTACCTACTGGCGCAATTCCTACCACCACACTCGGAAAAGAGAACTATTAGAGACGAACTGGCGAATTCAATATAACATCGATCAGTACAATCGCGAAATCAATTCAAAATTATTACGATTTTAGTTTATTTATAAAAGGAGTTTACCAATCAACAAGAGTACTCTCGTCGCTCGATCTGAATCGGATCGCCCTGTTATTATGGTTAGGTACTGATAACTACATTTCAACATTAATTCAGTTATGGGACCTTCCCGCCACCTGATTGTAATAGATGATCCGATGAATAGTAGCTAATCTCAAAACATCAATCTCCCAGTACCTTGCACTACCCACTTAAGGGTTTGTATTTGTCGAGACCAGAATTCATAGCGCAGCTGAACGGACCAGATTGGGCGCCTCTATGCAAATATGTGCGGAACGCACGGCGTTACAGGGAGTTCCTAGAGGCGGAATTTACCTATATCTGAGAACCAAGATGAAATTGATGCATCATTACGTCCATAATGAGGACATAAATAATATTAACGGAACAATAATTCATTTGTACAAAGAAAGTAGTAATAATAATAATATGTACCTCCGTAACTCCATGTTCCTTCCGCGGCAACTTATTACATAATCTAGTAAAATATTATTTCACCTTGTCCTAGTTACCTACGGATCCTCTGCCGTCGGGCCTCGATGGCCCAAGCCATATCATGTTTTTAGCTCTATGTCGATCATTGGTAATCCATACATATGTATACATATATAAATAAGATAAAGATTTTTATGTGTCGGTTATTGTAAAATAAGCATGTATTTCATTCATTCATTCATTCATAGGGGACTACACAATGTTGGAAAATGTATAAGTAATACTTCACTAGAGCGTAAAATACTATCAATTGGGGGGGGGGGGGGCATGATTTTCATAGGGGACCATTTCCACCACAACCCGCATATTCCCCGAAAATTTAATCGAAATCGGATGAGAATTGTAGAAGTTATGGCTGTGGCAAGGCTTTCATGACAGACACACAGACAGACACGGAACCAAAATTGTTCAGGAAGGTCTGAGACGTAAAACGCGACTGGAAATTTTGATTTTGGGGAACATTTTTTTTCGACCTTGAAAAGTGAAAACAAAGCTTCCTCTACTTTGAAGTATACTCGGAAGATAAATTAATGTACTTAATGAATGAATGGGTGAAAGATTAAAAAATGAGTAGTTTCCAAATGAAAGGCTCAAAACACAGCCTTAACCGAAATTTTCACTTTTTAGAAAAACTTAACTACTGCATCCGAGTCTACCAAGGTAAAGCGGAAGCATTGATCGTGTCTGTCTGTCAGTGTGTCTGTCATGGAATTCTTGTGTCGGGCGAAACTATACGAAGTTAGTGTCCAATTACGACATTTTGAAGGATTGTGCGGGTTGGGGTGGAGATGGTCCCCTATGAAAATCATTGCCCCCGGACTGATAGTAGCCAGTGCGCATGCGTAAACTTGAATTTCCTTGAAACACTCATATGTTCTATATTTTTTCTCCCCGACTTCGATGAAATCTTCAAACATTGTGAGGGCTGACGTGTCCCATTATGGTAAGAAATTGATGTTTTGAGATAAGCTAAATATCATCGAATCGTCTGTACAATCGGGTTATGGATACGAGGAAGCTACGTGCCACAACCACTTTGCAAACGTTTTTATTACGTAATTATTCGATCTAGAGTTCAAACTGTAGGAAATTCAACCAACTAAAAAAAAATCACTTACTAGGTATAAATTATTGAAATTAACATAGTTTAAAACTGTAAACAACATTGTAGTTGAAAACTGCAAAACTGGTTGAATTGTTTGGAATAATTGGTTCTCATGTTTCATAAAAAGTTATTCAAACGATATTCGAGGAATATCAGAAAAGAGCTGCTAGTCGTGATGAGGGATGGGTGAATTTTGCTTGTTCCCCTCTGCGAAGGAATTACGAACCATTGTATTATATATATATTTAACAGATTTTTTTTTCTACTCCTCAACCGATGGCAAACGTCGATGTAATGGAATAGCTAGGCATCCATGTGTTCCAACCGGCCCTAATAAACTGACTGAAAGCCATTTCATGTCTCTACGGAAGAAAGCATTACCTATTCATTCTTTAAAAATGTCTACCTTTGTTGCAGAGAGAAACTGAGGACGGTTACACCTGATTCAGTTTACCCGAACCGTATCTATTGTTTATTCAGTCGCCCTCACGCGATAAAACGTCGGAGAAGTGGTAATGTAGGTCGCGCCACCTTCCAAAAAGGCCGATAGCTCGCTGTCGCCCGTGAATCGTTTACCACCTCTGCCTGTTGCTCAGCATTTCACCCAAATAAACTGCTACTCACCGACACTCGAAATATTCATGAGGCGAAACGGTATTATCGTGAGGCCCCGCAAGTCACATAAGATATGGAGGCCATTAGCGTCGCGGTTACGAGCTGGTCGCTGGTGACGTCACGTCCCTTGATTTTCCAAGGCCCTAACAACATTTTGGACATCTCCACACCCAGCAAACCAAAATCAGCGCTCCACTCCACAATCATTTAAAGAACCCCCACACAAGCGGTCCCAGAACTAATGATCCAAACTCCAGAGATTGATTCTACTACTAATTTGAAACGAATTTTGAACTTTTTTTTCCAAAACTCCCATCTAGCCCTTTTACTTCCGCATCTTCCAAAGTAGCGGAAACATAATTTTCACTTTTCAAGTTGGACAAAAAAAAATCATCCAAAATCAAAATTTCCACTCGCGTCGCACGTTTTAGACCTTCCTGATTTTTCCTTCCTAATTTTGGTTTTGTACTTGTCTGTCTGTTAGTCGGTCTCTGTGTCTACAAATTCTTGTAACGAGCATACATGCAAGAAGTTACTCTCCGACTTCGATGGAGTTTTCAGTGATTGTGCGGTTTTAGCTTATTTTAGTGTGCAGATGGTCCCCTACGAAAAGCATTGCCCCCAAATATGTAGATAGCCCCTCTCGCATTCCCCCCTCTACGCATGCACAAACGTAAAACCCATCTGACAGCCATAACTTCTACAGTTTCTATCTGAATTCGATGAATTTTTCAGAGATTGTCCGGGTTGCCGTGCAAAGTCTCTCTATCAAATTCATGTGATCGGAAAATTTATAAGTCAGCCATAACTTATACATTTTCCAACTATGTTCAAAGATTGTGCCGCTTGTCGTGTAGAGTCCCCTATGAGGGCAGTGCAAGGTACTTAGAGATTGATGTTTAGAGATCAACTACTATGCATCGGATCATCTATACAATCGAGTAATGGATACGAGGAAGCTATGTGCCACACCCACTAGGCAGACTTTTTTTTGTGCGTTCCACCTTGAATACGGATGTGAACTTCGACGGACTGCCTACCAAAATCAACAGATGAAATATACTTTTGCGCATGCGCAGTGGCTACTATCAGTCTGGGGGCGATGTTTTCATAGGGGACCATCTACTCGCCAACCCGCGAAATAAAAAAAAACACGAGTGTGAATCGCAAAAGAGGCCTAATCTCCGTTCAAATGTTAGCTGACCGAAATGCGTTCGATGTTTTTCTTCAAGTTGGTTGGTGGTAACAATGGCAAAGCCGTGTTCTTTGCAGACGATTGCTCTATACGCGGTGTCTACAAAACAGCTGTCTAACGCCTCTTTAACCGACTTTTTTCACTTTTAAGTTTTTTTCGTGTTTTCGACCTTACACCATTAAAACGGGCATAACTCTCTTAATTAACACTCAAAAATTAAAAATAAGGATACCGTTGGAAAGAGCGTCAAACTTTCTATCTCCCTGATACCAAATAACAAATTTTCAGTTGAATTACACGAGGAATAAAGCAACCTAAAAAGTGAACTTAGTAAATTTTCGAAAAATTCCTGTTTTTCAACGCCTATAAATCTCCAAATATTAACAGGTAAAGCCTAAAAACTGCGCCAGAATCTCAGCTTTCCAATGGTATAATCAAAACATATTCTACAACCGTATTTAGGAGAGAAATTCGTGTTTGAACGCGGAAAACGTGCATTTTTTCAACGAAATCCGCAGTAGACCGCGAGGCCTCCGGCAACAGGAGGCCAGAGCGCCGATTTCGTTGAAAAAATGCACGTTTTTCCGCGTTCAAACACGAATTTCTCCCCTAAATACGGTTGTAGAATATGTTTTTATTATACCATTGGAAAGCTGTGATTCTGGCGCAGTTTTTAGGCTTTCCGGCAACAGAACTTTACCTGGTAATATTTGGAGATTTATAGGCGTTGAAAAACGGGAATTTTTCGAAAATTTACTAAGTTCACTTTTTAGGTTGCTTTATTCCTCGTGTAATTCAACTGAAAATTTGTTATTTGGTATCAGGGAGATAGGAAATTTGACGCTCTTTCCAACGGTATCCTTATTTTTAATTTTTGAGTGTAATTTAAGAGAGTTATGATCGTTTTAATGGTGTAAGGTCGAAAACACGAAAAAAAACTCAAAAGTGAAAAAAGTCGGTTAAAGAGGCGTTTTAAAAAAAAATTCTAGGAGTTAGTTTTTGTTGGAAATTAGTTGTAGAATCGACCCCTTGAATTCCTTACAGCTGTTTTGTAGACACCCTGTATAGAAAAAAATAAACCTTTGTGTAATAATTTGCAGCGCTTTTGTTATGTTGTGTTAAATAATAGATATTTAAATAAAGATTTGAAAAATCAATCAATACCACTGCTTGTAGGATGTCGATGAGAGATCAAAATCTAATCTGTTTATTGAAGTAGAATCTCGCAATAAAAATATAGATAGCAGGAACTGTGAGAACTTTTAATTCAATGAAAACGTTTCCATACTTGGATCGATCCATCTTTCTCACAAACGACTCACCCACGTTACCTGCATTTCAATTTAATTTTCAAATATCTCAGATACCCCTCCAGCGTCTTCTCCTATACTCTTCTCCAGACGTATCAGTTATTATTTTGGAATAATACCTGAGATAACATCATCTGAGACATTATTACATTGAATATCTCGGAGATATTCGTTAGAAATATCTCATAGCTGATACACCTCATTATCTCGTGCTTCTCTGAAACATTGCAAGCTCAATGTCTCTCAGATCTCAGATGTCTCGAAATATTTCTATATTCTCAGTTTCATTTCAAGTACCTAGTTACGGTAAAAACTCGAAAAGTCTCAAGACGTCACGGGTGAAATGAAATGTTTCTAGGATGCTTGAAACATTGTGATCAGTTTGATAACCGGTTGACATGTTCCCTAGACTTCACGTCAGAGTTGTAAAGTAATGATTACTTTGAGTAATGATTACTTTTCAAAATTACTTTTCTTATAAGCAATGAAATGAGTGAAGTGATTATGATTATGTACACATAAAACCAAAAACTGGGGGATTAAGAGACACCTTAATCCAAAGTAATGGCCATTCCCATTACCCATTCCTGTAATGGGAATGGAATTTTCAATTACTTTTTCCAATTCCTTGTAATGGTAATGGTTTTTTCAATTCCCCATTACTCTTAGTTGGAAAAGTAATGGGTCCTTCCAATTACCCATTACAGGAAGAGTAATGGGTAATGGGAGAACCAATTCCCCATTACCACCATTCAATCAGTAAGCCATCCCATAAGGTTTACATGGAGTAAACCATCCCCCCATCCATTTCGTTGGGGACCATCCTCCAATTCATAGGGGACCACCCTCAAATTCATAGGGGACAACCCTCCAATTCATAGGGGACCACCCTCAAATTCATAGGGGACCACCCTCCAATTCATAAGGGACCATCCCACCATCCTAATCGTTGGGGACCATCCTGCAATTCATAGGGGACTGTTCCCAAATTCCTTGGGGACTACCCTACCAATTCATAGGGGACCATCCCCCCATCCATTTCGTTGGGGACCATCCTCCAATTCATAGGGGACCACCCTCAAATTCACAGGGGACCACCCTCCCATTCATAGGGGACCATCCCCCCATCCATCTCGTTGGGGACCATCCTCCAATTCATAGGGGACCTCCCTCAAATTCATAGGGGGCCAACCCACCAATTCATAGGGGACCATCCCTCCATCCATTTCGTTGGGGACCACCCTCAAACTCATAGGGGACCACCCTCAAATTCATAGGGGACCACCCTCCAATTCATAGGGGACCACCCTCAAATTCAAAGGGGACCATCCTCCAATTCATAGGGGACCACCCCCCCATCCATTTCGTTGGGGACCATCCTCCAATTCATAGGGGACCACCCTCAAATTCATAGGGGACAACCCTCCAATTCATAGGGGACCATCCCCCCATCCATTTCGTTGGGGACCATCCTCCAATTCATAGGGGACCACCCTCAAATTCACAGGGGACCACCCTCCCATTCATAGGGGACCATCCCCCCATCCATCTCGTTGGGGACCATCCTCCAATTCATAGGAGACCTCCCTCAAATTCATGGGGGACCACCCACCAATTCATAGGGGACCACCCACCAATTCATAGGGGACCATCCCTCCATCCATTTCGTTGGGGACCATCGTCCAATTCATAGGGGACCACCCTCAAATTCATAGGGGACAACCCTCCAATTCATAGGGGACCATCCCCCCATCCATTTCGTTGGGGACCACCCTCCAATTCATAGGGGACCACCCTCAAATTCAAAGGGGACCATCCTCCAATTCATAGGGGACCACCCCCTCATCCATTTCGTTGGGGACCATCCTCCAATTCATAGGGGACCACCCTCAAATTCATAGGGGACCACCCACCAATTCACAGGGGACCATCCCTCCATCCATTTCGTTGGGGACCATCCTCCAATTCATGGGGGACCACCCTCAAATTCATATTGGAGGGTGGTCCCCTATGAATTGGAGGGTGATCCCCTATGAATTTGAGGGTGGTCCCCTATGAATTGGAGGATGGTCCCCAACGAAATGGATGGGGGGATGGTCCCCTATGAATTGGGGAGTGGTCCCCTGTGAATTTGAGGGTGGTCCCCTATGAATTGGAGGATGGTCTCCAACGAAATGGATGGAGGGATGGCCCCCTATCAATTGGAGGGTGGTCCCCTATGAATTGGAGGGTTGTCCCCTATGAATTTGAGGGTGGTCCCCTATGAATTGGAGGATGGTCCCCAACGAAATGGATGGGGGGATGGTCCCCTATGAATTGGAGAGTGGTCCCCTGTGAATTTGAGGGTGGTCCCCTATGAATTGGAGGATGGTCTCCAACGAAATGGATGGAGGGATGGCCCCCTATCAATTGGAGGGTGGTCCCCTATGAATTGGAGGGTGATCCCCTATGAATTTGAGGGTGGTCCCCTATGAATTGGAGGATGGTCCCCAACGAAATGGATGGGGGGATGGTCCCCTATGAATTGGAGAGTGGTCCCCTGTGAATTTGAGGGTGGTCCCCTATGAATTGGAGGATGGTCTCCAACGAAATAGATGGGGGGATGGTCCCCTATGAATTGGAGGGTTGTCCCCTATGAATTTGAGGGTGGTCCCCTATGAATTGGAGGATGGTCCCCAACGAAATGGATGGAGGGATGGCCCCCTATGAATTGGAGGGTGGTCCCCTATGAATTGGAGGTCGATCCCCTATGAATTTGAGGGTGGTCCCCTATGAATTGGAGGATGGTCCCCAACGAAATGGATGGGGGGATGGTCCCCTATGAATTGGAGAGTGGTCCCCTGTGAATTTGAGGGTGGTCCCCTATGAATTGGAGGATGGTCCCCAACGAAATAGATGGTGGGATGGTCCCCTATGAATTGGAGGGTTGTCCCCTATGAATTTGAGGGTGGTCCCCTATGAATTGGAGGATGGTCCCCAACGAAATGGATGGGGGGATGGTCCCCTATGAATTGGTAGGGTAGTCCCCAAGGAATTTGGGAACGGTCCCCTATGAATTGCAGGATGGTGGGATGGTCCCTTATGAATTGGAGGGTGGTCGCCTATGAATTTGAGGGTGGTCCCCTATGAATTGGAGGATGGTCCCCAACGAAATGGATGGAGGGATGGTCCCCTATGAATTGGTAGGGTAGTCCCCAAGGAATTTGGGAACGGTCCCCTATGAATTGCAGGATGGTGGGATGGTCCCTTATGAATTGGAGGGTGGTCCCCTATGAATTTGACAATGGTCCCCTATGAAATGGAGGATGGTCCCCAACGAAATGGATGGGGGGATGGTCCCCTATGAATTGGAGGGTTGTCCCCTATGAATTTGAGGGTGGTCCCCTGTGAATTGGAGGATGGTCCCCAACGAAATGGATGGAGGGATGGTCCCCTATGAATTTGAGGGTGGTCCCCTATGAATTGGAGGATGGTCCCCAACGAAATGGATGGAGGGATGGCCCCCTATGAATTGGAGGGTGGTCCCCTATGAATTGGAGGGTGATCCCCTATGAATTTGAGGTTGGTCCCCTATGAATTGGAGGATGGTCCCCAACGAAATGGATGGGGGGATGGTCCCCTATGAATTGGAGAGTGGTCCCCTGTGAATTTGAGGGTGGTCCCCTATGAATTGGAGGATGGTCTCCAACGAAATAGATGGGGGATGGTCCCCTATGAATTGGAGGGTTGTCTCCTATGAATTTGAGGGTGGTCCCCTATGAATTGGAGGATGGTCCCCAACGAAATGGATGGAGGGATGGCCCCCTATGAATTGGAGGGTGGTCCCCTATGAATTGGAGGTCGATCCCCTATGAATTTGAGGGTGGTCCCCTATGAATTGGAGGATGGTCCCCAACGAAATGGATGGGGGGATGGTCCCCTATGAATTGGAGAGTGGTCCCCTGTGAATTTGAGGGTGGTCCCCTATGAATTGGAGGATGGTCCCCAACGAAATGGATGGGGGGATGGTCCCCTATGAATTGGTAGGGTAGTCCCCAAGGAATTTGGGAACGGTCCCCTATGAATTGCAGGATGGTGGGATGGTCCCTTATGAATTGGAGGGTGGTCGCCTATGAATTTGAGGGTGGTCCCCTATGAATTGGAGGATGGTCCCCAACGAAATGGATGGGGGGATGGTCCCCTATGAATTGGCAGGGTAGTCCCCAAGGAATTTGGGAACGGTCCCCTATGAATTGCAGGATGGTGGGATGGTCCCTTATGAATTGGAGGGTGGTCCCCTATGAATTTGAGGATGGTCCCCTATGAATTGGAGGATGGTCCCCAACGAAATGGATGGGGACCATCCTCCCATCATTCCCATATGACGTGGGAATACTGAAGGTAGGGTAGAAATAATATCAATACACCATTCACGGGAGAAGGAGGATATAATTGAAATAATACTTGCTTACCGGGGCTAGGGTGAGACGGTGTGAGGGAAAGTCAAAAGAGAGAGAGAGAGAGAGAGTCGCCGTGTTGTATCTACGAGGGCTACGGGGAGAAGAATGCTGGACTGAATTTATACCCTGCTGGAAGAAGGCTAGGTTGGTGTCCCAAGCTGTTTGATTTTCAGCATGGAAGGCAGTGAGTACTGTTTTGAGGGTGCGTATTTGACGTTCAGCAATGTTGGGGTTGGGGTAATAGCGAGGGGTGTAGTGGGCTGACATACCATGAGTACGGAGGAAGTCCGTAAAGGCTTTTGAGCGGAACACAGATGCATTATCAGTACAGACTGTTTGCCAATATCCTACGGTTGAACAGACTCTGGTTTGAAGTGCCTGGATGATTGTGTCGGACGTATTTCGTTTGAGTGGGATGAAATAGGTGAATCGTGAAAAACCATCGACCGCAATGAGGATATGGGTATGTTGGCTTCTGGTTCGAGGAAGTGGCCCTGCAACATCGAGGTAGAGATGTTGCATGGGGAATTGTGGGTCAACAGAGGCTTGATTCCCATAGGTGACTTGTGCATGTTTTGAACGAGCACAAGTGAGGCATGAACGTATGCGATCGCGTACTTGGGAGTCTAATTGGGGGTAATAAAAGTAATCTTTAATGCGTGCTATGGTTCGGGACACCCCTGCATGGGAACCGAGTGCAGAATCGTGGCAGAAGTCGAAGACCATTGGGAACAGGTGTGAGGGTAGTTGTGGTTGGCAAGTGCCACTGGGGCTGGTATAGTAAAGGATGTTGTTGTGCAATGAGTAGTTGGGGACAGTGTGGCCTGCTTTGAGACGGTCAATAATCGGTGATAGTTGAGTGTCTGCTTGTTGGTGGGTTGGTAGTTTGGTGGCCACTGCTGGGTAGGTTTGGAGTAAGAGTAGGTGGTCAGGAGGTGGGTCTGGGGCGAGGTCATCAAGTTGTGTGGTGGGTGGTGTGATGCATTCCCGTGAAAGGTAATCTGCGATGCTATTTTTCTTGCCTGGTAGGTGGTGTAGCGTGTAGTTATATTGGAGGATAGCAGCTACCCAGCGTGAAACCCTTGGGGAGGCATTTTTTAATGAAGTTAGGGTGGCGACAGCCTTGGCATCAGTATACAGGTGGAAGTGGGTATGTCCCAGATAGTGTTGAAACTTCTGTATGGCAAACAAGGCTGCTGCAAATTCAAGTTCATAGCTGGAAAATTTTTTCTCTCGGGGTTCTAGCGAGCGTCCTGCGTAGGAAACTGCATGTAGGGTGGGGTCTGTTTCACTAGTTGTCTGGGCCAAAACGCATCCCAAGGCATGTCCACTTGCATCCGCAAAAACATGGAAGGGTCGGTTGCAATCTGGAAGTTGCAGGATTGGTGGGGTTAGCAGCCTGTTGCGGAGGAGTTCGTAGGCAACTTGGCATTCGTTAGTCCAGAGGAAGGGTACGTTCTTTTTTCGAAGAGCATTGAGGGGGGTTGCAATTGTAGAAAAGTCGGGAATAAAAGAACTGAAAAAACCCAGTGCTCCTAGGAATTGGGCAACTTGTTTCGCAGACTTTGGGGGTGGAATGCTAGTAATGTCTCGGATGCGTGCGTCACCAATGCTGACATGGCCGTTTTCAATGATATGTCCGAGGAACTCTAGGCGGTGTGTGGCAAAATGGCATTTGGCAGGGTTGACAGTTAATTTGGCCTTTCTTAGTCTTTTGAGGACTTCACGTATGTGAGTTTGGTGGAGGTTGTGGTCACGGCTGTAAACTAGGAGGTCATCGAGGAACCAGATGACATACAGGCCGTGTAGGTCACCAAGGATTTTTTCCATTAAGGAACTAAGGAGTTGACCGCCTACCTTAAGTCCAAATGGGATCTTGGTATACCTAAAGGTTGCATAGGGCGTTTTAAAGGAAAGGTATTTCTGTGACTCCTGGGTCACTCCAATTTGGTGGTATGCGGAATTCAAATCTAGGTGGGTAAAGACTTTTGCTCCGCTGAGATGCGCCATCAAGTTTTGGATTGTGGGGAGTGGGTAATCTATAGCCTCGATGCGTTGATTTAGTTCCCTCATGTCTACAACTAGTCGATACTCTTGGTTCTCTGTTGGGGTTAGTTTCTTTTTGGGGACTAAGAAACAGGGGGACACGCTTGGGGCTAAAGATGGGACAATCACTCCTGACGCTAGTAATTTGTTGGTTTCAGTGCGCATGATTTTTTGAAGGGGTGGGGACACTTGATACGTTGGACAAGGTTTGAAGGGGGGTGCGTTAGCCTGCAGTACTATTTCATGTTGGATGAGATCTGTACACCCTAGTTTGGTTGTGAGTACATCCGGGAATTCATGAGTAAGTTGCTCTGTTAGTTGGGGATTTGTTAGTTTGATGCAGGAGAGGGTGGATGATGCAGTGGGCACTTGGGGATGTTCGTTGGTGAGGTGGATGGGGGTGGGATCAGTCTTGAAGGATATGGTCAAATCTGCTGTATTGTAAATCATCTCTGTTTGGCGCATAAAATCAAGGCCAAGGAGAACGTCGTGGGGTAATCTTTGCAACAGGTAAAATGTATGCTCCCAGCGTCGTGATCCAATGGAAATGGGAACCTTTGCAATGAAACGGGTGGTTACTAGTTAGTAATGGATGGTCCCCTATGAATTGGAGGGTTGTCCCCTATGAATTTGAGGGTGGTCCCCTGTGAATTGGAGGATGGTCCCCAACGAAATGGATGGAGGGATGGTCCCCTATGAATTATAGGGTGGTCCCCTATGAGTTTGAGGGTGGTCCCTTATGAATTGGAGGATGGTCAACTTACTGATTGAATGGTGGTAATGGGGAATTGGTTCTCCCATTACCCATTACTCTTCCTGTAATGGGTAATTGGAAGGACCCATTACTTTTCCAACTAAGAGTAATGGGGAATTGAAAAACCATTACCATTACAAGGAATTGGAAAAAGTAATTGAAAATTCCATTCCCATTACAGGAATGGGTAATGGGAATGGCCATTACTTTGTTCCGAAAGTAATTGGAATGGGTAATGGGAATTGGAATTCCTATTTTAACAACTCTGCTTCACGTATAGTTCACGCACGTGTATTTCCAATTGTATTAACTACTGAGAGTGATTAACATACTAGAAGTCATAGCTGACATTAACTACAGAATGCTATGGAGTCAGTCATTAATGAGTCAGCCAAAGAGGGCACCGTTTTCACTTCAACGACAATTTGTGATATTCCATTATAAACCATGTTAATATATCAACTTGACGTTCGTGTAACTTTAGCTCCCTGTGTATGAACGACAGAAATTACGTCTGCGTAGCGTTATACGACAAGCTTCATCGTATGGATGGCCGTAAGTAGATTAGTTTCTATGACTGAACACGACATTTTGAATGAAGTTGGACGCGAAATCAGTTTTATTTACTGGAAGAGTACTTCCGATTCTAAAAACCTATTCGATTATAAAAATTCAATACTCTTTTAGATTGATGGAAAAACAATACCTTTATATCGAAATTTCGGTTTATTATTTTCAATAATGAACCTTGGGAATCAACCAAGAAAAATTTTTATAAAATTTGTTGGTTAAGGTTCCAAGGTACGTAGAATCCAAAAATCGAATAAAACGCTGCAATTTATTACACAATGGTTTATTATTTTTCTATATTGATCACTCTTTTGCAAAGCCACCAATCAACCAACTTGAAGGAAAACATCGATCGTATTCCGGTCAGCTAAAATTTGAACGGGGATTAGGCCTCTTTTGCGATTCACACTCGTGTTTCTGATTTATCGTACGTCCAACCCTTAAATTCTCGTAGGGAGCGAACGGTTTGTCCTACAGAGCTCCGCATGGTCTCAAAAAATTTTAAAAATTCTATACTATCTTAAATTGATGGAAAAACGATACCTTTATATCGAAATGTTTTGAGTTAGGGCGTTTTCAAAATTTCAAAATTCATTTTTGAACCTTTAGAAGTGACCTACATTAACCAAAATCTTCGGGGCACAACTAGACCCCAAATGGAGCCTACTTACCAAATTTCATCAAAATCAGTCAATGCTAAGTGGGGAAAGTGCCGCGTACGGCGGACGGACGGCCAAATTTTGGTTTATTATTTTCAATAATGAACCTTTGGAATCGACCAAGAAAAAAAAAATTTTAACACCCCCTCAAAATTTGATGGTTTACGTTTCAAGGTACGTAGAATCCAAAAACCGAATAAAAATTTGGCCGTCCGTCCGCCGTACGCCGTACGCGGCACTTTTGCCACTTAGCATTGACCGATTTTGATGAAATTTGGTATGTAGGCTCCATTTGGGGGTCTAGTTGTGCCCCGAAGCTTTTGGTTGATGTAGGTCACTCCTAAGGGTTCCAAAATCAATTTTGAAATTTTGAAAACGCCCTAACTCAAAAAATTTCGATATAAAGGTATTGTTTTTCCTTCAATTTAAGATTCTATAGAATTTTTAAAATTTTTTGAGACCACGCGGAGCTCTGTAGGACAAACCGTTCGCTCACTACGAAAATTTAAATGTTTATACATTAATTGAAATATATTGTATTGAAATATATATATATATATAAATCAAAACACGAGTGTGAATCGCAAAAGAGGCCTAATCTCCGTTCAAATTCGAGCAGACCAAAATGCAATCGATGGTTGGTGATGTTGATTTTTTTTTGATTTTTTTTGATTTTTTTTTTTTTTTTTTTTGATTTTTTTTTTTTTTTTTTTCCTTTTTCTTTTCATATTGGATGGTTGGTGATTTTGTAGACGAGTGATCTATATAGAAAATAATAAACCATTGTGTAATAATTTGCAGCGTTTTTATTCGATTTTTGGATTCTACGTACCTTGAAACGTAAACCATCAAATTTTGAGGGGGTGTTAAAAATTTTTTTTCTTGGTCGATTCCAAAGGTTCATTATTGGCAATAATAAACCAAAATTTGGACGTCCGTCCGCCGTACGCGGCACTTTCCCCACTTAGCATTTTGATAAAATTTGGTATGTAGGCTCCATTTGGGGTCTAGTTGTGCCCCGAAGACAAGCTCCTCGCGAGTTTTTGACCGAGTTCATAGAACTGTACCGTAGTGTAACGTGTTTGTGGGTAGTTAAAAGCAAGGAATAAAAAAGAGGCCTATTCCGACCTTGTAAAAAAATACAAGGAGTTTGATCCAACGGCAGACAAATGCATGATGGTTTAAAAAAAATCAATTTGTGCGCACGGTTTACAAAAAATACGGTTTAAAAATTCAGTTTTTATTCATTTTAAATTTTCTTTTCTTGAGTTCGCTCGTCTTCAGGATCGTCAGTAATCTCCACATCAGCGAGACTGAACACCTCTTTGCACTGAGGAGGCCAAGCTGTAAATAAACTGAGGCCGATATACAGCAGCTGGAACAACCAAATCGTTACGATTTATCGTAACGTGTAGAGCCTTCACCTCTCTTTCGATAAATGTATTGGAACAATATGTTGGAGCATCTACATCGTCACGATTTACCGTTGCGTCTAAAGCGGCCTTAAGGGGTGAAAATTAAGGGTTGAAATTTTCAATACGCCCTAGTTCAAAAAATGTTGATATCAATGTATTGTTTTTTCATCAATTTAAAGTAGAACTGAATTTTTAGAATCGAATTAGACCAACCAGAGCTCTGTAGGACCAGCCGTTCACTCCCTATGAGAACTTGAGGATTGGACGCTAAATCAAACTCGTGTGTGAATCACAAAAGAGGCCTAATCTCCGTTAAAATTTTAGCTGACCAAAATGCGATCGTTGTTCGTTTCTTCGAGTTGTACTCAGTTTTGCGTCCTTAGCAACCAGTAATTAAATTTCCTAATGATGGCACCCACAACTTCCTATTTTTTCGAATTGAGTGTGAAACGTTTATTTTTACAAAAAAAACTTCATTGTGAAGGTAAATTATGGTTGGTAGGTGTTTGCTATCAAAGACGGGGATTCAAATGAAATGATTGAAAACCAATTGTCCAGGGTACAAACTAATTTATTGTTAAGTTGAATTTAAGAGAAAAAAAAGATTACATGAATAAGGAGCTCCTTCCTAAGGTATTAAAATTAAATGATCGTTTCTCAAAGATAAAATGCTTAGAAATTGAAATTATTCCTCGGAAATTGTTATTAGGAGCTTCAATCGGTTTGGAAGAGTTGAGATAGGAACAAAGGAAATCTCTGACCGTATCGACAGGATGCCGGTAAGCACGCAAAGAGAAGCGTCAATGTGCTGAGGAATGTGCAGCTGCTGCATACAAGGGCGAAAATGTCGAGTTGACAAAATGAGGAGATGTCGAGATGAACAGCGAGATGTTAAAATGATCAGTAGGTCTTTGCAGCCGAATGACCTATACAGAAAAATAACAAACCTTTGTGTAATAATTTACAGAGCTTTTAAGGTAGGGTTTTTTGAAAATCCCATTTTTTAACCCTTAAGTGACTGACATCAATCAAATGCTTTGGAGCACAACTAGACCCCAAATGAAGCCTACATTCCAAATTTCATCAAAAAAGGTCCATGGAAACTAAGGAAAGTGCCGCGTACGGCGGACGGACGGCAAAATTTGTATTCGATTTTCGGATTCTACGTACCATGTAACGTAAACCAACAAATTTTGAGGGGGTGTTAAAAAAATTTTTTTCTTGGTCGATTCCAAAGGTTCATTATTGAAAATAATAACAACACCAAAAATTATTCTCCAACATTAATATCTCCACTCGTGTTTTACGTTTTAGACCTTCCTGATAAATTTTGGTTTGGGGTCTGTAGGTCGGTCAGACAGGTCTGAGTATCCACAAATCCTTGTAACGGGCAAAACTATAACTTCCTAGCGCCCGATTTTAACGCATTTTTCAGGGGCCTCTATGAGGGTAGTGCAATCTCGGTTATGGATACGAGCTACCTATGTGCCACAACCGCGTGGCAGACGGTTTTTTGTTTATTATTTTCAATAATGAACCTTTGGAATCGACCAACAAAAAAAAAATTTTAACACCCCCTCAAAATTTTATGGTTTACGTTTCAAGGTACGTAGAATCCAAAAATCGAATAAAAATTTGGCCGTCCGTCCGCCGTATGTGCCACTTTTGCCGCTTAGCATTGACCGAATTTGATGAAATTTGGTATGTAGGTTCCATTTGGGGTCTAGTTGTGCCCCGAAGCTTTTGGTTGATGTAGGTCAGTTCTAAGGGTTCCAAAATGAATTTTGAAATTTTGAAAACGCCCTAACTCAAAAAATTTTAATATAAAGGTATTGTTTTTCCTTCAATTTAAGATTCTATAGAATTCCTAGAATTTTTTGAGACCACGCGGAGCTCTGTAGGACAAACCGTTCGCTCCCTACGAAAATTTATGGGTTTATATTGAAATATATATATGTATATAAATCAAAACACGAGTGTGAATCGCAAAAGAGGCCTAATCTCGTTCAAATTAGAGCTGACCGAAATGCTATCAATGGTTGGTGATTATGATTTTTTTTTGATTTTTTTTTAATTTTTTTTTTTGATTTTTTTTTTTTTTTTTTTTTTTTTTCCTCTTCATATTGGATGGTTCATGATTTTGTAGACGAGTGATCTATATAGAAAAATAATAAACCATTGTGTAACCATTTGCAGCGTTTTTTTTAATACTGGACATCAAAGTAAAGTAGTTCCTCTGAACGGAGGGCAGACCGCAATGTTTTACGCGCGAGTTCCGCCGAACGACAGCTTCTTCTAGAGTGAGAGAGTCGAGGCCCCTTCAAGGTCGGATGACGTGACCAGAAATACACTTCCCACCGGTCGGCCGGAGTCGGCGGTGCTCGGGTCGAGTTCTCCGCTAACCTTCAGAGTCCACGCAGTCGCGCCAGTATTATCGACTTCGCGACGAGAAGATGTAACGTTCGAGTTCTCTCCATAGTTTTGTGGTGTTCTGAACAACAAAAAATGGTTTTTTTCAACGGTGTGAGGGCTGTGATTAGGGTGGCAGTTCGGTTGGACGTGCGGATGTTGCCCAGGTGTTCTCTGTCGACGGCGACCTCATCTGAAAGGAATGTGATGACGATCGAGGAGTTGAACGGAAGGCTGAATAAGCTTATGGGTACGCCCCCTGGATACCGGCAGTTCCCCCCCGACAGGAGTCACCTGGAGAAAGAACTGGCTACATCTCAGGATGAATTACCGGTCAGGTGTTTGAAAGACAGCTACGACGAAGTGCTGATTCCACTGAGCACATCAGGGACACTCCAAGACCGCTACACTAACGTCATGGGTGCCGTCAGGATGGGCAGAGTCATGGAGGATATGGATACTTTTGCCGTTTGGTTGTGTCAGAAACACATCAGCAACCCCAAAGTTACGACTGACGTCACTCCGTACAATATAGTGACTGCCCAGGTTGATGATATCAGCTGCGAGTATTTCAAGCCCAAAGTTTGGAATGACATGCGCCTCACAGGGAATGTCGTATGGGCCGGCAAAACATCGATGGAAGTCCGTGTCTGTTGTGAATCGCACATAGCGGGTGAGTGGCGACACTTCACCACAGCACATTTTACCATGGTCGCGCGTAACAGCACCAACACGAAAGGAGCATTCGTGAACAAACTGGTACCGCAAGGTCCTGAAGAGGAAAGCCTATACGAACAAGCCATTCTGAGGAAGAAAAATCGGATCCAAGATGAACAAATATCTCTTGCCAAAAACCCTCCTACTCACGAAGAACAACAGCTGATTTTTCAAAAATACATGAAAACTGTTCATCCTTCGTTCTCTATGAACCACCTCGACAACCGGACGCTACCAGAAAATGCCGTGTGGATGTCATCAACAATCCACAGCTCAGAAATGCACCCTCATCCTCAGAACAAAAACCACCATAATACGTTTTTCGGTGGGACGCTGATGAGGCTGGCCAACGAATTAGGGTGGCTCTGCGCTTTTTACCACGCCACCACTCGCCCTAAATTGGCTCACATTTCCAAAATCGAGTTTCGGGCGTCCGTTCCCATCGAGTCATTTCTCAAATTCACCGCGATGGTCGCCCACGTCGAGAGGAACTTCCTTCAAGTCGTCGTCATTTGCGAGACCACCGATCTGATCTCAAAAGCGACCGTGACTACCAACACTTTTCATTTCACCTTCGAAACACAATCTGGTCAGAGAGAAGTTTTCCCTTCGACGTACATTGAAGCCCTCACCCACGTACAAGGAGTCAGACACTTCAACAAATTCAAAAAAGTATTGCAGCAACGAGGACTCCCCCAGTCTCTGTGATAAAACGAACCTTGGAACATTGGAGCTTTAATATTGTTTTTTATAATGACGTACGTACATCAAACCTAAGTTTAACAACCCAGTGAACACGTATGACTACTAATTTATTTTTTGATAAACTTTCTAAAATATACGTTCCTGCTTATTTACTTTGCTGCCTTGTTCACTGTTTAAACACCCAACTCATTGAAAATAGATTCATTTCAATAAACGCATTTTAGTTATGTAACCAAATACTACAAAGTAGGAATTACTTTTTTCGTTCGTAATATTGAAGAAACAGGAGATATGTATTTTTTTTTTTTTTTTTTTTTTTTATTTGAGAGAGAAAAAAACACTTTATTGAACATTGTAGAGGGGATGATATTGAGCGGACTTTCTCTTTGAAACTAACTCCAAGGTATACCGGTACATGAATTTATCTTATCTCTCCTGTTGATCAAAGTAGTATCAAATTTATAATTATTCTTTACATGTTGTTTATGATAAATTCTTGGATCTTGAAAAGCAAAATACAATGTTAGTAGTCAAGTGGTGAAGAATAGTGGAGTTACAATTTAAAGGATACTATGGAGTCACGTCAATTATTATCCTTATTTAAAAATTGGATGTCAAAGATTCAGTGGCTACATCTTGGGTCTTACAAAGTTTCCACAGATAGACGGTTCTGACCAAAATTCAAGAAATATTGGTCGTGGAAACAGGCTTTAGTAGTGAAGGAAATATATGAAAATAATGGATGGAATGATAAGTGAAAATGATTAGATCCGTAGATCCCCTCCTCCCCTTCTAACCTAGAACCCTCCATCCAGACCCATGATTTCACACAACCCGGGTTGATTTGAGAACATCATAATAAATGGCTGTTCAGATAGGATGAAGTTTATTGAAATCATTCCTATTCATCACAATTATTTGAGACAATTTTCAAATTCAAATAATTCCTAATACCTGCATTGAAATTTGGTACCAACATGTGAATTTCTTTCGGTTTGTCACGGAATTGAATACATAGATAGCAAGATGGCGGAAAATACCTTAATGAGTAGGTATAACCAACCAGAAAGAATACATTTCGGACGTCTAATCAAGGAAGAGTCCTAATATTGAGATAATTCACGGTTTTTATGGTTTATTTTGAAGAAATGGGGTTCCTGTAGTAATTAAAGT
Organism: Apolygus lucorum; assembly: GCA_009739505.2. Lineage (NCBI taxonomy): Eukaryota > Metazoa > Arthropoda > Insecta > Hemiptera > Miridae > Apolygus > Apolygus lucorum. Next base: position 15,623,676 of record CM019167.2, read on the forward strand.
GTCTTTGAATCCTTGAAAAGAGTAAACAAGTACCTTCCTACTCAGTAAATTAGTACTGATGACGTAGTCAAGAAAATTGCGGATTTTTATCTCAATAAGTTTTTGAGTGAATTTCGTCTAACCACTGCAGCTAATGAAGCTACCGACCTCATTCGATTCAGGAAATGAAATTTTTTCAGTTGTTACAATCACATGGTTGCTACTGAAATCTGCCTTTTCTCATGGTAGTATAGGAGAACATCTCACCTTTCATCCCTGAGGTTTTCAGAGTTTTCGGCCAACATATGTTTTCCTGGGAGCAACATATGTTCGTGACAATAGTCACTCCGCGAGTGGGGTCACAATTGTCACAGGTATTTTTAATGGAACAAAACGTTTCAGAGGAATGGGGTGACAATAGACCGAGAGAGAAAATCTCAAACTTCAGAAAACGTTCAATAAAAAAAAATTGTGTTACCATTTTAAGATTTTTATACTTTGAATAGTATAACCAATTCCTTACTTTAAGGAATGACGGTCTTAACGTTCCTTTTTAATTACAAGGGGCACAATTTCAAGAGTATTATACTTTTTCTGTAAAGATTAGGTGCCAACCAAGTAACTTTAACTTTTTAACATCAACTCAGCCTTAACTTAACTTCAACTTAATCAAAATTCAAGGTAAAAAATTCAAGAAGTATCATCTAGTAGGCTTTCAGAAGTATCATCTAGTGCTGTTTGTCGACCGACGGATGAAAAAGTCTTCCCTATAACACGCTGTCGCAGTGACTCCCTGCAAACATTATACGTGGTCGCAGCAACGCGCAATTTCATTCCTTTTTTCACAGCCTGTATGCCTCTCCTTTCATGCTTGTATCACTATGCTTAGTGTACTTACGCGCACTTGACTTGGGTTCATAGGTACTTGCAAGGCATTTTGATAATGATTACCTGACTTACAGCCACCTACAAACAAAAAACAATGCACACTGTCAACACTATTGTCACCTCAAAGTTGTGACAATTGTCACCCCAAAGTTACAACAAAATTTAGGAGTTTTAGGAAAAATGCAATAACTTCAATTTAAATATCAAAATGAACAATCTAGGCTTACCTTTTCTTGCACGAGTGGACTACTGAGCACCAAAACAACCAGGACCACCTGCCAGACCGAACTGTGATGTTCTGAGTAGGAAGAAATGTCAACCCTATTAAAATTACAAAACACTGTGAAATATTCACACAAAAAATTTTTTTTTGGAAAATGAAGGAAAAAAATAAGTAAACTTTGGGGATTTCTCCATAAATATGTAGGCTACATTCCAGGTACCAGAAAAATCCCGAAATATTGATTGGGAAAAATTTACTCCCAAATTTTAAAATTTCCAGCTTTACTATGCATCGGATCATTTATACAGTCGGTTTATGGATACGAGGAAGCGATCTGCCGCACCCACTTGGCAGACTTTTTTTGCATTATGAGAGCCTAAAACTGGATATTTTGAAATCGGAAATCGTCGATGAAACGGTACCAACATCATCCCCCCCACTCGCCCACTCACCATGCCAACGTCGATACTCGTGTAGACAGCTCGCTAAGGGTATTGTTAGACTGCACCTTATTTTCAGTAAACAACCTCCCCCCCCCCCCCCCCTTCGTCCCCCTTAAACACAAATTTCTATATTTCGGCGACCTAGTGCAAAACTGAATAGATTTCTGCGTCGAATAAAACGTAACCATACGACTCGGTTGAGGAATAAGGCCCGAGCAGACACAAGATTATGCTCAAAAACGTACGTTTTGTAAGCATTAACCCCCTCCTCCTCTCCTGAAAGGCACAAATAAAAATTCTGGCGACGTTGTGCACAACTAGATAGATTTTTACGTCCAACCAAAAAAAAAATCATGCAAGTTGGTAGGAAACTACGGTCAGGAGTACATGGGGCAAATGCTTGAATTTCTCCTATGACTTTGTTTGTACCGTTTTTTCGGAGCTATTCTACATACTCTGACGTTCTTGCAGCACAGGTTCCCACCATTATTGAAAATACGAAAGATAGGACCGTCGTATGACAGGAGGTAGGGATTTCAACAGAATTAAACAGCATTGTCTGAGGTCAGATGATATCCGCTTACCGAAGCGAGGTTTCTCTGCCTTTCTGCACTATGAAAGGAGAAGTCCGGAAGGTTAATATAATATTAAGTGGAACGATCAGGGACAGGAACCTCTAGGACCTTGTGCTTCGAGAAGATAAACGGAGACGGCACAGTTGGATCTGAAGTGGGATCACGAGTCGGGAGATAGCGAGTTAGCATGCCGACAGCACGAGTCAGATAGCAACTTTCCTCAAGGGGACTGAGACTCTCCTCTCGCGATACAATTACAACTCGGAAAGCCCTTTTTGAAGTTGGGCTTGATAGACTTGCGGTATCGAACTAGGATTGATATCGGGGAAGTCGGAGTTGAATAAGATCCCCCATTAGTATGAGGTGGTTTTTGCTCCCATGAGTAAATTCAGTAGGTAAGACGGCTTGGGGTCACAGGACCCTTAATCTTGAACGCAGGCATTCAATAAGTTGGTGCCCCGCCCTATCTCTGAGACCGATTTTCAGGCATCGGACAGATGTTTTTCACCTTGCGTCTTATTTAAGACAAAACCTCTTAAAGACAATAAAATGATCTTTCAATTCTAGGAGGTGAAAAATAGGGGTCATAGTTTTCAAAACGCCCCAGCTCAAAAACTTTCGATATAAATAAGGTATTGTTTTTTCATCGATTTCAAATAAAATTGAATTTTTGGAATCGAATGAGACCACCAAAAGCTCTGTAGGATAAACCACGAGGACTTGAAGGTTAGACTTAGAATAAATCAGAAACACGAGTGTGAATCGCTTAAGATTGTTCACTGGCGGGAATTGGCCTAATCTCCGTTCAAATTTCAGCTGATCAAATTCTTTGGATAGAGTTTAGCCTGCTCGAAACGATTAGTTTCTTCGAAAAGAGTTTAATGTCAGTTAGTTGGGCTTCCTCAGCACCCAAGAACCAAATTTCTAATTTTTGTTAGGATAGGTCAATTGAATAACGATATTGTTGATTCAGAGTTTTATTCTTCAGGATGGCACATTACAGAGTGATTCCTCTCCAAACCTTAGATGGTCATGCAATCCACGACCACCTGGATCTGTCTTGATGATATAAGACTTATAACAATGAAATATAAATGAACTAAAATCAGTTATACATTACTAAGTAAGTAATGTATAACTGATTTTAGTTCATTTATATTTTTCATCATTTATCATTCATTATTTTTAGTAACAAACCATGGCCATAAATCAGAAAAAAATTTCCGCACGACTAAGACTAAATAGTTAAAACATAAAATAAAAAATAAAAACTCTGTGTGCCACCCAAACAATTGTTACCTGAAGTAACCCCTTCATGAGGGTTAATTCTGTTTTCCTTTTGTTTTATTATTTTCAATAATGAACCTTCGGAATCGACCAAGAAAAAATTTTTTTAACACCCCCTCAAAATTTGATGGTTTACGTTTCAAGGTAGGGGAGTGGGGGGCACATTTGACATAGGGGCACATTTGACAATGGCTGTTTGTCACACAAGATTTGAATTTTACCGCGATTTCGGTAAAATTAGATGATTTGTAACCTGCACGGTTTTCACCTGGAATGGTTCTTCTTCACAATACAAAAACACGAAATCGCGGTAAAATTCAAATCTTGTGTGACAAACAGCCATTGTCAAATGTGCCCCTATGTCAAATGTGCCCCCCACTCCCCTACGTAGAATCCAAAAATCGAATAAAAATTTGGCCGTCAGTCCGCCGTGCGCCGTACGCGGCACTTTCCCCACTTAGCATTGACCGATTTTCATGAAATTTGGTATGTAGGCTCCATTTGGGGTCTAGTTGTGCCCCGAAGATTTTGGTTGATGTAGGTCACTTCTAAGGGTCCAAAAATGAATTTTGAAATTTTGAAAACGCCCTAACTCAAAAAATTTCGATATAAAGGTATCGTTTTTCCATCAATTTAAGATAGTATAGAATTTTTAGCATTTTTTGAGACCACACGGAGCCCTGTAGAACAAACCGTTCGCTCCCTACGAGAATTTAAGGGTTGGACGTACGATAAATCAGAAACACGAGCGTGAATCGCAAAAGAGGCCTAATCTCCGTTCAAATTAAAGCTGACCGAAATGCGATCGATGTTTTTCTTCATGTTGGACGGTTGGTGGCTTTGCAGACGAGTGATCAATATAGAAAAATAATAAACCATTGTGTAATAATTTGCAGCGTTTTTTCATTACTTGAAACGTCGAGTCGAGAGAGCGGCGCGCTCGCAACAAATATATGTTTGTTATTATACAATCAATTTGAAGATTTAAAACTAAATTATGGACATGGGACTCACAGAACGTTTCGCGACGATGCGTTTTCAACTACTGGAAGCCTGAGATCCCATTCGTTCAGCAGCGACTTCCAAGGGTAGTAGGACGCAATGAATGAATAACGACATTTATTTATTAAAACAGGGAAGGGATAGGACCATGGTGGTCCTCTCTTCCTCCCCCTGTTCAATTTAACAATTACGTTTTGCAATCTCGCAGTCGTAAAAATAAAATATCGTAAAATAAAATGACTATAAAAAGAAATGAAATACACCTTAGTAATGGTTAAACTAGTTATAGGTTAACAATTTATTTTACTTCGTAGGAATTTAGCAGAATATTCTTAGATGTGCTCTCTATTTACAGAGAGCGATAGGTAGGAAGTGGTCGCGCGCGGTTATAGTGATTTCAGGTGGTATTGCATGGGTCCGAGGTTTGTAGGGGAGTGGGAGTTAAATTATAAATTAAAACTAAATTGCAGGGATAATACAAAAAAACACAAATCAACCCTGTGTGCTATTTGTTGACATTGAGGCCAAGAGGACGACGTGCACCCAAAACGGCACTCCACACTTTTTCAGCTACTTGCAATCAACCTCAGTACCGCCAGCGGGAACACATTTGAGTACTTTGACTCTGAAGCAATCGTCAAAGCCCACAATTGATGACTTAAGGCGTGCTGGCTGACTGGAAGAGACGAGTAGACTATGAATATGGACTCCTAACATCTTCAAAGCATACCCAGTGCATACAGTATGTTGGTATGGTATACTGAAAATCGAAAAAACCAAGAACCGTGTTAAAAAACTTTCTAAAAGAAATTTCAACACCATTTTTCCTTTTCTTAACCATACCTTCAACTGAAAGAGTTCTTTGAAAAATTCGCTCATTAATTGATGCTGCATGAATGGACTCTTTGTAGTTGCGGCATAACATAGTGCAATGCGATGATTAAAGGCGCGACCGCCGGAGGGTTAATGGAAAAACCGAGTTCTATGCAGACGGGTGATTTATTCAGTAAAATGATAAACCATTGTGTAATATTTTGCAGTGTTGTTTCCAAGGTAAGAGAGGTATTAAATAGGTAGGTACTATATAAACTTATTGTGCATCCAGAATCAGCGCAAAATGTTTTAATAAATTCACCTACCGACAATTTTTGTTCTCCTACACTTTTATTTTTGGGAATCTGGCATGATACCATCTTACCAGCAGTGCAATGGTACGAGATCCAACTCAACCTATGGGCATGGAATACGTATTCCATGCTATGGGTCTTGAAGGTTTTCTCACCTGCCTGCCAAGAAAATAAACGCTTTTATTTTGAAACAATTCAATAACCGCTCTGTGAGATGGTACTGTTTCTTTTTAATTTGTAAGTGAAGACAGAAAACTTCAGTTTTATAAGGTATGTCCGGCGAAAAAGTTTGACAACGAGAAAATTAAGTGGTAGTGGCACAGCACCAGGATGGCGAACAGGATGTGATAATGGATTAAGCTTTTTTCATCGGTCGTAGCAGGTGTGAACGACAGCCCTGGCCGGAAAAAACCTTCGAACATTATTTCGTCGGTGATTTATAGTCTTTCGTTTCGCTCCTGCTTGATGACGGCGTAAACATCTACAGGCTAAATATCCAGGCTAAATGTTATTCCAATAGCGTATTAGTCGTAACGATAGCAGTGAGAAGAAGGCATTAGGAACAGACGCGAAGGGGTCATTGGGGAAAATAATGACGTTGGCCAGATAGGAGGTTTTTTTTCTTATATCATACGTCCGGAGTACATCATGATGTAAGGATAAAAAAAAAACCTGTTATGTGGAATAGAGTCCTCCGAGATGACTCCATCCATACATAATAGTAAACAAGTAGAAGTCTCAGAGCGTCTGGAATTTTCGGATAATACTCTTAGTATAGAAATGAATAATAATAGTAGAGTGAATTAACTAATGTAATACAAGTAATAAATGTCTCTGCCAAGTGGGTGTGGTACTTAGCTGCCTCGAATCCATAACCCGATTGTATAGATGATCCGATACATCTCGAAACATCGATCTCCAAGTACCTTCCACTACCCTCATAGGGGACCATCTACACGCTAATCTGAACTATCCTAGAAAATTTCATCAAATTCGGATGAAAAATGTAAGTGTTATGGCCGTTACAAGGACTTTACGTTTGCGCATGGGCAGAGGCTAATGTCAATTTTAAGGCCTTGATTTTCATTGGGGGCCATCTACAACCTAATCCGCATAACCCCTGAAAATTTCATTGAAATCGGATGAAAAATGTGGAAGTTATGGCTGTTACAAGGAACTCACGTTTGCGCATGCGCAGCGGCTACTATCCGTTAAGGGGTAATGATTTTCATAGGGGACCATCTACACGCCAACCCGCACAATCCCTGAGAATTTCATCGATATCGGACAATAACTTCGTTAGGCCGGTTACAAGGATTTCATGACAGACACACAGACAGACACGGAACCAAAATTGTTCAGAAAGGTCTGAAATGTAAAACGCGAGTGGAAATTTCGATTTTGGAGAACTTTTTTTTCAACCTTGAAAAGTGAAAACAAAGCTTCTGTTACCTTGGTAGACTCGGAAACAAAATTTTCAAAGTAAAAAAAGACATTGTGAGTGGGGATACCAGAAAATGTCAAGAGGCACTTTTTGCCGAAAATTAGTTGTAGAACACGAGGGAGAGAGGTCGTAAACCACTCGTGTTAACCCTGTATAATAAGAAGTGAGGACATCAGGAACAGATTTTTCTTACACCGTTATGTGAGTATGTTTACTCTTTTTGGTTTATTATTTTCAATAATGAACCTTTGGAATCAACCAAGAAAAAAACATTTTAACACCCCCTCAAAATTTGATGGTTTACGTTTCAAGGTACGTAGAATCCAAAAGTCGAATAAAAATTTGGCCGTCCGTCCGGCACTTTCCCCACTTAGCATGGACCGATTTTGATGAAATTTGGTATGTAGGCTCCATTTGGGGTCTAGTTGTGCCCCGAAGATTTTGGTTGATGTAGGTCATTATTAAGGGTTCAAAAATGAATTTTGAAATTTTGAAAACGCCCTAACTCAAAACATTTTGATGTAAAGGAATTGTTTTTCCTTCAATTTAAGATTCTATAGAATCTTTAGAATTTTTTGAGACCACGCGGAGCTCTGTAGGACAAACCGTTCGCTCCCTACGAGAATTTAAGGGTTTGACGTACGATAAATCAGAAACACGAGTGTGAATCGCAAAAGAGGCCTAATCTCCGTTCAAATTTTAGCTGACCGAAATGCTATCGATGTTTTTCTTCATGTTCGATGGTTGGTGGCTTTGCAGACGAGTGATCAATATAGAAAAATTATAAACCATTGTGTAATAATTTGCAGCGTTTTTGGTTTATTATTTTTACGATTTAAATTCTGGAGTATATAACGATTGTCCGGAACGGCGGACACTACGAAATTTCTTGCATCACATGATTTTTGACCAAAGTTAAGTCGGAGATGCATTTTATATTTCTGGTTCAATAAAAAATTACTATTGTGTTAGATTCTCAATCATACGTGTACCTATTTCAGTACATCAAACAGTTTTTCAGTCAACTCAGATTCAATTTTCCTCCCCTATTGACCTGGATTACTAATTTCACTCTTCTATTGCTATTACGTCGATGTTTATAAATTGAGAAAATGATGATTCAGTGTTGTTCATAGCATACCTTGCATACCGCTCTTCACAATGCACGTGCAAGATATCTCATAAAATATCATGTGGAATGAAATGCATTCCGATTGGAAATGGAATCCGAGGATTTCCATTTGAGAGAGCGAAGTCAGTATGCGTTGTGAACATTCTACGTATAATTGGGTATTAGCCGGCAATGGATTTCACTCGTTAGTTAATTAATCTCTATAACGCTTGCAGTAGACTGTACAATAATTATTCATCGTTGTCGTTGTAAAGGGGTTTAGTTGAGGACTTGAGTGTATTTCGCATCAAACTAAAAAATTTATAAGAATATCACAAGTTGCCTAAATCAAGTACCTGATACTGAGAGTAGTCTAACTCCTCATCAAACTAAACTGCGAGAGTTCTATCGTGAAAACAACGGTGAATTTCTTTCTGTGCCCAGTTTTTGATTTGATCCTGTTTCCATGCACGCCGTTTGAATAGCCTCTTCATTAGGTTCTTTTGTACGGTCACCCTAATTCGGTCATTCGTCAGTCCTAAATTGAGTAAATCACCAGTCGAAAACGAGATTGCTGGAGTCGGGCGGCGCATTCACTCGAAGCCCTTCAATCCTCGTAAAGATTAATCAAGGATGATAATTTTGATTAAACAGCCCCTCTCTGAAGGAATGGCTCTATTCAGGGGCAGCGGACTCTCTTAATTCCGCCAATTCTCTTGAGCCTTCTTTACTCTGATATGCTTGTATCTTGAATTCCTGAAATTGTGTAATTATTCTTCACCAATGAGTAATTCTTATCAGTCATTCCATGATCGTTTATCACCGTGGGTTTGGATGCAGGGGCAGTTACCAAAAAAGTTTCGGAGTGTGTAAAATTGTCTCCTCTTCTAGTATTGAATCTTTTTTCCAATTTTAGTGGATGTACTCGTATTTTAATTCTATTGAAAATAGAATTAGCCAAGCGAGTATCCTCTCTAGAACGAAACATACTCCTATAGCCTCAGACTCCTATAGGGGGTCTCAGTCAGTCGACTTTCGATCCTTATTCCGGGTCAGTATTTCGTCAAATCGAAGGGGCAAAACTTAAAAAGTTGTACTTAAATTGGAAATTTTGAAGGAATTCAGAAATTCATTATTGCACTGAATTGTAATTTTAAGGGTTTTAGAAATTCATTAAGTGCACGGCCCTAGGGAACTGGAAAACTGAAATATTGCAGCTGAAATCACCAAAATCGAACAATAATTGGCAGAGAAAAACGCTGCAAATTATTACATAATGGTTTATTTTTAATTTTTATATAGATCACTCGCCTGCAAAGCCACCAAGTAGGGTGAAGGAACCAATTGCTAACACCACCCCAATTACTAACACATGCTCATTCTTCCTTGGAAAATAAGCGTTCCTGGTCACCTAGGGATTCAAATTTGGCACCACATCAATGTCACAGTTATTTTCTACCGATTATCGCCAAAATCTAGTCGGCATTGACGATAAGGGGTTCGAGAATGAAGTTTTATCATCAGTCTAACCCCTGCTGTCCGATCGTTAGCGGTTTTGCTAAGGAGGTGAGTCGCAATTTCATCTATTATAACCGTTTCATCTTTGTTTCTACATTCAATTTAATTTTTACCGCTCCAGTATTGGTGTTAGCTAATAAGAATACACAATTCCAGTGCAAATAACTGATAAAATAACATTTTTACCTCAGTGTTAGGATTTGGGTTAGGATTGGGGTATTTGAGAGACAAGACATCTTCGAAAGCTTGATTTCGCCTTCAATTTGTCAAAAAATTCGAGAAAGAAGGCTGAAAACACGAAAACTTGTTGGTTTACTCGAGAGACAAGACATCTTTAAAGCTTGATTTCGCCTCCAATTTGTCGAAAAATTCGAGAAAGAAGGTTGAAAACACGAAAACTTGTGCTTTGTGCTTTCAAAATATAGGTACTAAGTAGGTAAATTACTTTTTCTATTTTAAAGTTGGAAATAAAAATAATTTGAACCTGATACAGGGTGTCAGTAATTGGTTCCTCACACTGTCAGTAACTGGTGAATGCAAGTCGGTAATAAGAGAAAAAAGATGCATCCAAATTTTAAGCAAATAAATGAATTTATTTGTCGTTTTCATAATTCTAATGAGCAAAATTGAAGAAACTGATGTTGGCCTAAGGGGAAAAGTTTCAATTTTGAGGAAAGATTAATAAATACGAGAGAAATTGTTGAAAAACCACAAAATTTTTCTTAAAGTGTCAGTAATTGGTGCTTTTACCCTATCCAACATGAAGAAAAACATCGATCGCATTTCGGTCGATTTTTCTTGGTCGATTCCAAAGGTTCATTATTGAAAATAATAAACCAAAATGGGAAAAACCGTTAATTCTTTTATGTTTTTCCCGTAAAATGTAGCTAAATTTGAAATTTTCAAGGGATTTAGAAATTCATTAGTTCATGGGGCTTGAGAATTGAAAAACTGAAAGATTGCCGCTGGAATCATCAAAATTGAACAACAATTGCCAGATATATACGGTAAAAACATGGGAATAACCGTTTATTCAGTAGTTTTCCCCATTTTTCTCGGGCAATTATTGTTCGATTTTGATGATTCTGGTGGCAATTTTTCAGTTTTTCAATTCCCTAGACTAATGCACTAATGAATTTCGAAAATCCTTGAACATTTCAAATTGAAGTACAATTTTATAAATTATAGCCCCTGCAATTCAGGGAAATACTGACACGGAACGAGGAAGGAATTTCGACCGACTGAGACCCCCTTAAATGAGATCACCCTCTCTCACCATACATCCTGGACGTAGTTTGCGGAGTTATGAGTCAACAGGCACAGAGAAGGATTCTGAGCCTCCTGCCGCTGCCAAGCTATTAACGGGGGGGCCGCTTTTATTTCCCTTCGTGTTCCCGCACACACATGTCGGCCATCGCTACTCTTTCTGTACCCTATTGTTGGCCAGCTCTGGAGTTCCTTTAGCTTGGAGCCGATCTGTAGCCAATTAAGTGAAAGGGACAAACAGAAATACGAAGCCTCCCTTCATACCCTCCGCAACTCAACGTCTCGTTGACCCTTTCTGCCCTTTCGATCCTACGAACTAATGGATGAGGCGCCGAGTGATTCGGATGTAGTAGTTACTCTACGCGGGATCTGTCGTTTGCTCTTGCTGTCAATGGCTAAGCGAATCGATATTACTTCGTAGAGTGCCACATCTGCAGTATCCACAAGTTGGGTGCCCAGTATTGCAACTATCCTGGTATATAAGTCTTAAACTTCTACTTTCTAGGAACTGATAGCAAGGAGGTCAGCTCCTTCAGCTATATTATTTGCAGTTCTTGGTGACCATGGAGGTGAATGGAGGAGACGAACGACTGCTCAATCAAACGAAGTAGAATCTGACAACTCGACGCGATGCACAAATGCACAAATGTACTCTTGGAAAGGAGGATACCTACTCGAAGCCAACAAACATCGGAATGCTCTCCCGACTCGTTACAGGTTGAGTGTCTCTTGACCGTCCTGTTAGCTCATTACCTGAACTATTATTACTCGCTGACTAATACATTAGTTCAACCTAGACAACTTCAATTTACGCTCCCTCTACACACCATATCTATTTCCGTACTGTTGAACTCAACTGTTGAACTTCGGAACTAATTCGAAAGTCTTGAAATTCGAAGAGAGATGGTGAAGAACTCCAGAGCATCATTACAGAAAAACATCTGGCCTAGAGCAAGTGCCTAATATATTAATCCATCCTAATATATTAAGCCATGGCTTCGATAAAAACTACGTAGTAGAGAGTAGCGTAATGAGTGAAGGTGGGAACTTGAGCGTCCTTATGCGATCAATCTGGGGAGAAGAAGGAAATCACTCAGCAGAGAGAAAAAACCACCGTTTTGAACCATTCTGAATCCGAATCCACAAAAATCGTCTGCCTAGTGAGTGTGGCACAAAGCTTCCTCGTATCCATAACCCGATTGTATAGATGATCCGATGCATATAAGTTGATCTCAAAACATCAATCTATATGTACCTACCTTGCACCACCATCAATGGGGACTCTACACATTAACCGGCACAATCTCTGAATACTGTTGGAAAACGTTGAAGTTATGGATGTGACAAGGATTTCACGTTTGCGCATGCGCAGCGGCTACTATCAGTCCGATGGTGATGATTTTCATAGGGAACCATCTACACGCCTACCCGCACAATCCCTGAAAATTTCATCAAAATCGGATGAGAAATGCAGAAGTGGCAAGGATTTCATGACAGACAGCCAGACACAGAACCAAAATTGTTCAGAGAGGTCTGAAATGTAAAACGCGAGTGGAAATTTTGATTTTGGAGAACCTTTTTTTTTCAACCATGAAAAATGAAAACAAAACTCCCGCTACGTTGTAGACTCGGTAGCAAGAACACACCATGATAGGTGTATGTCTGTGGGTGTGTATGTGACTAAATCTTGTGTACTCTACCCTTAATTTCGTTTTGCGTGTTTCTTTTTTCGTTCGACTCAGACAACTTCCCAGTTACACATTACTTCACCAGAGTATCGAAGTCTCAAAGAAATCACGTTTACGCATGCACGCATTATTCAAATAACAATGAAACTCGTTGAATACTGTCTAGAAACTCGCCCTCACATTTCCTGAATATTTCACCAAAATCGTATCTTTTTTCCTCTCACAAAAAGTGTTTCGCTTGGGAAACAGACGGATCGACGGACCAAATGTCAGTGAATATTGATTTTGGGAGATTTGTTGCTCGACAAACTCGATTACAGTAGCTAGGAAGAACAACTACAGCGCTTGCAGTACTCCCCATCAAGAATCTCCATCGTCTTCACTCAAGAATGCACCATGATTCAAGAATGTACTGCTCTTCGACCTCGATACTACGAAATTACAACTTTAATCAACAAGTTGAAAAGTTTGAGGTTTGAATAACTTCGAACCTTCCTCTTAGATTGAAATCGGCTATAAAGAGATAAGAGGTGTGTATGAGTGGAGGGGAAACACGAAGTATTCAAGTATACGTGGATCAATTAGGCCTTGAAGCTCCCGTTGAAAGCTTTAGTTGAAAAATTCATAACTCCCCCGATATTCACAGCTGGCTGAACTCTACTATTTCACTTTTACGAATCCCCAGCGTGGTTATTCCTTTACTCCCGCTCTCTTTTTATTCTATTTTATCCCTCCCAGTCCCAGCGAAGGGAACATGTGTTCACCCCGTCCCTCGCCCGGGTCAGTGAATCCCGTAAATCCTCTGATCCCCCCCACCCTTCCCCGCACCCATCAGTATACCACCTACCCTCCTTGGAAGGCTTTGTCATCATTTCATCCGATTACCCGCTCGGCTGGTCCTTATCGGCGCAAAACCGGAATTATGGTCTTTCCTCCGTGAACAGAACGAAAATATCGCGGGGAGGAAAAAAAAGTTCTCGGGCTTTCTTACGAGTTGATTAAAGAGAGCATTGTCGTTACCTGGGGTCCATTCCTATTATAAATCCCCATCACACCACTGATATCTCTCTGGACTGACATCGGAATGATAATAATTACTCCGACAACGATGTAATGTGAAGATATGATATGGCACGTGGAGCCATCCTAGACACCGAGATCTAATGCACTTATTGGTATTGATGGTGCCCTCCTGACCCAGGGGTTTGAAACCACTAATATTTAGACGAAAGCTCATGCGTCGTGGAAAACTGTAACGGGTGCAGGTCAACTGAAACGGTTGACTCTGAGATTGTCGACGATCACTAATGGGGGGCATCGGGGGGAAGTAGAGCTGTGCGTGTCAACTGAGACTCAAATGTTTCGGTTCGAGAGCAATACGTAAGGTGAGACTGAGTGGGCTTCATCATGGATTTTGTAGTCTCCGACAACCTCCACTTTTCCACGAATCATTTGGGCAGTGAGAAGCGCGTGTGGTATGACGACCAATTCTTGCGAGTCATTTCATGCTGAATCCAACCGACAATTTAACAGTCCTCATCACAATATATTCAATTTCTTGGATGTTCTCTTCTTCTTGGAAGTAGGTACCTACTCAAGTTGTCACAATGATGGCCATAAATAGTGTTTACCTCGGGAATGAGAACTAAATAAACCACACAGGTTTAGAACTAAAACGTTTGTATTGAACAGAACTAATACATTATTTGATCGAGAAATATGAGAGCACAGAGTGAAACGGTAGTACCTACGGTACGTTGGCATAATGGCAGAGACATCGGGCCCGCAGAGGTGTTTCTTCGCCTCAGCTGTCTTGATCCATTCATGTTCTGTATTTTTCTTGAATACATTCGTTATTTTATTATTAGTTCGTTATTTCTTATAGATCTAATACTGGCCTATTAGTTCTGAATGCAATAACCCATTGATTGTATGAGAGGATCTAATTTGGTTCATTCTTAGCTCGATTCAGCGGCAGAATCCAGAACTACTTTGTTGGTAAAGGGACTACTTTCTCTTTGGCATTCTGGGCGGGTAGGTTCAAACAAATAGCATGAATGAGCCTAGGCGGCCGTGGAAAAAAAGGAGACCTGGATAGATAGATATATGTTTATTTGGCGCCATTTTGTACACTTTTACAATAATATAAATGCATGAAGGGATGCGATTTGCTCAGATTTCCTACCCGACGTTAGGCTTGGCCTGTGCTGTAGGGTAGGATCTTTGCAAAATCGCTCCATATCGGTAAATGATATCGACTAAACATTACATTAATAAGTAAATTACTAAACAATACATGATTGGACAGAAAAAAGGACGCATTTTGATAATCTCTAACATATGCTAACTTGCTTTAATATTCTCTAACTTTAATAATCTCTAGACTTTAATAGTCTCCTTTACATACAGGGTGTTCCCCCCCCCCCCCCTGCTAAAATCGTCCAGGTAGTGGTAAAAACAAAAAGTTTTTTTGAATCTTCATGATTTTTCCCAAGGACCTCAAATATGACCACGGTGCGCATGAACATTTCATGCGCATTCATGAACATTTCACCCCTCAACCGATTTTTTTTGTTGCGCGCAACCCGCTCAGTGCGCGCTCAAAGATGCACAACCGCAAGGTTGTGTCAAAATGTGCATGTACGAAGTACCTAAGTGTGATACATGATATTTTAGTATTTTTTTACGCTGAATCACGTGGTGATGTTAGTTTCTTGATTTTACTTCATTTTTATCAAATTATCGACGAAAAATGAACGTTTTAAAAAGGAAAATTGCATTTTTACTCATTACGCATCTTCTGTGCCCATCCGTTAACTTCATCCTTGTTAAAAAATTGAAATTTATGTTTTGACATTAAAAAAAAAACTTCAATAATAAAACTTGGGAATCGACCAAGAAAAACTCATAGAAACACAAACGGTGGATACAGCTTTCGTACAAGTACGCAACCACGAGAGACATTTTATGTCTTATGTTTAATAAATTGCGAGCTTTTCAGTGAGTGGTGAACGATTTTTGTGGGGTGGAAAATGAGGAAGTTAGTTTTCCCTAGGAACGATGGTTGTCCGTGAAAATCATCAGAAATTTCCGCGTAACGCTCCCCTCATAACGCTCCCCGCGTAACGATTCCCGCGTGACGATTTTTCATTTATGTGCCATAGTAAAGACATAAAATGTCAAAAACTCTCCGATCGCACGTAATTTATTGCAGTATTCTAGAGAACCTTGCTTCATAGCTACCGATATGTAGCTATGATTTTGTTTACTGGTTGCATGCACCCCCCGGTTTATTTCTTTTTCCATACTCTGTATGAAATCATAGGAACACAGAATGTGTTTTTGCGATGCTAGTCATCCGTTAAATAAAAAACAACAATAATAAATGTGGAGTCTTTGGCAATAATAAAATAAATAATTGTTAGACATTTAATTTGGTCTAAAACCCTACAAATGTTATATAAATAAATATGTAACTACAAGAAAAATACTATATAAATTGAGAGCTTTCCAACGAATGGTGAACAATTTCTGTGCAATGAACACTGCGGGAGTTCTATTTCCTTACCAACGGCTTGGTTGCACGTGAAAATCATTATAAAAGGCGCGTAACGGTTTTTTCTGTCGCTTTTTCGTGACGATTTTTTTTCGGTAGGTCATCGCAAAAACACATTCTGTGTTAAAACATATCCATGTTAAAACGATTGTTTATCACACTGGACTCTTCACTAGTAATTTCACAAGGACTCTGTATTTGTAATTTCTCGTGAAAAACCCGCCCTGTCTACTTGAAAATCTTTTTTCGATTATCTTGGAAAAAAGTTTTTAGTAGACAGGGTAGTTTTGCCCTTAAAAAATTCAATTTTCCTTTTAAAAAAGTTCATTTTTCGTCGATAATTTGATGAAAAAAATGCAGTAAAATCAAGAAACTAACATCACCACGTGATTCAGCGTAAAAAAATACTAAAATATCATGTATCACACATCGCACTGAGCGGGTTGCGCGCAACAAAAAAAATCGGTTGAGGGGTGAAATGTTCATGAAATTTCACGTAGAATCCGAATCTGTAATAAAAAATAGGGGGTCTCATTTGAAAAAACAGAGTTGGTGTGCGTTGCGCACGATTGCGCACGTGCGCAATGCGCACCGTGGTCATATTTGAGATCCTTGGGAAAAATCATGAAGATTCAAAAAAAACTTTCTGTTTTTACCACTACCTGGACGATTTTAGCAGGGGGGGGGGGGGAACGTTTTCGGGGACACCCTTTATATGCTGTTTAATATCCTTTGGCATCTAAAGCCCCCTTCTGTAACTAGCCAACTTAACACTTGCAAAGTGGACAGCTTTGTTTCCAAAACCTTGCATTCTGAAATTTGTTTGTTTGGGTGTGGGTTTTAGTTTACATCAGTAGAGTGTGGTGGTATGTCAGGTGAGATGGTCGGGTGGGAATAGGTCTCAGTTGACATAAAATCGTCTCAGCTGACCGGACGCCACTGTAACACCACAATTCTTGGTCATCTCTAGTATTGTTTTGAACCCTGAAAAAAGCATCAAGCCTGGATATATCAAAATTTCGGTATTATTTCTTGGAGGATTTTGCTTACGAGTCCACCAAGGTAATAGAAACATTGTTTTCACTTTTCAAGGTTGACAAAAAAATCTTCCTAAAATTACATTTCCATTCGTTTCAAACCTTCCATCCATATTCAATAATTTTTTCAGGAATTGAGTGGGGGTAAAGATGGTACCCTTTCAAATTCATTGTTGTTAACGTAGGTAACATCTGGGAGAATCCGTCGTAACCAGCAATTCGAGTAGGTACAGGAAGCGAGCGCTTTTGATGTAAGGACGTCATCATCAGACTGTGCTTGACTCGCTCGTTACGACGGATTCTCCAGTAAGTTACTTTAACAATAATTGCATTCTTTTAATAACCCTAAACATTTAATACCAAATATATTGTGATCGGATCATTAGTAACCACTACGCAAACACAAAAAAAAAACACTTTTTAACAAATAAAAAACAAAACAATAATAGTTAAACGTATTCAGGTAGGTTGCCCATCTGTAGATACAAACCTAAAAAATTAAGGATATACAAGCATCTACTTCATTTGCAGCCATGAGTGAGGCTTTCACAAATCTTGAAGCTGCGGCTGCACGGTTTGGACTGGAAGTCAACCAATCGAAGACCGAAACATGATAACTAATGCTACAAGAGGACAGGAAAGCATTCAAGACAACGGATACACATTCGACACTGTGAATGAGTTCGTCTACCTGGGATCCCTAGTAACAAGTGGAACTGAAGTTGTAGCAGAAGTGCAGCTAAGGATACAGGCGGCTAATCGATGTTACGTCGGATTAGTTCCACAGCTTAAAAGCAGGGTAGTCTCCCCAGCGACCAAGCTGCGCCTGTACAAAACCCTGATCAGACCTGTCCTTACCTATGATTTCGAGACATGGACCCTCAGTAGAGCATTGGAAGAGGACTTACGCCGCTTTAAGAGAAAGGTTTTGAGGAGAATCCTGGGTGGAACCTATGATCCAGAGGAGCTCGCCTGGAGACAACGAACCAACAAAGAGGTCATGTACACATACAGGGACCAAGACGTCGTCCAATTTATAAGGGTGGGAGGGCTCCGGTGAGCTGGCCATGTTGCCAGGATGAGCCCAGAGGAGCCATCTCGTAAGATCCTCGATGAAAGAATCCACACCAAGCGAGGAATCGGGCGCCCGAAACTTCGCTGGTTGGATGGTGTTACCTCTGATTCCCGCTCCATCCTAAGTACAAGAAACTGGAGAGCGGCTGCACAGAATAGAGAGGACTGGCGGACATCATTACAGGAGGCCCCGACCCCACGACGGGGGTTTTCATAATTTCAAAATTCATTTTTCAACCCTTAGAAGTGACCTACATCAACCAAAATCTTTGGAGCACAACTAGACCCCAAATGGAGCCTACATACCAAATTTCATCAAAATCAGTCAATGCTAAGTGGGGAAAGTGCCGCGTACGGCGGGCGGACGGCCAAATTTTTATTCGATTTTTGGATTCTTCGTACCTTGAAACGTGAACCAACAAATTGTGAGAGGGTATTAAAAAAAAATTTTTTCTTGGTCGATTCCAAAGGTTCATTATTGAAAATAATTAACCAAAATCCATACCTAAAACCGAAATACCAGGAACCACTTGGCAGCCTTTTTTTTTTTGAAATATTAGTTGTTGCATACATATTTGATTCAATTTACTCACATCTCATCATCATTATGAAGTTGCTTGTATAGAAGACTCATGAATCCGTTTGGCGTGGGTAGTGTTAGCGCGGCTTCCATCGCATTGACCTAAATACTACCCCCTCTACTAGCTGTCACTTCATACCTCCTCTATGTTGTCCTCGACTCTCATCAAATCGCCAACATGAAGAATTCCTAGCGTGATAGACGTTCCTCGAGCGACCCACTGCTGGAATCTCGTTGTCTCTGGCCAACTCCCCGTCTCTTGATCAACGGGCCCTCTGATCTTGTTCGTGCTTATTCCACTCCACATGCTCCCTCGCATCGACAGAATTCAACTTAATCGGTGACCAGGAAAGGAGGTAGCACCAACTTGAAACGACTTCCGCGTAACGAAATTAGGCGGTGACAGAAGCCTATGATGCCTTTTCAGCTGAACGGTAGTTAGAATGAAAGCTGGCAGAAAAATATAGTTTAATTCATACTCGTAGTTGTTCTGTTTATTATTTTATTTTTTGCTTTCGAGTCTACCAAGGTAGCGGAAGCTTTGTTTTCACTTTTCAAGGTCGAAAAAAAAGTTCTCCAAAATCAAAATTTCCTCTCTCATTTTACGTTTCAGACCTTTCTGAAAAATTTTGGTTCCGTGTCTGTCTGTCTGTCATTAATTCCTTGCCTCAGCCATAACTTTTACAACTCTCATCCGATTCCGATGAAATTTTCAAGGATAGTGCGAATTGGCATGTAGATGGTCCCTTATGAAAATCATCATCCCCGGACTGATAACTGATAACTTCTACATTTCCAATCTGATTTTCAGCAATTGTGCGAGTTGAGGTGGAGATGGTCCCCTATGAAAATCATGGCCACCAAATGGAAAGTATTTTGCGCGCATGCGAAAACGTGAAATCCTTGTAACAGCCACAACTTCTACATTTTCCAAAAATATTCAGAGAATGTGCGGGATGACGTGTAGATGGCCCCCTATGAGGGTGGTGCAAGAGAGAGTGCAGACATTGATGTTTTGAGATTATCTACTATGCATCGGATCATCTATACAATCGGGTTATGGATACGAGGAAGCTATGTGCCACACACACTTGGCAGACTCAAAAAAAAAAATTTTCCTTTTGTAGTGAGGTTGCAGCAAATGAAAGTCCTACATTCCAATACTGCTTTAAGGGGTATCAGCCGGTCGTCGTTCGTTCCTCGTTCCAGGTGAGTATTTCTCTCAATTACCAGCGCTCAAACTTTAAAAGTTGCTCCTAAATTTGAAATTTTCAAGGATTTTCGAAATTTACTAGTGCATCTGCTTAAGGAAGAGAAATATGGCAAAAACAAGGAAAAGCCAACAAGGAATTCAGTAGTTTCTCCCATTTTTCTCCGGCAATTATTGTTCGATTTTGATGATTCCGGCGGCAATATTTCAGTTTTTCAATTCCGTAGGACCGTGCATTAATGAATTACTAAAATCCTTTAAAATTTCAAAATAGGTACAACCTTTTAAGTGTTTGCCCCTTCGATTTCGCGAAATACTGACACGGAATGAGGAAAGAACGGCGACCGACTGAGATCCCTTTAAGGGGGTTAAAAAATAGAGACAAAAAAAATCACAAATTCGTTGTAGAATCAATCCCTAGGCTATGGCAGGAACGTAGGTGTTACACCCTGTATACGCAACTGCTGTATGACGTCTAGGTCATCTGCATAAGCAAGTACTTACATTGTGATAGATCGTTTCCTTGGTGTCCAAATCGGCTTCTTTTATTACTATATCAAGGACATGTTGACGAGTAGACCGGGAAGGGCGCCTTACGTTGGACCTCTACGCGTGTGACAGGGCTGGGACTATTCTCTTTCTCTTGGAGATTCATTGTGATTTTTAATGGTGGAGGGTAGTCAGCCCTACTCCCAAACCCCAACCAGGAAGGCTAGTTGAGCAATCAACCATACGTGTAGACATGGCACTGGCCTTCGACACTATGCATCCAAGAAAGCCATGAAGGCAGCTGAAGAGTTTTCTCCTTGTGACCCCTCTAGAGCTCAAGAAGCAAATTCCTGAGGCTTTCCAGTTGTCGTAGGACTCAGGATACGCGTTTTCCCTTTCAGTCGCCTCTATTAAAGCCTTCAGTAGCCCTTTCAGTCGCCTTTTACACGCAGGGAGTGCGGTAATGGTACTCTACTCGCTCCCACTACAGGGCTAGTAAACTTTAATACCATTGATAAATTATCATTCCTTGTCCGGAACACGTACTTATTAGTACCTAACTAACTACACAGCACTACAGGCCGATGTGGCTCTTGGCTTCACGGTTTTATCTCCGTTTTCTTCGGGTTCGTAACGATTTAATTTTTACGGGGACGGGTTGTTGGCCTATCGCCCAACCTGTTAGAGGGAGTGCCTCCTCGCAGTTCACAGGATACTGGATTTTCTGTCGGGGTTTACTCCCCTAGGAGATTTGCCGTCACCATGGCCAAAGAGCGTCTCCCACCCTCTACAGAGTCGAAACCACTTCTGGGTCTCCCAGGTGCCCTCGACTGCTCATCCAGACATGAGCCAGTATGGGCGATTGCATCGCACCATGCCTCATGCTGTTAGTGATGGTTACTGCAGCCCTCCACCACGGTCGCAGTTTAACGTCTTGCCCGGGACACGCTTACTAGTACCGTTCATACGTGATATACTTTCTTGGAGAGAAAAGTGAAAATAGAGACATTCCCTTAAGCTACCTATGTACTCGGAGCGTCCAGAATCCAGAGCACTAACTATAATTCAGGAAACGATTTGGGGGCATGGAGACGGCAGCTCGGAGACCTTGTTGATGCAGTAAAGACTTCATGGCAGGAAGACATGTTGCAGAGGGCGCAGGAGTCGAACAGGTTGTATGGAAAGCTGAATAAGGAAATCGAGCCGGCAGCCTTTGCTGGAAAGGTGGAAGAACATCCTTTATGGGTAGTTCGGTGGCTGGTGAGGTTTCGAGGGACCCTTCTCTCCCTGAATAGCAAGCCATACAATCAACGAGACGACCCCAGCACCTTGTGCTCTCTTTGTAACATGGAACTGCGAGAGGATATGGCCCATTTTCTCGGTGTCTGCCCGGTTCTTGCAGAGTTCAGGGTACGCTACCTTGGAGCAGCGGTGCTGGAGGAGGCCGCAATGATAAGGCTGCTGGATGGAGGAGATTGGCCGGCACTGGCAAGATTCGGATCCCGGGCATCAAAATACCGAGCGGAGCTCATAGCCGAGTTTAATTGGTAGGCCGCAGTGAAAATTCTTTTACGGAACGAATAATACTTATTATAAACCACTAACAAATAACTATAATAAACAATAATGGAGAATAATATTAATAATGAACAATAGAAAACGATCTGTTATAATAAAATAATAATAGAAATAATAATAATAATAATTGATGATAAATGTGTATTAATATTGGTGTTAATATTTTGGCTCGTTCCCCCCCCCCCCCCCCCCCCGACAGACGGACCAAGGGAGTCCAAAGTTGTATCACATTCTAATTGTGATGAAGTATTGATATTTACCTCATGATTATTGTAGTGTGTTACATGTTATATATCTAAATAAATTGTGTTTTCTTCTTCTTCTTCTTCCAATTCAGGAAACAGGTAGATAAGCACTCACAAACCTCAAATCTACTGAACATCCGTCGTTATATTAACTTGGATTTTGAATACCAAGTTAGGGGCGATGCTTAGGCATAAGATGATGCCCTAGACGGTTTCATACAAGACCTCTTACAACAACAGCCTACCCTCTCGATTGATGTAATAATCTCCAGTTTATATTGTATAAATCAGAAACATTTCTTCTTGGCTTTCTGCTTCTCAAAACTGCAGAAGTGGGTTTTTTTCCTGTCTTGAACAGTCCTCCCGTTCTCTCGTACAATCCTATTTATCTCGACGTGAAACGAGCACGCAGATTGCTCGCTCGAACTCCATTTTTTATCATTTTTTTATTACGATGAGCGACCTGGAAAAAAAAAACTGACGATGCATGTGACGTCTCGCTGAATATGAAGATGAGAAAAATTTACATTAGGTTCGTCTTCATGGGATCCTTCCATCAGCCGTACAGCCCGAGGAGTGAAGGTTTCTCATCCCCCAAACTGAAAGCGAAGTCGTTAGGGATGAACTAAATTATTCAATATATTGAGTAATCTCGAGCTAGCTTCCCTACATTATAATATTCATATTTTGCAATCTTGGTGTAGTATAGTAAAGCTTATCGATTACCACGAGAATACATCAGTACTAACACCAAGGATGATTGCTGTTCCAAAAATCCTCACTCCAATTTGAGGTGGTAGGTTGTTTAAGAGGACCATTCTTCAATAATTTCAATACCCTGCTTCAAGAATAATTTTTACTATTTTCAAGTCCAATCTTGCCCAAACGTGGCGTGTTAAACCAATTTACAAGAGTTAGCCAAGGCATCTTAGCAGTGTAGCCCCTGAAAATTAACACAGAGATAGAAATAGTTTTAAACCCTTTTAGGGGTCCTGGTTTCTAAGTTGTGCTTCAGATTTGACAGCCTGAAAACCGCGAAATTTTCGCACTTTTTCCAGTATTTCGTTTATAACTCGAAGTACGCATTCTACAGAAAATGTTATATTTTTGTTTTTTAAAGAGCATTAAATTAAGCATCGAACTGCGTTTGAAACATCAAAATCGGTCCAGCCGTTCGGCCGCAGTCGCCCTTCAAAGATAGGCAATTTTTACCAACTTAGCTCAAAAGTTGACAACCCTCATCTTCCATCGCCTGTGGGTCGAAAACGACTGCACCGATTGAAAAATGTCATAGAAACAAACTTGTAGGAAATTTAATTGTGAATCAGATGCATTTTGATGTTTTAAACGCCGTTCGACGGTAAATTTAATGCTCTGTGCAGTACCTATCCGGTGTATAGATCTAAAAAAGGCTGCACAGCGCTGGTATAGAAAATTTATTTAAGAAGGAGAAATTCGGTATGAAGGACACACGACACATACAATAATGATAATGTCATAAAAACAGGTAAGGTATGGAAAAAATAGGTACCTTTGGGGAAGGATCCTTCTCGCTTCCCGTCGACGGGAGGGTATACAGCGTCCTCGTGGGTGAATTTCGCGATTTGGATGGTCACACCGCGACTTCACTAAAAACTTGGTGGAAAAGTTAATATTTATACGGAGGTTTGTAGCGTGGGTCCGGGGACAATGAAGAACGGCAAACGACTGGTTAAGAGGGGAGGTGAGAAGCTCACCTGAGGATGGGAAGGTAGAAGGGTGACCATCAACAAAACTGTACCTGTCCGTAAATGCACTTCATACCTTCAGGGAGAGAGATAAGAAACCAAACATAACCCCCCACCCAAAATTGATAAATTTTGAATTTAAGAAAAAAAAAACCTAAAGCTAGAAGTGGTAGGTGAAAGCCCCTCTAAAATAGAAGAAACATAATGGCCTGCAGGGGTACACCTACAAAAAAGGGGTAAATTAATCAATGGGAAGAACCACCAACTTATTGGTGGCTCTCATCAAAACTCCACTAGAAGTTTTGACTCGCGCTACTCGCACTGTGCCACCAGAACCGGGAAACACCTGCTCCACGCGTCCTAGAGGCCATTGGGTTGGCGCTGTGTTGGGAGACTTCAGGAGGACAACTGCTCCTTCTGATAGCTCTGGAGTATGAGCAGTCCATTTAGATCGTGGCTGAAGAGAATGGAGATATTCCTTGCTCCAGCGGTTCCAAAACGATTGGATGAACTGCGACACCAACTGCCAACGTTTTAGGCGATTGGGGTTTTCTTCCAGGAGGTTCGATTCCGGTCTGGCGATGAGAGGGCCTCCGATGAGGAAATGACCTGGAGTAAGGCAATCTGCAGGGTCATTTGGAGATCCGGGTAGAGCTACCAAGGGTCGAGAATTTAGGATTGCCTCGATTCGTGAGAAGAGGGTAGTAAATTCTTCGAAGTTCAGACAGCGTTCACCTACGATCCGTTTGAGATGATGTTTGGCACGCTTTATGAGAGCCTCCCACGCTCCACCAAAGTTGGGAGCCAGTGGAGGATTAAAAATCCATGAGATTTCACGCTGTGCTAAAAAAGTTTCAAATTCAGGGCTAGCCTGTTTCAGAAAAGTGTGGACTTCTGACATCTCTCGAGCAGCTCCTCTGAAGTTCCGTCCATTATCGGAATAAAAGTGAGATGGAAGACCCCTTCGAGCTATGAAACGGTCAATAGCGGCTAAACAGGCTTCCGTGGACAACGCTGACACTACTTCAATGTGAACCGCTCGGGTTGTCATGCAGACAAACAAAGCAAAATAGCCCTTCTCGGTCTTGGTATTTCTGCGAGGACTGAGTCTCACAGTGAAAGGACCGCCAAAATCTATCCCCGTGTGAGTGAAACATCTTCCAGGAGTTAGTCGGGCTTTGGGAAGATCCGCCATACGAGGATGGATGGTGGGTGCCGAGAAACGAGTACATGTGACACATTTGTGAATCCGTTGTCTAATGAGACTTCGCGCCGAGGGTATCCAGTACTCCCGGTGGAGTAACGATTGCACTAAACGAGGACCACCATGACCTGAGAATTTGTGAAGATGGTCAGTCAATAGCCGGGCGAGATGACTCTCCCTAGGCATAAGGAAAGGGCGTTTAGCTTTCTCCGAGATAGGTGCCCAGGCTATTCGACCCCCCACCCTGAGAAAACCCTCAGGTGAAAGGAATGGTGAAAGAGCAGCAAGTTTTGGAGAACATTCCTTCCCATCTCTCAAAGCCTTGATATCACCCCGAAAGTGAAAAGCTTGAGTGACTTGAATCAATATAGCCATCCCTTCTCGATATTCCTGAGCTGAAATGGGTCCAGAACGCCGTCCAGGAGAAGCCGAAGGAGAAGTATGCAATCGAGAATTGTGTATCATCCGAAGCATGTATGCTACTACGCGCTGGGCCTTGAGAAGAGACGAGGAATTTTCCATCATTTTGATTAAAGGAGAGGGATCCGAGAGAGAAAGGAAGCTCAGAATCGTAGTTTCTTTCACGTCTGGCAAACTTGCATACAGAAGTTGAGGCTCAGCAGGCCAAGATTCCGCCGGATCAGATAAAAAGGGTGGACCGTGCCACCAGAGCCCGTGTTCCAGGAGTTTCGAAGGACGTAATCCCCGACTTCCAGCATCTGCGGGATTCAACTTCCCGGGAACATGCCTCCAGAATACCGATGGGCATGTGTCGTGGATTTGGACCACTCGGTTACAAACGAATTGCTTCAACTTATAGGGAGGAGTCCGGAGCCACGCAAGAGTAGTCATGGAGTCAGTGAAACAAGTGATTGTGGTAATCGACAGATGTTCAATTAAACCTTGAGAGGCATGGATCAACCTGGCAAGAAGATGAGCTGCTCCCAACTCCAAACGAGGAATAGTCCAAGATTTCAAAGGTGCGACCTTCGTCTTGGATTTGATCAAAGTAACTTCAACATTGAACTCCGTTACTACACGCAGATAGAGAACCGCAGCCATTCCCAGCTCACTTGCATCGGAAAACCCTATAAGTTGGATGTCTGTAGAGGGAGTAGGAAGCAAACAACGAGGGATTCGAACTTGTTCAAGTAAAGGAAGTTCACTTTCTATACATTCCCAAGTAGACATGAGATGATCCGGAAGTGGAGTGTCCCAATCCAATTTCAATAACCAAACTTGTTGAACAAGAGCCTTCAGTGAGAATATCACAGGAGCAAAGTAACCGTTAGGATCATACATCCTAGCAAATTTTGAAAGTACACCTCGTTTGGTAGGTGGTACTGATGTTGGGTCAATACGACAGCAAAACATGTCCGTATTGGGGTCCCATCCGATTCCGAGAACTTTCGTACCATCTGACGAAGAGGTATCATCCGGCATGAAAACAATATCCGCACTATTGGATAGTAAAGTTGAGGATGAACTGGCCCACTTTCCGAGTTCAAAGCCTCCCAATTTCAAAAGTGCCACTAGTTGGGAACAAAGAACTTGTGCCTCTTCTTCTGAGGAGGCTCCTGTGATGACGTCATCAATATAAGTCTCGGACCTTAATGCCTGAGCCGCTAGCGGATATTTGTGACCTTCGTCGAGAACTAATTGAGCTATGGTGCTCTGAGCAGTGAAGGGACTCGAAGAAACGCCGAAAGTGACAGTTGTAAGCTGCCACTCGATAACTGGATCCAAAGGAGAAAATCGCCATAAAAAATGAAGATATTCTTGATCATCAGGGTGTAGTCCAATAGCCCTATACATTTGACGAACATCACACTTCACAGCAACTTTGTGAGTACGAAAACGAGTCACTAGTTCGCCTATGTCACCTTGCTTCTTAGGACCAACTAACAAGCGACTATTGAGACTAACGCCCAGGGGATCTTTTTCCGACGGGTTGAAGACGACTCGAACCTTCATTGAATCCTGGGAACCCTTCACTACGCCATGGTGAGTAAGGAGGTAGTCGACTGATTTCTCTGCACGTACCATATGCCCTTGATCCACATAATCCCGTAAGCAGGCAGAATAGAGGTCCCTAAATTGAGGGTTTTGTTCAAATTGACGTTCGAGACGGAAAAGACGTTGGAGTGCCCTACCTCGAGTGGTACCGAGTATAGGAGGGATATTGTCCACAAAGGGAAGTCTAGCGATGTATCGGCCAGACTTGTCACGAGAAATAGTTTCAGTAAAATGCCGCTCACACTCAATATCCTCGTTCGACAATTGACGAGGAACCCCCACTTCTTCCTGTTCCCAGAAGGCCCTTATAGCCTGGTCTAGGCTTTGAAGGGAAGAATCCGAGGAAGTGGGAATCAGGAGAGAATGGAGTACCGTAGGTGCAGATTCGAGAGGTACCGAGCCCATGATGACATATCCAAATAGAGTAGGAACTGCACAAGGAAACCCTTTTATTGGGGAAGGATTATCCAAAGTTGCATCCAAAACCGCTTGTATTCCGAGAAGTAAGTCAACAGGACCTGGTGTCACGAAGTCTGGATCCGCTAGGGTCAAACATGAGAATTTTGACAACAACCGTTGTGAGAGAGGCGATGTAGGAAGATCCGAAGTTATTTGAGGAATTATAGAAGCATCCAAATACATGACAGAATTTGGATCGTGCCGAGAGGCCAATTTGCACGAAATTGAGCCTCGAACCTTGGGATGGACTGTAGATTGACCGACACCGGATATCTTGAGAGAACATTTTGTTCTAGGAAGTGCTAATCGCTCTGCAAGTGCTGCGGTACAGAAATTGGCTTGGCTGCCCGAATCAAAAACTAAACGACAAAGATGTGGCTTCCCAGTGACGTCAAAAATGGTGGCGGTGGCGGTACCCAACAGAGCAACATAATTTGATGAGGGCTTAGGACATACGTTTGCTAAGGAAACTGTATTCGGATTTCCTGACGAAGTAGTCTTGGGAGTAGTATCGGGAACAGTGGAGGGAGGTGGACCCTCTGACACGTAATCCTGATGAATCAAATAATTATGTGACTTCCGACGACAAATTCGACACGAGAAAATCGATTTACATTGAGCGATAGGATGCTTAGCAAAACATGCGTAACATAATCGTTTAACTTGGATAAACGATTTGCGCTCAGGTACGCTCATAGCCAAAAAACGCTCACATTTTGACAATTTATGGGGATGAGTTTTATTACAGCACAAGCAGGATGACACTGAAGTAGAATTAGAAACCACTGAGGAAGACGATGTGGAGATAGAATCGTCTGAACTGGACTTATTCGCCAATAAAACTTTGGTACCCTGTTTACTATTCTTTTGGGAGTTACTCGTATTAGAAGTGGAAGGGTTTCCAGTGACCGGGGCATTGAGAAGATCCGAAATCATACTCTGATTTAGAAGGAAGTCCGAAAAATTCTGAAAGGTGGGAAAGTCATTCCCTAAATGTTTATCTTCAAAAGCCTTACGAGTCTTATTATCCAAAAGACGTAAACTAAGGTGCAACAACATGAAGTCCGATAAATCTGGAACGCCGATTGCTTTGATGCATGCGACTGTCGTTAAAATAGAATCCGATAACTGACGACTAACTGCTGTGTCCGATTTCAAAGGTTGTAGAGTTAACAATTTGTTAAGGTAGAAATTCGCTGTGACCCTTTTATTCGTGTACCTATTCACAAGCAGATCGTACGCAGTCTTATAATTCTCCGCTTGAAAATCAACTGTTTTAACTAGTTGCAATGCAGAACCTTCTAAATTTGAAACAAGGTACGAAAACTTTTCTATATCTGAGAGCGTAGAGGTGTGTACAAGTGCGTTGAATAAGGAGAGAAAAGAAGAAAAGCGTTCTATGGTCCCGTCAAATTTAGTCAGGGAAATGTGGGGCAATTTAGGTTTGACTGCTACTCCACAAACATTCCCTACAGAATTTATTGACTGATTTGCTATAACCGTGTCTTCTTTTTTATTAAGTTCCTTAGACGTGGCGAGAATAGTGAAATAAAGATCTTCGAAATTGCGAGAGAATTTCTCAGAATCGGCCTGGAGTTCCGGGATCGCTGCTTGAATTTCCTCTAACGCGTCTAAAACACCGTTGAATTCATTAAACAAATCAGGAAGGTTGTCCGCTCTAGCCAGAAAAATGTTCAAATTTTTCGGAAGAGATGCAATCATACGATGAGTCGTTAGTAGTCGTTCATACAGCCGCTTCCTCTTCTCAACAAACTTCGTATGAGTAATTTTAGGATCCTCTGCCATTCCGAATGAAAATGAAAGGACCGCAGGGGAAACAGAGGCCTACCGAACCCAGTGACCCAGTAACGAGTGCAAACGAAAGGGAAAGGAAGAGAAGAGGATAAGAGGGGGTCTTTCAATAGTTCGCAGACCTATAAAAATGAAGAGAAGTAAGTTAGGGGAATGACCGACCAATAAGAAGAAGTCCCCACTACTTCTGAAACTGCCAACTGTAAGAATGACCACCACGCTACCTAAAAGACGCTTCCAAGATGGATTCCCTACCAAAGAACCTACCACCTTGACTATTACCTAGAAAATTATTTGGTTCGCAAGAACCACTATTACTTAAAAAATTATTCGGCCCGCAAGAACCACTATTACTTAAAAAATTATTCGGCCCGCAAGAACCACTATATTTATGTGCAGTACCTATCCGGTGTATAGATCTAAAAAAGGCTGCACAGCGCTGGTATAGAAAATTTATTTAAGAAGGAGAAATTCGGTATGAAGGACACACGACACATACAATAATGATAATGTCATAAAAACAGGTAAGGTATGGAAAAAATAGGTACCTTTGGGGAAGGATCCTTCTCGCTTCCCGTCGACGGGAGGGTATACAGCGTCCTCGTGGGTGAATTTCGCGATTTGGATGGTCACACCGCGACTTCACTAAAAACTTGGTGGAAAAGTTAATATTTATACGGAGGTTTGTAGCGTGGGTCCGGGGACAATGAAGAACGGCAAACGACTGGTTAAGAGGGGAGGTGAGAAGCTCACCTGAGGATGGGAAGGTAGAAGGGTGACCATCAACAAAACTGTACCTGTCCGTAAATGCACTTCATACCTTCAGGGAGAGAGATAAGAAACCAAACATGCTCTTTAAAAAACGAAGGTATACAATTTTCAGTATGATGCGTAGTTTTCGAGTTATAGGAAAGCGAAATTCTGAAAGAAGTGCAAAAAGCTGCTAATTATTACACAATGGTTTACTATTTTTCTACATAGATCACTTGTCTACAAAATCACTAACCATCCAATATGGAGAAAAAAAAAAAAAAATCAAAAAAAAAAATAATAAAAAATCAAAATCACCAACCATCGATTGCATTTCGGTCAGCTCTAATTTGAACGGAGATTAGGCCTCTTTTGCGATTCACACTCGTGTTTTGATTTATATATATATATTTCAATATAAACCCTTAAATTTTCGTAGGGAGCGAACGGTTTGTCCTACAGAGCTCCGCGTGGTCTCAAAAAATTCTAAAAATTTTATAGAATCTTAAATTGAAGGAAAAACAATACCTTTATATCGACATTTTTTTAGTTAGGGCGTTTTCAAAATTTTGAAATTCATTTTTCAACCCTTAGAAGTGACCTACATTAACCAAAAGCTTCGGGGCACAACTAGATCCCAAATGGAGCCTACATACCAAATTTCATCAAAATCGGTCAATGCTAAGTGGCAAAAGTGCCGCGTACGGCGGACGGACGGCCAAATTTTTATTCGATTTTTGGATTCTACGTACCTTGAAACGTAAACCATCAAATTTTGAGGGGTGTTAAAATTTTTTTTCTTGGTCGATTCCAAAGGTTCATTATTGAGAATAATAAACCAAAATGTAGCCGTTTCCAAGCTCTTAAGTCTGAAGCACAACATAGAAACCGTCGCAAACTTAGATGATCGTTATTCAGGACCCCTAAAAGGGTTTGAAACAATTTCCAGCTCTGTGTTAATTTTTAGGGGCTACAATCCTTTTTAGCGCTAACTTCCCAGGGCGAAGTAGAGTCCTTGTTACTCTACCAACCACTCTACTCTACCGCGTCCTCCCCAGTAAAGTGCGAATTGGCGAGAGTCACTGTTCTTGTGTTTGCGTTTGGGTCATTCTTGTACTCACTTTCGTCATTCTGGTCTGTGAATGGCGAACAAAAACAGGACTGCAGAGAGGTGAGGAAAAGTTTATTGAATGAGTCGAGTTTTTTGTTGGATGAATTGGAAGAGATATGTAGGGAGGAAAAAAGAGCGTGTGTTAGGAGCTGATGGGTCGGAGAGAAACCCACGGAGCGTCGGCCATTCTGCCGAAAGAACTCAGGATTGAAGATCCACAAGACTTCAATCTTACTATGAGGATGCCTCCCCAGGCTTTTGATATATGGCTGCAACTCGTTCCGCTCCCGATCCTACGTCAGGATACTGTAATAAACAATTGTTTACATTGGCAGAGATGGCAGTTGAGTGAACGGTCCAATTCCTGATGGTGAAGGAGACCTATTCGAGAAACCCCAATCCCTACATTCAACTCCAATCTGTAGAGGATGAATGAAGTGGATTGAAAAATCGTTGTAATATACAGGGTGTAAGCCTAACTGGTCTGCCATAAGGTACCAGTCGATTCTACAACTAATTTGCAACAAAAAATGTCTCCTAGCGATTTTTTTTAAACCCTTCGTTTTCGAGTTGTTTTAACTTTAAACTTTTTTTCGTGATTTTCACCTTATGTCATTAAATCGGTCATAACTCCGTTAATTAGCTGTGTAAATTACAATTTGAGGATACCGTTAGAAAGAGCATTAAATTTTCTATCGAATAGATGCCTTAACTGATTCTCTAAAAAGAGAATTTAACGTAATTTTGGAAACCTTGCATTTTTCCAATCGCAAATTGACCTACGAGGATCAACATTTCTTCAAGATGCGAGAACAGTGAAAACTGCGCCAGAATCTCGGCTTTCCAATGGTATAATCAAAACATATTTTACAACCGAATTTAGAGGAGAATTTTGTATTAGAAGGCTGAAAAACGTGCATTTGTTCAACGAAATCGGCGCTCCGCCTAGTCGATTTGAGGGGTCGGACGATAGCAGTGGGTGGGTCGGCGCCGCATTAGACCGCGAGGCCTCCGGAAACAGGAGGCCAGAGCGCTGATTTCGTTGGAAAAATGCACGTTTTCCCGCGTTCAAACACGAATTTCTCCCCTAAAATCGGTTGTAGAGTACGTTTTGATTATACCATTGGAAAGCTGAGATTCTGGCGCAGTTTTCACTGTTCTTGCATCTTAAAAAAGTATGGGTTCTCGTAGTTCAATTTGAGATTGAAAAAATGCGAGGTTTCCAACATTAAGTAAAATTCTCTTTTTAGAGGACGTTTTCATGTCTCAAACCTTGACTCAAAAACAAGTTAAGGCACCTATCTGATAGGAAATGCTCTTTCAAACGGTATCCTCAAATTGTAATTTGCACAGCTAATTAACGGAGTTATGACCGATTTAATGACATAAGGTGAAAATCACGAAAAAAAGTTTAAAGTTAAAATAACTCGAAAACGAAGGGTTAAAAAAAAATCGCTAGGAGACATTTTTTGTTGCAAATTAGTTGTAGAATCGACTGGTACCGTATGGCAGACCAGTTAGGCTTACACCCTGTATATTACAACGATTTTTCAATCCACTTCATTCATCCTCTACAGATTGGAGTTGAATGTAGGGATTGGGGTTTCACGAGTAGGTCTCCATCACCATCAGGAATTGGACCGTTCACTCAACTGCCATCTCTGCCAATGTAAACAATTGTTTATTACAGTATCCTGACGTAGGATCAGGAGCGGAACGAGTTGCAGCCACATATCAAAAGCCTGGGGAGGCATCCTCATAGTAAGATTGAAGTCTTGTGGATCTTCAATCCTGAGTTCTTTCGGCAGAATGGCCGACGCTCCGTGGGTTTCTCTCCGACCCATCCTGCTCCTAACTCACGCTCTTTTTTCCTCCCTACATATCTCTTCCAATTCATCCAACAAAAAACTCGACTCACTCAATAAACTTTTCCTCACCTCTCTGCAGTCCTTTTTTTGTTCGCCATTTACAGACCAGAATGACGAAAGTGAGTACAAGAATCACCCAAACGCAAACACAAGAACAGTGACTCTCGCCAATTCGCACTTTACTGGGGAGGACGCGGTAGAGTAGAGTGGTTGGTAGAGTAACAAGGACTCTACTTCGCCCTGGGAAGTTAGCGCTAAAAAGGATTTTAAAATTAGTTGTAGAATCGACTGGTACCGTATGGCAGACCAGTTAGGCTTACACCCTGTATGGTATATTCGGATTCAGCACAAATTTTTGATACCAATGCACTTTCAGAAATGAAAATTGTTCGAAAATTAAAAAAAGTATATATATTAGGCTTATAGAAGACACTTATAGAAATAATAAACCTGTGTAATAATTTGCAGCTCTTTTTTCTTTCGT
Source organism: Apolygus lucorum (assembly GCA_009739505.2). Taxonomy (NCBI): domain Eukaryota; kingdom Metazoa; phylum Arthropoda; class Insecta; order Hemiptera; family Miridae; genus Apolygus; species Apolygus lucorum. Next base: position 15,657,427 of record CM019167.2, read on the forward strand.
CCCCTGAAAAATTTCTATTTTTGGTCTTACAAGGATTTAAACTTTTACTACCGAATTGTACGAATAGCATGAATTCACATGTACGAGAAAAGGGCCTTTTTGCGATTCACACTCGTGTTTCTGATTAATCGTAAGTCCAACCCTTAAATTCTCGTAGGTAGTGAACGGTTTGTCCTACAGGGCTTCGCGTGGTCTCTAAAAATTCTATACTATCCTAAATTGAAGTAAAAACAATACCTTTATATCGAAATTTTTTGAGTTAGGGCGTTTTCAAAATTTCAACATTTATTTTTTAACCCTTAGAAGTGACCTACATCACTAACTAGACCCCAAAAGGAGCCTACATACCTAATTTCATCAAAATCGGTCAATGCTAAGTGGGGAAAGTGCCGCGTAAGGCGGACGGACGGCCACATTTTTATTCGATTTTTGGCTTCTACGTACCTTGAAACGTAAACCATCAAATTTTGCGGGGGTGCTAAAAAAAAAAAATATATCCCGGTCGATTCCAAAGGTTCATTATTGAAAATAATAAACCAAAAGATAGCGGAAAATAGTTCATCTACCACTGGAAGTGCCAAATAAAATTTTCCAGTTTGGTCGCATTATTGATTTACAGAGTTAAGCCGAAATTGGAACGCCCTGTAGATACGTCTTCATAATGTGCGACAATATTCCCCTGTTTTCATTCCCCCAACCCTGCACCGTTGCTCCCCCTTCCCTTTAAAACTACCGCCTCTGCCATAATCCATAAAAGGGACAACACTCAGGATAATGAAAGGTGCCTAGGAGGGTGGAAAGCAAAAAGGAAATGTGCTGGAAAATTAATGGGATATATGTGTCGGATAATAATTTCCACGGGGACCTCCTATTGAAAGCTGGATAAACGAGCCGAGCCTGAGAAAGGTTCGGGGACGGCGGGTCGGAGGTAGGTGCTATTAGCTCCGTGCCAAACTGAGACTATAAAAAAAATCGCTGCAGGCGACAGGGGTCCAAGAGTGATCTTGTATGGGGGTGGGAAGGGTTTCCCATATAAATTATATGAGCCCCCTTTTTGTTTAGACGAAAACACGCGAGGTTGGGCGGACTCCAAATCGCATTTTTGCCCTTTTCTGAAACAATGATGTTTTTGAAAGGATCCCGTCTCCTTGACAAAGTCGAAGTTATTCCCCGTCTGTGTATGAAGGGCTTTTTTCGCTTCCGTTCCCCGGAGAGGAGCAAGTTTCCAAGAGACTCCGCTTTTCTCGGTCGCCACAGCTCAGACTTTCCTGAAAGAAGTTGCTACGATCTGGCTTCTAGAATACGAAGTATTTTTGGTTTATTACTTTCAATATTGAAACCTTGGAATCGACCGAACAAAAAACTTTTTTTTAACCCCCCTCAAAATTAAATGGTTCACGTTTCAAGGTAAGTAGAGGAATGCATGCATTCCAGGGGACGTCTCATTGGATAAGCATTAGGTCAATTTAAACCAGTTGGTAAGCGATAAAACTGTTTCGCGCGATGTAATTTATTTAGTTTATTACGTTTCTAGCGGCATGCGAGCATCGAATTTGAAGAGCTTTTGAAAATCCATGATCTACGATACCCGACATGCGAATTCGAGTTCCCCCCCCCCTCACCACCAACCCGAATGGTGCACCAAAGTGGAAAAGTTCACATCCGTATTCAAGGTGGAATACGAAATGTGCGGATTATGGTGTCCTGGCACCATGGCGGCACCACTATCAGTTCCATGGTGGTACAGAGAATAATTCATGAAAATCCAGAGGTGCAGTGAGAATTTTTCCTCACTTTCAAATCTCGGGTACAATTAGTAAGATATAAAGGAAACGAAATATTGAAAAATCGGATATTTTGTGAATATTACCCCCCACTCGCCACCTCCCCCCACCACCCCCCCCCCCCCCCGCCACCTCCCATGCTAATATTGATACTCTGGTGAAATAGTTGCAATTAGGGTGATTTTAGAGTCGAACAAAACAAGAAACACGCAAATCGGTAGGAAATTGAGGCTTGGGCAGAGTTTACAAGATTATGCCAAAAAAAGCACGTTTTTTAGCATTAAATTGTTAATTTAATTAATTTTCGGATTCTACGTAGGTACCTTGACACGTAAATCAACAAATTTTGAGGGGGGTGTTAAACTTGATTGCGAAGCGAAAATATGGTTGGTTGGTGGTAACAATGGCAAAGCCGTGTTCTTTGCAGAAGAGTGATCTATACATAAAAATTAGTAAATTTAAAGAAATTATTACACAACGGTTTACAATTTTTCTATATATAGAAAAATAATAAACCGTTGTGTAATGATTTGCAGCGTTTTTGATTCTACTGAAAAGTTTGGAAATTATCGATAAAGGGTGTTGCCAATTTCTGAAATTTGGACCTCATAGGGTTGACCGATATTTCTGGCTAAAAAATCTCGTCTTTTCGTCTGCTATTATAACATTTCGGCAAAAACTTGGAAATTTTGCGAAAATTTTCTCAAGTTATCAGAATGACACATGCAAGTTTATTATATCGTTATACTGGTAAATACATGAATGAGTTTTGGAAAAACTTCAGGAATTGTTTTAGAACGATCCAAAACGGATTTCTGTGATTTTGGTTTATTTTAAATAATGAACCTTTGGAATGGACCGAGAAAAAAACTTTTTTAACCCCCCTCAAAATTTGTTGGTTTACGTTTCAAGGTACGTAGAATCCAAAAATCGAATACAAATATTGCCGCCCATTCGCCATACGCGGCACTTTCCTTAGTTCCCATGAACCGATTTTGATGAAATTTGGTTTGTAGGCTCCATTTGGGGTCTAGTTGTTCCCCGAAGATTTTGGTTGATGTAGGTCACTTCTAAGGGATGAAATTTTGAAAACGCCCTAACTCAAAAAATATGCATATCAAGGTATTGTATTTCCATCAATGTGAGATAGTATAGAATTTTTTGAGACCACGCGGAGCCCTGTAGGAGAAACCGTTCGCTCCCTACGAGAAATTAAGGGACGGACTTACGATAAATCAGAAACACAAGTGCGAATGCCAAAGAGGCCTAATCTCCGTTCAAATTTCAGCTGACCGACGTTTTTTTTTTCAAGTTGGTTGGTGGTAACAATGGCAAAGCCGTGTTCTTTGCAGACGAGTGATCTATATAGATAAATAATAAACCTTTGTGTAATAATTTGCAGCGTATTTCTAAACTTCATGTAAAATTTTTAGTTCATTGCAATAGCTTCGTTTTCTTTAAAAATTCGCTTATGCCACCTAGGTAGACTCGGAAGCAAAAAACCGTCTGCCAAGTGGGTGTGGCACATAGCTTCATCATATCCGTAACCCGACTGTGTAGATGATCCGACGCATAGTAGTTGATCTCAAAACATCAATCTCTAAATACCTTGCACTACCCTCGTAGGGGACTCTTCATTTCAACCCGCAAAATCTCTGAATATTGTTGGAAACTGTAGAAGTTATTACAGTAACAAGGAAATACACGTTTGCGCATCCGTAGCGGCTACTATCAATCCGGGGGTGATGATTTTCATACGCCTGCCTGCACAATTCCCGAAAATTTCATCAAAATCGGATGAGAAATGAAGAAGTTATGACAGTGGCAAGGATTTAATGACAGACAGACACGGAACCAAAATTTTTCAGAAAGGTCTGAAACGTAAAATGAGAGAGGAAATTTTGATTTTGGAGAACTTTTTTTCGACCTTGAAAAGTGAAAACAAAGCTTCCGCTACTTTGGTAGACTAGGAAGCAAAAATATCGCATTACATTCTAGAGTTTACTATTTGCTGTGGTGAAGAATACCACCACTAACAGTTCTTAACCATGATAGAATTGGAATAATTTTCGCAAGGGTGTTATGGACAATCGTAGTTGCCTGCGTTTCTTCCATCTGGAAAAATCCCCCCCTCCCCCTCACCCAAATCCTAGCAACTGATCAAGGTCGTTCAGTCCAAAGTGAGTCGATGGATGTAAGGGTTTTGAAACTGTGAGGTCCTAAAACCGCATGAGATTTCAATACATGAAATTATTACACGTGAAATTTTTCATATAAGATGACGAAGGGCCAGAACAAAAATATTATTTTTGGAATCATGATCGAGATGTGTGAGGAATCTACCATCAAACTCGAGTATCCTCATAACAAAAGGAATAAGGGTGTTGTTTACCACCTATAGGTCTGGCCCTTGGTGATTATTGATTTGGAAGACGGTAGGTGTAGATCACAAAATAAAAGTAGCTAGTTACGGTTCTGGTTGGTTCGAAGAATGACTTGATCCAAAACTCGTTGAAAGCACTACTCTGCTGAAGGAAATATCAGAGTATAAAGACTGGAAGACCCTCTCTGGCGCCAACCAGACGGACCATCAAGGAATTCAAATCATATTTAGATTTTCCAACCTTCAATAATCAAGTTAAGAACCCATCTTGCAGCCGTTCCGAACCAAAACTTGGCAATAAGGTTGAATCGCATTTGTGCCAATTGGAACAGCCTTCCGCTCCTTATTTCCCAGCCCCTCGGCATTCGTATTTCTCAGACATTTCAGCTCCCCCTAGCCGCTGCCCTGGAAAGACTTCAATTCTAAACCCATCACAGTTCTTCCTCTTTATTTCACATAACGGTGTTCGTTTATCGATTGAGTGGCTCGAGCTAACGGAAAGGAGGTACTCACTTCAGCGACTTTGAATAACAAAGAGGCGATTCCACCTTGAGCTAACTCAGAAGTAGCCGTCTTTCTTGAGAAGGCATCTGAGGATTGAAAGGGGCCGAAATAAATTAGCATTATTAGCACTGTTCAGCCCTGCGGATACCCCAGGAGAGCTCAACGAGTGGTTTACCTTGCCAATACCGGGAATGATAAACTTTCAAATTGAAGGTCACTGTTGTCCTATCGTCCCTTTGGTTGAAGGAATTTGGCGGCTGGAGGATTACACTGACCTGAAAAATGGCCACAGTTTGTCCTATAAGTGCTTCTCAGTACAAAAAAAATCTAATTTAAAAATTACCTAAGTAGCATTTTTTCTTCTTTTCCAACTGTCAACTAGGGATGGCTAATAAGTATCGGTTCTTTGAAAAATTGATTCTTTTCAAAAACATGCTGTCACCTATCCAGGTAATAACCACGCCCGACGCAGTTTGACTTCGGTGATCGTATGGGCCAAAAAATCTGCAGCACGACTAATGAGTCTTGGTGTGCCAGAGTACATTCTTGGATGGGCATCTGAAAGAGTAATACTAGGTGGAGGATTCATATGGAGTGCCTTCACCAAGTCTATCTATGGAGGCCGTGATCGACGAACCTAAAGAAATAAGAAATGAAGAAAAGAACGAAGAAGAATGAAGAAGAATGAAGAAAAGAACGAAGAAGAATGAAGAAGATGACAGGACTGAAGAAGCTCCAACTCGCGAGTGGAGGGCCTTCACAATCACCCGCGAGGACACCACCATTCGATATGATCCCAAGTAAAACGGGATCATATTTTCTTTGTCCAGGGTGGAAATCTAGACCTGAGCATTTAAAGTGGAAGTGTGAATTTACTTTATACTATTTATTATTTCTTGAATTTATTTTTGCAATTTTTAATTTCCAATAAATATTGCCAAAACTTGACTTCGGTGATCGGACGAGCGCCGGTTTGCTTTGTGTGGTATGGCCGAATACAACTACGAAAAATCGAGATGTCTTTGACAGTTACAATCCACCAGAACTCATAATAAAACCCATTACTGCTAGAAAAGATTAAAAAAACCACGTTTAATAATTATAAAATCATAAGAGCCAAAACGTAAATTGATTGGTCCAAACAGTGGTAGGAATTGGGGTCGTACAATTCATTTTATAGCTCCGCGTCATCACGGCTTATGGGCATTAAACCAAGCCAACACATCTGAGAAGGGTCTAAGTAAAAATTACAGAAGTCTACTGTAAAAATTACAACCCCAAAATACCCGAAATGTCAGCAGCTGTTGGGCTCCGAACGCTTACTTACACTTAGTTACTATTCAGGAAAAATGCAATCAGAATTCGGTGAAATTCCTCATTCTCCAATATACCATCTCTTCGACGGGCTGGCATAAGCATAGTGCTAGGTACCAAGGAGGAGTTATATATAATTGAAATTTTAGACAATACGGGATAGGAATTTCCTGGTACCGCTAGCCAAGCTTCTCTCGCACACCTCAACCTACTTTAAAGTAAGAAGTACCTATTTAAATTCAAATATAGAGAAATTAAACATATTGTTTAGTAATGCATACATTCCAGGGGACGTCCCATTGGATAAGCATTAGATCAGTTTAACCAGTTGGTAAGCGATAAAACTGTTTCACTCGATGCAATTTCTTTATTACTTTAGGCAAGAAATAGTGACCCCCCTCACCCTTATCCACCATAACATTTCTAGCGGCATGGGAGCCTCGAATCTGAAGAGCATTTTAAAATCCATAATCTACGATACCCAACATGGGAATTCGAATTCACCCCACCTCCACCAGTGGTGCCAGTATGGTCCAAAGCGGAAATACGTCGTAACATTGAAATTTTCATCTATTAGTTTTAGTAGGCAGTCCGTCGAGGCTCACATTCGTATTCAAGGTGTAACACCAAAAAAAAAAAAAAGAAAAAAAATTATGGTGGATATGGCGGATTATGGTGTCCTGGCACTATGGTGGAACCACGATTAGTTCCATGGTGGTACAGAGAACAATTCATAAAAATCCGGAGGTATAATGATAATTTTTCCTCAATTTCATAGCATGCGTTAAGTAAATAAGCAATAAAGGAACCAAAATAATGAAAAATCGGATATTTTGTGAATATTATCCCCCAGTCATCCCCTCCCCTTGCGAATTTTGATACTCTGGTGAAATCATGTACAACTCGGAAGTTATTTTAGTCAAACAAAAAAAAAAGAAACGCAAATCGGTTGAAAAGTGAGGCCTGGGCAGAGTTTACAAGATTATGCCCGGAAACGCACGTTTTTAAAGCTTTAACCCCCCCCCATAAAAGGCAAATTTCGGAATTCCGGTGCCGTAGTGCACAACTAGATTTTCCGCGTCGAACAAAACAAGATCCAGGAAAATCGGTTGAGAACTAAGGCCTGTGCAGACGACACAAGATTTTGTCACAGACATACACCTATGGTTTTTTTCCCGCGGATTTGGATTCAGAATGGTCTAAAACGGATTAGTGTGTGGTTATTTTTTTTCTGTTCAGTGTTGTCCTCCTTCACCCCAGATCGATCGCATAAGGACGCCCAAGTCTTACTGTGGGACGTCCTAAAAAAAAACGACCCCGAATGGAGCTGATATACCGAATTTCATCAAAATTGGTTCACTGAAACTGGGCAAAATACCGCGGACGGAAAAATTTCCTTTCGATTTTCAGATTCTACGTGCCTTGAAACGATAAACTAGAATAATTGACATTCTCACTTTGAATACTATCGACGTCTGAACGTAGATTTCTCAACACCTTTCACGATGCTCAGGGATAATTGGAAGGAGAATACTGGGGCGCTGAGATGCTCGGAGCGTTCTGCTGAACTGTTCAAGAACGCAGACGTCTCTGAATCCCATTCTCCATGACAGGATTGCAGGTATTGACGACAGAAGCAAGGTGTGTGATTACCTGAAAAGAGCCTTAAATAACCCTGAAATGTTCAACGATTTATGGGAAATGACCATAATTCTACAAGTTCAATTTTAAGCCATTTATCATATATGATCCTATTTCAGAATTTTCCATTAATAGGTTCTAATTTATCGACTGCTTGATACTGAATATAGGTGTGAAGGTTCCTGAGGTTCAGTCAGAAACCAAACGGAACCCAGATGGCTCGATTTCTATTGACTGGTGGAGAAAACCACAGAAAATTGACAGGTATTTAAATTTCAAGTCTCATCACCCTCTCAGACAAAAAATAAATGCTGCTCTCAATCTAAAACAACGTGCATTACAATTAAGTGACCCTCAATTTCATGTAAAAAACCTCTCTCTAGTCAAGAAGCTACTAAAAAATAACAATTTTCCACAGTCCCTCATAAATTCATTACTGTATAATAACTTGAGCACTTCCAGCACTCCCTCAGACCCAAACATGGTGGAAGATGCACCTAATAATACAGGGGTACCAACCCAATTTCACCCAATCAAGAGACAGACCAACCAAACTCATCCCTGTCACTAGAACAAGTCCAAACCTCTCAAATTACTCAAAATATGAATTCAAATACTGCTCCACCACTCGGTTATAGAGGAGTTATTTATGCGAAGGGCCTCTCTGAACAAATCTCCAAAAAATTATCTGCAAAGTTGCCAACCAAAATAGCAAATAGGAATAAACACACTCTAAACAACCTTGTATTCAGTAAAGTAAAGTCCCAAACTCCCAAACAATTAAGAACAAATACCATCTATAGCTTATCGTGCAATCAGTGTGAATCCACATAATATGTTCCACATATTATATTGGTCAAAGTAAACAATATCTGAAAAATAGACTCTGTAAACACAGGTCTGACATAAATAATTTTGATACCAGGTTTGCCTCGGCCAAACATGCGATAGAAGAAAACCACTCATGGAATTTTGAAAATTGTAAAATCTTAGATTCAGAAGAAAATTTAGGAAAAAGAAAAATAAAAGAGATGATATATATAGAAAAAACAGCCAACACATGTAATGAAAGAACAGATACAGACAATCTTAGTAGGCTGTATTCCAATTTGATAAATTTAACCTGATGTACATCAAATTAGTGCAATGTGAAAATATAAAAATGATTGTATATAGAAAGTGTAAATACTTCGTTTAAGGTGTAAATTTGTAACGTGTAGATAGTTGTATGTTTAATATTTAGGTTGTAAGTCTAGTCGAGGGAAATTATGCGTTCCTTGTTTTAAGTTACCACGAGGTGCACTTTTTTGGCTGTCAACCTGATTTTCAGATAGCAATATTGTGATTTAAAAAAACTGCCTCAAATAAAATCAACGTGTTTACCTTAAAAAAACTTCAAGTTTCCACTTTAAAAAGTGCTGTTTGTTTAAAAGTTTCTGATGTAGCCATAAGAATTATATGTACACCGCTTAAAGGTATGTAAAAATATCATTAATCTATACTTAAAATGATAGTGTCAACGATCCATACAAGAATGATGTTTTGCTGTGTCTATACCCCTCTGGTTTTTTTCATTATAGCCCTGAAGATGGTACATAAATATACCGAAACGTAAAAAAAAATTTAAAAAAAAAAAAAAACGCTGCAAATTATTACACAACGGTTTACTATTTTTATATAGATCACTCGTCTACAAAATCACCAACCATCCAATATGAAGAGAAAAATCAAAAAAAAAAAAATAATAATAAAAAAAAAAAATAAAATAAAAATCACCAACCATCGATTGCATTTCGGTCAGCTCTAATCTGAACGGAGATTAGGCCTCTTTTGCGATTCACAATCGTGTTTTGATTTATATATATATATTTTTTTCAATACAAACCCGTAGGGAGCGAACGGTTTGTCCTACAGGGCTCCGCGTGGTCTCAAAAAATTCTAAAAATTCCTTAGAATCTTAAATTGAAGGAAAATAATACCTTTATATCAAAATTTTTTGAGTTAGGGCGTTTTCGAAATTTCAGAATTGATTTTGGAACCCTTAGGAGTGACCTACATCAACCAAAAGCTTCGGGGCACAACTAGACCCCAAATGGAGCCTACATACCAAATTCCATCAAAATCGGTCAATGCTAAGTGGCAAAAATGCCAATTACGGCGGACGGACGGCCAAATTTTTATTCGATTTTTGGATTCTACGTACCTTGAAACGTAAACCATCAAATTTTGAGGGGGTGTTAAAATTTTTTTTTTCTTGGTCGATTCCAAAGGTTCATTATTGAAAATAATAAACCAAAAACTGACTGAACCTCAAGAACCGTCACACCAATTTTCCATTAATAACTGATCTTTATAAACTAGTAGAGAACAGTTACTCGAGAGAAATCATTATAAAATCATCATTATGAATTCATAAAATTCCCATCACCCCCCCCCCACCCACCCCCTTTTCCCTTCACTCGCAACATGACATTTACCTGCCCATGATCCTTTTCAAGACTCGCAACCTATATTATTGACTTATCCCCACCAATGGCCACACGAAGTCCTCTTCAGGGCCATAAGAAGATTAAAAAAAAAAAAAAAACAATAAAATACAATTTCTGGCCTCTGCATATTTGAATTTAATTTAATTTTATGATAATAAAGCATATTTTTGTTGTTCCCATGCTCTCTCTGTTGTTGTTGCACTGACTCGCCAATTTTGATGAAAATTCAGTGCAAGGGCTTTAGGTGTGCCGCAATTACTTTGGCTATTGTAAAGTCGCTATTATTTGGCTATTGTAAAGGGTGAAATAAAACTCATATTCTGACATACCTACTAGTTAACATTGTGGATAAATACCCAATGAACATTATTATGAACTACCTATTAACCAAACATTTTTACCAGTTCTCAAAAACCTGGCTAATGGGGTGAGCGCATGGGTCGGAAAAACTGTTTGTTATTTTTAATCTAAACTAGACCTCATTCTGAGAATTTTTACACCAATCGCGACCTTCTAGCGTGAGAAGACTTTTTTCTATGATTTTTCAGTTTCGTATGTTTATGACGTCACGGTGGGCTGGGGGGTCCCGCCCAGGAGGGAGGTGCGCGTGACGTCATAAACATTCGAAACTTTGAAAAATCATAGAAAAAGATCTACTCATCCAAAATGAGAACGGCTGGTCTCAAAATTCTCAGGATGAGGTCTACTTTCGATTAAAAATTAAAAAAAAAAATCAGGCGCACCCTCCACTTAAATGTTCATCTCAATGTCTTATTGTTTACTAACTAGTTATTTTCCTAGTTAGTTACTCTCGCGGTAAATACATTTGTTGGAAGTTTCTAGAAGTCTACGTTTCCTCATATCCTCCTCAATAGAGCAACTTTTTTCATTTATCAAATTTTTCATCTATCAACGTTCAGAGGCGGCTAGATGTATCTCATGGTTACAGGCAAGATATCAACAGTTTTTTGAAAAGCTGACTTTTTAGAAAAATGTCAAAACGGTTAAACAAGACTAACCACCAACCCTAACTCCACCAACATTAACTAGGCGACCTTTCATAATTTTCTGATGTGAATCAAAAACATCGTTGAATCAAAATGTGAGATCGATATTGATACCGTGGACTGGGGTGATACTGATATGCTGGGGTGATACTGATCAACAAGCCTTTTTTTATTTGCATGTGATTGCAGCGCTCCACACAGTCCTAAATGGAAAGTTAGGCCGTGTTTGTGTTCGTAACAATGTCTTCTCTGTAGCGATATCGTTCCCGCCCGATAATCTAGGTTACCATGGTAGCTGATAAGGAAATAAACAAATCTCAAAATCGGGCCCAGCTGACATTGTGATTGTAACTTCTGTTGTACCGGTGTCGGGTGTTGTGCGGTGAAGTTCTAGCGAAAAGATTTTGTTTCTACTAGAGAAAAGCATGAAATATCTGCAATTAGTTAGTTTTTTCCGTGTTACTACAGTTGGTGATCTGTTAAAAACGAAAAAAAAAATGTCAGGGGGTGATAGTGATCACGGCCGAAATGCCCCGAAACTATCAAAAAGTGATTGGTCCATCATTGTTTTTTAGTAACAAGTGCTTTAAAATAAGTTGTTTCTTGTCAGTTACCAAGCATGTGCCACGAATGGTCTCATTATAATAATAAATACTGAAGAGCAGGGGCGGCTACTGATAGGAGCATAGGCGCATGTGCACCCCCATTCAATTAAAAAAAAAAAAAAAATTTCAAAGTTCGTTCCTCTTCGTTTGAAGAGTAAGTTGGCTAGTGACAGAAGACTCGATCGTAAGTACTGTGCTAGTTGAATCTACGCGTGAAAACTGTGGCGGGGAGCTCCCTCTTTTCTGACCAATCACACCCGTTTGGAGCATCACCTTGCCTCTGCACCATTTCTGGGGAAAGTGACGTCATCTTGACATCTTTCGAGGGAGGCAGGCACGTGAGATTGACCAATCAGAGAGCAGGACATTTTGTCGGCTTGAGCAGAATTGGTTCAATGCTCCCCCGTCAGAGAGCTCTGCAATCCGGATTTCCTTATAGAGAAATAAGTAAACAAACAAACCTGATGGGAATTCCGTTTTACGTTTTCGGTTGACTACCGTTTTGGTACACACCGTTTTGTTCAAAGTATTGTGATTATTTAGGAGTGTTGTAGGTACGATGAGTAGTTTACATTAAAATAAAGTAAACTATTTGCGTTTGTCGATTGTGGAAAAGTGCGAAATTCAAGAAACTGGCCGCCCTTTCCCGTCTCTCCTTGGACACCAGCAGACGTTGAAATTTAAAAACTGTGCAGATTCGTACCGTAAGTTTTAATGTCGACTATTATAAGAAGGTAGATTGGCTTTGTGGGTGTGAAGTGACTAACTGATAATTTTGCTTTGCTTGAATACTTTTTCCTACCAACCGAAATGAGGTTTGAGTTAAAGACGGCATAAGTGATCTCCCATTTAGCCGAAAAATTGAAAAACGCTTAGGCTGTCTCCCATAAGAACGCTCTGGTAGATTTGCGTATACTGGGTCGTCTAAATATAATGCAACAACTCGACAGAGCACATCGTCATAATCTGATACAAAAAAAAAAGAGAAAAAAAACGAAATGGTTAAGAAAAATAGGTATATTTTTTATCCCGAATCATTGATTGTATCAAGTTCCGTGGTGTTTTCAAGCTAGCCGTGCGTGGGCATGATGAGAGGGAAGATTCGTCGAATCTCGGAGTTTTCAAGGGGCTCGTTAATTTTTCTTCCGAATTGGACGATGTTTTGAATCGTCACGGGCAAATACACATTTCACCTATTGCAATTAAATGGATGAATTTCTTGGGTTTCGACCTTTGATGAGAGAGAACATGTTTCGTGTCTATTTACTACGTATTTAGTACCGTTTGCAATTTTAAGATGAAAAAGTTACCAAGATTTATCCCATTTGCATATCGTTGAAATTTCTATTTGGCAGAGAAAAGCACCTATTCTGTCCCTTCTCCATAGCCTCTCCTGATCTCTGTGCACCCCTTAAGTTTCGGGGCAGGAGCCGCCACTGCTGAAGAGGATATTACGAGTCTTGAATTTTGGCTATATTCTGATTTTTATAAGAGTTGGTTTTTATTAGTTTTTCAATAAAAATTGTTCTGAAATGAGTTGTTAGTAGTTTTGCTTCCTCACTACCGAAGGTAGGGAAGCTTTGTATTCGTGAAAGAAGTGAAAAAAAAAAATGTCCTCCTAAATCAAAATTTCCACTTGCTTTTTGCGTTTTAGAGCTTCCCGAACAATTTTGGTTCCGTGTCTGTCTGTCTGTCGGTCTGTCTATGGTCAATCCTTGTCCCGGGCAAAACTATACTAACGTGTGGTCCGATTTTGATGAAATTTTCAGGGATTGTGCGTGTTAGGTACTAGACGGTCCCCTATCAATTTCAGCACCTTCGGACCAATAGGAGCGAGTGCGCATGCGCAAACGTGAATTTCCTGGAACCTCGGTTTCTCATGAACCGATTTTGCTCAAATTTGGAGGTTAGTTAGGGACTAACTTCTAAGAGACACCCTATAAGTTTCAATCAAATTGGTCAAGCAATAGCCGCTGCGCATGCGCGAACTTTAAATTTATTGTTACAACCAAAACTCCGCAACTATTCAACCAATTTCGATGAAATTTTCAGGGATTGTGTGGTTTAGGTCCTAGACGGTGGACCGCTAAATAAAATTCTACGTTGAAATTACAAAATATTATAAACTATAATACCTTATAAAAATTATAAAAATATTATAAACATTAATACCTGCAACCCTATCCCGCATATTATCGCCAATATTTTGGTATTCAATAACTCTTTGAATCATAATTTTTTCGCCAACTGATTCTATACGTCCATGTTACAATGAGTGAGGAAGCTATACTGCCCACCCAACTTGGCAGACGTTTTTTTTACCTCAGGGTACTGAAAAACAATTTTTTCTCTTCGACAGTGATCAGTACCACCCCATAGACACTCCGAAAGCGTTTTGTTCGATTTTAAATTAGTGATCACTATCACCCCCTATGTGTGTGTGGGGGGGGGGGGGGGTGATACTGATCAATTTAATTTTTTTTAAATGAGCTTTAATTCATCGAAATTTCAAAGTTTGATATAGGATACTGTTCATAAGATGTGGGAGAATCTAAACTATTTTTTTTTCAGATTTTTTGAATTATTACACTGGTAGTTTTCAAGGAAAAACTGTAGAAATTGATCACTATCACCCCAGTCTACGATACCAGCATTTTTGGCTTACGTTAGGGTCAACACCAATCGCTTAAATCAATCGAGTAGAATTTCAGCACCAAGTCATCAAGCGGTTATTTCAACTCTTCAATTGAATCAATTAACTCGCTAAAAAATAGTAACCCACGTTTTTCTAACATGTGGAGGAAGATGAGCGATACACTACACAATACTCAACACTCTAATATATATAATTAAAACATTATGCACATAAAAGTTAGATAATTGACAGGGTAAGTACTATGATCACTGTATGGAGTTTTAAGGAAACGTGTGGTAACAATGATTTTAAAAACACTTCAATTAAAAAAACGTCCTGATACGGAGCAATAATAAAATATACAATGATAAAAATAACAACTCTCCCATGAAACATAGGGACTTCAAAGGCACAGTCCTAATCGTAATCAGGAGAAAACCGCTCATAGTGGGGTCCCGATTGGGACTCGTCACTACTGGCGCTCCCGGGGTAAGGAGATGAACAACGGCGATCGGGTCGGTGACGTTCGTGGTACCGATTGTGCTCGTCATGACGGTCATGGTGGTGTACGTGCTGAACTCTATCATGGTGGTGGCACTGACCTCCACTATCATTTCCATGCGGATTCACATGGTGATGGTGCAAATCTTCGGTAAATTGCCTTCTATCCCGATGATTACGTGGCTCGACGTTACGTTCAACAGGGGTCCTGCTGTGGATGTGGGCCCGAGGAAGAATGTTCCTCCCCTTCGAATCACTGCCAGGCATTCTCAACATTACTTTACCCATCGTGGGATCGTACCGGGGTCTACGCATTCCAGGACCCAGAATCGCTGAATTTGGTGGCTGGGTTGGAGCCCGAATCGCTTGGTTTCTGCCATCATTACCAGGTGAATTGTCTGAAATTGGCAGAAATCGCTGAGCAGCTCCTAGATGCCTTGAGTTTCCCTCTTCCTTTTCACTGCCAGCATTGGAGATTACCTTTTCTGGCGCCTTATCTGGTCGATGTTGAACAGTAGAGGCATTATGTGTGGAGTCATTAGCAGAACCTGGATGCCTCGAGTTTCCCTCTTCCTTTTCACTGCCAGCATTGGAGAGTACCTTTTCTGGCGTCTTATCTGGTCGATGTTGGACAGTAGAGGCATTATCTGTGGAGTCATTAGTAGAACCTATATGCCTTGAGTTCCCCTCTTCCTTTTCACTGCCAGCATTGGAGATTACCTTTTCTGGTCGATGTTGAACAGTAGAGGCATTATGTGTGGAGTCATTAGCAGAACCTGGATGCCTCGAGTTTCCCTCTTCCTTTTCACTGCCAGCATTGGAGAGTACCTTTTCTGGCGCCTTATCTGGTCGATGTTGAACAGTAGAGGCATTATGTGTGGAGTCATTAGCAGAACCTGGATGCCTCGAGTTTCCCTCTTCCTTTTCACTGCCAGCATTGGAGAGTACCTTTTCTGGCGTCTTATCTGGTCGATGTTGTACAGGAGAGGCATTATGTGTGGAGTCATTAGCAGAACCTAGATGCCTCGAGTTTCCCTCTTCCTTTTCACCACCAGCATTGGACAGTACCTTTTCTGGCGTCATATTTGGTCGCTGTTGTTGAACAGTAAAGAGAGAGGCAGTATCTGCGGAGTCATTAGCAGAACCTAGATGCCTTGAGTTTGCCTCTTCCTTTTCACTGCCGCCATTGGATTGGCATTCCTCCTTTCCTGATGACAGATCCGATCGCGTAGGTGGAGTTGGGTCAGATGCAATAAGATGCTGTGATGTATCCAGGGGATCTGGACCATCCTCTTTCTTTGTCTTGGGTCCTCTTTGTACATGCTCACTGCCAGCTTTCGAATTACTTTTCACCTCTACTGTTTCCTTACTTCTCACAACAAACTTAACCTTAGGAATACTACCAACTGGTGTAGCAGGTGGGTATTGGGCAACTGACCTCATTTTAATTCGTTTGGCATCATGGAAAGCTCTTAAATGCCTTGATTGAGCCTCTTGTTTCTCAGTGACGCCATTTGATGGACATTTCTCATTTCCTAACAACGGATCCGATTGCCTAGGCGGAGTTGGGTCAGTTGTGATATGATGTGATATATCCTGGGGATCTGGACCTTCCCTTGCCTTGGGTCCTTCTTTACGCTCACCTCCTGCATTCGAAGCATTTTGAACCCTGGTTGTTTCCTTGCTACTGCGTACGACAAATATTGGCTTCTGAGCGCTACCTGCTTGTGAATCATGAGAGTCTTGGGCAACTGGCTCGATTGGTATTCTCACCTCGATTGGTTGCTTACCAACACTCCTTTTAGAGGCAGTATTTTTGGGTGGCTTCCAAATCTCCACCACAGGTTGGTGGTTCACAATCTGCACAAATTCAGGTAAGCACTTCACTAACTTGGATTTGCCAGGAATGAGGGGATAGTCATTTGAAATTTTTAAAGGTCTGTCGGCTGACTCAACCATACTAGGCTTTGCAATTTCTTCAACAGTATGCCTGTTCATTTGATTGTCGACATTCTTCCTCAAATAAGCTACTTCAGGTGAGGAAGTGGATGGAACTTTGATTTTGTCAGTCTTTGCCCTAGAGTACACGACCAGGGTTCTAGCAGGATTCACTGGCTTGCCTCCTGACACGGCTTTGTTGACGGTGCAAACTGAAGACTCTTCTGCAGTTGACGATTCATGGGTATTTTCATCTTCCCTGATCACATCTTTACTACAATTGGTAGAATTTTCACAATCCGCTCCTGTGAGATCAACCACGTCCATAGTGTCCTGAGATAGCGTCGACTTTACTTCAGACGAAGTTTCATTGATCTTCTTACTAGCCCTCTTGTACTGGTTGACGTACACTTTACGCGTATGAGCATGCACTGCTGAATCTCCCATTCTGTTCATAGTTCTAGTGTCATTAGTCACCACCGTAGGTTTTGGATTACGAATAGACGCAACACCAGATTCGATAAGCTTTTTATAGTAATATATTGCTCTCCAATTTCGCTTGTCTTCACATTTACCATGAATTAAATTTACATCATCAGCTCCGGTGAGATCGACCTCCTCCACAGTTTTCGGACATACTACAGACTCAATTGAAGACGAGGAAGATTCGTTAATCTTCACATTTAATCTCTCATGGTGCTTCATCTTAGTTTCATTAGAGCTCGCCACTGAAGCTCCTTTGTCACCCTTGGTACCAGGATCATCAACCACAACCTGAGGTTTGGGATGAATCGCTGACTCCATTTTAGTTGGAGATTTGTGAATATTTACATCTATACTTCTCGTAGATGGCGTGGTCGAAACTTCTCGAGTGGTGTGTAATGATGTATCTTTGGTTCCAGAGTTATTGACCACCATTGGGTTTTGTGGGCTATCCGTCTCGAATCCTGATGAGGATTCTATCTTTTTGGAACATGGCTTGGTCGAAACATCACTAATAGGATTGGGTGAGTCAATCCCTTCCACCAAACGCATCGTTGCCACTGAGCACTCTTCGGCCAGTAATTCAGTAATGAAGGATTCGGCGTGATCGTCCTGAGCTTCAGGTACTGATGAGAGGACAGTTTCGAACTCAAACTGATCCTGTGGCGCTTCAAGTAGTGACCTAGAACTTTCACCACTTTCAGTTTCCTGATGGACGGGTTTCAGTTTGGTGGGCGATTTCCGAGGTTCGTCGTCCACCTTGGGGCTACATTCGCAATAATTCTTCGGTAGTGGTGGGACCTCTTCAGGTTTGTTGGGACCCGAAGAGGGAAGCGGTTGCTGTGAAGGCTCTTTGGCAGCAATAACAAATGGTGGTAATGGCTTGTGGTACACGTCGTTTTGAACAAGTGCAGACGGGCCCGCCTGTTCAACATCAGTAGCTCGTTGACTGGTTTCTGAACTGGAAGGAGAGTTTCCGTGGAAATTATATTGGTCTTTAGGAGTAGGAACCCAATCTGTTCCATTTCCCTTAGGTCTAACCAAGTTTCGACTTTTCTTTTGTTGACTGGCAACTTGACGAGACTCAGTCGAACTAATAGGATTTCGAGGGATTTTAAACATCAAGTCCTCGGTAGGCAGTAACGGTGTCTTGAGCTTAGGATGCTGTTTTTCCACATGTTGCTTGAGCTGCTCAACTTCGCTATAGAACATTCCACACTGCAGACACTGAAATAAGAGATGCCTACGTGTATGCTCCCTTAACAATTCTTCGTTTTCACAGAACTGACCACAAACTCTACAAGTGTGTTTATTCGAGTCCACCTTGAATGTTTCCAAGAACGACCTTGGAATCAATAAATTACGAACCAAGTATTCTTCAACATTCAGGTTATCAGGATCTACTTCCTCAGAACGTTTTGGTACAGTCCTCCTTCTGGGCTTCTTAGTTTTCTGCACACCTGTAACATAAATTGTCAAATTCAGTCTATGAAACAGAAAAACTCAAAATAATTAAAATTAGATGGAACTGATCTCATTTCATGAACATACGGTTTAACAAGAAACAAATCAGAGTAAAATTTTAAGCAGTTGAAACTTAACCGTAGTTGTTATGAAACTCCTCCAGTTGTGTTGTCAAGTTTGTTATTGATTTTTTCCACGTGTTTTGGCCCCATACAATTTTGAATTATAAATGTTTTGATCACCGCAAAGTGCGAGAAATATCATTTTTTCTTCGTAGAAAAAGATATTTATCTGACAATAGATAGGAGTGAACAGAGACCAAGATAATAGATAGGAGTGTAAAAAGTTATAAAAGTAGAAAACATAATAGAGAGAGACAATTAGAAGAAGAATCCTCCATCATTTTCAACAGTAGCTTTCAACGGAGAGCTTGAACAAATACATAAGACGAAAATTTGGAAACTCTGTCCATCGACGCCAAATTGATTTTCTGAACAGGAACACCCGTATCTGTTGCAGATCCCTATTTCTATGGAATTTGAAGACAAATCGACCTCAACACGAATATTCTGGGTGCAGCATTTTTGGTGAAAATATACCCACATGGATTTTGAAAAAAAGAGAGGAACTTGAATATATTTCAGTGAAATTTCTTTGATGTTCAGGATTCATCTCAAAATTGTGATTGCGAATCGAAGAATTGTAATCGCCTCGTGATTTCTCCCAATACAAAGATGGGCGAATTCTTATTCATAAATACGACTATGAATACAAATCATATATGCGACTTTATAATTATGAATACGAATACAATCGTACTCACACTTCGAATACGATTTTCCCCCGTATTCGTATTTTTAATACGATTTCATGATTTTTTCTATGATTCCCCCAGAAATCGATTTTTTTTTTTACGATTTTCCCTGAAAATCATCCTTTTTTAATGATTTTCTCCCGAACTCTGGACATATTTCTAACCTAACATTGTCAAAATAATCAATCAAAATTCGAAACGCTCATAAATTCTTATAGGATTTTTCACGCAGAATCGAATGAGACCAACCCCAGGTCGCTACGGCAAACCGTATAGAAACTACGACGACATTTCCGCAGAAACTCGTATTTTTTTTTTTTTTTTTACAATTTGCACTAAAAATAATAAAAAAATTATGATTTTTACCGCAATTTTGGTCGTATTTATTCCCTAAAATTGCCAAAATAATCAATCAAAATTCGAAACGCTAAAAAATTCTTATAGGATTTTTCACGGAGAATCGAATGAGACCAACCCCAGGTCGCTACGACCAACTGAATAGAAAGTACGACAAAATTTCCGCAGAAAATCGTATCTTTTTAAACGATTAGCAGGGGAAATCATTAAAAAATTATGATTTTTACCGGATATTTCGTCGTACTTTCTATTCAGTTGGTCGTAGCGACCTGGGGTTGGTCTCATTCGATTCTGCGTGAAAAATCCTATAAGAGGTGAGCGTTTCGAATTTCGATTGATTATTTTGAACATTTTAGGTTAGAAATATGTCCAGAGTTCGGGAGAAAATCATTTTAACAAAGTATGATTTTCAGGGAAAATCGTTTTAAAAAATTCGATTTTTAAGGAAATCATAGAAAAAATCATGAAATCGTATTCAAAATACGAATACGGGGGAAAATCGTAATCGAAGTGTGAATACGAATGTATTCGTATTCATAATCATAAAGTCGCAGATATATTTGTATTCATAATCGTATTTATGAATAAGAATTCGCCCATCTCTGACAGGGACCACAATGAACGCGAGGTGACTTGGAAAAGAAGTCTTCTAGATTTCGGCACGTTTTCGGGTACCCACTAAAAAAACCCAGGTGATTTTTACATGAAATTTCATAGTACGACTCGAATTGGACTTTCAACTTTCATTATTTAGAATATATGAAGGGCACAGGCGAAAAACCCCATCATCGCGATTTTAGTCGAAAATAAGTTAGCAACGCTAGGATGGAGTGGGGCAATTGCGACCCAAAATGTCAATAGTTCAACTTTGATCCTCTGTAACTTTCCTTTGAAAACGCTTTTTTCACTTTTTTTGTTTTAATGAGTAGCTTATTTTACGTAGATTACGATGCACTCTTCAAATTGTACAAAAGATTTACTTCTCATGGTCCAAACTGTGTTTTTAAAAATTCCGACCGACTTCCGCATTTGCCCCACTAATCGGGGCAAACGCGGAAACGGCCTGCGAATCCCATAAAAACCTTTAGTTACATTAATGGGGTAAATGCACACAAAGCCCATTTCAATACGAACAGAACGCTATATTTAATTTTTTTCTCCTCCACTTTTTATGACCAAAATGAACTTTCCTGCGCCAACTGGTACGCACTTCATCTTTCAAATGACTCTTGAGTGAATAATTTTCACTTGAGGCCTGATTTCGAAAGTGGTGCTCAAATGGCGCCATTTTCAAAACCATTTCCGCATTTGCCCCATTTCCACATTTACCCCACTCCACCCTACCTGTATTGTGAGGTGTACCGGTAAAAAAAAACACCTTTATCGCCGTCTAAAGACAGATTGTAGTTACGCTATACCAGGGAAAAATCGCTTCAATGAATGCGCGTATGGGGAAGAAACCCACGAGTCCCACCACGCGTCCACACTTGCAACATTCGGGCGCTCCGATCCTCCGATCCGAACAACTCAACGAAATCTCACCAAACATCGCAGCGCTCCTCAGTCATGGCATCTCAACTCTAAGTGGCCGCAGCTGCTTATATAGTGATGGATTCCATTTTTAAAAAGAAGAATAGAAAATCGCGTCGGTGGCCCACTAAGTTCTATTTAAATCTTGAAATCAACCTAATACACGAGAATGAAGTCAACACGAATGTACCTACCGAACTGTAATACTATTAAAGAAAGTTTTTTGATCTTGTCTACAAACAATCCATTTAATGATTTAACTTTTTTAATCTACAAAAAATATAGTGGTCATTTATCTAATCTTCCAGTCATGCAGTGTGTACTAAAGTGCAAATTTAAAAAAAATAATGTTGAGAATTTAGAACATTTGACAGGAAATTCGGAAATTAACAGCGCTTTGAGCTAGTTCAATTCTTTTCGAATTTAGGGAAAGATTATTTTTAGAGATAGATAGCCAGGCAGCCCTAAAGGCCATTGCAGCCTACTCAATAACATCAAGGCTAACCTGAGATTGTCTGGACTCCCTGAAGGCTGGGGTTTGGGGCAATAAGTTAACTTTGCTCTGGGTCCCTTGGCCATGAAGGAGTAGATGACAATGAAGAAGCCGATCGACTCGCTAAGCAGGGATCGGAATCCCAATGTTTTGGTCCTGAACCACTACTCGGGGTTACCAAGAGCTTCATTACTCAACAGGTCCAAAAATGGGAGGATAGCAAGAGAGTTGCGTACTGGCGCAACACTCCAAAGCAGAGGCAAGCCAAGCAGCTAATCACCATCTCTAAAAAAAGAGCGAAAGCTCTGCTGTCGCTAAGGAGGAAGGACCTTCGCACCATTGTGGGTCTCCTGACTGGCCATTGCCCCCTGAGATACCATCTCAACAACATGGGCAAGGCCAGGACAGTTGAATGTCGGCTCTGCTGCGAAGAAGTCGAAACATCAGAACACATCCTCTTTGAGTGTCCTGCTGTGGCATCTACCAGATTCCGGCATTTCGGTAAGGGTACTCTTGTCCCGGCCGAAATTGCTCGGGAAGCGCCCGAAAAACATCTTCACTTTGTGAAAGAAGAGGTTTTCAAACGGGCACTTAAGTGAAAAAGGGAATCCTGTCACAATAGATCAAACTTATGGTCTCCGTGACTAAGAGCTTGCCCCGTCCCAGTAAATAAAAAAAAAATCGGAAATTAACAGCGCTTTGAGCTAGTTCAATTCTTTTCAAATTAAGAGACAGATTTTACTTTTTCCA
Organism: Apolygus lucorum; assembly: GCA_009739505.2. Lineage (NCBI taxonomy): Eukaryota > Metazoa > Arthropoda > Insecta > Hemiptera > Miridae > Apolygus > Apolygus lucorum. Next base: position 15,680,119 of record CM019167.2, read on the forward strand.
GTGCCCATGCTCCTTGATATTTTCGCCTTCTCCCTGCGCACTCCTGATGATAGGCTTTCCAATTTTGTTCTTACTTCTTCCACTGGTTTTCCAACTTTCTTGGAAAGCTCTTCCCAGGCGTCCCGCTTCCTAACTTTATTGAAATATTGGGGGTTTTTAGAGTCCCAAAACAACCCTCTTGCCTTGCAATCATCAATCAATGAAAAAGTTTGTAGCTTTGTCCACTCCATTGTGACAGCAAATGCAGAGTGAGGAAATGAAAAATGAAAAAGTCCACACTAGGCTCACCCCGCTCCGATCATTCCTTTGATGCAAGATGAGAAACCGCCAACGGAGCGATCGGACTGCGCTTCATTCCTTCGAAGTTTCGCCGCCCCGATCCTGCCACAGGATCGGAGCAAGGTTCGGAGCGGCCGAATGTTGCAAGTGTGGACGCGGCTTTACGTGGGTGATTCCTTAACTACAGGCAAATTCGCGTCCAACACCTGTGAAATTGCATCCTCTAGACCTACAACGTTGATTTTTTTCCCCAACTGTAGGTTCTGATGAGCTCTTCAATACCCTCTAGAATTATATTGGATATTTGGTTTTTTAACGTTCCAACTCGTAAGCTACAAATGCCTCTTCACATTGTCGTGGTTCGTCTATAAGTTTAATTCTCAACTTTTCAGTCGATTTTCAATCATATAAATTTTTTTATTCATGTAATTTTCTTCTGAATTGAAGTTGAGAATTTAACATCTCAGAACGAGCCTTCTTTAACCCATTAAAGCCCGAAACTTTTTTTTCTGCCTATATTTTTAAATTAAATCTGATATTCCGACTCAAAATAGTCTTAAGAACACGGGGAAAATAATTTCAAACATCTGGTCAAATTTCATTTTTCGAATTTCTGATTTTTTTTTTCAAAACAGATTTTAGTAGATTGTCATGTTCTCACCCGATCTACTACGAACTTTCATGAAATATTGGATGCGGAATACGTCCCATATTAGTTAGTAACGCAATGTCACGATCATAATTCGTCAAAAAGTATCACTAAAGGGGGCATTAGACAAAGTATCGCCCTGATGATGACAACATGGGTACTTGTTAGTTCTTAAAACCTCTATCCAGGTCAAATACCCAGCCAGCTTGAAAATGACGCATCGTGCTATGTGAACATCCAATGAGCTATGTGCAACACCCACTTGGCAGATTACTTCGATTTACCGCGTATTCGGTAGAATTTATAATCGATAATTCTGATGAAATCCAATCAGGTCATTACCCAATCTAGTTGTAGATGAAGCTTCGTGCTATGTGCCACACCCTCATGGCTGGAGATTAAAAAGAAATTAATCACTATGATCAGACAGATCTGGAGAAAAGGATCCCAGGATCAAAGTCTTCTCAATGACTCAGGAAGGAGCCCAGCAGCCTCCAAACAGAAAGGCTCTCAATGTTGCCGTATGGCAACACTGGGCGGTAATAGGTTAATGAGCAAGTAAACTCTAGTCAACACTCATGTTCAATATAAAGCTGTCTAAACTTTTTTGAACATTGTCATGGCTAAAAAACAATCCTCTGCTGAGAGATATTTCGGATATTGAAGCTATTCTCGGAGTCGCCGACATAACCTATCAGTGACACGTGCCAGTCAGAGACAAAACAAACCTCGTGGAAGAAGGAATTCAGGTGCGTAGGTTTATTACTAATATTGTCGTGGTAGCCTCTAGTCCGGCAATTTTAATGACCAACATCCGATGTAGTGCATGGATTATATTGGTAACAATATAATCCAAAATGGTATCTACTAATTCATCGAACATCTGATCAAAATTCAAATTTAAGAGTTTCATGAAGACTTGAGGGATATGCAGGATCAAACTTACTCAACACTTGTGTTTCCGACTCTTGGATTGGCTGATCGACGTTCGAAACTCCATCTGAAACCGCATCAATTCGAAGAGGGGCGCTTCCTGATCTAGTTTCAGAGACCAACTCACCTGCAAAAGGAATTAGTGAAATCAGAATTTGGACCATGATGGACTGGAGAAACAGGAATTTCCGTTTCTTCTTATGCTGACATCATATTTCGAATTAGAGGTCGTGAAGAATGGTGAACTATTCCTAACTAGAAACTTCTGGAACAAAAACCTTTCGGTAATAAAGGCATTATGACGTCATATTTTGAATTAGCGATCGTAATATACCCCAATCCTTTGGATTTTGGGCCCAGTTGGGAACCACCTGACCCCAAGATGCTTGGAATAAGATGGTTGTAATATCATTTTCTGTCGAGTGCTATAGAGTTAGGTTGCCATGCTCATTCTCCCTGGTGGGAGGAACGTGATGTCACGTGACCCCAGCAAGTTGGCTCAAGAACCAAAAACGCGTTGTTTCGAGGTGCATCTACGAGGAGAATGCGATGGTACGGCCTGTGCGCTGCCCAGCGAAAGGGCGTACCTCGTTTCGGCACGATCTATTGTCCTGGAAAGGATTAATTACAACTCGTCTCGGCACACCGAGGCCCTCTCCACTGTGGACTCAGTTCGGCACGGTCAAGGCTCACTTTGTGACGAGACTGTACCTTACTCTTCCTGATGTGATTAACAGCCAACAGCTGATCATGTTTACCCCGACGCGTCAACGAGACGACGCGATTATCTGGTCAGTATTGCACAATGTCTTCCCGCATCAAAGTGATTGCCTCGAAACGTGCGATAGCTATCATAGTCGACAACAAATTCAAGTTCACCAAACTCCGAGTTCATCAATCGGGAAACGTAGTCTGGCGATGTGTTGCCAATAATAAATCGTGCCCGACGTATGTGACCACAGATAGCCGTATGACGATTATTGTCAAGGAATCGGGGGACCACGTACACAAAAGCATGTTGTAGTTCAGAAAAATCAATGGGATGACAAAACTTCGGGAGGAGTATACCACTTCAAGTGAGAATGGGTATTGGCTGAGATCATTTTTCGGACTATCGTTTATCCAGCCAACCGATGTCGAACCAGTGTTCACTGAACTTATATGTATCGCTCCGCGAGACGATGAAACTCCAAGAAAACCAGGTGAACCAGATGACTACTTGAAATTTGCAGACTACATTTTTGATAATAACATCTCTGATGATGCTAAGTTCCCTCCCGAAATATGGGCATCTGAAAACGACACGGAGCCACGGACGACGAACGGTGCTGAGTCGTTTCATGCACACTACAACGCTCAATTTTATAACACTCACCCGTGTGTTAACCGTGTTCTCTTCGTATTGAAAGAAATTCAGATCGAGACTTACATTAAAATTCGAAACGAGCTAGTTCCCAGACCACTGTCCCCAGCCTCAAAAGAAAGGCAGCGAAAAATTCGGGAATTGAGGGTTCTCTTTCACCAAAGTCAAATAACCCCGAAGAACTTCGTGATGAAGATGGGTCAAAAAAAGAAACCAGTTCGGTTGGTGGTGCAATAGCGCAGATATTAACACGACACGGACGACGAGTGCATCAATGAATGTGTCCGAGATTTTGATGACTAAGTGTCTTATGATTATACATGATAATGAATTATTGTGATTAATATATTTATTTTTGGCACTGCAATAAAAGTTAAAGTGCAACCTCATCTTAGCTCAGTTTGACCAACACGTTTTTCTGCCCATGGTTTCTATGAGTATGTTATGAGAGTTTGGACGGTGTACAGTCACGTTAGACATATTTTGGGAGTGTGCCGAATGGAGTTGTATTTTCCGGGAGCTGAGGTGTGCCGAAACGTCGACTGTGCCGAATTGAAGACCACCGCCAGCGAAAAACACTGGAGCTCAAAATCTAGGATTCGCTAGTTCTCTCTTGTCAGTCATGTGACGAGATAAAGCTCGAGATAAAGCATTCGTCAGTTTTCATCAATGTATGATCAGCCCCAATGATGTTAATTCACCACTAATGTATGACGTTTACGCGGAATCTAACGAATTATATGGCTCTTAAAAAATTTCACTTCCAAAACCACTTCAAAACCGAAGAAAAAATTCATAAAAATTTCTCGATAAAAGAGAAGTGGTAGGGTACCCAATTCTGCGTTGATTGACCCCCTCAAATGCATCAAATTGCGATGAAAAATTAAGCCTTGAATTAAGAATCTTGAAACCAAGGCGAGATTTTGTTATGGACGCGGGCTTGTAGTTGTAATGTGTTCTTCGACGCTTTAGATTTCTTAATAACAATACCTTTGGGAGATCAAGAGGTGAATGAAATGACGAGCAATTTGAGAAGCAGAACCATAAAGAGCTAAATTAAAACAGACAAAAAATTCCTAGTAAAAGAAAACAGCGAACGAACAAAAAAAGCGGCTAAAGCATGTTCCATGCTTCTTGAATTTTAGCCGAAGGCTCTAATTAGCAACCATCCGGGGGTCCGAGTTTTACCTTTCAACAATGAAAAGCCGTAGCGAAACCGCCCGCAACTGTTGTACAGACGATATTTCATCACTCCCAGTATGACGGAAATAAACAGTTGCTCACATAAAATCGTGTTTACATCCAAACTGTATGCTTCTTGTGGGGAAAGAAGTAGATATGCATTCTGAATAATTTCGCGAAAGTATCATTTGAAAACGTTGAAAAATGAAAATGTCACAGCTGAAAGTCTGCCAAGTGGGTGTGGCACATAGCTTCCTCGTATCCATAAACCGATTGTATAGATGATCCGATGCATAGTAATTGATCTCAAAACATCAAAACACCAAAACAAGTTAATCTGTAATATCCCTGAAAATTTCACTGAAATCGGATGGAAAATGTGGAAGTTATGGCCGTTACAAGGAAATTCACGTTTGCGCATGCGCAGTGGCTACTATCAGTCCGAAGACGGTGATTTTCATAGGGGACCATCTAAATACTAATCTGTAACATCCCTGAAAATTTCATTGAAATCAAATCGAAAATGTAGAAGTTATGGCCGTTACAGGGAATTCAAGCTTGCACATGCGCAGTCGCTTCTATCGGTCTGAGGATGATGATTTTCATAGGGGACCGTCTACACACCAACCCGCACAATCCCTGAAAATTTCATAGAAATCGGACAATAACTTCGTATAGTTATGCGCGTTACAAGGAATTCATGACAGACAGACACGGAACCAAAATTTTTCAGGGAGGTTAAACGCAAAACGCGAGTGGAAATTTTGATTATGGAGAACTTTTTTTTCGTCCTTGAAAAGTGAAAAAAAAAACTTTTTTTCCGCTACCTTGGTAGACTCGGAAGCAATAAGCCTTGAATTAAGGATCTTGAAACCTAGGCGAGATTTTGTTATGGACGCGGGCTTGTAGTTTTAATGTGTTCTTCGACGCTTTAGATGTTTTCGATTTCTTAATAATAACTTGGGGAGATCAAGAGGTGAATGAAATGACGAGCAATTTGAAAAATGAAGAGCTAAATTAAAAAAAAAAAAAAAAAAAAACAGACAAAAAATGCGTAGTAAAAGGAAACAGAGAACGAACAAATCACGGCTAAAGCATGTTCCATGCTTCTTGAATTTTAGCCGAAGGCTCTAAGCAGTGACCATCCGGGGGTCCAGGGGGCTTGCCCCCTGGCGAGGCTCGAGTTTTACCTTTCAACAATGAAAGGCCGTGGCAAGACCGCAACTGTTGTACACACGATATTTCAACAGGAATAAACAGTTGCTCGCATAAAATCGTGTGTTTACATCCAAACTGTATGCTTCTTGTGGGGAAAGAAGTAGATATGCATTCTGAATAATTTCGCGAAAGTATCATTTGAAAACGTTGAAAAATGAAAATGCCACAGCTAAAAAAACTTTGCTTGTTTTTCTCGAAAAATGAATTTCTCGATAGACGCTATGGCTTTTCTACTTAGGATGGCAGTACAGAAATCAATATCGAAAAGATTAGCAATAGAACTTACTCGAAGAACCGTCGTCTGAATCACTGATAAATCCAAGCACTTCATCAACTATCACAGGTTCTGGCAGTTGAACTGTAACAGGAATTTCTTCACTCGGCTGATTCGGTTTCTCAATTGTTTTTCTCCTAGTAGAACTTCCTGTAGAACAAAATGGGGGAAACCATTAATGCAAACTGATAGTAATTTAATATTCTACAAGCACTTATTCCTACAACCCCATAATGGTTCTCTTAGACTATAAGACTTGAAGAATGTCATGAGTATTCCCACCCACAATGAGGAATTTCACCGATTTCTGTTTGCATTTTTCCTGAATAGTTAATGGTGTGGGATAGATGAAAATCGGGCTGATCTCGGAAAATAAGTCTCCTGTTATTTTTGGGAGACAGTCGAAATTTTCAATTTCAAAACTAACCGGGAAAACAGACGTCCAGCGGGAACGCTCGCTGATTGGGCTGTTCGGATCGCCGTCTCCTCCCAGTGTTGCCCATTGGGACGACAAAATCGTGTTTTCTAAGAGAAAAGTTATCAAACAATAACAGAGGAAACCTAATTTTCCCCATCTCGCTTTTTCTATTTTTTTCTTCAGTTTTTCGATTTTGAACTTTACTGTTTCATGAAATTTTGCATCTGGGGACTACAGATTTCTCGATCTCAGGGCTTCAAGCGGCCATCAATGAACTATTCCAGCATGACGTCATTTTCCTGGTTTTTTTAAACATTCGTATTTCTACACTGTTTTGTTTATTCGTAAATTAGGAAGTTCGGACTGAAAGTTTGCCTTAGGGAGTTTTAAGAGGTGCTGAATCCGATTTTGGGGTCAGAAAATAGGAAATTCCGACATGGTGAAATTCCTCATTTCTAGAGCATTGCATGAGTAAAGTTATGATGGATGGCATCTTCTTATGATTCTCAAAGAAAGAATGACGCCAGTGGCGGTCCATAAGTTTCAACGAATTTTCTTCGAATGTAATACTTTTTTTCAATCTGAAAAAACGAATGTGCTCAGAATGTTGAATTTCGGTGGGTCGGAAATTCCGGGTTTCGACCTCAAATTTGGATTCAGCACCCTTGAAAACCTACATACTCCAACTTTAAGCCCAATGATACTATAACATGTGGTAGAAAAATTAATTAAAGAGATCACACGTTTGAAAACGCTGCAAATTATTACACATCGGTTTATTATTTTTATATAGATCACTCGTCTACAAAATCACCAACCATCCAATATGAAGAGAAGAATTAAAAAAAAAAAAAAATCAGAAAAAAAAAATCAAAATCACCAACCATCGATCGCATTTCGGTCAGCTCTAATTTGAACGGAGATTAGGCCTGTTTTGCGATTCACACTCGTGTTTTGATTTATATATATATATATATATATATATATATATATATATATATATTTCAATATAAACCCTTAAATTTTCGTAGGGAGCGAACGGTTTGTCCTACAGAGCTCCGCGTGGTCACTAAAAATTCTATAGAATCTTAAATTGAAGGAAAAACAATACCTTTATATCAAAAATTTTTGAGTTAGGGCGTTTTCAAAATTTCAAAATTGATTTTGGAACCCTTAGGAGTGACCTACATCAACCAAAAGCTTCGGGGCACAACTAGACCCCAAATGGAGCCTACATACCAAATTTCATCAAAATCGGTCAATGCTAAGTGGCAAAAGTGCCGCGTACGGCGTACGGACGGCCAAATTTTTATTCGATTTTTGGATTCTACGTACCTTGAAACGTAAACCATCAAATTTTGAGGGGGTGTTGAATTTTTTTTCTTGGTCGATTCCAAAGGTTCATTATTGAAAATAATAAACCAAAAAAGGCGGGCCGCCATAAATGCACACACACTACGCCGTGTGAGTAGTATTTTGTAGTATCCAAGAGGTCCCCCAAGGGTTTCATCTCTTCTCTGTGCATGGATACTTTTTTCAAAGACAGTTGGCTAGCTACGTCACACCATTCAAATCTTGAACTTTCCATAGCTTCTCTGACTTTTAAAAAACATTTTCTCGACGAACAGACCCGATTACCATTATTCCTGAGCCATACTCTTTTGAAAAAAAAAAATTTAAATTGACTGAAATACCCTATTGATGAGTGAACGTGCCTGAATGCAATTTTCTGAGATTTCACTTCCAGTTTGATGAAATGTTGTAACTGTCACTTATAAGTACTGAGGGGTCCATTACCGAGAGCATTCAACCATCTCCACAGAATCAAACAGTACTTGGCGACAGTTTTTAGAAAATCAAATAATCTTGGTTGAAAGGGAAATCAATTGATCAGAGGTAGAAGAGTCTGCTTGAAGGTGGCAAGTGGGGTGAAAGTGCTAAGCTTCGGAAAATAGATGTTTTCGTCGAATGAATACGCTAATTGGTTGAGTATTGAGGACTGAGGATCATAACATAAGATGGTTGACAAAGTATTACCCAATTGAAAGGAACTAAGTGCAAAGAAAGCACATCCTCGACCTCTAGTAGTGAAGGGTACTACCTCCACACTAAAGGTGCCTTCACTAGGTCGACAGCGCGACGCGAAAATCTTGAGCTTCCACTGCGGATAACATTTTTCATCCCGTCGTTTTGCCAGTCCCGAGGTAAAACAAAGTCTGCCACGTGGGTGTGGCACATAGCTTCCTCGTATCTATATCCCAATTATATAGATGACCCGATGCATAGTAGTTAATCTCAAAACATTAATCTCTAAGTACCTTCCACTACCCTCATAGGGGACCATCTACACGCTAATCTAGTCAATCGTAGAAAATTTCATCAAATTCGGATGAAAAATGTAAATGTCATGGCTGTTACAAGGATTTTACATTTACGCATGCGCAGAGGCTTCTGTAAATTTTAAGGCCTTGATTTTCATTTCATTCCATCTACAACCCAATCCGCGTATCCCTAAAAATGTCATCGAAATCGGGTAGAAAATGTGGAAATTATGGCCGTTACAAGGAAATTCACGTTTGCGCATGCGCAGTGGCTACGATCAGTCTGAAGGTGATGATTTTCATAGGGGACCGTCTACACACCAACCCGCACAATCCCAGGAAATTTCATGGAAATCGGACAATAACTTCGTATAGTTATGCGCGTTACAAGGAATTCATGACAGACGGACAGACAGACAGACACACAGACAGACACGGAACCAAAATTGTTCAGAATGGTCTAAAACGCAAAACGCGAGTGAAAATTTTGATTTTGGAGAACTTTTTTTTTCGTAATTGAAAAGTGAAAACAAAGCTTCCGCTACCTTGGTAGACTCGGAAGCGAAAAGGCTGCCAAGTGGGTGTAGCACGTAGCTTCCTCGTATCCATAACCCTATTATACAGATGATCCGATGCATTCTAGTTAATCTCAAAACATCAATCTCCGAGTACCTTTCAACCCCACCCCACCACCCTTTCACTACCCATTTGTTTTCATTGCACTACCCTTTCAATTTGGGGGGCAATGATTTTCATAGGGGGCCATCTACATACCAACCCGCACAATCCCAGGAAATTTCATGGAAATCGGACAATAACTTCGTATAGTTATGCGCGTTACAAGGAATTCATGACAGACGGACAGACAGACAGACACACAGACAGACACGGAACCAAAATTGTTCAGAATGGTCTAAAACGCGAGTGAAAATTTTGATTTTGGAGAACTTTTTTTTTCGTAATTGAAAAGTGAAAACAAAGCTTCCGCTACCTTGGTAGACTCGGAAGCGAAAAGGCTGCCAAGTGGGTGTAGCACGTAGCTTCCTCGTATCCATAACCCTATTATACAGATGATCCGATGCATTCTAGTTAATCTCAAAACATCAATCTCCGAGTACCTTTCAACCCCACCCCACCACCCTTTCACTACCCATTTGTTTTCATTGCACTACCCTTTCAATTTGGGGGGCAATGATTTTCATAGGGGGCCATCTACATACCAACCCGCTCAATCCCAGAAAATTTCATCGAAATCGGATGAGAAATGAAGAAGTCATGGCTGTGGCAAGGATTTCATGGCAGACACGGAACCAAAATTTTTCAGGAAGGTCTGAACCGTAAAACGCGAGTGGAATTTTTGATTTTGGAGAACATTTTTTTGTTCAACCTTGGAAAGTGAAAACAAAGCTTCTGCTACCTTATTAGACTCGGAAGCAAAACGTGGTCGGACGGAGAAATGTCTGCGGCAGCTCTGGAAGTTGAAGAGGAGGAGGAAATTGCTGGAAGGAGGAAGTAGGGACGTAGGTTTGAGATTGAGTAAATTGTTACATTTTTGAGAATAAATATGCATCGGATCATCTATAACAATCGGGCTATTGGTAAGAAGTAGCTACATGCAACACCCCATTAGTGTGAGAAATAATAGGTAGGTATTCCTGTTATTATATGCATTATTCCTGTTAATGCATAAACTTGTCTCTTTTCAGAGGGATGAATAGTTATAAGAAAAAACGTTTTGGTATTGATCACCTTCAATAGAGTCTGAATTTGGCATACACGCCAGGCTCAATGCTGTAATTCACAGTAAAATTTACTAACACTGCGGGTTTGCATATCCTAGTCACGAAGGCAGCGCGGCTGGACTGCTCATTTGACCAGTCGGGTTCGCAGCCGCAGCGGTTTCGTCTAAAACCACTGAAGAGTGGAGCGTCTGGTAGTGAGCTGCAGCCGCGTCAGGGAAATCGTACTGTTCGCAGATGGAAAGAATGCGGATGGCTTGGTGAGGTGTCCTTGTGTATTACAGTCCCAAAAACATCCTCCTTCTTCTACCTGCCACTCAAGCCAGGGAAAATGAGACCGAGGGTTGTTGAATACCGACCAATGATGAAGTAGAAGGATTGATTCTCACAGACCATTTGTGTACTTTAAGGCAGTGGTTCCCAATTCTATATAGGGTGTCGACCAAACTTCAAGGATCGATCGTACATCTAATTTAAGTAAGAAAATGTATCGTAGCATCTTTGTTTTAACCCCGTGTTTTTCAAAGTTTTTTTTTCAATTTCAATTGTTTTCGTGTTCTTGAACATGTCACTAAAGTTACCAGAACTACCTTAATTTACCATAAACATGTAAAAATAAGGGCACCGTTAGAAAGGGCGCCAAATTTCCCATTCTCCTACAAAACATTATTTCCAGTAAAGGATGGTGCTTCTTTCAAATTTTAAAGGCGAATGAAGAGTAAACCTGAAGGGCAAGTGAACTCACAATCGAGATGGAATTCTCTCCTAACAATTGGCAGAGTGGAGGGGCTCTCTAACTCATTATGACTCGAGTTGCTCAATGCCCAAATTACGAAGGTCTGAGATATGGAGGCTCGGCCCTTTCCCCAGCCCGACTCACCAGGCTACCTAAGATTTTGGAAAAGGTAGTCGTCTATGTTAGCAGGTATAGCCTTTGAAAAATTGGCCAGCCGCATTCTTTCTATCTGCGAACAGTACCTTTAGTATCTGCTTGGTCAGCAGTACTGCAGCGATCAAGATGTAAAACGACAATCTCACGCCATATGGCGACAACACGAATAGAACACTTACTTGTCGATGTTCTTGTTTCAGCAACTTTTGGTTCATCAACTACTGGTGTGGGAACTGTTTTTGAGATCACTCGCCGTCTTGGTCGGTCTATCCTCTCTGAAAATTAAATTAAAAGTTAAGATCATGTTTTTCACCTTCATCAACCCTTCATGTGTGTCGGTTATATGAACACGATAAGAACAATAGTTGGCCAAAGTCTTCTCAAATACACCTTTGGGAACAGTATACTAGCTTTTCATAAAGGGAGAGAAACCTTAGTGAACAATAGTCTCGAATTTAAAAGTGTCCACCAACCATTTTGTTTGTTTCTCACTTATTACTAATCTCAAACTAAGACTATCGTATTATTACGTATTATTACGTATACGTAACGTTACGAGCGTCACGTCATGATGGGGTTTGCGAGCGTCACATCACGATATAAATAAAGAGGCTAGAAAAATAGTTTCGTTATGCCTTCAGATATAAGTAAAATTTGAGAAAACTCAAAACCTTACGACACTACAGCTGCCGAAAGAGCTAAGCGATATCAAAATTGTAAAACTCGAATCAGAATCTCGTGATACTAAGGCTGCCAAGAGAACCAAACGATATCCAGAAAATAATAAGAATTCTGCAACTCCAGATACGAGCGCTTCAGAATGCCATAAAGCGTACAGAGGCGTAAAAAGGCTTAACTCGAAGAGGAACATCTAGGGAAAGATAATGGTGGAACGGCCCGAGCGCTATCTAGCGACGATTAGATGAACCTGCTCTTCTTTTTTGGCAAGATGGATCCACCTCCGACCAGTGGTAATGTCTGTAGATCCCTGCCTAATCTATAGGAAACCAGAAATTCGCCCTCAATGAAAAAGGCAATCAAATCTGTTTGAGACATCAATAAAAAAAGGCATTCAGTCTGAAATAAAAATCTATGTACTCAGAGGTAAACAAAATTAATTTTTAACGCACATTATTTAGAAACGAATTAGGAACACATCACACAATATCCACATCACATAAGCCAACTGATAAGAGATAACCTAGGTTTTTGAGCTCTGGGAAGGTTCATCTTATCTTCGCTAGGCAGCGCTCACGCCGTTCCACTGCTTTCTTCCCCCGGATGTTCCTAACTCAAAGAGTTGCAGTCATCTTCGTTCGAAAATTAATTTAGGTGGGACAAAATGGCGTAAAATAAATCATTATTAAATGATCTGACTGTAGAACCGTAGGACTCTCCTCCTGTTTACAGACAAAGAAAATTTGAATAAATCTCAATAACACTATAAAATTAAACAGCTGTAGCAAAATAACGGTACAAAGCTTAGACAAAGTCGTAAACATTTTGCAATCAAAATACTCGTCACTGAGGGAAGCAGTCATTCAGCAGCATGGAACCAGAGCACTGCATTCCGAGACTCCCTTTCAAGATTGGTACGAACATGAGAAGCAATGGAGACCTAGTCTCAATTTCTTCAATGAATTAGGATGAAGGCCGAGAAAGAACGAGCACTTTCTGAAGGATGTGTAGGTAGTTACAGATTCCCTCCAGTAGCAATCGACACCCTAGCTTCACCATCTGATTCGCCGTACTCGATTGTCTTTGATTAAATTAAAATTTCAATTCGTAATTTTGTACTTTTACCGATTTTTGCTTTCAAAGTAGTCAAACTTTTATACCCACTTACTAAAATGTAATCAGTCAAAGTTGATCCTTTATTCTTAGTACTTAGTATTATTTGTCGTACCAAATCAACGCGACAATCTGGTGACCCCGACGTGGTCACTTATTCTGGAATTCTTTGTAGAATCGTTCAAACGGGTTTGATGATCTGTGGAATGTCTTACATTCCTAGTCAGTAGTTCTCCAATAATGAGACACATAGGAAAACCCCAAGGAGGCATGAGTCATCACCAACGTGGGTGAAGTGAGGAAGGGGAAAAACACGTCAGTTAACGTCATCTTTTTTCCACTCTCCCCTCACCGTACTAACTTGAGTATATAAGCCACACTCATGGGTCTTCCTACATGCATGCGTACCTCGTCTATCCGACTTATCATTTCTCGTATTACCTACAGCCCTAGTTCTTCCAATGGAGCGGTTTACCCCATAAAGGCGCCGAACCTCTAGCTCCCCTTAGGGACCTCTTCAGAACAGTAGGCCTGACCAGGTAAATGTTCCGCCTCCCACCGATGAGTCTGTCATCAGACGCCGAAGTTGTCGGATAGATTTTGACGCACTTTTCAATACGGTCGGCCACGAGGCGCCGCAGATGGAGTGCTGAAGCCCTAGGCTTTTAGGGATCAATATCTCCGTTCAGTAGGATTCAGGCTAGGAACAATTCAGCGCATCGAGAGGACCATCGCCCTCACTCGACAACACGCAGAACACTACAATCTGCAGCGTTTTTTATGTGTTTTCGATCAAAGTTAACAGTTCCTAAAAATGCACGAAGTTCACGAACTGTAACTGGCAAAGTATGATTGGCTATGGCTTCTGTACGAGTAGGAATTCCATCAACAGTTATGAAATGTCCCAAAAATTGAATTTCTTGTTGTCCAAAAGATGATTTTGCGGAATTTAAACGTAGGCCAAACTTTTCCAATATTTCAAAGAGAATTTTGAGATGTTTTAGGTGTTCTTCTTCAATTGATGAAGCAACACAGACGTCATCTATGCATGCAAATACAAAGTCCAATCCACGAATTACTTCATTGATGAACCTCTGCCAAGAACTGGAAGACGAAAATTGAGAAAAGATTCAGATGATATTGGGTATGCCTTTGACAGGTTATCAGAGGTGCTCTACTACCTCACGAATCACCCCCCCCCCCCTTCACCACGAGGTGGAAAGGAAATATTGTGGGAAGAGAACGTCTATGTTTAGAAGTAAACACAGCATACCACATTATGCGAAACATAAAATATTGTTTATAAATATAATACAATTGAGTACTATTAATAAATTGACCAGAGCTATATCACGTAAAATTGTAAGTGACACACTAACTTGTGTGACAAAGGTAAAACCGAAAATACAACCTCTAGTGGTACATTACACAAATAACCAACAGCAGTATTTGGTAATACGCACCTATAACTTCAGGTTGGGCATCCGAGCGTTTTCTTCTCTTTTTCCGTCCTTTTTGTATCCACCAATGGTCTCCGGCATCCGTTATGTCTGTGTCGTAGTCGGGAGATGATTCATCCGAGGCTACCAATTGATTGAGTGGTCCTGAATGAACAAAATTGAATGATCAACACACAGGTACTCCCACCAAATTAAGAGGGCTTGCAATCAACTAATAACCGACCAATTTCCTTTAGTTCTTAGAAACATCTTAAGAAAGTCTGCCTAGTGGGTGTGGCACATAGCTTCCTCGTATATATAACCCGATAGTATAGATGATCAATGCATAGTTGTTAATCTCAAAATATCAATCTCAAAATAACTTCGTACAGTTTTGCCCGTTACAAGGATTTCATGACAGACAGACTGAGACTGAACCAAAAATGTTCAGGAAGGTCTGGAACGAGAGACGCGAGTGGAAATTTTGATTTTGGAGAACTTTCTTTTTTCAACTTTGAAAAGTGTAAGCAATGCTTCCACTACCTTGGTGGACTCGGAAGCAAAATCATGTCTACAAGCTCCAAGGACCTCTCATTTATTCCTGCATATAATGAGACACGTTGTCAAAACACAGTTTAGGAGAACTGTTGTGATCAGCTACTTCTTCGCATTTCTGTTCACTCACTTCCTTAGCTCAGCGGTAACACGCTCCGACTCAGAAGTATAAATATAATTTAGTCGGAACGATAGGAGATCGATCCCTGGTCGAGGGAAGTTAAATTTTGATGACTCAGAACTAACCTAAACTCGTTCGACGTTAATTTCATTAAAATTGAGACTCATACGTAAGTGATGGAATATGGGTAGATAAATCTGTCCTACAACAGTCACAACACTGTTACTTACATTCCAAGCTGAAGTTGATGACCTTGTTTATAATGTAAATAAAGTGCATTTCTGCGACTTCAATCATAATTCCAAGGGTAACCCACGCATAAGAACTTATTTTCCGAATTTTGAATAGAATAGAATAAGAAACTGTTAGTTACTCATGATTTAACCATCGGAATCTATCAACTTAATAACTAATCAATTTCGAGGAAGTTGGGTTAGGAATCAAAAGAATATTAATATAAGAATTCTAATTCTACCCTCAAATGGATGAACAATAACACCAACATCGTGATTCAAAAATTTCGACGTATCCATACTGACGAACACAAACTCAGGCTGAATAGAACCCGTTGGCCTACTCAGTACATCGAACAGGAAGGCTAAATACGATCGAAGCAGAACAATTGGCCTCCGGGGGGGGGGGGGGGGGGTTACCAGGTAAGTACAAAAAATTGAATTTTACAGGAAAGCATTTTAAAATTTCAAATTTCATTTCTAATACCGAATAATCTTCCTAACCAAATCCTCATTAACGCCCCAGCCAATAGGAAGCATGGTAGACGTATGCTGATACTCGCTGACACAAAAATTGACGCCTACAGTGAAGATATCTCGATTTTCACCAGAAAACGACACCTGGTTTTTCTCCCTCACCAGCCAATGGGGAGTGAGCCCAATTTTTAAAAAAAATTTTAATCGAAAGAAGACCTCATCTTGAGAATTTTGACACCAGCCGTTCTCTTTTTTGATGAGTAGATCTTTTTCTATGATTTTTCAAAGTTTCGAATGTTTATGACGTCACCCCCTCCCGCCTGGGCGGGACCTCACCCCACTGTGATGTTATAAACATTCGAAACTTTGAAAAATCATAGGAAAAGGCCTTCTCACGCTAGAAGGTCGCGGTTGGTATCAAAATTCTCAGAATGAGGTCTAGTTTAAATTTAAAATAACAATAAACAGTTTTTCCAACCCATGCGCACACCCCATTGTATATTTGTATTTTGGGGGTGGATATTTCATCATGAAGGAGGGGGAGGGTGTAATTAAATAAAACTTACGCTTCCTAGGCCTTCCTCGACCTCTTCTGGCTGCTGGAGTTTTTCCTCTTACTTGTCCAGTTCGAGAAGATGCAGCTATGGGTATTTCTGGAGCCATGTGTGGTGTACAAGCTGTTTGAAAAATAAATTAAAACAAATTAGATCATATGACAGGTCTAGAGACTGATATAGTCTGATGGAAGAGTCTCAAAGATGTTGAACAACCGAGGATTTATATTTCTTGGTAACTTTATAACTGAAACACCCAACTTGAGGACCCTGTGATGAAATGTTAAAATTTTCCGAAGTGACAAGAAGCCTAGAATGCCACTTTTCGCAACAACCACCACTTGAAAGGTGAATTAGTGGGTTGGTTGAAACGAAATCTGTAGGAAGGTTGGCTAAACTGACGAGAATACTCTTGACGTGAGATTCAAACAGAAAAAAAAAATCAGCAAATTGGAACGAAATAGGCTGATAAAAATCCGAATAAATCGCACTGCGAGTTCACAAGGGGCGTTCAACAAAAAGCGCCCCTTGTACCTCATTTTTTGAAATTACACTGTCGGAACCGCAAAACCAAGATCTACACATTGGTACTACTGGCTTTTCGATACCTCCATCCGTTACCGAAAGAGAGCACTATAAGCCTTTATGGAATTTAGAGAAACAAAGGAAAAAGTTCATAACCAAGGGGCGCTTGATGGGACCCTCAGTTGTGATGTCATGTTCGGGTAGGAGGCCAATCGGAGTTTTACAAAGAGCGCCCCTTGTGCCCTGAGTTTACTGTGAAACGCCTTCTTCTCAATAAAAAAATATACAACTTTGTTCTCAAAGGGTCTAATGTGAATGGCTTCAACTTGATAAAGCAAGAAAACACAAGGGGCGCTTTTACAAATTCCAACGTTTTTTTTTTTTTTTTTTGGTGATTTTACGTCTTTCTTCCTATATTATTGGTTGGATCCGATTCAGTTCTTAGTTCCATCGATAGTACACTAAATTCTCAACAGAATGCGAAAAAAACTTAAAAATCTAGCTAAAATAGCAGTGACTCAATTGAGTTGGGAAAAAAGTAAAATCTTCAATCGTGTTTTACTCGTAATTTTAAAACTTTGATAAGCGCCCCTTGAGAACTCGCAGTGCGAAATGAATCTCATCTCCTCAAAGCAATTCGACGTGACTAGATGGATGACTGAGCAGAAGGTAGACCTCAGAGATATTCATCCACACCTAGATAGCTTCTAGATTGAAGTAAAACCTAACACAACACAAAGGCACACATTCAACATTCAAAAAGTTTAAATACAAAAGTTCTGAACAATGTTTAGCTCAAAGGAAGGGTCACGGGGAAAAAGGATCAGACTCCTCTTTTCCTAATTCCGAGAAAATCGAGAAAAAAAAGTTTGAAGTCGTCCCACAGACGCTATGCATAAAAAAATGAACTGTTTGGGCCACCTGACCAGGAATGGGGAATTTGCCTCAATTTTAGATTCTGGAATTTCAAGTCAAATCCTATAATAGGGCCCTAGAATAACGTTTAACACTAGGAATAACCAAGGGGGAAAAATTACCAAACAAAAAGGAGAAAATGACTAAACAAGTGAACCTCTGTTACAAAACACCGCGAAAATCGAGGAATATTGTTGACGTCATACGAAAAAAAAAAAAAAAAACGACGCGAAAACAACTCCGACAACAGACAGAGTTCTAGCACCGCCACACAAAACGATCCAGTGATGAAATGGCTACTCCAATAATGTGATTCAAATCTTGAAACTAAATAAGAGAAGATGAAGACTAATAATGCTTGATAAACTAGTAGGTAGATTCGTATTATAAAAAATGAGGAATATTGTTTCTTTTGGTCACTTTTGTGTCTGGGTTCTTCCTGCCAGTTCGCGGCGCACTCTTGTGCGCACTACTTGTAAACTAAAAGTTCGTGTATGTTCCGCTTCTGTGGTAAGCGCCACAGAACCTCCTTTGAAGTCAGATTGGTAGAATATCCGTTACGTTTCAAACATGGCTGCCTCTTACACATTACCACCAACTTTAAAATTTCCATCTTCCTTAAATTCTCTAAATTTTTTGGATGCGTTTTAGAGCAGCTCACAATGGTTTTAGACCATAAAAATAAACCCCCATTCGAAAAAAAAAAAAAAAAATGCGAGGCGAATTCCTCATTTAATCATGTTCAAGTGACAAGAAAGAAAATTAAGTAGGTAGAAGATAATTTCCAGAAAAAATATAAATTTCAAACAAGGTAAGGACTTGGATCTTTTTTCCCCACAAATATCCGCGTTCCGGTCACCATAATATCTAAAATTATATCACCATGTTACCTATTGTATATTCAAATCTCGTAATTCACTTCAGTAAGTATACTAGGGTTTGTAGGTACCTTACTGTCACCTCCAGAAAAATGTTGGGCAAAAATTTTCCAAACTAGGTATAGTTTTGTACAAAACAATCAATAAAAGGCAAAAAAATCAATAAATAAATGATTCATCTAAAGCAGGGGTCTCCAAACTACGGCCCGAGGGCCACATCCAGCCCGCGGACAGATTTTGTACGGCCCGCGGAGAGCTAGCATACTTGAAAACTCCTTTTAGAGAACATATTTTTTATAGCAAATTAAATTTAGTTTACTGAAGTATTCTAATTTCATGTTGAATAATTATTACTATGACATCTACATTGATATGGTCATGAGCTAACTACTCATAACATTGTTGTAGGCTTATTGTTATTGTTTTTGTGATAAGTTGGATAAAGAAACACAGAATTGAAATGAGTAAAGACATGTATAATATTCAAATTCAAATTCAAATTGGTTTTTATTTGCAAAATCCATGTACATGACAATGCAAACGTCGAGATTAAACAACGAAAAAAAAAAACACAAAGCATCAAAACAATAACAATTTAGGCTCTATGATACAGTTCACAAACAAACTCGACTACATGAAAATGGAGCAACCCAGACGAACTTATGGGCGTGAGGCGAATGTGATATCATAAAACTCATTAACACTGTACAACTCTGCCTCGATCAGAATATCCTTCAGGACTCTTTTGAAAGCGGGGATGGGCAAACTCTGCAGCCTCTCCGGTAGCCGATTAAACAGACGAGAGCCGTTCTGAGTTGGGTTTGTCCGCAGCGAGGCTGTCAGACGGACCGTGGGAATGGTAAGGTCCACACATTGCCTTGTGGAGTAATGATGGCAGTTGCTGTCCCTCTCCAACATGTTAACATTTTGTCGCACGAACATCAAAACTGAGTGAATGTACAGACTCGGCAAGGTGAGGATTCCAAAGCTCTTGAAATGTCCTCGGCAACTCCCATTCCATCCAAGGCGCTTCAGAATTCGGAGAGCCTTCTTCTGCAGGACGAATATACGGTGGCTGTGTGAAGAGTTCCCCCACAGCTGAACGCAGTAACTCAAACGGCTATGGAAGCAGGCAAAATACACTGATCTGAGGATCTCAGGGGACACACATCGTGACAATCGGCGCAGCATGAAATTGCAAGAGGCGAGTTTTGATGACAGTTTGTCGACGTGTTGAGCCCACGAAATTCTATTATCAACCTCCACACCCAGCAGATTCACTGAACGGGTGAGAGGGCCATTTAGCTTGAAGGTTAAGCTCTGGGTCTTATCTGAATTGAGGCGAAGACCATTTACATCACACCATGACTCAATCAATTCTGAAAGTGCAGTCATGTTACCTTCCAAACCGTCAACTGAACTCCCCTGTACCACAGCTGTTATGTCATCCGCAAAAAGGGAGAGGAAGGACGTGTCCTGGTATTGGTATACTAAATCATTTATATATATTATGAAGAGGCAAGGGCCTAGTCCAGATCCTTGCTCGATACCACATGGAATACCTATTTCTTCGGACCGTTCACCATTAAAGAAAACCACCTGCTTCCAGCCCATGAGATAGCTCTCAAAGAAAGAAAGGCTGACCGGGGAGACGCCATAATGTGCAAGCTTTTCAGTCAACAAATTGAAGGGAACCAAATCAAAAGCTTTAGATAAGTCAAACAGCGGTAAACCTGTGAGCATCTTGCCTTCGAGGGAATCAAGTGCCCCCACAAGCACTGAACAAGCAGCAGAACAAGTATTTTTGCCCTTTCGGAACCCATGTTGGCGGCTATGCAACAATTCCTTCCCCTCGATGTACGCAATCAGATCCTCCAAAACCACCTTTTCCAGAACCTTTGCAAAAACCGGAAGCTTTGAGACAGGCCTATACTCATCATACCTAGTGGACTTCTTCCCTTTCTTTGGTATAGGTGAGATGGCAGACACTTTGAGGCAACTTGGAAATTCACCGAGCAATATGCAGAAAATTTAGCTTCAGTATATAATAACTAAAAAATTATTGAAATTAATCCAACTAACATTTTATACATTTTAAATAAAAACAGCTTATAACCAGCATAATGAGTCATTATTATTAATGACATATGAAATACTAATGAAATTTATGTAATTGAGATTTTTCACTGACAATAGTTTGTAGTTGTGGACTAATTTTACTTGTACCAATCATTAAAAGAGATTTAAGATGCTCATCAGTTAATTTAGATCTGTAAATATTTTTTGTGTACTTCATATTGGAGAAGGTCTTCTCACACAAGTAAGTAGTACCAAAAACAGAAAACAGCCCACGAGCAAATTTATGCAAATTATCAAATTGTGTCAACGGAAGACTCTTATAAAATTCCAACAAAGATGAGTTTTGATTTTTGTTCTTAATTATATCACTGCACTGTAGATCAATCATTTCCATTTGAAGTTCCGGGGCTAGGGTTTCAAATGTCAGTATCAAAAGGATTCTGAAAAATCTTAATTTGATTCGCAATGGCATCAAAGTCCGAGAAACGAGTATCAAAATTTATTTTCAAAGCACTCAAAGTTTACCACCTCAAGTTTTTTTTTACCACCGGCAACAATGATAATACGGGTTTGGCCCTCGGAACTTACTGGAGTAATCAGCATGGCCCTAAGGCTGGAAAGTTTGGAAACCCCTGATCTTAAGGATCGTCGCAATATGAAATGGCGTCATCTCCTACATTCCCCAACCTGTTGGACAGTGACTCAGAAAATGTTAACGCCGGGGTTAACGAGAAACTGACACAAGTGTATTAAAACCTTTGATTTTGCTGGTTTTGATGGGTATGGAGCCGTTGTGAAGGTTCCCCCATGTTATAGCTGCTTTTGGTAGAAGGGTTTGTGAAAACTGTCTGGTATCTTCAGAAGTAGGAGCTTTTGTGCTTGATGAATCTTTGGTGTGATGCCGTACAGCTCATACAAAGGCGAGGGAAGGGGTCTTTAAATCGGACACTGATCTTTCTTTTCCCTGCGAGCGCACGGAATCTGATCCCTTTTCCCCGGAGCCCCGTATTTGTTTTAGCTTTAAAAAGAATGAATGCGATCTTTCTTCCACAAAGTGAAACAACCCTTCGGTTCTACTCCTCCCAAGCTACACGATGGCGTGCCTATCTCAATTCGGCCAAAAAATGGAGTTTGATCCTTTTTCCCCCGTGACCCTTCAAATTTCTTCAAGTTTTCATACTCTAGGGTACCGCCCATGCGAACTAACGTTCTTTCTATTAGATATCAACCTTTTGGTTTATTATTTTCAATAATGATTCCCTAGAAAAAAAAATCGTTAATCCCTCCTCAAAATTTGTTGGTTTACGTTAAGGTACGTAGAATCCAAAAATCGAATTAAAATTAGGCCGTCCGTCCGCCGTACTTTCCCCACTTAGAATGGACCGATTTTGAAGCAATTTGGTATGTAGGCTACATTTGAGGTCAAGCTGTGATGTCAAGATTTTGGTAGATGTAGGTAACTTCTAAGGGTTGAAAAATAAGGTTTGAAATCTTGAAAACGCCATAACTCAAAAATTTTTGACGTGACAACGTCTTATAAGTTGGTTTGCCGGGTGACACTTCAAGAAACTGCGTTACGCTCCGCTCACGTTATGCGCTCACAATGAGAGCGAGTGAGAGGTACGCGTCCCTTCCACTCGAGCACAGTTAGCCCGCCTAGGAGCGAGAGAGACAGAGCGAGAGAGATAGGCATACACACCGGTTCATGTCTTGCTCTTCTATTTAGGCGCCTGCATACAATTTTACACGTTGCCAGTTAATTGTAAAACGATTGTGTAGTGATAATGTGAAGGTAGTTTCGTCCATCGCAACAATTCTGATTTTACCACTCAAAGTCGTTGTCACGTAATAAAACTTTCGCCCGTATACCGACTTTACAGGCAACCAATTTTTTGATTTTAAGGTACTGTGCAATGCGATCGATGTTTTTCTTCTAGTTGGTTGGTAGTAAAAATGGCAAAGCCGTGTTCTTTGGGGACGAGTGATCTACATATATAGAAAAATAATAAACCTTTGTGTAATAATTTGCAGCGTTATCAAATGGAGGAACAGTTTCTTGACAGTGTTCTTGAAATGGAGTATTTGTTAATGGGAGTAAAAGTTACTCCATCATTCCTTTAAAAGTCCTCAAGCTCCATTCCATTCTAGGGTTAAACACGAAAATAATCTCTTGCCCTATGTATCACGAACTAAATAAGACTAAGCAAATGCTCTTTCAAAGGAGAACTCACGAGTGGGATCTTGTGGTTCCGTAATTGCCGTACTATCAGGTTTTGGTGCATCACTGCAACTTGGAGCTTCCAGTCCCTTTGAACCACAACCGACTGGGGTATCTTCGATTTCAGCGACCTTTTCTTCTTGACGATACTCGGCCTGTTCTGCTGTGGGCAGATCAAAAAGCAAAACGTAAAATGTCTGTTTGCGCGCTTAGCAATCGCAATACAACTTTTTTGTGGAAAGAATTGTTGCCTGGCGACTAGTGAATTGGGAGAACAACCATTCATCACCGCAATAGTTGCCGAAAAAAGTCGCTGGTGTGGGAACTTCGGCTCCAAGTTAAACTATAGGTCCAGATGAACAGCAAATTGAAGACATTTTTATTTTGGATTGGATTGTTAGGATTAGTGTTGTCAGACACCAATTCTAAGGCTAATACAGAGTTTTTGGCAACCACTAACTTGAAACCTCTTCACAAAGCACGGAGTTTGTGGGTGACGATGTATTTGCCTCCCGACATCAGCGGGCTGCGATGAAAGGGTGCCCCCAGACAGTCACCCATTCCTAGAGGCGGACCATGTCGAGCGCCTCCATTCCCCTCCTGTCCTAAGTTAACGGGCTTCCTCCTTCAACTGGGTAGCATCCTCTGTTGCTCGTGCTAGTCTCCTCCTAACTGGGCCCGTGAGATTTTGGCACCAAAAACTCTCTAATGTCACACGAGCGTGGTTTCACGGACGGGGTGGTGGCAGGTACAAAGCATTGAGATGTCACATGAGAACATACGTGCGATGGGACGGGAAAAACCCACGGACGTGGGAAAGATGGTGCTGCCCCCACAACGGACGTGATCACGTACGTGGTGAAGGTTAGTACAGGTAGTGAGACAGTCTCTGGAATCTCTCTTTATATCAGGGAAAGGGGGTCCTGAACTATGGGATATAACCAGTAAGCTGTGATAAGATAGGTACAAAAAGGAATATACACTTCGAATTGTGTGTAACGCGATTATTTCTTCCAAATAAACTTGATTGTGAAGCCAAAATATGGTTGGTAGGTAGTGACAATGGCAGAGCTGTGTTCTTAGCAGGAAACTGATCTATTAAGAAAAAAATCTTCGCTTCGAAAAATGAATCTTTAAATAAATGTTTACATAAAGAAGAACAAATCTTTCTTTCTTGCGCTTCCACAAATAGTATACCTACACAACTACTTGGACGACCACTTCCATTGTCCACTTCACTCGAGAGAAACTCAACTGAAATTTGAGGGCGAGTATCGAAATTCTTGGACGGAGTGAAGAAGGCACGGATGTGAAAAACAGCATTCGTGTGACAGCTCATGCGCATCCGTCTTTTTAACCGGAACAGCTGAGACCAGGTAGCGGACGTGCAAAACAGCGCCCGTGTGATATTAGCCTAACTAAGCGAATCATCAAAGAACTTTTAGGAGAACTGATTCAAATGCACAAGCCAAGCTTGGACTGAACAGTCTCTTTCAAGGGACTAACACTGAACCGAATTGCAAGTTGGTCGATAGAATGTGCTTGGAGCTGCAACATTTTCATGTCGTCAGGTCTGAGACAATCTCCACAGCACCAACTTTCAGCTATTTTTGGAACATTTATAAATTCTGAAAAAGTAGCCAAAAAGGAAATTTCGACCTGATTCTGATTGATCCATATATATTAAGACGTTCATCAACGGTAATTTGCTCAACCAATCAATCTATCGATTTGGACATGTCGATTTTTCAGAAATTAAAAAAAATCGATTATATCACCTAGTGAGATGGAGAAAGTCTAAACACGGGTTCAACAATGTTGAACTCCAAGATTTGTAGAAAGCTATGACGGTAAGTTCTCAAGAAAACCTTCACAATAGTTTCATTTTTCAAAAATTTACTAGACACCGTAAATGTAGATAGATGTCTACATGTAAAGGCAGATCATGCAAAAAAATTTAATTCCTATTAGCTGTGAATGGGGTAGTTGCATGGGTCGGAATTTCGTGTTTTTGACTTCAGATTCGAATTTAGCGCACTTAAAAACGTATCTGTACCTGTTTTCAGTTAGAAATTCCATTTAGTTTAGCCGTATTTCAATAAAGAAGTACCGTGCTTTCTAGTGTTGGCGGGCCACACCTCTTACATCATCCCTAAACGAGAATCTCACGATAGAGTGCGTTGAGATCACTGCCATCGAGGACAATTCGAGTCAGAAACATTGAAATATAGTTGCAAAATAATGGTGATGGTTAAAAAAAACTTTTGAAATATATTTTTCAAGCTTTACATGTTTTAATTAATCGTTTAAATTGAAAGTTTTGAAGCATATTTTGGTTATTTCTCTTGTTGTTAAAACCTCGCGTTACTTTTACGGTCATGTTATCACGTTATCAGTGGACACATTTCTGGTGGTGCGGTCTGAGTTGAGTGCGGTCTGAGTTCGTACCATAGTTTATACCGGTATTTACCTACCATAATTTATTAGTTGATTGGTTTGGAAAAGATAATGTTCTCTGTAAAGTTTCAAGAAGCTTAAAGAATAAAGAAGAATAAACGCTTGCATACGAGTCTGCAACACATGTCTTCATTTTTTCCCGCTACCTACCCGATAATCTGCTTTCGAATGTTGTTGACAGTTCTTTTAACTCAGGGGTAGGTATATCTCAGTTTCTTCCGTACGTACAGCAGTTTTGGCAGCATATAATTTATGCAAATATTTAGGGCTTTCCAACGAATGGTGAACGATTTTTCTACGAACACGAATGACGAAGATAAAGTTAGGTAGGAACGACTTGGTTGTAAGTAGAAATCATCAGAAAACCAACCGTAACTTTTTTCGTTTATGTGCCAAAGTATTGAAATAAAATGTCTATATGCCAAAAAGGAGAGCCATCGATTAGAGTTTCGAGGTGGCTTTCCAGGAAAATATGCCGTATTCGTATATTGGCATGTCACATGATTTTTACGTCAATAAAAAGTTCGTCAGCGCCGAAATAAGAGGAGCCAAGAATGAAGGTAAGTCGACACTTTTGTAGAAAGTCAAAGATCAGTTGTTTTCTTGAGTGTAGTACTTCTTCATCAAAATGGTTGCAGTAGCTCATTTATTGGAAGTTTCATCGTAGTGTCATTATCCTGTACAACGAAGTACCAATGAGTGTTTGTAAATTGTTAAATAAAAGGATGTTGGTTATGTCCAACTTGGAAGAATCTAGCAAATTTGCGAGGTTGTGGCTCGAGTATCACCAGAACACCGCGTTTCTTCACAACCATATAAGGTTTCAGTTACAGTAGAGGGAATGCCAGAAGGAAACGAAATCTTAGATGCAACATCTTTCGATTGCGCTGCTAGCAAAATTCAGTATGATAGCACCTCAAACGAACGTAAACAAACTAGGGTTGCTATCAAAGGACCCCCCGGGCAAAGGATCCCTCCGGCACAGTACCCCCAGGTCGATAACCTTGCGTCAGGGTAACAGTGGTGTAGGGGTCTCTTGGCCCCCTTCACACCCGTGACGTGGCCCCCACCCTGCAGCGTCATAGCCGTGTGTAGGTTTTCCCGCCTGAATCCAAAATCCCGTTCTTTGAAAAAATCTCTAAATTTTTAGGAAGCGTTTCTGGGAGTTTTAATTGCAGATTCGTACTTCAATAGAGATTCTCTACACAGAAAAAATACAAAAAAAATATCATGCAACTACCCCATTCATCGGGATCGAAAAAACTGCACTGAAAACTCCGCGACTAAAAAACAAAACTTCACGAGCAAACGAGCCACGTGTCAAGTAATGAGGAATTTCACCGAATCCTGTTTGCATTTTTCCTGAATAGGTAATGAATGGTGTGCGATGGATGAAAATCGGGTTGATTTCGGAAAATAAGTCTCCTATTATTTTTGGGAGACAATCAAAATTTATGATTTCAAAAAATAACCGGGAAAACGGACCTCTTCAACGTGAAGCAGGAATGATCGCTGATTGGGCTGTTTCAAATTGCCGTCTCCTCCCAGTGTGGCCCGATGGTATGACGAAATCGTGTTATCTAAGAGGAAAGTTGTCAAACAAAAACAGGGAAAACCTAATTTTCCCCATCTTGCTTTTTCTTTTTTTTCAGTTTTTCGATTTCGATCTTTACTGGTTTTGTGTAATGTTGCATCTGGGGACTATAGATTTCTCGATCTCAGCGCTTCAAGCGGCCGTAAATGAACTATTCCAGGATGACGTCATCCTCCCGGTTTTTTTAAACGTTAATATTTTCTATATTGTTTTGTTTATTCGTAAATTAGGAAGTATGGACTGAAATTTTGCCGTAGTGGGTTTTTTGAGGTGCTGAATCCGATTTTGGGGTAAAAAATAGGAAATTCCGTTATGGAGAAATTCCTCATTAGGCTTATGTTTTCTAAATATCGGTATTATAAAGATTACTTGTACCATCATCCGCGAAAACTCAACTTCAACAAAACTAACATGCAGAAAATGAAATTGGAAAAAAACTTACTGTCTGGCCTTTTCTTCTTCTTCTTGCGTGGTAGGGGAGTAGTATCCTCCATTTGTAGGGCAACTTCTTGGGGGTGATCTTCTTGGGGGTGATCTTCGTCCCGACGACCTATGGGTAGCGGAAATGCACAGATAAGTAAAATCAGAAGGCAAAAGAAGACTACCTACTATTACATCTTTACATAATGCGATACAACAACTATTTATTATACAATTTTATCTGTATTCTATCCTAGAAAAATTGGGACACCTGCACCAGGAAAATACTGACCCAATAAAGTTGTACAGGATCGAGAATTCGAAATTTTTTTATGCAACAGCATTTGAGCTAGAGAGAAACCACTGCCATAGTGCACCCTCTTTTTTTTCTCAGCGTTAAAAACATTTTCTGTAGCATCATCTATAGGACCTGAAGATTCAGCAGGTGAGTCCCAGTGTTGTCAGAGTAGTGTTTGCATGAGAATATCACTTCAAAATTGTCCTCGTGCCTGAAAGTCGTCTCTCAGTGTCCTCACATCGAATTTTGGGTGGAAATGGACAAAGGCAATGTTTTTCAATGCCGCTATCTACAGTAAATAATGATTGTCTTAAAGGCCAACGCACACGCATCGCAACGGGTCGCATTTGACCGAGGGAAAAACCACCTTGAGAAATGCGCTCCGCCCTGACTGCAGTGTGCGCACTTCTGTTTAAATCCCATTGAACTTATCCAGGCGGATTTTTGCGATGCAGCCCGACCCGACCTGCCTCTAGTGTGCGCGTATCTTAAATGTGTGATTAACCTTCGGGCGGCAATTTGGCCGCCTTTTCACTAAAAACGATCTTGCATAGACAAAAGCAATTCTCAGCACAATGGAACGCACAGACATTCTCTAATTACAACATAAGACACCAGATGGCAGGCAGAACTACGTCAGATTGTACTACAGAGCTCCGCTTGGTCTCTAAAAATCAATACTATTTAAAAATGGTGAAAAAACGATACCTTTATTTCGAGAGTTTTCGAGCTAGGGCACACTTTTGAAAATTGCAACCATTAATTTTCACCCCTTAGAAGTGACTGATATCATCCAAAAGCTTGGGGGCACAACTAGACCCCCAATTGGAGCCCATATACCAAATTCCATCAAAATCGGTTCATGGGAACTAAGGAAAGTGCCGCGAACGGACGGCCAAATTTGCATTCGATTTTTGGATTCTACGTACCTTGAAACGTAAACCATCAAATTTTGAGGGGGTGTTAAAAATTCTTTTTTTCTTGGTCGATTCCAAAGGTTCATTATTGAAAAAAGTAAACCAAAATGGCACCTGAAGCGAATGTTTTGTTAAGAGGTTCGCTCAACTGGGATCTCCACCCCCCCCCCCCCCCCCAGCAGTCTCTCTTTCCTTCAGAGTTTCTCGAGTATGGTGTTTAGCGATTGGGGTGAGCTCGTTTGATGGGTTTCAAAAGAATTTGACAGATTCTTCTGATCAAATTCTGATCTTCCCTTTGGAAGACAGCTGATGACATCCGCGACGCCAGGAATGGCAGTCGGACGAAAATCCAACCTGATATGGTTGTTTACTTTACTTCACTAGAAGCATAAAATTTGTGAAAAAATTGGCAAAAAGGGTCATTGTAGGAACAGGGACTTGAGAACACAACTTTGAGATGCCCCTTGGAAGAGTCGAAATCTTTGTCCAAGAAATGTCGTGGTGCAACTTCACACAGGAACACTCAGGATGTCACCCTCACAAAATGTAATGACAATAATAATGGCACTATGATTTCCAATTGCCATGGGCTTAAACCCTTACACCAAGGGGGAGAGAATCAAAAACGCTGCAAATCATTGCTCAAAGGTTTATTATTTTCTGTATAGATCACCTTTCTGTATAGATCACTGGTTCTCCATCAATAGCACCTACCACCATCTATATTCTCCCTTGACCTTCCCTCTCAAATTTCAGCTTCCTGTGTTCAATAGGATTGAAAATGACTTCGGAGCTCACTCAGCTGATCAGTGATCTGAAGAGTGAAGAAGAGCTCCTCGCATGCTGAAGACGTCTGGAAGAGCACTTCCATTCAATAGGATTGAAAATGGCTTCGGAGCTCACTCAGCTGATCAGTGATCTGAGGAGTGAAGAAGATCTCCTCGAATGCTGGAGACGCCTGGAAGAGCACTTCCATTCAATTGGATTGAAAATGGCTTCGGAGCTCACTCAGCTGATCAGTGATCTGAGGAGTGAAGAAGATCTCCTCGAATGCTGGAGACGCCTGGAAGAGCACTTCCATTCAATTGGATTGAAAATGGATTCGGAGCTCACTCAGCTGATCAGTGATCTGATGAGTGAAGAAGCCTTTGAGCAATGAGCGTTTTTTACCCACCAACATTTTTTTTACCTACCAACTTTTTTTAACCTACCAGCTAGGTACTACCTACCACACCATACTGGCTTCACACCTTCACAATCAAGTTTATCAGAAAGAACTAATCGCTTCACACTCGATTGGAAAAATAGAAAGCTTCATATTGAAATTTGATTACTGGTTACGCAGAAGGCAAAACTGTAAACAAATCGAAGAAATGAACAGCGATCGCATTTTAGTCCGATAAAACTTGAATGGAGATTAGACCTCTTTTGCGATTCACACTCATGATTCTGTTTTATCGAAGGAAAACCTTCAAGTACTCGTAGGGACCGAACGGTTTGTCCTACAGAGCTCCGGGTGGTCTCAAAAATTTTTAAAAATTCAATACTATTTTAAATTGATGAAAAAACGATACCCTTATTTCGAGAGTTTTCGAGCTAGGGCTCTCTTGAAAATTTCAACCCTTAATTTTCACCCCTTAGAAGTGACCTACATCAACCAAAAGCTTCGCGGCACAACTAGACCCCAAATGGACCCCATATACCAAATTTGAACCAAATCGGTAAAGTGTTGCTAAGAAAAGTGCCGCGTACGGCGTACGGCGGACGGACGGAAATTTTTTTATTCGATTTTCGTATTCTACGTACCTTGAAACGTAAAACATCAAATTTTGAGGGGGGGTTAAAATTTTTTTTTCTTGCTCGATTCCAAAGGCTTATTATTGAAAATAATAAACCAAAAAATTGATAGTGAACAGACGAATTTGAGGTTGTCCTGTCCGAACGTAACAAAAAAGGTACAACACATATATTATATGGAAGGAGTCGACCAGTTAAACCAGAATTTGGATTCACTACGAAACACGTTGAAGGATAATCCAATCCTCAACTAATGGAACAAATAATGTATCTATCAATTTTCCCATAAACGAACAACTTACAAAATTCCTTGCCCTGTTCAGGAAAATAAGGTACCCCCCCCCCCCCCCCCGGACTGTTTTTTTCTGTAGTTCTTCATGTAGGTTTCTGTTTTTTTTTTTTTTTTTTTTTTTTTTTTAAGATTCGGAGTCCCCTGTTACATAAAACACGCCTCATCGCATGTCCCCTCTTGATCAGAGAAAACTCGACACGATTTTCTTCGTATCTTTGAAAACTGGGAGGAACATCGACGATGTCCACAATGCCACAAATTAACTAGAAAAATGGGGGGAAAGTGTCAAGTAGGTCTCCACATTCACTGTCCCCATAATCATAATCCACTCATCATACATAGTTTTGATCTTTGGAACATGTTTTAGCCAAATTTAATGCAGAATCTTTAGTCGCAGATAGGTATAATACAAAAGTTATATTATCCCTAGCAACAAATCTAAAATGCATTGAAAAACTCGGTGTTTCACGCCTCGAAAAGGCCCATAACCCTCCCAGTGTAACGTTTTTCGGGTAGTTACTCAATGGCTAAAACATGTTCCATGTTAAAAAATTCACTACCGGACTGTAGGTACTGGATTTCGCACCCTGCTATAAGGAATCATCTACCGCCCTATGATATACCTACTTTGACCAAACGACACCCACAGGTTTTTCAACCGTAATTCCTTATTTTGTTTAAACCAAATTGTTATCATAGAATACTTAGAGGGCAAATGACAGTAAAAATACAGGAAAAATTGAATAAAATCGTCCTAGGCGTTCTAAGGAATTGACGGGTGAAGAGATCCCAACCTACATTCAGCATGTCCTCCTCATGAATGTTTCCTAACTCTGACAGGACCGGACATAGGTAGATATGACCAAAAACTGTCAATCGTTTTCTGGTAGGCTAGTTAGACCATCAGCACTAGGGCTCGGCAGGCTGATCAGAGCTCCTGTAGTAGAGGCACATAAGCAACATATGCGCCAAATTAGGGCTAGAGCACCAAAAAGACCTCACCGACTCAACTCAGGATATCATCAACCTCTGGATAACCCGAATCCTGATACACTTCCAGTTAAGCTGCTACAAAACGCCACCAACCGAAGCATAACCAAGTGAAACAAGTCGAAGTTTCGCCAGTCAACCATCCAGCCCATAGACAAAAACCTGCTGCTTCAAGCTGGGAGCTGCCTACCACCGATCATACCACACAACCCTTTCATCACAGAGGCAAAGAGGATCAAGCGATCATCTGATCGATTCTTAGGACAGCCAAAACATTCCTAGAAATAAAAAATCTTACTCGTTTTCTTCTTTTTCTCGTGTGAAGGTTCCTTGTATACTGGAACTTCACCTTCCCAGGCCACTTCTTGGGTGTTATGGAGTGTTATGGAGTTTTCACCTGTGGAAGGGGAAAAGGTATTAGTTGTCTGATCAAAAGACAAATTTAGACTACCTATTATCTCAACCAATACTCGACGCCTGTGTTCCATACCACACAACAAAGACAGCTGATTTGACTATCATGAGCCAATATAACCAAAGAGTGTCAAGCAATCATCAACCCAACAGTTTATAATCAAGACTAGAGTAAGGATAGTAACCGAAGCAAGGTGTGCGTGTTTTGCTCTTTGCAGATGACCTCAAACTACTACGTCACATTGGATCTCTGGATGATTCTGGGATGTTGCGGGGGGGGGGGGGGGGGTCCTCGTTTGGAGGATTGGTGGTGTGAGGCGAACCATCTCTACCTCAATCATTCTAAATGCACAGTGGTGTCTTACTATCGTTTGTCTCAACCAGTCGTACACGATTACATCCTTTGCAGCAAATTACTTCGAAGGACAACTGAAGTCGTCGAGTTTCTCCAATCACATAGAGGGGCTTGGCTGCAAGAGCGATGAGGGCCCTTGGTTTCATTAAAAGGAACACTCGGGAGTTTTCTAGTATTGTGGCCATTGTGTCACTCTACAAAGCCCTTATGTTGCCCTTGCTAGAGTATGCCTCTACAGTGTGGTCTCCTCTATACGCGGTTCACAGATATCGCCTTGAGCGTGTTCAAAAGAGGGTTTTGCGCTATGTTGAGTATAAGATGGGGATCCCTTCTGAGGACATCAATTATGAGGTCGAACAGCAGAGATGCCGCCTGAATACCCTCGAGAGAAGACGGAGTTCCGCGGACCTCGTGCTCCTCTACAAACTGCTTAACAATGCCATGGACTGCCCCTCGTTGCTCCAGAAGCTGAATCTTGCCGCCACCCGCTCATCCACTTTATTCCATGTAACATTTTCTGCCACAAACTACGACCAACACCGTCCCCTAAACCGGCTACCCCGCAGTGCTAATCTCTTTCTCACCACCTATCCACATTTTGATTTCTTCCATAGTCCCTTATCATCACTTAAATCCTTAATTTCTTCTTCACTCATCCTCTTCAGTTAAACTCGCTTTTCCTTTCATTGTCATTATATTTTCTCGATCCTACCTTCAATTATAATATTTTCAGTTATTTTATATGAACAATGTACTAAGTTGAATACAACTGTATTAAGCTGATTATAAATTGGGCTTGCCCGTAAATAAATAAATACATAAGAGCATAACCAAGTGAAACAAGTCGAAGTTTCGCCAGTCAACCATCCAGCCCATAGACAAAAACCTGCTGCTTCAAGCTGGGAGCTGCATACCACCGATCATACCACACAACCCTTTCATCACACACGCAAAGAGGATCAAGCGATCATCTGATCAATTCTTAGGACAGCCAAAAAATTCCTAGAAATAAAAAATCTTACTTGGTTCCTTCTTTTTCTCATGTGAAGGTTCCTTGTATACTGGAACTTCACCTTCCCAGGCCACTTCTTGGGTGTTATGGAGTGTTATGGAGTTTTCACCTGTGGAAGGGGAAAAAGGTATTAGTTGTCTGATCAAAAGACAAATTTAGACTACCTATTATCTTAACCAATACTCTACGCCTGCGTTCCACACCACACAACAAGGACAGCTGATTTGACTAGAGTAAGGATAGTTAATTGGAGCAAAGATCTTACTCCTTTTCTTCTTTTTCTTTGTTTGAAGAGAAGGTTCTGATATTGATACTTGAACTTCACCATCCCAGGCCACACCTTGGGAGCTGATCAATGCACGATCTTCTGTGGAAGGGGAAAAGGTATTAGTTGTCAAATCAAGACTTCATATTCTCTTAACTGGTATTCTCCACCTGTATTACATAGCAGACAATTAAGGGGGTCTCTCTCGAGCGTTCCGTGTCAGTATTTCCCTAAATTACCGGCGCTCAAACTTCAAAAGTTGTACCTGAATTTGAAATTTTCGAATATTTTCGAAATTCATTAGTGCAACAGTCTAGAAAATTGAAAAACTGAAATATTTCCGCTGGAATCATCAAAGCCGAACAATTGCTGCCGAAAAATGGGAAAATAAGAACTTAGCTGAATAAACAGTTTTCCCCCATTTTTCTCTGGCAATGAGGAATTTCACCGAATTCTGTTGATAGATGAAAATAGATAGATAGATAGATAGATGAAAATCGGGCTGATTTCGGAAAATAAGTCTCCTGTTATTTTTGGGAGACAATCGAAATTTTTGATTTCAAAACTAACCGGGAAAACGGACGTGAAGCGGGAACGCTTGCTGATTGGGCTGTTCGGATCGCCGTCTCCTC
This sequence comes from Apolygus lucorum, assembly GCA_009739505.2. Taxonomy (NCBI): domain Eukaryota; kingdom Metazoa; phylum Arthropoda; class Insecta; order Hemiptera; family Miridae; genus Apolygus; species Apolygus lucorum. Next base: position 15,714,615 of record CM019167.2, read on the forward strand.
CCAGTGTTGCCCATTGGGACGACGAAATCGTGTTTTCTAAGAGAAAAGTTATCAAACAAAATAGGAGAAACTTAATTTTCCCCATCTTGCTTTTTCTATTTTTTTCTTCAGTTTTTCGATTACGAACTTTACTGTTTCGTGAAATTTTGCATCTGAGGACAATAGATTTCTCGATCTCAGCGCTTCAAGCGGCCATAAATGAACTATTCCAGGATGACGTCATTTTCCCGGTTTTTTTAAACATTCGTATTTTCTACACTGTTTTGTTTATTCGTAAATTAGGAAGTTCGGGCAGAAAGTTTGCCTTAGGAGGTTTTTCGAGGTGCTGAATCCGATTTTGGGGTCAAAAATAGGAAATTCCGACATGGTGAAATTCCTCATTGTTCGATTTTGATGATTCCAGTGGCAATCTTTTAGTTTTTCAATTCCCGAGATTGCTACACTAATGAATCTTGAAAATCCTTGAAAATTTCAAATTTAGGTACAACTTTCAAACTTTTAGCACCTGTAATCTAACGAAATACTAACCCGGAACCAGGAACTAACGGCGACCGACTGAGACACCCTCAATGGGCAGAAGACTCGACTATTATGTGCCAATAGAAGAGTGATTATCAACCTGAAGAGTTTATAGTCAAGATTAGTGTAAGGAATAGATAATTTGAGAAAAGATCTTACTCTTCTTCTTTTTTATCTGTGGGGAAGGGTCCTTCGTGGATGCTGGAACTTCAAATTCACAGGCCACTTCTTGGGGGTTCAGCTGAACCAGGCCTGTGGAAGGGGAGAACGGATTAGTTGTCAAATCAAAAGGCAAATCAGGACTTCCTATTCTCTCAAATGCCACTCTCCACCTGCATTCCATAGCACACAATGAATGGACAGCAGACTTGACTAGTATGAGCCAATAGAACTGAAGAGCGATAATCAACCCGAACAGTTTATAGTAAAAGTAAAAAAAAAGTAAAGTAAAGTAAGCAACCATTTCAGGTTGAATTTTCGTCCGACTGCCATTCTTGGCGTCGCGGACGTCATCAGCTGTCTCCCTAAGGGGAGATCAGAATTTGTTCTGATGATTTCGCTCATGGCTTCCCAAACATCACCGCCCTGGGTTGGAACGAGAGATTGCTGATCGTCTAATAGACAGAAAACTTTCTGCTAGCGACCAGACTCGAACGCGCGTCCCCGCAAGACGGTTCTTATCTTATCACCGCAGTCGGGTACACTGCCCACTAGACCACCGACGCACTCAACAGTTTATAGTAAAGATTAGAGGAAGGAATAGATAATTGGAGAAAAGATCTTACTCTTCTTCTTCTTTTTCTTCAGGGATGCTGGAACTTCCCTGGCCAATTCTTGGGGGTTGAGTGGATGAACACCTGTGGAAGGGAAGACCGTATTAGTTGCCAGATATAAAGATAAATCAAGACTACCTACGCTCATAACTGGTACTCTCCGCCTGTATTCCATACCACACAATGACTTGACCATTATGAGCAAATAGAACCGAAGAGCATCCCACCTATATTCATCATGTCCTCATGAATAAAGAAACTGTTTCTCAACTCTGACAGGACCGGACATAGATGTGACAAAAAACTGTCAATCGTTTTCTGGTAGGCCCTAATTAGTCCATCAGCACTAGGGCTCGGCAGGGCTCCTGCGGTTGAGGCTCATTGAGGCACAAAAGCAATATAGGTGCCTGACTGCATATTTTCCTTACATGTAGTGTACTAGTCAATAAATGTACAGCTGACTTGACCAGCATGAGCTAAAGGCTTTGCCATACAGAACGTGTTGTAACGCGACTTTCGACATTCCTGTACCGCAGCATTACAGCAATACGGTCGTATGTGGGAACGCATAGCATTACTCAGTGCTATTTTCCTGAATGCGACATCCATCCACACCGTGGAATATCACAAAACTGGCGTGATGTGAAAGCGTTCTTGTTGCCTCTTTTGTTTGCAATGAATTATGTAGAGCTCCCAAATTGTGTCTCGACACGCGGACATATACACGCAAAAAATCTACATTCATATATGTGAGCGCGACCGTGACACAGACTAGTAGTTCAGCATTTACATGTATCCAGTGAACCCGCATTATATACAGTCTGACCTTGGATCACCTCCCGCCAGGCTCCGTGTGTAGTTTGCTTTGTTTTGTTCTGACGTCACTACTCATTTTTCCTCCCTCCATTCAGTTTTTTGCTTCCGAGTCTACCAAGGTAGCGGAAGCTTTGTTTTCACTTTTCAAGGACGAAAAAAAAAGTTCTCCAAAATCAAAATTTTCACTCGCGTTTTACGTTTTAGACCTTTCTGAACAATTATGGTTCCGTGTCTGTCTGTCTGTGTGTCTGTCCGTCTGTCATCAATTCCTTGTAACGCGCATAACTATACGAAGTTATTGTCCGATTTCGATGAAATTTTCAGGGATTGTGCGAGTTGGTGTGTAGACGGTCCCCTATGGAAATCATCATCCTTGGACTGAAAGTAGCCGCTGCGCATGCGCAAACGTTAATTCCTTTTAACAGCCATAACTTCTACATTTACCATCCGATTTCGAAGGAATTTCTCAGGATTGTTCAGATAATCGTGTAGAGTGTAGGTCCCCTATGAAAATCATCATCCTTGGACTGATAGGAGCGACTGCGCATGCGCAAACGTGAATTCCTTGTAACGGCCATAACTTCTACATTTTCCAACCGATTTCGATGAAATTTTCAGGGATGTTAAAGATTAGTGTTTAGATGGTTTTCTATGAAAATCGTCACCCCCGGATTGATAGTAGCCGATGCGCATGCGCAAACGTGAATTGCTTGTAACAGCCATAACTTCCACAATTTCTACCAGATTTCGATGACGTTTTCAGCGATTACGCGGATTAGGTTGTAGATGGTCCCAAATGAAAATCAAGGCCTTAAAATCTTACAGTAGCCTCTGCGCATGCGCAAACGTAAAATCCTTGTAACAGCCGTAACAGTCGCGTGTGACCTGAGGATCTCAAACCCCATTCAACCAACCCCTTTATAGGACAGTGAGCAATGCTCTGGACTCCCACCCAGGAGTCCCAGGTTCAACTCCCAGTCAAGCTAAGAAATTTTTTGATCCAATCACTACCGCACTTACATTTTTCGTCTGAATTTGATTAAAATTTTCTAGGATTTTCCAGATAAGCGTGTAGATGGTCCCCTATGAGGGTAGTGAAAGGTACTTAGAGATTGGTGTTTTCAGATTAACTACTATGCATCAGATCATCTATATAATCGGGTTATGGATACGAGGAAGCAATGTGCCACACCCACTTGACAGACTTTTTTTTACTTAGACATTAAACATTAATGGGCGAGGGAGGGAGGGTTTATCTTTCTTCTTCCAAAAGTTCTAGTTACCGCTTGCCTTTTTGTACGAGTTTGTCTTGAATTCCTTCGGAGTTATTTCATCGAAATGTTTCATGTTTTTGTCTCGAATTATTGTTCTTTTGTGATGTCTGGAAGAAATCTCCATGCTTTTAGGGACGAAGAAATAGTAAACTTGTGACTGATATTGATTGATTCGATATTTTTACGTGATTGAATTACTTTATCGTCGCTGTCACGAAAATATGACCTATGTGCCAATTTTTACGAAAATCACTTTTTGGTGTCATTTTGTTCTTTATGCTCAGCGCTACCTACTGACATGTTCCCGAAGCCACTTAGTCCACCTAATTCGTCGCTAGAGGCCCTTTAAAACAAATCCTATGTGAGGGTCAGTGAGCGTTGTCACGAAATAGAGCCTATGTGACAAAAGCACGCGACAGCGGCGTCTTACCACTCTGCCTGTTGCTTCAAAATTGCCAAAATCGCTAACTGAAGTACACAAAAGATGGATTGATTTTTATACTCTCGATCACTCAGAAGATTGGATTATTTTACCTCAAAGGAGAAAATCAAGCCACAATGATAGTGACGTCGTGGCTCCGCTTTACAGCAGGCCCCGACCTATAGTCCAGTCAAATTAGCAGTTAGGGTTTGCATTAATTCCGGACAAAGCGAAACTTTTATGGGTGACTTGTGGGTGCCTATGGAACATGTTTTTAGTATATTCTACTAGATTCTCCTTGTGCTAACTTTTTGGTGCCCGAAAAACCGCGATTTTTCGGCACTTGTTTCAGTTTTTTGCCTATAACTCGTACACGATGCATCCTACGGAAAATTTTACTCTTTCCTTTATTAAACAGGATGAATTTCTGCGTCGAATGACCACCTGAAACGTTAAGATCGGTTCAGCCGTTTGGCCGAAATCGATCGTTGAAGTTTGGCGATTTTTCCCAAATTGGTTGAAAAATGGGTTACGCTCAAGTTTCAAGGCCTGTACATCAAAAACGGCGTATCCAACCAAAAAATGTCACATAATCAAAGTTGTAGAGAATCAAATTTTGTGTAAGAAAAGCCTCCCCCCTCCCTCCCCCTCCCACCCGCCCCTACCAAATGATAGAATAACATAACAACCTCTGAGTGATGAGTGTGTCAACGCCAAATATGAGTATTGACAACCGTGTCGCAATCAAAAAATGTCATACAACGTCTGTTGTTCAACCTAAGGCACTGAGGTACTTATAACACTAGGAAAGGCAAAAGAAAAAACATCTCCTAGATTCTCCTTGTGCTAACTTCCTGGTGCCCGAAAAACCGCGATTTCACTCAGAGGTTGTTTTGTTATTCTATCATTTGGTAGGGGCGGGTGGGAGGGGGGAGGCTTTTCTTACACAAAATTTGATTCTCTACAACATTGATTATGTGACATTTTTTGGTTGGATACGCCGTTTTTGATGTACAGGCCTTGAAACTTGAGCGCAACCCATTTTTCAACCAATTTGGGAAACATCGCCAAACTGCAACGATCGATTTCGGCCAAACGGCTGAACCGATCTAAAAAATGAAGGTGGTCAGTCGACGCAGAAATTCATCCTGTTTAACAAAGGATTGAGTAAAATTTCCCGTAGGATGCATCGTGTACGAGTTATAGGCGAAAAACTGGAACAAGTGCCGAAAAATCGTGGTTTTTCGGGCACCAAAAAGTGAGCAAAAGGAGAATCTAGGAGATGTTTTTTCTTTTGCCTTTTCTATTATTATAAGTACTTCAGTGCCTTAGGTCGAACAACAGACGTTTCACTTTGATTATATGACCTTTTTTGATTGCAACACCGTTTTCAATACTCATAATTTCGTTTACTCAGAAGTTGTTTTGTTATTCTATCATTTGGTAGGGGCGGGTGGGAGGGGGGGAGGAAGAGGGGATGCTTTTCTTACACAAAATTTGATTCTCTACAACTTTGATTATGTGACATTTTTTGGTTGGATACGCCGTTTTTGATGTACAGGCCTTGAAACTTGAGCGTAACCCATTTTTCAACCAATTTGGGAAAAAGCGGCAAAATTCAACGATCGATTTCGGCCAAACGGCTGAACCGATCTTAACGTTTCAGGTGGTCATTCGACGCAGAAATTCATCCTGTTTAATAAAGGATTGAGTAACATTTTCCGTAGGATGCATCGTGTACGAGTTATAGGCGAAAAACTGAATCAAGTGCCGAAAAATCGCGGTTTTTTGGGCACCAAAAAGTTAGGACCAGGAGAATGTTTTTTCTTTCGCCTTTTCTAGTATTACAAGTACCTCAGTGCCTTAGTAAGTTGAACAACAGACGTTTCACTTTGATTATATGACATTTTTTGATTGCAACACCGTTTTCAATACTCATAATTTCGTTTACTCAGAAGTTGTTTCGTTATTCTATCATTTGGTAGGGGCGGGTGGGAGGGGGGAGGAAGGGGGGATGCTTTTCTTACACAAAATTTGATTCTCTACAACTTTGATTATGTGACATTTTTTGGTTGGATACGCCGTTTTTGATGTACAGGCCTTGAAACTTGAGCGTAACCCATTTTTCAACCAATTTGGGAAAAATCGCCAAACTTCAACGATCGATTTCGGCCAAACGGCTGAACCGATCTTAACGTTTCAGGTGGTCATTCGACGCAGAAATTCATCCTGTTTAATAAAGGAAAGAGTAAAATTTTCCGTAGGATGCATCGTGTACGAGTTATAGGCAAAAAACTGAAACAAGTGCCGAAAAATCGCGGTTTTTCGGGCACCAAAAAGTTAGCACAAGGAGAATCTAGTAGAATATACTAAAAACATGTTCCATAGGCACCCACAAGTCACCCATAAAAGTTTCGCTTTGTCCGGAATTAATGCAAACCCCCCCCCCCCCCCCCTTTTTTTGGCTAATTTGACTGGACTACTATATCAAAATCGAAGTATGATCACCTCCAGGAGCTGAAGGCGGTGATCGAAAAAGACCACCACGCATTTTATGACTCGCTCACGTATGTCTGAGCCTGAATTGATTGAGTTCCTATGATTCTACTTGAGTTACCTACTGCAGCAATATTTTTCTATTTAGTAACACTGTTCTAGTTCCTGTTAGTTACCTGCATATTTAAATAATGTACCAACGTTACCAAATAGAAAATGTTTGAAGAAATATTAGGACAATACTTTTGAATTTCATGAGACTAAAAGGGGCGAAAAGCAGAACAATGTTTTAATAATTAAATAAAATATCCTTTTTTGAACTTGTTTCCTTGTGTCGTTATTCATTTTCCTAGCAGCAACAGGTGTAATCGAGTAACGAAGACCTGATTCTGGATTATTTGAAGACAGGAAACCAACAATTTTCAACAAAAAAAAATCTGGAATAGTAAAAAAGTTTGTAAAAATGACCTATGTGCCGCTGAAATACATCCTATGTGCCAAAAACCCAAAAAAATATGTGATTTTTGAACATAGTGATGAATTAATTAACCTCAGAGTTGGCAGGAAACTAGCAGATTGGTAAGCTGATTGAATACTATGAATTTGAAGGTAGGTCTTCATGTTCAAACGTTAATATCACTAAAATGAAATGTTTTTCGCGATTCCTGAACATTTTGATTTTTGACACAGGTCATATTTTTGTGACAGCGACGTTATGATGTATACGAGGGGGGACCCAAAAGTAACCGGAATCGAGCTGGAGGCGAAAGACAGGTGTGATTGGCTGGTTGTCAGGTGGGGGGTTTGAAAGAGACACATCTCACGATTCAGTGTGCGAAGTTGGGATGCTGTGAGTTTAACGGTTCGTCATTGAGAATTTTTGTTGTGAAACAACTTTCTAGCGAAGACGTGTGATGGCAGACAGCGTGGAGCAACGCGCGGCCGTGAAATTTGTTTTCTTGAGGGAAAAACGCCGGCTGAAACTCGTAATGCTTAAAACTGCTTAAGGGAATGCTGCACTAAGCAAGACACGTGTCTACGAGTGGTTTCGACGTTTTAAAAATTGGCAAATGAGGATTGAAGACCAATCTCGTTCTGGCCGCCCTTCAACGTCAAGAACTGACGACAACGTTGATAAAATCAACATCATGATTCGCGAAGACCCTTGTCGAACGGTTGAGATGTATAGGAGTTTAATCAAGAGAATTTTATCGGAGGATTTGTGCACGAGAAGGCTTGCAGCCAAATTTGTCCCACGCCTTCTCAGACGAGGAAAGCCCCCGCACTCATTGCCCTGTCTGTGAAACATTTTACCAACTTTTGATTCATCTGAGCCTTCATGAAACAGATTTACACCGTCAACTTTTCAGCAGTTTATTGTGTTTCGTTTGTAAAACTGAATTAAAATCACTTAACAAAACAAGAGTTTCCCAATTATGATTTACTCCCCCTTTGAGTACCTATTTTCGATCTTACTCTTAATAGGTGACAAGTATAAAAAATGTAGAAGAAAGGAAAATCCATTTGAGGAAAACAGATTTAGGAACGCACGTACTTATCTCGAAAAATTAACTAACAGTTTTTGTGAATTTTCATCTCAGTGCCATGAAAAAGCTCATTCATTCGATATTAATGGGCTTAGGAGGCTGCGATTGGTCTCATTCTCCTCTGGGGTGTCCCCCCTACAAAGTAAAGGCCCGAGAAAATTTTTTTTAGCCCTAATTTTTTTTTTCAAGCGGCAAAATGTAAGGGAAAACCCGAAGAAAAAACGTTGAGAACCGGTGTTTTTTGATACGTTTTGTGGAAAATAGGGGGTTTACCACAGTTTTACTTAAAAACTAAGTACATATTCGAATTCTACATGAAATTTCCTATAAGTCTGAGTACTTTTTGAGGAGATTTGAGCAAGATGAGTTTTCACTAAAAAATGAAAAAAAGTGAAAACTAGAAAAATCTTAAAACTAGCTATATCTTGAAACTCCGACGTAAACAAAAAAACTGACGTCAGATTCGGATTCAGCGCACCAAATACCATAAGAAAAGTGGTGAAAGAACGAGGCAGCCAGACCACCCCTAAATATTGTAATCTAGTGTTATTTACCCCCCTATTAACCTGATCTCGCCCCCCGCGACTTTTTTTTGTTCCCCCGACTCAAAAGGGACTTGAAAGGAAAACGGTTTTCGGCTGTGGAAGATATGAAACAAAAATCGCCGGATGGCCTCAAGCTCATTCCATTAAATGGATTCCAAAAATGTTTTGAACAGTAAAAGACGCGATTGGATAAGTGTGTAGCAGTCAGTGGTAATTACTTTGAAGGTGACCAAAATTTGGAGTGAAAATATTGCAAAATGAAGAAGTTATGACGAAATTCTGGTTACTTTTTGGTCCCCCCTAGTATGTGTAACAAATCCATCTCAAAATTAGATGAAATTTGAACTGTAATGATTCTTTGAAGATGGGCTGGTGTGAAAATGCAAAATAAGTCAGGACAAGAGAGTTTTCTCAGCCCAAGCAGGCGCTTTACCAAGGTCCTTTAATCCAGGAATGGGAAGCCGCCAGGGTTTAAAAATTATAGCGCAAAATACCGCTTCCTTACTCTTCTCTCTTAGAGCCACAAGATGAGCTCCTTTCCCACCAGAACTACCCATGGCTTTTCAGTGAACCTACTGTAAAAAAAAAAAACACAACTCAATACTGAGTAGCCCGCCTAGATATAACGTAATGTGTGTGACGTAGCCATATCGCCAAGTCCGCATTTCCTAGCGCATGCTGCGTGCCAAAACCAAAGCGCATCAAGCAGTCATAGGGTGTGCGCCTGGGTAGGAAAAACTGTTTATTGTTCAATTCAAAGTAGACCTCATTCTGAGAATTTTGGTACCAACCGCGACCTTCTAGCGTGTGTAAATCTTTTCCTATGAATTTTCAAAGTTTCAACCGTTCATAACGTCACAGTGGGCTGGGGGGTCCCGCCCAGGCGAGAGGGGCGCGTGACGTCATAAACGGTCGAAACTTTGAAAATTCATAGAAACAGATCTACTCACGCTAGAAGGTCGCTGTTGGTGCCAAAATTCTCAGGATGTAGTCTATTTTCGATTAAAAATCTAAAAAAAAATCAAGGCGCACCCCCCATTCACAGTAAAATAAGGAATAAATATTCGTTGAAGAAATCTCACTATTCTTCTTCTTCGAAGCTTCTCTGAGAGCTTCTCCTGGAATTCCACCTTCACAGGCCGCTTCTTGGGGGTTGAGTAGAGAACCTGTGGAAGGAGAAAAAACACATTAGTTGTCTGATCAAAGGGCAAATTTAGACTACCTACTCTCATGAATACCATTCATCCACCACTCTCCGCCTGTATTCCATACCACACAATAAATGGACAGAAGACTTGACTAATATGAGCCAATAGAACCGATGAGCGATAATCAACCCGAACAGTTTATAGTAGAGATTAGAGTAAGGAATAGATAATTGAGAAATGATGAGAAAAGAACTTACTCATCTTCTTCTTTTTCTCTGTAGACGGTTCCTTCGTGTATACTGGAACTTCCCCGGCCAGTTTTAGGAGGTCCATCAGTGTCTGATTACCTGTGAAAGGGGAAAACGGTATTAGTTGTCAGATCTAGAGGCCAATCAAGACTATCTACTCTTATAACTGGTACTCTCTTCCTGCATTCCATACCACACAATGCAAAAACGCTGCAAATTATTACACAAAAGTTTATTTTTCTATATAGACCACTTTTCTGCTAAGAACACGGCTTAGCCATTGTTACCATCAACCAACATGAAGAAAAACATCGATCGCATTTCGGTCAGCTAACATTTGAACGGAGATTAGGCCTCTTTTGCGATTCACACTCGTGTTTCTGATTTATCATAAGTCCAACTCTAAAATTCTCGTAGGGAGCGAACGGTTTGTCCTACAGGGCTCCGCGTGGTCTTAAAAAAATTCTATACTATCTCAAATGTTTATTCGATTTTCGGATTCTACGTACCTTAACGTAAACCAACAAATTTTGAGGAGGGATTAACAATTTTTTTCTTGGTCGATTCCAAAGGTTCATTATTGAAAATAATAAACCAAAAGACGAAAATTGAGATTTCAACGCATTCTGGTAGCTTTCGATGAGACTTTTCGGACTGGTAATCGTTTACACAACCTTAGTCAGGTGTTACAAGCCAAGTTTCGATGGTTCCACAAAAACCCAAGGCAAGTTGGTTCATCCCAAAAACTGCCCGTCGCGGTGCAGTTGGCACCATTGAGACCGCACGCTTCAATTGAGGTAATTCACCTGTTGTGATTCATTTTCTTGATTTATTTCTGTGATAGATAGTGGGGACCACCTTATAATTATTTCTGATGGATTTGCGGAGATAAAACCGAAACTTCATAATGATGATGTTCTTTCATTTCCTGGTCCATCCCCTTAGATGTTCTAAAGTATAACGTACCTGGTATTAAATGAATGGGGTTAGTTCCACTAGTTATAAGAATACAATTATTATCTACGTACCGTATTGGAGAATCCGTCGTAACCAGCAAGTCGAGTACAGGAGGCGAGCGCTTTCGATGTAAGGACATCATATTCAGGCCGTCGAGAGAGAACTAGAGTTTGTCAGTCCGTCGTTCTGTTTATATGGTCTGGGTGAAAGGGAGGTAGGTAAAAGGATTAGAAAGGAAAGGGGACCACCTAGTAACGAGACCACGTGGTGAAAGGTTGTTTGTCTGTCATGTCAAGTGAAAGGGAGAGATAAAACTAATCCTATTAGCTAATTGTACATTCACCACATGGTAACCACGTGGTGACCACGTGGTCTTCTATTCTAAACTATGAATTCCTTTCTAATCCTCTTACCTACCTCCCTTTCACCCAGACTACATAAATAGAACGACGGACTGACAAACTTTAGTACTCTCTAGACGGCCTGAATATGATGTCTTTACATCGAAAGCGCTCGCCTCCCGTACTCGATTTGCTGGTTACGACGGATTCTCCAATACGGTACGTAGATAATAATTATAACGTACCTGTTTCCAGCCCATTCTTTCCCCCATTCTTCTGTTTCCAGGCATTCTTTTCTCTCTAACAACCAAGATTTAGCACTTATTAACCTTTTGCGGACGCAAGGCTAACAAGTTGAATCAAGCATTGAGGTTGTATGGCTAATGTCACATGCAAACCGCCATATGCTACAGAGGATAGCCTTGCTTTTTGGTATTTCATTTCTTTTAGTAATGAGCCTTTCATTATCAACCCACTCACTCAATTTATAGTCAACATATTTTCAAGGAATAAAATATTCATTGAAAAAATCTCACTTTTCTTCTTCTTTTTAGTTGAAGGTTCAGTATTGAACTCTGGAACTCCACCTTTCCAGGCCGCTTCTTGAGGATTGTGCTGTGATAAACCATCTGCAAAAGGAGAAAAGGCTATTAGATTATTAGTTGTCAGACGAGTGTAAAAATATCATTCCTTATTTAAATTACTTTTACCTGAAGAGCTCAGCCGAACAAAGGTGTTATTTTTTTGAGACTTTGGCATCAATCGAAGCGTCTTGATCTCATCCAAAACTTCAAGAATTATTTCATTTTCAAATCTTCAGTGTCTCTCGTTTTATTTCGCCCTTTGTGGCCAAATGGGGGTTTTAATGATGTCTCTTCTCGCGAACTCTCTTGTCAACATTTTTTTGAATTGAGCTCTTCAGAGGGATGCGATTCATGTTGGGAGCTATCAAAAGGAGTTCGTGGAGCTATACTCGAGCTCAATACTGAAGTAGCAACTTTTGAGGTCTCAAATGCATGGTTTGCGGACAGTTCAAGGGTCTTCAATAGCTAGCCTTCCTAGTTTGATAGGTAGAGAAAAGGGCTCCTGTTCGGCATAATTGATATCGATACCATAAAGCACAAAGGGGGGCTCCCCATCCATCTTCTACATTTTCTTTTTTTTTCAATTTCAGAAAATGTGGTAGGCACCTACAATGATTATTATCAGAATCATATGTTTCTTGTCTGACTTGTAGTTATCTGATGATCTAATCAACAATAAAATCATGCTATTAGTTTTCTCTCACGTAGGTAGCATGTTTGTTCTTACTTTATATTAGATTGCAATAACTTCACATGGTGTCAGAAGTGTATTAATTTCATTAATTATGAAACGTTCAACACGTCATCAAAGAGAACCAGCTACTTGGGCTGGGAGCGAGGACGATCGTCTACCTAGGGGGAGATTTTTCTTCTCATCCCTCCCGTTTCCCAACTTTGACAGCAGCCAAAATAAGCTCGATTGGAACTCTTGGTGCAGAAAATTTGAGAGGTACCGGCTGACTTCCCGACTGCTACACGAAGATGATGAGGTCCATGTAAGCGTGTAACTGCTAAGCATGTGGGATGATTCAGTTATGGAGCTGTGCCAAAAAATCAAACATCAACAAAATCCAAACCTCCCAAAATAAAATACTGAGAAGTATAGAGCGTGCACCTTGGTACATGAGGAACGATGATATTCATCGAGACTTGGGGATGGAAACAGTCCACGAAATTATCGCAAGGTACTCAAGGAGGCACGAACAACGCCTCCACAATCATGAGAACCTGGAAATGCTCTACGTTTTGGACAACGAAGATGAACTCCGGCGACTCAAGCGAAAAATACCACTGGACTTAGTTAGTGCTGTTAAAGTGCAGTTATAGCTCAGTGTTGAAGATACTGTTATGAGAAGGGACTGCGTTTTACTGTAAACGGGCTCTCAAGGAGTGTAATAATGATATGTAATACTGCTAGATGGATTGTATTTAATATTCAGTTGCAATAATAAATCACGTTAAAAAAAGTGGGATGATGCGGAAGACATCTTTGAATCTTTCGGTTTAGTGTCACCTTCTTTTGAACAAGTCATTGAAAAGTTCAACAAAGTTTACGAAAAAAAGACTGACATCGTGTATGAGAGGGCAAAATTTAACAAGCGATCTCAGCTTGAAAACGAAAGTGCTGAAAGCTTCATTGTCAGTCTCTATAAGTTGATTAAAACCTGTTCGTACGGTATTCTTCATGACGAACTTTTACGAGACCGATTAGTCGTAGGTGTTAGGGACCAAACCCTGTCGGAAACCCTCCAAATGGATCTCAATTTAACTTTAGAGTCTGCGATAGCTAAGATAAAAGTTCACGAGTCTGTCAAAGGCGGGCAAGATACGATTCGTGGTTATCAAGGGTTGTCTTCCACAGTTGAAACATTGGCTTTGTCAAAGACACCCCCACCCATAGACCTACAAAACCAAAAGGCCTCAATTCAAAAAACAAAAAACTCAATTCAATGAAACTGTTATTGATCTTCTTGACGATTATAGATTGAAAATTTATTGAAGAAATTAAGGAGTTTAGTGTGATAAGCCATTATGTTAGGATTTGTGCATTGGTGATAATTTCTTTTGCGTTTTTCTCAAAACTCCGTTTCTGGACATAGCTCCTTTGTGCTTTAAGGTATCGATATTGTGACCAAATATCGATGGAATTAGCTTCTGTACTTCCCATATGGCTACCTATATGAAGATTTCAAAGACGAAATACGCGTGTTTTTAACAAGGGTCCCTGTTGTTTTCCGCGGTATCTCTGCTTCATCTCCCACTCCTGTTTTCAGTGATAATTCTCGCTTCTTCTTATATATTATTATTCAATTACACACAGCCACCTTATTATTCTTCGCTATATTGATCGTCTCAACAAATCCAAATCAAGTACTCTCGACCATACAACACACATTCAAACTGTGGATAGAAAATGTGCGAAAGTTCCGAATGAACCCGATCAGTTTTACCATAAATTATAATGAAGAAAAGTACATACCAAGTTCGAGTCTGATTGAAATCATAATGATTCAATAAATATTTTTACTAGTATTAAGTTTTTGTTATTTCAATGTTTCCATCAATAGACCGAGGGTTGGTTACAGAAGTATTAACCTTTTGCGGACGTATCGCCTGTGTGACATGAGCTGCCTTTATCCTCAAATGCTTATTTCTAAGAACTTCTGAAGTACATTCTGAGCAGGTTTTACCAATCAGAAATTAGGCAACAAAATGCTTCAATTTGGGCGACAAAAATTTTTTCGCTCCCTCCAAATGAATAAATCGCCTAATGGGAAACTCGTTGCAGTTGAGAATGTTGCAGTTGTGATCACAATTGTTTGTTTTTCAACTGTTTTATTCAATAAGTCAATCAAATATTGCGAGAACCTTTGCATTTCTGGCTTATCTAAATATTTATTTCCACGAATTTGCTACATGCCGGTGAAGTTCATTAATTTATTTTATGTTATTTCCAACACGCTGGTCTGGGGCCTTTTTCCAGTTTCAAATATATCTTTCAAAAAACTAACTGTTCCTATTTAATACTTTTAATGCTCTTCAATTCATTTGACATAGTTCATAATAACGGTTTGCTGGATAAATACCCCACAGTACTCTTGTCTCATAAAATGGAAAATACCGGTCCTGACCGTAGTGTACTCGTCGCGTTCTAAATAATTTTCTACCTAAGCCATTGAATTGATGCAGGTGAAATTTTTGCAGCGAGCATATAAGTAGCACAATTTGACCAAAATATGAAAGAATTCCGCCGATCAGAACCCATGAAAATCGTCCATTAAAAATTGTAAAAGCGAGTGTCAAATCTTACCTCGTTTTCAAGAGTTAAATAGTAATAATTTAAGAGGAGCTACGAAAAAATAACTTGATCGTAGGGTCCAACCATTCATCAATATTACAAATCAGTGGGGGAAATTCGAAAAATTCGGAACACCAACAATATTTAAAAAACTGTTCGGAAATTCCGATAGTGATGTGAATACCATGACGTCCAGGCTAACTAATCATCGCAGAATAATCTTCGTCCTAGGTAGCAAATGGCGGCTTGCCATACGACCGCAACGCTTGATTCTCCTGGTCAGTCTTGCGTCCGCAAAAGGTTAAGTATTTGTTATTTCAATGTTTTCATCAATCGAACAAGGGTTTATATTACGCAAGTTTTAACCTTTTTCAGAAAGAAAACTGCAATTCGCTTTCTTCGCACTCCTGAAAAGTTGCAAAAACTAACATAGACCCTTGTTGGACAGAGCTCTTCACTTTCTATCCGTACTTTAGAACAAAATAGGATAGTTGACTGAATTATTATGAGCCAATAGAACCAATGAGGATCGAACAAAATAAACCTGATCAATGTTTGAAGAAAAAATATCTCACCCTTCCTTTCCTTCGTCTTCTTTTTTTCGACACTCAAGGTATTTCCGAAGGTTGCTGCGTGTTCCCTCAACTCCGATTTAATGATTTCTCGAATGAAATCTGGATCCATGATAGGAAGATCGCGTTCTGCATGGGAAAAGATACCAAGTGATAGAAGTGAGCGGAATAAAATTAGAGTATTCTAATATCTTAGATATATCAATATAGATAGAACATCTTAAATATTTAGATATTTTCCAACAACATTAAGAGATTGTGGGGGTTGACGTGTTGAGTCCTCTATGAGAGTAGTACAAGCTACTTAAGAGATTGATGTTTTGAGATCAACTGCTATGCATCGAATCATCTATACAGTTGGGTTACAGATACGAGGAAGCTATGTGCCACACCCACTTGGCAAACTTTTCAAACGAACGTGTAAAGTTGGGTTTACACATTAATTCCATTTACGCAAACAGTAGGGGGGTGACCTCACCAATTTGTGAACACCCCCCAGTTCGTGAACACTTTGGGAGAAAATAATCTAGAATAAGACTTCTAGCGCGTTCTGTTGCTTTTTCTGATTTTAATTGGTTACTACAAGTTCCCATAGAGTGCAGTGTAAAGTTTCGTTGAGTTAGTTCATATACAGACGAGGTCATTCAGTTCCAAGAGTGCCTCTACAGGTGCTGCCCCATCAAAGTAAGCCCTAATTTCTGATTCAGTTGTACTTGAATTTTAATGGTTTCTTCAGTTTTTTTCATGTACTTTTTGTGTGTATAATATTCGTTATAACTTTTTTCATAAGAAAAACACCAAAGATTTAGTTGATGTTGCGATTTTGTTCAATTTGCCAAGTGTTTTCAAACTGGTATCAAAAAGTCAATGTTTTCCAATTCGTGAACGGCCGTTCACAAACTGGTAAACATCCGCTTGGTTCATTTACTGAATGTTGAGGTTATTTTCAATTCAAAAATTTCCTCAAGGTCGTTGTGTATCTTGGCAGACACTAAAAAAGTAAGTTTACCAGTTTGTGAACAGGTTCTTTTGAGAACGACTCATGGTCGTTCACGAATTGGTTCCTGCTTTCCAATTAGTGAGCACTTTCTGTCACAGGCTTATTCGACTATTCCCAGCCTTATCTTTAGGTATAGAAAAGAAAAAAGAAGGGAAGAATAAATCTAGAAATAAATAAATAGAAGAATAAGCAAAGCTAAGGTAAGGTATGGCAAAACAAACTACAAATTTAATGCCTAACTCATCCAAGACTGCTGGTACGAAAATAAGAAAAAAACCTGATGAAAAGCACACTTCAGTTCATTGGTGCATTACGTTACCTGAATAGATAGAAATACAAGAAATTAATAAGAAAAGGCAAGAGAAGAAATTGTGAAAGCAAAAATAGAAAAGAAGAAAATGAGGGAGGAAAAGGATTTGACAACCAGGAAGGAAAAACTACGAAAAAAGACGAGAGAATCAAGAGAAGAGAAGAAAATGTTGTAGAAAAACATTGTTTAGTAACGTATGCATTCAGAGGACATCCCAATGGATAAGGATTAGTTCAATTTAAACTAGTTCGTACGCGATAAAATGAGCATTCTTATTTACCTTCCTTCTGCACAAAAAGGTTTCATTCAATGTAATTTAGTCAGTATTTTGATTTAGAGATAGTGGACTACCATGGTGGCACCACAGATTTGTTCTATGGTGGCACAAAAAATAATTCATGAAAATCCAAAGGTGTATTGAGAGTTTTTCCTTAATTTCAAACAAACGACATCATTGGGTACAATTAGTAAGCTCTAAAGTAACCGAAATATTGAATGAAAAATCGTATATTTTGTGAATATTATTCGCCAACTTTCCCCTTTTCCATGCTAATTTCTATACTCTGGTGAATACTGGTGAAATATTGTGGAAGTCGAAAGTTATCGGAGTCGAATAAAAAAGAATCTAGCAAATCGGTTGGCGAATAAGGCCTGGGCAGAGTACACAAGATTTAGTCACACACACACAGACATACAACTATGGGGGTTTCTCGCGGATTTGGATTCATAATGTTCTAAAACGAATGTTTATGTTTCCCTCCGTTGAGTGTTGTTCTCCTTCACCCCAGATTAATTGCATAAGGATGCCCATGTCCTACTGTTGGACGTCCTAAAAACTCAAAAAGCAACTCACATTGCTAAACCCATGTCCAAAGTTGATAAACAAATTTTAACTAAAACAATTTTAGTTTCGTGTTGCCGTTCAAAGGCATTTATCAATTTATTAAGCCTACTAGGTTCACAAATTTTAAAATAAAAAAGTTGGACTTTTCATGGTTCAGAGTTATATTAAATTGTCTTATTGAGTCTTTAGTATTCACTAAAGACACCAATCACCAATGATCACCAATGATTATTATAGTGAATTAATCATTAATTATTTATTAAAATGTATCGATGGGTGTTTATTAACTTTTTAGGAACCTACTACCTATGAATCTCACGTAGCACAGGAAGAAGCGTTCACAAATTGGTCACTTCTTGTTCACTGTTAGGGCATTGCTTGTTCACTAATTGGAATATAGGCACTTTTCACTTGAAACGTTCCTAATTGAACACCAACCTTTTTTTACATTATCAACTTCTTAATCAAAGTTGTTCTGCGTTAAATTCTGTACAAGAATAAAAAACGGATCACGAAAATATAAATTAGGAACCATGATATGAAACTTCAAAGTCAACTTTCAATGGGCAACGAGCTTAAGTGTTCACTAATTGGTTAGGTCACCTACTGAACAACGAGGTCGTGTTCACATTTTCAGTTGTGCTTGTGCGAAGGTGTGGGCCGTTCAATAGACTTCTGGTAATTCTGTTACTTTTTTCTAAGATCAAAACCCCTGATTTCGAAATAAATTTTGATATGGATGAGGAGGAGCAATTAGGTGCTGTGAGACTAGTCTGCCAAGTGAGTGTAGCACGTAGCTTCCTCGTCATCCACAACATAATCCGTTAAGTGCTCTGATAGGTCATCAGAACGACTAGCACCCTAACAAATAGTCTCTGGGGGCTCAAGATCACTCAGCAAACAAGTTATAGAGCTCGGCAAAGGATGGGGTCTCAGTCGGTCGCCGTTCGTTCCGGGTTAGTATTTTCCCAAATTACACGCAACCATGTACCTAAATTTTAAATTTTCAAGGATTTTCGAAATTCATTAGTGCATCAGTCTAAGGAATTCAAAACTAAAAGTTTGCGGCTGGAATCATCAAAATCGATCAATAATTGCCAGAGAAAAACGCTGCAAATTATTACACAAAGGTTCAATATTTTTCTGTACAGATCACTCGCCAGCAAAGAACACAGCTTTGCCATTGTCACTACCTACCAACTAAGTTTTAAAAGTTGAGTTTAAATTTGATCACTGGTTGCTAAGGAAATAAATAGTTGCTAAGGACGCAAAACTGAGTTCAACTCGAAGAAAAGAACAGCGATCGCATTTTAGTCAGCTAAAATCTGAACGGAGATTAGGCCTCTTTTGCCATTCACACTCGTGTTTCTGATTTATCGTAAGTCCAACCCTTAAGGTCTCGTAGGGAGCGAACGGATTGTCCTACAGAGCTCCGCGTGGTCTAAAAAAAATCAATAGGAGGGATAAAATTTCTTTCCTTGGACGATTCCAAAGGTTCATTTTTGAAAATAATAAACCAAAATGGGAAAAATCGTAAATTCAATGAGGTTTTTCCCATTTTTCTCTAGCAATTATTGTTCGATTTTGATGATTCCAGCAGCATTCTTCTAGTTTTTCAATTCTCTAGACTGATGTGCTAATGAATTCGGAAAATCCTTAAAAATTACAAATTTAGGTACAACTTTTCAAGTTTGAACGCCTGTAATTTAGGGAAATACTAACCCGGAACGAGGATCGAATGGCGACCGACAGACTACCTGAACACACACATACACACGCCCACATCGTGTGGGCTGTTCTCTGTGTGTTCCAAAACCATTTCGAGACAGCTTGTAATGGTCAGGAGGGAATTGGTCAGACGTTGCAAAACTCGGTAATACCTTGGTAATCTTTGCCAACACTCGGTAATACCTTAAAAATCAATATGTAAAACTTGAAATAAATAACTTAAAATTATTGATCAACCAAGAGAAAACTCCAAAGAAACCAAGATCTTCTCAAAAATGAGAAACTCCAATAGTTGTAGCTTAGAGAGGGTTCGGCACAACTGTTAGTCCCCCAAGGAAGACTCATACGAGAAAGCTAACTTGTTTTCTGGCGATCTAGCAAGCGGATTTTACTTGAAACGAATTAGATACTTTAAATGCAAACGAAGAATGTGATCTTTGGTTCACAATTCTTACTTTTCTTCTTCTTCTTCTTCTTCTTTTTCTTGGTTGGCTCTTCCGAGGCGACAGCTAGTTGGTTTCCAGAAGGTAAGATATCCAGGTGGGGCATTGGCGGGATAGGATTACCAACATTCATGCCAGAGGTCCCTGGGAGATTAGGATGTTTTTCTGTGAAAATAAAAAGCAATATTGATGGAGTGTAGGTACATACAAGCGACACTGGATCTACAGATAAAAGTGAAGTAAACAACAATTTCAGGTTGGATTTTCGTCAGACTGCCATTCGTGGCGTCGCGGACGTCATCAGCCGTCTTCCAAAGGGAAGATCCGAATTTGTTCTGATGATTTAGCTCATGGCTTCCCATTGGCCTCACCGCCCTGGGTTGGGAGGAGAGGGGGATGAGTGCCCCGGCCGCCGAAAAACGCACGCTGCCTTGAACCCAGGACCCCGCAGAAGTCGGTCCAAAGTCCACCTAAAAACAACGATGCCCCAATGACCGTAGCCACAAGATCTATAGATAAGATAGGGACCCCAATGGTGTAAGCAGGCTTAAATTTAATCTTCTAGATTATAACCATCTATGTGACCTGAGTATAAAGCAAATTAGTATACATCCAGAAAAGCACTTTAAGGAAAGTTCCAAGCACTCTTCACATTCACCGAAGTTTGCACATTCACTGACTTGCCACATTCATTTTTCGATCTTTTCTTCTTCTTCTTGGTACTTTAATATTCGACTATTTCTCATTGATGGAATTAGAATGTCTAAACCGATTGGTTATTGCGAATATGTTGAGGGCAAAATAAAAACGCTCCGAGAGGAGATGTTTAGAAGAAAAACCAGTGAAATCACCTTCTGAATATCTGTCAGCAGCAATTTTTGCTTTTGGAGGAGTGATGTCGAGAGACGGCATTGATAGGGCGGTATTGCTGGGAACATTCATGCCAGAGGTCCCTGGGAGGTTAACCCGTTTTTCTGAAAAAATAAAAATCTATATTGAAGGAGTAAAAGTAAAAGTACTTCGTACATACAAGAGGAACTGGGTCCACAGATAAGAAGGTACCTACCTGATGGTCAGAATGCATCTCATAAATTATTGTATCAGTAAAACGAGAGATGCTACTAGTTCTACCCGTTCCAGCACACTCAAGATCAGGGTTGAGAATTCTAGCACTCTAAAAATCAAATATCCATCAGTCAAAGTGAACCGGAAGTGTCACCATTAATGAAACAGTTGAACGATCACGCTGCTATCCTCACCATAGTCCGAGCAACGAAGGGTTTGAGGTAGAAAACATATTGTTTAGTAATGCATGCATTCCAGGGGACGTCCCATTGGATAAGCATTAGATCAGTTTAACCAGTTGTTAAGTGATAAAACTGTTTCACTCGATGTAATTTATTTATTACTTTAGGCAAGAAATACTGACCGCCAACCCCCCCACCATTATCCACCTTAACATTTCTAGCGGCATGGGAGCCTCGAATCTGAAGAGCATTTTAAAATCCATGATCTACGATACCCAACATGCGAATTCGAGTTCACCCCCCCCCCCCCTTCCTTCACCAATGGTGCCAGTCTGGCACCAAAGCGGAAATACGTCGTAACATTGAACTTTCATCTGTTAGTTTTGGTAGGCAGTCCGTCGAAGTTCACATCCGTATTCGAGGTGAAACACAAAAAAAAAAACACGAAATATGAGGTTTATGGTATCCTGGCACCATGGTGGCACCACTATTAGTTCCATGGTGGTACAGAGAATAATTCATGAAAATCCAGAGGTATAATGAGAATTTTTCCTCAATTTCAAAGCTTGGGTACAATTAGTAAGCAGTAAAGGAACCGAAATATGGAAAAATCGGATATTTTGTGAATATTATCCCCCCACTCACCCCCTCCCCTTGCGAATTTCGGTACTCTGGTGAAATCATGTACAACGGGGAAGTTATTTTAGTCAAACAAAAAAAGAAACACGCAAATCGGTTGGAAATTGAGGCCTGGGCAGAGTACACAAGATTATGCCCGCAAACGCACGTTTTTTAAGCATTAACCCCCCCTTTCCCCCCCTTCAAAAGCAAAATTCCAAATTCCGGCGCTGTAGTGCACAACTAGATAGTTTTCCGCGTCGAAGAAAAAAAGAACCACAAAAATCGGTTGAGAACTAAGGCCTGGGCAGAGTACACAAGATTATGCCCGCAAACGCACGTTTTTTAAGCATTAACCCCCCCTTTCCCCCCCCTTCAAAAGCAAAATTCCAAATTCCGGCGCTGTAGTGCACAACTAGATAGTTTTCCGCGTCGAAGAAAAAAAGAACCACGAAAATCGGTTGAGAACTAAGGCCTGGGCAGAGTACACAAGATTATGCCCAAAAACCCACGTTTTTTTAGCATTAACCCCCCCTTTCCCCCCCTTAAAAGGCAAAATTCGAAATTCCGGCGCTGTAGTGCACAACTAGATAGTTTTCCGCGTCGAACAAAAAAAGAACCAGGAAAATCGGTTGAGTACTAAGGCCTGGGCAGAGTACACAAGATTTTGTCACACACACACACACACAGACATACACCTATGGTTTTTTTTTCGCGGATTTGGATTCAGAATGGTCTAAAACGGATTACTGTGTGGTTATTTTTTTTTCTGTTGAGTGTTGTCCAACTTCACCCCAGATCGATCGCATAAGGACGCCCAAGTCTTACTGTGGGACGTCCTAAAAACTAGAACCCAAACCAAAATTGGCACAGATGTAGGGGTGGGTATCCCTATTAACATTCTAAAAGTCCTGGAGGGAGGGGCACGAGCTCGAGGAGAGGGGGGTCCCTAAAGGTCCCATTTTGGGGTTTTTCTTGAATATCTCGAAAACGGTGCATTTCTCGATAAAACATGACCTATAGTAAATTAAAGCTGATAAAATTCCCTACAACTTTGATCGTATACGTTTCATCGAAATTCCGAACCGTTACCGAGTTTTATGCATCCAAAAATGGAGGAATTTTGAAAATTCGGTCTTTAGCTCACGTTTTCTGAATAACTTTGTTGAATTTCGTCCAAACGGTTGATCTGAGAAAAAATGTCTCTTAGAAAAAGTTGTAGAGCATTAAATTTTCTTGAAGAATATATGGTTGATTGCCAATTTATTTATTTATTATTGACTGCTATTCCTGGCGTCGCAGACGTCATCAGCCGTCTTCCAAAGGGAAGATCCGAATTTGTTCTGATGATTTCGCCCATGGTTTCCGATTGGCCTCACCGCCCTGGGTTGGGAGGAGGGCGAACTGCGACCGTCTTACCCGAAAATATGCTCCCGAGGCGAGCCCCGAACTCACGGCCCGAGTCTAGTCCGAGTCTAGCAGAGACACATGCCGCAGCTCGCACGGCCACAGAACTCCCCCCATCACAATCATGTAATCTAGTCAGATGACCCCATATTAAAGTTTCAATCTGATAGATATCAGATTGCACTGTTTACTTTTCTCGTTGCTAACCTAGAATGCAGTTCACCCCACGAATATATTTTCAAGTCACGTAAATTCCTCATTTTACACTTCACGGCCAGATCAATACCAAAGTAAGCAGTCTCATGTAGTGGTACTTATTCTCAAAAAATTATAAATAGCATTTCCAATTAATCCTTTCTCAAACCATAAGAATCTTTTACCAAACCAAATTATACTTTTTCCAAATCAAATTAATCCTTACGCAAAAATAGTCCCAGTGAAGATTTTTGCGAATTACAAGTTTAAAAAAAAAGTGAGAAGTTTTTAGCTGTAGAATGTGAAGAATTCAAGATTCTTCTGTCCGATATCTTAGGAGGCTCCCGAAGATGAAGCTGATGAGGCTAAAGAGTATTCCTTCCTAATGCCATTTCTCAGTAATCTTCGCTACTTACCGCTTGATCCTTGAAACTTTACACGAATTTTAATTTAATTTCCAAGATTATGTTCTAATGACATACTTACTTCGTGAGATGAAGTACTTCACGTATAAATATATTGTTGTTGCCGAAAAAGTTTAGTTTAATTTGAAAGAAAGTTTAGTTTGATCTAGAAAAAGTTTCTTTTGGTTTGGAAAAATATTGATTTAGTTTGGAAAAGGTTTCATTTGGTTTGAAAAGGGATTAATTCGAATTCGGAATGCTATAAGAACCAAAAACTGCTTGATTCAATCAGTCAAATACCCCGTGCTAACTGTTTCCGTACGAAGCCAAGTTCCTGTAAGATAAATGCCTATTCCTTCAGGTGTAGTACAGCTTAGACTCTCCAGCTGGATGTTGAAAATTGAACTGAATTCGCTACACAATCACCAACTTTCCATGTCATAAGTTGTTAGCAATTCTTACCAATGGTGTTGATGGTATCTTGATTTGGTTTAGCAGGGCGGAATATCGTTGTCATCGGATATTCTGGAGAGAGCGATTCTGCAATTAGGAGGGGAAAACAATGAAATAACTGTAATAGATAGGAACACAAAACAATTTCATGGAAATCGAAGTCAGGTACCACATAGTACCACTTCAATCTTGCTGAAGTCAACTAAATCAAAAATTTCATCAAAAATGGATTTCAAAATTCCTTAAACACTCTAATGTCAACTGTCAAAATTGATGAACTTATAAATTTTAGTAGGTAGGTAACAACGTACCTACGCGTGTTTGAAACTCCAAATTATTATTATCCTCAAAACATAGGATTGTATTTTACACTTGTTAATAAAAATCACTTTCGCTTCTTCTCTCAAGAAATAAGTTTTGTTTTGTATAAAATATAATAAGTACGATCGTGACAACAACTAAACTTACCATCTGAGTCGTCATCGGAGCTCGCCCTCCTACCAGGAGTATTGATGGTTGGTTTACTGGTCATTTTACCAGGATTAGTAGACGCTGCAAGAAGAAACAAATTCAATTTAGTACTCACACCCGAAAAATTGCACTTACATTTTTTTTTTCAATCCCGTCTAAAATTACAAAATACTCATAATTCTTTTTTGTAAGTATGTAATCGTCGACATTCACAGCCTACTCACTCTCTGAGAAACCGAAACATATCAATCAAACTACAATCTAAGCACAATCCCTGACAATTTCGTCGAGCTCGGGAAAAAAATTGCTGTTTCAAGATTTTTACGTGTATGCATATGCAGAGGGTAATCAACCTGAGGCATACCATAGGAGCTCTCTACACTTCTTCTGAAAATGTCATCGAAATCTGACAATAACTTCGTAAGTGTTCCCCGTTACAAGGACTAGAGTGCCAGACTAGAGATGGCAAAAAAGTATCGATTCTTCCAAAAATCGATTTTAAAAAGAAAACTCGATACTTTTAGGTAATTTTTCTTCCCCTGAAGAATCGGAGAATCGATTTACAATTTCGAGTTCGGTGACATCTTTTTCAAGTTGGTGGAGGATAACAGATTATCAATAACAATCACTACAACCAGGAACCATCACAACCACAATCAGTCAAATACCCCGTGCTAATTGTTTCCGTCCTAATCCCTATTCCTTCAGGTGTAGTACAGCTTAGACTCTCTAGCTGGATGCTTGAAAAATAAGCTGAATTCGCTACACAATCACCAACTGTCCATGTCATAAGTTGTTAACAATTCTTACCAACGGTGTTGATGGTATCTTGATTTGGTTCAGCAGGGCGGAATATCGTTTTCATCGGATATTCTGGAGAGAGCGATTCTGCAATTAGGAGGGGAAAACATTGAAATAACTGTAATAGATAGGAACACAAAACAATTCTTGGGGAAGTCAGGTACCACATAGCAACACTTCAATCTTGCTTAAGTCAACTACATCAAAAATGGATTTCAAAATTCATCAAAAACTCTCTAATGACAACTAAACTTACCATCAGAGTCTTCGGAGCTCGCCCTCCTACCAGGAGTATTGATGGTTGGTTTACTGGTCATTTTACCAGGATTAGTAGACGCTGCAAGAAGAAACAAATTCAATTTAGTACTCACCCCCGAAAAATTGCACTTACATTTTTTCAATCCCGTCTGAAATTACAAAATATTCATAATTCTGTATTGTAAGTATGTAATCGTCGAAATTCACAGCCTACTCACTCTCCGAGAAACCGAAACATATTAATCGAACTACAATCTAAGCACAATCCCTGACAATTTGGTCGAGCTCGGGGAAAAAATTGCTGTTTCAAGATTTTTACGTTTTTGCATGTGCAGAGGGTAATCAACCTGAGGCATACCATAGGAGCTCTCTACGCTTCTTCTGAAAATGTCATCGAAATCTGACAATAACTTCGTATAGTGTTGCCCGTTACAAGGACTAGAGATGGCAAAAAAGTATCGATTCTTCCAAAAATCGATTTTGAAAAGAAAACTCGATACTGTTAGATAATTTTTCTTCCCCTGAAGAATCGGACAATCGAATTACAATTTCGAGTTCGGTCACATCTTTTTAAAGCTGGTGGAGGATAACAAATTATCAATAACAATCACTACAACCAGTAACCATCACAACCACAATCAGTCAAATACCCCGTGCTAATTGTTTCCGTACGAAGCCAAGTTCCTTTAAGATAAATGCCTATTCCTTCAGGTGTAGTACAGCTTAGACTCTCTAGCTGGATGCTTGAAGAATAAGCTGAATTCGCTACACAATCACTAACTTCCATGTCATAAGTTGTTAACAATTCTTACCAACGGTGTTGATGGTATCTTGATTTGGTTTAGCAGGGCGGAATATCGTTTTCATCGGATATTCTGGAGAGAGCGATTCTGCAATTAGGAGGGGAAAACATTGAAATAACTGTAATAGATAGGAACACAAAACAATTTTTGGGAAAGTCAGGTACCACATAGTACCACTTCAATCTTGCTGAAGTCAACTAAATCAAAAATTTCATCAAAAATGGATTTCAAAATTCATCAAAAATTTCATCAAAAATGGATTTCAAAATTCATCAAAAACTCTCTAATGACAACTAAACTTACCATCTGAGTCGTCATCGGAGCTCGCCCTCCTACCAGGAGTATTGAAGGTTGGTGGTTGACTGGTCATTTTACCAGGATTAGTAGCGCTGACATTATCAAGGGCGCTGCAAGAAGAAACAAATTCAATTTAGTACTCGCCCTCGAAAAAATGGCACTTACATTTTACTTCCGAGTCTACCAAGGTAGCGTAGCGGAAGCATTGATTTTCAATTTTTAAGGTAGAAAAAAAGTTCTCCAAAATCGAAATTTCCAATTGCGTTCAAGTTCCAATTGTTTTACGTTTCAGACCTTTCTGAACAATTTTGGTTCCGAGTCTGTCATGAAATCCTTGTAACCGGCATAACTATACGAAGTTATTGTCCGATTTTGATGAAATTTTCAGCGATTGTGTGGGTTGGCGTGTAGACGGTCCCCTATGAAAATCATCACCCCCGGACTGAAAGTAGCCGCTGCGCATGCGCAAACGTTAATTCCCTTCAACAGCCATAACTTCTACATTTACCATCCGATTTCGAAGAAATTTCTCAGGATTGTTCAGATAATCGTGTAGAGTGTAGGTCTCCTATGATTGCAGTGCAAGGTACTTAGAGATTGATGTTTTGAGATTAACTACTACGAATAGGATCATCTATACAATCGGGTTATGGATACGAGGAAGCTATGTGCCACACCCACTTGGCAGACTTTTTTTTCAATCCCATTTAAAATTAAAAAATATTCATAACTCTTGTTTGTAGGTTGCATACTCAAACTTTAGTGAGTGATCTGTTACCTAGATACTAGATTTCTTCTCAGATTGAAAAAGACCAGATGAAAAGACGAGCGATGAACGTTTGTTGAGTCAAACAGACACCTTAGGTAATATCGTATAAATTTCTTAAAATTGTCTACCACTTTCTGCAGAGGAAATTAGCAAGTTACGCTCGACCACTGGCCCTGAACCTAGTGTTTTCAAAAAATTTCAAGTTGGGTGGCCTAAGTTTGACCAAACTAAATACAAAACTAGTCTACATGATGATAATACGAGTACTAGATACAAAATTAGTAATATTAATCAAGTTTCAAGCGTTCTCGTTTTTCGACCACACTTTAGACGACAACATTAAGGGGGCGATCAGGAGTGCTACTTCTACAAATGCAAATATATATTGGGCTATTTAAGACCGAAATTGATGAACTAAAAACAGTTCGACGCAGAATTAGATTCCAGATAGAATTGCCGGACTGATATCCCAATAAAAAATCGTATTCATATATTTTTCTTAGAAATTAAATAAAAATTGAAAATTTTTATTTTTGAATCATGAAATTTTTCAACAGTTTAGTCTAGAACTAGAAGTAAGGCAGGTTCCCAAAGTTTCAACTCCATAACAATAGCCAATCATTGATAAAATAAGCATTACTAACTAGTGAATATTAGAATTCCCCGCGTACCTGCTTCCTCCACCCAGGAGTCGGGGGGAGTGGCTACTAGTTCAGCTGTTTCCTCATAGATAGCAGCCCGACCTGACAGGGGTGCTTTGACCTACAATGAGGAAAAGCCCCTTCACAAACCCCTTTAACTTTTAAAGGGATGCTCACGTGACAGGTAGACTGGGTAAGATAATATTACTTACCTGACACATCGTGAAATAAATCTGATTACCAGTTCCTTTAATTTGTTTGCTACCTATTTTACGACCTGTTTTGAACTTCCTGCTTATCTCGTCTAGAATTAGGACCAACCCCCCTCCCTTATTTTGCAAAACTTACTTACCTGACTCATCATGGAATAAATCGGATTACCAGTTCGTTTAATTTGTTTGCTAGGTACCTATTTTGCGACCTGTTTTGAACTTCCTGCTTATCTCGTCTAGACTTTGGACCAACCCCCCTCCCTTATTTTTTAAACTCGTACACATTTAAAAGTGAGTGTGAGTGCAATAATGTTTTCATTAGCTATCACACTCTGCTCTGTTACATTTCTCCCTACCTACGTTCAGATCAACTTTGCTTCAATAATACATTAGTTGTCAACTGTTCTTTTCAGAACAACTCTCTACAACGTGCTTATTTTTTTCATCATTCTGTATCATTCATCACTCTATACTGTTAGGTCAGTTCTTGCTCCGCTTCGTTTATTACTTATTAGATAGGTACCTAGATATCATTATGGCACCTCGGAACCCCAAGAGAAAACCTGCTTCAAAAGTGAGAAGTCTGAAGAGACTATTAACAAACTAAGAGGGTTATTAACAAAAACCACCATTATTACTATCAGGTAATTATGCTCTAACATTAATTAAATATTTGTATTCATTCGATTGTATCGGTTAAATACCTAAAGTTGATTTTAGAATAACCTCCTTTTTTATAATAGTGAAGGTGTAATCTTGATTTTACGTGTTTTCAGATTCAAGGGCAGCTTCACGTTACAAAGAGGGCGAGTTGCATATTTGTTCTCTACACTAAAGTGGACCCCTTCATTGCACATGAAGAAATATTCAGGGACGACTCGTTTTGGTCTCAATCTATGGAGCCAAAACTCACAAGATTTTATATGGATTGCATCCTGCCTGAATTAACAGATCCAAGACATACACGGTCCATGCCAATAAGAAACCCTTCCTACATCGAAGAAGCGATGCTACAAGTTGCAGGGAAGAAGAGAAAATTTAACGAGCCCTTGGAAATTTGATAAAATAAGTTATATATTTACCTATACCTACTTCAGTTCAAATTTACCTATTGTGAGATCCCAGAACGAATGCTTCAACACTCAACACTAGTACCATGGAATGTGAACTGAGTGACGTAAAAACATGTCGGTTTGGTGAAATGTTGTAATAATTGAATAATTAGAAAGAACGTTACAGCAGACATAATATTTAATCAATGAATGAAATTAGTGAAATTGTTTGTTATAATAATATTTTACGTTATATTTACCTAGTACCTACTTGTTCAGTCAATAAAATATTAGTGACAAATTCTATTGTTTCTCATCCGTTACATTATATCCGTTTCCCAATCAGAAGCACGAAACACTTTTCCCTAATCGAATAGGCTATAGAATAGGCACTGTCTTTCTGTCTTTTGAAAATAACCTACCATACCGCTGCCTGACAGAGTTACAACAAAACTTTATAGGAAACACGTACCTCTCCGTACGCGGAAAACCACAATTTTCGGTACATTTCTTGAAAATTCGCTAAAAGGTGGAAATTACGAATAAAAAACTTTTTCCGCACGTGAAAGCTGATTTACACTACTTTCGAGGTAGCCCATGTATGAGATTTTCGTAAGAACCAGGTAGGTAGTAAGCACCGTAAGAACTAGTGAAATACAGAGAAGCCTAAGAAAATCGCGATTTTCAATTGACTCTCCTTTTCACCAGGACGTTTTTGTTTGGTCCCTCTATTATCAAGGCCTAAATCGAAATTTCATATAGGAGAAGTGATAGAAAATTTAATCAGCTTCCCCTTGAGCAAAGAAAAAGCAAAGAATTTCAAAATCGCACCGATAGTTTCCGATCTACAGCCAAGAATGTACCGAAAAATGATGCTAAAACCGTTATGGTACTTCATACTAACCGAATTAAATTGGGTGAAACTGTTTTATGCAGTGAAAAGATTAATACAAATTCAAGTTTCATCGCTAATCGGTTGGATTGAACTTTCTACGCCTCATCCAATGGGACGTCCCTTGGAATGCATGCATTGCTAAACAATATGTTTTAGGATACAAAACGCTCGTGCTTTCAATGGAGAAAAAAATTATTAAAAAATGTCGCAACTCAACATTTTTGAGTCACTTGGTATATCTGCATTTCCTTCCGACAAAAAATTTTGTGAAACGAAGGGACAAATTACTGAGCCCAATGTAGTGAGCTTCAAAAGTACTCGGACTTCCTAATCTCAAGGCCAGGTTTCTAGTCGGAAAAGGTGGACACAGACTAGAAGCGTATGGCTCATTACGTTGACAATAGGTTTGTTCCAGCAGAGCCAACCGCGGTCGACCGCGGTTAGCCCAAAAACCACAGCCTTATAGATCGCGGTTGTGTGACAATCACCGTGGTTCAACCACTGCTGGAACACTCAACAGCTAGTTGGTCGAAAATCGCGTTACTTCTGAGTATGTGTGACTTCAGGTTTCCATACCTGCTTATCATCGCATAGGATGCATAATGAATAAAATACCTTTTCTCATTGCTGTAATCATTTAAAATTCCTAAAAACTGTTTCTTTGATGAGGATGGAAAAAAATATTGTACAGATCCAAAGCAAGCAAAGTCGGAGAGTTAGGTACACCTTTCTACTCAATAAAAACATCAAATTTCTAGCTGATTGATGTTTTTATTGAATAGAAAGGTTTTACTTCATCCTCACTACCATATCTACGAATAATGCGTTGGTATTTTATGTAAGAAAAACGAAGGTTTTCTTCGAAAAATCCACTTTCTAGCACTCAGAATTATTCGGAAGTATCACCATTGGATTCAGCGTGAAAAATTACATAGGAAATGATACTAAACTCGTCAAGTCATCTTGAGATCGAGAGTGACCATACACCGCGATTTTTTGTAAAACACGTTTTCTTGCATTCAAACTTGATTTACTCTTCCAATTTGAATTTAAAACTAACTTTTAAAACTTGATATACCGTTGGAAAGCTGACAATTTAAGCATATTTTTTCTGAAGAGCGCCCATCGAAATGGACAGGCGTTCAAAGTGAAAACTTCAATTTAAAAAGAATCATATTTCGAAAAAAAAATTGAAGTTTGCTTTTTGACTTGATTTTTTAGAAATGGTTTAATTCCAAAATATTTTGGTTTTACATTAAGCAGCTTGGAAATTAAACGCTCCTTCCAACGATATCCTTAAATTTGAATTTATTTGGTAAATAACAGGAATTATGGCAATTTTAATGACGTAAAGTCGAAAACGCGAAAAAAAACTTCGAAGTGAAAAAAAGGCATTTTGAGTGAGTTAAGAAAAAATTGCCGAGAGACATTTTTTGTAGCAAATTACTTGTACAATCGATCCTTGAAGTTTGGTCCATCCAAATGGTAGACACCCTGTATAGGTATGATGTTACAGAAAAGTCACAATTTTAATGCAAATTTATCTTCACGAGGGCGTAAAGAGATTTCAAGGTTTCCTTTGTGAGAGCGAGATATTTGAGGACATTGGGTTGAAGCTTCACACGTTTCTGAAAAAAGTTCTTCCAACAGGAGGGTGAAAAAATCCACATCTACTGTCTACTGTACCTATCTCTGATGACTGTTAAACTCACAACCAAAACACCTAGGGAGGTCCTTCCACTGCGGAGCTCGTTTTGAAATGAGAAGGTTAAGGTAGAGGTTTCTTTAGTGTGAGGTTTCCAATCTTGACCGCTCACGACCGCACTCCTCAAAGCGGTCGGGTTTGGGTCGACCGTGGTCGACCGCGGTCGAGTTGCTGGAACAGTGGTTCAACCGCAAAGTTGGGCAGATTGTCGTGCTGGAACAGTGGTTAGTCGTAATGCGCATGCGCCGGTCGACTGCGGTCGACCACGGTCGCCTTGCTGGAACAAACCTAATAAAAAGGGTCTTTAGCAGGCAGGTATACGGCACCTCTTACAAGATATTGGAGGGTTCGAGAGAGAAAGGAAAACAGTTCGGCTCTCTGTCTAGACAGAGTGGTTCGGTGGAAATCCGTCGAAAAACGACACTAGCGATTTGTGGTTTTCCTAGTCAGCCGTGATCGCCCCCTTAAAAAACGTCTGCCAAGTGGGTGTGGCACATAGCTTCCTCGTATCCATAACCCGATTATATAGATGATCCGATGCATAGTAGGTAATCTCAAAACACCAATCTCTAAGTACCTTTC
Organism: Apolygus lucorum; assembly: GCA_009739505.2. Taxonomy (NCBI): domain Eukaryota; kingdom Metazoa; phylum Arthropoda; class Insecta; order Hemiptera; family Miridae; genus Apolygus; species Apolygus lucorum. Next base: position 15,747,289 of record CM019167.2, read on the forward strand.
ACTACCCTCATAGGGGACCATCTACACGCTAATCTGGACAATCCTAGAAAATTTCATCAAATTCGGACGAAAAATGTAAGTGCGGTAGTGATTGGATCAAAAAATTTCCTAGCTTGACTGGGAGTTGAACCTGGGACTCCTTGGTGGGAGTCCAGAGCATTGCTTACTGTCCTATAGAGGGGTTGGTTAAATAGGGGTTGAGATCCTCACGTCACACGCAACTGTTACGGCTGTTACAAGGATTTTACGTTTGCGCATGCGCAGAGGCTGCTGTAAGATTTTAAGGCCTTGATTTTCATTGGGGACCATCTACAACCTAATCCACGTAATCCCTGAAAATGTCATCGAAATCGGGTAGAAATTGTGGAAGTTATGGCTGTTACAAGCAATTCACGTTCGCGCATGCGCATCGGCTATGAAAATCCGGGGGTGATGATTTTCATAGGAAATCATCTAAACACTAATCTGTAACATCCCTGAAAATATCATTGAAATCGGATGGAAAATGTGGAAGTTACGGCCGTTACAAGGAAATTCACGTTTGCGCATGCGCAGTCGCTTCTATCAGTCCAAGGATGATGATTTTCATAAGGGACCATCTAAACACTAATCTGTAACATCCCTGAAAATTTCAATGAAATCGGATGGAAAATGTAGAAGTTATGGCCGTTACAAGGAATTCACGGTTGCGCATGCGCAGTCGCTTCTATAAGTCCGGGGATGATGATTTTCATAGGGGACCGTCTACACACCAACCCGCACAATCCCTGAAAATTTCATCGAAATCGGACAAAAACTTCGTATAGTTATGCGCGTTACAAGGAATTCATGACAGACAGACAGACACTCGGACAGACAGACACACAGACACGGAACCAAAATTGTTCAGAAAGGTCTAAAACGCAAAACGCGAGTGAAAATTTTGATTTTGGAGAACTCTTTTTTTCGTCCTTGAAAAGTGAAAACAAAGCTTCCGCTACCTTGGTAGACTCGGAAGCAAAAGTATGGCCATGAAATTATTTTCTCTAGGTGAACCCTAAGCCTTTAATTTAGTACTAAATTCAGTGGTGTTGGAATAGCTAAATTGTGTAGTAAAATAAGTTCCAGACTGTTATTTTCTATACAAAAAACTTTCATTTTGTATTATTAAAAGACTTTCTTCAAAATTTGTATTGTTCTTTTGTGCATTTGATAGCATCCACCACCCACCCATCTCACCCTATCCTCTCCTAATGTAATATTATATTAGATTCAAATGTATCAATTTTTCATATAACAGAGTGATAAAGATACATCGAATCGCCTGGAGGTCGGTTTCATAGACTGGAGTGTGGTTTTTAGGGGTATGCGTAAAAAGGCACATTTGCTAAAACGGACCACGTTTTGAGATGGGAAAAGCTGAATAATATAAAATCTATAGCATGTAGCGAAAAAATTATGTGAGTAAAAGTTGAAGAAAATAACATTTTAAAGAAAATGAGACCAATTTCAAGTCTCTAGGACAAATGGTTACAATGTTATGAGGAATAAAAGAATATTTTTATGAAAAAAAGTGTGTTTTTCTGAACTTCAACCTCGATGCGGCACGGGTTAATGTTATCCGGTCGACCTAAAACTTTGGGAATCTCATTTTCTAGTCAATTGGCACCTTTTAGGGGGTTGCCACGATTGAATTTCGGAAGTTGATTTTTTGTGACCACCCTACTCTCCACTTATGGCGCTAATGTTAACTTATGCGCAACATGACAAGATTTTTTGGAAAAAAGGTAAGTAGTTCAAGAGATTTGAAATATCAGATTTATGGATCTAATACTCATTGAAACCAAACGTGGCGTTTAGTAATTTTTAAAACGAAACGGATAAGAGTCCACCATTGTGCCGGATATAGTACCTTTTGAAATTGAACGTAATTTTCACCCTCGTTTCCCAAGGGAATAGATTATCTTTTGCTCCAAAACGATCGCATTTTTGTGAAGGACTACCCCCCTAAAACCCCGGGAAAGTGTTAGCTCAACTTCGATAAAAATGGTCTCAAGTACCTTTTGGAATCAAACTCCTCAAATGGATTCTGAAACTTTTTTCCCCGCGTTCCATCGACTAATGACACCAAAATCTACATAAACAGACTTCAATGGGGTGAGCGCATGGGTCGGAAAAACTGTTTTTTGTTATTTTAAATCTAAACTAGACCTCATTCTGAGAATTTTTACACCAACCGCGACCTTCTAGCTTGAGAAGACCTTTTTATATGATTTTTCAAAGTTCCGAATGTTTATGACATCGCAGTTGACTGGGGGGTCCCGCCCAGGCGGGATGTGCGCGTGACGTCATAAACATTCGAAACTTTGAAAAATCATAGAAAAAGATCTACTCATCCAAAAAGAGAACGGCTGGTTTCAAAACTCTCAAGATGAGGTCTACTTTCGATTAAAAATTTTTAAAAAAATCAGGCGCACCCCCCATTCTGATCTTCTGAAGGATTCAGTCATAGGCACGGTCATGGCTCTGACACCCATAATTCCAGGGCACATTACGCCTTACTATGCAGAAAGTCGAGGTCCCTTGGTTGTTCCGAACAACTTGTTCGTCACCAATGGACGGATCCGGCCTTCTCATACAAAGTGGGATAGATTCACCTGACCTATTGGCCAGCATTCCGATACGAGTACGCGCTTTTTGCAGTCGGGAGACCCCTTGACCCACCCGTCAGCCGTTCAGTTGTTCATCGTAACTCACTGCACCAACGGTCTCTAATTACCTACAACCAGGTCTCAGCAAAAAATACTGAGTTGGACATTTTCCATGACTCATTTTGAACTTTTAAAAATGCATCCATCAGCGAGTTGGAGCAACTAAGGCCAGTTAAACTAAATAATAATAAAACCAGTGACTAAAAAATAACTGGAATTGTTATTTCATTTCATCAACTTTTGTTTTGGCCAACACGTAATGGGGTGTGCGCATGGGTCGGAAAAACGGTTTATTGTTATTTTCAATCTAAACTAGACCTCATTCTGAGAATTTTGACACCAACCGCGACCTTCTAGCGTGAGAAGACCTGTTTCTGTGATTTTTCAAAGTTTCGAATGTTATGACGTCACAGTTGGCTGGGGGGTCCCGCCCAGGCGGGAGGTGCGCGTGACGTCATAAACATCCGAAAATTTGAAAAATCATAGAAAAACATCTACTCATCCTAAAAGAGAACGGCTGGTGTCAAAATTCCCAGGATGAGGTCTACTTTCGATTAAAAATTTTAATAACATGCAGGCGCACCCCCCTGCGCCCAGGCACATTGCCTGTATTCTTATCACAATAAATAATATCATTATTATTATTACGAGTATTGTCATTTAACTTAGTGCTCCATAATTTGTTCCTTATGAAGCATTGGATGGATATTAATTGTCTTTGTTTGAATGTAGACAAGACGTCATTGATTAGGTTTTCATTTTCTAAACGTGAGAATGGGGTAGTTGCATGGGTCGGAATTTCGTGTTTTTGACTTCAGATTCGAATTTAGCGCACTTAAAAACGAATATGGACCAGTTATCAGTTCGAAATTCCATTTAGTTTAGCCGTATTTCAATAAAGAAGTACCATCCTTTTTAGTGTTGGCGGGCCACTCCTCTTACGTCATCCCTAAACGAGAATCTCACGATAGAGTGCGTTGAGATCACTGCCATCGAGGACAATTCGAGTCAGAAACATTGAAATGTACTTGCAAAATGATGGTGATGATTAAAAAAACTTTGAAATATATTTTTCAGGTTTTTTATGTTTGAATTAATCGTTTAAATTAAAAATTTTGAAGCATAATTTTGGCTGTTTTGCCGATGCCCGGGGGGCACATCGGCGCGGGGTACTTCGATTAACCCCGTTGCTTTAACTGTCGTAGTTATCACGTTATCAGTTTTTCGGGTGGGCCTTTCTCGTAGTGCGGTCCGAGTTGTTACAGTTGTTATAGTTTACACCAGTATTTACCACAATTTATTAGTTGATTGGTTTGGAAAAGATAATGTTCACTGTAAAGTTTCAAGAAGCTTTTAATAAACGCTTGCCTACGAGTCTGCAACACATGTCTTCACTTTTCCCGCTACCCAATAATCTGCTTTCGAATGTTGTTGATAGTTATTTTAACTCAGGGGTAGGTATATCTCATTTTCTCCCGTAAGTACAACGGTTTTGGCAGTATATCATTTATGCGTAAATGTAGGGCTTTCCAACGAATGGTGAACGATTTTTCTACGAACGCGAATGACGAAGATAAAGTTCGATAGGAACAACTTGGCTGTAAGTAGAAATCATCAGAAAAACAACCGTAACTTTTTTTTCGTTTATTTGCCGAAGTATTGAAATAAAATGTCAATATGCCAAAAAGGAGAGCCATCGACTAGAGTTTCGAGGTAGCTTCCCTGGAAAATATTCCGTACATAAATATTGGCATGTTGTACGATTTTTACGTCAATAACAAGTTCGTCAGCACCGAAATAAAAGGAGCCAATAATGTGAGGTAAGTTGACACTTTTATAGCAAAAGGTCAGTTGTAATTGTGATTTCTTGTGTGTAGTACTTCTTCATCCAAATGGTTGCTCATTTATTGGAAGTTTCATTGTAGTGTCATTATCCTGTACAACGTAGTACCAATGAGTGTTTGTAAATTGTTGAATAAAACGATGTTGGTTATGTCCAACTTAGAAGAATCTAGCAAATTTGCGAGGTTGTGGCTCGAGTAACACCAGAACACCGCATTTCTTCACAACCATATGAGGTTTAAGTTACAGTAGAGGGAATGCCAGTAGGAAACAAAATCTTTGATGCAACATGTTTCGATTGCACAGCTAGCAAAATTCAGTATGAAAGCACCACAAAGTGTGAGTGATTCTCCAATTTTATTGCCACAAACGAACGTAAACAAACCCAACAGAGGGTTGCTATCAAAGGACCCCCCGGGCAAAGGAAGGGGTCTCTTGGCCCCCTTCACACCCGTGACGTGGCCCCCACCCCGCAGTGTCCAAGCCGTGTGTAGGTTTTCCCGCCTGAATCCGAAATCCCGTTTTTCGAAAAAATCTCTAAATTTTTGGGAAGCGTTTCCGGGAGTTTTATTTGCAGATTCGTACTTCAATAGAGATTCTCTACACAGAAAAAATACAAAAAAAATATCATGCAACTACCCCATTATAATGTGTCAGGAGTGTCATTTCACCGATATTAACGTTTTCAAAATAAATTATCTAGTAAATGTGGTCCTTTGTTGTTGTCTGATAAATGTAGATATCTAGGCGTTATATTTGACTGCCATTTGAAATTTAATTATCATATAAAGTTGTTAGTGAATAAATTAAGAAAGTTTGTTTTTTGTTTAGAGAAGCTCGAAATTTTTTGTCTGTCGTGCAGCTGAGAACCATCTACTTTGGTCTGGTTTATTCATTATTAAAATATGGTATTTTAATGTGGGGAAGTGCCTGTAAATCTTTAATAGGTCTTTTGCAAGTAGCACATAATACTATCCTTAGGATTATGCTCAGGAAGAATGCTAGATATTCAACGGTTTTGTTCCACAATGAATTTGAGGTGCTGAATGTCAGGCAAGTATTTTTGCTACAAGCTTGTCTATTCGTCTATGAAAAGGGCATCCATCCTGATCATAGAAGCCGTATCTCAAACTCACGTACTGCAATGTCTTCGAACATACAGCTCCCAAAACTTAATACTGAAAGTGCAAAGAATAACTCTTAATATAAGGTATTGCGCTTCCTCTATGCCTGTAAAATTAACCCTGACGATTTTGGTGATATATAGCTTTAAGAAGGAGATTTTGATCAAAATTAAAAAATGTATGGAATAAATTTATTTAAATATTTTCACGTTTGTTTGATCTCTTTAGGTGTTTGATATTTAGTTGTTTTTTCTCCGAGATTAGCTCCACCAGCCGCCACAAGTTCGTAAGAACTTAGTAGGTTGGTGGACAGAAGAAAGAAATCGTATGAGACTGTTGTCATGTCTGTGATTTGTTTTTCTTTCTGTCAATAAATTGATATTTTATTCTTTTCTATTCTAAAAGCCAAAGAGCTAAATAAACAACAACAAATAATTGAAGAGATTACGATGGGAAACTAGTGACATCACCTGTTGAATATCTCGCTCCCACTCATGAGTGACCTCTTCGACTGATGTCAACTAACTACTGCTTCTTTGAGCTGAAAGTTGGAACCCTAAGGATGGAACCGAATGGAGAAGAACTTGGACATTCACTCGAAAACCCACCTTCTTGAAAAAACCTACATAGAATGGACTTGAGGACAATTGAATGAACACGAATTTCTGGACATTTCTCGACCGAGAGACTAGTAGCAGGAATCCCAAATCCTGTACGCTAGTGATTCCTAAAACCCTAGAATAGAGGAAAAACCCCTCCCGGACGTCTCTGATTGGCCTGTGACTAGGAAGGACAAGAGTTCTCGAGAAAATGTCTAATCCGTTTCGACTTCGCTCGACACCAACAGCAGATCCGATTATCGAGAGACCTGTTGCTACGAGAAACCGGGGAAAACATTCGTAAACTTCAACTCTTCTTATAGAAGTGGAGTAAACAAACAAGCAGTTGCCTTGGTTTGAGGTTGTACCTGCATTAACTGGTGCCTATGTAGAATAGGCAATTCAAGCATCTCAATGCAACAAAACGGAGGACGAATGTATACACAACATTTCAATAATTAAATTAGTTTCTAATAATAATGAACTCCGGTCGGGAATATTTCCAGTGCGGCCAATAATACAGGAAATATCCTGGGAAACTCCAACTTGAAAATTCCTGGCAAAACTTGAAAATGGAGATTTTTTTTGTCACGTTTTAGCCCCGGAAAAGTGGAGTGGCAACTATCTGAAATTGTTGTGGTTCAAAACTAAGCGTTAGTAAATAATCCTGGCTGACTCTTCACCAGCACAATAAACATCTGAGAGAACCGACGAGTTATGAACACGTTATGAACGAGTTATGGCCTACAAGCATGAACTGACTCTGTTCAATAACTATTTCAACAATGAATACAATTTGAATGTTCAAGTCCAAAAAATAATTTGAACAATTTGAAATTTGAAATAATTTGTTAAAAACAAGAATGAACTGACTGTTCAATAACTATTTCATCAATGAATAAAATTCGAATATCCTTGTCACAAAAATAATAGTAACTTTTTTTCTTCAATCTCAAAAACAAATTTCTCGTCTGAAGAGAGAGTAGGTCCAGTTGACTGGTTATAATACATAGGAAGAGAAGTACTACAAGTTCAACAAACAATTCGAGAGTTTCCACAAACTCAACAACAATTATTACAACAACCAACCTACACAATACTTCAAGTTGAATTTTGGAGTAATCAGTTTTAATTTAGTGTTTTATATTTTTTAGAATCTATTTTTTAGAATAGAACATAGTTTTAGTGATTAGAATTTTGGAGAAATTAGTTTATTTTTAAAATTTTGACTTTTAGTTTTCTTTCTGTTTACCTTTTTTTCAATTTTACAAGAAAAATGTCATGAATGTGGTGAATGTTTTCTAGGTGTATGTTGCTAACTAATTCACTGGCCGATCGCTAGAAACACGAATGCAAAACCATTCCGTTCAATATTCCTACCAACCCGTGATTATTCTATGAAGAAAAAATCTGCCAAGTGGGTGTGGCACATAGCTTCCTCGTATCCATAACCCGATTGTATAGATGATCCGATGCATAGTAGTTAATCTCAAAACATCAAAACAACATCCCTGAAAATTTCATTGAAATCGGATGGAAAATGTAGAAGTTATGGCCGTTACAAGGAATTCACGTTTGCGCATGCGCAGTGGCTACTATCAGTCCGAAGGTGGTGATTTTCATAGGGGACCATCTACAACCTAATCCACATAATCCCTGAAAATTTCATTGAAATTGGATGGAAAATGTAGAAATTATGGCCGTTACAAGGAAATTCACGTTTCCGCATGCGCAGTGGCTACTATCAGTCCGAAGGTGGTGATCTTCTTCGGGGACCATCTACAACCTAATCCACATAATCCCTGAAAATTTCATTGAAACCGGGTAGAAAAAGTGGAAGTTATGGCCGTTACAAGGAAATTCACGTTTGCGCATGCGCAGTGGCTATTATCAGTCCGAAGGTGATGATTTTCATAGGAAACCGTCTACACACCAACCCGCACAATCCCTGAAAATTTCATTGAAATCGGACAATAACTTCGTATAGTTATGCGCGTTACAAGGAATTCATGACAGACAGACAGACACTGAACCAAAATTGTTCAAAAAGGTCTAAAACGCAAAACGCGAGTGAAAATTTTGATTTTGGAGAACTTTTTTTTTCGACCTTGAAAAGTGAAAACAAAGCTTCCGCTACCTTGGTAGACTCGGAAGCAAAAACTTACGAAGTGGGAGAGAAAAATGCTAAAAAAAACAAGAAATAGGTTAAAATATTTTCTTTTTGCTTCCAAGTCTACCAAGGTAGCGGAAACTTTGTTTTCACTTTTCAAGGACGAAAAAAAAGTTCTCCAAAATCAAAATTTTCACTCGAATTTTGCGTTTTAGAACTTTCTGAACAATTTTGGTTCCGTGTCCGTCTGTCATGAATTCCTTGTAACGCGCATAACTATACGAAGTTATTGTCCGATTTCTATGAAATTTTCAGGGATTGTGCGGGTTGGTGTGTAGACGGTCCCCTATGAAAATCATCATCCTCGGGCTGATAGAAGCGACTGCGCATGCGCAAACGTGAATTCCTTGTAACAGCCATAACTTCCACATTTTTTACCCGATTTCGATGAGATTTTCAGGGATTATGCAGATTAGGCTGTAGATGGTCCCCTATGAAAATCAGCTCCCCCGGACTGATAGTAGCCGCTGCGCATGCGCAAACGTGAATTCCTTGTAACAGCCGTAACTTCCACATTTTCCGTCCGATTTCAACGAAATTTTCAGGAATGTTAGAGATTAGTAAATAGATGGCCCCCTATGAAAATCACTACCTCCGAAATGACAGTAGCAACTGCGCATGCGCAAACGTGAATTTCCTTGTAACGGCCATAACTTTCACATTTTCTACCCGATTTCGATGAAATTTTCAGTGATTATGCTGATTAGGTTGTAGATGGTCCCCTATGAAAATCAAGGCCTTAAAACTTACAGAAGCCTCTGCGCATGCGCAAACGTAAAATCCTTGTAAGAGCCATAACATTTAGATTTTTCATCCGAATTTGTTGAAATTTTCTAGGATTGTCCAGATTAGCGTGTAGATGGTCCCCTATGAGGGTAGTGAAAGTTACTTAGAGATTGGTGTTCTGAGATTAACTACCTTGCATCTGATCATCTCTATTATCGGGTTATGGATACGAGGAAGCTATGTGCCACACGCACGTGGCAGACGTTTTTTTAAATTGGTTAACATTTTTCGAACAAATTTGTTGAAATATTTCCTAGAAATTATTAAAAAACATTTTTTGGTGAATACTGATTGACTTTTTTTTTGAAAAATTGGTTGAAACGTTTCTTGAAAATTGGCTGAAAATAACTCTTTGAAAAAATGTTCAATCTACAATAATTTTTTCGTGGGAAAAAATGGTTAACAATTTTTTTCTGAGGACTCGGATAAAATATTCTCCACTAACAGGCTCAAATCCTGTTTGAATATTCCTTTGAACAAGTTGGCTGAAAATAACTCTTTGAAAAAAAATGTATTAAGTATAATCATTTTTTTTTGTCTAGGAATAATGGTTCAAAATAATTGTTTGAAAAATGTGATGTAACATTTTCCAAATATTGGCTCAAATCCTGTTTGAATATTTCATTGAATAACTTGGTTAAAGATGTTACTTAAAACGCTGCAAATTATTACACAAAGGTTTATTATTTTTCTATATAGATCACTCGTCTGCAAAGAACACGGCTTTGCCATTGTTACCACCAACCAACTTGAAGAAAACGCTGCAAATTATTACACAACGGTTTATTATTTTTATATAGATCACTCGTCTACAAAATCACCAACCATCCAATATAAAGAGAAAAAGAAAAAAAAAAATAAAAAAATAAAAAAAAAAAAATCAAAATCACAAACCATCGATCGCATTTCGGTCAGCTCTAATTTGAACGGAGATTAGGCCTCTTTTGCGATTCACACTCGTGTTTTGATTTATATATATATATATATTTCAATATAAACCTTTAAATTTTCGTAGGGAGCGAACGGTTTGTCCTACAGAGCTCCGCGTGGTCTCAAAAAATTCTAAAAATTCTATAGAATCATAAATTGAAGGAAAAACAATACCTTCATATCAAAATTTTTTGAGTTAGGGCGTTTTCAAAATTTCAAAATTGATTTTGGAACCCTTAGGAGTGACCTACATCAACCAAAAGCTTCGGGGCACAACTAGACCCCAAATGGAGCCTACATACCAAATTTCATCAAAATCGGTCAATGCTAAGTGGCAAAAGTGCCGCGTACGGCGTACGGCGGACGGCGGACGGACGGCCAAATTTTTATTCGATTTTTGGATTCTACGTACCTTGAAACGTAAACCATCAAATTTTGAGGGGGTGTTAGAATTTTTTTTTCTTGGTCGATTCCAAAGGTTCATTATTGAAAATAATAAACCAAAACAACGATCGCATTTCGGTCAGTCATAATTTGAACGGAGATTAGGCCATAAGGACCGAATGGCTAGTCCTACAGAGCTCTGGGTGGTCTCAATCGATTGTAAAAATGCAGTACTACTTATTATCCTAAATTGATGAAAAACAAAACGTTTCTATTAAAAGTTTTTGAGGTAGGACGTTTTGAAAATGTCAGCCCTTTTCCAACTCAACGGGGCACAACTAGACCCCAAATGAAGCCCATAAACCTAATTTCATCAAACGTCCGAAACAATGTTGACACCAGCCGTTCTCTTTTTGGATGAGTAGATCTTTTTCTATGATTTTTCAAAGTTTCGAATATTTATGACGTCACCCCCTCCCGCCTGGGTGGGACCCCCCAGCCCACTGTGACGTCATAAACATTCGAAACTTTGAAAAATCACAGAAACAGGTCTTCTCACGCTAGAAGGTCGCGGTTGGTGTCAAAATTCTCAGAATGAGGTCTAGTTTAGAATAAAAATAACAATCAACAGTTTTTCCGACCCATGGGCACACCCCATTCGTATCTTTTGAGTCGGTATCTCCTAGGAATATTATTGAGCACTTGTGGAGACGGCAACGCTGATGACGCCATTGCAAGGCTATTGTCGCTCCGGTGGTGGGAAGGACAAGGGTGTGCTACTGCGCAGGGGGCTGCGGGTTTTCCCCGCGGGGGACCTTTGAAGTCTTGCAAGGTGAATGTATCCTCTACCTACCACCAGTACAGTACCTAGAGTAGCCTTTGTCCTCAAGTCAACCGTTCTCGTTGTCCGTTCCCGAAGTTAACAATACAAAAAGTTTGTCAAGTCCCATTGCGGCCCATTGCTTCCTCGTATCCATTACCCGATTGTATAGATGATCCGATGCATAGTAGCTAATCTCAAAACACAATCTCTAAGTACCTTCCACTACCCTCATAGGGGACCATCTACACGGTAATCTGAACAATCCTGAGAGATTTCGTTGAAATCGGATGGAAAATGAAGAAGTTATGGCTGTTGCTAGGAATTCACGTTTGCGCATCCGCAGTGGCTACTATCATATCGAGGGTAATGATTTTCATAGGGGACCATCTACAAACTAATCCCCATTATCCCTAAAAATGTTATCGAAATCGGCAGACAGACAGACACGGAACCAAAATTGTTCAGGAAGGTCTGAAACGTAAAACGCGAGTGGAAATTTCGATTTTGGAGAACTTTTTTTTTTCAAACATGAAAAGTGAAAACAAAGCTTCCGCTACCTTGGGAAACTCGGAAGCAAAATCATGCCTTGTTGTGAAATTTATGGGTGCAGTAATGGGCAACAGGCGATTCCTCCCCGTAAAACTGAAAATTGGACATGACGGCCCGGGGGAGATGGCGATTCCTCCTGATGCTTTAATTGCTTTTCAAACTGATATCTACATTAAGACGTTTGACACCGAAGAACACACTCCCCAGGCTCGAACAGAACAAAACAAAACAAAAAATTGGATCCGGCAACTCATTGCTCGTCAAAATCCCGACGACGACCCTTACCAATTCGCTAAAAGGGTCAGTAGGAAATTTTGGAGGATTTTCGAACATAGAAATTTTTGAACATATTGTTTCAAAAAATTTTTTCAACTATTTCCGAACAATTTCTTGACATATCCTTAAAAATTGAGCATGTTGGTACATTTTATGCATTGTACATCAGGCTGTCCCTTATGTGACCTTTTCAAAACTTTCGCTTTTTCAAAATAATGCAGTGCATCAGATGGCCACGAGATCGGTCTCTTGTCGTTCTTCTTTGGGTTAGCCGGAAGGAGTTTCGATAGGTGCATTAAACAGTGGGCTGCATGAGGAATTTGCCCGGCGGTAGAAATTGATCTATCCCAGGAAGGTACGTAATTCGTTGACGGTTCTTGGAATTGGGAAGTTCTTGATGAGCGCGGTTTTTTTCGGTACAGGTGTAATTCCATCTTTGTCAACCATTGGCCAAGAAACTTTACAGATGACACATTGTACGTCCATTTTAAGAGAGGAGCTTTTCAGAGCTGTTACGACGAACTCGAACCTGACCACCCCTCCCACCACATCCCCTACTGGAGGCGGAAGTGGGAAGGCTTCAGGCCTTCACCACAGGTACAATGCGGCTTTAAAGCAGCTCACCAGGCTGATAAAACCTCTTCTTACGATTGCACCCGGCAGGTAGGATACAGTACCAATACCTCCCTAGTGTCCCTCAAAAAGATTGGTCACCCTCGGACAACGCCAAAACATGCCGCATCTCCATCTAAGTTGATAACCACCGAAAAGCCAGCTTATTGCGAAGATTCCAACATTTTTCCTGCGCCTCGTTCTTCTCCGATTGAATCCAACTTTTTACACGTTGCTTGAGGTCTATTGAAGCTCTGATAAAAATTTGAAATCAATTTGATGGGGAGAGCGGGTCGAAGAAATGTTTAAATCAACTGAAACTGAGGTTTCCCAGTGAAAAAAAACTCAGCAGTCCTTTTCAAACAACGTGTAAAAAGTTAGACTCAATCGGAGAAGAACGAGACACAGGAAAAATGCTGGCGTTTTCGTAATAAGCTGGCTTTTCGGTGGTTTTCATATTATCAACGTAGGTGGAGATGCGGCATGTGTTAGCTTTGTCCGAGGGTGACCAATTCTTTGTGGGTACTTTGGCGCCCAACGGAATACAATTAGGGGGTCAGAACTTCAAATAATAAACGTCGCACCCGAAAAACAATTTAGTCGTTAGTACATAGTGGTTTTCCTTGAAACTGACCTATACCTGGGTGGGGAGGAATTGCATAAGGAATGAGGAATTTCACAGAATTCTGTTGGCATTTTTCCTGAATAGTTAATGGTGTGAGATAGATGAAATCCGGGCTGATTTCGGAAAATAAATCTCCTGTTATTTTTAGGAGACAATCAAAATTTTTGATTTCAAAACTAACTGGGAAAACGGACGTAAAGCCGGAACGCTCGCTGATTGGGCTGTTCGGATCGCCGTCTCCTCCCAGTGTTGCCCATTGGGACGACGAAATCATGTTTTCTAAGAAAAAAGTTATCAAACAAAAACAGGGGAAACCTGATTTTCCCCATCTTGCTTCTTCTATTTTTTTTCTTCAGTTTTTAGGACGTCCCACAGTAAGACTTGGGCGTCCTTATGCGATCGATCTGGGGTGAAGTTGGACAACACTCAGCAGAAAAAAAAACCACACAGTAATCCGTTTTAGACCATTCTGAATCCAAATCCGCAAAAAAACCATAGGTGTATGTCTGTGTGTGTGTGTGACAAAATCTTGTGTCGTCTGCACAGGCCTTAGTACTCAACCGATTTTCCTGGTTCTTTTTTTGTTCGACGCGGAAAACTATCTAGTTGTGCACTACGGCGCCGAAATTTTGAATTTTGCTTTTTAAGGGGGGGGGGGGTTAATGCTTAAAAAACGTGCGTTTGCGGGCATAATCCTGTAAACTCTGCCCAGGCCTCAATTTCCAACCGATTTGTGTGTTTCTTCTTCGTTTGACTCAAATAACTTCCGAGTTGTACATAATTCACCTGAGTACCAAAATTCGCAAGAGGAGGGGGCAAGTGGGGGATAAGATTCATAAAATATCCGATTTTTCAATATTTCGGTTCCTTTACTGAGAACCTTTGAAATTGAGGAAAAATTCTCATTATACCTCCGTATTTTCATGAATTATTCTCTGTACCACCATGGAACTAATAGTGGTGCCACCATGGTGCCAGGACACCATAAACCGCATATTTCGTGTTTTTTTTTTTCTTTTTTTTGCGTTTCACCTTGAATACGGATGTGAACCTCGACGGACCGCCTACTAAAACTAATAGATGAAAGTTCAATGTTACGACGTATTCCCGCTTTGGTGCCAGACTGGCACCATTGGTGAGGGAAGGGGGGGGAGGGTGAACTCGAAATCGCATATTGGGTATCGTAGATCATGGATTTTAAAATGCTCTTCAGATTCGAGGCTCCCATGCCGCTAGAAATGTTTTGGTAGATTATGGTGAGGGGGGGGGGTCACTATTTCTTGCCTAAACTAATAAACCAAATTACATCCAGTGAAACAGTTTTATCGCTTACCAACTGGTTAACTGATCTAATGCTTATCCAATGGGACGTCCCCTGGAATGCATGCATTACTAAACAATATGTTTCGATTTCGAACTTTACCGTTTCGTGAAATTTTGCATCTGGGGACTATAGATTTCTCGATCTCAGCGCTTCAAGCGGCCATAAATGAACTATTCCAGCATGACGTCATTTTCCCGGTTTTTTTAAACATTCGTATTTTCTACACTGTTTTGTTTATTTGTAATCTAGGAAGTTCGGGCTGAAAGATTGCCTTAGGGGTTTTTTCGGGGTGCTGAATCCGATTTTGGGGTCAAAAATAGGAAATTCCGACATGGTGAAATTCCTCATTGCACAGGGGGAGGAATTGAGTAACGAGGAGGAAGGGCAATCATTTCGACAGGGAGGAATCTTTTTTGGAGGTTGGGGAGGAATCGCCGGTTCCCGGGAATTCACGTTTGCGCATGCGCAGTGGCTACTATCATATCGAGGGTAATGATTTTCATAGGGGACCATCTACAACCTAATCACCATAATAATCCCTGAAAATTTCATCGAAAACGGATAGATCCACGGTCGATCCACCACGGTCGCTCCTTTCCGAACATCGGATACCCCTCGCACAACAAATCGGAAAGCTGATTGAGGTTTGAAACAAAAGGCATTGTCCATTACCCCACAGATTTCACTCATGCATCCGAGAAAACTTGTGAATTTCGAAGAAAAAAGGCAAAATAATTCCTACTAAAACCGAAGGCAGAACCAGTGTTGCCAAGTTGGGGGTTTCCCCCCCCCCCCCAAATTTAGGTTTTTTTTTCTAGTCGGGGGGATTTTGGGGGGAGAAATCTTTTGGGGTGTTTTACCGACGAGTCGGGAGGATTTGGGGAGAATAAAAATGAATCAGCAATTGATATAGCAGCAGGTAATATATACAGGGTGTCCCCAAAAACGTTCCCCCCCCCTGCTAAAATCGTTCAGGAAGTGGTAAAAACAAAAATTTTTTTTTGAATCTTCATGATTTTTCCCAAGGATCTCAAATATGACCACGGTGCGCATTGCGCACGTGCGCAACGCACACCAACTTCGTTTTTTCAAACGGGACCCCCCATTTTTTATTGCAGATTCGGATTCTACGTGAAATTTCATGAACATTTCACCCCTCAACCGATTTTTTTTGTTGCGCGCAACCCGCTCAGTGCGCGTTCAAAGATGCGCAACCGCAAGGTCGTGTCAAAATGTGCATGTACGAAGTACCTAAGTGTGACACATGATATTTTAGTATTTTTTTACGCTGAATCACGTGGTGATGTTAGTTTCTTGATTTTACTGTATTTTTATCAAATTATCGACGAAAAATGAACTTTTTTAAAAGGAAAATTGCATTTTTACTCATTACGCATCTTCTGTGCCCATCCGTTAACTTCATCCTTGTTAATAAATTGTGGGACATGTTGAAATTTATGTTTTGACATTTAAAAAAAACCGATTTAAACTCTCCGATCGCACGTAATTTATTGCAGTATTCTAGAGAACCTTGCTTCATAGCTACCAATATGTACCTATGATTTCGTTTACTGGTTGCTGCGTTACATTTTTGTGATTAAAAAAAAGTGCCGCGAAAAATTCCTTGACCCCCAGCCTAAAGACATATCCATGTCGAAACGATTGTTATCACACTGGACTCTTCACTAGTAATTTCACAAGGACTCTCTACTTGCAATTTCCCGTGAAAAAACCGTCCTGTCTACTTGAAAATCTTTTTTCGATTATCTTGGAAAAAAGTTTTCAAGTAGACAGGGTGGTTTTGCCCTTAAAAAATGCAATTTTCCTTTTTTAAAAGTTCATTTTTCATCGATAATTTGATAAATATGCAGTAAAATCAAGAAACTAACATCACCACGTGATTCAGCGTAAAAAAATACTAAAATATCATGTGTCACACTTAGGTACTTCGTACATGCACATTTTGACACGACCTTGCGGTTGCGCATCTTTGAGCGCGCACTGAGCGGGTTGCGCGCAATAAAAAAAATCGGTTGAGGGGTGAAATGTTCATGAAATTTCACGTAGAATCCGAATCTGCAATAAAAAATGGGGGCGTCCCATTTGAAAAAACGAAGTTGGTGTGCGTTGCGCACGTGCGCAATGCGCACCGTGGTCATATTTGAGATCCTTGGGAAAAATCATGAAGATTCAAAAAAAAAATTTTGTTTTTACCACTTCCTGAACGATTTTAGCAGGGGGGGGAACGTTTTTGGGGACACCCTGTATATTCAATGGAGTGAAGAACTTCACCGAATTTACCATGTCCATCGTGGGCTCAATGGGACTATAATTTTGGAGTTTTGGAGGACAAACTTTTTTCGATCTTTGATCTTTCGCAAGCACACACTTTGATAAATTCTTGAAGTTTATTCGTCCGTTCGCGTTCGTTACTATTATCAAACTTCAAGTTTTGAAGAAATTGAGAAGGTTTTGGAGATGGGGGTCGAATGCGACCTCACTGTTTGACATTTTGTACAAAAAAGTACCCTACCTATACTGAAGAAACTAGTTTATTTTTAAAAAATTTTTTTAAACCTGTATGACCTGAAACATAATATGTTTCAGGTCATACAGGTTTAAAAAAAAAAACATTATATCGCTATATATAGATATATTATAGCGCTAATACAATAATTGCATTTTCCTCAAGATCCACTCCGTCCTCAAATCATTATTAAATTACAATCTACTACTAAAAAAAAAAAAAAAAATTGCATTGTATTCATTGGTATATTTATTTCATCCTTAACTTTTAGGATTTTTCTTTTTTGGGCTGATTTGGGGGTTTTTCGAGGTTGGCTCAGGGGGTTTTGGTAGCCGCTTGTTGGCAACACTGGGCAGAACGGATTTCTTTGATTCGGAATAGGCGAATGAATAAGCTTCACGAGTACTGACGAATGAAGAAGAGACGAGAATGGAGAATTTCAATCAAAAACCTGATGAACGTGGTTGCGACAGCTCGCGCCAAAACGGTTCTTGAACACGAATACGACAACTTGATGGGAAGTAGGTAAATGCATGCTCAGGAATAAAATGTTACGGTCATAAATCATTATTCGGAATAAATTGTAGTAATCGTCGTAAACCGGAATCGCCCACCCCAAGGAATGGATCCTGACATTCAAGACTCGTGCCTATTTCGAAGAAAAAATGCTAACAGAACGCCAACAATGAAGGGGCGCACGTCGAAGTAGGTACTAAATGTTAGTCACTCAAATATCATTTTCGATAAAATGCTTACTTTGATCGGAATTGCAAAATTATTAAAATTAGAAATCGGACCGGAGAGTGGATGGAATCGACTGCCGTCGGGCAGATTCGCTCAGGAACCACTAGAACTTGTTTCTACCAACGCTCCAACGGACAAGCAGTAGATTTTCCAACACATACTTGAAACTATCGAAATTCTGATGCTGAACTAGGTACTTGTCTACCTACACGGCCGGCCGCTTTCTTTCAATCGTAGCACTGTACATGAAAAGCGAACCAGAAGCACCAGCCAGCGAGCCACTTCGCCTCACCCCACAGATATCTCACCTTAACCTCACCTTCTCGGAATATGAACGAACTATAGTGATTTAATTGACTATGATAACTAAAATTGAACTCACAAAAGTAATATTTTAACGCATGAAGTTGAAACAAACGGCTCGCAACACGCAGTTGGTCCAAACTAGAACACGTCATGTTCCCGGAAACATCGGCATTCAACGAGAACGGCGCTCCCGAATCATATTGAAATTATCGATGAAACGAATAAATATAAAATAACTCTGAGAAATATTGTTATCGCCCTCATTGAAACAAAAATGGCAAATAGAAAATTACGCCTCGTGCTCCGCGGCACTTGTTGCGCACCAACGGTAAATTTATCGGAAAACTAAACGACTAAAACATGCAACTGCGAAACCATAATAATGCGTGCTCATAAAAACCAATCAACAGTGTGGGGAGATGCAAATATCTGGTAAAATTGAACAGGTACTCACATTTCTTCCGAGAACAGGACGCAGCGGTCGCCACGGCGGAGATCGGCGAGGAAAGTGAGCGCTGGGAGGGGACTGCAAGGGAGGGAAGAAAACTCGACCAAAGAGCGCTTGGATTCGGGCAAAAACGGCTTTGTTGTTGTTTCGGAGACCACGTGTTCGGCTTGAGGTAGGATCCACGACGACGAGGCTCGACTATCCTTACTTCAAGTCAACTGCTTTTCAAATCATTGCCCTTGGAAAAATGTAATTGTCATTAAATAATCAAGAAAAAATTAATTGTATACGAATTTATGATCTTCATGAAAGTTTTGGGTGAGATAATCTTCACTATGGATGCTACAAAGAACTCCCATTCAGATTTATTGCCCAACATTTCTTCAATATAAAAAAATTACAACAAACCGTCCAACATTTTTTAAAAAATCCAAAATTAAAACTAATTATTAAATAGGCAGCCTTGACTAATGTTGGTGAAAAGCGGGAAACCACCAAACAACATCGAAAATATCGAAATGGACGCACTCGATTTCGATATTTACAACATCGATAGGAAGTCGGTAAATCGATCATCGATGATCAGATTTCCAACGTAGTCGATTTTACCCTTTTAATCGATGGCTAAAATCGATACAATAGATTTTTGATCACTTAGGGTTTGTTCGGAGAGGCGGTCCGGAACAGTTCGGAACCAAACCGGAACTGAAAAGGGGAGGGGATAGAAGGCGAATGGGCTCCTCCAAACTCCTTTGGGCTCCTCTAAGCCCCTCCAAACCGTTCAGGACTGCCTCTCCAAACATACCATTAAAAACACGGTTTACCCTATCAAATTCGGGTCTCAGTTGTTAACCCGTTCTGTTCTTCCTAAAAATGTCGTTTTGCCTAATTAAAATTCTTATTGCAAATCATCGAAAAAGCGCCTCAGTATTTCTTCGTCAACATTGGTTATGGACTCAGCCGCGATGCTTTAAAATGTTTTTTGAGTGATAATTCGTATGTTGTGCTTATTTTTCTCCCGGTTTGTGATCGACCTCGTTGCACCTAGTTCTTCTGCCAGCTATGTCTGAAGGTAACATTTCGTCAAATGGATCTGTTTCCAGCATAGAACGTCTCAGGAGACGAGAAAAATTTTCGATTTGGAAGTTTCAGTTGACAAGTTTACTGAAACATGATGGTTTATGGTCCGCAGTTGCAGGATATGCTGACACTGACACAACCCCATCTGATCAGAAAGCTCGGAGGGAAGAAAAAGCCTTAGCAAAGATCAACTTGACACTCGAGAGGCAGGTCATTCCATATGTTACGACTGCTACCACGGCAAAACAAGCTTTTGATGCTTTAACTAAAGCTTTTGAAGACAGTGGATTAAGTCGTAGGTTAACTTTGCTTCGAAAGTTGTGCTCACTTAGGTTGACCAACTTTGATTCGATGGAGGACTATGTTAACCTTTCTGTTCTTCCTAAAAATGTCGTTTTGTCTAATTAAAATTCTTATTGCAAATCATCGAAAAGGTGCCTCAGTATTTCTTCGTCAATTATCCTCAACATCAGTCGTTCCTAGTATTTCGCGATATTAAAGCGCCAAAACTCAAAAAGTTGTAGGTACCTAAATTCGACATTTTAAAGGATTTTAGGAATTCATTAGTGCACCTAGGGAATTGAGAAACTGAAATATTTCCGCTGGAATCATCAAAATCGAACAATAATTGCCAGAGAAAAATGGGAAAAACCGTTAATTCAGTTATGTTTTCCCCATAAAATGTAGGTAAACTTGAAATTTTCTAGGATTTTAGAAATTAATTAGTGCATGGGCCTTGGGAATTGAAAAACTGAAAGATTGCCGCTGGAATCATCAAAATCGAACAATAATTGCCAGAAAAACTGTTTATTCAGTATTTTTCCCATTAAAACAAAATTAACCTACCTGGTGGTTTTTCTCTGGCAATTATTGTTCGATTTTGATGATTCCGGCTGCAATATCTCAGTTTTTCAATTCCCTAGGGCCGTGCACTAATGAATTTCTGAAATCCTTTGAAATTTCAAATTTAGGTACAACTTTTTAAGTTTATGCGCCTTCAATTTCGCGAAATACTAGGAACGAACGGCGACCGACTGAAACCCCCAGTGAATGAATGTTAATTTGAATCAAGTCGGAGGTAAGTCGAAAAGTCACTAGCGTTTTCAACAGGAATGAAATACCTACCTAGGGACGTTGGGTTGTTAGAAGAAATTTTGAATATTGAAAATTTCCTTTCCGTTGGTGTCATATCGAGGATAGAAAAAAAATTTGGGATGAAATTGTACATTTTTCCTACGAGTCTCTATTTTTTAAAAGCGAGGAAAATTCAAGTTTGATTTTTCATTTGAATATTCCAATAATTGAGAGAGAGAGAGAGAAAACACTTTATCGCACATTGTAGAAGGAATAAAGGTGGACAAGGACTCCAGTAGTTGCCAAAAGTTCAAATTGGTATGCCAAAAGTTTGCCAAAAATTCAAATTGATTTATGCCAAAAGGGTTTTTTTGCGAGCGTGCGAGCGAGAATGTGTGAGGCGTTAACCCCTTCAGTCCTAATTTTTTTCTGGTTGAGATAAAAAATTCTCTCTCATTTTGTGTTAGGTACTATACTTCTCAGGATGACACATGAACTTTTTCGACATAGATAAAAAGTTATGACTGCGGGGAGGGGGGGGGGGGGATAAATGAATTCTTTATCACAGGTGATCATTGGTTACATAGGTAGTACTTATTATACATAAATTGTTGGGTGGGACTGTTTTTATTATACATAAAAAACAGTAGTTTTTCCAAATAAATTGAGGGTGTGACAAATAAAGTCCTTTCTGTTCTTTGTAATAGCTTTTTATTAATAGCTAATATTTATTAATAGCTATTACAAAGAACAGAAAGGACTTTATTTGTCACACCCTCAATTTATTTGGTACTTATTATGTATGTACATCATTGGTCTCAACTAAGTCGAATAATACGAACCAAAATTATCGAAATCAATTTCTCCCTCAGAGGGGAAAACAGTAGATCATGGATATGTCCATTGTTGTAGGTGTAATTTGAAAATTAAAATTTTTTCGAAACGAAAATTGAAATAGGTAATAGTGGAAACTCTTCTATCACTCAAGGTTTAGTCAGATATCATGGAAAGAGTAGAAGCAATTCCTTGAGGTTTGAATACACAAGTGTACCTTACGGTTGACGCAGTAAACGAGGGTTTTTACAGAGCAACTCTCAAACTTACACCTTGAATTATTTTTCTTCTCGTCAAACACGGGGAGGTGGTTGAATCCGTCATATCTAATTTCAAGATGAGGCATAACTTCCATGTTAGATTTGGGTTTCTTCACAGGTGGGGCTTGCCGGCTGTCCAAAGATGGCCTCTTTTTTTTAGGACGTCCCACAGTAAGACTTGGGCGTCCTTATGCGATCGATCTGGGGTGAAGTTGGACAACACACAACAGAAAAAAAAAATAACCACACAGTAATCCGTTTCAGACCATTCTGAGTCCAAATCCACGAGAAAAACCATAGGTGTATGTCTGTGTGTGTGTGTGTGTGTGACAAAATCTTGTGTCGTCTGCACAGGCCTTAGTACTCAACCGATTTTCCTGGTTCTTTTTTAGTTCGACGCGGAAAACTATCTAGTTGTGCACTACGTCGCCGGAATTTCGAATTTTGCCTTTTGAGAGGGGGAAAGGGGGGGTTGATGCTCAAAAAACGTGCGTTTTTGGGCATAATCTTGTGTCGTCTGCTCAGGCCTTAGTTCTTAACCGATTTTTGTGGTTCTTTTTTTCATCGACGCGGAAAACTATCTAGTTGTGCACTACGGCGCCGAAATTTTGAATTTTGCTTTTTAAGGGGGGGGAAGGGGGGGGTTAATGCTTAAAAAACGTGTGTTTGCGGGCATAATCCTGTTAACTCTGCCCAGGCCTCAATATCCAACCGATTTGTGTGTTTCTTTTTTTGTTTGACTCAAATAACTTCCGAGTTGTACATAATTTCACCTGAGTATAAAAATTCGCAAGGGGAGGGGGCAAGTGGGGGATAATATTCATAAAATATCCGATTTTTCAATATTTCGGTTCCTTTATTGCTTACTAATTGTACCCAAGCTTTGAAATTGAAAAAATTCTCATTATACCTCCGGATTTTCATGAATTATTCTCTGTACCACCGTGGAACTAATAGTGGTGCCACCGTGGTGCCAGGACACCATAAACCGCATATTTCATGTTTTTTTTTGTTTTTTTTTTGTGTCTCACCTTGAATACGGATGTGAACCTCGACGGACCGCCTACTAAAACTAATAGATGAAAGTTCAATGTTACGACGTATTCCCGCTTTGGAGCCAGACTGGCACCATTGGTGGTGGGTGAACTCGAATTCGCATGTTGGGCATCGTAGATAATGGATTTTAAAATGCTCTTCAGATTCGAGGCTCCCATGCCGCTAGAAATGTTTTGGTAGATTATGGTGAGGGGGGGGGGGGGGGGTCACTATTTCTTGCGTAATGTAATAAACCAAATTACATCGAGTGAAACAGTTTATCGCTTACCAACTGGTTAACTGATCTAATATTTATCCAATGGGACGTCCCCTGGAATGCATGCATTACTAAACAATATGTTCCATTTTCCAATTTCTATGTTCTGGCAAATTAGCTGATCTGCCAGCTTCATTCTAAAGTGCAACAGATCCAATATTTCAAAATGATATTTCTAAAAGCTGGGCACAATACAATTAGAATAGATATAATTTCAAGAAAAATCAAATTCACATTTAGATTTACTTTACATCATGGTTATGTAGGTAATTAATAACAAAGTTTGAAGATTGTAGTATGGAAGTATGAGGCAATGAGTAGGTTTTATGTAGTTCGTTCTGTTCGTTTTGGAAGAAGCATTTTGAAATCCACAAAATACCACCCCATGGTAAGTTGACCGAATAAGCTTGAAATACCCCCCCTCCCTTCCAATCATTGAGTTGTACATACCCAGATGTCATATCATTTTTACACAACTTATTTTCTACCTTTTCGTCCCTTTCCTGTTTCATGTTAGCCCTGGAAATGGATGCCACTGAAGATACCTACGTTTATCCTTGAAATAAGAGCCTGTCTATACCATATCGCTTGTGTACCTACGACCAACACCTATGTATGCAACATCGATTGCAATTTGAAGGCATGTTCTCACCATAGTGCCAAACATAGAATAATCTGGTTCCTGCTAAGTCCCCTACGACTATATTCGTATAATTGCCTATCGTTGACCCCAGAAAACTATTGTTTTTTGCAGTACCCACTGTATCTTTAACGACGAACCACCCCGCCTTGTATCTCTTTCTAATACATATCCTGATGAAGAGTGGAGACCACCGCTCGAAATGCATCGACTTGGAAAGAAGAATAGTATTTCATTATACCCTTGTACTTTTCACCACATAATAAGATTTTAGCACCTAAGACCTCCCACGCTTAGGGAACCCGTACAGCTGGTACCTACTTGCATATACGAAGATCCAATATTTTTTTAGTGGGGGTAACCAATAGACGTAGCGTCCCTTCTGTACTCCATCCTTGCCACTGCAGCCAGATCGATGGCGTGAGAGATCATTCTTACAGTCCATTTTTTAGAGCGAATAGAGATTCGCTATGGAGACTGATCATTTGGTCTAGAAGGTCCACCCCTCCCATTGCGTGATTGTACGCCCTAACAATTTCTGGCCGATCAACTGAAATTTATTCCCGTTTGGTTCTATCCCACCTCTTGGCCTTATCCATCCGTCCAATCCCAACGAAATTTGAAGCCAGTAACACACACTTGTTGTCTAGCCACTTCACGACAGTCAAACCATTGTCGTCGGTGGTGAGCTTTTGAGGTTCCTCTGGCTTTTTTCATGAACTGGGAATCATTAGAGAACGGAGGCTTGAAAAACCGGTCGATTTGGATGGTACCTGCTGCTCTGATTCCCTGATTGCCCAAAATTTTCAACAAATGGAAGTTTGAAAAATAGTGGTCGTAATAGAGTTGGTGAATTGATCCATCATTGATCCGTTTGCCAAGGGAGTTACACTCACTTCAGTTACACTTGCCCTATCCCTGAGGCTTTTTTTTGCGTCGGCGTCCACTTCGGTCGTCTCCCCTTGGCATAAGAAGAAATCCATAGGGTAAACCACTCTTCCCACAAAGAAAAAATACTTATATCCCCCAAGGGCATGGTTTGCCCTTCACGTATTGTTTCACATTAAGATTTCCCCTAAAGGGAATAATTTGTTCGTCGATCGCCAGATCTTCTTCTAAAGGGTTTTGACGACACGCGTTCCTGATTGTGTTGTACAAAGGCCAGACTTTGACAAATCAATCGCGGTCGTCTGCAGGAATATCCAGGTTATTTACGAAATGGATGTGACTTCGTAACAGAAAAAGTCAATCTCTTCACATTGTTTCGGGAAATATACCAATTTTTAGTACTGTGTCGTAGAATAAGTGGACCCTAGGATAAGGTAGGGTCCCCATAATGATGTGAAGTCCGGAAAATTTCTCAAGTTCGGAAACATCGGTCGGGTAGAAATTCTTCGTTCCTCGCTGCGTGGCATATAAATTTGTGCAGAATGCTGCAGTTTCGATCAGTTTAGGGGGAATATATTTTTGAAAATTGTCAAGTGGGGAACCAACAATATCCACGACTTGGTTTTCAGCTTCTGGATTCGCAAAGACCAGGCAGGAGTTTGAATGTTGGATGCTATTTTTCACCCACTTCACCGGAATAGTTCTTCTCTGACCTGTCCTCGGACTTGTTTCCAATATTCCAATAGGGGATAGGCAAGTTACCTAACCCAATTTCGATTTTTCATGACGAATAATTCGACTGATGTAAGTAATCAACATTTTCTAGTCTTGGGTGCACAGGAACTTATGGAATTTAATTTTACGGATTATTTATATTAACACAAAATTTTCTGGTCAGTATCTTGTCTGATAAGTTTATGGATTTTGCTTCCGAGTCTACCAAGGTAGCGAAAGCTTTGTTTTCACTTATCAAAATTGAAAAAAAAAGTTCTCCAAAATCAAAATTTCCACTCGCGTTTTACGTTTCAGACCTTCCTGAACAATTTTGGTTCCGTGTCTGTCTGTCTGTTTGTCATGAATTCCTTGCCACAGCCATAACTTCTACAATTCTTATCCTCGATGAAATTTTCAGGGATGATGCGGGTTGGCTTTTAGATGGTCCCCTATGAAAATCATTACCCCTGGACTGATAGTAGCTGCACATGCGCAAAAGTATATTTCCTTGTTACAGCCATAACTTCTACATTTTCTAACAATATTCAGATATTGTAGATGGTCCCCTATGTGGGTAGTGCAAGGTATTTAGAGATTGATGTATTGAGATCAACTACTATGCATCGAATCATCTATACAATAGGGTTATGGATACGAGGAAGCTATGTGCCACACCCACTGGGCAGACTTTTTTCTCCATCATTGAAACTACCTACCTATTTATTTCTAGAGTTTAACGTAGGTGAAGTTTTCTTTCATTCAAAATCGAACTTTTTGTGTGGTAAGGAGAGGTTAGGTGTATTATTCTCCAATATGCTGAGGTTGTGGACTTTTTGTTTATTCAAATAAGCGGGGGTTTTCTTGAAAATGAAAGTTGATAGTTATCCTTAGTAATTATATAAATTCTGCTGTAGTTATCTGTAGTGTCTTGTGCTCCACCCAGAAATCTTGCCCTCTTACCCTTGGATTGACAATGACTACCAGAGGTTTGACGAATGCTCTCCACGAATAAAAAGTAATTAGAAGCAACAAAGGACTTTTATTGTCAAGAAAACCCCCACTTATTTAAATTATTCTTTGTTATTCATGATTTTCAAAAAATGATTTAAGTATAGTAAAATTTCCCCCCGGATTTATTTCTTTTTCCACATCTCCCCGCCCTCATTCGCTATACTTAAGAGGGAAATCAAGCCCTGTATTACACTTAGTAACTTACCCCAGTTTTAACGAGGCAAGTAGAAAGTTGGGATTTTTGTTTCTTCTTAGGAAGTCTGAAAGTTGGAAATCTGAAAATTTGTGAAATGTTTTTGGCTAATAGGTAGTGATTAGCGATTGGCAACAATGTGGAATAAAATCCACAAAAGATTCAAAATATTGAACTAATCCAATTTTAAGTTCCACTTACCCCGGTCTAGCTTAAAATAATCCTAGGTCTGTTCTTTCATCAGTCCCACGATTGATCCAAAAAATTGTTATAAATTGGTCTCATCGTGGATCTCATCTCAAAACTCTGCAAATTGTTACACAATGGTTTATTATTTTTCTGTATAGATCACTCGTCTCAAAAGGCACCAACCATCCAACATGAAGAAAAACATCGATCGCATTTCGGTCAGCTATAATTTGAACGGAGATCAGGCCTCTTTTGCGATCCACACCCGTGTTGCTGATTTATCGTACGTCCAACCCTTAAATTCTCGTAGGGAGCGAACGGTTTGTCCTACAGGGCTCCGCGTGGTCTCAGAAAATTCTAAAAATTCTATAGAATCTTAAATTGAAGGAAAACAATACCTTTATATCAACATTTTTTGAGTTTTCGAAATTTCAAAATCCATTTTTGAACCCTTAGAAGTGACCTACATCAACCAAAATCTTCTGGGCACAACTAGACCCCAAATGGAGCCTACCTACCAAATTTCATCAAAATCGGTCAATGCTAAGTGGGAAAAGTGCCGCGTACGGCGGACGGACATTTATTCGATTTTTGGATTCTACGTACCTTGAAACGTAAACCATCAAATTTTGAGGGGGTGTTAAAAAAAAAATTTTCTTGGTCGATTCCAAAGGTTCATTATTGAAAATAATAAACCAATAAGTGGTAATCGTGACTCATTTCAAAATCCCGAGAAAATAATCGTTTTCATGGATGTTCAACGATAGAGCGATTTGAAAATTTCACTAGTGAGTAGGTACTGATAGAAATGCTCAATTTCCAAAAAATGGTCCAATAACGTATTATTTAATTGTGTATAACGTAATTTAAAGTTCATAAGTTAATTTAAATTAAATTAATTTAAATTGACGACTAAATTTATTAATGTATAAAATTGTAAAATTTGAAAAGGAAAAATTTACAATATGGAAAAAAATCTTAGTTCAAAAATTTTGAAAATTCGTTCGTTACTCGTCCCGGGTAGTTACTCGTATATTGTAGGGGCTAATTCGAAATTCTCAAGGATTTTTTAAATTCTTTACTGCATGGGTCTAGGGAATTGAAAAACTGAAAATTTCAAATTTAGCTACAACTTTTATACTTTCTGCCCCTACAATTTAGGAAAAGGATTTTGTTTCCAAGTATTCTTTCTTTCAACGTTGAGTGCATGGAATAAGCATACTTTTTCCATGTTGAGTGGTTGAAAATAGTTGAGTTGTGTGAACTACCTGGCCATCTGAGGTCAAATAATTTAGGTATGGAAAATGGGGGATGCGCCTGAATATTTTTTTAAATTTTCAATCGAAAGTGAAAATTGGCCCCAACCAACTGGGACGTCATAAACATTCGAAACTTCGAAAAATCATAGAAACAGGTCTTCTATGATTGTGGTCTAGTTTAGATCAAAAATAACAATTAACTGTTTTTCCGACCCATGCGCACACCCCATTAGCAAACAGTCTATCTGTGACCGGGTTCATACCCATTCACAAATGCATTTTGGTTTATTATTTTCAATAATGAACCTTTGGGATCGACCAAGAAAAAAATTTTTTAACACGCCCTCAAAATTTGTTGGTTTACGTTTCAAGGTCCATAAAATCCAAAAATCGAATAAAAATTTGGCCGTCCTTCCACCGTATGCGGCACTTTCCCCACTTAGCATTGATTTGCTTACAAGTCTACCAAGGTAGCGGAAGCTTTGTTTTCACTTTTCAAGGATGAAAAAAAAGTTCTCCAAAATCAAAATTTTCACTCGCGTTTGGCTTTTTAGACCTTTCTGAACAATTTCGGTTCCGTGTCTGTCTGTTCGTCATGAAATCCTTGTAACGGGCATTCTTCTTATACTTCTACAATTCTTATCCGATTTCGATGAAATTTTCAGGGATGATGCGGGTTGTCTTTTAGATGGTCCCCTATGAAAATCACCACCTTCAGGCTGATAGTAGCCACTGCGCACGCGCAAGCGTTAATTTCCTTGTAACGGCCATAGCTTCTAAATTTTCTAACAGTATTCGGAGATTGTGCTGGTTGACGTGTAGAGTCCCCTGTGAGGGTGCAAGGTATTTAGAGATTGATGACAAAGCTTCCGCTACCTAGGTTGACTCGGAAGCAATAAAAATAAATTGAAAATATTTCTATTGAAAATTCACTCATGTTGCAGCAATCGCACTTGTTCATTGTAATTTGTGTATTTATATGAATTAATGGACAAACTTCGTTACTACGTAAATAGATAACTTCGAATTAAATCGGACGAACTCCACCTGCCAGAGGTACAAAAAGTTTAATTGGAATGCGAGGTTCGGAAGGACGTGCAAATACCAAATTGTAGACACTTCGTATTGACCCGAAATATGCAGTTACGATCTCCGCCTAAGTTAATGTTAGCTTATGAGCGAATGGTAATGAAATCATATCGAGTTCTGGAGCTCGAAGCGGAAGTTCATTCTGGCACTTGATTGGATCCGTTGTAGGGCCACCCACGATAAATACGTCAGTTCAAATACAAGGCCTACAGGCCCTAAAAGTTTTGAGTGTTGACCTTTTTTATGCTTAACTACTTTATTACAGGAGTTCAATGTTCAGGGAGGATTGCTCGTTCGTAAAAATCAATTTATGGTTTACAATCAAATTTTGGCAAAAATGTGGTTTTTCTAATTTTTCATAAAATTTTCAAACACAGACACACTTGTAAGCTCCGAACTGCTCTATAGAGCAAGGCTGATAGAATGTGCGATTTCGAAGAAAAACATTGAACGTACTCTAATGAGGCATTAATTCCAATCTAGTAAAAAATGTCTGCCATAGTGGCACATAGCTTCCTCGTATCCATAACCCGATTGTTTAGATGATAAAATGCATTGTCAAAACATCAATGTCTAAGTAGGTACCTTGCACTAGCCTCATAGGGAGCCATCTACACTCCAATTCGTACAATTCATGAAGATTTCTTCTAAATCCGATGGAAAATTTAGAAATCGTGACCGTCACAAGGAAATCCACGTTTGCGCATTTTCAGAAGTTATACTGTCAATTCCGGGCGATTATTTTCATAGGGGACCATCTACACGCCAGTACGTACAATCCTAAAAATTTCTTCAAAATCGGATGGAAAATGTAGAAGTTATGACTGCTACAAGGAAATTCACGTTTGAGCATGCGCAGTGACTACTATCTGTTCGAGGCAATGATTTTCATAGGGGACCATCAACACGACAATCAGAACAATCTTGAAACATTTCAGGTAAAATGAAAAATGTAGGTGCTATAAATAACTGTTACCCACAAGGATTTTATGTTTGCGCATGCGCATAGACTACTGTCAATTTGGAGGCCATCTACACCCCAACTCGCATACTTCACGAAAATGTCATCACAATCAGATGGGAAATGTAGAAATTATGGCTGTTACGAGGAAATACACGTTTGCTCATGCGCAGCAGCTACTATAAGCGCGGGGTGGTGATTTTCATAGGGGACCGTCTGCTCGCGAACCGGCACAATCCTTGAAAATTTAATCGAAATCGGACAATAACTTCCCATAGTTATATCCGTTACAAGGATTTCATGACAGACAGACACGAAACCAAAATTGTTCAGGAAGGTCTGAAACGTAAAACGCGAGAGGAAATTTTTGTTACCTGTAGATGCGTCAATGAATCGAAAAATCAATACCTATTTATTTTTCGCACTAGTAGCCATCAATGACTTTCCATTCAATGATGCCTTTCAAGACCACATGAATACCGCGGTACCTGTTTTGATCATAGATATATATACCATACATACATATACATATATATACATAGGTATATATGTCTATGGTTTTGATAGATAACCACAACACCGAAACAACTTTTCACTAACGTTTAGTTAACAACTTAAAATTTTGTGTACCTCAATTTAAAATTTTGAAGGTAACGATTCAATTCAATTTTTAATCTTGAAGGTATCACGAAGTTAAATTTAAATGTGAGTGGGCTCGTACTGGCAGGCAATTTCCACATGCCTTTGTGACCCAGTTTCCGAAGGTCCAGTTACCACCAGGTAGAAGATAGAGAGGAATCGGCCTATACCTGCCTACGTTGGGGTTTGGTCGGGAAATGAAAGTGAATGTTCAGCCCCCCCCCCCCCCCCCCGCTCGCCTGTACCGGAAAATAAGAGGTACGAAAACCCTCTAATTCTGTGTTAAAAGATCGGAGGAATGTTTTTAAAATACAATAGGTCGGAACAGGGGAAAAACACACCGAAATAAACGTGAAAGAGCATCAAAAAAATCTATACAGTCGTGTGCACATCATGGAGCTACTTTGGATTATGATGACACTAAAGGGGATGGAAGTAAAAACGCTGCAAATTATTTTAAGATCAATTATTCTACCTATCAATCTTTTAAGTGTTCAATTTCAAAAAACCAAATAACCATTCAGTCGTTGAATGAGCGATTATTGTGAAATTATAGGATCCATATGTATAGTAGCTAGAGAGAACCCTCGTCTCCCTCCTCCAACTACCCCAGGCCCCTAGGGCCTCTTCAGGCAACTGAACGGAGAAGCCTCCGCTGCTCAGTAGGACGAATGATGAACCAGAAACACGAGTGTGAATCGCATGATATGACGCCCGAGACCTTCCCCTTGGTGCCCTTTGTGGTAGTGGCATCTTCTGTTGTATTGGTGGCGTCGTAGTTTGTTGTAAGCATGCCATGACAGATTGCAATTGGCATTCCAAGTTCGCAATCCTTAGCTGAACCTCTTTTGTTGATGGTTGTGTCGGTCGTGGCTCGTTCGGTGAAGGTGATCGTAGAATTCCTTCTGGATCGATTGTATCCATGGAGGACGCTGGCGACGTGGGCTGTTGGTTGTCCATTTTGGTTTATTATTTTCAATTAATGAACCTTTGGAATCGACCAAGAAAAAAAAATTTTAACACCCCCTCAAAATTAGATGGTCTACGTTTCAAGGTACGTAGAATCCAAAAATCGAATAAAAATTTGGCCGTCCGTCCGCCGTACGCGGCACTTTTGCCACTTAGCATTGACCGATTTTGATGAAATTTGGTATGTAGGCTCCATTTGGGGTCTAGTTGTGCCCCGAAGCTTTTGGTTGGTGTAGGTCACTTCTAAGGGTTCCAAAATCAATTTTGAAAACGCCCTAACTCGAAAAATTTTGTTATAAAGGTATTGTTTTTCCTTCAATTTTGGATTCTATAGAATTTTTACAATTTTTTGAGACCACGCGGAGCTCTGTAGGATAAACCGTTTGCTCCGTACGAAGATTTAAGGGTTTATATTGAAATATATATATATTAATCAAAACACGAGTGTGAATCGCAAAAGAGGCCTAATATCCGTTCAAATTAGAGCTGACCGAAATGCGATCGATGGTTGGTGATTACGATTTTTTAATTTATTTTTTCCCCCTTTTCTTCATATTGGATGGTTGGTGATTTTGTAGACGAGTGATCTATATATAAAAATAGTAAACCATTGTGTAATAATTTGCAGCGTTTTTGCTTCGTTTTACCGGTAAAAGAAAATATCGTAATGTTGGTCATATTTTCATGGTTGGGGGTTTGAGTTGGCTGATACGTATGAATTTTTTGTTGCTTGGTTGTGTTTCCGACTCAATTTCGTATGTTACTGGCGATAATATGTTGGTGACTTTGTATGGTTTACTAAATTTTCTGATAGTTTATTGTTCATGTTAGAACTGATTATGTACAATTTTGTTGCTACATAATCTCCAAGGGAAAAAAGTTCACTTGTGTGGTGTTCGTTATATTATTTTTATGTGTTTCCAGGGCTGTTTGCAGGTTTTGGTATGCAATTTGCCATAGTTGGTCAGGCGTTCGAGTGTCTTGTGGGTTTGGTATATCCCATAGGAGCTGGAGTGGTGTTTGTAGGTCCGTTCCTACGTGGAGCTCTGCTGGTGTAAAACCAGTGCTCGAATGTATTGTAGTGTTCATAGTGAGTTGTACTCCGGGAAGGTTGATATCCCATTTGGTTTGTTTGTTACTATGGTATGCTGTTAGGATTTCCTTTAAAGTTCTAATATTTCTTCGAGCTATGTTTTGTGCGTGGTAAAAAGGCGGTGTCATTTTATGTGTTATTCCATGTTCTAATAGGTATGTTTTGAAAATTGATGCGTTGTCCGTGATGATCACTGCTACCTCAGCGAATTCCGTAGGGAAAACATATTATGCGCGTGGGAAAACGCAGCAACATGCCCAATCAACCTGGAAGCCCCAGAAACGAACTATCAACGAGGGAATTACCAACCATGGGAAAAGTGAGGTACGGGGGTAGAACACGTCATACTGACGTCACCCTCCTCGACTCTCCCTTTACCTTGTCAACAGTAATTTAAAAGGACAACTCAGGGCTTACCCTTCATGCATTCTACCATAACAAATCGACTTGATCATTTCTCTATCCTTTGTCACATCTTGGAAGCCCAAGTTCCTCGGAGGCGTTGGTAGCTTAGGTATCGCCCCAGCCACCGCTCCCATCTTACCTAGGAGTTGTCTTCCCCCACTGGCCACTAGGTAAATGTACCACCTCCATCCAGTCTGTGGCTATCGCGCTGAGGAAAGCGGCTGAGCTAATTCCTATGCACTCCTGCAAATGGTAGAGCGGAAATGCTCTGGGTAGACAGTGCATCTCCATCCTGCATCCTTGTTGATACACGCTGACATAATAATCAGCAACAACAAGCAAGGCACACTAATCAGTGACAACCGGGATACACCAGTCAGTATCAGCACGCACAGCTGAGACAAATTACCCAGTACTCAACATCCCCACTGGTAAAGGACGGACCCAGCCACTTATGGAACTCAATTTCCTAACACCAGACCAACAAGTGGACAGCAGTCAAGAGTAATCAGTATCAAGAGTACTCAGCAATCAAGGTTGTTGAAAGGCCGTCAAAATGACAACCAAAAACCACCACAATACACCATATATCCACAATCACGGAATCAGAAAATATATCCGTAGTTCCCCGCCCATATCTGTCAATCCCATTCACTGCCCTAGTAGTGTAGTAAGTATGAGTAAAAAAAAGTAAACAACCATATCAGGTTGGATTTTCGTCCGACTGCCATTCCTGGCATTGAGGACGTCATCAGCTGTCTTCCAAAGGGAAGATCAGAATTGGGTCTGATGATTTCGTTCATGGCTTCGCTTTGGCCTCATCGCCCTGGGTTCTGACGAGGGGGGTGATGAAAGCCCCGGACGCCAAAAAACGCACGCTGCCAGCGATGAGCCATGAACCCACGACCCCGGCGGAAGTCGGTTCAAATTCCACGGCTAAACAACGACGCCCCAACGACCGTTGTTTAGTATAAGTATAACACAGAAAGTATAAGTATAACAGACTTGTGAGCACTCAAAATTATGCATTAACATTTAGAGAATATAAATAAAATTATGCAAATATTTATATATCATTATTATGCAAATTTTTAGATATCATTTTATGCAAATATTTAGATATTATTATTATGCAAATGTATAGAAATCAAAAATATCAAAATTATGCACTAATATTTAGAGAATATTAATAAGGTTTTTACAAATTACAACTTATAAAAAATATTATAAATCTAGTCGATGTCGATTGACTCATCTCTGGTAGAAAATGAGAGTTAAATAGAAGTTAGAAACTTGGAGCATCAAAGAATCAATCTCAACATTCTAATAATGGAGTAAACTTACACTATTCATTCCCCAACGATCTGAAACCTGAAAATCCACGGTTTGCCGTAACTATATGGGCGAATGGGGAGAGAGGGATGAAATGAAGCTGGAAATTCCCTGATCGGAAACTGTCAGAAATCATTGGTAGATGAAGTAATAATTACCTACGGAATAAGTTTATAATCTTTTCGGTCGAAGACAACTTTCCATTCAATTGAAAAAAAAAAAATCTTTCGGAGTCGTTCGTCATCTTGAAAGTTCAGTTAATAACCTACTTGCATATCGTAGTTGAGTTCCACAACTATTTTTTCAGGAAGATTGTAACACCTACAAAACTTTCCATTTACTTTTCAGGTCAAAGAAGGATAGTAGAAAGGAGAGTTGGCAAATAATGAAACAAGTTAATGTTTGTTATTCAAATGGATATAGACCCAGAGTAAACAGTTGTTGCTAGTTAGAATAAATTGGACTTGTTAGTTCCTGTTGGGGATTGTCGGGACAGTTCACGAATCAATACCCCATCCTCTTCATCACGTCGATGGAGTTCTTTTTCCGTATGCGAGCCCTGTATTTGATGTTGGGTAAAGCTCTCTTTTGCATACTCTCGTCTGATCAACAAGTTGCTGATGATTGAGTGATTGGTAAATTATTCTCAGTGTTGAACCAGAGTATCAAAACACGTCTTTTGAGGGAAAACAACAGTTTTTATTTACTTCTCATTATTCTCTGTACCACCATGGATGAAGAGACGGAAATGAGTGGCACACAAAATTCATTCATGAAAGTAGAAAATATTTTGAACTACGGCAGTAGGTATCAACAAAATATTGAACTAGCAAAAAGTTGAAAAAATGTTTGCCATGAGGTTGTGGCACATAGCTTTCTCGTCACCGTAACCACATGACGAAGATGTTGTTGGCAGCACATCAATATTGTTGAGGGAGGCACTATTTAAGGTCAAAGGCGACAGCTCTTACCTACACGTGAAGGGGTCCTAGAATTCTAGGAGCTGCACTGGGAAGTCGATTCTTTTGTTGGTTTATCATTTCCAATAATAAACCTTTGGAATCGCGCAAGAAAAAAGTCAGGCAAGTGGGTGTGGCACATAGCTTCCTCGTACCCATAACCCGGTTGTACAGATTATCCAATGCATCGTAGCTAATCTCAAAACATAAATCTTTAAGTACCTTGCTCTACCCTCATAGGGGACCATCTTCACGTCAACCCGCATAATCTTTGAAAATGTCATCCAATTTGGGAGGATAATGTAAAAGTTACCGCTCTTGGAGTTTCAGGTTTGCGCATGCGCAGAGACTACCGTCAATCCGAGGCAATGATTTTTATACGGGACAATCCACACGCCTTCTATTCGCACAATCCCATAAAATTTCATACCATGAAGGAAGCCGTTGTGAATTTAAATAACGGAGAAATTTCGAAATGCCGCAATCTCGCTTGTCATGACATCAGCCCAAGAATAATCTATGTTTCTGCATTCGGAAAGCGGTGCAAATTATTACACAACGGTTTATTTTTTACTGTATAGATCAACTCGCCTGCACAGAACGCGGCTTTTTCTCGAATACAACCTTCTAGCAATGACATCGCTGTCCGAGAGTTGTGAGTGCCTTCAAATGAAATTTGATTCTTGGTTGCTAAGGACGCACAACTGAATACAACTCAAAAATCTATTCAGAGAAGCCAAGGGTAGAATTGGCCATTTCAAGCCGAGGGTAGAAATAACTAAATAATGAGGAGAGGAGGAATAATGCGGTGAAGCATCATTTGCTCTCCAAAAAAGAAAAAAAAATACTCGATATTTTATGAATTTTTTACTTTTTAATGGAGTTGGAGAGGCCTCAGTTTTCCAAATCGATATAATTTTTCCAGTTCATTGTTTCTGGTACCGTCACACGGGGTCGCTTTGCTCCAGTTTTTTGAATTTTTTCAGAAATTATAATTTTTTCTTTACTTGATTCTCTTGAAAAAATTCCATTTTTGGATGAAAGGCAAGTAGGTACTTCCTATTAACAGAACCTGACGTCACAAATGTTGATACATCTTTTAAAAGTTGAATATTTTTTTGTTGAAAATTGGAGCAAAGTTACCCGGGGGTATGATGACTTTGCTCCAATTTTAGAATGTAACTGAAAACCAACCTGGAATGAATCTTGGAGCATTTTAACCCCGTCCATTGGAATAATTGGGCCATGTATACACAGGAAAACACGAACAAAAATGTCTTTCTTAAAAATTTTAAGTTTAAAACAATTTTCCAATTGAATTTCAATTTTTGTATACAAAATCTTTTCTCTATTACAAAAAGTATAACTTTCATAGTTTAATGTGAAGCTCAAGCGAACAAAATACTTATTAAATTGTAAATAAGATCAAAGGAAGGAACATTTCAACCAGTAAAATGGTACTTATCTACATTGTATCATTTAAATGATGCTTCCGTGAAAAAAGAAAACTTATTTATGTTCCTTGGTAGAAAGAACTACTTAAAATTAAGAACACACCAAAAACACTTGGAATGTGGCAGGCAAGTGGTAACTCAATAACTCAGGCACTTTGGTAAACCATTAAAAAAACTTCACATTGTAAAATCTCGTCCATGTAATCCTTGTAGGGTCTAGCACCTGGTGTCCTCGACCTAAAGCATCTTGTCAACAACGAACAAACAAAAACGGGATTAAATTCAGTACAGGGTTACAAAAAAATACAAACTTTCTTGTAAATTCCAACTGAAATAATGGGGCTTCTTCGCTCTAAAACATTGGTGCCAAGTCACCCCACTATTCGGAGCAAAGTTACCCCGTCCGGCTTTTTTGTTGATTGCAACCACAGAAACCAGTTGAAAAGGAAAAACTCACTGAAATTCTGAATCAGCACAAAAATTATAATAAGAGGATAGTGTTACTAACCTGCTGTGATAAATACGTTGGCGGGCAGCTGAGAAATTTGCGGGACCGACTTAGAACAAGATTTCAACTGCACTACAAAAACGGCAACGCCACGAGTATGAAACGGTTGTGGAAGATTATTCTTCACATGGAAGTTATTTGCATTTATGCCCAACAAAAATATCACTGGAGCGCTACGATCGGATGAAGACAAAAGAGTGACGTCACTCTCAAAGATTTTCGGATTTTGGAGCAAAGTTACCTCAAAGGGAGCAAAATGACCCCGTTTGACGGTACATTGAGCACCCGAACGTCAAAAAAAACTTTTTCTGAAAAGTTTAGGAACAGCATGAACGAGAAAAATTCTCCTGCAAAAGATTTTCCGCTATTTTCAATATTTTAAAAAATCATAAATTGACGATGCGAAAACGCATCAGTGGCCGGAAATGGGTTAACAATTATTGGATTTGATCGGCTGACATTTGAACGGAGATTAAGCCTATATCCTTCAGTGAACAGTCTTTTCTTATCACCCCCGTGTTTCTGATTTATCGTAAGTCCAAGTTCTCATAGGGAGCGAACGGTTAGTCCTACAGGGCTCTGGTTGGTCTCATTCGATTCTACAAATTCAATACTATTTTAAATTAAGAAAATACAAAACTTCAATATTGAAATTTTTTGAGCTTCGTTTTGAAAATCTCAGCCCTTATTTTTCAACCCTCAGAAGTGATCTACATCAACCAATATCTTCGGGGCACAACTAGACCCCATATGGAGCCCATATACCAAATTTCATCAAAATCGGTCCATGGGAACTGAGGAAAGTGTCGCGTACGGCGGACGGATGGCCAAATTTTTATTCGATTTTTGGATTCTACGTACCTTAAACCGTAAACCAACAAAATTTGAGGGGGGGGGGGGGGGGGTACATTATTATTTTGAAATGGAAAACCTATATTTTTGTATAAGAAAAACTTAATTTTGTTTCGGAAAACGTTTAATTTAACTAGGAAAAGCTACTTATTATCACTAGTTTTGTTTTTCTCCTCTTTCAACGACTTGAAGGGGACGTATCCATGAATATTGTGGCGAGAAGCCCCGAGGGCTCGATGCTGATCAACGGAGGTCGTTTCCAGACAGGACTGTGAGCGATGAAAACTATCTGAGAATCTTTTGCCGTCAAGTGCTGAGGGCGGGGGCGTCGTTGAGATGATGGGACACCGCTGGGATAAGGTGTCTTTGAAGGGAGGCCGCCTGGGGGCACTGCCACCCCCGCAGCTCGAGTGCCCACTTTTGTCCGTCGAGCAACGAGGATTCGCCCTGATGATCCTGAAATGCTCAGCTCGGAACGACAGTCTCAACTCTCTAGAGATCACGCATTGAAAAAAAAAGAAGAAGAAGTTCACGCAGTCAGTTAATGAGCGGTATTTTGAAGAACCTCCTGAGGACCCGGCATACAAACTTCAACCGAGCTTGAGTAATAAACATTTCCAAGCCTGGATTGCATTCCCTTCTGCACACTCTGTTGATCAGTAAGTTAGTAAAAAGTAAAGTAAACATCCATTTCAGGTTAAATTCTCGTCCGACTGCCATTCCTGGCGTCGCGGACGTCATCAGCTGTCCTCCAAAGGGAAGATCAGATTTGCTCTGATGACTGGGTTGGGACGTGAGGGGCGCCGAACCACGAACGGTCGAAAACGCGCCCGGCACCCGAGATTTGAACTCACGATCTTCCCGCAAGGATCAGTTCGTGTCTCAGACCCAGAAAAGCGTGTTGGGTTGGCATTGGCCGATATAATGCGCTTGAACAGACCTCTCTGGCGGGTCGTCACGAGTCCTCAAATGGACCGGTATTTAGCCACTTTTGACCGACTTCAAAAGCGCCGTAGGCGTGAAGGAGGAGGTTCTCTTTTCGGTGTGTCATGGAACGACGACTTTTTGGTTTATTATTTTCAATGATGTCCCCAAAGTATCGATACTTAAAAGAATCAATACTTCTTAGAAAATCTATTGATACATATCGTTACTTTTTTCCCCTGATGTATATCGTAGTGTCGATACTTTTTTCCAGTATCGGAGGCGATACTTTTTTATCTCTCACATTTTATCTGTTTCAACACCTACGACATGAAGGTAAACTGTACCTAACAGTGCTAACTGTACCTAACAGTACCTCTACAGGGTGTCCAAGTAACTACGCTCCCCCTACTTATTTTCTCTAATAGTGTAAGAAAAAAAATCGGATTAACGCTATTCTTCATAATTTTTTGCGTAGAATTAAAAAATGACATAATTGCGCAGTGCGCAACCATGCGCAATCATGATCAACTTTGTTGTTTCAAATGAGAACCCCAATTTTTTATTGCAGATTCGGATTCTACGTCAAATTTTATGAACATTTTACTTCGACAACTTTTTTTTGACGCCCGCAGCCCGCTCAGAGATGCGCAACCCAGGGATTGCGCCAAAGTAGAGATGAAGGTAGACCTCAAGTGGGGCACATCACTTAGCACTGTTTTTCAATGTGTGATATGTGCAAATGTGATGATAATTTGCAATGAGAACGATTAAAAGTTCAAAGATCCTTTCTGATCGTGTCATTTATCGAAAGTTCTGATGAATTGGGACAGATGTATGTTTTCTCCTGTCCGCAATGCCACCGATTTTCTCCATGGAAGAAAAACGTGACATGGTGTACATTTATTTTGAGGTAGGACGAGTATTGAGAAGAAGCGTTGCAGTTTATCAGGAAAGGTATCCAGATCGAGTGGTTCCAACGCGGTTCACGTTTGCTCGAGTCGTTAGAACCTTCAACCCAGTTGGAGCTGTTGCTTTGTTTACATTTCATTAGGATGATTCATTACCATTCGCAAGAAAATCGATGATTTCCTCCTCAAAAAGTTACTTTTTCGGCTGTAGATACGGTAAAATGAAATCAAATCAAGAAAGGGATATCACCAAGCGATTCAGCGTAGAAAAACAGTGCTAAGTATTGTGCCACACTTGAGGTCTACCTTCATCTCAACTTTGGCGCAATCTCTGGGTTGCGCATCTTTGAGCGGGCTGCGCGCGTCCAAAAAAAAAGTTGTCGAAGTAAAATGTTCATAAAATTTGACTTAGAATCCGAATCTGCAATTAAAAATGGGGGTTCTCATTTGAAAGAATGTCGCTGAATGAATATCTGATGTCGAAGTTCAAATTTGGAACGTTTAAATCATTAAAAAGGTTATTTAAAGTTTGCAAAAATTTCCCGAAAACAACAATGTTATCAGGGTTGCAAGAAAAATTTTCCAAAAATTCCGAACGTACAAGACTCTGAAGGCCAGAAGTTTGTTTTTCAACTTCTACAGAGTTTAAAATTTTTAACAAATTAAAAAGACAATTTACATCTAAACTATTATCACAAGGAATAAATTTAAAAATTAACAAACAATAACTATTATTCACAGGACAAAATTTGAACTTGGTTTTGACTAGTAACGAAAACAGGTCATTAATTTCTACAAATTTATAAATAACAGGTACATAGAATTCAGTCTCAAAGGAACTTAATTTACTTTTTAAAGAATCGAAAGACGAATAATTTAACACACAACACATATCAGTCTTGATCACAGTGCAGTTTTTACCTCTATAACCTAACTCTATCTTACCTAAGTAGTCTTTGATTGCGTTATGAGAATTAATGAACCCTAGACTCCTTTTCTCAAATTTAGCCCTGGTTCTGACTGATTGTTCAAAAGTTTCCAAGTCGAAATTATCAAGATTACCCCCAAATTTAGGAACCAAATTACTTTTGAAAAGAGATGAATAGGCTGCCTTAAACATTTCCCTTTCTTCTAAAGGCATGAGACAAATAACCCCCAAAATTTCCTTCAACAATCCCGAATAGGCACCCGCAAAAGATTGTGATTTCTGAACAAAAAGTAACTCAATCTTTTCTGCTCTTTTCTCCAAATCAGGAAAGTGCTGGCCATAGAGTTTTGCTAAGGTTAACAAAAACCTAATCCGTTTGTGCATTATTGAGTTATTGTCCGTCACAGGGTTTTCAACCTCGAAATCCAATCCTAGAAAGGCCGAAATTTCAGCCATAGAACTGTCCAGACCTGAATCAGACTCGATCAATGCTTTTTCCAAAGCATCTTCCGAACTCTCTGTCTGTGATTCTTCAACTTTTATGGATTTTTCAGTAGAAGCCCCTATCGGTAAAAACTCTTCGTAGGATTTCTCAGTGGCCTTCTCCACCTCCTTCTTTGGGAAGTACTCGAGCATGTTGTTCAAAACGTAAGATCCAGTCAAGCCGAACTGCGCGATAAAATCCTCACAAGGAACAGAACCATCGTGAACTATTGTCAAGCTTTGTGTGTGTCTACTCAATGCGACAATTACCAATGGCTCAACAGTGAGCAATCTCGCGTCCTGCTCTGCGATGCACAATTTCACCCTTTTGTATGTACTCCCTTGAGAGGATCTGACAGTCAAATTGGGATTTTGTAGTAAAGTTTCAGCAGATTGCGTGGTGAACGCGAGGCAGTTGGATTCCGTTTCTTCAGAAGTGTTCTCTGAAAAGGTTTTGATCTCAAACAACTTAGTATCTTCGCGAAGTTCCCCTATACGTGCCGGGATCATCCCATAACCAAAGGTTGAATTTAAATACGCCACAGTTAGTGGAGGGTTCCTAAAATTTTTCAATAACCTGTGGGTTGTTAGGGTTGTCAAATCGATTTTGTTGCCTATATAAACCCCCTCGTCAGCCAAAATTTTTGTTTGCTTATCATCTCCCACAAGGTAAATCCTACTTGGCGAATTTTTAAAAACAGTCACTGCCAACAGTCTGTAATCATACGATGTGAATTCGTCGACAAAAATCGTCTCATGGCCTACTGTTTCCAAAGCCCTATGTTGCGTCTTAAAGTTCCATTTGTTCGTTCCTCCTGCGGTCTTGTCCGAGTAATCCCCCGCCAACTTGACGAAAGGTGACAATATCAACGCTCCCGTCTCAGCAATAGTTCTGACATAAAAGGACTTCCCACAACCAGGCCCTGCAGAAACATAGACGACTTCGCATTCGTAAGAAAACCCAGAGTTTGGTAAGTTCTTTCTTGCTTCGTCCATGACTTTCTCAAAAGGGCTGCCTGCTTCAACGCGTAAAGAAGTCTTCAGTTCAGACAATTCGGAATCTGTCAGCGAGAATGCGTGCTTGGTCACACCTTTATATTCGCATTGCAAAATCTGTTCGCCCAAATCAGGGCTTGTTTCATTGCAAACGTGACAGTCAGGGATGTCCTCCTCCAAACCGAACCCGCCGTAAAGGTCGAACGTGAAATCTTGTTTAGTAGTCCATTTCAAAAGGCCATTGACAAAATTCTTTGGAGTTTGAAAACTCTCTGATTCACATTCGACTAGCAGAGCTTCTCTCAATTGCCTACAATGAGTAAATTTTTCTACCCCGCAAAATTTTTTCAAAAGTTTCCCCAAAGCGCTAAATTTTGATTCACAAAGGTTTTTAACAAATTTTTCGAACCAATTCATGTAATTAACTGATTTTTCCATGTTGTCCCCCATGAGCTGTTGTTCTTCAATTTGACATAATCTAAAATAGATAAAAATAACATTCGCGAGAACCATGACGTGCTTGTCTTTTATTGACCATGGGGCAATTATTTCAGTATTGATAGTCGCGACCCCCCTTTTCCTTTTTCTTACAAAAGATTGAACCTGCTGAACTTGAAGAGCTGAGCTGGTTGAAATGGATGCCAAAAAACTGAGAGTCTCGAAAATATATGA
This sequence comes from Apolygus lucorum, assembly GCA_009739505.2. Taxonomy (NCBI): domain Eukaryota; kingdom Metazoa; phylum Arthropoda; class Insecta; order Hemiptera; family Miridae; genus Apolygus; species Apolygus lucorum. The sequence goes on from CM019167.2 coordinate 15,790,677, forward strand.
AGCTTTAACACAAAAATACTTTAGTTCTTTATCAAATTTAGAAAAGTCCCTATCGTAACAAACTGAAAGATCCAAAACCTTGTAATACTCTTCGTGTGGTTTCAGACAAATCGACCTGACCGGTGGTTGACTAGCTTTGTCTACTCGAATCACGGAAAAGGTAAGAAAAGGCCCAGTCCTAGTCAAGATCTCAATCTCAAGCGAGAAATCGTGGGAAAAAAACCCTCCGGCAATGAAAGGAGATCTAAGGACCGTGCCCCACTTCTTAAAATCATGCTGATAACCATTACAGTAACCGCCCTCGAAGGTGATACAAGCCTTTCCGTTATCGAGCTTTCTGAACATATACTCACCGTGGCCAGGAAAGTCTTCAAACAGCAGTTCAAGGGGAAAAATTCCATAGCCGTAAGCAACCTGTGCTCCTGTTCTCTCAAAAATCTCAAGCCACTCTTTCTCTCCGTAGTTGTAGGCTGAGTCCTCGAAAATCAAGACGTTGCACTTTACTGGCTCAGGGAAAATCCTCATCCCGCCTGCCAAGGTATTTAGATCCTTCATCAGTTCTTTGTAATGTTTGAATCTCTTCAGCTTGCTGGGTTCCGTTACCTTATCGGGATCTTGCCTTATGTGCTTATTCCGCTTCACCTTGCTTAAGAGCGCACTCGTGATCTGCTCTGCTGCCTTTAGTGCAAATCGTGACAAATCTTTTGGCTCTGAGTAATTCACTTGGAAACAGATGCTGGGGTTCGACGAATATTTGGAAATCTCTCGGTGACTTGAACCGACGACACACGTCTTGAGGTTTGTTGTGTAGACGTTGAAAACCCTCAGCAAAAGAATCCTATGCACTTCTCTCAAGCAATAAAGCACAGGATGATCGTGGCAAGGCGCCTTTCCCTCTGTCCAAATCAGCTGGATTGGGTGGACCTGTTCTTCCACTGCGCGCTTCACTTCCCTAGGGAAGGTGAATGGAAGCTTCACGGATGCGTCGATTGACGCCCGGAATTGTGCGACGGCTTCGCTGTTGGCGAGAGCAGCTGCATTGGTGGACTTGGCAATCTCCACCATAGATTGTGTCGTCAAAGCCATACTGCCTATCTTCAGGTAGAAAAGGTCGGAAAATACACAAGTCGGTGTCAGGCTTTTTCACTAATTTTCAGATAGTTTGCCTGCTCCTCTTAGTGCACCTCTCTTGACATACCAGTTCCAGGTTTACAGTTGGTCTGAGCGGCCGGAGTGACTGTTGTTGCTACTCAAAAAAAAATGGGGATCGGGGTGTCCGAGCGGTTAAACGCGCGGTCACTTCGGGCAGAGAGAATGACGGGCCGTTCACTCGGTTCGCTACGAGTTCTCAGGTTCGAATCTCTCTGCCGGCCCCTCGTCCCAACCCAGGGCGGTGAGGCAATGGGTACCGACGATATCGGGAAACTCCGGGGTATCGTGGATCGCCTATGAGGTGCCCCACTTGAAAAGGTCCACAGTTTCGCCCCTTAGTTGTTGTGGCATAAAGGAGATTATCCTACGAAAAGCCCGGGCGTTGGAGTTTTTTTTTTTTTTTTTGAAAAAATTAAGTTGATCATGATTGCGCGATTGCGCACTGCGCTATTTTGTCATTTTTGAATTCGACGCAAAAAATTATGAAGAATACCGTTAATCCGATTTTTTTCTTACACTGTTAAAGAAAATAAGGGGGGGGGGGAGCGTAGTTACTTGGACACCCCGTAGAAATATAAACCATCGTGTAATAATTTGCAGCGTTTTTGAAATGTGTTCTACTAGTAGGTACCCGTGGTGGTCCCGTTTCAAACGGATTTCATTTTGCTTTGTCAAAAATCTTATGACAGACAGACACGGATCCAAAATTGTTCAGGAAGGCCTAAGCCGTAAAACTCGAGTCATAACTTTGATATTGGAGATTTTTTTTTTCAACATTGAAAAGGTAGACAAAAGAGAGAGATGAACTTGACAACATACTAACAAACTTATGATTACTTATTACAATGGCTAATTTACCTACTTCGTGCTCCTTTAGTTCAAAGTCATTCAACGTTGAACATCCTTCAAACAAAGATGGTTTGTTGGGTCTGGCCTCCGTGAATGGAGTAAACTTTGATACCTCCTTCCGACCAACATCCCAGGAACTTGGTCCTTGTCAGCCTTCTCCTGAATGCCTTCTCCGTGGAACGAAGAGAGAGAGAAACCTCCGCCAGAACGGAGAAAATCAGAAAGTGCCGTCGGCGGAAAATGATGACATTTGGTACACCCGCTGAATTTCTATTTATTTTTCTCGTCATATAAAAACAGTTGAGAAAAGAAATGCTTTAAAAAAAAAGTTATTCATAAGAATGTATTGAAAATTCGAAATATTCGTACCCAATCGTCCAATTACAATGCTTTCACTGCACAACGTCATATCCTTCCTTTACTTTCTTCAACCGAGGATGGAGAGGAAAGTATTGCAATCGGGGAAGGGACCCGATTTTTTTTTTTTTTTTTTTATCCAGAAACTCTCTAACAAAGTATTCGACCGACAATAAATTGTTAAATCGGACCAAAATGGCCATTTCCGGGGTTGGGATCGTGTGAAGTGTTATTTTTGCGGCAAAATAGTTTGGAAGTAGAGTTATTTTTTCACCAAATTTATCCTAGTTAGTTTTCTAACGTCTACCAATAAAATGTAAAAAGTACCTAATAAATTTTCGTTTTCATGCCATTTTGGTGTATTATTTTCAATAATGAACCTTTGGAATCGACCAACGGATTCTTTTAAGACCCCTCCCCCTTTTTCTCAAAATTTCTTGTTTTACGTTTCAAGGGACGTAGAATCCAAAAAATCAAATAAAAATTTTGCCGCCCGTCCGCCGTATGCGGCACTTTCCTTAGTTCCCACGAACCCCAAATGGAGCCTACATACCAAATTTCATCAAAATCGGTCAATGCTAAGTGGCAAAAGTGCCGCGCAAATTTTTATTAGTTTTTTGGATTGTACGTACCTTGAAACGGAAACCATCAAATTTTGAGGGGGTATTAAACAATTCTTTTTCTTGGTCGATTCCAAAGGTTCATTATTGAAAATAATAAACCAAAAAATCACGTTTTTTCGCATTCAAGCGCAGTTTTCTCCACTAATGAAAATACCGTTAATACTGACCATACCGTTGGAAAGTTGAGCTTTTGGGTCAACTTTTGGAGTTTGGGAAACAATCGAGTATGATTATGATTACTAGTTCTTTCCAACGATTGAAAAAACCTCAAATTTAGAAGATTCGACAAATTTTACTCTTCAGGCCAATTTTTCCCTCTTATTATGTACTTGAAAATTTTTAATTCTGTAACAGAAAGATGGGAAATTCAACGCTTTTTCCAACGGTATAATTATTTATAATTTTTTACTGTATCCAAAGGGAGTAACGGACGTTTTGGTGACAAGGTCAAAAAAAACGAAAAAAATCTTAAAATTTCAAAAATTAGGAAAAACAAGGGGTTAAATGAAAATTGCTAAGAGGCATTTTCGATCGAAAATCAGTTGTAGAATCGAAATTCTTCGGGTTGACGTTCTTTTAGTGTTACACCCTGTAGAACGCTTTATCGATATCAGTACCGAGCCTTCAGTACTGTTTTGATACCATTTATCGGGTAAACGGAAGTATTTAAACGTCACGGATTGTTGATTCGAATGGATTTGTAGCGAGAACTTCTGCGGACGGCCGGTAAAAATCGATGTGTGCAAGCGCTCTGAGTGGTGTGGTCAGTTGTTGTAAGGAGGTACAGTCAGAGTATCACATGCAGGGTGACCTGTCTTTGACAAGGCTAATCGGTAATCAGTCCAGGTAGCGACGCGTGAACGATCAAGTTCAATACAGCCCCAACTGTCAGATGTTGAATGGTCTGATATTCCCTGAAACTCTTTATTTTTTCTTCAAGAAAAATTGTTATACCGGAAAACTTCTTCATTTCAGTTTTTTTTTAGTTTGTTTTTTATGGTTTGTGAACTCTTGATTTCTCAAAAGTTTAGGTAAACATAATATCAGTGCTAAACGCTGCAAATTATTACACAAAGGTTTATATTATTTTTATTATTATTTCCAATAGTGAACCTTTGGAATCGACCAAGAAAACAAAATTTTTAACACGCCCTCAAAATTTGATGGTTTACGTTTCAAGGTACGTAGAATTCAAAAATCGAATAAAAATTTGGCCGTCCGACCGCCGGCCAAATTTTGCCACTTAGCATTGACCGATTTTGATGAAATTTGGTATGTATGCTTCATTTGGGGTCTAGTTGAGCTCCGAAGATTTTGGTTGATGTAGGTCACTTCTAAGGGTTGAAAAAATTTTGAAATTTTGAAAACGCCCTAACTCAAAAAATTTTGATATAAAGGTATTGTTTTTCCTTCAATTTAAGATTCTATAGAATTTGCAGCGGAAGGAATTAACAAACCTCCGCTCAATGAGCTGCTCTCCATCGGGAGGAATCGCCATCTCCCTCGGACTATTATGTCCAACTTTCAGTTTTACGGGGAGGAATCGCCTGTTGCCCGTAGTACTGAAGTAGTTGCATAGTACGACCTCGAGGCGCCTTCCAGCACGCAGTGGCAGCGTCAGCCCCTTCAACAAAAGCTTAGTCAAAACCCACAGAACGTCTACGTCTTGCGGAACCCTTTTCATAGGGCGCCGTGCAGGGAGGCACTGCGTACTCCAGAACCCCGAGCAGAGGAAACCGTACCGAGGGTACCTATTATACAGACAATTGTAGTCTCGCTGGATTCTAGTATTGTGGATTGACGGGACTGTAATCTCATGTTATATTCATCTCGCGGGATTGTTGTTTCGCAGGATATTAGTTGTCATGTAGCCTATCACCATCCCTACAGCAAAGGTGAGGTAATCAGAAGTAGTCGGTTCAGAGCATGTTTCTCTTAAAATTTAATTCTGAGACGTCGGTCCTCAATTACAGAGAATAATGAGCACAATGCAAAAATGTTCACCAAAATCGGTCTAGCCGTTGAGTGTAAATAGTTTTCTTCTAAAAATGTTCTAAATATTTTTAAATTGTTTCCCTCGGGCAAGCATACAGTAGAAACGTACTAAATTTGGTGAAAATCAGTTGAGCCTTTCACATGTAATCCATTTATATTAGCACTTATGGGCATAAATCTATTTGTCCGGAACCGACCACTGCCCAACGGCCTAACCGATAATCACCTAATTTGGTGCGTCTATGCAGTATGTTGGCGGGAAGGGAATGATAGTTTCAGAACATGTCACAATCGATTATACCACATCAAAAATGGATCCCTGCTTGTGGGTTTTCTTCTGACCACCAGTTGACCAAAGTTCATTACTGCTTCATCCAAACTAATTCCTTTTTTCAATCAAATAGTTGAACAACAAATTAATAAGTAGGTTCGGAACAGTGAGTATTTCTCGTGTTGAAAATCCTCGCTCTGGAGAACGTGGCCTCATCAATCCAAATAATATTTCGTTCAAAGTCCAAACCCTGCCCGATAAGCCACTGTCAGAACCGCACCCGGGTTCCGCGAGTTCTGCATTCAAAATTATTTTCCAAGCTTCCAAATGCTTGCTGAGATTATTAAGTTTTGAGAAAATTGAGGCCAAAAGCCAAATAGTAGGCAAAATATATAAGATTATTGTGTGAGACTTCTTAATTTTTGTAACAAAGTAGGTACTGTCGTTTTTGCGATTATATGCCAGGTTGTTCAATTTTCAAAAACGAAACATTTAATTTCAATTTCTATTTCAATTTTATTTGTCATAACAACATTCTGCAGTCACAATGGTCAATACAAATACATATACATATTAATCATCTAGGTAAAATTAATGGAGTGTAAGAGGAAACTTCCTCGAAAGGAAACCAATAAAGTAAAATGAAAATTAGATGTTTCTTGACACAACCAAAAACTCGTTTTTTTTTTCAATGTGGCTCATGTCCATCGTTGTTCATAAAAAGGTCTTATATCCAAATAAGAAATGGCCGTGTCTCCCTCAAAACGCATGCCAAAATTTCTAAATTTGGTCTTACAATCAAAAGTTCTATGAACAAACTACACTGGAGACCAAAAACCGGCGCAGTTGACTTGTTTCTTTGGAGGCAAGGACAGACCTCCACGTGTTTCAGAGGCCATCGCTGAATGTGCTAAAGTGAAGAGTCACATCAGCAAGCCATCTCGTATCGTTTGAACGCTGACATCGACACCCCGAGCAGCACGCGGCCGGTGAGAGGTCTCAAAAGCTGTCTAAGGGTGCGGTCTCTAAGGGTTTGCATCACAATAAAACGGTCGTCAGCGGGATCCGTCGCCCTGGTCCCGGCCTTCTGGTGTAGCTACGGGAACTAGGAAACTCATCGAAAGGACACTCATCGAAAAAATCATGGAATGGCGTTTTCGATAGGTTTCCAATCCAGAGTGGACACTCATCGAAAAGTGACGTCTGAGAAACTCATCGAAAAGTAGAGTCCACTCAATTTAATAGATTAATTCAGTTATTTGATCGAATAATTTTTTGATTCGACTCAAGTCCAGCACTGTCGAGACACTCCTCGAAAAATAGCTTCGGGACACTCATCGAAAGTAGAAGCTCACTCACTCACTCACTCACTGCTTGGGGTTGCCATTGGAAAAGAGTTTCAGGCTCTGATGGCTTATACTCTCCCTCTTTCGAGGCCCCTTTATGTTAAAAGAGGATTCCGCCGGCTACCCCACTTCAGAGTTTGTAAATCTTTTGCTGAGATCAGCAAATTTCTTTATGCGTTTCCACGAAATTAGACGCAAAGATGCGCGCTCCACTATGTGGTGACCAAATGCTTTTGTTCTGGATCTCCAGAATCGGTCACATCTGCACAAGAAGTGTTCAGCTGTGTCTTCTTCTTGTTCGCATGGACACATTGATGAAATACGACTGTCCATGATATTCAGCATTCTTCGGAAGTCGTAATGTCCCGTTAGAATGCCTATCATTAGCCTGATGGTGTTTCGACTTTTTGAGGTCAACCATAGGGCCTGTTTTGCGTCATACGAGGTGATGAGCATTCTGGTCTGTCTGTATCTATCAGTTTCTTTAGACCATAGTATATTAAGGTCTTGGGATTCCCATTTTTTAACCTTTTCTTTACAAGCATTCTTCGAAATGCCGATCACTGGTGAGGGTCCAATGAAATTATTTCTTGAACCCTTTATGGCAAGGTTGTCGGCATATTCATTTCCGGGCTGATTGGAATGTCCGGGTATCCATTTTATAGAAGTAGAGAGAAAAGGGCGGTTCTACCCCATAACTATTAATACTACGACCTTTTGACCTTGACCCCTACCCCCCACCACCCCCTCCCACCCCCTGACCCCTCGCGCCACCGCCCCCTCCCACCCCCCGTACTCCTCCGCCCCCGTACTCCTCCCGCCCCCTTACTCCTCCCGACCCATACTCCTCCCGACCCGTACTCCTCCCGCCCCCGTACTCCTCCTGCCCCGTACTCCTCCCACCCCCGTACTCCTTCCGCCCCTGACCCCTTCCACCCCTTACTCCTTCCGCCCCTTACTCCTCACTCCTTCCGCCCCTTACTCCTTCCTACAACTCCCCCCACACATACCCCATATATCCCCCCATACTCCCACGTACTCCCCCAAATTTACCCCCACATATTCCCCCATACTCCCACGTACTCCCTCAAACTTACCCCCCCCCCCCATACTCCTCTACACACCTACCCCACATACTTCCTCATACACTCACCCATACTATACCCCATATACTCCCCCTTACATACCTCCACACTCTCCCCATACTTACCCCACACACTCCCCCTCACTCTCACCCTCATTCTCACCCCACCTACCAATGTCATGAGGTAAAAACAATAATTTAAGCTAGCTTGAGAATGGAGCTTCATGATAGGTTAACTATATGGCAGTATGGTCGATCTGTTCTACCCTGTAATCATGTTTCAACCTCTATTAGTTATAAGTTTCAAAGCAAGGTCAGTACAACTAAGAGAAATGACATTTTTTGTCCTGAAAAGGACAGTTCAAAGGATCTAAGGTAAGTACAACTAATTTCTTTACCATTAAGATGCAATTAGTACCATTGTTCGACCCACTTGGTCATTCCAACTCTGTCACCGCGTCAAGGTGGGGTCGATCGATAGAGTTTATTTTTATTCAGGTGTAAATTTAACATGTTGGTCCTCCAAAGGTAAAACTTATACTTCACGAAATCACACTTCAAAGAGAAATTTATAAGTTTGTTGACCCTCTTGGTCGTTGGAATTTCCAACTAAGCTCTATCACCGCGTCAAGGTGGGGTCAATCGATAGAGTTTTTTTTTTTGATTTTTTTTAAATTTATTTTTTTTTCAACATGAATTAATATAATTTTATCAAACAATATACAATTTTTTTAAATAAACAATATTTGAACATGAACGATAAACATAATGTATTAGCCTAATAGTTTGAGTCATCATTTTTACTGTCTTTTTCCCCTGCCGACCCTCTCTCCCGAAGGGATTTTCACCGCAACCTTTGAGAGGGTTACTCGGCCGGTCCTCACTACTAGCACCATACAGGATTTACCGTTCGGATACTTGGACCAAAGACAATAAAGGATGTTACATCTCAACTTTTTTTCTTCAAATTTTTATTACAATTTAAACAAAATTAACAAACAATATTCAAACATAAACGTAAACACAATTTTTTTTTAACATTTCAACTTCAACTATTAATTATGAAAAAACATATTTACAAACAATCAGTAATCATCCAGTCAGCTATTGCTCTACATTTATGGAATGCACATAATGTTGGTGCCGAATTATGAAAAATACAATGCGATCCTATCGCTAAAGGTTCAAGTAATGAAGATATTTTGGGGCATCCAATACTTTCAACGTCAACTATTCGTAGGTTTCTTGGGACCAGCTGTTGAACGAAGTCAACCTTTTGCTTTCCTTTCACATAGATGATGTCATAATTAGATGAGATGCGATGAAAAATATTTGATAGCTGGCTGTATTCCACATCTCCTTCATCCCACGGAATTCTGTGTACGTGCTTTACGATCCAATTATTAGCTTTTCGAGCCTTTGGAACGTAAATGTACAATCCCTTGGGTGGTTTGAAAATCCAATGTTGTGCTGAGAAAACATTGTGATCACTCAACGATAACTCTTTAACGATATGCTTCATTTCATTGTTGAAGAACCAGTGGAGATCCAGAACAACCTCTCTCTTTGACGGCATGATGATGACTGAAGGACAATCGAATATGGTACTCCTTTTATATAGGCTTCACGTGACAAATGTCAGTGGTGAAGTGGTCCAGCTGCTGAGGTTCGATGATTCGCTAAATCTCCTTCAAGACGTAGGATTCATACCTACATGCAGTCTGACAACATTTTTATACCATTCGACGGACTATATTGGTCAAAGGGTTGTACTCCACTGATCGGTCGTGAATGATGAGGCAATAAGCTGTTGTGTCACCGGGAAATGCTACGCTCGCTTCAAATTCCAACATCACATCTATAGGTCCAGATTTGATGGATTCACTCTGTTTTGAACAATCCAAAACAACCAAAGTTCCTCTTTCCTTGAATTGGTTAAGTGAAAGTAATGGATGATTGTATTCAACCCCGTAATAACTTTGTTGAAATGTGGCATACATTCGGTAGAGGACAGAAAATTGATTTCTTTCAAAGTTGATATTCAGATCATCGTATGGGTATGATTTTGAGTTCAAAAATAACTTAACATTGCTCAGATTACAATGGTCGAAACGGCATGACAGTTTCCTCACCGTGTTCTTTCTTCCAGTTTGAAAAGCTAATATTACGTATCTAGGTTTTTCAACTTGTGACGACGTCTTGACGTTCCATACATGCTTCTGGGTGGTCGGAAGTAGAGGGTACTCGTAGAGCTCCAAGCAGCGGAAATCCATTCGTATTTCCTTTTCCTTTTGAAGATGTCGATGAAGTTCCAGTCGATGATGGTTGTCGAGTGTGAGGTAGGGTACACGCCAGGAGAGGTGAGTCAATTCGATTTTGGCCCGAGCTGGTTCGGCTCCTGCAACTCCTTGAGACAAGTAGCAGTTTTCATCTCTTCTCGATCGTAGAAATATCAGTTCTTGCTTGACGTTGATCACTACTTTTTGATAACATTCGAAGAATCCAAGTAGCATACTGAGGGGTAAACAGACGTTGAAATATCCTTCAGTTGATACATTGAGAGTATCAGTCACTACCCAACCATAATTTTCAATCTCGTTCTCGGTGCCTTTCATGAACGATGAGTAGCCTTTCATCGATGATGTTATGCCGGGATTCCTCACTCGGTCGATTTCTGTGGCACATATTTCGTAGCGTATCTCATCAAAGAGAAACGGGAAGGCGTTGCTGGTCATTGACATAGTAGCTGGCGGCGGTGGTCCTGATCCATCTTCCTTCAGGAAACGTCCTTGTAGCTCCAGGAAACGTTGACTTGGTAGGGTGAAGAGGTCTTGATGCTGTATGGCGATCCGTATCTCCTGTCCATAGTCCAAGGATGAACCGTAGGGGTAGTGAGTATGATACTCCACCCGTTCAACTCCTTCCTCCTCATTAGATAGGTGCTCTTCAACGTTCAACATGTTGACTCTTCGAGATCCAATTGACAACTGACTGATTTTAGAATGTGCAGCTCCTTATATACTATCTTCACTGAGCGAAATTCTCGATATTGATCCAACTATTATGTCTCGAGTCGAATCCCAACCATTTTACGTACGCTCGACCCTCTCCATCTCGTCTCAGTATCTTCTCCACAAGATATATTCTTGGGTACTTGGTCAATTGTAGTTCTTCTTGATAAAATCCTCCGGCGACTTGTTTCTTCTCACTATCCTCCAGAATGTAGGTGGGTGGTACAGTCTTCTTCACTCGAATGATCTTGAATATTTCAGTTGACCACGAGGGAGTGTATCCCTTTTCAAATTCTGCTTTCCTCTTGGATATCCTCACGTAGTCGTCAATCTTGAATTTTGGCTGTTGTTTCTTCCTCTTCTTCGGTGCGAATAAGGTCTTGAGTGCCAACTTCTCTTTTCGTTTTCCTTTGACATCTGCGGGTGCCATCTTAATCGAACTGTGTTTGGTCTTGTTATACAGTCCAACGATTTCTTCTATGACATTCACCCATTTGTAATGTCCCTGCATACTAAACTGTTTCCAAAGCAATGTCTTCAGAGTGCGAATCACTCGTTCCACTATTGATGCTTTCAGATTGGTGAAGGTAGAGTAGTGGTTGATGTTATGACTGTTCAGTAGCCCTCTCACAGTGGCATTATAGAATTCTTTTCCACGATCAGTTTGTAAATGACGTGGTAAACGTGGTGCTGACTTCTCGAATATCTGCTGGAATCCCATACTGGTTGCTGTGGCTGTCTTAGATTTGAGTGGAGCTATCCAAACGAATTTCGATAGGCAATCTATTACAACGAGTATATATCGGTTTCCTCCATTGATTCTCGAATACGGTTGAAGTTCCAGTAGATCTGCTTGCCATAAATCGTCTATTCCTTTCAGAATCACTCTTCTTCTTTTATAGTTCTTTCTGGCTGGTCGATGAAGCTCCTCAATGATTTTTCTCTTGACGTCTGTCATGTTTCGAGGCTTGACACTGAATGATGATGTATTCTCAGATACTGATGTTTATATAGGTTGAGAAAATCACGTTATATGCTGACCCTCCCATCCGAAGGGATTTCCACCTCAACCTCAAGGAGGGTTACTCAGCAAAAAATTAGAGATTTTCTTTTGATACCGTCTATTAAAAACAGGTCCTCACTACTAGTGCCTCATAGGACTTACCGTTCGGATACTTGGACCCAGACGATTATGAATTATTTTCAGATGAAGTACTGGGCTTCTTTCTTGGGTAGAATTTCCTAATAATAGCCCATTTCGGATGTGTCCGTTCAATGTTGAAATTCTCTGTTGAACTAAATCTTTTCTTATGTGCATTGGTCGCATCCAGTATCCTCTTATAGGATTGAAGATCATGGTCCCTGATCATTGTCTTTTCCGGATTTTTCATGAAGAGAAGTTCTAATAGTCCGAGGGTGCAATGGATTTGCATGTCTGTTCCTATTCGCATGACATCATCTCTGATAGTTACATAACTGTCTCCCAATGTGAAGCGGTCAGATTCTCTGTGGTAGTGGATTCCATAAAGGTCATCGAATCCTGGTTCTCTATCAATTTTCTTCCTGACGTACTCTGATGCATAATGTCCATATGATGGCTCAACTGGTGATGACGATGCAAATGGTTCTTGAGGGGTTGGAATAACTCTCACGTCTTCTTGCGTTGTCGATCCAGTAGGTGGTTCCTCTTTAGGTGACATGATGTATGGTATCGCAGTAGAATCTGATGAGATATCGGTTTCTTCTACTTTCCTTCCGAATAAGTCAAAAATACGTCTTGGTCTGGTTCTTCTTCTCCTCCTGTTAATGTACTTCCATGGATCAATTGTAGATGACCCAGCTGTCTGCTCCAATTTCGGCTTCTTGGGTGATGGCGGATTCAGAATAGCTTCTCGAATGGGTTCAAACCTCTTCTTGAGATGTTCTTCTGTGTCCTCCCTGCTCCTCCTTATCTGGCTCTAATGTGTTTACGAACCTCAGCGATCTCTCGCTCAATAGATGTTACTCCTTCCATGGTTTGCAATAGACTAACTGATTTATCCTAATTCAGGGTATTATATAGGTATCGAAACCTAGCCTATATCTCCCACTGCTGACACCACACTCTTTGTCTATGACCAAAAACCCATACCTACTAGTTTCCCAACACCTTGAACAAATGTCTTTGAATTTGACGAATGACATATCCATGTTCACATGGTCCTCGTATATCTTTTTCATATTTAACGTGTCTTGTCTAAATACAACGATTAAATTGGCACAATCCCTGACCAAATGTTTAGGTATACGACAATAACTTTGGGCTAAATAAAAGCTATCTGTCTTACTATGTCGACCCATGCTGAAGAACATCCTAATCCTATCTTGTTTGTCGCAAGCTACGTCATCAAAAATCAATACGGAATTTGGTTTAGTTTGAGAGGGTAGTGGTACTTCATCACTATTTTCGTATTTGAAGAAGCCGATTTCTTTTAGGGGTTCCATGATTCTAGTCAATTGGACGTATTGAGGTTGGTGGAGGGTTCTACTAAAGAGATAGATGTTTTCAAATCTCAATCCCTGAGGAGAGTATAATAGATTGAGCATCAAATTTGTTTTGCCACCATTCGAAGTCGCACACATTATGCACCTTATACTATTGGGTAGCAGTGAGCTATGCCTTGTTCTATCGGAGGTATTCCCCTCTAACTTTGCCAAATTGTGGACTGGGAGACCGACACCTTGCTTCACCAACTGCATGTTGAATACTGAGGACGTTTGTGAGAGGACCAGCCCTTATATACTATTTGCAACCCACTATTACCACCACCACAACTTAAAAATTTCATCAACGCCCTCCCAAATTCTCATCACAAGTCCATTGCAATAACTTTCACCCCTCCCTTTTTGAGAGACAACGACCTGGTTGCGTACCCCGGGCCCACCCTCGCGTAATGGAACGAGTAAACCAAACATAGGTTATTACAAAACAAATATGAAGGATTGTGAATAAAATCAAAGTGGAAAATAAAAAGATAAAGAAAAAAATAAAAGCAATCCTTTACATAGGTTCCGCTAACCATTGGTTGTTTTACTCGTTCCGCAACCCCCGGGAAATCCCGAAAGATTTCCAGCTACAGTGTGTAGCTTTGGTTGCTCCACTGGTACGCAACCAGGTCGTTGTCTCTCGTACACATTAATTTACTTACCCACCCCTGTGTACATTCGATGATGAGAATTTATAACGGTGATGATAATTTGATAACCTAAGACGGTGATGAAAATTTGAAAGGACCAGCCCTTATATACTATTTGCAACCCACTATTACCATCACCACAACTTGAAAATTTCATCAACGCCCTCCCAAATTCTCATCATAAGTCCATTGCAATAACTTTCACCCCTCCCTTTTTGAGAGACAACGACCTGGTTGCGTACCCCGGGCCCACCCTCGCGTAATGGAACGAGTAAACCAAACATAGGTTATTACAAAACAAATATGAAGGATTGTGAATAAAATCAAAGTGGAAAATAAAATATAAAGAAAAAAATAAAAGCAATCCTTTACATAGGTTCCGCTAACCATTGGTTGTTTTACTCGTTCCGCAACCCCCGGGAAATCCCGAAAGATTTCCAGCTACAGTGTGTAGCTTTGGTTGCTCCACTGGTACGCAACCAGGTCGTTGTCTCTCGTACACATTAATTTACTTACCCACCCCTGTGTACATTCGATGATGAGAATTTATAACGGTGATGAAATTTTCAAGTTGTGGTGATGGTAATAGTGGGTTGCAAATAGTATATAAGGGCTGGTCCTCTCACAAACGTCCTCAGTATTCAACATGCAGTTGGTGAAGCAAGGTGTCGGTCTCCCAGTCCACAATTTGGCAAAGTTAGAGGGCAATACTTCCGATAGAACAAGGCATAGCTCACTGCTACCCAACAATATACGGTGCATAATGTGTGCGACTTCGAATGGTGGCAAAACAAATTTGATGCTCAATCTATTATACTCTCCTCAAGGATTGAGATTTGAAAACATCTATCTCTTTAGTAGAACCCTCCACCAACCTCAATACGTCCAATTGACTAGAATCATGGAACCCCTAAAAGAAATTGGCTTCTTCAAATACGAAAATAGTGATGAAGTACCACTACCCTCTCAAACTAAACCAAATTCCGTAATGATTTTTGATGACGTAGCTTGCGACAAACAAGATAGGATTAGGATGTTCTTCAGCATGGGTCGTCATAGTAAGACAGATAGCTTTTATTTAGCCCAAAGTTATTGTCGTATACCTAAACATTTGGTCAGGGATTGTGCCAATTTAATCGTTGTATTTAGACAAGATACGTTGAATATGAAAAAGATATACGAGGACCATGTAAACATGGATATGTCATTCGTCAAATTCAAAGACATTTGTTCAAGATGTTGGGAAACTAGTAGGTATGGGTTTTTGGTCATAGACAAAGAGTGTGGTGTCAGCAGTGGGAGATATAGGCTAGGTTTCGATACCTATATAATACCCTGAATTAGGATAAATCAGTTAGTCTATTGCAAACCATGGAAGGAGTAACATCTATTGAGCGAGAGATCGCTGAGGTTCGTAAAGCTATTAGAGCGAGGTATAACCAGATAAGGAGGAGCAGGGAGGACACAGAAGAACATCTCAAGAAGAGGTTTGAACCCATTCGAGAAGCTATTCTGAATCCGCCATCACCCAAGAAGCCGAAATTGGAGCAGACAGCTGTGTCATCTACAATTGATTCATGGAAGTACATTAACAGGAGGAGAAGAAGAACCAGACCAAGACGCATTTTCGACTTATTCGGAAGGAAAGTAGAAGAAACCGATATCTCATCAGATTCTACTGCGATACCATACATCATGTCACCTAAAGAGGAACCACCTACTGGATCGACAACGCAAGAAGACGTGAGAGTTATTCCAACCCCTCAAGAACCATTTGCATCGTCATCACCAGTTGAGCCATCATATGGACAATATGCATCAGAGTACGTCAGGAAGAAAATTGATAGAGAACCAGGATTTGATGACCTTTATGGAATCCACTACCACAGAGAATCTGACCGCTTCACATTGGGAGACAGTTATGTAACTATCAGAGATGATGTGATGCGAATAGGAACAGACATGCAAATCCATTGCACCCTTGGACTATTGGAACTTCTCTTCATGAAAAATCCGGACAAGACAATGATCAGGGACCATGATCTTCAATCCTATAAAAAGATACTGGATGCGACCAATGCACATAAGAAAAGATTTAGTTCAACAGAGAATTTCAACATTGAACGGACACATCCGAAATGGGCTATTATTAGGAAATTCTACCC
The DNA here is from genome assembly GCA_009739505.2 of Apolygus lucorum. Taxonomy (NCBI): domain Eukaryota; kingdom Metazoa; phylum Arthropoda; class Insecta; order Hemiptera; family Miridae; genus Apolygus; species Apolygus lucorum. Next base: position 15,806,706 of record CM019167.2, read on the forward strand.
AAGAAAGAAGCCCAGTACTTCATCAGAAAATAATTCATAATCGTCTAGGTCCAAGTATCCGAACGGTAAGACCTATGAGGCACTAGTAGTGAGGACCTGTTTTTAATAGACGGTATCAAAAGAAAATCTCTAATTTTGCTGAGTAACCCTCCTTGAGGTTGTGGTGGAAATCCCTTCGGATGGGAGGGTCAGCATATAACGTGATTTTCTCAACCTATATAAACATCAGTATCTGAGAATACATCATCATTCAGTGTCAAGCCTCGAAACATGACAGACGTCAAGAGAAAAATCATTGAGGAGCTTCATCGACCAGCCAGGAAGAACTATAAAAGAAGAAGAGTGATTCTGAAAGGAATAGACGATTTATGGCAAGCAGATCTACTGGAACTTCAACCGTATTCGAGAATCAATGGAGGAAACCGATACATACTCGTTGTAATAGATTGCCTATCGAAATTCGTTTGGATAGCTCCACTCAAATCCAAGACAGCCACAGCAACCAGTATGGGATTCCAGCAGATATTCGAGAAGTCAGCACCACGTTTACCACGTCATTTACAAACTGATCGTGGAAAAGAATTCTATAACGCCACTATGAGAGGGCTACTGAACAGTCATAACATCAACCACTACTCTACCTTCACCAATCTGAAAGCATCAATAGTGGAACGAGTGATTCGCACTCTGAAGACATTGCTTTGGAAACAGTTCAGTATGCAGGGACATTACAAATGGGTGAATGTCATAGAAGAAATCGTTGGACTGTATAACAAGACCAAACACAGTTCGATTAAGATGGCACCCGCAGATGTCAAAGGAAAACGAAAAGAGAAGTTGGCACTCAAGACCTTATTCGCACCGAAGAAGAGGAAGAAACAACAGCCAAAATTCAAGATTGACGACTACGTGAGGATATCCAAGAGGAAAGCAGAATTTGAAAAGGGATACACTCCCTCGTGGTCAACTGAAATATTCAAGATCATTCGAGTGAAGAAGACTGTACCACCCACCTACATCCTGGAGGATAGTGAGAAGAAACAAGTTGCCGGAGGATTTTATCAAGAAGAACTACAATTGACCAAGTACCCAAGAATATATCTTGTGGAGAAGATACTACGACGAGATGGAGAGGGTCGAGCGTACGTAAAATGGTTGGGATTCGACTCGAGACATAATAGTTGGATCAATACCGAGAATTTTGCTCAATGAAGATAGTACGATAGGATTCTCGTATATAAGGAGCTGCACACCCTGAAATCAGTCAGTTGTTAATTGGATCTCGAAGAGTCAACATGTTGAACGTTGAAGAGCACCTATCTAATGAGGAGGAAGGGGTTGAACGGGTGGAGTACCATACTCACTACCCCTACGGTTCATCCTTGGACTATGGACAGGAGATACGGATCGCCATACAGCATCAAGACCTCTTCACCCTACCGAGTCAGAGTTTCCTGGAGCTACAAGGACGTTTCCTGAAGGAAGATGGATCAGGACCACCGCCGCCAGCTACTATGTCAATGACTAGCAACGCCTTCCCGTTTCTCTTTGATGAGATACGCTACGAAATATGTGCCACAGAAATCGACCGAGTGAGGAATCCCGGCATAACATCATCGATGAAAGGCTACACATCGTTCATGAAAGGCACCGAGAACGAGATTGAAAATTATGGTTGGGTAGTAACTGATACTCTCAACGTATCAACTGAAGGGTATTTCAACGTCTGTTTACCCCTCAGTATGCTACTTGGATTCTTCGAATGTTATCAAAAAGTAGTGATCAACGTCAAGCAAGAACTGATATTTCTACGATCGAGAAGAGATGAAAACTGCTACTTGTCTCAAGGAGTTGCAGGAGCCGAACCAGGTCGGGCCAAAATCGAATTGACTCACCTCTCTTGGCGTGTACCCTACCTCACACTCGACAACCATCATCGACTGGAACTTCATCGTCATCTTCAAAAGGAAAAGGCAATACGAATGGATTTCCGCTGCTTGGAGCTCTACGAGTACCCTCTACTTCCGACAACCCAGAAGCATGTATGGAACGTCAAGACGTCGTCTCAAGTTGAAAAACCTAGATACGTAATATTAGCTTTTCAAACTGGAAGAAAGAACACGGTGAGGAAACTATCATGCCGTTTCGACCATTGTAATCTGAGCAATGTGAAGTTATTTTTGAACTCAAAATCATACCCATACGATGATCTGAATATCAACTTTGAAAGAAATCAATTTTCTGTCCTCTACCGAATGTATGCCACATTTCAACAAAGTTACTACGGGGTTGAATACAATCATCCATTACTTTCACTCAACCAATTCAAGGAAAGAGGAACTTTGGTTGTTTTGGATTGTTCAAAACAGAGCGAATCCATCAAATCTGGACCTATAGATGTGATGTTGGAATTTGAAGCGAGCGTAGCATTTCCCGGTGACACAACAGCGTATTGCCTCATCATTCACGACCGATCAGTGGAGTACAACCCTTTGACCAATATAGTTCGTCGAATGGTATAAAAATGTTGTCAGACTGCATGTAGGTATGAATCCTACGTCTTGAAGGAGATTTAGCGAATCATCGAACCTCAGCAGCTGGACCACTTCACCACTGACATTTGTCACGTGAAGCCTATATAAAAGGAGTACCATAATCGATTGTCCTTCAGTCATCATCATGCCGTCAAAGAGAGAGGTTGTTCTGGATCTCCACTGGTTCTTCAACAATGAAATGAAGCATATCGTTAAAGAGTTATCGTTGAGTGATCACAATGTTTTCTCAATACAACATTGGATTTTCAAACCACCCAAGGGATTGTACATTTACGTTCCAAAGGCTCGAAAAGCTAATAATTGGATCGTAAAGCATGTACATAGAATTCCGTGGGATGAAGGAGATGTGGAATACAGCCAGCTATCAAATATTTTTCATCGCATCTCTTCTAATTATGACATCATATATGTGAAAGGAAAGCAAAAGGTTGACTTCATTCAACAGCTGGTTCCAAGAAACCTACGAATAGTTGACGTTGAAAGTATTGGATGCCCCAAAATATCTTCATTACTTGAACCTTTAGCGATAGGATCGCATTGTATTTTTCATAATTCGGCACCAACATTATGTGCATTCCATAAATGTAGAGCAATAGCTGACTGGATGATAACTGATTGTTTGTAAATATGTTTTTCATAATTAATAGTTAAAGTTGAAATGTTAAAAAAAATTGTGTTTACGTTTATGTTTGAATATTGTTTGTTAATTTTGTTTAAATTGTAATAAAAATTTGAAGAAAAAAAAAAGTTGAGATGTAACATCCTTTATTGTCTTTGGTCCAAGTATCCGAACGGTAAATCCTGTATGGTGCTAGTAGTGAGGACAGGCCGAGTAACCCTCTCAAAGGTTGTGGTGAAAATCCCTTCGGGAGAGAGGGTCGGCAGGGAAAAAGACAACAAAAATGATGACCCAAACTATTAGGCTATTATGTTTATCGTTCATGTTCAAATATTGTTTATATAAAAAAATTGTATATTGTTTGATAAAATTATATTAATTCATGTTGAAAAAAAAATAAATTAAAAAAAAAACAAAAAAAAAACTTTATCGATTGACCCCACCTTGACGCGGTGATAGAGCTTAGTTGGAAATTCCAACGACCAAGAGGGTCGAACAATGGTACTAATTGAATCTTAATGGTAAAGAAATTAGTTGTACTTACCTTAGATCCTTTGAACTGTCCTTTTCAGGAAAATAAATGTCATTTCTCTTAGTTGTACTCACCTTACTTTGAAACTTATAATAGAGATTGAAACATGATTACAGGGTAGGACGGATCGACAATAGTGCCATCTAGTTAACCTATCATGAAGCTCCATTCTCAAGCTAGCTTAAAATATAGTTTTTACCTGATGACATTGATGAGGGGTGAGAGTGAGGGGGAGTGTGTGGGGTAAGTATGGGGGAGTGTGTGGGGGTATGTATGGGGTAAGTATGGGTGAGTGTATGAGGGAGTATGAGGAAGTCTGTGGGGTAGGTGTGTAGAGGAGTAAGGGGGGGGGGTAAATTTGGGGGAGTACGTGGGAGTATGGGGGAATATGTGGGGTAGGTGAGAGGGAGTATGGGGAGTAATGGGGTAGGTTTGTGGGAGTATGGGAAGTAATGAGGTAGGTGTGTGAGAGTATGGGAAGTAATGAGGTAGGTGTAGGGGAGTAAGGGGAATAATGGGGTACGTGTGGGGGAGTATGGGGAGTGATAGGAACGAGTCAGGGGGGGAGGGGGGAGTGAGGAGTAAGGGGCGAAAGGCGTAAGGGGGGTAGAGGTTAGAGGCGGTAGGAGTAAAGGGGCGGCAGGAGTATGGGGGCGGGAGAAGGGGGCGGAAGGAGTAAGGGGCGGGAGGAGTACGGGGGAGGGGAGGAATAAGGGGGCGGGAGGAGTACGGGTCGGGAGGAGTACGGGGCGGGAGGAGTACGGGTCATGAGGAGTACGGGGCGGGAGGAGTACGGGGCGGGAGGAGTACGGGTCGGGAGGAGTACGAGGGGGTGGGAGGCGGCGGTGGCGGGAGGGGTCAGGGGGCGGGAGGGTGGGGTCAGGGGGTGGGAGGGGGGGTGGGGTAGGGGTCAGGGGGTGGGAGGGGGGTAGGGGTAAAGGTCAAAGGTCGTAGTATTAATAGTTATGGGGTAGAACCGCCCTTTTCTCTCTACTTATAGAAATTTTATTATTTCCTAAAAACAGATTATTTGTTTGCCTTTTCGTTTCCCATACCAGTTTTGAGGTAGTAATGGGATTTTGAAGGGCTTTTATACTTGCCTGGCTGTCGGTAAAGATGTTAATTTTCTTGTTGTTGACACCAAGTTGTATTAGTGTTGTGATGCATTCTTTAATAGCGAGTATTTCTGTCTGAAATACTGTTGCGTACTTGTCAAGGCTATACCAGTTCGCCACTTCAAGGCTGGGTATGTAGACACCCGCCCCAGAATTGGTTTCCTGAGGTCCGTCAATTTTGGATCCATCTGTATAGCAATTAATGGTGTCTGCCGTGTCAACAGGGTTTTGTTGGTGGTTCCATTCATCTCTACTTTTTATCTCAAAAGTAGTCCTAAGATTCCAGAAGTATCTCTTTCTCATCTCATCCGATGGCATGAGAGTTTCTGGGACATATGCGTTAACCGCCTTTTTAATGAGTGTATGACCCACTTGGGAGTAGTGTGTTAGGTGACTAGTGTCGTGTATCCACTCGCCCAGTGAGTTTAGTCTTATGGCAGCTTGCATAGAGTATACCATTATTAATGTCTCTATGGGAGCCAGTCCCAGGATTATTTGTATGCTTCTTGTTGGAGTTGTGCGAAAAGCGCCACTAATGAGCATACATGAAAGTCTTTCTACTTTTTGTAGATGTCTATTTTTGTCTGATCCTGGCCACCAGCCAACCACCCCAAAGAGTAATCTCGGAAGTATGATGGCCTTATATATCCATATTGCAATTTTGGGAGTGATACGTAGAATAAGTGATAAGTAGAAGCTCGGGATACTCATCGAAAAATCTGATTGACAGGATATTCGTTACCTTCGGGTCAACCCTGAACTACCTGCTATTATAACGGCCCAAGGCCACCTTGAACACCAGGCCAAAACCCTCACCTTCTATAGCTCTGACGTAGCCCTACCTCCTTTGTTAGGGCTTCACTACCTTCAGTGAGGCCCTAACACAGGGCCAGGTTCTAATTACACACAAATTATGAGATTATAAATTATGTTCACAATTACCATGATCGTGTGTTGGAACGATTGACTCTCGCAACCATATGAAAGATGAGTGATTTGAATGGTAACACAGTCATACACATGATAGCAAATATCTTCGTTTTATTTTGTTTTTCAGTTATAAACTATTTAATTCAATACAATATTACAAGACAAGAGGAAATACAATATTACAATACAATATGACGAGAGGAAATTAGTAAAAAGCTTAAAAATATAGGAAGTATGGAAACTGGAAATAAGACTTATGAGCTACGCTTGGTATACACGAATGTAGGTACATGTAACCCTACAAACAGGGCATAAACCGTTTGTCAGGTGTGAAATGCACATTTCACAGAAACTAAGGTGGCCACATGGCGTTGCGATGTGAGTTCTTGGATTTTCCAGACATATAACACAAGCCCGTGTTCCCCCTGTGAAAATACCAAGAAAAACTCGTTAGTCAACAAGAACTATATAGGTTCACATAGAGACACTTTGATAGCTTGATGGAATCAGTCCCACCTACGGCATCCTGAACATTTTCTTGAATGTCCTCCTCCTCTTCTTCCTCTGCTCCCTCTATTTCTCCGATAGACTCTTCGACGTCGGGCAGGCCAGATGAAAAAAAATTGGCACATTTGTGCAAATATTGATCTATTGTCAGTTTCTTGTTTCTATAATTTTGGCCTTCTCGGGCGATCTTCTCGTCTAGGGCGGCCCACTTGTTCCTCTGCTTAAATGAAACATCATGACCCCCGGCCTGACGTTCCGAGTCCAGGACAGCCACTTTCGCCAAGTGGATGATCCCATCTTGCAAAAAAAAAAAATATATATATATATATAGGTTTGTATAGGCTGGCGGTATTAGCATCGTCATCACAGTCTTCTCTAACCTCTACCGAGCCCCAGACTGTAAGCTAGGTAGGTACCCAATATTAGTCTATTCTGGAAAGCTATTTGATATAGGTACTGTACATATTGTATAAATACTGTCATACCTATAAATTCCCAAACACCAGGATGAGGCTTCTTAAAATAGCGGAGCAAGCCAGCGTGGTATGACTCTTGTCCATTATTTGTCCTGGTTTTTTCGCCAAACACAGACATGAAAGATGGAGTTACTTTTTGTATCCACTCCTTCTGAATATACCTGTTGAGCAAAATAATAGCGTTGATGAAGTAAAATTGTATTGTAATGTAATCACAAATTTTCAAACAACGTCAGATACGTTCGCACAACATGTTAAATGCTTCATCTTACGGAATTAATATTCTTGCTGGTTCTTCATGTCCATTCTCCTCCAGATACGTTTTGGCATAATTTAGGCCAGCTCCGATATCCTCGATTGGTAAAAGTGGCAGGGCAATCATGATTTGGGTGCATTTTTTGAACCCCACGTTTTCGCTCAAGAGATTGGAGAAGCCTGACGATCGTACTTTCCGAATGATGGCCTAAAATTAGTGTGTACTGATTAGATAAAAATATTGACCATATCATGACGAATTTATTATATTTAGAATGAGAGTAGGTATGTCCAAGCTATGTGAAGAAAATTAGCTTACTTGGGCGTAATGAAACCAGCATCCTTTCAGTACGGCATGTGGAAATTTGTTTCTGAGGGCTGACCGTAGACCACTTTCAAAGTCTGTCATTATTTTGACTGGCCTCAAATCATACGTGTCCAATAGCTCTTGAAATAACTCCTCATACGATGTCTTGTCTTTTCCCTCCATTAATGCCATAACTATCGGATATACCTGGAAAAAAATATCAGTTTTAATGAACTGGGTTTGATTGAGTTTAATACTGGTAGCACTACTTACCAAAAGCACATCAAAGAATAATTAGTAATTGGAAAGTTTTTGTAGCGATACCTATCTTAGTAACATTAAGAACCTAGTTGGGTAGATTTATTATGGAAAAGTAGAAGTATGATGATTACGAAATGGGAAATCTTACCTTATTCTCCACAGTTCCCATAATAGTAAATAGCTGTCTTGATGGAGGAGAATTTGGCACAGTTTTGAATGTGCCGTCCATATGCCATTTGGTCGACGTTTTAAGAATGCCGGAGTCTTTGGCAATAATAAAATAAATAATTGTTAGACATTTAATTTGGTCTAAAACCCTATAAATGTTATATAAATAAATATGTAACTACAAGAAAAATACTATATAAATTGAGAGCTTTCCAACGAATGGTGAACAATTTCTGTGCAATGAACACTGCGGGAGTTCTATTTCCTTACCAACGGCCTGGTTGCACGTGAAAATCATTATAAAAGGCGCGTAACGGTTTTTTCTGTCGCTTTTTCGTGACGATTTTTTTTCGGTAGGTCATCGCAAAAACACATTCTGTGTTAAAATTATCTTAAAAAGGAAGCAGAAATTTATTTTAGATTATGAATCCATCCTTTCTCATCTCTTTCTTTTTGAATGAGATCCATTCTTTCTGGGGCAATCAGACAACCCACTGGTAAGCGGGGGCTTACAATAACGAATCAACTGAGGAGTGGTGTGGCCTGTTCTATCTAACCTCCTTGGAGGCCCTGGCCCATGTACCTGACAGCGAGCGGTACGGTATAGGTAGTAAACCCTTCAGAGGTCTAGTTTGAGGACTTTCCTTTCGATGACTGTCCCTTAGGAGTATTTTCGACGAGTGTCCACAGGGAACGAGAAACTCATCGAAAATAATTATCAACTAGTTTTATCATTCAATTCATATCTCCAATGTCCGATTAGATATTTTCGACGACTTTCCCATCCTCCAGTTTTCGACTAGTGTCCCACCCTACGAGGATACTCCTCAAAAAGCTTCGAGCTCACGTTTTCGATGAGTGTCCTTTCGATGAGTTTGTAGGGACCCTTTCACAGTACCTGTCGAACCGTTGTTTTGGGCAGCCCAAGGGCCCTGGCTGCATAACGTTGGCTCCGGCCGTCCTCAATCAACGCAAAAAGTCTTGCGACCACAAACGCGTCTAAAACCATTTAAACGGCGGGTAAACTTTATTAAAAAAAAAAAAAAAAAAAAATGTATGAAAAACTTGATTGAAAAGGAGCAAGTACAAGAAAATTTATTTTAAGGCACAATGGCAAGAAAGGCTTGCGTTGACCGCACTGAAGGCTAACTATCGAAAAGTCATCTTTCGTCCTTTAGGCTTCTATCGTGAATTCAAGAGAACGTTACAGGAAAAAACTGGATAGTTGAGGGAAAACATGGATGGGCCTTGGCACTTAATCTCTGTGAACCTTATTATTGACCTTACGATTGGCTCAACCCAACTGTTACCGATTTGAACTTGATTCTTTGGAAACAATTCAACTGCGCCGGTTTTTTTGGTCTCCAGTGTATTTGGAAAATTTGGGAACCCTAGACAGCTTCCTTCGCCATGAAATTAATTTTTCTCAATTTCCCACATAAAATCGCAAGTGGATATAAGCCCGTTTGAAAGAAAATTCCCTACTTAAGTGTAAACACCCTGTACAGTATATTTTTTGACAAAAAATTATTTAAAAAAAAATGAAAATGGACACATTATTTTGACAAATTGACGTAATTATTTTATTTAGCCAGAATATTACAATGACAACCCAAATTTTGTTTAAAATCCCATGCAAGAACTTAACTCAGGATTTTTTAGCGTTCATTATGTCAGGAGAGGATTGGGAATCATGGTGGAGATACCTTAGAAACAAGCCACCTAATTTTTCAATTCAACATTTCAAATGCGTTGTGAATTTTGCCGAAAGTCGTGATTTTCGACTTGACCTAATCTTGAGGTGCGATATATCGTATAATGTTGGTGATGATTTGTTGCAGGTTGCTGCGAGAGCGGACCGCGTTTCGTGGCGGATCCACCGCGAGAGTTGATTGTGTGGTACAAGGAAGGCGCTCTGGCTAACTGCGTCGCCAGCGGAAGCCCTGAACCCAAAGTCGCCTGGTTTCTCAGCGGAGAGACGACTCCTCTGCAACCGGTTCCGCACGTCCGACGCATCCTGGAGAACGGCTCGCTGTACTTTCCGCCTTTCAAGCCAGAGGAATTCAGGCCTGACGTTCACCTCACCACCTATCGCTGCCTGGCCTCCAACTCCGCAGGCAAACTCCTCTCTCTCGACATGACAGTTAAAGCAGGTAAATCATCAATTACATCTCACCACTTCAATGGTTCAAATGGCTTCAAAACAGCTAAAATGTTATCACAACTGATCTTTGAATTTTAGGTCAGTCAGCAGCAACAAAATGTTATTCTGGTCGAATGTAACAGTTTAGTTAGAATGTTATATTTATGGTAAACTCATACGATCAGTCTAACTCGACTCATCCTCACGCAGTGGCGTATTCTTCAGAGATTTTAGATATTCAGGGGTATTGTGTATTCAATCAAATATGTCGAAATTCAAATTCTGTCTAGTCCGGGTATAGCTGATTCATCTGCATCTTCTTCAGCATCTCCTCCAGTTTCTTCCAGTAGGCTCTGAATATGCACCACGTGAATATGCAATTTATTCAATTGTACTGACTAACACAGTTAACATCAGATATTCGCAATAATATATCGAATTGAGAGGCGCAGCGGATAAATTCTACCAAGTGGGTGTGGCATATAACTTCCTCGTATCCATAACCCGACTGTATAGATGATCCGATGCATAGTAGCTGATCTCAAAACATCAATCTTAAAGTACCATGCATTATCCTTATAGGAGACCATCTACACCAACCTCTGAATATATCTTCGAAATCGGATGGAAAATGCAAAAGTTATAGTTGTTACAAGGAAATTCACGTTTGCACATGCGCAGTGGCTACTATCAGTTTTGGGGCATTCTTTGTTGATCTACTGTCGATCTTTCGATCCGAGTTGGCTCCAAACTCGTCCTACAGTCCTCGGACAAGGGAAGACAACCCCATGGCTCGAAGGATTTTGGGGCCTACTCTCTAGCATATAGTGAACCAGAAGCCAGCACGAGTCCAACACCATATGATAGAGGGCCTCCCCTCACTGGGTGATCAGCAGGGAGTAACATCCCGTGCTACCAGTTGTCAAGGTCCCTGTCTCCAGGGGCTTTCGGCGGCCTTCAGGTCTGCCCGGGGAACAGGCACAGCCCCATTGGGTTTAGTTGACTGCATCAAGGCCTCCTCATCAGACTCTGAGGCCACATGTCAATGAAACTTCTTGAGCAATAATCAGTTGCGAGTGTTTTGATTGCGCCGCCTCTGAGAGTACTTAAATTCATCAGACAAAATGCAATTTGTAAGGAAAATGGTGTTGTCGATATTCGTAGGTCTCAAACACATATATTGACTTTTTAAATGAGAAAAGAAAGAAAACTGGGGTTGTTCACGACCGTTGTGATGTGCGAAGTTCACAACAGCGTCTGTATGTAACACAGGATAAACTGTAAATTAAGGATTACTTTGAGTAATTGGGGACCACCCTCCCAACTCATAGGGGCCATACCACCATCCAATTCTTCGGGGACCATCCTCCAATTTATAGGGGACCATTCCCAAATTCCTTGGGAACCACCCTCCCAACTCATAGGGGGCGATCTCACCATCCAATTCTTCGGGGACCATCGTCCAATTTATAAGGGACCATTCCGAAATTCCTTGGGGACTACCCTTCCAATTCATAGGGGACTATCCCAACTTCCAATTTGTTGGGGATCCTCCAATTCATAGGGGACCATCATCCAATTCATAGTGGACCACTCCAAAATTCCTTGGGGACTACCCTCCCAATTTATAAGAAACCATCCCACCATCCTAATCGTTGGGGACCATCCTACAATTCATAAGGGACCGTTCCCAAATTCCTTGGGGACTACCCTCCCAATTCATTGGGAATCGTCCCAACTTCCAATTCGTTGGTGATCATCCTCCAATTCATAGAGGACCATCCTCCAATTCATAGTGGACCATTCCTAAATTCCTTGCGAACTACCTTCCCAGTTCATAGGGGACCGTCCCAACTTCCAATTCGTTGGGGACCAACCTACAATTCATAGGGGACCATTCCAAAATTCCTTGGGGACTACCCTCCCAATTCATATTGGGCCACCCCACCATCCAATTCGTTGGGGATCATCTTTAAATTCATAGGGGATTACCCACCTGATTAGAAGGGAACCGCCCCCGCCCCCCATCACTCCTTACGATCCCCCTAAACTCACTAAAGTCCCACCTAATCGGCCTGACCCTCCCTCACTCAAACTCAGTACCCACCCTTTAGGCTTCCTCAATCTACCTATGATCTCATCTAACCCCACGCTTCAGAATTAAGGTAGTAAGTAAAGATTAAAACAACAGATGCAATTCCCTTCATTTTATTTAATTTTTGAAATTTTGAAGCAGAATAAGAAAAAAGAAATAAACATGAAAAAAGAAATAAACAATAAACTTGAAAATAGAAATAAACATCCTCTCAATTCCTGTCAATCAAGGTCAATTGACATAATTTTTATAGTGTTGTCTTCATAAATCTAAAACTGTAGGCCTTTAAAAGGACTCGTGACTCGAAGTTTTCATCTGAGAGACGATTGGATTTCGGCCCGTTGACCATTGATGCAAATTAAAAAAGTCTTTCGACTCGTGCCGATGAGGGTAAAATCACGTTGGTTTTTAAGAAAATCTTCTTGATTGGGGAAAGCTATCTAATAGTATGAGGTCGGTGGATTTTTCCATGAAGTAGTTGCACATCTGTTGTGTGGCAAGGGTTCTTAGATTCACCTCCGTCACGAAATCATCATTTTTTAGAGCGCAAAAGTCCAAAAAAGAACTTTTGGAATTTGCTTGGGCCGCCGACCCTTGAGAACCCAATGTAATTCGACTGGAGGTTGCATCCAGTTCACGTATCACAGCTTGAGTATATATTTCCAACAAAATTTCGTGATGGACTTCGTATAATAGCTGCAGCCAACGCCTTTTGAAGAGGGGATGTGAAAATGCGGCCACAGCAGCTGTCTGTGCCATTTTTGAGGAAAATTCGAAAAATTCACGGAATCTTTTTTCTACGCTATCCTTGGGAGGGTAGTCCCCAAGGAATTTGGGAACGATCCCCTATGAATTGTAGGATGGTCCCCAACGAATTGGAAGTTGGGACGGTCCCCTATGAATTGGTAAGGTAGCCCCCAAGGAATTTGGGAACGGTCCCCTATGAATTTTAGGATGGTCCCTGTTTTGTTATGTTAGGTTTTGCTCAAATAACTAAAAGTTCTTTTACTAAAAGGTTTTTTATGTTACTATTTTATGGTTATGCAAACGGCTCGACTGTATTGAATTTTGGTATTAAAGTGACATCACCTTGTCCACCTCTGAAGGAGGTGTCCCTATTGTGAAGGAGCAAGTACCCTCGTATTAAAGAGGAACAGCTTCACCAGTAGTGGGAGCAAGTACGGATCTTGGAAAGATCCAACAGCTACACCACTATAAATTTAGGAGCAAGTACGATCTCCTGAAGGGAGATCAACAGCTACACTAAATTTTATGGGAGCAAGTACGGTCCTTGAAGAGGGCCAACAGCTTCACCAATAATTTAGTAGGAGCAAGTGAGATCCCTGAAGGGGACCTACAGCTACACTACTGTATTAATCAGGAGCAAGTACGCCCCCTGAAGGGAGGCAACAGCCCAACTGATTAGAGTATTGAGGAGACAAGTACACCTTACCAAGTAAGGTAACAGCTACACTCAATAGGTTTTGGCAAGGAGTTTTTAGGGTTTTGAAATTAAAAGAGTTTTTTAGTTGGAGTGGTCAGACAGAAGGTCAGGAATAGAATGGGTGACTAGAATAGGGCCCGCTCCCTATTTAAGCAGACCTAGGGTTCCCCTCCTTGGTATCTTGGGGATTTCCCAAGGGTCCCAGGGGAATGGCCTAGGCTGTCGGGGAAAACCCAGGTTACTGACCTTCTGTGCTGTATTTTATTCTTATCTGAATATTTACAATTTTATATTTATGATACTTGCTAATTTATATAATGGTTGATCTTATTCACTAATAAACATATTCTTAACTTAGTTGTTATAAAGCTAGTGGGGAAGGTTTATAACATACTCCCCCAACATGTTTGTTACAAAAAAAATTTTATTGATTTTTTTTTTTTTTTTACTTATTTATTTCTAACTTAAAATAGGGATTGGAGGTTCTATTATGTTTTTTCCCTCTTCGTCGGGTGTGGCGAGTCGGGCCGAACTTTGAAGGTTGATTCTCCCAGATTTTCTCCTTGATTGCTTGATCGCTGGTTGTAGCGGGGCCTCGTTGGTTGGCTGCGTTGAGCATCGCTGTCCGACGAACATCTATCTGTTCCGCCTTTCGTTGTTGTAGGAATTCTTTGGTGAAGTACTCCTTGAGGGGTGCTCTGTTCTCTTTCCCCTTTTGTTGCTTGGGCGTATGTTCGGGGGCCGGCTTCTGCTTTTCTGGGAGTGCTGGTTCGGTGGTAGGTTGTATCGTTTCTGCGATTATCTCCTTTATATCCGTGATGGATGGTGGTATTGGAGTGACCGGATTTTCGATCATCGAGCGAAGTGTTGATGGTCTCTTCTGCTCGACAGGAGCCGGTGGTATTGTGGTTTGGACTGTTTCCAATATAAGTTCTTTTATGTCCGTCATGGACGGCGGGATAGGTGTCACGGGATTCTCGATCATGAAACGAAGTTTCGACATTTCGTATGTGATTCGTGCGAGATCCATTTTGCAAGTGGTGATTAATTTGTGATACCGAAGGGTTTTTATGTGGGTCGATATCGGTTGGAGAAGGGGAAAATCTGACCCTCAGGTTGTACCGTTGGGGTGCTTGACCTGCGGTCGCGGTACCTGACGGATTATTGTTGCCTTTCTCATTTGGTGAAGGGATTATTAATCCGGCTTTGCAGCGGTCAATTGACACGTTGTGCGGGGATCCTTCTCGCTCTATTGTGATTGTTTTGCCATTGTTGACTAAGACTTTAAATGGTCCTTCATACAAAGGTTGTAGGGAAGTTGTTTGGACAGGTATTTTTACGTATACCCACTTTTCTTGTAATAGTGTTGATGGTAGGTAGTTTTTCTTTAGAGTTTGTATTTTCTTGACAGTTGGATTGTTGGTGGTTTGTTGCGGTGAAAATATGTCCCCGGGTAGTCGTAGGGGGTATCCGAACGTCCGAGATGCCGGGGAAGATTCGTCCGCTGTGATACAGTTTCGTAATCCTAGCATAACTAGGGGCAAGTTGCGTACCCAATCGATGTTTTTTGTTTGGGCCGCCAAACTGGATTTAAGCGAACGGTGCCAACGTTCTATTTTACTTACTACCTTAATTCTGAAGCGTGGGGTTAGATGAGATCATAGGTAGATTGAGGAAGCCTAAAGGGTGGGTACTGAGTTTGAGTGAGGGAGGGTCAGGCCGATTAGGTGGGACTTTAGTGAGTTTAGGGGGATCGTAAGGAGAGATGGGGGGCGGGGGCGGTTCCCTTCTAATCAGGTGGGTAATCCCCTATGAATTTAAAGATGATCCCCAACGAATTGGATGGTGGGGTGGCCCAATATGAATTGGGAGGGTAGTCCCCAAGGAATTTTGGAATGGTCCCCTATGAATTGTAGGTTGGTCCCCAACGAATTGGAAGTTGGGACGGTCCCCTATGAACTGGGAAGGTAGTTCGCAAGGAATTTAGGAATGGTCCACTATGAATTGGAGGATGGTCCTCTATGAATTGGAGGATGATCACCAACGAATTGGAAGTTGGGACGATTCCCTATGAATTGGGAGGGTAGTCCCCAAGGAATTTGGGAACGGTCCCTTATGAATTGTAGGATGGTCCCCAACGATTAGGATGGTGGGATGGTTTCTTATAAATTGGGAGGGTAGTCCCCAAGGAATTTTGGAGTGGTCCACTATGAATTGGATGATGGTCCCCTATGAATTGGAGGATCCCCAACAAATTGGAAGTTGGGATAGTCCCCTATGAATTGGAAGGGTAGTCCCCAAGGAATTTCGGAATGGTCCCCTTTAAATTGTAGGATGGTCCCCGATGAATTGGATGGTGGGATGGCCCCCTATGTGTTGGGAGGGAGGTCTCCAAGGAATTTGGGAATGGTCCCTTATAAATTGGACGATGGTCCCCGAAGAATTGGATGGTGAGATGGCCCCCTATGAGTTGGGAGGGTGGTTCCCAAGGAATTTGGGAATGGTCCCCTATAAATTGGAGGATGGTCCCCGAAGAATTGGATGGTGGTATGGCCCCCTATGAGTTGGGAGGGTGGTCCCCAATTACTCAAAGTAATCCTTACTTTACAACTCTGTTACATACAGACGCTGTTGTTCTTGCTTATAGAACTTCGGACATCACAACGGTCGTGAACAACCCCAGTTTTCTTTCTTTTCTCATTTAAAAAGTCAATATATGTGTTTGAGACCTACGAATATCGACAACACCATTTTCCTTACAAATTGCATTTTGTCTGATGAATTTAAGTACTCTCAGAGGCGGCGCAATCAAAACACTCGCAACTGATTATTGCTCAAGAAGTTTCATTGACGATCACTTCTACATCATAAGAGTTCATATCGAACACGGCGTTCACGGGTCACTTCCGCCTTCACAATGAATCTTGCACCCTCACGTCGAAGGATGACGTAGCCTACAGCCTTGCCTGCGTAATCAGGTCTCATCGCTCTGCAATAGGTCAACTGGATTCACTTGATGTAGGTTAAAGCAAAAGCGTGTCTTGTGCCAGGGATGTCCGATACTTTAAAAGTATCGATACAATATCGTATCGATACATCTAGAAAGTATCAAAAAGTATCAATACGATACTTTCAAAAAGTATCGATACTTTTTGATACTTCCACAAAAATGGGTGAAAATGTCGTTTATGTTTCTCTCCATCTGTGTGACATCTCTCCATTGCGAAGATAATAATTAATATAGAATGAACAAAACGATAAAACTCATTTTTTTATTTAGGTAAAACTTTTATGTTTAGGCCTTCGTTTTAGTGACAAGAAAGCTTAATGTAATTATTAAAACAAAAATGGAAATGGTAGGAGGAAAATCTTTGCATCAGTTCACTTGAACCAGTACCACTCTGGCACTGTGCTCAGGACCACCCTTTGGTCAATGTGCTCTGCTGAGAGACGGCTTCTGTTGTCAGGGACCGTGAGGCTGACAACAGAGGCCAGAAGAAACTGATGACAATGGAGGCAAAAGGTATTTTAATGCGATGGCTGACAGCACAGGCGTAAAACCACGACACAGACGCCAAAACATTTCGACACCTGAGCGCCCAAAGGGCTAAACTGCTTTTTCTTGTTCAAAGGGCCAAACTGAAATCGGTTTCAAGGTCAGAAGTCCGAAGGGCCAAACTGGAATTTTAACGAAAAGTTATTAGGGCCAAACTGCATCCTTCTACGTGTTTCATAGGGCCAAACTGCTGATCTTACCAACTAAAACGCAGCTACAAACTACTCTGATTGCTATTTGCGTGTCAGAGACAAATGAAGAGTACAGGGGAAAAAACAGGTAACTCGATTATTTCACAAAATGGAGTTAGAGACGGTACCTTATGTTTTCAAGGCTGCGGAACACGATGGTGAAGTCAAAACCAGCGAAAAGTCAGCCCAAGTGGGTGAAAAGGTTGAGTGAAAGAACTGCGTACAGGGGAAGAACCAGGTAACTCGCGCGGTTCTGGGGAAGAACCAGGTAACGTATAAACCCTCGCTTCTCCCTCTCCGACCCTAGTTGTTTCTGTGGTTCACAGACTTGGTATCGATATCTGTATTGCGATCCTTATTCTAGTTTCCTCGGTTGGTACCAATCCTAGGTTGGTGTACTATCGAGATTCGTACAATGGAGCTTTCGCCAGTTCCTTCATTGTCCCTAATCCGACCAAGAAAACGAGCCAAAAAACACAAACGGTGGATACAGCTTTCGTACAAGTACGCAACCACGAGAGACATTTTATGTCTTATGTTTAATAAATTGAGAGCTTTCCAATGAGTGGTGAACGATTTTTGTGGGGTGGAAAATGAGGAAGTTAGTTTTCTCTAGGAACGATTGGTTGTACGTGAAAATCATCAGAAATTTCCGCGTAACGCTCCCCTCATAACGCTCCCCGCGTAACGATCCCCACGTGACGATTTTTCATTTATGTGCCATAGTAAAGACATAAAATGTCAAAAACAAGCAGCAAAAAGCGTCAAGCAACCCGACCTTCAACCATTCTAGGCGAAGCACCTGAACTCAAGTGTAATGAATTCTACTTCCCTGAACGAGCTTACACGAAGAGAATCAAAATTTCAGCAGAAAAATATAAAGATTTGAACCATCTAAAAACATTCTGTGGGGCTAAGGCACAAAAATATTATACAAAGTTGGCTCACGTGTGAATGAGAAAATACTATTATACCTGGTTTTTCCCCTGTTTTTAAGAGTTTGCTACTGAGATCGTAAGCAATTATTAATAAAGACGTAAATATAAACTTTTTTTATTTCAAGTTGTTGACCTGTACCCGAAGAACATTATGCATGAATAACAGCTTTTTTGAAGCATTTAGTAAAGAGTAGTAGCGTTTTTTGCACAAAAATTGATTTTTCTCGGAACTGAAAAAAGCTGAGTTACCTGGTTTTTCCCCTGTACTTACTCTTCAAATATAATGGCACAGGACCACAACAACTGACTAGAAAATCGATCTCTGACCCTTTTTTGTGTTCACGTCCACTACCTACCTACTTGTTGCATCCTGTGTTTTTGGTATATTATATTCAATAATGAACCTTTGGAATCGACCAAGAAACAAATTTTTTTTAACCCCTCCCCCCTCAAAATTTGTTGGTTTACGTTTCATAGTAGGTAGAATCCGAAAATAGAATAAAAATTTGGCCGTCCGTCCGCCGTACACGGCACTTTGCTCAGTTAGCATTGACCGATCTTGATGAAATTTGTTACATGGGCCCATTTGGGGTCTAGTATTGTCGTCACGGCCGTCTGCCGTACGAATTAATATCATAAATACATAATATTCCATGTAATCGAATAATTAATATCATAAATACCTACATAATATTTCATGTAATCGATGTATGTTTTGCCACATGTATGTAAATGGTATAAATAGGTATCACATGTATTGTAAATGTCAACATAGATCCAAGCTCTCCCCCTTTGGGCTTTTTGTGTATGACGGACTCCCCAACGACCCCTTATCCGTCCCCTGACCTCTGTATAAGTATGTATAGGTATATAAGGCGCCCAGTATAGTATTGGTATTGTATCAAACCACACCGCAGTGTGGGTTAGATGTGTATAGTATATGCCATCCGCCATGGTCATATTATGGGAAGTATAAGTTGTACACCACTTGCACAACAGTATAGGTATAGTATAGTGCCACAGTATAAAGGTATAGTGTATAGTATATGTGTATACATATACCATACATACATACTACACTACAGACATATATACCATACACGTATATGTGTATAGTATAAGTGTACAGTACATGTATAGCATATATGTATAATATATGTGTATTGTATAAACCACACCACAGTGTGGGTTTGATGTAGGTATATAGTATATGCCATCCGCCATGGTCATATGGGAAGTATAAGTTGTACACCACTTGCACAACAGTATAGGTATAGTATAGTGCCACAGTATAAAGGTATAGTGTATAGTATATGGGTATACATATACCATACATACATACTATACTACAGACATATATATTATACACGTATATGTGTATAGTATAAGTGTACAGTACATGTATAGCATATATGTATAATATATGTGTATTGTATAAACCACACCGCAGTGTGGGTTAGATGTAGGTATATAGTATATGCCATCCGCCATGGTCATATGGGAAGTATAAGTTGTACACCACTTGCACAACAGTATAGGTATAGTATAGTGCCACAGTATAAAGGTATAGTGTATAGTATATGGGTATACATATACCATACATACATACTATACTACAGACATATATATTACACACGTATATGTGTATAGTATAAGTGTACAGTACATGTATAGCATATATGCATAATATATGTGTATTGTATAAACCACACCGCAGTGTGGGTTAGATGTAGGTATATAGTATATGCCATCCGCCATGGTCATATGGGAAGTATAAGTTGTACACCACTTGCACAACAGTATAGGTATAGTATAATGCCACAGTATGAAGGTTTAGATGTATAGTGTAAGTGTAGAGTACATGTATAGCATATATGTGCTGCAGTATAAAGGTATAGGTATATAGTGTGTTATAGGCTTCTGTATAAGCTAGAACATGTCTTATAAGGTATTGTGTGTATGGTATAGAGTATAAGACAAGGGGAGAGCTTGTTGACACAGAAGGTATAGGTATAATCGATCGATCGAATAAGTATAACGTGTAGTTACTCACAGATACCTTCCCTGGTTGTCTCCAAGAGAACAACAAAGGCGTCAGTTCACCTGCCTTGCTTCCCTCAGTGTGTCTTCCCCCACCACTCTACCTTCTAGGAA
Organism: Apolygus lucorum; assembly: GCA_009739505.2. Classification (NCBI taxonomy): domain Eukaryota; kingdom Metazoa; phylum Arthropoda; class Insecta; order Hemiptera; family Miridae; genus Apolygus; species Apolygus lucorum. The sequence continues at coordinate 15,826,952 of CM019167.2, forward strand.
GCCCCTCCTTCTCCTGGGTTCGTCCTTCCTTACAAACTACTGTATTTTATATTATATTATATTGTACATTATACTCTCGCTGTAGCGACACTCCCAGGCAGGAGGTTGGAAATAGAGCAAGAATAAACCACTTTCTTATGAAAATGATTTTCAATTATACAACGAAAAGTATGCCTTCAGTATAACTTCGAGATAAAGTAACAGTATAACTCACATAACTGTAAGCAGTGTAAAACAAACAATAATTTATACTATGTTCATAGTTTAGACAGATCAGAGTGTGCCACATTGAACATGTCGTCATTGCCGCCCTGGCAATACGAATCTAACGTATTATACATTTTATAAGTAAATTATGTCAATTTGTGTGTATACATAAATTTGTATGGGTACATGTGCATAATATTCCAATATCTCTCAACCCTTGGGGATCGTTTTCCCCTGACGGGCTCTAAACCTTCCCTACACACGTCCCCATGCCTCTCTACTGGATGTGAGTACAGTATAGGTATGTAGAAGCCACCCCCAGTGGTGGTATATATATGCCATCTCGCATGGCGGTATATGTATGTATAAGCCACCCGCACTGGCGGTATGTATAAGCCATCTCACGTGGCGGTATGGGTAAGTATAAGCCACCCGCAGTGGCGGTATGTATCATTATGTCTTGGTGACTGCCACACACCCAGACATAAAGTTTGTATGGATAAAAGGTAAGATTGTGTAGATTTCCAGTTTGTATAAATCACCTATTGTGATTGTATGGATATTTCACACACTGTGAATGTATAACCATGTATAGGTGTGCGCCACACACCCAGACATGAAGTTTGTATTATTATGTGAGTTTGTGTACATTTCCAGTTTGTATAATATATAGATAAACAAGTATGTATAATAGGGATTGGGAGATTGGGATAGTTTGTGTGTATACAAAATATCAGTCACATTATGAGGTTATCATGGTTTCGGGTACGCACCACCTCGAGATTCTTCTTGTGACTGCTGGTTCAAGCCAAGGGAACCTTCTCTCCTCCCATCCAGGGGAGATACCCCTTCTCCATCCCTACTTCCTCCTCACCTGCACCTTCGCTACCGCTAGCTGAATTCCAGTTGCAGGAAGATCAAAGTCTTGATCGTTTGATGTGTAGAAAGTAATAGTTGCACTGTATTTCTGAGTAGTATCATGACGTGAGGGATGTTCAGTAGTAGTTGTTTCCTTCCACATCAGGTCGTGTTGAGGCCACTCATCATGTGGTTTATGCAAAAGGATGGGCCATTAATCCATAAATTTGGCAAGGTGTCATCCTTCAGTTGACGTGTCGCAACATCAGCTGGATTGTTCTCTGATCTGATAAATCGGAACTGCACATCACCATCACTCTGGATTTCCATGACTCACTTACTAATAATGTGTGGAAGAAAGCGTCTCGATCGGAGCCAGCTCAATACCACCTGATTGTCAGTCCAAAGGTTTTGAGCATGTATTGGTAAAATGGATGCAGACTGTAGGTACATATTGCAGGAGTCTTCTTCTGATCACTACTACAAGGAGTTCGAGTTTAGGTATGGTAAGGCTTTCCTTTCTTTTCAGAGGTGTTAATCGGGAACGGGAAATAATAAATCTTGTAGTGTGAGTCTCTTGATTAGAAATCCTCAAATGTATAACAGAAGCTTCTTTAGATGCATCAGTGAAGCAATGTAGTTCGTATTTACAGTTTGTTGGTATGTCTTGAGTAACGTTGGACCGTGGGGTTGAAAATAGTGGTAATTTGTGTAAAAACGTCTTACGGTACTCGTACATAATTTCCAACACTGCAGATGATCAAGAGACAATGGGGTATCCCATTTCAAATTTTCTTCCCACAAATCTTGAAGGAATAAACGTGTCGATAGCGTCAATGGGGCAACTAGACCACAAGGATCCAAAACAGACGCAATTATTCGAAGTAAATGTATTTTGGTGGAAATCTTGCTTTAAATTACTTCAGGTTTGATTTGCAATGTGAAGGTATCTTGCCATGTATCCCACTGAAGGCCTAATACAGAAATGGTAAGTTGTGGTTTTGTTAATTCCGTCGGGATGGAATGTATAAACTCTTGGTTATTTGAGTTCCATTCTCGGATGTTCATGGACAATTCCTTGAAATTTTCTCTGCATGTAATGAACAGTTCTTTGGCTTCTTGTGGATTTTGTACACTAGTTACGAGATTGTCTACATACAGACAGGAAGCTATTTTATCAGTCAGAGGTTGTTCCTTTTGTGAGAGGTGTTTACGTATAGTAGCCGCAAGGAGAAAACGATTTTGAGATGACCCCAAACGGTACTCTACAAAATCTGAAGTGTACTAAGTTTTTGTCTGGAGGAGGTTGGGTTGTATCATGAGGCCAAAGAAACCGTGTAACATCCCGATCCTGGTCTTGGAGTCCGACTTGTAAAAAACGCCTTTTCAATGTCAGCAACAATAGCGATTGGGTTTTGTCGGAATTGAATCAAAAGGGATGTCAAGTCGTGTAATAGAAGCGGAGCTTTGTACAGGAAATCATTTAGGCTGTTTTGACCCTTTGTCTTTGATGAAGCGTAGTATACGATTCAAAGTTTTGTGGTTTCTTCTTGTTGAACCACCCAGTGATGTGGGAGGTAATGAATTGGGTGTGTTCCAGGTAGCTTAGGTTTTATTACGGTTTCAATGCTGCCTTTATTCATTTGGTCTTGCAGGACTTCTTCATATTTTTTGATCATATCATTGTCAAGTATTTTAATCAATGATTTTAGTCCTAGATTAACTGGAAGTTCTGGAGGATATTGTATCCAAGGCCATCTGACCTGATACCTGTTGTTCTGAAGTATAGTTGCATTGTTGAAATGTTGAACCATTTCCTCGTCTTGAATTAATTTTGGAGAATCCTTTTTTCCAATCACCTCCAACTCACAAATGTTTTTTACATTATCATCTTTCAGTGCAGGGTCCGGAGTCAAAGACTCGCTTGTATTGTTTAGAGGGTCCAGCTTGGACGTAAGTGAGTATAGTCAGGACGTCAGTAGTTTCTGATCTTCTTTGTATACTCCAGAGAGAATTCATCCAATTAGTGATTCCACTAGGAATAGTGTTGGTGTAATTTCTATTCTGTTGGCCATTACGGTTGAATGATGATAATCATTTCCAATAATAACATCAATACTACATACTTTTGGCATTCACATCATTAGCAATATGAATGTTTGGGTACATTTTCCTCAGGGTGGTCTTCATTTCTAGATATGAGGGTTTCACTCCAGTTAAAGTTGGTAGAGTGTGAGCTTGTATTAAAATGTTGAATGGTGACTTGTGAGTACTTAACTGAAACGTCACGAGGTTTGTGCTGATGGTTTTTGGTTTAGTTGATCCAAATGTGAAGATGTTTAAGGCTGTTGGTTTGGTATGTTCCAATTTCAGCTGTTTTGCTACACTTGACCTTATATAATATATAAGGTCATATATAAAGACATATTATGTCTTTTGGCTCCCTGTGTCGAAAAGTACACGCTCTTTTATTGATATTCCTTGGCCAGAATCGAGAGAAACAGTGGCCAATTGCAGTATTGTGTCCGATGAAATATTTGAGAAATGTGAGTGAGTTTGTTCTTTGTGTATGTTCAATTTCTCACAAAGGCTACGGTTATGATTGCCTCTAACACCACAGTGGACACATCTCATCCAGTTTTTTATTGGGCATGACGACACCAAGTGGGACTCTCTTAAGCAAAGATAACAGTTGTTCTTTAATTTTGCCTTTCTTTCTTCACTAGTTTTACAACGGTCGTATTTCTCATGTATGTGTGAGCCTGAACAAAAAATGCAATTCAGACGACGGGACTTAGCTGATGTGTTTCGGTTGTGGTAGGATTGGTTTGCTGGGCGTTTGTAATTCCGAAAATTGGATGATTGTCCTGATTTAGAATTTCTATCAATTTTTTTTGAATTGATATCTTGAAGGACCTCGAAGAGGATTCCTCTTCTATGAGGGTGACGCAATAGAGGGGTTGATAGGTTTTCGTTGTTTGTTTTGAGGATTGGATCCAGCAAACAGAGTTTCAATAGTATATGTTGGGTTATTATTTGAATTTGTATGATCTGTGTTATCGATGGCTGCCATTCTCAGCGCTGCTTCTCTAGCTGAGATTACTCTTTCAAGGATTGATCGTATTTCGGATACAGTATGATCATCTGACGTCATAGCCATTCGTAAATCAAATATGGTTGCTTCAGGAAATTTGTCAGGAAATTTAATTCTCTTAATTGTCTGTGGTTTGTATCTTCTCCGAGTGATTGTAGGGTTTGGAGGTGGCGTTCTATTTCATCAAGGGTTCGGCGACAATCAGCTACGTCTTGTGTGGATTTTGGTATTTGCTGGAGTTCTGCATAATGAGTATCAATCAATATGCTCCTTTTTCCAAATCGCTCAGTTAAACGATCCACAGCCACCTTGTAGTTTTGATTTATAATGTCTAAGCCTGCCACCGCTCTCTTGGCGTCTCCTTCCATAAGACTGAGAAGGTACGACAATTTTTCGACATTGCTCATGTGGGTTCTGTTTTCGATTGTTGAAGAGGACCTATCCCAAAACTCGTGCCACCTCAGTATATTCCCGTCAAATTTCAACATTTCGAGTTTGGGAAGACGGCTGTTCAAGGATGTATATTGTGGTGTGGGAATATCATTCGCATCATGAGATTTATCGCTTAGATGTAATGTATCTGATTCCACCAAAAGCTCTTCTGCCTCCAACTACAATTCCATCTCGGAGGCCAGTTCTGTGGAGGGTTCTGTGTATTTGGCGAGAACATTTTGTATTTCCCCATTCAATCGGTCCACTGACCATTTTAATTTTTGGTTTATAAGATGGTGTTTCTTTTCCATGGTGTCTGTATCTCGTAGGAAATCTTGACAAGCCTCCATACCATCACGCACTCTATTCCCTAGTGTTTCGAGCCTCTTCAATATAATGTAATCCATCCATGGAATAGTTAGGTACTCAATATCTGTAACAGAGGAGCACCTCCTCTCTTTTGTTTTTGTTTTCACACGTTGGATAAATGAGGAAAATTAGTGTATGGCTCATGTACGAATATATATATGTGAATGCATAACATGCATTCAAATATATTAAGTATATTTCCTCATAATATTAAATTTCCTCATACATATATGAGGATTATCGATAATATGCTCATGTATGGATGTATAATACAGGAGGAAGAGGAGGAGATAATCTTTGTGTAAGTATACCACTGGTCGAATATTCCAAATTGCATAACAAACAATTCATGTAGGTATGGATGTGTGAAAAAAAAATAAATAAATAAAAAATTTCTCCTTCCACCCTCTGAAAACTGTTAAATGGAATAAAGAGGTTGACGAGAGTAATCCTATTGTGAACCAAAACAAAATTTCTAGGAGTTACCACGTGTAAGGGGCAAGGTTTATGCAAACAGTATTAGGTATTTGCAAACAGTTACCTATGAGGGTCCCGCCGGGAGGAGCGTCGGGGCGGAGGGGTCCCACAGCGTGTGACGCAGGGAAAGAGGGGTCCCGCAGGGTGGGACGCGGGGGAACGACGGGTCCCGCCGGGTATGGACGTGGGGGAAGGAGGGGTCAACTCCAGAGAGATGTATCATGTATGTAGGTATATCATGTTATAAACGATTAATGAACAAAAAAAAATTTTTACAACAATATTATCAAATTCGAAGGACTTCCCCGTTTTTTCGCTCGGGAAGGTAAATAAAATAATTCCAGAAAGCACGAAATCGTGTACGTTCCTTGAATACCCCGATATTCCTCTCCCGCCTTGGTCACCCACCTTCCCCGCTCGCTCCACTCGGTGAGCGAGAGCGAGAAATATACCTGTCGAGGGATAGACGGGAGGGGGGTGTCATGACAAACTGTAAGGTGCGGAACCCACCCGAGGAAAATTTTGGACTTTAACTCGACGCTTGAGGCAAACAAATCGGAACTAGGCAGTGCACTAAGATTTTTTAAAAATAAACGATTAAAGGCCGAATTTCCCGGCCGATGCACCATGTCGTCACGGCCGTCTGCCGTACGAATTAATATCATAAATACATAATATTCCATGTAATCGAATAATTAATATCATAAATACCTACATAATATTTCATGTAATCGATGTATGTTTTGCCACATGTATGTAAATGGTATAAATAGGTATCACATGTATTGTAAATGTCAACATAGATCCAAGCTCTCCCCCTTTGGGCTTTTTGTGTATGACGGACTCCCCAACGACCCCTTATCCGTCCCCTGACCTCTGTATAAGTATGTATAGGTATATAAGGCGCCCAGTATAGTATTGGTATTGTATCAAACCACACCGCAGTGTGGGTTAGATGTGTATAGTATATGCCATCCGCCATGGTCATATTATGGGAAGTATAAGTTGTACACCACTTGCACAACAGTATAGGTATAGTATAGTGCCACAGTATAAAGGTATAGTGTATAGTATATGTGTATACATATACCATACATACATACTACACTACAGACATATATACCATACACGTATATGTGTATAGTATAAGTGTACAGTACATGTATAGCATATATGTATAATATATGTGTATTGTATAAACCACACCACAGTGTGGGTTTGATGTAGGTATATAGTATATGCCATCCGCCATGGTCATATGGGAAGTATAAGTTGTACACCACTTGCACAACAGTATAGGTATAGTATAGTGCCACAGTATAAAGGTATAGTGTATAGTATATGGGTATACATATACCATACATACATACTATACTACAGACATATATATTACACACGTATATGTGTATAGTATAAGTGTACAGTACATGTATAGCATATATGCATAATATATGTGTATTGTATAAACCACACCGCAGTGTGGGTTAGATGTAGGTATATAGTATATGCCATCCGCCATGGTCATATGGGAAGTATAAGTTGTACACCACTTGCACAACAGTATAGGTATAGTATAATGCCACAGTATGAAGGTTTAGATGTATAGTGTAAGTGTAGAGTACATGTATAGCATATATGTGCTGCAGTATAAAGGTATAGGTATATAGTGTGTTATAGGCTTCTGTATAAGCTAGAACATGTCTTATAAGGTATTGTGTGTATGGTATAGAGTATAAGACAAGGGGAGAGCTTGTTGACACAGAAGGTATAGGTATAATCGATCGATCGAATAAGTATAACGTGTAGTTACTCACAGATACCTTCCCTGGTTGTCTCCAAGAGAACAACAAAGGCGTCAGTTCACCTGCCTTGCTTCCCTCAGTGTGTCTTCCCCCACCACTCTACCTTCTAGGAAGCCCCTCCTTCTCCTGGGTTCGTCCTTCCTTACAAACTACTGTATTTTATATTATATTATATTGTACATTATACTCTCGCTGTAGCGACAAGTATTACCCCGAAGCTTTTGGTTGATGTAGGTCACTTCTAAGGGTTGAAATTTTGAAAACGCCTTAACTCAAAATATTCTGGTGTAAAGGTATTGTTTCTCCATCAGATTTTGCGTTCGAGTCCACCAAGGTAGGGGAGGCTTTGTTTTCACTTTTCAAGTTTGAAAAAAAAATGTTCTCCAGAAAAAAGTTTTCACTCGTTTCAGACCTTTCTGAACAATTTTGGTTTCGTGTCTGTCTGTCTGTCCGTGTGTCTGTCATGAAATCCTTGTCGCACCCATAACTTCTCAAGTTTTCATCCGATTTCAATGAAAATATCAGGGAGTGTACTGGTTGGAGTGTAGATGGTCCCCTATAAAAATCATCATCCACAGACTAATAGTTGCTACTGCGCATGCGCAAACGTGTATTTCGTTGTACCAGCCATAACTTTCACATTTTCAAAGCAAACGTGAAATCTTTGTAACTGTCATAACTTCTACTTTTTCATCCGATTTCGACGAAATTTCTCAGAATTGTTCAAATTGGAGTGTAAATAGTCCTCTATGAATGTAGTGCAAGGTACATAGAGATCGATGTTTTTGAGACTACTACTATGCATCGGATCAACTATACCTACAATTGGGTTATGGATACGAGGAAGCTATGTGCCACAACCACTTGGCAGGCGTTTCTTTTGATTGTCTTTAGTACAATCTTTTCTCCATCCACTCGTTCTTTTTCGAATGTGGTTTTCGAACTCGAAGGGGGAAGCAAGGAAAAGTGTTCTCAACCAGATCTCAGCTCATGGTTTTTCGGGCCTTGCAACAACTGAGAGAGGTATATAATGATGATTCGAATAGTTTCAATTAAATTGACTAGAATATTTTTTATGACTTAAGGCTCTAGAGTCAGTAAGATTTGGCAGAATCGAGTTCGTTCTTTCAAGTCCTGATGTTTGCTTAGGTACAGACGATTCAGTTATCAAATTGCATTGAATCAATTGAGTTGAAGTTTGAACACCAGAAAGATAGGTAACTTGTCAAGTGTAATGATAATTTTCTTGCCGTCCAGTTGTGTCACTGTGACCACTCCTGCTTTTTCCTTCAGTTTGTGTACCAAAGGGGCGATTCCTCACCAGTACCACGCAGAATACTTCCAGATGAAGAATAAGCTCAACATACGTGATGAGCTCATTGAGACAAATGAAGAGGACAATGCTGAATAGATGACGATATCTTACTATTCTTCAATGATTATTAGATTTGTTTCAGATGCTATGGTGTTCATTTACTATTGGAATAATTAAAATTTCGTTATCCGTGTTTCAGAAATTACTTAATTTCTCTTTTTTGGTAATAGAATGGCACTATTCAACCATACCTACGTGAGTTAAAATCGGGGTTTCAAAGAAAGACGAAAACATAAGTGATTGAACAGGTACCAAATACCCAGAGAGTTGTAGAAATGGGTAGTTAATTATAATAATTCATTAACGTTTAATTTCAACTGATGTATTAATTGAAGAAGAAATTTCAGATTGACCAGAGCAATTTCCAGGTGAAGGAAAGTCGCAAACCTTAGGGCCAAACTGGCAGTTTGGCCCCTTGTCGCTCACAAATCTCAAGGTCAAATTATGCCCATAGGGCCAAACTGGACCTCTTCCCAGTTTATCTTTTTTTCTTAATATTACAAATTGCGGATGATTCAAAAAACGGTTTGGAATTCAATCTTACGTAGATTTTGGACCAGTTACAAAAAAAACCTAGTTGACTTCATGTACACTGGCCTCGCTACAGTCGCTTGCGTTTTAGAAATAGTAGTTCCGGAAGCAGTTTGGCCCTTTGGGCGCTCAGGTGTCGATTTCATGTTCTTCCCATGTCTTGCAGACGGCATTTGTGGATGATTCTCTTTTGAAAAAATTCCAATCTGAGAAGGAGGTTGAGGATGACATTTTTTCGGCTAGAAGAACAAAAAACACATTCTTCTTCTTCTTTAGCTATTCACTGTCCGTGGGGTGTATCCCTTGTAGACATATATATTTTTCCTTCTTCTGTGTTGGTTTGAGTCCTTTTAATTTCCTTTTTTTTCCCCTTAATTGTAAGTCAGGTTGGTTGGTTGGGACCTTCACGTCTTTGGTGTTGAAACAGATAAAATGTGAGAGATAAAAAAGTAAAATTCTGGAAAAAAAGTATTTATACTGCGATATATATCTGGAAAAAAAGTATCGATATGTATCGAGACTTCTTTTTAAAAAGTATCGATACTTTTGGGACATCCCTATCTTGTGCTAAATCATGAGTTCATGAACAAAGTTTCACATTATTTTTAGCTCCATTCCCAACATGCAACATGGGTATGTTGGAGTGGTGTGGTCCTCTACACAGATAATTTTATCAAATTGCGTTATTAGAACTGTGTAATAATAGGGTTAATAACGCTGTGACAGTGATATTGGGTTAAACTCCCGGTTTCCTTATATCTAAGCTGGGTACCATATTGACAGTACTATTTACTTACTGATAATTAACACACCAGGTTATTGACGGTGCAATGTACATGTTATGAGTTTTTTGCTCAAATAACGAAAATTTGGTTGTTTGATAAAATTAAGTTATCTTTTTAAAGGTTATGCAAATTAGTCTAGTTTAATGAATTTCTTTCAAAGTGACACCACCTTGTCCACCTCTGAAAAGGTGTCCCTATGGTGAAGGAGCAAGTACCCTCTAGATGATGAGGAACAGCTTCACTTCAATGGGAGCAAGTACGTCCCTGAAGGGGACAACAGCTTCACCAGAGATGGGAGCAAGTACGGATCTTGAAGAGATCCAACAGCTACACCACCATAAAATTTAGGAGCAAGTACGATCTCTGAAGGATGATCAACAGCTGAACTAAATTTTTGTATGGGAGCAAGCACGAGGCTCTGAAGGAGGCTCAACAGCTACACCATAAAATTTTATTGGGAGCAAGTAAGAACCTTGAAGAGGATCCACAACTACACGTAGAACTCCAATTAACCGAATTAATGGGGACCGGGACCCATTCGGATAATCAAATATTCGGATAATCGGAGTTTTTTTTTTTTAATTGCCATTGGAGAGAAAAAAAGCTACGTTTTGTATTGCACTATTTTTTTTATTGAATTAAATGAAAGAAACATGATATTATCACATGTTTTAAATATAAATAAAATGTACTTATGTACAAGTTTAGAAATAAAAATCATTCTTTTTCAAACATCTCCGTCAATGTAAGCTGTTTTGCAGTCTTCATCCGGACAATAGTGAGCGAACGCGCAAACACTGGCTTCACGGGGGGAAGAATAATAGCGCACTTAGACTTTTTTTGGACAAATTTTTTTCTGAAAGTGATTCGGATAATCGGCGATTCGGATAGTCGGAGTTCGGATAACTGGAGTTCTACTGTATTGTAACCAGGAGTAAGTACGTTTCCTGAAGGGAGACAACAGCCCAACTGGTTATTAAATTGAGAAGGCAAGTACGCCTTACCAGGTAAGGTAACAGCTACACTCAATAATCTTTAGCAAAGAGTTTTGGGGGAGTTTTTAAATTGAAAAGAGCTTTTAGTACGATTTTACCAGACAGAAGGCCAGTCTATGAATGGGCCCCTTAAGAATGGGTACCCTAGCCTAGGGCTAGCCCCCTATTTAACCAGACCTAGGGTTCCCCTTCTTGGTGTCTTGGGGAATTCCCAAGGACCTCAGGGGAATGACCCAGGCTGTTGGGGAAAACCCTGGTTTTTTCATGTTGTAAGGTAATCTCTTTGATATAATAGACTATAATGTAAGTATTTTTTAATTTATTAAATATAGACAATAATCACAGTTCCGGAAGCGTCTTGTGTCGGCGACTGAGTCGGGTATCGCCCCTTGTGTAGGGACCGACTTGGACATTTTTCACCTTTCACTAGCGGGACTGAGTTGGGATCGGGGACTGACCTGACCCTTTCTTAGCGGGACTGAGACGGGGAGGGTCTGGACTGAGTCGGGTATCGCCCGGTGAATGACCTTCTGTTCTGCCTTTTATTTCATATGAATATTTAGAATTAATATTTATAATATATACATACTCTTAACTATGAAGTTTTACAATGATTTCATACATACTAATTACAATCATATTCTTAATCATTTGTTAAAAGCTTCTGTGAGGGAAGTTTATAACAGTACATACATTATTTATGGTTGCAGAAATAAAGAAATTGAACTTATCTTGTATTTCAGTGATGGTGGAAGACTACGAGGCGGTTGCTGGTGTGGGAGGTGGTGCATTGTCATTGGGCGACACAGCTGTCCTGCGATGCAGGATTCCCCAACACCTGGAAGGAATCGTGACGGTCACAGCCTGGCTCATTGACGACTCTTACAACGTTTATCCAACTACCGAAGGAGGTCAGTGAGACGTATCAGACATCGTAAATATATCAGACAAAAATATCATTGAAATTTAGTCCGCTGTCCCTCCCAGCATGTCTATTCATAATAACTAGGGTAATGTCGCCAGTAACAGACAAGGCTCCAGTGATAGACAGCCACTAGTTTGGACCGAAATATATTCCTTCTAAGAGGGTAGAACTGATGTTGAGGTCAAAGAGTACATTGTAACCATTTAGTGTCACCTGAGTGTATTTGGAACCAGTTGTTATTTACGAGGCAGTGGAGTTAAATTAGGTTACGTGCGCCAGCACGATATCATTTCAGTTAGTTATCTTCAATAATGAACCTTTGGAATCGACCAAGAAAAAAAAATTAAACCCCTCCCTCAAAATTTGTTGGTTTACGTTTCAAGGTACGTAGAATCCAAAAATGGAATAAAACGCTTCATATTATTAAACAAAGATTTTTTTTTGTATAGATCAGTAGCCTGCATCATTTCCACAATTTTACCTTCTCAATCAAGTTTATTTAGAAGAACGCACAATCAATGCGAAGAAATAGGGAGTTTTGAGTTTTGGGTACCTACATTAGTCAATTTGAATACTGGTTGCTAAGGACGCAAAACTGAGTACAACTCGAAGAAGCGAACAGCAATCGCATTTCGGTCAGGTAAAATTTGAACGGAGATTAGGAATCTTATTCTCATAGGGAGCGAACGGTTGGTTCTACAGAGCTCTGGTTGGTCTCATTCGATTCTAAACATTCACCACTACTTTAAATTGATGAAAAAACAATACCGTAATATCGAAATTTTTTGAGCTAGGACGACTTGAAAATGTCAAGCCTTATTTTTCAACCCTTAGAAAGTGACCTTCATCAACCAGAATTTTCGGGGCCTGATCGGATACGGCCAAATTTGTATTCGATTGTTGGATTATATATACTTTGAAACGTAAACCAACAAATTTTGATGGGGGAGGGGGTAAAAAATTGTTTTCTTGGTCGATTCCAAAGGTTCATTATTGAAAATAACAAACCGAAATACGGCCGTCTGTCCGCCGTACGCAGCACTTTCCTAAGTTCCCATGGACCGATTTTGATGAAATTTGGTACATGGGCTCCATTTGGGGTCTAGTTGTGCCCCGAAGCTTTTGGTTGATGTAGGTCACTTCTGAGGGTTCAAAAATGAATAATGAATTTTTTGGAATTACGTGTGAAGCGTTTATTTCGTCAAAATGGCTGTGAAGCAAAAATATGGTTGGTAGGTGGTGGCAATGGCGAGTGACCTACACAGAGAAATAATAAACCTTTGTGAATTAATTTGCAGTGTTTTTGGAGTCTCATACAGCAACTGGTTTTGTTAGAGAGACAAATATTTTTAACCATCATTTTCAATTTTAGAATTTTGACATAATGCCACGATTTAGGTGGTTTATAAGTTTCAACTATGCACTTTTCGTTACTCATATTTTTGGTTGCTCGGCTCTACAAACATCCAAACGTCGAAGTATTGAATCTGCTGGACAACAGCGGGGAAGTACGACGATTGAAGTGGACCAACCTTGGACCTTGTCACCAACCACTAGAAGAGAAGTGTGTAGTGTGATGAGGAAGTAGGTCGTGATCTATGAACCACAGAATTGCAATAGGCACATATTAAAGAGAAATTACTAGATTTATTGTATACAGTTGTAATAATAAACAGATCATTAAAAAAAATCGTTTTAGTCGGGGATTATCGAATTTTTCGGTGTCTGAGATAGGGCACACCTGAGACCGTTTGTTGGTTGACAGTTCCATGTCCGACGGTAGAGCGCACACCAATACAAGACAGTTTTGTCCTGTTAACCCCCGCACACTCGTAGTGGGGAGAGGTATCTCAAGTTTCTCTAATACTCCGTTAGTCGGAGCAGTTGATGGGAAACAGTCTTGCCAAACCTGATAATTCTGGTTCCTTTCATATGAATTGCTAGAAATACTTTTCAATAGTATGGTCTGGATTGAAGCAGACTATAAATTTGTCTCCATTGATATCAGCAAATGGAAGCGTTATCGATCCAGTAGCATAAAACCAATCAAAAATGGGGCAAATTATTACTCAATGGTTTATTATTTTTCTATATAGATCACTCGTCTACAAAATCACCAACCATCCAATATGAAGAAAAAAAAAGAAAAAAAAGAAAAAAAAGAAAAAAATCAAAAAATTAAATAAAAAATCAAAATTACCAACCATCGATCGCATTTCGGTCAGCTCTAATTTGAACGGACATTAGGCCTCTTTTGCGATTCACACTCGTGTTTTGATTTATATATATATTTCAATATAAACCCTTAAATTTTCGTAGGGAGCGAACGGTTTGTCCTACAGCGCTCCGCGTGGTCTCAAAAAATTATAAAATTGTATAGAATCTTAAGTTGAAGGAAAAACAATACCTTTATATCCAAATTTTTTGAGTTAGGACGTTTTCAAAATTTCAAAATTGATTTTGGAACCCTTAGAAGTGACCTACATCAACCAAAAGCTTCGAGGCACAACTTGACCCCAAATGGAATCGGTCAAAGCTAAGTGGCAAAAGTGCCGCGTACGGCGTACGGCGGATGGACGGCCAAATTTTTATTCGATTTTTGGATTCTACGTACCTTGAAACGTAAACCATCAAATTTTGAGGGGGTGTTAACATTTTTTTTTCTTGGTCGATTCCAACGGTTCATTATTGAAAATAATAAACCAAAATGGGGCAAATTTTGGGATCCAACTCTTTACATATTCCACAAGGAAGGTCGCTGCCTGGGGACGAAGATGGAAAACATACAAATTTACGTTGTGGCTGATGAAGCTTTCGGTTTACCAACGCATGTCCTCAGGTGTGCGCTACCTCTTACTGGAGGTCGAATCTCTTATCACAATTGAGTGATTGAAGGCAAAACCAACTAATCTACGGAACTCAAAATGAGCCAAACGTTAAAAGAGAATGATGTTGTTGCTCGAGAAAAACGCTGCAAATACAACACAAAGGTTTATAATTTTTCTATATAGATCACTCGTCTGCAAAGAACGCTGCTTTGCCATCATCACCACCTACCAACCCCAGATACTACCTACCTACCACGTACCTACAGCGATCGTATTTTGATCAGATAAAATTTGAATGGAGATTAGGCCTCTTTTGCGATTCACACTCGTGTTTCTGATTTATCGTAAGTCCAACCCTTAAATTTTCGGTTTGTCCAAAAGAACTCCGCGTGGTCTCTGAAAATTTCAAAAATTCATTACTATCTTAAATTGACGAAAAACAATACCTTTATATCAAAATTTGTTGAGTTAGGGCGTTTTTAAAATTTCAACCTTTATTTTTTAAGCCCTTAGAAGTGACCGACATCAACCAAAAGCTTCAGGGCACAACTAGACCCTAAATGGAACTTATATAAGCTATGTATAGGTACCAAATTTCATGAAAATCGGTCCATGGGAACTAAAAGAAGTGCCGCCTACGGCGGACGGACGGAAAAATGTTTATTAGATTTTCGAATTCTAGGTACGTACCTTGAAACGTAAACCAACAAATTTTGAGGGGTTAAAAAAAAAATTCTTGTTCGATTCCAAAGGTTCATTATTGAACAGTAAACTGAAAGAAACACGAAAATCGGTTGGAAATTAAGGCCTGGGCAGAGTTTACAAGATTACGTCGGAAAACGCACGTTTTTTAAGCCCTAACCCCCCCCCCCCTTTGCCCCCCTTAAAAAGCAAAATTCGAAATGGTCTAAAACGGATTATTGTGTGGTTATTTTTTTTTCTGTTGACTGTTGTCTAACTTTACCCCAATTTAATGGTATAAGGACACCCAAGACTGTGAGCTAAAAAGTAGTTGGAAAACTGTGAATAATCACGAGGCTCACAAAATTGAAATAACCCGAAAGTGATGTCTCACGCATGTCTCTAACTGGTGACGTTAGCACCGGTGACGTTCACCTCAAATCCAATAAGTAAATGGCTACATTGTTTCAGAGCTTAGCGGAGAGGCACAAACAACCAAAGAGAACAAGAGTAGTCTGTAGCAGCGTGGAAATGAATCGGGATAGGCAGGTACCTATTGAATAGGTTGAGGTGGGAGGCCTGAGATAAGAGGAAGATCTATCGCCATCTATTCGAGGCTCTATATTACCCACCTCTGGTGGGCGGCAGGGACTTCATTGAATTGGCCCATTCTTTCGACTCTCCTTGAAAGTCTGAGCCGACCGGCCCCATCATTACCCGCCCACCTGCTCTTTTCTATTCTAAGATCGGGAACAGATGCTCTTGGGGGTCCTGATTCAATTTTCAATCAACACGTTGTTCTCCGAAGAAAGTAGATGATTCTCTTGAGTGCTGTTTTATTATGGTAATGTAGGATGGCCCTGCGGAGTGAGCCAAAAAAGTTTTTTAATGCTGAAATTTGTTGGAGTGGACAAATCCCCTACTGGGTGCTTTCCGAGTATATACTAGCTACTACTATCTCCAGTGGTAGGCACAGTTACGTTCCGCGATGGATTTTAAATTTGAAAATTGACTACTTCGTCAATACACAGCATGGCCCAATACGCGTATGGTCAAAATGACCATTCGTCTATGGTCTCCTGCAGTGGCGGCTCCTGCCCCGAAACTCAGGGGGTGCACAGAGATCAGGAGAGGCTATGTAGAAGGGACAGAATAGGTGCTTTTCTCTGCCAAATATAAATTTCAACCATATGCAAATGGGATAAATCTTGGTAACTTTTTCACTTTTTTTTCTTTCTTTTTGATTTACGGCAAGCGGTGTCGGAGCTAAAAGGAGTGGCACACAACAACATCAGGGTGATGGCTGCAACCTTGTCGTGGCGCGGGGTGTGGTGCGGGAAAAGTGCCACGGAGTTGCGTGAGTTGGGCATCTCGGTAGGCGTACTCCGTGGTATCACCACCCGCGTCCTGCTCGGCTCGTATTTGAACTGGTGGTCGTTTTATAGAGGCACTTCCCTTCATCCCTCTCTCCCACCCCCACCTTCCTCATCTTCCCTCATCCCTAGGGCCGGCGTCGGGTGAGTCCTGGGCGTCCTCCCCATTATATTTGATTTACTTATTTATTTTCATTTATGGCGTGCCCCCTCCGTCACCAAAGACATTTTGTCTTTGAGGGGAGTTAAAAAAAAAAAAAAAACTTAAAATTGCAAGCGGTACTAAATGCGTACAATAGACACGAAAAATGTTCTCTAGTGGTTAACAGAAATTCTGAAATACTTAATCATCAAAGTTCTAAACCCAAGAAATGCATCCATCTAATTGCAATAGCTGAGATGTATATTCGCCCGTGACGATTCAAAACATCGTCCAACTCGGAAGAAAAATTAACGAGCCCCTTGAAGACTCCGGGATGCGAAGAATCTTCCCTCTCATCATGCTCACGCATGGCTAGCTCGAAAAGACCACAGAAAATGATGCAATCAATGATTCAAGATAGAATGTACCTATTTTTCTTAACTGTTATGAGTTTTTGCTCAAATAACGAAAAGTTTTATTGCTTAATAAATTTTTACGTTGTACTTTTAAGGTTTATGCAAATGACTCGAATTGACTGAATTTCTTTCAAAGTGACACCACCTTGTCCACCTCTGAAGGAGGTGTCCCTATGGTGAAGGAGCAAGTACCCTCTAGATGATGAGGAACAGCTTCACTTCAATGGGAGCAAGTACGTCCCTGAAGGGGACAACAGCTTCACCAGAGATGGGAGCAAGTACGGATCTTGAAGAGATCCAACAGCTACACCACCATAAAATTTAGGAGCAAGTACGATCTCTGAAGGATGATCAACAGCTGAACTAAATTTTTGTATGGGAGCAAGTACGAGGCTCTGAAGGAGGCTCAACAGCTACACCATAAAATATTATTGGGAGAAAGTACGGTCCTTGAAGAGAGCCAACAGCTTTGCCAATAAAATGGTAGGAGCAACTAAGATGCCTGAAGGGGACCCACAGCTACACTACTATTATAACCAGGAGCAATTACGTTTCCTGAAGGGAGACAACAGCCTTACTGGTTATTAAATTGAGGAGGCAAGTACGCCTTACCAGGTAAGGTAACAGCTACACTCAATAATCTTTAGCAAAGAGTTTTGGGGAGTTTCTAAATTGAAAAGAGCTTTTTGGTGTGATTTTTCAGACAGAAGGTCAGGATCAGAATGGGTCTCTAGCCTAGGGCTAGCTCCCCATTTAACCAGACCTAGGGTCCCCTTCTTGGTGTCTTGGGGAATTCCCAAGGACCTCAGGGGAATGGCCCAGGCTGTTGGGGAAAACCCTGGTTACTGACCTTCTATGCTGTATTTATTCTATCCGAATATTTACAATTTACATTTATAATACACGTTCTTAATTACTAATTTTTACAATGATTGATCCTACTTATTATCCTATAAACATATTCTTAATTTATTTGTTATAAGCTTGATGGGGGAAGTTTATAACATACCTCCCCCAATATGTTTGTTAAAAATTATTATTATTGTCATTTTTTGTATTGCTTATAACTATGACTTAAAATTAGGATTAGAGGGTTTGTTATGCTTCTTTCCTCTTCGTCGGGTGTGGCGAGTCGGGCCGAATTTTGAAGGTTGATTTCCCCAGGAAGGTGTCTCCTTGATCGCTGGTCGCGGAGGGTCCTTGTTGTTTGGCTGCGTTGAAAATAGGCGTCCGTCTCATGTCTGGTTGTTCCGCCTTCCGCTGTTGCAGGAATTCTTCCGTGAAGTATTCTTTTAGGGTGTCCTGTTTTCCTTCCCCTTTGGCTGCATCGGCGTATGTTCGGGGGCCTTTGACGGATCCATCTTCTCTGGGGGAGCTGGCTTGGTGGTTGATTGTACCGTTTCCAATATTAGCTCCTTTATGTCCTTGAGGGACGGCAGTATCGGAGTTACTGGATTCTCGACCATCAAGTGAAGTTTAGACATTTCCTACATTACACGTGCGAAATCCATGTTGGAAGTCGCCTAGGGCTAGCTCCCTATTTAACCAGACCTAGGGTCCCCTTCTTGGTGTCTTGGGGAGTTCCCAAGGACCTCAGGGGAATGGCCTAGGCTGTTGGGGAAAACCCTGGTTACTGACCTTCTATGCTGTATTTATTCTATCCGAATATTTACAATTTACATTTATAATACATGTTCTTAATTACTAATTTTTACAATGATTGATCCTACTTATTATTCTATAAACATATTCCTAATTTATTTGTTATAAGCTTGGTGGGGGAAGTTTATAACATTAACCGTTTCGGTTTTTTGCATCAGATTAAGACGATGTGCACTGTGGAGTTGTTGCATTATATTTTGATGGCCCAATATACACAGATCACAGAGCGTTCTTATGAGAGACAGCCAATGCGTTTTTCAATTTTTTTGCTGAATGGGCCAGATCACTTATGCCGTCTTTAACCCAAGCCTCATTTCAATTAGTAGAACAAAGTAGGCAAGCAAAGCAAAATTATTTGTTAGTCACTTCACACCCGCAAAGCCAATCTACCTTCTTATAATATTCGACTTTCAACTTACGGTACGAATCTGCACGATTTTTAAATTTCAACGTCTGCTGGAGTCCAGGTAGAGACGGCAAGGGGCAGCCAATTTCTCGAATGTCGCACTTTTCCACAAACGACAATCGCGAATGGTTTACTTTAATGTAGTGCACCCAATTATTCATCGTACCTACAACACTCCTAAATAATCACAATACTTTGAACAAAACGGTGGACTGAAAACGAAAAACGGAAATCCCTTATCAGTTTTGTTTGTTTACTTATTACTCAATAAGGAAACCGAGAAACTAGAGAGCCAGGAGCACAATTTCAATGCTGCTCCCCAAGGTCACATTTCGTGCTCTCTGGTTGGTCAATCTCATATGCCAGCCTCCCGCAAAACACGTCACCCTCCCCAAAAACGGAGCATAGAAAAGGAGTTGCTCCAACCGCCGCTGATTGGTCAGAAAAGAGGGAGCTCCTCGCCGCTGTTTTCGCGCGTAGATTCAATTAGCGCAGTACCTATGATCGTGTCTTCTGTCACTAGCCAACGTACTCTTCAAACCAAGAGGAACGAACTTTGAATTTTTTTCTTTTTTTAGTTGGCTGGGGGTGCACATGCGCCTATGCTCCTATCAGTAGCTGCCCCTAGTCTCCTGTATGTGGTCTAGTATGTGGGAACAAGGATGCCTGAGGTTCGTTACACCTCACGAACCTTCCTGTGGTTTCGTCGAGAAACCACAGAAAAAAAATGAAAACTCCAAAAAATTTCCTGAGAATCTCAACAAGTCTCCATGGAAAATTGAGCAAAATTAACCTTTTTTACTTACCGTTCCGTTTGGGTTGATGTTTCAGAAGGAAAGTACATTATGCCATCCTGGAACGGAGATCTGCACATACTGAACTTGAGTCAAACCGACGCCCGAAAGAAGTACACTTGCCGCACTCTGCACAGGCTCTCAGGCCGATCGCAGCACAGCAACGCGGTGACTCTCCAACTCCACGAAGGTAACGTCCTTTATCAAACACCTCCCTTCTAACGTATGATGAGTCAGGGGGAAAAAGATCATAGTCCTCAAAACAGCTTTTCGAGAGAAGCAAAATTTAAAGTTTGGAATTTAATAACTCAATAACTCGGATCAACTTGAAAATATAAATTTGTAATGTTTTTTATTATCAGCCAAGTATCTTGTAAGACATAATCAATAATCAATAGAAAACAAAAAAAATTAATTTCCAAAACATGGTGAAAAACGCTGCAAATTATTACACAATGGTTTATTATTTTTCTATATAGATCACTCGTCTACAAAATCACCAACCATCCAATATGAAGGAAAAAAAAATAAAAAAATAAAAATAATAAAAAAAAATAAAAAAAAAATTAAAAAAAAAATCAAAATCATCAACTATTGATTACATTTCGATCAGCTCTAATTTGAACGGAGATTAGGCCTCTTTTGCGATTCACACTCGTGTTTTGATTTATATATATATATATATTTCAAAATAAACACTTAAATTTTCGTAGGGAGCGAACGGTTTGTCCTACAGAGCTCCGCGTGGTCTCAAAAAATTCTAAAAATTCTATAGAATCTTAAATTGAAGGAAAAACAATACCTTTATATCGAAATTTTTTGAGTTAGGGCGTTTTCAAAATTTCAAAATTGATTTTGGAACCCTTAGAAGTGACCTACCTCAACCAAAAGCTTCGGGGCACAACTAGACCCCAAATGGAGCCTACATACCAAATTTCATCAAAATCGGTCAATGCTAAGTGGCAAAAGTGCCGCGTACGGCGTACGGCGGACGGACGGCCAAATTTTTATTCGATTTTTGGATTCTACGTACCTTGAAACGTAAACCATCAAATTTTGAGGGGGTGTTAAAATTTTTTTTTTCTTGGTCGATTCCAAAGGTTCATTATTGAAAATAATAAACCAAAAATTGTCCTGTACATCATGGACGCTGAATGTTGTTCCCCAGTTGTTTAGCCATCTGTATTTGGACAAACTTCTTCGTCCGATTTACTCTTCAGAGGGTTGTAGTTCTGCGTAGAATCGTCTAGAGTCTTTTGGCGGCTTTGATCGGAAGTCGTGGGGGGTGCAATATCTCCGGATGAGTATTATGTCTTTCACCGACGTTTCAGTTTTACGAACGGTGATTTCAAATCAACCGCCTAACTCAGTTCCAAAGCCCGCCGACAAAGGTCAGCGCTACCGCCCCGTTCGCACCCCGATTAAAAGCCATATCCCGATATTTCATAAGCCGGAATATAAGAACCAGTACGAGTGCATTTTAGTACAATCAAAGAACAACAAATAGTACGGAACGAGTTCACTTTCGTGAAGTACTAAATCAGAGCGACATTGTTTCGCCCCCGGTTTGCCCCGTTCCGCCATCTTACCTCAGTCCAGACTCGATTGTACAACCGTTCCCCCATTACTTTTGAGTGCTGCTTACACCCGTTAATTACCGCTGTAATTCAGTATATTATTCCCGTCTCATACCAGTTATCTGCCGTGATTATTCTCCCGCATCCCGATTTGTATTTACTGACTGACTCTCTGTTGGAGTTGTGGCGGGACATTTCTTCTTGCTTTGGGGGTACCACGTGGTTTTTCTTTGAAACACTAAACTAGCAAAGGATCCAGAAAAGGTATTCTTGTGGAAGACGAACTGGGGGCTGTCTTTTCTGATCTCTAGCACTCGAATTGGCCACAGTTGAAGCGTCGTTGTTTGGCGGTGGACTTTGGACCGACCTCTACGGGGATCGTGGGTTCAAATCTCATCGCTGGCAGCGTGCGTTTTCTGGCGGCCAGCTATCATCGCCCCCCTCGTCACAACCCAGGGCAGTGAGGCAATGCGAAGCCATGAGCGAAATCATCAGAACAAATTCTGATCTTTCCATTGGAAGACAGCTGATGACGTCCGCGACGCCAGGAATGGCAGAAATCCAACCTGAAATTGTTGTTTATTTTACTTTTTACTTTTTATTTAGTTATTTACTGACTGACTCTCTGTTGGAGTTGTGGCGGGATATTTCTTCTTGCTTTGGGGGTATCGCTTGGATTCTCTTTGAAACACTAAACTAGCAAAGGATCCAGAATAGGTTTTCTTCTGGAAGATGAACTGGAGGCTGTCTTTTCTGATTTCTAGCACTCAAATTGGCCTCGTAGGCATTGGACATTTCTTGGGGCACACGTTGGATAAATGCTTAGTCCAATTCAAAAATGAAACACCTTTCCCACAGTCCACCACCCGGAACGAAGTCAGTTTCAGCCTAGAGTTACGAATGACTTTCCTCCAATCGTCAGTCGTTTTCACTAATCAAACTCATGTTACGGTCGCATTCGAGATAGGAATGCCCTCTGATAGGAAAAATTACCTTCACAAAGTCGAACCGACCTTCTGTTCAGAAACGCTCCACAGAACGACGCCAATCTGGTGAAGGAGGGGGTTGAGTTTCCCTCGTCATCGGACTCAGACAGTTTTTCTCCCAAAGCGCGTGGACCATGATGGTTCTTCCCCTACACGCCTTTTCTGTTGCCTCTAATATTACAGGAGTACGATTTTTTTTGCTATTTTACTCGTTACCATCTGAAAGTTTACTGTAGACGCCACTAAATACCAGCAAAATCTCAATTTTCACCAAAAGTGGACTATGACTGTTTTTCCCCCTGACTCCTCATATGAAATCGATCATTGAAACGATGGGGGCTATGTGTTTGGAACCAACCATCATTAAACGAAATTTCCCAGAACTTGTAAGGTTCTGAGAATTATTCCAAATATCTAAAAGAGAACAAAAAAAGACAACAACTTCCATTATTGTCTAAAGAAAATGTAGTAAATGATGACATTTCATTGCAGATTTGCTAAAATATTGTCACCATACGATAGTAAAAGTGTAAAACCTTGTAAATCGAGTTAGATTTGAATAAAAAATCGTGTCATAAATACCGAAATAAATACGAAATTTGTACACAGAAGTCATGCAAATAGGATTCACGTTCCAACAGCTTGCTAATCTCTCCATCCATAAGAGACATCGAAAGGGGCAGCCCCTGAAACTGGTTCTTTTCTTTCGTCCCATGGAAAATTTATATTTTTGGACGATTAACACTTTTACTATGGAATAGCTTTTTCATGAACTTATTTTCCTATTGATAACTAATTTTACAGTGCAATAAGCTAAAGAGGGTGTTGTGGTTAGCACGTTGTCTAATGCGATTGGCAGTTTGGGTTTCAGATCAAGTAAATGTCGAAACTTAACAGTAAGGAAAGGGGGACTTATTTAATTATTGTAATATTAATGTCTGGTGGATGCCTTCTTATCATAAACCTGATCATTTCAGAGAGGTTGGATTCCACTGAATTAGACATCCTAGTTCCACCGGAATCTGTTGTTCCTACGAGAGAAACCAACGATGTCATTCTTCCCTGTGTCGCTAACTCGCACGATTCTCCAAATTACGAGTAAGTTCGTCTTCAAATCATGTTTTACGTTCACGCATGTGATATCTGTGTTTCTCTGAAGGAATTCTTCTTTTTTTTACTTTTTAGTTTTTAATCAGCTCATCATACAATCAAGCAATGTACATTTCTTCGACAGATTGGAACGAATTATTACGGTCCATTGTTTTCTCTGTTGAGTGCTACCCTGCTTCATCCCAGAACAATCGCATAAGGACGCCCAGTGCTACAGAGGGTTGTGCTAAAAATTAAGTGTATTTTC
Source organism: Apolygus lucorum (assembly GCA_009739505.2). Classification (NCBI taxonomy): domain Eukaryota; kingdom Metazoa; phylum Arthropoda; class Insecta; order Hemiptera; family Miridae; genus Apolygus; species Apolygus lucorum. Next base: position 15,851,024 of record CM019167.2, read on the forward strand.
GATTCATTCCAACACTCTAGGAGCAGCAGTCAACTATTTGAAGGCTCAAACTAAAGTATCCCAGAAGGATCAACTTGTACTCAAGGTTGGACTGTACGAGTACTTTGTTCTCCTTTATGGAATTTATGAGAATTACTCACCGGTCCTCCATTTAACGTCCTTCTAAATTTAGTTAAAGGTACCTACATAAATATGTAAATCAGATTGACCTCCTCCTTCCCCAATAGTCACTATCAACCTCATCTAATTAAAGCCGATTATTCCTTCCACATCACAAATTGATATTGCTTTGCCTTTGGAGGTTTATTAGAAGCCAAACCGGTGAGGCGAATGGGAAGCCATGAGCGAAATCATCAGAACAAATTCTGATCTTCCCTTTGGAAGACAGCTAATGACGACCGCGACGCCAGGAATGGAAGTCGGACGAAAATCCAACCTGAAATGAAAAACGCTGCAAATTATTACACAATAGTTTATTATTTTTCTATATAGATCACTCGTTTACAAAGCAACCAAATATCCAACATGAAGAAAAACATCGATCGCATTTCGGTCAGCTAAAATTTGAACGGAGATTAGGCCTCTTTTGCGATTCACATTCGTGTTTTGATTTATCGTACGTAAAACCCTTAAATTCTCGTAGGGAGCGAACGGTTTGTCCTACAGAGCTCCGCGTGGTCTCAAAAAATTCTAAAAATTCTATAGAATCTTAAATTGAAGGAAAAACAATACCTTTATATCAAAATTTTTTGAGTTAGCGCGTTTTCAAAATTTCAAAATTCATTTTTGAACCATTAAAAGTGACCTACATCAACCAAAATCTTCGGGGCACAACTAGACCCCAAATGGAGCCTACATACCAAATTTCATCAAAATCGGTCAATGCTAAGTGGGGAAAGTGCCGCGTACGGCGCACAGTGGGGCCAAATAGCCAAAAAGCGGAAAAAAGTCATTATCTTTTGAACGAATTACTGTATCGTCTTGGGAATGGTTTCATTCGATTCCGAATACGAAAATACATTAGAAAAATATGTTTTATGACGTTTAAATTTATTATTTTAGTACTAAATCTTGAATTTTGAAAAAAATAATGTTAATCAAAAGTGGAAAAGCTTGTGAAAAAACAGAAAAGCGGTTTTACAGGCGATGGGTGTGTGTTATTTTGTTTTTTCTTCGTTTTAGGGGTTATAGGATACGATAAAGATGATTAAATTGAGGTTTCTTTATATATGTATGTAAATATATATGTAAATATATATGTGTAAATATATATTTATATATTTAATTTTGACAAAATTTTGAGTGATAGAAACCTTTGAAAATTGGATAGTAAGCGATCGAATATTGGAACGAATCCAAATTGAACGTTTGCTAAATCCGAATAAGAGATTTTAAACGATGACATGTTCTCGGTAAGCTACGACTGTCCACACTACTGCGAATGACAATCCGAAGAACCTGGTTTGTTCAAACAGAACCTTGTTGACTCTTAGCAGAAATATTTTACGAAAACGATGCTATTTACATCATTCTGTTTTCAAATAAAAAATAAAACAAAAAATGTCTGCCAAATGGGTGTGGCACATAGCTTCCCAGTATCCATAACCCGATTGTATAGATGATCCGACCATTGTAGCCTTAACTTGACTCCGTTACTCTGTGATTGTAGCTAACAGCCCACATAGGGGACATTCTACATGTCAACATTCACAATCCCTGGAAATTTTATCGATTTCGAGAGGAAAATGTAGAAGTTACAACCTTTAGAAGGGTTTTACTCTGAAGCTGCGGTAACGGCAGAGACGGCGTTCTTGGTGTACCTTTAATCACATTTTAACCCACGACATCTAAATTCGGTGAAGTACGGCTATGAAATTTTTACAGCTTCTTGATAATGGTCGGATTTTCAAGAAAAAAAATGAGCCAAACCGAAGGAAGGCGAAGCTCGGTTTTTCCACTCCTCTAAAGTTGTATTTCGCTATAAAAACCCAAATCTGGAGCTAATGTTCAAGCTAAAATGTTATGAAAAAATAATTAGTATTTTTTAGAGATACTACATATATATATCCAACATTATATATTTTATTTTAATTTTTTGAAACACATAGAACGTGTTAGGAAATTTTCAAATTCCACTCTCAAAGTGCTTAAAATCTCGAAATATCAGGTTTGAGCCCCCATTTAGCAGTGAAAACAATTTTTAAACATTGAAGGTCCTTCACACCCTGATTCTACAGGTAATAGACTTTGATAAAACCACATTACATTTCTTTTTTAGTCACTTTGCAAAAATGGAGTTTTTTCCACTCCGGCCCCACTGTGCGGCGTACGGCGGACGGACGGCCAAATTTTTATTCGATTTTTGGATTCTACGTACCTTGAAACGTAAACCATCAAATTTTGAGGGGGTGTTAAAAAAATTTTTTTTTTCTTGGTCGATTCCAAAGGTTTATTGTTGAATATAATCATCCAAAATGGTAGCTACTACCGTGTTTAACAGCGTGTTCCCTGCAGACGGTTTGATGTTAGTGTTGTCCAGTACAATGAATTTTGTCCTATGTCATTCAATTTCATTCATGAACTCATTTATGTGACCCGCACCCTCATCAATCGAGACTGCCCACCGTGCAAGATCGATAACGCTGCATACGTTGAATGCTGGGTTCCATGTGAAAAAGTGCTGGTAGGGTTTCTACATAAATAATGAACGTGAGAACATGAATCCTCGAGCGCAACCGACACGTATTTCCTCTCTAGGATCAGAATATACCTTCGCTACTGTAGATCCTCTACCCTCGATCCAACATCAAGATTCAAATTCGGAAGATTTCCTTCAATGTCTATTGACTTTAGATTGCTCATTAGTATGTCCTTCAAATACAGGTCGGAAGCGGAGGAAAACTTAACTGCCACCATGAGGTCCCACATCAAAGGAGGGTCCAAACCAGATGACGTTTCAAGCAAATTTTAAAGCTGTAAATAGGAGTTTAGGGTTTTGAAAGTGCTGATTTCAATTCTGAGGTTAAAATTACCAATGGGAATTTGCATCAATTTTATACTCTGGAATTTCAAGTCAAATCCTATAAAAGGGTCATGGAATAACGTTTAACACCAGGAATGCCCAAGGGAAAAAACACTGCAAATTATTAAACAAATATTTATTATTTCTATGTAAATCACTCGTCTGCAAAGAACACGATTTTGCCATATTTTCGCTTCACAATCAGGTTTATTTGGAAGAAATAAACGCTTCACATTTAGATTGTGGGTGCCATCAATAGGAAATTTGATTACTGGATGCTAAGGACGCATTACTGAAGTTAACTCGAAGAAACGAACAACGGTCGTATTTTGTCAGCTAAAATTTGAACGGAGATTAGGCCTCTTTTGCGATTCACACTCGTGTTTCTGATTTATAGTAAGCGCAACCCTTAAGCTCTCGTAGGTAGCGGACGGTTGGTCCTGCAGATCTCGGCGTGGTGTCATTCGATTCTAAAAATTCAATACTATTTTAAATGAAAATGGTGAAAAAACAATACCGTTGTATCAAAAGTTTTTGAGCTTGGGCGTTTTCAAAATTTCAACCGTGATTTTTCATCCCTTTATTGCTTGTTTATGGTACCTATGAGTTAGTAATTTAAAGTAAGTAAATTAAACACCATTTTAGGTTGGATTTTCGTCCGACTGCCATTCCTGCCGTCGCGGACGTCATCAGCTGTCTTCCAAAGGGAAGATCAGAATTTGTTCTGATGATTTCGCTCATGGCTTTCCATTGCCTCACCGCCCTGGGTTGGGAGAGGGGGGCGATGAGCCGCGAACCGTCGAAAAAGCGCTCGGCACCCGAGATTTGAACTCACAATCTCCCGCAAGGATCGGTTCGTGTCTCGGCCCCAGAAACGCGTCGGCGAACGAGCTCGGCTATCCATCACTGCAGAGACTTCGAAACTGGTTTTTGTGGCGCCAATTCTCGGAGTAGCGTAGTTACATACTTCCAGGTCAGGTACCCAATAGCGATCTGCCGACGAAAATCATATTGGAACTTTTGATGGCTGACCCAGGAGTTTTTAACAACTCTATCGATCAGGGTGAACATCGGTCACCAACATTTTTACTTAACTTAACTAAACTTACTCAACTTAACTTAATTCTGTAGCAATTGATGTTTGCATCCATGTGGTTCGTACCTCCTGTATTCCCTTGTTATACATAGGAACAGCTTAAGGGCAGTTGCAGGACACATCCTTTTTCTTTCGAACATTTCAATGCAGGAATCGCAAGGAAGAGGTGGATCGATTTTTTCGGCTTTACGTCACCAACGAGCATAAAATAATAGGTGCAAAGTTATGTCAACACCTTAGTAGGTGATTTTCAGAGGTAGATATCCCATTGATACCGGTTTATTGCATAATTATCGTATCTATATTCTCATCATTGTGTTTCAGGTGGACTAAAGACAAAGTGCCGGTCAAACTGAATGAAAGGCGGGTACTTACTGGAGGCTCATTGTTGTTGAAGTCAGTCACCATCGAAGACACTGGCGTTTACGAATGTCGGATTAACAACAGTAAGAATTCGAAAACAATTCAAATAACTCTCATCATCCCACAAAGTCTGATGGTTCATATCAATCCTCAGCATCTACTGGTTGACAGCGGTTCTTCAGCTGCTCTTCACTGCATAACTACTGCCTCGCAGGTAACCTTCTTCTTTCTCTTCAAGTTGGAAATATTCCAGTAAATTGTTTTTATGTGGAGTTCAGCCGGCCAGTTCGAGTACATGAAGACTAACATGAATACACTATATGTTCAAATTTTCAATCATATGGTTTTGCCACGCTGCTGGCGACGGCGTCAATGTTCCTGTTGGGTCGAGAGGTTGAAATCCGACCACCTGAATGTTCCCGTCCACTTTGCCTTCTCAAGATCACGTTGATCCCGTGGTAGTCAAAAGGAACTCGATGCAATTTTTTTTTTAAATTTCACGTTCCGTAAAGGTTAGTCGGTGGTGTTAAGGGGGTCTCAGTAAGTGAATAAATGGGGATTCCTCCACTTCTCTGGCAATCATTGTTCGATTTTGATGATTCCAGCTGCAATCTTTGGGAAAGTACAACCGAGCGCCGGTTCGTAACAGATTAGACCAACCTAGAACGAGCAAGGAACGGCGACCGACTGAGATGGTCATGTTCAGCGAGGGTTACTGATTTTACTAAATCGTTTTTTTCTCTTTTGAGCGCTTGGAACATTAATACCTTGGAAAATAACCTTGGGAACAACGAGGCATTTTCCCTACGGGAACATTTCGGTCTTTTTCCGGACTACCACTGCGCTCCGTTGCCGCCCCCTTCTAGCTAGTCGTGAATAATATAGATAGAGCTCGTCGAGGTCTATACATATATTATACATATAGATTATTTCTATATTGATGGTTTCTAATATAATATCTATACATCAGATTATATTTTGGAGTACGTTTGACTTGTCGAATTTATAAATTTTGGGGTATGAATGACCAAGATTGTGGTTTTGCTGTTTTAATCCTTTACTGCACAACGTTTCTGTTCTGCAGCAGGAACCTATTCATGTGTAGTTAATATTTTTTTCTATTGTGGAGAAAAAAGGTTGACACTTCGACGTCACACATTTGAGAGACAACTTAATACTAGTGGTAAATAACAGTAGTATAATAATAATAGTAACTGCAATTGAATTACGTCCCATGGCTAAGTGACAGGAATCACCTCTGCTCACTATGCAACAGGAGAGAGATTGAGGATACGTGCACTTCTTGGTCAAATGCCCAATATTGGTGTGCTTCAGAAGAACTCATCTCGGAGCACCCACTCTCACAAGACATGATCTCGTCGAAGTATTAAACGGAAGGGAATGGGTGGCACTCTGCAGAGTCAAGATGGCCTGGACGTATAGAAGGGAGCTTATTGCTGTATTCAATTATATCTAGGAAAAACAAAAACGAGAAAAAGCTACCCATGTTTAACTATAAAACGTCAACTTATAATAAATTTATAATAATGGAATTTAATTTTTTTTATTTTTATTTTTATATTTTAAACATTTATCAATTTTATTATGTCGTCGAATTTTCTTATGGAATTTAATGTATAGAAATATAATAACCAATAATACCAACCTATGTACGATGTCTATGATGTTTATAATGTTTATGGGAATAGTGTTATAGAATAATTTAATAAAGTTATTATGTATATTAGTATTATTTATTACTGTTATTATAAGTATGTATTGTTGTTTATAATATTTCTAATATAGGTGAACTCCGGCTGATGATAAAATTGTCAAAGCCTCTACCATGTTACAATTGATTATTGCATTACCATTATAAGTACCAATAAAAACAAGCTATCGTTCATTCATTCATTCATTCATAATAGTAGTATTAGGTATAGAAAAAGTATATAAAAAACTATAAACTACGCACATGAATAGGGTCCTAACGCAGGACGGAAACGTTGTGGAATAAAGGATAAAAAAAACAACAGAACGACTAGCTTGGTCATTCATACCTCCACATCTATCAGATTATAGGTATCTATGTAAATGTTTTCATCAGTCACAGTCTTATTCTCTGGGTGCGTTGTTTATAATTTATTCTCTTTATATCTATTCTTTTATAATTTATTCTATTTATTATTGATGCATAAGTATACCATTACAATACAAAAGTGAAGTTCGAACATTGCGTTGAAAATGAATAAATTGTTACAGATATCATGGTTCAAAGACGGGCTGAGTAAAAGTGAAACTAACCACGTTCTACAAATACCTTACGTGACGAAAGCGGACCAAGGAATTTACCAGTGCAGGGCACAACAGAACAACGATCAGAATTACGCTTTCGCAGAACTACGGCTTGGAGGTGGACAGAACTCAAATATAACAGTTTTAAATAATTATATAATATTAAATTATAGTTACTTGCAATGTGCAATTTTGAGAGAAAGATATGCGCCAAGTGTGGAAGCATTTAGCTTCAACAAGGAGATCAACCCGATCATGTTTTAGATACAAATCCATACAGATAAACCGAGAGTTGATAATCAGAACTACTAAACGTTAAACTATTAAAGTTAAAGCAAAGTCGATAGGTTCTTATTTTTCTTGAATGCCTCTAAATTTTAATTTATTCCCCCCAATTTTAAAAATATTTCATTGGAATCGGAAGAATGTTAGGGAAATTATGCGTAGCTATGCTCATCAGCAGAGGCTGATATCAATACAGGGAAAGATGAATTATTCGAAAACCATTAACGCATTAACGCTGACAATATTATCGATATCGACCCGTAACTTCGTGAAGTTTGCTCGCTACAAGGGTATGAGGACAAACACGGAACTGAAATTGTTCAGGAAGGTCTGAAGCGTAACCTGTGAATGGGATTTAGATTTTGAAGGACTTTTTTCTCGCCTCCCAAAATTAAAAACAATGCTTTCGCTCCTAGCACAAAATACACTCGGAATCAAAAATCATTATTTTAATAACTAAGCGACGAATTAAGGAGCTGATAGGCACGAACCCGCACGACCTACAGGTCTTGAAGGAGAGGTAGGCCTTGTGCGCCGTCAACCGGCACTCATCGACTCAAAAGTGTTTCACTCGACTCAAAAGGTCCCGTATTTCACCTGTCGGTCAACACGAAATTCCCACTAATAGGTACCGCATGGCCTAATGAGCAAAATGTTGAAGGAGAAACCAGTATCATTATTTTTTAGCTGATTTCACCAATTTCAACAATTCAAAATTCGAAATTGGCTTGAACTCAACTTCTAAGTTTAGTTCATTCTTTTGATATGATTGACATTTTAAAACTCTTCTCTCTTCCTCCTTTTGTTTCCTAGTGTTTTCTTATCTGCTTATCCAATGAAGTCAAAAGGAGGGTAACATGCTCATCCATTTTAGACAAGTGACCAGTCATGTACAGTCACAACTAATTTCCTAACTAAAAGTTCCTCTTAGCGTTGTTTTAACTCCTTGTTTTCGTAAGTATTTTAATTTTTAATATTTTTCCGTTTTTACAACCTCATATCACTAAAACGACAATAACTAACTTCATGTACCTGTAAATGTATAAATAAGAGCACTTTCGGAAAGAGCGCCAAATTTTCCAAACAAAATATGGTTATTTTCTTCAAAAAAAAAAAAAAAATTTCGACCCGTTTTTAAACATTTATTACGTGCTTAGTGTTTTTGATAAATACTACGAGAAAAACTCCCCCCCCCCCCCTAGGAGTTGGGTTGGAATGGGGTTTTGGAAAAAATGTTTTGGCCCGAAAGTTGTTGCAAATTAGCCGTAGCGTCTGTTTTGAAGTTTTGATCATTAATATCAACGATGTATGGGTCGCCTTTGGAGTCTAGTTGTACGTAGAGCATTTGCATATAAGTTATATCGCGATTGGATATTGGGGAATGAAGTTTCCTGAACGATCTTGCTCTAAAACTTTATATCTAACAATCTAGCTCTAACAATATTTTTTTATATACAACCAACGTTATCAACAGGTCGAAATTCCCACTTTTCACTTTAGCCAATAGATTTTGAAAACGGTATCACCCGAAATGTTAAAAATAGACTCTTCTTTTTAATCTGTGTAAATATTTTTCTTATACATGCTCTAGTAGAGCCAATTAACTTCACATTCATATCGATACCTTGAAGCACAAAGGCGCTATGTCCAAAAACGGAATTTTGAGAAAGACCCAAAAGAGGTTTTCAACAGTGCACAATTCCTAAAATAATGGCTTATCACGCTATATCTTTCATTTCTTCAAGAAACGTTCAAGCTATATTGTTCATGAAGGTCAATGATAGTTTTGTCGAATTTGAGTTTTTCTGAAATTAAAAATTAAGTAAAAAAGTGGAAAATGGATGGACATAGCTATATGATATATGATGAGCTATATGTATGTGATATATATGTATATATACATATGATTTCTGGATAAACTTCAGGGATCGTTTCAGAATGTTCCAAAACGGATTTTATTGATAATTTTTTTAAATAGAAAAAGTCCATTCTAAAAATGTTGGGGCCATTGCAATACCTTCATTTCTTTTGAAAATTTGCTAAAAACGGAGTTGAGAAGAACGTTGCCTGTTTCCACGAAAATAATGAGTTACAAGTTAAATCGATTTCGATGGTTAGGTAACAACAGACAACAAACAGATAACAACAGATAACAAACAGATAACAACAGATAACAAACAGTTATTGTTTGTTATTGATGATGACCTAATCGTCGAAATCGATTTGACTTGTAACTCATTATTTTCGTGGAAATAAGACAACTTTTTTCTCAACTCCGTTTTTATAGTAGGCCCAAAACGTTGCGCTGTGGGCCCAAACCAGTTGTGATTTCATACGTGCGGGCCCGAACCCGGACTGCCCTTTCAGATCTACCAAGCAATCTAACCGAATTGAGAAAGCAATTAAACTAGTTGAAAGGTTCTTCTCAAGATGTTATTCAGTTCAGAACAACCTTAATCCTCCTTCTTCTTGCTTGTTTTTATAACCTTGCCAAGGAGTCTGTCTTAAAGTCTTATCTTTGCAGCATCCAAGCCGCAGCTAGTCTATGAGTTCCTGGAACAAACACTCCAACCAGGTCCTCCAGTTTCCCTCAAGTGCATTGCCACTGGGAGCCCCACGCCTCAGATTACTTGGTCTCTTGATGGCTACCCGCTGCCGATAAACGAGAGGTATTCCTTATTTTTCCTTGAGTTCTTAAATTGATAATTCAAGCTACTCAGTGGCCCGTCAAAATTCTCAGTAAAACTAGCCACAGTTTCAAACTGAAAGTTTTGAAAGAATTCTGAGGTCTGAAATGCAACTTTCTTTCTCACGACAGTTTCCCAAAATGTTAAATTTTTAAACTCATTGATCCATCGAATCAACGATTTTCTTATACGAATCTCTAACATAAATGAAAATTACAAAGTGAGTTTCCTTCACTGTTTACAGTCACATTAATTTATAACGCTGTAATGAACAGGTTCATCATAGGACAGTACGTATCGCTGAATGGAGAGGTAATAAGTCATGTCAACCTCACCAAAGTAGCTGTAGAAGATGGTGGAGTCTACTCGTGCAAAGCTACCAATAAAGCTGGATCAGTAGAACATCAAGCTCCCCTCCAAGTGTACGGTGAGTTGCAGTGTTTAATTATGAGGTAGGATGAAAAAAGTGGATAAAATACCGGAAGAAATTTTCCTATGAAATGAAAAATCTCGGATAGTTGAAGTAGATTGTGTTTTTAATAGTAAGGTATTTCCAGGACCACCAGTGATCCGTAACATGCCCAAGCTGACTGCTGTAGCTGGCAGAAGTATCGTCATTACATGCCCTGTTGGAGGTTATCCTATCCATACCATCAACTGGGAGAAAGGTACTGGTACACTCTTCTATACTCGATTGTTACACAATAGTATTGAAATGGCCCATGAATTTCTATGAAAAGCTACAGATAAACCACACATTCGGGTTTAAAACAAGAACTCAACAATAGTATTAAAAAAATACATAGAAGATAACATCCTCTGAAATCATATCGTACTTCAAGAATACAAGGGACTCAACATCAAAGCATCAGCCAATTGGGTGTGGCACATAGCTTCCTCGTGTCCATAAACCGATCGTATTGATGACCCAATTTTTTTTTTTTTTAAATTTAATAAACTCGTTTCAAAGACGGAGTGGGCACGTTATAAATACAAAATTAAATTAAAAAAATCAAACACATTTTTAATGGGGAGGACGCCCAGGACTAGGGATGAGGGAAGATGAGGAAGGTGGGGTGGGAGAGAGGGATGAAGGGAAGTGCCTCTATAAAAATACCACCAATTGAGGTATGAACCTAGCAGGACATGGGTGGTGATACCACGGAGTGCACCTACCGAGATGCTCAACTCGCGCAACTCCGTGGTACTTTTCCCGCACCACACCCCGCGTCTGTTGCAGCCCTTACCCTGATGTTGGATGCGCCGAGGAGTATCCAAAAGCGCTCAAAGTTAGTCAAGTAACTTCGATACGAAAATGTGATTATTCCAAATCCAACATGTAGTAAACGCAAAATTTGAGTACCAGGTGCCAAATTCACCGTAATCGATGAGAAAATAATCAAATTAATTGGGAAGAAACTAATAGAATCAAGTAGCGCTAAAAAACGAGAAAATACGATTTATTTTCAGCAACAAGACAATGCAGAAAAGTGCCATCATTCAGCATGGAAAAAATTCCAACATCATGCGGCTAACTGAGGATTTTTTTCCACAAAAAAGTCTTCGAAGTAAAATGTTCATAAAATTAGATGTAGAATCAGAATCTGCAATAAAACTTTCCATTTGAAGGAAGAAAAACAAACAAAACAAAGTTGACGTGCATTGCTTGCGCAATAGCGCAGTGAGCAACATTGGCTTGTTCAAATTCCCTATAAAAAAATAATTAAGTATCTTTGAAATTGTTGACAAAAACAATTATCTTGGAAAATAACGATTCATTGTGAGACACCCTGTGTAAGGCCTTCTCGGGATATAGCTAGCACCCATTCTAGGCCAAAACTCTGCCTGATTCATTTCAAAACTCTTTCCTCTAGAACGATCAATTTAACGGTTTCGGGCTGGGACGATCATCCTGCCTACCAAACCTCCATCATTTAACGGTTTCGGGCTGGGACGATCATCCTGCCTACCAAACCTCCATCATTTAACGGTTTCGGGCTGGGACGATCATCCTGCCTACCAAACCTCCATCATTTAACGGTTTCGGGCTGGGACGATCATCCTGCCTATCAAACCTCCATCATTTAACGGTTTCGGGCTGGGACGATCATCCTGCCTACCAAACCTCCATCATTTAACGGTTTCGGGCTGGGACGATCATCCTGCCTATCAAACCTCCATCATTTAACGGTTTCGGGCTGGGACGATCATCCTGCCTATCAAACCTCCATCATTTAACGGTTTCGGGCCGGGAAGATCATCCTGCCTACCAAACCTCCATCATTTAACGGTTTCGGGCTAGGACGATCATCCTGCCTATCAAACCTCCATCATTTAACGGTTTCGGGCTGGGACGATCATTCTGCCTATCAAACCTCCATCATTTAACGGTTTCGGGCCGGGAAGATCATCCTGCCTACCAAACCTCCATCATTTAACGGTTTCGGGCCGGGAAGATCATCCTGCCTACCAAACCTCTATCATTTAACGGTTTCGGGCTGGGACGATCATCCTGCCTATCAAACCTCCATCATTTAACGGTTTCGGGCTGGGACGATCATTCTGCCTATCAAACCTCCATCATTTAACGGCTTCGGGCCGGTCGGATTATTCCCCACCCTCACCTACGTTGTTCAACTGCCAATTCCTCCTCTTTCTTCACCTGAGTAATTTCTGAAATCCAAATACAGTATCCAAAACCGTCAAATTCGCTTAATTCAAATTTCTAGTCCAATTTTGTCAAATTTATAACTTAACTAACCTTTCGAACACAAGTCAGAAATTCTAATCTCAACAAAACCCCCTTTCAAAATTTTTTCTCCTTTGTCTACACCGTATTGTGTATACTCCCTTCTCTTTTCTCTTTCAGCGTCCAATGGGAATCGATTTGAATTTCCACCTATTGAGTTTCAATGAGTTCATACTAATATAAAAATATAAATGAGTTCACTTTCAAAATAAAAATTTCAGACCATATAAATCTACATTTTAACAGTTTTAATGGTAAAATACTACACTATCCTCAATTAATGTTGTATTGTTTTCTCCTATGTTTCAGAAGGGAAGCCTCTTACCACAAGCCACAGGATAAAAATTTCCACAAATGGAACTTTGACGATTACTAATATTCAGGTGAAAGTTGACCAAGGTTTATATCAGTGCGTTGCTGCAAATAGACAAGGTCACACCGCTAGATCAAGTGTTGAAGTCACAGTACTAGGTACCTATTCACATAATCACAACTCATATCATACGTGTTATAGAACTAGTGTGTATTCTTTTTCATACTCCTTTTCATTATTGTAGCCTTAAATACTTTTTTTGATGATAAGATCATCATTACGTCTGGTTTGGAGGTTCAATATTTTAAACCAGAAAAATTTGTGCTTTCTTATGTAGGATGCAACCAAAACTATGCAACTAAATCTGAAACCTGTCAGTCAGGTTTTCACGCGGAGGATTTATACGACATTTATGATACTTGGAAGTTTAGCTCATATCAGAAGTGCAACATAATTAGCAATCAAAGGTGATGGAGGCATCCGATATAATCACTATATCAAATATTTTCCTGCATTATCGAAAAATCACCTTTGAAAACTTACCTAATGCTTCCTTACCTTAACGTGAGTACCTAACGGTACCGATATGTTTATACACATAAACATTATAACAGTGTTGCACCGGAAATAGTTTTTACAAGTTGGTCCTCACCTTGGAAAGTATTCGTTTGGAAGCAATTGGTTTCCAGAAGGTTTCACTCAAAACCTGGAAATGCTCGAGTAGAGTCCAATTGAGGAGTTTGATTCCAAAAGCTACTTTATCCATTTTGGTTAAACGTGAGAAAAACGCGAAAACCATAGCGACCTGAAAAACGTGCTATGAACCAATATGTTACTTTTATATATTTTCAAATAATAATAAATATTTTTGGAAAAAGGTTAAATTAGTTCAAAGTTTAAAATAATTTTTGAACGAGATTTGAAATATAAGATCCATGGATATAGTACTTTTTGAAACAAAACGTGATGTTTAGTAGTTCAGTCCAGCCTGAGACGATACGCGGCTTCGATCAGATGGACAGATTTATGTATCAGTATAGATTGATAAAGGGCAACTTTTACGGGTAATTTTTATTTTGATCTGTTACAATTATAATTTTGAAAGCTTTCCGAACAGATGCTATTAAGGGTGTCTCGGCTTCACTAGATCTCATTCTCGAAATGTGGAACTTATAGCTGTTACAAGGAATTCACGTTTGCGCATGCGCAGTGGCTACTATCAATCCGGGGGTAATGATTCTCATAGGGAACCATCTACAACCTGAGCCGCGTAATCCCTGAAAGTTCATGGAAATCGGATAGAAAATGTTGAAGTTATCGCTGTTACAAGTAATTCACGTTTGCGCATGCGCAGCGGCTACTATCAGTCCGGGAGTGATTGTTTCATAGGAGACCATTGCCAATCCGCAAAATCCCTGAAAATTCCATCGAACTCGGACAGTAACTTCGTATAGTTATGCCGGTTACAAGGAATTCATGACAGACACACAGACAGACAGACACAGAACCAAAATTGTTCAGAAAGGTCTAAAACGTAAAACGCGAGTGGAAATTTAGTACTAGTAAATGGTGGAAAGTGGAAATTTAGTACGTAGTACTACTACGTAAAGTCGAAAAATTATGGAAAAAAAAATACAAAAAAAAAGTATTACGCTTGTGGTTCTCTAAAATCTAATTTCGGTGCAATTGTGAGATTGCACAATATTGAGCGTACGAGGAGCCGAGTTGCGCACTATCAAATAAATGGGGTCAAAAATGTATAGAATTTTACGTAAAAACTGAATCTGCATTTGAAAAAATTGGGCTTCCTTCTTGAAAAAAAAAATAAGTTGGTGTGGCAAAAATATCATTGGATTCCTCTCAAAAAACCTCTGCCAAGTGGTTGTTGCACATAGCTTTCTCGTATCCATAACCCGATAGTATAGATGAACCGATGCGTAGTAGTTGATCTGAAAACATCGATCCCTCAACACCTTGCTCTCCACACGTCAACCGGTATAATCCCCGAAAATGTCATCGAAATCGGATAAGAATTGTTGAAGTTATGGCTGTGGCAAGGATTTCACGTTTGCGCATGCGCAGTGGCTACGGAAGTCCGGGGGTAATGATTTTCGTAGGGGACCGTCTACTCCAATCCGTAGACTAGGAAGCAAAAATATGAAAATCGCCGTCGGTCGTGAGGGGGGGGGGAGGGGGGCCATTGAAGCTGAGACACCCTGTATGAGGCAACTGATGATCGAAAACAATCGCCTATTCTAGAGAAGAATTTTAAAATGCTCGAAGACCGTTCAAGTTGCTCACCATATTTTATTTTCAGATGTGCATGAAGTACTCCATTGCTAGCTTATTGGTGGTGTGATTGCAATGAGTGCTGGTTATTTTGTTCCTTGGACTGAATTGAAACTGTTTTCTAGAACCACCCGTCCTCTCTGGGGTTGAGCCAGTTCGTGTTGGTTTACTTGGGGAGAGACTCGGTATCCAGTGTTTAGTTATTAGAGGGCAAGCTCCAGTGACTCTGCAATGGCAGCGGTCTGAAACGCCAATCCTCAAATCCAATCTCCCCTCAGTCAGTATTATTTCGCCTGCTGAATATTCCAGCACGCTCCTATTTGAAAATCTCAATTTGCGCCACTCTGGTAACTACACATGCATCGCCTCAAATTCAGCTGCAACTGTCACAGCAACAGTTCAACTCTTGGTTAACGGTAAAGTTTCGAAGTAGACCACGTCTTGTCACTTTTTCTGCACTGCATTGCACTGCACATCACATCGCCTCGCACTGAATGTACTTGTATTCACGGAAGAGTAATGTGTGAATATTATTTTCACTATTTCTCGTCAAATTCATTCATCAACGGCACACATTACTCTTCTCATAGATTATGATCACTACCTACATCACTTGTGATTGTTTGTGTATGAGTTTGAAGGCTCAGTTCGAAAGACCATTTCAGAGCCCCCCGAGATAACACCCTTCAGTATACCTATCCTTGAAAAGGGAAGCAGGTTGCAAGTAACATGCACTGTCCATAAAGGCGATCCACCATTGGATTTGGTTTGGAGTAAAGATGGTATAAATATATCCAAAGATGTCTCTCTCTACAATATTTACACAAGCATTCTAAGCATAGCTCAAGTATCCAGGAGTGATTCTGGGAACTATACTTGCTCTGCGAACAACATGGCTGCTTCGGTACATCATACTGCTCATCTCAAAGTCACTGGTAAAATAACATTTAGATTCAAGTTTGATTTCATGCTGGTTGAAATTCCTCATGGTTCATAATTTCATCATCCTGGCATTTCAACCAGGCATCGATTTCAACATAGTTCTTAGGGTTTCTCCAATTTTGTGCGGAAACCCAACCTCATTGTTACACCAAAACACCTTTTAGATTTCCAAATTTGATACTTTGAAGTCACGAAGCTATTCACACTAATTTTTGAGCAGTCAGGCACTCTATATAGGTAACTACATTTATGTGCCTCTTGCTCTTTGAGTGTAACGCTTTGTAACTTAAAGATATAAAAGTAAATGTTTAAGAGGTGTTTTGTGTAAACATCGGTCATTGAATATTGTTAGCCCTAATTGGACCATGGTGTCACTAGAGACACCAAAATTAGACGATTTTTCATGAAGTCTGAGTAAGAATATGGACCAATAATACCACTGGTGACTAAGCACACCCCAACGGGAACTTTTTTATTCTTGAAAACTCAATTTCAATTTCTTATAACTTCCAGTGAAACATTAAAGTTTAGTTTTTTTCTTTGATTTACTATTTTCTGAATAAAAATTAGTTATAGTTGAATTTCTTAGAAAGTGGGAAAACATTGCTGTGAAATGTGAAACAAAGACTATTCATTTCTGATACATTTTTCTGTGGTTGAAAGGCGCATTTTTTAATTATAATTTTTTAATTAATTTACAAAAACATTGGATAGTAATAATTTATTTGTTCACGGTACCACTGGTGACACCAAATAAATACGGCAAATGGCGATTTAGTTCCATGGTTTCACTGGTGCATCTAAAAAATCTTAGGAATTCCACAGTTGTCCCAAAGTGTCACTAGAGTAACTAAATTTAAATTGCAATTTTAAATTTAATGGACGGAGCTGCATTTTTTGTGAGCTATTGAAGTTCAAAAATAATGTTTTGAACGAAATTTCCCCCAAAATCGATGAAAAATGTCGTTGGTCCAATTAGGGTTAATAAATGCTGATATAACACGGTGGGTAAATTTCTCAACAGTATAATCATGTACAGATCAGCTGACCATATTTAGACCATATTTTCTTTGTTTTCGATCAAAAAGTTCTACTATCAAAGTAAACTATACAAAATATGATAAATTGGAGGAATATGTCACTGGGTAGGGTTTCTTTGAAGTTGCATTTCGAATAAGCGAGAAAAACAGGGATTCCTGCAGGTACAATTTTTAATTCAATAGGTACTTATTGATGGGATCAAGTATATACTCGTAGTATGTACCAGAAAGACTCTTTTCAATTGGAATTTTCAATTGAATTTTATTTCGGAACCTTACAAAATTCTAGTTTAATTAATTCCTGATCTGACCCTGTAATTGGGAATGAGGCCCTCAATCAATATCAAGCACTTTACAGGGTGTCCACAAAACAGGTCTCATTCCTTCAAGGGGTCGATTCTAGAACTAATTTGCAACAAAAAATGTCTCTTAGCAATTTTTTTAGAGGCTTCTCTTACCCGAGTAATAATTTAATTTTAAAGTATTTTTTCGTGATTTTGACCTTATGTCATTACATTGGTAATAACTCCTTTAAAGTTGAAGTTTTGAGTAAGTTGAATTTTACGGGAAATGAAGCAACTTAAAAAGTGACTTTAGTGACTTTTCGAAAGCTTTTCGTTTTTCAACGCCTGTTATGTCCAAATTTTTTGAGGTAATGAACTATTGCCTGTAAGCCTAAAAACTGCGCCAGAATCTCAGCTTTCCATCGGTGTGATCAAAAAATATTTTACACTCGAATTTAAGAGAGAAATTTCTGTTTAAACGCTGAAAACGTGCATTTTTTCCAACTGAATCGACAGTTTGACTCCCCGTCATTATCTCGAAATATTTGGACATTACAGGCGTTGAAAAACGAAAAGTTTTCGAAAAGTCACTAAATTCACTTTTTAAATTGCATTATTCCCCGTAAAATTCAACTGAAAACAATTTATTTGGTATTAGGGAGATTTGAACTCTGAAAAACGTGAATTTTTTTTCAACGAAATCGACGGTTTGACGGGGAGACACTGTGCTTCGAAGTAGGGATGGGTATCGTTACAAAAGTATCGATATTCTGTATCGATAGTGAATCGCATCCGAGTATCGATATCCCAAGTATCGTTGGACATTAGTATCGATATATTTTAAAATATCGAGTATCAATACTTTAGTGTCACAAATTATTGATATTATCCAACATTCCGATATTCTTATAATTTTTTCAACAATTTTTATTCATTTTTTACTATTAAGAGTCCAAGCAGAGTGATTTTCTCCATGATATAGAAGATATTTGCGCAACCAAAGAGTAATCTCTCTCTTCCCTACCTTCTTCATTTTTTAGCCATTATGTTGAATTTTCTGCGAGAACTATATCGATATTCGAAATTTAGAAATATCGGATCCAAAGTATCGATATCCAAAAATATCGGATAGTGCAGTCTCAATACTAAAATATCGAGTATCGGTACGAAAGTATCGATATTTTGAAATATCAATTCGATACCCATCCCTACTTTGAAGACCTTGGAGTCTCCCCGTCACGAAACCGATTGCGTTGAAAAAATTGTAAGATTTTCCGAGTTAAAACAGAAATTTTGCCCTTAAACTAGATTGTAAAATGTTTTTTTATAATACCGTTGGAAAGCTGAGATTCTGGCTTAGTTTTACGGCTTACCGGCAATAGTTCATTATCTCGATTTGAAAATCACGAGCGTTGAAAAACGAAAATTTTCGAAAATTTACTAAGTTCACTTTTTAAATATTGCTTTATTCCCCATAAAATTCAACTGAAAAAAATGTATTTCGTATTAGGGAGATAGGAAATTTAATGCTTTTTTTTCCAACGGTATCCTAAAATTGTAATTATCACAGTAAATTTAAGGAGTTATTACCAATTTAATGAAATATGGTCAAAATCACGAAAAAATACTTTAAAATTGAAATAACTCGGGGAAAAAGCTCTAAAAAAATTGCTAAGAGATATTTCTTGTTTCAAATTAGTTGTACAATCGACTCCTTGAAGGAATGAAACCTGTTTTGTAGGCACTCTGTGTAGTAGGTACCTTTTATAGGTAATGAAGTAGTAGGAATTTATTCGCAACAACTACCCCTATGTTTCTTCAAGATGTTATCAATACGCTCACAAATGTTGAAATTATGATTGATGAAAAATCATTGTAATTTGGTATGTAATTCTCTATTTCATATGCAGGCATAAAGCGATTGTGTCAATGGAATATGACAGATCATTATTAAACCGAAATGAGGCTTCAAACTGTTGTGGAATGTTTAAGCAAACCGTTTTTATATATTTTTCCTCGCACATTTCTCAGCACCTCTTCTTTATGATTGTTTTAGCCATCTAGATCCCTAGTACCCAGTACTAACAATATATCAGTAGGCAGGCATAAAGTAATCTCTACCAAACATATGGGCAGGTCCTCTTTTTTTTTATTCGATTGCTTAGAGTAACAGATTAGGATAGTAAATTCGTACTGGTGGGAAGGGGGGTGTCCGGTCTCCAATATCAGGAAGCAATATTCAATTGTGACCACAATAAAGGCATGGGTAAGTGTTACGAATAACTGAGGATTTAGACGCGAAAAGCACTGCAAATAATTTGCTTTTCGGCAAAGATCACCCGACTGCGAAGAACACGGCTTTTCGCTTAAAATAATACCTACCAACCGTATTATCGCGCAATCAAGTTTATTTTGACTGAAAGAAACCAACAAAAAAACGTCTGCCAAGTGGGTGTGGCACATAGCTTCCTCGTATCCATAACCCAATTGTATAGATGATTCGATGCATAGTAGTTAATCTCAAAACACCAATCTCTAAGTACCTTTCACTACCCTCATAGGGGACCATCTACACGCTACTCTGGATAATCCTCGAAAATTTCATCAAATTCGGGTGAAAAACGTAAGTGAGTCACTACTCAAAAAATCAAAAAATTTCTTGGTATGGCTGGGAGTCGTACCCGTGACCCCTTGGATGATTGTTTGACACGCTGCGAATGTGCTACGGGCGCCTGACAGTAGACAGTGTAGAATTTGAGATTCTGACGTACGCACGGCTGTTACACGGATTTTACGTTCGCGCATGCGCATCGGCTACTATCAGTCCGGGGGTGATGATTTTCATAGGGGACCATTTACAATCTAATCCGAATAATCCCTGAAAATTTCATTGAAATCGGATGGAAAATGTAGAAGTTATGGTCGTTACAAGGATATTTACGTTTGCGCATGCGCAGTCGCTTCTATCAGTCCGGGGGTGATGATTTTCATAGGGGACCATCTAAATACTAATCTGTAACATCTCTGAAATTTTCATTGAAATCGGATGGAAAATGTAAAAGTTATGGCCGTTACAAGGAATTCACGTTTGCGCATGCGCAGTCGCTTCTATCAGTCCGGGGATGATGATTTTCATAGGGGACCGTCTACACACCAACCCGCACAATCTCTGAAAATTTCATCGAAATCGGACAATAACTTCGTATAGTTATGCGCGTTACAAGGAATTCATGACAGACACACAGACACACGGACACACAGACACACAGACACGGAACCAAAATTGTTCAGAAAGGTCTAAAACGCAAAACGCGAGTGAAAATTTTGATTTTGGAGAACTTTTTTTTTTCATCCTTGAAAAGTGAAAACAAAGCTTCCGCTACCTTGGTAGACTCGGAAGCAAAATCATTATCCAAGAGTTGTGGCCGTCCTCATAATGAAATTTCAATTTTGGTTGCTAAGGAAGCAAAACTAAGTGACATGAAAGTCTGTGAAAAACTCTATAAACGAAAAAAGTCCGCATTTGATTTGCTGAAAATTCTCCGGGGCATTTCACTAAACGGCAATCGGTCACGTTACTCCCGCAGAGCAAAAAGGTGGACACTTCACTCCCATTAACGTCGGGGGTCACTTACCTCCGTTGGTCACGTTACTCCCGCTAAGAAACTTCTCTATGGACATTTTACTCCCGTTCGTGTTCCCAAGGAAAAATGACAAAAACTGCAATGGAGTGACAATAATGTAATATGTAATGAAAAGTAGGAACACTTGGATGGATGGTACGGTCAATATACGATTAGCAAACGTCAAATATGCAAAAATCTAATATATATCATGTTGTTGCGACTAGCAAACGTCAAAAAGGAAGAAACAGAAAAAAACAAAAACACAACAAGAAACAAAAATAAAAATAAGACACAGATAACAATTAGTCGTCCTCCACCCGAGGACGGTAGTTTCCGGACACGCGTTTCATGTACGTGAAAAGGGAGATGGTTCCAGTGTCATATTTTTCTATAGTTTTCCCAATCCACTGGGATTTTCTTCTCGTGGCGGCAAGCTTCGGGCGGTCGGTTTCTGCCATTGCGGAATTCACTTTCGCATAAATTTCCGTTTGCGTTTCCAGCTGTGCATCGAGGAACACGAATATGTTTGGGTTCGAGGAGGAAAAGTTTTTCACAAATTTTGAGTGAAACGACTCACAGCAGTTTGTTGTTCGATCAGCATCGGCGGTTTTGGAGGCCTTGTGGAGTTGCTTGTTGTTTGTTCGGCAGCACGCAAAATACCAGGGGAACGTACCATCCTCGTCGGAACCCATGTATGATGAAAAGTTGGGTGAAGGCTGGGCATGTCTTAAAAGTACCATCCATAAATATCCGGTCGGATTTAAGTAGACACTCCAAGTTAGATTGACAAGAAAAAATTATGATGTCAAATTCATGGTCAATATGCAATAAAAAATCGTCCCCCTTATACTGCCGTCCAAAGGAAGAACGTCCTAAGTCCATTTTTTGCATTTCGAGAAAAACGAGGTTTTGTGAAGTTGCCTGAGCCATTCGTCTCGTTGCAGATAAAAAAATTTTTTTTCACGAAGCACTCACAAATTTGTTCCTTTATTTTGTACTCCATTGACAAGCACAGAAATAATATGATTATGGTAATTATTGGGTCATTTATGCCCAATGGAAGGACATAGGACTCTTTAGCCTAGCAACCTAGGACTTAGGACAGCTTGAATCTGCTTGATGCAAGGCTAAAATGTCCTAAGTCCGTGGTATTTTGAGTGATAATTTTTTTATAATGATAATGGGTTTCTGAAATAAACATTTTTGAGTTTTGGGTTTCTGAGATAAACATTTTGAGTGATAATTTTTAATATAATGATAATGGGTTATTGAAATAAACATAAAAAATCAGTATTAGCTCCAAAACCAAATTTTTATTTTCAAAAAGTTTCATTAATTACACAATTGAAATGCAGTATAATATATTCATTTGATATTAGGAATAAACTCTTGTTTTGACTGTAGACAACTAGAAAATCACAGTTCTTCGTTTTATTTAAAGTCTATCTGTTCAGTCTCAATCGAATGCTACACAGAGATCAGAAAACCACGTTGTGGAAAATTAAATTACGTTGACTAACTTTAATATCACAACTAGATCCATTTTCCAGTATATATATTTTATCAGTTATTAGGAATAAACTCTTTTTTGACTGTAGACAACTAGAAAATCACAGTTCTTCATTTTTTAAAGCATATTTCTCCAGTCTCAGTCGAATGCTACACAGAGATCAGAAAACCACGCTGTGGAAAATTGAAATACGTTGACTAACTTTAATATCACAACTTGATCCATTTTTAGCCAGCACAATTACTGTAATTGCACCACATTTTGTTGAGACTACTAAAAATATGAACACATTCTGGCTACAGAAAAGTTTTTAATGAATATCACCAGAGTAAAAAATGTTCTAATTTGGTTACTAACGTTCAATTAATCACAACAGAGAATAGGAAACTTGTAATATTATTATTAAAGATATAAGGAAATAAATTTGTTGGAACAATTTTCCCACAATTTGAAAAAAATCAGTCATCAATAAATTCTTCATTATTATTATTTACTGGTAAACACTCCCAGAAAATTAGGCGGTTCGGCGGAATTATCGGCCTCAGCCTGGCAATTAAATTGTCCCTCCGCTCACTTGTTATCCCACGGTGCCCAACTTTATGTATAGGCATAGGTACCCCATGTTTAAAGCCAGCAGCAGTGAGGAAATTTAACTCTTTGAAATCGTCTTTTAAATGGTTTTTGTATTGAAGAACCCTTTTTCCTCTCTCAAACAAAACACATACAAAATCTGGAAGGAGTGGCCTTGGGTCCAATTTTTTAAGTTTGGCTTCTGACTTGTAGTCTCTCATCTCAAAAAAATCAGTCAATCCCATCTCATAAACATCTGTGTTAGAAGAGTTTGCAGCTCGAACTGCACTGGAAAAGTCGTTGAAATCATAAATTTTTTTACTCCTCGACATGGAAAGTTCCACCTGATGGTGGAAAGCGTCAGCTGACATGAACGTGTGTCCCGTTTCCAAATACTTAATCTCCAGTCTCTCAACGCTCACTTCTGACGAATTTACTAAGTAAATGAAGAAAGAAAATAACGACCAGTTTTTATTCTGGCCTGCGCAGTTGTCGAGCCATATGGTTATTAACTTACGATCCCTGTTCTTACGGAAGAAAGCGAAGAAAAAAGCTTTAGCGTCCACTTCTACTAAACTAGACTGTCCTATGTCCATGAATTTTTTTCCTCTAAGGACATTTTAGCCTAGTACGCCTTACTTAGGACATTTTAGCCTGGGATGACTAGCAAAACTCGGGAAATGGACTTAGGACAAAGTGATTTTTCTCTACTTTCCCATCGACTTACGACGTTCTAACCTAGCTCAAAAGATGCTTCTGATCGAGCTCTACAAGATCACGTCCCTATCTCAAAAAGTGAAAAAATGGACTTAGGACGTTCTTCCTTTGGACGGCAGTATATGTCTGGGTGTCGACGGATTTTAAAGCTTCATAAACGTCCTTGCGGGTTTTTGGAATGTTGGGAATTGATTTACGCTTAATCCTGTACGCAGCTTTCCGTAAATTTATGATTTGAGCCCCGTTCACGTCGTGAGTAGGCAACTCCTTTAGCGCGGATTTCACAATCTGTAACAACTAGACTTGTTGTTAGCGAATTTTCATTGACAAATTAAATTGAGTTAATTAAATTAACAACTTAACAGCTTCTGATAATCTGCACAATATTAATAACTAGGGATCGGATTCATATGTTTTTACATATTCTTTTCTAGGCAATATATTGGGAATATTGAAGAAGAAGTGTTCAATAAGCAACTTTTGAACCGGTTAAGCCTACTTCTATTTAACAAATTTTCACATATTTCGCTGTAAATACATATTTACAAATATCTAACTGAAAAAAAAAACACTTATTTTTTCATTTTGAGCAGTTTTTCATAATTTTGAGGAAGAGTCTTTCGTTTGAAAGATTATAATTTGTAGAGTCCACAGATAGCTGAGAATCACGGATCAAGGCCTCATACAACCTCTTTGAAAGTGTGTTTTTCTCTACACACTTGAGAAAAAACAAGTAGTACCTACTCTCGATGTACAAAATTTGAATAAAAACGTTCATGAACGCCTTGAACCGAAAAAGTAAAGAGAGAAATCTGAGCTATGTTGTACACGACATCCTCCATGTTTAGATTCTCAACGTTTCACTATTTCTTTTGCACCGGTCAGGATTTCTACCGCGAAAATGTCAGTATTACACGACATATTGCAATTATTGTGTAACTTGATACGCAGATTTACCAAAGAAATTAATGGAATCCGAAAACCTGCGGTATGAAGCATTACAATGACTTTCGACGTAGGATTTCTACCTAATGAATTTTAAAATGAAATAGAAGCATGATTGTTTTTGAATATATTCACCAGCCAAAGCACTTGCACTGCATTTGTTTACTCACCTCTGTTTAGCCTGAACACCTAACTTGAATTCCTATGTAGATTCGATAGTTTGAGTTCACGATGTGGGGATGTGATTTTCTCTCGATACTTATTTTTCTCTTTGCAGAAATCTTCAAGTTATTGGAGGGAAAATAGTTTTCTTCAGTTATGTGTCAATGAGCTCCTTCTTATAAAATGGCTTGGTTTGGTAGACAAACTTTCAATTTTTTTGTAAAAATATGCAAAATTCAATTAAAACATTAGGATTTTTGTGGGGAGTGATTTACAAGAATTATATTTACAGAAATTGAAGTAAAAATTCGAGAACAAGTAGAAGGGTTAACTTCACAACACTTTATTCGGTAGCATAAGTTCTTTGATGTTTTTCGTCTGAAAGTCGAGGATGTGATTTACATTTGCTCCAGTTATTATTGTTTGACTGATGTCCAACCTTTTCCACGACGATTTCAGTGCCCCCTGAATGGGTTGTGGAACCAAGAGATGTGAGTGTGATAGTTGGTCAGCCTGTGGCTCTCCACTGTAGCACTGATGGCTACCCAGTGCCAGTCGTCAGCTGGAGAAAAGCTATAGGTGAGGTGTTCATGTCCTAACATGTAATAGAAAACAACTTGTTCCACTCTTAGTTGGAGGGAAAAGTATATTGTTATGGTACCTAAGCTATATGATGACGTTCCCTGGTATTTAAGGGAACAGCACTTTCTATCTAGATCGTATTCCAGAGTTGATTAAATAAATAACAGCTGTTAAGGGGTTCTTACTCAGTGAATAAACTGTTTTTTCCACTTTTCTCTGGCAATTATTGACCGATTTTGATGATTTCTGAGGCGATCTTATAGTTTTTCAATTCCCTAGATAGATGCACTAATGAATTTCAAAAATCCTCGAAAATTTAAAATTTAGGTACAACTTTTTACTAATTTTTTACTTACGGAATTTGACTTTTGGAATTAGACAAGTGCACTGGTGTAGAGATTACGGAACCCATTTTGCCTGCAATAGAGCAATAGACAGTATGGTTTCCGAAAGGGTCGCTCCACTGTCCAAACACTAACAGATGTAATAACTGCAGTAAGAAGATCACAGGAAGGCAGTAGGTATTCAAGAAACCTTGCACTACTGGTGACCCTCGACGTGAAAAATGCCTTCAACTCTGCAAGATGGACCCAAGTTGGATGTTGGAGGCCCTGAGCACTACTTTCATGGTCCCGTCTTATCTATTGGCAGTGATGGACAGTTACCTGAAGAACAGAACACTGTCATATGAGACTGCTCAAGGGGTACGGACGGAAGAGATCACATCAGGAGCTGCTCAGGGATCAGTGCTGGGTCCTCAACTGTGGAACGCTTCATATGATGGTGTCCTACGATTGGAAATGCCTGAGGACTGTTTATTGGAGTCCTGTTGGACACCAAAATCACTTTTGGTGAACATATAAGAAGAACTGCAGATAGAGCAGCACAAAAAACAGCAGCTCTTTGCCACCTTATGAAGAACATAAACGGCCCTAGACCGTGCAAGAAACGCCTAATGATGACAGTTGTGCAGTCAATTCTTTGTATGGAGCGGAGCTATGGGCAGACGCATTGAGTGTGGAATATCTCCGACAAAGATTAATAGCTGTGCAGCGTAGAGGAGCCCTACGAATCGCCTGTGCTTACCGAACAGTATCAGAACCCGCTATCTTTGTCCTCAGGAGTGTCATACCCATTCAGCTGATGGCTTCAGAGAGGAAAAGAATCTTTGGGAGATGGGATGAAGGAAACAGGGCCTGCATAGCCAAGGAAGAAAGGGAGCGCACAACGGCAAACTGGCACGATATAAGGACGGGAGAACATAGAGGAAGGTGGACTGCACGGCTGGTGCCAAACATTCAGACGTGAACAGAGGAAACATGGAGAAGTGAACTTCTTCCTTACGCAGTCTTTCACAGGACATGGACTGTTTTATGCCTATTTGCATAAAATGGGGCAGGCATCTGCTCCAACATGTTTACACAGCCAGACCAAAGAAGACGATGATGTGCTCCACACCTTCTTCAAATGCACCAAATGGGCGCCTGAAAGAAATCAGCTGATGGCAGACTTGGAGTTCAACACCAGAGGATGTTGTCAGCAGGATGCTGGAAGGTGATAGGAGCTGGACTGCTGTGGCAGACTACTACACAGAAAGCATCCTGACAAGGAAGATACTCTTAGAAAGAGGAAGAGAGAGGAGGGAGCATCTGATCCGCCCCCTCACCAAGAACTGATTAAACGCCCCATGACTCAGCCCGAAGTAATGTGTTAAACGGTTCCGAGCTGAGTTCCAATGTGGGAGAAAGGGAGGTGTTTTTTTTTAGTGGGTTGAATCCCACATAACCTGAAGACGCGGACCCTTCCAGGTATCTTACGAGATCCAACTCCACCTATGGACCTTAAAGATTGCTCACCTGCCTGCCGAAGAAAAAAGCCACAAGAAACATGAAAATTGGATGATTATTTCCTGAGAAAAATGGAAAAAACTGTTGATGAAAACTGACCAGCTATGAGAAGGCTGGGGATAGGTGGGACACTGCGGGTGGTGGGTGGTAATGTTGCACCTTCAGACTGGGGGGAGGGGCAATCGAACGCCGGTTCATAAGAAATTATACTAACCCCCAACGAGGATGGAACGGCGACTGACTGGGACCGCTGTAGCTGATGTTTTCAGGGACCTTCCATAATGGAAATTTTCGCTCAAATTACACAAACCATTGTTCAAACGCTTGTTAACATCCTGTAGTCTACATCATCACGAATGTTCCTATTGCCTAATTCTCTAATCTTTATATCTCGACTCCAGGAAAAGACTCAAACCAATATGGAGACAAACTGACTGGGACTGACAACGGAACTCTGGTCATAGCAAGCGCTACAGAGGCGGATGAGGGTTATTACCTCTGTGAATCACAAAATGGCATCGGCGCAGGACTCAGTGGAACAGCTTATATCGCAGTGAATAGTAAGCCTACCTGACTCTTTTGAACTGATTTTAATATGCACTGACAAATGCATGCATATCCATGTAAAATAGGTTTCCTTTTTCTTCTATCTCGACAAATCAACAAATGTCTGCCAAGTTGGGTGGGCAGTATAGCTTCCTCACTCATTGTAAAATGGACGTATAGAATCAGTTGGCGAAAAAATTATGATTCTTTATTTAGTGGTCCACCGTCTAGGACCTAACCCACACAATCCCTGAAAATTTCATCGAAATTGGTTGAATAGTTGCGGAGTTTTGGTTGTAACAATAAATTTAAAGTTCGCGCATGCGCAGCGGCTATTGCTTGACCAATTTGATTGAAACTTATAGGGTGTCTCTTAAAAGTTAGTCCCTAACTAACATCCAAATTTGAGCAAAATCGGTTCATTAGAAACCGAGGTTCCAGGAAATTCACGTTTGCGCATGCGCACTCGCTCCTATTGGTCCGAAGGTGCTGAAATTGATAGGGGACCGTCTAGGACCTAACCCGCACAATCCCTGAAAATTTCATCAAAATCGGACCACAGGTTAGTATAGTTTTGCCCGGGACAAGGATTGACCACAGACAGACCGACAGACAGACAGACGGACAGACAGACAGACCGACAGACACGGAACCAAAATTGTTCGGGAAGCTCTAAAACGCAAAAAGCAAGTGGAAATTTTGATTTTGGAGGACATTTTTTTTTCACTTCTTTCACGAATACAAAGCTTCCCTACCTTCGGTAGTGAGGAAGCAAAATGCAGTTTAATAATTTAATTTCAAAATAGAAGGCAAATTATAAAATCGAAAATAACAATGCTCATACGTGAATAAAAGTAGATACATAGTGGCTCACCTGAAACTATAACGAAAGTCACTCCCAAGTAGGTATATTAAAGAATCACAAACTTGAGATGATAACACTTCGGTGGATCAACCACAACTGAACTCTTCGTACACAAATAGGTAGGTACATAAAATGTTTACAAATGATAGTCTTATCTTACTCAAGATTAAATACCTAGTCTAAGATTGAGATTACACTCAATCTTACATCCCCCCTCCTCCAGGTTAAAAAAAATTTGAACTTCTCTTCAATTTTGTTGAAATTATGAAAAAATTGAATTTAACTAAAGTTTTTAAATTTTCTTGAATGTTTTTTTTTAATTTTTTTAATTTGTTGCATTTTTTCAAATTTTTAAAAAATTCAAATTTTTTCAACATTTTTAAAAAATTAAAAAAAATTAATTTTGTTATAGATCTGTAAGATAGGTTTCCTCTTTCTTCTGTCTCGACAAACCGACAAATGCAGTTTAATACTGTAATTTCAAAATAACAGGCAAATGAAAAAAACGAAAATAATAATACTCATACGTAAATAGAAGTAGGTACACAGTGGCTCACCTTGATCTATAACGAAAGTCACCCATGAGTACAGTTCTCTCAATAGCTGCAATATTTGTCGGCCTTACTCCATTAAGGAACCAAGAACCTCGAATCCAACTCTCTTGTTTAGATTAACTTTCCCCGGGATCTAGCCAATATCATCTATTCCGGCCTCGAGATAGTTGTTTTTATGAAGTTTGCTCAAGAACCTTAGCTATCTATTAAAGTTGCTTATTAACGATGTAATAATAACTCTTCATCCTGTTAAGCACTGCCGAAATTTACTTCTGGAGGCCGAAAAGTGCTCACCAAGAGAGGTTCTTCAGCATCCCTGAAGTGCGAGGCAAAAGGGGATATGCCTCTTTCTATCAAGTGGCAGAGAAATCACATCACCATCGCTGAGTCATCTGAAAAGTGAGTAAATTATGTTGAGGGTAGATGAAAGCGTCATTTCAAGCGTATTTTATGTTAAAATGACCGCCCGAGGAAGTAAAAACTATACCGCATAATGTACCTAATCCTTACATTTCAGACAACTTGAACATAATTAGAACTTCACAAATACCGCCTATTATTCATCTATTACATGTATTTGTAATGTTTTAGGTATGAACTGAAGGAAGCTCCTCCTGAAGACACTAAGAGTATCAAATCGCAATTGATTGTGAAAGATACGTCTCAAAAAGATTCTGGAAAATACGTTTGTATCGCATCGAACGAGTATGGAAGTGATGAAATGGTTGTACACTTATCGATCCAAGGTCAGATCAAAATTGCGAGGATTTGGATACTCGAATATAGTTTAATAACTGTCACGTCCGATTAGAATAACAAACCTGATAGGTAAATAGATCGGACGTGACATCACCAATCGGGGATGAGAGTCCTGGTGGGGTAGCTCGGAGAGGTCGTTGTTAGTCTCACAGGGTTCAGTTTCATGTTTGTGCCGAATGAACCAACTCTGTGAGATCCGCGATCTTTACCGACTGCCTCCAAAAGGATTTTTCATCTCTTTTCATCTGAAGAGCATACCATCATTTTGGTGAGGTTTTTCACTTTCCCTCGTTAAGGAAAACATTTTTCCTTTTTCTGAGTGATTTCAGATTTATTATTTTCGTATCACTTGATACCGTTTTTGATAGGTAGGGAAACCCCCTCACCTACATTTTTATTCACGAATAAACCAAAAAATTAAAAAAAAATCACTGTGTTTTTGTCCGACCACCACAAGAGGAAAAAAAATAAATTAGCGTGATTTTTTGTTGATTTATCAATGTCCAAGGATTATCCGTTATTAGACGAGGAACCTTTACAATTTCGTTTTCGATATAGTTCGGAATTTTGTCTCGGCTAGGATCGGTATTTGAGGTGAAAAAGGTGCTCGCGGTGGAAGTTGAAAACTCGCTGCCTCAAGCGCTGCTACCCGCGATCTCAATTCTGAATTTTCTCGAGAAAGTGATATCAGTTGTGTTTTGACGTAGTCAATATCTCTCAACAACTGATTATAAACTAGGTCAGTGGACTGCTGTGTCTGACCTTGAGCGATGAGCGAATGGGCACCTAAGGGATTTGGACTCTTACGAAGGTCGCATTTCCACTTACCGCGCTCAACGTAAGAGATCCTAGCCTCGAACACAAGGTGTGATAGCTCTGTTTGCAAATAGAACAAGTGACATGGTCTTCTGTCGTCTTTGAACATTTGCCGCATTCCATTGTGATTTTTGAGATGTTTGCCACGAATCGGCTTGATTGTCACACAACGTGGAAGACTATTAGGTCCCAAAGAGGCCTTTTATACAGGGTTTGCTCTGCTACCAAATTTATCACGCTCATGTGGTGGTCGGACAAAAACACAGTGATTTTTTTTTTTTGGTTTATTCGTGAATAAAAATGTAGGTGAGGGGGTTTCCCTACCAATCAAAAACGGTATCAAGTGATACGAAAATAATAAATCTGAAACACTCGGAAAAAAGAAAAATGTTTTCCGTAACGAGGGAAATTGAAAAACCTCACCAAAATGATGGTATGCTCTCCAGATGAAAAGAGATGAAAAATCCTTTTGGAGGCAGTCGGTAAAGATCGCGGATCTCACAGAGTTGGTTAATTCGGCACAAACATGAAACTGAACCCTGTGAGACCAACAACGACCTCTCCGAGCTACCCCACCAGGACTCTCATCCCCGATTGGTGATGTCACGTCCGATCTATTTACCTATCAGGTTTGTTACTCTAATCGGACGTGACATAACATATAATTATTACTGGTTTTGTCATTGATGTACATTGCCGGATTATGACGACTACTGTATTTGAAGACCACGGGGAAAGAAGGGGAAGTGTGTGAATTTTTCCATTCCGAGAAAACTAAAATTCAAAGTTTGACGCGTTCTACTCATATCCATCTTCATGAACGGCTGCGTCGTTTTATTTTTCCTCATTAGTTAAACTTTTATCTGACGATATAACGGAAAGAGAAATAAATTAACACTCTCAGCGCCTTATGGCATCATCCCGCACTTCCCTAAATGACAGATGATGTCATTGACCTCATTCCTGAGGCGCTCGAAAACTCAAAATTTCAGTGGGAGGTTGCAGAACGTTTTTAAGGATTCCTTCTTGATTAGTGGATTAGCTATCTGACTATCATAAAGTGACCTTCGGATTTGTTTTCACCATTTTCAATGTTTACAAGTGACGTTTTTGGGGAGGGAGTCACTTCTCCCTCACTTTTCTCATTCTTTCCAGGAACAAAGTACCGAAAGCGTTCGTTTATCTTCACGAAGCCACTTTTTTTCGTTTACCACATTTATTGATATTTCTTTGAAATTTCATTCACAATTTTCGATAATTCACGCTGCAAATACTATGCAAGTACCTGCAAATTCTACGCAAGTACTATGAAAATATGCTTTTAAAGTATATGTTATGGTTTTTTTGTTCCATTTACACCAATAATAAAATGAAAAAAGTTCCAGTCATGCAGAATAACTCAAAGAGCGAATTTTATTTACAAAATCACGTTTGAGAGCTTTTTTGTGAACAGAAAGTGATTACATTCGAAGAAATATATGCGTTTTCTGAACATGATGCCATGTGGCATCATCTGTCAGAGGGAAAAACATGTGCATGTTGCGGATTAGCAATCCTTGGTTCTTTCCCTCTGCCGGGTGATTCCATATGACATAAAATTTTAAAAATTGGTAAATTTGATTTTTTCCTGTAGTAAATTGTTACGCTGATTTCGTAATCGCGTAATCCTCTCAAAGGCGGCCGCCGTCCAGTACTTCGGACTCGCCTCTCCGCGTTATCGGACGACCAATTCTTGCTTGTCGCATAGGTAGGACGGGGGGGGGGGAAGATTAAAATAAGAACCACGCCAGTACTGCTCCAACTTCGACGAATGTCCAGATGTTTGTGTCTACAGATGGGCACAGCGGCGACTTCAATGCGTACCTACCTACCTATCTGGATACGCTGTGGTTTTTAAGTACTACTCCCATGATCTGGTATTACAACATGCGTCGATCGTGCAATACAAAACATGAATACGAGTAGATATAAGTGTTCCAAAACTATTGGGCAGTATGTCACTGCTATCGTATGATGGAGGATATGAGTGTGACAATAAGTGTGAATCACACTAAAAATAATTGTTGGTATTCCAACATACCATCTATTGACTCGATATCTATGTCCAACAACCTACTACATCAAGTATGTATTCGCTGAGATTATTATTTTTCCCTTTTTGGTGTTTACAGACATCATTTTTGAGGTCGGTCCATTTTTTTTCTTTTTTTTTCTTGGAAGTGCTGTACTGCACACAAGCAGAAAGTTCTTCCTTTTGGGATTTTTATTACCGTGCGTTGCACTGGTAAAATTGAGCACATATCTCCATCATTGTACTATTGAGGTACCTACTTACTCTGTAAATTTTGGATCAGCCGTCTTGTTCAAACTGATTGAATCCTGAATTTGGAAGGAGTGGTCTTTTTGGAAATTTATGGAATCCCCGACTTTGGGTCCTAGTTCCTACCAAGTACTTACCAACATTTTGTACGAGTATCTACCCACAAGTAATTTTTTGGATCAGTCTATCCTTTCGTATCGCAAGGCCCTCCTACTCCGAACTACCACGTAGTTATAAGATAGATAGAAAGAATCATTTAGGGTTAAATTCATTTCGGTTAGAGTACTAGGCAAGGAGCGCACTGGCGTGAAGCAGTAGGATTGAATTTCGCAAATAAATTTCATTTATACATTTCTCCTACTTTGAATCTTGACTATTTTTCTCACTCTCCCAAATTCTCCTCGATTGGTTGAGGTATTGCACTCAGAGGAGTGGCGCCCATTTTTTTTCGATGCGACAAGGTAAAGGACCCAGACTGAGCTAAACGGTAGTGCTACTTCCATACCTATAGGAGTGCATAGCAAAATACTTCTACGCACTTCCCTGATTAAAATGAATGCATAATATTAGAATGTAAAACCTTTCCAAAATTCGGGCAGGGGCGAAAGTCACGAAAATCGATTCCGCGCTGAGAGTGTTAATAAACATCCACAATTTGTAAATGTTTTTATTTAAAAAAAATCCACCCTTACTCATAAACGCTGCAAATTATTACACAATGGTTCATTATTTTTTATTTTTCTATGTAGATCACTCTTCTGCAAAGCCACCAACCATCCAACATGAAGAAAAACATCGATCACATTTCGGTCAGCTTTAATTTTAACGGATATTAGGCCTCTTTTGCGATTCACACTCGTGCTTCTGATTTATCGTACGTCCAAACTTTAAATTCTCGTAGTGAGCGAACGGTTTGTCCTACAGAGCTCCGCGTGGTCTCAAAAAATTCTCAAAATTCTATAGAATCTTAAATTGAAGGAAAAACCATACCTTTATATCAAAATTGTTTGAGTTAGGGCGTTTTCAAAATTTCAAAATTGCTTTTGGAACCCTTAGAAGTGACCTACATCAACCAAAATCTTCGGGGCACAACTAGACCCCAAATGGAGCCTACATACCAAATTTCATCAAAATCGGTCAATGCTAAGTGGCAAAAGTGCCGCATACGGCGGACGGACGGCCAAATTTTTATTCGATTTTTGGATTCTACGTACCTTGAAACGTAAACCATCAAATTTTGAGCGGGTGTTAAAAATTTTTTTTTTCTCGGTCGATTCCAAAGGTTCATTATTGAAAATAATAAACCAAAAAGTGGAAGAAGGGGGAGGGTCAGAGAGAGAACAGGGAAAGAAGGGGGGGAGTGAGAGTAGTCCAACGGAGTTCCTCCCTCTTCCTTTCCCTGTTTTTTTTTTTTTTTTTTTTTCAAACCTTCCTTTTTCTTTCCTTTTATTCGGACCTTCCCCCTTCTTTCCTTGTAAGATAAGATCCAACATGAGCTATTCCTCGCAGATCCTCCTTCTTTTTTCCCATTTTGATCTCATATAGTGTAACTACATCCTTGGGAGAGTTTGTTGCCAACCTTAACTCATTTTCAGGAAAAAACAATCCCCCTTCTTTCCCTGTGGTCTTCAATTACGCTAGCTGAAGAATGAACAAGGGAAATAATAGGTGGACCTGTTGGGTCGGAGTTCAAGCATTCTCCTAGAACACCTAACTCCCCACTTTGGTGGAGACAGCTGCGATTTGCACCAAACGCTAGCTCATCAATAATCTCATTGCTTCTTCACTATACTTCATTATTCACCTTCATATTTACCCAGCAATCTCCAATGTGCAGATGTTCCTGAAGCTCCCAGAGATGTGAAATTGTTGGACGTTGGTAGCAGGAGTTTGAAGGTTTCATGGAGTCAGCCTCAAGACAATAACAGCCCGATCACACATTACTCGGTCGCTTGTACTGATGATCCTGGTAAGTTTGAGGTACTACTAAGGTACATCCACTCTGGATAATTATAGGCTTCCTAATATGCTGTTGAAGTTTGTTTGAAATGGAAGATTTAGATGCGAAAGGCTACCAAACAGCGCATATGTATAGGACTAAAGATTATTAAATAGCGTAACCATGTAAGTAACCAAGGTTTCAAGTAATGTGTAAAAATGTAATGTATGGTTTAGTAATTTACTTATTACTGTAATGTATAGTAGGTATCAATTTATTTACCAAGATAAAGCGTTTTTGTAAGGATCTTACTCTACAAAACACGGGCCAAGCCTAACGTAGGGTAGGAAATCTGAGCAAATCGTGTCCCTTCTTGCGTATAATATTATCTTATTGTAAAAGTTCACAAAATGGCGCCAAATAAACATAAATCATCTCACGTCGGGTACCGCCAGATCAATATTTGGCTCGGAAAAGTGTTCCGATGCAGCAGAATCAACGTTTACGGTGCCTACATAATTGATTTGTCCAGTGGTGATGGGAACTAAGTGCAAAAACCCTACTTTTCACGAGAAGCAAAAAACTGCTTAGTTTAACCAAAGCGCTTGATTTTAACCCATTTTTTTTTCTTTTGGAAGGCCAATAAAAGTGATGTTCAAACAGCATTGAACTGCCGCAAAATTTAGAGTGGGATAACCAAAAAAAATGTTAAATTTTGGGAACTTAGTGCCTTTTACCACTTGATTTCGTGGGCATGAAGAAAATTAAGACCGAATATAATGAAATATCTTTATTTGAAAGAATAACTTTGTGAACTTATTGAATATTATGTATATAGATTGTTATTTCGAATTTTTCTATATTTTTTCTTCATTTTTCTCCATTTTTTTCTCACGTTTGTTCTACATCTTCTTGTTCCTGAGTTGGCCAAGCCAGTATTTTCTCATAAAATTGCTTAAACTCTCTCTTTTTTTACTTGACGTTTATGTCCAGCTTCATCTCTTATAAGTTTGGGACCCATTAAAAAAAAATGAATCGCTCGGTTGAGAAACCGCGAGCCAAAACAATATTTAGGAGCACACACGAACAGTACTTCAACGTAGGAGAACGCAGACTGAGGTGAAAAAGTTCACGAAACTGCCTAGTATGATAAGTTTGTTGTTTATTGAAGAGAAACGATGTGTACATCGTTTCTCTTCAATAAACAACAAACTTATCATACTAGGCAGTTTCGTGAACTTTGATCAACGGAAAGTACACTTTGATCAACGGACATGCTCGCAGAGACCCATCATCAGGTGGTGAAGGGCACTAACTACTCACTTAGTTCTTTTCTCCACGAAACGCTCGGTGGTGGAGACGAATATCTGACAATCTGACGCGAGAACTTAGTTCTTTTCACCATCACATGATGTGTCTTGCCGAGGAGAACCCAAATCTACAATTTTAAAAAAATCGATTTTTTGCACTTAGTTCCCTTCACCACTGGCCAATTCAATTATGTCGTATACTGAACCAATGTGTACATAATACTTCTTATTTTTATTCGCAGATTCTTGGAATCGCGTGGAGAATACAAAAGAATCGTGGACCTGGCATGAGCTGTTGAACCTTCACCCCTCAACAAAATATTTGATCAGGGTGTATGCCGTAAACCACGTTGGCACTTCTTCAGCTAGCATGATACTTCCAGCTTCAACATGTAATTATTTTCTCTAGTTTGATTAAGGAACCTCTTTTAGCGAATTTCCAAGGAAAATGAAGCTACTGCAATGACCTCAAAATTTTTAGAATTGGCTTTTTCGAAAATTTGTTCACTGAAATCCGTTTTGGAACATTCTGAAACGATCCCTGAAGTTTAAGAAACAAACGTTAAGAAATAAACTAATACAATAGACAAGGACTTACATTGGACGTTTCGCGACGATGCGTTATCAACAACTGAGGCCTCAGACTCCATTCTTCCGTTCTGCTCCTTCATAAGGGGTGGGTGACTGATTGAGTGTTTATTTATTCACCTGCACAGAAATTAGGCCCCACCACTCTGGCAGGAAACATAATTATAGAAATACAGAAAGAAATTGTCAGACTACATAATATTGCGCTCAGGGTTCCCTTCACTTAAAGTTCATTTAAAGTTGTCCATTAAATCTTAAAACAACTCATATTTAAATTTACATTATACTTATATTTAACACATACAACTCGTATTTAAATTTACAATCATAATTTATGCATAGTATGTAAATTTACAACAGAAAGATCACTCTTCAAACTCAGGAATATCCAAGATAATCATCATAAGTTTTTAATAACTTTTCCTTCAGTCTTTTCTTAAATGTACTGATAGCCAAATCTGTATCAAACAACTTAATATTATCATTGCGCATGCGCACTGCTTGGACATGGAACGATCTATTAAAAATCATTGTTCGATGTAGAGGACATTGTAAGAGCCTATTACTACCACAAGTATCTATATTACGAATATTACCCATGAACAAAAAATCATCATACAAATAAGAGGGTTAACTATATTTTAAAATTTTAAAAACAAGCACACCAAGGCGATACCTTCGTTATCTCGGTGGGTGGAGATGGTACTGCAGGTTTAGGAGGGTGCGCGCGGTTGTTTTGCACGATTTTGCGATTCTGAAGTCTCAAGAGGGATGTGGATTTAGGGATGGGAATGGTTTGGGTTGAAATTTTATGAGGATGTGTGGTAAACTAGATTTTAACAATCAAATTTATCAACTTTAAAAACAATTAAAATGTATCAACTTTGTTGGAATTTTTTTAATACATTTTAAAAAATTTTAAAGAATTTTTAAAAAAATGGGGGAAAAAATTAAAACATGACCTGTGAGCTATCTGTTTGCGTTCAGACCAGGTGGACGTCTGGCTCCCAACACAGCACTGTGGGCCCTCTCAGACAAATGAAGCTCAACGTTCCTTGACCCTGCTGGCAAGCTCTTTAGCACCTCCACGCGGTAGCATTCGTTGAAAGTAAGGTGGTGGTGGAGTGCATGCTGGCTCACTGGAAGCTCCAATCCTCTACTTATGGATGACCTGTGATTATTCATCCTGAGATTCAGGACGCTGGCCTTACCCACATAGAAACCCTCGCATTGGGTACATAGTAACTGGTATACGCAGAGCTCAGAGTTGCACGTCGCAGAACCAACAGACATATATTGGCGATGAGAACACAGGCTCCTCAATCACCAGCTCACAGAGCCTTCATCGTGGACTATATATGATTCAAATCACTGTTCATATTATAAATATTTGTCGAAATCAATTATATAAAAATTCGACGCATTATACAATTCGGCGTCAATCAATATTGCCTTCAGTTTTTTTTTAACACTGCGTCAGGCACCTCACGCAGCTCCATCGGAAGAAGGTTGTAGAGCCTAGAACCCACTCGTAAAGGGTTTTCTGTTAACG
Source organism: Apolygus lucorum (assembly GCA_009739505.2). NCBI lineage: Eukaryota > Metazoa > Arthropoda > Insecta > Hemiptera > Miridae > Apolygus > Apolygus lucorum. Next base: position 15,889,597 of record CM019167.2, read on the forward strand.
ATTTGCTGAGACGGACTGCAGGTGGGCACAAATTATTACGTCTCCGGGTGTAGTAGGAGTGGGTGTCGCAGTGCTGCGGAATGTGCTCAATGTTTTCTCGAACGTATATGAGAGCGCTTAATTCGAAGAGAGCTGGTGTTGTCAGCGTCCCCAGTTTCCGAAAATAACCGCGGCAGCTCTGAGATGTCTTCAGGTGAAAAATGGTTCGTACTGCTGATTTCTGTGCTCTGAAAACTACCGTACTATGAGCAGAATTTCCCCATAGAAGAACTCCATGAGAGAGCCTGCTGTAAACTATACCATTCGCAGCACATGGTACGAAACAACCCCAGACAAACGGCGTAACTTTTACGATGCCAGTTTAGGGGCCAATGCCTCAATATGCTTGGACCATGACAAACGGGAATCGATGGTGATGCCGAGAAAATTTACTGAGGCGTCCAAACGCCCGTTTAGGTTGAACTCCAGAATTTGTGTTTTTGCCTCATTGAGCAGCAAGGCCTTGCACCAGTCGTAGACAACCCCTGAAGAGCCCGGAGGTGATTATTTTCCCTATCCCCACAATTCCAGAAAATTTCATCAAAATCGGTTGGAAAATGTAGAAATTATTGCTGCTGCAAACTGTTATTGCTGTTACGTTTGCGCATGCGCAGTGGCTACTATCTACCCGGAGGTGATGATTTTCATAGGGGACCGTCAACACCCTAACTCGCACAATCCCTGAAAATTTCATCGAAATCGGACAATAACTTCGTATAGTTATGCCCGTTACAAGAAGTTCATGACAGACACACAGACAGACAGACTCGAAACCAAAATTGTTAAGAAAGGTCTAAATCGCAAAACGCGAGTGAACATTTTGATTTTGAAAAACTTTTTTTTTAACCTTGAAAAGTGAAAACAAAGCTTCCGCTACCTTGGTAGGCTAGGAAGCAAAATGGCAGATCCTTTTTCGTTCTATTAAAATGGAGATAATTAAGTTTTGGCCCAAATTTAGGGGGTAGTCCCTCCCTGGCCCCCCAGTATTAGCTTACACCGTCATTCAATCATCCACTTTCCATAATTGCAGCTCCCGAGAAGCCGTCAGGACCTCCTTTGGACGTAGCTGCTTCCGCAACGTCTTCATCTGAAGTTTCGGTACAGTGGAAACCTCCACTACCAGAACACAGAAACGCACCGATCATTGGTTACATAGTTGGTCACAAACGAGCATTGTAAGTCAACTGTCAAGTACAACAAATATACAAAGCCACCGATGGACGAACGTTATAAGTGAATTTCAGTAGCCACGTCGAAATGTACTGAACAGGCCTGGTCTGGTCTTCCTAATCAGCAGCGCACCGCATGACAACACGAAGTTAGAAATAATAAATATAATTGAGGAGTTTGATTCCAAAAGGTACTAAATCCATTGTAATGACTCATACTCGCAAATATGTTAGTTCTCCAATAAAGGACACAAGGGAAACCCTGAGTGACTCATCGTGCCAGGTTGGTAGAGTGAGGTACGGGGGACGAACACGTCACTTGACGTCACCTTCCTCCACTCTCCCTTAACCCTGCTAAAGTAGTATAAAAGGAGGACTCAGGGCTTTACTATCATGGATTCGTCTTGTAACAATCGACTTGATTATTTCTCGTTCTACCTCGCCATCTCTTGGAAGCCCAAAGTTCCTCGGAAGTCTCGGTAAGCACATCGCGCCAGCCTCCGCTCCCATTTCACCTAGTAGTTGTCTGCCCCCAACTAGGAACTAGATAAATGTACCGCCTCCCTCCAGTCGGCGAGCAATCGCGCCGAGGATCGCAGCTGATCTGAAATCCTTAAGCACTCCTGCATGCGGTAGGCAGTAACACGCCGGGCAGTAAGTGCTGTCCCATCCTTCACCTTCGTTGAGTAGGGACCAATAGAAATCGACAAGCCGACGTGAAGACCATCGCCGTCACACGCCGACACGCCGACATAACATCCATTTGGGTAAAACGTGAGAAAAACGCGAAAACCCATAGCGACCTGAAAAACGTGTTATAAACCTATGATGTCATTTTTTATATATTTCTACATAATAATAAATACTTTTGGAAAAAAAGGTAAATTAGTTCAAAGTTAAAAATAATTTTGAAGGAGATTAAATTTCAGATTTATGGATATAGTACCTTTTGAAACAAAACGTGGCGTTTAGTACTTTTTTAAAACAAACGAAGTGGATAAAGTACTTTTTGAAACAAAACGCATAAGAGACAGCCATTGTGCTGGATATAGTACTTTTTGAAATCAAACGGAATATTCACCCTCGTTTTTCATGGGTATAGGATATCTTTTTCTCCAAAATGATCGCATTTTTGTGAAGAACTACCCTCCTAAAACCCTGGGAAAGTTTAATGTTTCCAAATATTCATAAAATGAAAAATCATTATTGAGAACGTCACGAATATTCAAATATATTATAGGAATGAAATGTCAAACATGGACACGTCCGATTAACAATTTTGTTACCAACTTCGATAACAATAACTCAATTTCGATAAAAATGATCTTTAGTACATACTGGAATCAAACTCCTCAGTTATGAGTGAACAAAACAAGTTGCTGATTGCCAGTTCACATGGCGAAAATCCCAACAATATCTAATACATATAAAATCCCATCTAATTCATACGTGTACATCGCCGATCATCTGAGAAACCCGGGTTCGATCCCAGGCCTCCACATCATTTTTTTTTTTAAATTTAATAAGGTTCATGTTTATATGTAATTTTGTTGTTGACATTTTAAGTCACGGTATTACGGTTTTCTTTTCACGTTTCTACGATTTGTTTTGCCTGATTTTAGCAGGCTTTTCAGCTAGTTAATAATATAACTGAACCAAATCATGAAAAAAATTCTAGTTTCTCTCCCTTTTCAAGCTGGATAGACAGAGTAGACTTCCTATTATACATCCTCACACCATCACCGGTAAAATCCAAAGAGTCATAATCGCACCATCAATCCCAGTTGATTTAGGGGTCTTTATCTCGAACAAAAGTTATATTTACTGTTATTTATACTAGTTTACTTATAAATGTTATCCCTCGTCTCAACTTGGCTCTCTTCTTTCCTAGGCATGATACCGTGTACAACAACACCACACTCAAAGGAATGCCCGACGAAATACCATCTCCCATAACAATAACTGGTTTAAAGAGTTACTCCAAATACCAAATTATAGTCCAAGCTTTCAATATCATAGGAAGCGGAGTTCCGAGCGCGCCGGTTACTGTCACTACCTTAGAAGCAGGTAATTTACTACTTATTATAAGATGTTCTCCTTATTTTTTGTTTTTCTCCTTTTTTTAGTTTACAAGTGAGTTAAATTTCCCGCTAGCAAAATACATTGATGTTTTCCGTTCGAATCCCTGGCTTATTTTTTTTATTTTTTGTTATTTTTCATTTTTTATTTTTTTTTTTTACGCGCATATAACTTGATCTTGCTCATCCAGCTTATTCAACAGGGTCATATCATGTCGTAAACCCTGATTTAAGACCAGAAGCCCCTGATAATTCTCCATGTGCCCTTTTCAGCACCTAACGAGCCACCGAAAGACATCATTTGTGAAACCGGTGGAATGGAAAATCTCAACATTCGTTGGTCGAAACCTCCAAAAGCTAGTCAGAACGGAAAAATCATTGGATATAAAATTAGTTACACAAAATTGTCCGCCAATGACAATTTAATTCGTAAGTACCAAAATGTTTCTTTGTAATCAGTTGAATAATTTTAAGTTAACCCAATATTTGTCATTATAATCCTGAAAAGGATTCTTCATAGGCCCAGTTTTGGTTTTGTTATTTTCAATAACGAACCTTTGGAATCTAGTTAGAAAAAAGTGACCTTCCTCATAATTTGGAAGTTTATGTTTCAAGGTAAGCAGAATCCAAAAATCGAACACAATTTTTTCCCTCCATCCACCTTACCCCTTACGCGCCACTTTGATCGATTTTGATGAAATTTGGCATACCGGCTCCATTTGGGGTCTAGTTGTGCCCCGAAGGTTTTGGTTGATATCAGTCTCTTCTAAGGGGTAAAAGCGGGGGAAAGCATTTCAAAACCGCCCTTGCTTGAAAACTGTCAACGTACAGGTATTGTTTTATCATTAAAAGAGATACGAATTTTAAGAATTTAATGGTCTGTGGGACCAAGCTTTTGTTAATGAGGATAATTAGTTACCTAATTAATAAATATTTAATTCTAGAAGCGACTGATGACCCTTGGCTACATAATGGAGTTGATCGTAAAATTAATCGAGATTAAGTACACGTGACCTGCCAAGGAGCTTCTCGACCGAGAGTCCCTCAATTCCCCTGACCCCACCTCCGCTACCTCCCCCTGGTCACTAGAAGGGTCGGAAGAAGCCATGTTCTTCTCAGACGGGTGATCTTTACAGAATGATAATGAACCGTTGTGTAATTTCCAGCGTTTTAACATGACCACGGCACCTAATGAAAGGTGTTGGTCAGCGTTTTATTGTTGAAACCCTTCCAGAGTTGGTTATGAATAATAAATTACAGAGGAAGACATAGAAGAAACAAAAGAGACTGATAAAGAGTTCCTACTGCTCAAGTCGCTTGAAAACTACACAGAATATTCCATACGAATAAGCGCATTCACGCTAGCAGGCGGGGGTCCTGAAAGTGAACCTGTCCACTGTCGTACATCAGAATCAGGTATTCACTTATCGACGTTTCAGTCTTTAGAGCTTGTTGGTTTTATTAATTAATAAATTAATGTTACGTAATAGTGTAGTGATGCCAAACTGAGTTGGATGTAGTCTCCAAGTTCAGGTACCTAGGGGTTACTCACGCCTGCTCTGCGTCGATGGCTAGTGAAGCTCCGAGGCACTCTTTTGGGGCTCAATCCCGACCATTCCTTCCGGCTGCACACAGAAGAGAAGACTGCTCCAGGTGGAACATGATGGCGCTGGAGGATGTATTCCACTTCCTTGGAGAATGCTTGGGTCATGGGCTATCAGTAGGGATCGGGTTATGAATATTTTGAACGGCAATAGTGTGGGGGAGTTGGCATGTTTTTGTCGTGCCGCATGGCGCTACCCATCCGAACTGGTAAGGGAGTTCACCTGGTAACAGGTGGGTACTTTAATTGCTGCAAGCTTTGTTATGAAGGTTGTGTAAGCTTTTCTTATTATTTATATGACATTTGTGTTTTATATTCTTCTTAATTTAGTATTTGACTATTGTAATGCCATCTAATTTGGTTCTACAATAAAAAAACATTTTGACTTTTGACTTGACTTGACTTTTCTGGATTTGTTGATTTTGGGAACCTCTGATTCGTTCTCGGGAACACACCGACAGAAGGACCTTTGTCCATTGTCGTATTGCATGTTTAAATTGTTGATTAACCGTAACATTCACATTTTCTACAGGGTGTAACACGAGTGGTTCACGACCTTTCTCCGACGTGTTCTACAACCAATTTTCGACCAAAAGTGCCTCCTGACATTTTTTTGTTATTCCCACTCAAAATGCCTTTTTTTTCACTTCACACAATTTTTTTCGTGTTTTTGATCTCTGCTCAATAAATCTACCATAACTCCCTCAATTCAAGAGTTAGCTGAAATGTAAAAAATTCCTTGGAAAGAGCAATCTTTTTGATGCCCAACAACATTTTTTAAATGGAGTTGAGATGCAAACGACGTATGAAAAACAAAACTCGTCAAAATTTTGAAATCGCTCGTTTTTTCAGCCGCCTGGTAACCACATCAATTCTTGACGAAGAATTTTGAAACTTCCCCAGTGCGCCAAAATTTCAGCTTTCCCACGTTGAACTCAAAAAATATATTACAACTCTTTTTTTTAATTTTACAATTTTTTACAATTTATTTTTTTTTACAATTTACAATTTTACAATTTTTACAATTTATTTTACAATTTTACAATTTTTTAAAACAAAGTCAACGGTTTCCCACGGTGAACTCAAAAAATATTTTACAATTTATTTTTTTACAATTTATTTTTTTCACAATTTATTTTTTTCACAATTTTTTTTTTTACAGTTTATTTTTTTTATAATTTATTTTTTACAATTTATTTTTTTGCAATTTAGATGTTTAAATTTTACATTACATTAGATTTACATTTGAGATAATTTAGATTTTTTACAATTTTTTACAATTTTTCTACAACTACAATTTTAACAATATTACAATTTTTTTAAAACGAAATTGACGGTTTGAAGGTAGGTAGGTAGGTTTGAAGGTAGGTCCTATCTCTGTGCTTAGGAGGATGGGCGGCGGTGAAAACCCCGGAGTCCTCTCGTCAAACCGTCGATTTCGTTGAAAAAAAAAATCACTTTTTTTCGCATTTAAAAAAAGTGATTTTCGCGCGGTTTTTTCCACGATTAAAAACATTGGAAACAATTCTGACAATACCGTTGGAAAGTCTTTTTGGGTCAACTTTTGGGGTTAGAATGGGAAATTAACCGGCAATTTCAGCTAGGCTTACAAACGTTTGGAAAAAACTGTACATTTCCGAGATTGTCGAGAGTTTACTATTCGGGCTCATTTTTGAACATTTGAGTCTTCTTTAAAAAGTTTTATTTAGCACTAGGGAGATTGAAAATTTAACGCTCTTTCCAACAGTGCAATTACATTTGAATTTTGACTGAAAAATAAGGGAGTTATGTCTGTTTTAATGGCGTAAGGTCGAAAATACGAGAAAAAAATCTTAAAAGTGGAATAAGTCGGATTTTAAGGGGGTTAAAAAAAAGTCAGGAGACAAAATAAGTCGCAAATTAGTTGTAGAATCGAACCCTGGCCAGTGGTGCGCTCGAAAGGGTGACACCCTGTATTGTAAATCTATTTGCCTAAATTATAAAACATGTTTTTCTTCTTCTTCTTCTTCTTCTTCTTCTTCTTCGTCTAGTGTAATGATTGACTTCTTGTTTCTCCTACAGTTCCTGACCCGCCGAGAAACATTAAAGTTGTACAAGGGACCCTTCAACAAGCAGTGCTTAGCTGGTCAGTTCCTCACAAATCAAACGGGATTATCATCAAATTCAACGTTCATCAACGTCAGATATCTAACGGAAAGAACGTTCAAATTTTCGCTGTTGAACCTGAAGACTGGTTCTTCAGACTGGAAGTTAAAATTGGTAACAGCTACGAATGGTGGATGACAGCAGTAAATAATGCCGGGGAGAGTTCTCCTTCAGAGGCTGTCACACTGATTCCCAACAAAACTGGTAAACCTCATCTAATTTGTTTGTCATATTTTCATTTTTTTCCTTTTCTGATCATGATAATTCCTACTCGTTGTTGTTGAATTACAGTTTTGCCCAGACTTTACTCCATCGGACAGCAATTTTGCATCGCTCTGGGGAGTAGCATAGCGTTGTCGTGCGACGCAGTGGGTGTCCCGTCGCCCAGTTATTCTTGGGGGCACAACAACAAGGCCATAAAGGCGAATTCTCATTTCAAGATGTGGCCTAATCGAACACTGAGTCTCTCCAGCGCCCTTTACAAGCACACGGGAAACTATACTTGCGTGGTGCACAATTTACACGGCACAGATTCCGTCACACATCTCGTCACTGTTGTAGGTGAGGACTGAGTTACCTAAGATTTACGTGACTACCATCAAGTTGCTGTACATCTTTATTTTCGAGTGATATACCATCAACGAGAGAAAGATGAGAAGGGATTCCCTATTTGTCTCAAAACACTTAATGTTTTCTCTGCATATCATCCCTTCCAAGGCGATCGTATATCGTAAGCGACATATTTAGCGTTTTTGAGTTTGTCATACCGTTGGATTCGTCTCGTCAAGGCCTATTTGTTGGTGAAAAAATCGTAAGCGCCCGAACGTTCTAAATGATCGAAAAATTTTATTGAAATATTACTATCGTAACCACCATAGAGCTATGAAAAAGCCCATGGAAAACTCGGAGGGTGGTGGGACTTTTTTTTATTAAGTAGGAGGTCTTCAGTGAGTTGATTCACAAACTCCTTCCACTGCGACCTAATGAGGTCTATTGTGGAGTGCTTACTAAGAAGGTGCTTACTTATTGGCCTACTAAGAAGGGCTTACTAAACGGGTCATTTCAAAATTTGGGGTTATTTTGTCCTCGAACTTTTCCATAAATTATTGTTGAAGTTTTTATGTTTTATCTACCGTAAACGTCCTTTGTTTTGACCACTGAGGCAGATCCTGAAGTGAGGCACACTTTATCAAGTAGTTTCAAATTTATAGAATTTTGAAGTTTTTCCTTAATTTCGCGTTTGTAGGGAGAGATAAAACATTGTAGGGAGAGAGAAAACCAAGGGTGAGTTGAACTCATGAAACCTTTTTATTCCTTCAAAATACGAGAATCTTAGTTTAGGAGAGTATCTTTTATTTATCGCAATCACAGTCCGAAGCTATAATCTAGGTACATCAGAATTATCAGATTCTTCAAGTCTTCCAATCAGTCTAATAGTTCGTAAAATGTGGGTTAAGGAAAAGTCAGAATTACATGACCCAGCGGTGTAAATAGTTCAGGTAACTCTTAAAAATGTAAACGGCTTTGAAAAAACTTTTGAGAACCCATAGTTTATTCAGTTTCTTAGTAGTACATAGGTAACTCATTTTCTTAATAATGCATAGGTAACTCAGTTTCTAAGTAATACATAGGTAACTCGGTTTCTTGATAATACTTAGGAAACTCAGTTTCTTAATAATAAAATTCTTACAAAAACGCTTGATTCCAAAGGTTCATTATTGAAAATAATAAACCAATAAAAGTCCAACATTTGGGAATCAGAGGCTAACTAAAATAAAATGAGGTAAGGATCAAAAATCCAAAAATGTCAAACTAATGGGAACTGGGAACCTGAACAAAATCTCCTGTATTTGTGACTCGAATATCATTGTCACTCAAACTGTGCACCTCGACATCGAAGTGAATACTGTTTACAGACCCACAAGTATTCTGACGTCCTTTTTAGGCATAGCGATGAGTTCGTCAGCCCGTCTCTTTGAGAACGTCACAAATGTTTTGCCTGTCTTAGACCTGGGAGGTTCTGCCAGTATCTTACTCACTCATCCCTTTCCCAGTTGTTAGCCACGTTCTGTAAACAGCTTTGGGTGGTTCCCAGAATCGGTTCCGGCCCTATTGGCAGGGATTCTGATCCTATTTTGGCAAGTCGATCAGCAGTTTCATTACCCTCATAACCTTCATGTCCGGGAATCCAGAGAAGGGTGACCTGATTATTCTGGGCCACTGTTTTGAGGATAATAAGGCATTCCCAGACCAGCTTCGAACTTATAGTGTATGAAGCAATGGCCTTCAAGGCAGCCTGACTGTCTGACAAGATATATACTTTGGCTTTGTTGAGATGCTTGTTCAGCATTTCTTCAGCACAAAGTTGGATTGCATGGACCTCTGCCTGAAAGATTGTGGCATTCGTCCCAAGGGACTTTACAAGGCTGAAAGAAGGGCCTTTAATGCCTATGCCAGATCTTCCACACATGACTGATCCATCTGTATACCACACAAGAGAGTCCGGTGCAAGGTTGGGCATCCCCTTTTTCCAGTAGTCTCTATCGTTGATGACCACCTTAAATGGGTATTTCAAAGTTTTGTTTTTCTGTCATAAGATCACTGATTGTCAGAGCCATTCCACTTTCATCTTTCTCAAGAATTTTGTGGTGGTTGACACTGGATCCTGGTCTTATGTATCCCAGCCGCAGCAGCCTTGCGGCCCCCAGGAAGGCCACTCTTTGTACATGAATATGTAGCGGCGAGAGGTCCAAAAGCACCTCTATTGCTGCAGTAGGGCAAGTAGGCATAGCGCCCGTGATTCCCGAACATGCTTGTCTTTGGACTTTGTTGAGGATCCTTTGGACAGCCGTTTGGTTGGTTTTGGGCCACAATACAAGGGCAGCGAAGGAGACTATGGGCCTGATGATGGCTGTATACAACCATAATATCATCTTTGGCTTGAGTCCTCAGGTTTTGCTAAACATTCTCTGTCCAGCCCATAGGATGTATCTTGCCTTGTTGGCAATCTCTCCTATGTGTGAGTTCCATGTCTATTTATGGTCTGAAATAGATTAACAACTGTTAATATTCTGAGGGAATAAACAACTCGTATTCCTACCCAATGATTTAAATATATAAGAAGTTCATTATTAACTAAATTATATGAATTGGGTATAGTTCAATAATAAGACGGAGTGTAAGTTAGATCGATTAAATGTTTAATCGAGGAAGAGGTCCGCAATAAAATCAAAAGGTTCTTGGGTATCAAGGAAACCGCAGAGAAATGTGGGACGTTGTACTAACTCCGAGGAAGGCCGCAAGGTAACTAAACTCTCGTCGCTTCCCAGAGCAGGGCGCGTCACGATCGCGCGTAGCAGGCTCCGAGGGACTGCTACAGGTCTATGGTAACTCCCAGGTACTTAACTTCCGTTTTAGTGGATAGTTTGTGGTGGGACTTGGACGTTTTCGGGAGAAAACCATTTTCGACTTTTCTGTCATAGCAATTGAATTTTAGGTCCGGGAATGATTCATATTGTTGTTAAAAATTATGTTTTTCATGAAATCAATCCATATGAAAAAAAAGAAGTCATTGCCAGAATCTATTGGTTCCCCAACATTTTTTCTATTGCTAGAATCTATTGCTAACTTCACCCCGGTGTTTTTCACAGTTTAGAAAATTGAGCAATTGAGCAGGATTGATGATTTTATAGGACGTCTATTTTAATTAAACCATAGATATTCAAAATGAATTTAGCTATTTCAAGCAGAAATATCTATTTTACTTATCTACTCATTTTCCTATTTTAGGGCCTCCGAGTGCACCTGATTTGGTATTGATATCAGCAACTGTCAATAATGTGACGGTTGGGTGGCAAAGACCGAAATCTTCTTATGGACTGATAAATTATAAGCTATTGTATCAAATGCACAATGTAAGTATCAGAGCTTTTCCAGCCCCTCGTATTCTTAAAGCATCAATAAAATTTGTTACAAGAATGGAGACCTATAAAAAATACTTTCTGTCGGTTTCTAGAAATCGTTGCACTGGAGAGAAGTCACGCTTAAAAGGGGTGTCGACAGGTACACGATCAACAGTTTGATTTGTGGATCTCGAGTAAAGGTTAAAATGTATGCCATCAACAAAATCGGACCAGGGGAAGTCAGCGGTGTGCTGGACGTGTCTACCCAAGCCCCCACTCCTGAGCCCCCGTTGCCAGACCAGGTAGGTGATGGCGAACTTGAGAATTCGTCGCTTGTGCATCGGGGTCTTCGCATGATTTTTTTTTTCTTTTAAGATTTTCAATCAAAATGAGACCTCATCCTGATAATTTTGACCAGTCGTTCTCTTTTTGGATGATTTTTCAAAATTTCAGATGAGGAATTTCACCATGTCGTACTTTCCAATTTTTGACCAAAATCGGATTCAGCACCTTGAAAAACCCCCTACGACAACTTTCAGCCCGTACTTACTATCTTACGAATAAACAAAACAGTGTAGAAAATATGAACGTTTAAAAAAACCGGGAGGATGACGTCAACCAGCAATAGTTCATGTTTGGCCGCTTGAAGAGCTGAGATCGTGAAATCTCACTTCGTATAGTCCTCAGAGGCAACATTTCACAAAACCAGTAAAAACAACAGGAGCCTTATTTTCCACAATCAACCCGATTTTCATCGATCCCACGCCATTAACTATTCGGGAAAAATGCAAGCCGAATTTAGTGAAATTCCGCATTATTGTGACGTCACGCGCCCCTCCCTCCTGGGCGGGACCCCCCCCCCCCCAGCCCACTGTGGCGTCATAAACATTCGAAACTTTGAAAAATCATATAAAAAGGTCTTCTCACGCTAGAAGGTTGCGTTTGGTGTCAAAATTCTCAGAATGAGGTCTAGTTTAGATTAAAAATAAAAATAAACAGTTTTTCCGACCCATGCGCACACCCTATTGAGGAACTTCTCCTACAGCCAATACGTAGCAGAAAAGTCAATCCCTCTGTTGAAATTGAGTTATAATCTGTACTTGCAAAAAATAAATAATAAGTTGTATTTCAGGCAATTAGTTCGACGAAGACTTCTATCACCATACATCTGGATCTTTGGAGACACAGGGAATGTCCCCTACTTCACTTCGTTATTGAACGAAAATCTTCGGACCACAATTGGATATTCGGTACATTATTCTACATTCCCCGTCATAATATAGCATAATTTATGCTGTAACTATGCTTTATAAAAAAGTTTGAGAAGAATTATGGTGTACTTACAAACTTGTGAAATTGCAGTAAACCACAGGTTCTCAAAATCATGTTGATAATATGCATTTTTTGGTTCTTCCAGTGACTGAGAGATTACCTGGAACTAGTTATGAAATGGTTGGTTTGAAACCTGGCACGATGTACCAACTGAGAGTTGTCGCTTATACCCCAGCAGGCCAAACAGTTCATTACTTCCACGCAAAGACAAAAAACTCATCCACTGGTAACTATTTATACTTGAAATCGAGTTGGAAATATTCTGATGGAATAACCAGCTCGTATTTCTACCAAATGATTCAAACATAATTTAAAGTTATTTACCCATTAACGTCCGAAACTTTTTTTCTGTATATTTTGAAAATAAATCTGATATTCTGACACCAAATAGGTAGTTTTTAGAACACGGGAAAAATAATTTCAAAAATCTCCTGGTCGAATTTAATGGGTTTACGTTGCCATATCGCAACGCTGGGAGCCACAAGAACTGATCTTTATTTTTCAAAAACTTTTAGTATATTGTATCGTGATCTCACCGGATCTACTAGGAACTCTTGTAGAATATTGGATGAGGAATACATCCAACATTTAGTGTAATTCATCAAGTCATTGCAACATTTATAATTAGTCAAAAAATACCATACGAATCTTACAACCTTTAGCCAGGCCAAAAATCAATCAATTTGAAGGTGACGCATCGTGCTTTGTGAGCATCCTATGAGCTATGTGCAACACCCACTTGGCAGACTACTGTTTGCTACCGCGTATTTGGTAGGAAAATCGGTAGTTCTGATGACATCCAATCAGGTCATTTACCCATTGAATTTGTAGATGAAGCTACGTGCTATGTGCCTCACCCTCGTGGCTGGAGTTAGAAAATTAATTGAATTATACATCAATATGATCAGACAGATCTGGAGAGAAGGATCCCCAGGACAAAGGACTTCTCAATGACTCATGAAGGTGCCCAGCAGCCTCCAAACAGAAAGGCTATCTATACTGTTGCCTTATGGCAACCCTAGGCGTTAATAAGTTAATTAACTAAATATATAAAATTTTGAATTGGGTATTATTCAATATCAAATCGGAGTGTGATTTACATAGATTGAATCATTAACCGTATATAGGTCCGAAATGAAATGAAAATGGATTTTGGGTATCAAGGGAAACCACAAAATATGAAATATTGTGAAGAGATCACTTACCAGGAGCAAGGCAGGAAAGTGACTGACAGCCGAGCTCGTTCCCAGTCTAGGAGAGTAGCGACGCCTCCGCAGGCCTAGTTCGAGGAGCAGTTCGCGAAACTGCTACAATTTAAATCACTCCAAAGTGTGAGTAAGGAGGTGATTAATATTGATATCACACAGCAGTGATGAAACACAAATTTAACCCATGTACTTGCATTACGACTCCGAATCTTTCCTACCTAGTAGGAAAATTGAACCTAATGGCAACATTAGGGAATCAACCGTTGTTGACGTCGCTACAAAACCATCCGTAGGAAGCATTACGTCGTGGTTTCGTAACTTGTCTTCCACATAGCAGATTTGCAGCCATTACAGCTGCACTGGACGCCAGCAGTAGACCAAGCAGAGCCGGAACTGAGTAACTCAGACGCCTCCACCTGCCGCCAAGTCCCTTCAGCCTGTTGGTCCACGGGAGGTATTTGATTTCCCTCCTACCACCCATATCTGGGAGGCATTCCCCTATCCGCCACCTGGGGACGCGTCCTCTAGGGGTTACAGGCTCCCCCGAGGAATAACGATCAAAATTATATCCAAAATCGAGTTCAAAATGTTGTAAATTCAGATACATCAACACGACTGAGAATCACCAGTCATGCGATCGGATCTCCATTCAACTCTTAAGCAATCATTCTGGTATGAACTCTCGAGTGGGCTCAAAACTTTAGCGAAATTGTGCCCTTAGATCGGGAGAAGTCAGCTTTCCCAAGGCAATCTATCATTTGTTTTACATTATTATTTATTGGATGACAGTCAAAAGCCTATGTGGTACAGCGCAATGGTAGTGAAATGTGAAGGCCAAATTTGAAGTTTCTCCAACTAACTCCTAGGCGCTGTGGTTTCTCATGAGTCCAACAGGTAGGACGATTACGAGTGAATTCGGATCTAAAGACGAACTGAGAAACCATAGTTTCAAATTTAAAAGTCTCACTTTTTTCAAGTCACAAAGTTTCTCTTTCAGAAGGGAAAGCATAACTTAATTAGGTCCCGATGGTAGTTTACACTTTTTAGAGGCTAAGTTCGTTTTATGAAGAAAAAAAATCTTGTTTTTCAAGGTTCAATTTAAGTATCAATACAATAGATAAACTAAGTGACATGCAATAACGAATGAAATTAAAATGTATTGAAAATGCATGGATTTATGTTACAGAATACCCCTTCATCCCAGCTGAGGAACCGGCTGGATCCAAGTCGGTATTCACAGATTTGCACGTTGGCCTACCGATCGTGGCATCTCTGCTGGCACTCGTCCTCACTCTTGTCACAATTGCAATTTGTCTCAAACACAGTAAGTGATAAATAATTTTTCTGTTATTGTCACGCACTTGTACTCGCCTTTTGGACGCCCTTTCAACCGCATCCAAACAATCGCTAACACTAGACAGTTATTCGCGTTCGTCGATGTTCGCCGGTATTCCACCTTTTGTTGTGATGAAATTTGTGCTTCAAGCCCCACACCTCGGAGTTCGTTGCGTACTATTCAATAAGCTCAATAGATCGGTTGTCCCTCTCCATCGTCGGAAAAACAATGCAAAAATTCTTTATTAAAAAAAATCATAAAATGCCACATTTTGGTAGGCATTCCTACTGGTAGGTATGCCTACTGTTCGAACTAAGAACTGAATTTAGTGAAGAAGAAAAACTAGGCACACAATACAGTCCTTTCCGAATAAAAGCTATGTTCTGCTTTCTTCGAAATACAAAAGATAATTACTTTCCTTGAATGGAACTCGGAAACGGTTGAATGATGAAGATAAAATACGATCTCGCTGATGGGGTTGGAAGCGTCTCGACCTGCTGGACGAATCAAGGAGATGAAATCCGTAGGCATCTATGAGGTCGATGAATTTTGGGAACCAAACAGGTTCATTTACCAATTGGTTATGTGAGGGTGGATACTGTGGCCTGTGAGCATTTGCTCACACACTATATGTTTCGTATTTCGCAGATCTTCAGTTATGTTGTTTCAAGTTACAATCAATCATTTTTACTCCAACTTATTCTATGCGTATATCTCTGGTATTCTTCATGAGGGTGCAGACGTTTTTCAGTTCCTTCTTTCCCTCACACATGCTGCAATCAATTCCAATTCAATCAATTCCAATGTTGCAATCAATTCCAATGCTGCAATCAATTCCAATGCTGCAATCAATTCCAATGCTGCAATCAATTCCAATTCAATCAATTCGAATGCTGCAATCTATTCCAATGCTGCAATCAATTCCAATGCTGCAATCAATTCCGATTCAATCAATTCCAATGCTGCAATAAATTCCAATGCTGCAATCAATTCCAATGCTGCAATCAATTACAATGCTGAAATCAATTCCAATTCAATCAATTCCAATGCTGCAATCGATTCCAATGCTGCAACCAATTCCAATGCTGCAATCAATTCCAAGTCAATCAATTCCAATTCAATCAATTCCAATGCTGCAATCAATTCCAATGCTGCAATCAATTCCAATTCAATCGATTCCAATGCTGCAATCTATTCCAATGCTGCAATCAATTCCGATTCAATCAATTCCAACGCTGCAATCAATCCTGCACGCAATGCTGCAATCAATTCCAATTCAACTCTGAAGTTAAGTTTCAGACAATTGCCTATTCAAATGATTTAGTATTGTTGGAAAGTTCTCCAATACAATATTCTCTGACTCCAAGAGAACACAATTTGACTCAGGACAATTTTGTTACTCCTCCCCCTACTGGACTATTTACTACCCTGCACGATTTTACTGACTAGATATTAATGCAACCAAATTGGTAGCAAGCAGTCAAGTGACGTCAGCATTCAAATTTGGAGCTACTACTAGTTAACTACCGGCCGTTGACTGGAACTGACTCGAAGACGTCTCAATTCAATTGCCGGTAGTTAATTTAGTAGTTGGAACGTACAAGTTGTAAGGTTGATAGGAACTGACTTTACGACGTCTCATTTCAACCTCACAACTTGTTTAAAATTGAATTTACTTGAGCAAATTAATATTTACTGGTCGGATAGCACTCAGAACCAAAAGAACGTCAGCATTTCCTTCCAGTAAATAGTAATATAGGAATTTTGATCAAAAGGGTAGTAAGCAGTCTTACAAGGTTTTGAGTAAGCAAAGTAAGCAAAAACTTGGGAAATCTTGAAAGAAAAACTTCAACTTTTTCAGAAAACACTTCGATCAAGATACTGGCAGGATAGGCGGTTTGTAACTGGTTGAAGGCTAGGAACTTTTTAAATAGAATGGTGCCTCAAGGGCCGGGGTACGCCCTTATAACGAAGGGGTAGTTACGAGAGGGGGTGAGTCCCCACTCGAGGCAACCCCCTTCCAACCCTGAAGGAGATGGCTCCTCCTATTTTGCCAGGACCTCTTTCGTTATTTTTATTGCGAAAATATTATAATAAATAGTGGTTCACCACACAATATTTCAGGGGTTCCTAATGAACAGTTGTTGGATCATATGGTTTATAGAGCAACGAGGAAATGTTTTGTGTGAGATTCATGTCTGAATAAATTGTATACCTACCTAGTTTGTTTGCAAATTCCATAGTTGTTGTTCCCTTGTACCAACATTTTTACACTGCTGTCAGAAGTGGGATTTCGTGTGTTGCGTCACTTACAGGGAAACAAAATCTGGGGTACAGAGAGAAGTTGTAATGGGCGAAACATTTTTTGAGACAGAATCAGTGAACGACCTGATGAGAACATTTGATGGTACGAGATCTTTCGAAGAATTCATGTTTCAATTTCGGTGGACATGTCGAGCCAATTGTTGGACCGAAGAACAGAAAACTGGGTACTTCGTCGGATCGTTGAGAGGACAAGCTCTTTCTCTCATGTGTGCTCTTGAAAACCGAATGTCATCAGTCGAGGATCTGGCATCAGCACTGCAGCAATGGTACGGGTGTCAGGGCCAGCAGCATCGGTACATGAGTCAGTTACGTAACCGAGTGCAAGGTTCTAGTGAAGACTGCGTAACCTTTGCAGTTGATGTTGACGTTTTAGCTCACCGCACTTTCCCACAAGCTACCGAAGGAACGTATCCAGCAATTTTACGTGGGACTGCGGAGTAGGAAGATCTTGAAAGATGTTTTGAACCGGTCTCCGGGATCACTAGCTCAAGCGATATTTTATGCCCGACAAGCTGAATGTCGGTTTTACTCGCTGGTACAATCGGCTGTGAAGAGGAAGGTCCGTTACCACCATCTCCTATGAGGGAACTACCTCCGACTACGGCGGAAAAAAGAGAAGCAACCACACATGCGATGAGGCATTCTAAAAGACGATGGAAATGCTGGTCCTGTGGAAGAAGAGGTCACCTCTATAGATATTGTACAAGATGGAGGGATTCAGATTTCGTTCATAATGTTAATATGGAGACTGGATAAGTAGCAGGGACAACCTGTTGTTCCAGATCCTCACAACTCCAATTTTCGAAAGATGTGGCGACGGATAGACCAAATGAGAATAGGAATTCTTCGGGGAAAGGTAGCTGGGGTAGTCGGCAGTCGATTGTGGGGAAAGAATGCCAGTGTCAACTCACCTGCCATCCTGTAAGCTGTGAGGTACCTGAAGACCTAAGCCCTAGTAGAAAGTCAAGTCCTTCCAATACACATTCATCATTAGGCGTCATTCGCTCTACGGCTGCTGCTGAGGACCATAACGAACATCCAATGCGGCGAGCGGGGCGAGGAGTTCGATTCAGAAGAACTACAGACTCTAATTCGAACTCTACAGAGATGGGGAAAGTGTTGGAAACTTCTCCAATACTGTTCATCAGGGGTTCCTAATGAACAGTTGTTGGATCATATGGTTTATA
Organism: Apolygus lucorum; assembly: GCA_009739505.2. Lineage (NCBI taxonomy): Eukaryota > Metazoa > Arthropoda > Insecta > Hemiptera > Miridae > Apolygus > Apolygus lucorum. The sequence continues at coordinate 15,907,921 of CM019167.2, forward strand.
GAGCAACGAGGAAATGTTCAAGTTTTGTGTTGTGTGTGAGATTCATGTCTGAATAAATTGTATACCTAGTTTGTTTGCAAATTCCATAGTTGTTCCTCCTCAGTACCAACATTTTTTCGGTATCTAATAATGCTCGTTCTTTGCAGAAATGTGGTATTGCAACCAAGAAGAATCCAACATAGATCCGATACAGCAGCCAGAGTTTTACTCGGCATTGAACAATAAAAAAGAACAAACCAACTTGGAACCAGGTATTTGTATTATTATGATTTCAAAAACTCACACAACAGGTAACTATCGAGGCTCTGATCATCTTTGTTTTAATTTATATTGGTTACCAAGGTTTAACAAACGTTTGCATATTCGATGATTGCTAGTCAAGTACAGGGTAGAGCGTGAAAGACAAATGGATTAGAAAATGGGACATCAAACAAATTAATGAACTTTTAATTTATTTCCTTATACCAACATATGTTGGTATTCTTCTTTTTCTTGCTTGGTGCTACAATCCGATGTGGATCTTGGCCGCTCCAACAACTTTTCGCCATTCGTCCTTATTCCTGGCTGTGGACTTCCAATTAATACATCCCAGGGTTTTGGCATCGCTCTCCACTTGGTCCATCCACCTGGCCCGTGGTTGACCTCTTTTCCGTTGTCCCTATGGATTCCCAACAAGAATCTTGAACGGAATCTCAGCATCACCCATTCTTATCACATGACCAGCCCATCTTAAGCGGGAAGCTTTGACAAATTTAGATAGATATATTATATAGTTTAGGTATATGTTGGTATTGGAAATTTAAATTCATATGGTTTTGAACAGCGTATTTGGCAGATGGAAGCCCTCACTCTAAATACCCTGAAAACCCCGTTTTCTTGAACTCTTCCGAGCATTTCGGCGATGTCTCTGAAGTTGTTCTTGAGGGCTTTAAATCCTGGGACGACCACTATGAGGATTTGAGTTTGAGGTAGTAAAAACCAGTAAAAGTAAAAACTGGTAACCGCGCTGGCCAGTTCAAACCGCCTCTCAGGGACATTTTGAGTCAGGGGTTTTTTCACTTTTCTCTGGAAATTATTGAACACTTATCTCTGTTGTTACAAAAGCACCTACCATACGAATGAATATCGTTCATGTATCTAATTTCTCTCTTTATTTTCAGTCGACTACAATGAAGAGATTTACCCTTATGCCACATTTCAAATGCCGAAACCTTATAAAGAGAAACTTCCTCAAAACTTTCAAACTTTTGTTTACCAGAGCCCTGGTATGATGAATGTGAACCGGTGCCACAAAATGAGAGAGGTACCCGCAATTTTTTTTTTTTTTTTTTTTGGTTTCCAATTAAGTACTTTGTTACTATACATGGTGTCCCAGTAACTACTCTCCACCCTCTTATTCTCTCTATGGACGAGGAAAAATCGGACCAACGCTATTCTTCATACTTTTTGCGTAGAATTAAAAACGCTGCAAAGTATTACACAATGGTTTATTATTTTTCTATATAGATCACTCGTCTACAAAATCACCAACCATCCAATATGAAGAGAAGAAAAAAAATCAAAAAATAAAATAAATAAATAAAATTAAAAAAAAAAATAAAAAAATTAAAATAAAAATCACCAACCATCGATCGCATTTCGGTCAGCTCTAATTTGAACGGAGATTAGGCCTCTTTTGCGATTCACACTCGTGTTTTGATTTATATATATATATTTCAATATAAACCCTTAAATTTTCGTAGGGAGCGAACGGTTCGTCCTACAGAGCTCCGCGTGGTCTCAAAAAATTCTAAAAATTCTATAGAATCTTAAATTGAAGGAAAAACAATACCTTAATATCAAAATTTTTGAGTTAGGGCGTTTTCAAAATTTCAAAATTGATTTTGGAACCCTTAACAGTAACCTACATCAACCAAAAGCTTCGGGGCACAACTAGACCCCAGATGGAGCCTACATACCAAATTTCATCAAAATCGGTCAATGCTAAGTGGCAAAAGTGCCGCGTACGGCGGACGGCGGACGGCGTACGGCGTACGGCGGACGGACGGCCAAATCTTCATTCGATTTTTGGATTCTACGTACCTTGAAACGTAAACCATCAAATTTTGAGGGGGTGTTAAAATTTTTTTTTCTTGGTCGATTCCAAAGGTTCATTATTGAAAATAATAAACCAAAATGACAAAATTGCGCTACAACCAAGATCAATTTTCTTTTTACAAATGAGAATCCGCATTTTTTTTTATTGCAGATTCAGATTCTACGTCAAATTTTATGAGCATTTACTTCAACAACTTTTTGGCACATCACTTAGCACTGTTTTTCTACGCTGAATCGCGTGGTGATCTTCCTTTCTTGATATGATTTCATTTTACCGCATAAACAGCCAAAAAAGTGACTTTTTTGAGGAGGAAATCAGCAAAAAAAAAACCAAGAATATCAAAATTTTCTTATAAAGGGTAATACCAATGAAGTATAAAAAATTTTAAAATTTATAAAACTGCGTAAAAAATTGTTTCTAGTAGCACAAAGGAAAAACAAGTGGGTGTGGCACATAGCTTCCTCGTATCCATAACCCGATTATGTAGATGATCCGATGCATAGTAGTTAATCTCAAAACAACAATCTTTAAGTACCTTTCACTACCCTCATAGGGGACCATCTACACGCTAATCTGGACAATCCTAGAAAATTTAATCAAATTCGGATGAAAAATGTAAATGTTATGGCTATTACAAGGATTTTACGTTTGCGCATGCGCAGAGGCTTCTGTAAATTTTAAGGCCTTGATTTTCATTGGGGACCTAATCCGCGTAATCCCTAAAAATGTCATCGAAATCGGGTAGAAAATGTGGAAGTTATGGCTGTTACAAGAATTCACGTTCGCGCATGCGCATCGGCTACTATCAGTCCGGGGGGGGGGATGATCTTCATAGGGGACCATCTACAACCTAATCCGCATAATCCCTGAAAATTTCATTGAAATCGGATGGAAAATGTAGAAGTTATGGCCGTTACAAGGAATTCACGTTTGCGCATGCACAGTCGCTTCTATCAGTCCGAGGATGATGATTTTCATAGGGGACCGTCTACACACCAACCCGCACAATCTCTGAAAATTTCATGGAAATCGGACAATAATTTCGTATAGTTATGCGCGTTACAAGGAATTCATGACAGACAGACAGACACACAGACAGACAGACAGACAGACACGGAACCAAAATTGTTCAGAAAGGTCTAAAACGCAAAACGCGAGTTAAAATTTTGATTTTGGAGAACTTTTTCTTTCGTCCTTGAAAAGTGAAAACAAAGCTTGCGCTACCTTGGTAGACTCGGAAGCAATAAAGGAAACGATAGCACAATCCCTGGGTCGGCTTGCTCAGCGGGTTGCGCGCGTTCAAAAAACGCTGCAAATTATTACACAAAGGTATATTATTTTTCTATATAGATCACTCGTCTGCAAAGAACACGGCTTTGCCATTGTTACCACCAACCAACATGAAGAAAAACGTCGATCGTATTTCGGTCAGCTAACATTTGAACGGAGATTAGGCCTCTTTTGTGATTCACACTCGTGTTTCTGATTTATAGTACGCCCAACCCTTAAAGTCTCGTAGGGAGCGAGCGGTTTGTCCTACAGGGTTCCGCGTGGTCTCAAAAAATTCTAAAAATTCTATACTATCTTTAAACATTTTAAATTGATGGAAAAACAGTACCTTTATATCAAATTTTTTTGAGTTAGGGCGTTTATTAAATTTCAAACCTTATTTTTGAACGCTTAGAAGTGACCTACATCAACCAAAATCTTCGGGGCACAACTAGACCCCAAATGGAGCCTACATACCAAATTTCATCGGTCAATGCTAAGTGGGGAAAGTGCCGCGTACGGCGGACGGACAGCCAAATTTTGGTTTATTATTTTCAATAATAAACCTTTGGAATCGACCAAGAAGAAAAAATTTTAACACCCCCTCAAAATTTGATGGTTTACGTTTCAAGGTACGTAGAATCCAAAAATTGAATAAAAATTTGGCCGTCCGTCCGCCGTACGCGGCACTTTCCCCACTTAGCATTGACCGATTTTGATGAAATTTGGTATGTAGGCTCCATTTGGGGTCTAGTTGTGCCCCGAAGATTTTGGTTGATGTAGGTCACTTCTAAGATTTCCAAAATCAATTTTGAAATTTTGATAACGCCCTAACTCAAAACATTTTTATATAAAGGTATTTTTTCCTTCAATTTAAGATTCTATAGAATTTTTAGAATTTTTTGAGACCACCCGGAGCTCTGTAGGACAAACCGTTCGCTCACTACGAGAATTCAAAGTTTGGAAGTACGATAAATCAGAAACACGAGTGTGAATCGCAAAAGAGGCCTAATCTCCGTTCAAATTTTTAGCTGACCGATATACGATCAATGTTTTTCTTCATGTTGGATGGTTGGTGGCTTTACAGACGAGTGATCTATATAGAAAAATAAAAAATAATAAACCATTTTGTAATAATTTGCAGCGTTTTTATTCGATTTTTGGATTCTACGTACCTTGAACGTAAACCAACAAATCTTGAGGCGGGGGGGGGGGGGGGGGGGGGTTAAACAATTGTTTTTCTTGGTCGATTCCAAAGGTGCAAGCGCAAAGCGCAGCGCAATTATGTCATTTTTGAAATCTACCAGAAAATTATGAAGAATCGCGTAGGTCCGATTTTTTCGTGTATAAATAATTAGAGAGAATAAGAGGGTGGAGCGTAGTTCCTGGGACACCCTGTAGAACACACTTTACAAGGCAGGAATGAACGCTTCTTTTTAATTGGTGGCGAATGTTTCAGTTACCATATGTGGATCAAATTATACCGTCAGAAGACTACGATAGTCCGGAGGATACACATTTTCATTCTTTACATCAACATTCCAAGCTGAGTGAGTTGAAAATAGTATTGAATTCAAAACTGTTGTAACTTTCATAGATTCGTTGTAATTCACCAGTGAGCTCGCAGATGTTGACCTCTAATTATTTTATATTATTTAAAGTAAGATAAATAAAGACGGGAGGTTTCATAATTTGAGACACGTCTTCATTTAAAGAACACCCCTTATTTGAGACTCGATTGTAAACCCAATATTGAACATTTATGTTTTTGTTGACAGGCCGACCACAACCCCATGCAAGAAATGCATGTCCGACTGATAATTTTGCTATGCACAGCAAGAACGACTCATTGAGAAAAAATAAATATGTTTATACGAATCTGACAAAATAAATTTATTTATAAATGTTGTTTTTTATCCTGTTCTAATTTTTCAATCCTTCTGAACTGTAATTACTAACTATAATTGTATTATAGTGGGGATGAACCCACAAGAACAAAAGAAAATATCACACCCAGGGTAGTAGGAAGAGAAAACGAAACAAACCAATAGCAAAAACTCGGCCCTTCAGGCCTCGCCAGAGGGCAAGCCCCCCCCCCCCCCCCCCCCCCCGGTGGTTACTGATTAGAGCCTTCGGCTAAAATTCAATAAACATGGAACAGGTTTTATTTGTTTGCTGGTTCCTTTTACCAGGAATTTGTTGTCTGTTGTTTTAATTTAGCTCTTCATGGGACTGGTTTTCAAATTGCTCGTCATTTCATTCACCTCTTGATGTCCCAAGGATATTGTTATTATTAAGAAGTCGAAAACATCTAAAACGTCGAAGAACACATCGCAACTAAAAGCCTAGGTTACAAGATCCTTTGATTACTTTTTGGTAAAAACTGTGACGGAGCACCAGTTACTGTCACCGGATTCTTCCGCTCTATCGAATCACGACTCAGGGATAGCCCTCTAGTCTAATTCCAGACACCGATCTGTAAGTACATTACTTTCATACTAGATCACTTCCCTTACCCTCGTGGTTCAAATCCGAAGATATAATAGGTAAACTCTATTGATACTTCTTTCCCCCCTCACACATAGATACAAGCCTCAATTGATTATAGGATAATATATCTATTTATCTTTCCTACTTCAATTCGTATCTTTCATTCATCATCCCTAGTCCTAGGTTGATCTCCAACAAGGAATAGGTATTCAAACGAAACGTATAGTTCTCTAGGGGTAAAATATAGCAAGGATTAAATTATTCTCATTAATTAATCAGATTCTCCAGATCCCCTAGAACAATACTGTTTCAAAACGATGCCAGCCAACTACGAGTACATTATAAAACGCTGCAAATTATTACACAATGGTTTATTATTTTTCTATATAGATCACTCGTCTGCAAAGCCACCAACCATCCAACATGAAGAAAAACATCGATTGCTAAAATTTGAACGGAGATTAGGCCTCTTTTGCGATTCACACTCGTGTTTCTGATTTATCGTACGTCAACCCTTACATTCTCGTAGGGAGCGAACGGTATGCCCTACAGGGCTCCGCGTGGTCTCTAAAAATTCTATAGAATCTTAAATTGAAGGAAAAACTATACCTGTATACCGAAATTTTTTGAGATAGGGCGTTTTAAAATTTTCAAACCTTATTTTTCAACTCTTAGAAGTGACCTACATCAACCAAAATCTTCAGGGCACAACTAGACCCCAAATGGAGCTACATACCAAATTTCATCAAAATCGGTCAAAGCTAAGTGGGGCGGACGGCGGACAAATTTGTATTCGATTTTAGGATTCTACGTACCTTGAAACGTAAACCAACAAATTTTGAGGGGGGTTTAAAAAAAGTTTCTTGATCCCACAGGTTCATTATTGAAAATAATAAACCAACAGTACCTACCTACGTTGTACACTCGATGACGCCAGCTAAGCGACAGTACCTGCTTCAGTACTACTCTCAGCGGTAACAACACAGCAAAGTCAAAAATTTTTTGTACTTGCAGCTAGTAAATTCGTAAGAACGTTGGCAACCAAATTGTACTTAACACAGCAAATTAAAGGAGTTATGACCAATTTAATGACATAAGGTCAAAATCACGAAAAAAAGTTCAAAGTTAAAATAACTCAAAAACGAAGGGTTTTGAAAAAAATCTCTGAGACAATTTTTTGTTGCAAATTAGTTGTAGAATCGACTGGTACCGTATGGCAGACCAGTTAGGCTTACACCCTGTATAGATCACTCGTCTGCAAAGACACCAACCATCCAACATGAAGAAAAACATCGATCGCATTTCGGTCAGCTTTAATTTGAACGGAGATTCACACTCGTGTTTCTGATTTATCGTACGTAGAACCCTTAAATTCTCGTAGGGAGCGAACGGTTTGTCTTACAGGGCTCCGCGTGGTCTCAAAAAATTCTAAAAATTCTCTAGAATCTTAAATTGAAGGAAAAACAATACCTTTATATCAGAATTTTTTGAGTTAGGGCGTTTTCAAAATTTCAAAATTGATTTTGGAACCCTTAGAAGTGACCTACCTCAACCAAAATCTTCGGGGCACAACTAGACCCCAAATAGAGCCTACATACCAAATTTCAACAAAATCGGTCAATGCTAAGTGGGGAAAGTGCCGCGTACGGCGGACGGACGGCCAAATTTGTATTCGATTTTGCTTCCGAGTCTACCAAGGTAGCGGAAGCTTTGTTTTCACTTTTCAAGGACGAAAAAAAAAGTTCTCCAAAATCAAAATTTTCACTCGCGTTTTGCGTTTTAGACCTTTCTGAACAATTTTGGTTCCGTGTCTGTCTGTCTGTGTGTCTGTCTGTCTGTGTGTCTGTGTGTCTGTCATGAATTCCTTGTAACGCGCATAACTATACGAAGTTATTGTCCGATTTCGATGAAATTTTCAGGGATCATGCGGGTTGGTGTGTAGACGGTCCCCTATGAAAATCATCATCCTCGGACTGATAGAAGCGACTGCGCATGCGCAAACGTGAATTTCCTCGTAACGGCCGTAACTTCCACATTTTCCATACGATTTCAATGAAATTTTCAGGGATGTTACAGATTAGAGTTAAGATGGTCCCCTATGAAAATCATCACCCCCGGATTGATAGTAGCCGATGCGCATGCGCGAACGTGAATTGCTTCTAACAGCCATAAATTCCACAATTTCTGCCCGATTTCGATGACATTTTCAGGGATTACGCGGATTAGGTTGTAGATAGTCCCAATGAAAATCAAGGCCTTAAAATTTACAGTAGCCTCTGCGCATGCGCAAACGTAAAATCCTTGTAACAGCCGTAACAGTCGCGTGTGACGTAAGGATCTCAAACCCCATTCAACTATCCCCTTTATGGATCAGTGAGCAATGCTCTGGATTCCCACCCTGGAGTCCCAGGTTCGATTCCCAGTCAAGCAAAGAAATTTTTTGATCCAATCACACCGTACTTACATTTTTCGTCCGAATTTGATGAAATTTTCTAGGATTGTCCAGATTAGCGTGTAGATGGTCCCCTATGAGGGTAGTGGAAGGTACTTAGAGATTGGTGTTTTCAGATTAACTACTATGCATCGGATCATCTATATAATCGGGTTATGGATACGAGGAAGCTATGTGCCACACCCACTTGTTTTGATTCTACGTGCCTTGAAACTTAAACCAACAAATTTTGAGGGGGTGTTAAAATTTTTTTTTCTTGGTCGATTCCAAAGGTTCATTATTGAAAATAATATACCAATAAACATTTGGCCGTCCGTCCGCCGTACTGTATAGGCTCCATTCGGGGTCTAGTTGTGCCCTGAAGATTTTGGTTGATGTAGGTCACTTCTAAGGGTTGAAAAATGAATTTTGAAATTTTGAAAACGCCCTAACTCAAAAAATTCTGATATAAAGGTATTGTTTTTCCTTCAATTTAAGATTCTAGAGAATTTTTAGAATTTTTTGAGACCACGCGGAGCCCTGTAGGACAAACCGTTCGCTCCCTACGAGAATTTAAGGGTTAGACGTACGATTAATCAGAAACACGGGTGTGAATCGCAAATGAGGCCTAATTTCCGTTCAAATGTAAGCTGACCGAAATACGATCAATGTTTTCTTCAAGTTGGTTTGTGGTAACAATGGCAAACCCGTGTTCTTTGCAGACGAGTGATCTATGTAGAAAAATAATAAACCTTTGTGTAATAATTTGCAGCGTTTTTTTTATTTGCCTCCAAAACGACAAATAATGCGAGAATCGCATCATCATCACTAGGAAACATTATTTCCAAAAAATTAAGTACCTAGGTGCTAAAATGTAGGTAGGAGGTCTGAGTCCACGTCGAATGTCTGCCGGCCGAGATTCAACTGTACGTGTATGGTCGATATCGCTAAAAGACGCACGCCGTAGCGAGCGCGGCCACAGCTGACCCCCCGAGAAGAGGAATTCGAACAAAGCAAAGATATTACAAAACAATCAATTTATTGAATAGTAAAGGCAATCCATCTGAACTAAGACTTTCATCTACGACTAGGTATGAGGTGACAATAGTTGAACCTGACTTCCTGTGCTTCATAACATGAATAGTGAATCAGAGCCTTTCCTATATATTTTTTCTTATAGAACATAAATTATCTCCATACTGTTGTCCTCCAAGAACTACTTCATATTATTTGTTCTAACCTGAACATCTAGGTATGTATCATTATTATATGTTTAATAACTAGGTAGGTACCTACCTAACTTACAAGAGCCGAACTTCGTCCAAGAGGGCAACACTTTCGAGTCCTGAACTTTGGATCAACTCAGTCATTTGTCACCAACAAAAGATTCCCTAATGGGGAAGATGCTGTTTTAGAAAAATTACAGAGAGAAGCTCTAAATTTGCAGTAATCTACAGTTTAGTACGTGTTGCCATGAACTTTCTGCATTCAATTGACTGCCCTAAAACCTGATTACACACCAAGTTACTAGATTTTACTAATATATAATTAAAATGGTGTTGATATACTCGTATGCATGGTAGAGCTTCAATTTAAATTTTAATTCAACATTTTTATACCTACAGAGCGTTAACTGAATTGTCAAAAGACGAATGTTGGTTACCAATTCCAATTCAGGTGCTAATTATTGCACAGCAGAATTAGTACCTAATAAGGTACATATTTATCATTTATATTATTATTGTTAAGTAACATTACTATCACATTCAACTTATAATTAATTCATTATCTACGTGAATAAAGGTAAGGTATGTCAGCATCAAAGGTCGAGTAGCCCCAAAGTTCCCTGCAAAGGGTAGGCCGCAAAATGGGGGTATTCAAGTGCATAAATGTAATTTTTTACAAATACATACCTACTCAATAGATCAGCCATAGAGACATACAAACGAAATTTGATCCTAATAGAGTACGTAGTGTAACAGAAGTGTATAACTCTACCCCCTCTTGAACTCTAGGTAAGCACTAATGTTTTCCTAGTAATGCCACTATTTAAGATAATTTCATGAGCTCCAATTAGGTACAAAGAACGTTATTCGCTGAACGGTGGGTTCATATTGTCAGATTATTCAAGTGCTCGTTCGTTTCTGACTCATTTCAAATACATTTGGCAATCCATCAAACTAGGTGATACCTAAGTGAGGGATGTAGAGGATACAGTCTCAAAAGTGTTGCAAACAATTTTCACGTTAATAAATTTTTCTTGACTCGATTTTAGATAGATAATCTTGGATTAACAAAATGCACTCGTAATTAGAAGTTACCTACTTACCTATGAAATCATCACTTGTATACATACTGCTGGTTTAACTGTACAACAGATGGAGTTCCTTACACTAGGGAGGTATCCCTCCTATCCCTAGAGGCTGCGTGACGGTTGTGCTTCTTTTGTAGAAAGAAATAACCAACCTGGAGGCAGAATGAACTTTGTTGCTCAAAGCTAGATTTGGGGGTAAGCTTCGATCACCAGGAGAAAACTGATTAATGATGAGATGCTGAGCTAGTAGTAGTCGATAATATGGCTGACGGTAGGAGGGGGGAGGTAAGTCGTTTTTTGGTGAAAATCGATATATCTTCACTATAGGCGTTATTTTGTATCAGCGTAAGTCTACCACGCTTCCTATTGGCTGGGGCGTCAGTGATTTATAAATCAACCTACCCCTGGGGACAGGTTGATTGTAATTATAATAGGAAGGTAAGGGGTTTGGTATTTGACATTGGCAGCAGGCCCGGCTGTCCCTGAATACAACAAATTTTGCAGAAAAAAGGAAGTTTTAGGGTAAAAACCCTAGAACGACTGAGATTTTTCGTCCTAATATGTTGGGAACCCTGCTAGCAGGTCCCCATCGCCCGCTCAATGGCCATTTTCCTCATTACAATTTGTTGTTCTGAATCGACTCTTTCGCTCTCGAAAACATCATTCCGCGTTTCCTTGTTATCGGAGTTTTTTTCGAGTGTTTTATAGTGGATTGGCGATCTTTTTGTTCCGTTTTATTTTTTCTTTCGTTTTCGCGCAATTTCAATGCAGTCTGCGGGTGATAATCCTTTCGCGGATGTTTTAAGATCAACTCGGGTAGGACGCTACGGTCCGCCGAGTTCTCACGCGTTCGGAATGAAGCGCCCGGCATCGACTTCGGAAGCTGTGTCATCGTTGAAGTTTCTTCGGAGTGGGGTTCAGCCACAGGCATGTGAAATTGCTCACAAAAAGCCTACCGACCGTGTGCCTGTTGGCCGGGTTGGATCTCCCTCAAGAATCGGGGATGCCCGACATGGAGAAACTTGCGTTGTAACCGCAGTGGCCAGTACTTCGGTACATACGTATTCAATGGAGTGCCTTTCTGCCTCCAACAATAATACTTCTCGACACAAATTGCGTGTGGAAGTGCTAAAACGGGCTACGTCGACTCAAAAGAGTGCCGGACTGGAAGCATCGGCTCCTCGGAGTGACGGGTATGTTGCGTTGGCCCTTCGGGGTGTCGGACAAGAAGTCGCTAATTTTACTAGCGCCCCGTTTGAACCCCCTCCTGATTACGCAGTGAGCGATGATGAATTTCTTGGCTGGGAATCCCAAAATTTGTCGGATGTGAATTTATCGGACGATGAAACGAGGCCTCATGACTTCTTGTTGCCGCCGCATGAGGCGCTCGAATCGGGAGAGAGTTCCCGCCAAGTTGAGGTTGATGAACATGAAAAGGGTTTGCTGCTGAGAGCGCTGGCGTCAGCTAGTGGGCTATGAGTTTTTTGTTGAAAATCTTATATCTTCACTGTAGGCATTATTTTGAATCAGCGTAAGTCTACCACGCTTCCTATTAGCTGGGGCGTCAATGATTATGCGGTTAACTTCCATTCCCGAAATTGCGGTTTCGAGAACAGACCGGTAACTGAGTTTACCTACTTTTTCCCAGCGTACTAAATTGTGCTTGACCAGGCAAGTAGGTTTTCTTATGGTGGGTGAGCAGGTAAATCTGAAAATTTGGTTGCTCGTAACCAGGTAACGCGAAGAGGAGCTCTACGAGCTCTCTCTGCCTGTGCTTACCGAACAGTGTCACAACCCGCTATCTTTGTCCTTACCAGTGTCATACCAATTAAGCTGATGGCTTCAGAGAGAAGCCGTATAGCCAAGGAAGAAAGAGATTGCACGATGGCAAGCTGGCAAGAGATATGGGCCCGTATTCACAAAAGTCACCAAAGTGACACTTGAAGTCGCACTTCCGAAAGTGACACTTTAGGCCAAAGTGAAACTTGAGGAGAAATCGCTATTCACAATCGTTTTTAGTGTAGCTGCTCTTAGTTCAGCTTTAGGTTCAACTGATAAGGAAATTGAAGGAAAACTGATGTTTTCCATTTAAATCCGAACGGAAAAACTTCATAAAACGGCTGTCGAAGCAAGCAAAATAGACGTACTTATCGTCAAAAGCTACACTGAGGGCCAGTAAAGTGTGGTAGGAGCCAAACTTGGCTAAAGTGATTCTTCTTCCAAAGTTTGGTACGTGAATATCGTTTTCTCTGAAGTACAGCTCTAAGTGGAGCTTTCAAGCTTCACTTAGTAAAAAGCCTCACTTAGTGCAGTTTGTGAATACGGCTGCTAGACAAGAGAATATAGAGGGCGGTGAACCGCACGGCTAGTGCCAAACATCCAGAAATGGACGGACAGGAAGCACGGAGAATTGAACTTTTTCCTCCCACAATTCTTCACAGGACATGGACTGTTTTATGCCTATCTATATAAAATGGGGAAGGTAACTGTCCAAGTGCTAGAACTGATGAAGTGCCCCAGGACTCTGCCTGAAGTAATGTGTTAAACAGTTCCAGGCTGAGCATCCAACGTGGGAGAAAAGGACGTGTTTTTTAGTGGGTTTGAATCCCACATAACCTTGAAGTCGCGGACCCTTCAAGGTATCTTACGAGATCCAACTCCACCTGTGGATCTTAAAGATTTTCTCAACTGCCTGCCGAAAAAAAACTAGGTAACTCGACAATTTTTAAAACCATTAAATTTGCCATAAAGATGTAATTTGAGGGGCAGTTCGAGCTATCATTTCGGTTTTAGGATACTTTCGTGAAAAAATGGCAGGGTTAAGTATCAATTATTGTAGATTCCTGAATTAGGAATAACATTTGAAACTTCAAAATACTCTCCTGTAAAATTCCATTTTTTTGTACTAACCTGGTTTTTCCCCCCGCCAGCCATATCTGACTAAAACCTCCCAGTCTACGTAAGTGCGACCATCGCGGAGCTTCTGAGGGCAAGGACCAGACGTTCATATCACATTTCGGGGTGTTGGGAATTGGTTATTCACCGGAAGCAGACTTGCAAGGCGTGGTTTGAGAACAGGTAAGAGTAGGTGCATTGTCCCAGGAGGTAGATTGAGTTCCTAATTATGCAGAAAGGCGACCAAAGACATGGCGTAAGGTTAATAGACACAAATTTATATTCAGAGGCAACATGATTATGGTGGATCACAGCAGCTTTTCTAATAAGTAGGTTTCGAAACACATGAATTTGGGATTTTTTTGGTTATTCGTAATCAGGTATGAACAACTCCATTCTGGAAAGTTCAAAGGGTAGTGCCAGGCATTTTACATCCCACTTTTATTCGCATTGTAACTATGTATCAGAGACTTGTATTCACGATACATCACCAAAGTAAGAAACTTCATTTGGAAGTGTTGATATAGTAGGTAGGTACTTCCACCTCAAAAACTTTGAAAACTAGAAGAGCGATTAGGAGAGAAAAAAAGAGATTATTCATATTTTCACAAACACGTGATATTACAAAGCGGTAAGAAGTGAAATATTTGAACGTGGGTTAGAATGGAATAAGATTGTGATGAAATATAGGATGAAGCATGTCACTAAAATTATTTCCAAAGAGGAATCGGAGTTCGAGGCTACTTATAACTCAGTGTTCACCCAGGCTACGAAAAATCGCGGACTTCTCCAAGATTGTGAATACATTACGCTTAATTTTTTATTTTTTGCCATTATTTTAATGAAGAAATGTATCACCGCCAAACTTAACGAGGACTTTAGATGAAAATGACACTTTAGACGGTACGGCACAAGGCGAGTAGAGGTGAGGAGGTGTGCTCGCGCTCTGCAGCTGGGAAGAGGTGTGACGTCACCAGAGTCCTCTGGCTCGCCAGTCTGTGTTCCCTTCGCCGCTTTTCCCACTTCAGAAATTTCGTAGGTCCTTCAACCAGCAAGTTGTGATGGAATTTTGGGAAAATTCACGTAAAATTCACTTGAACTGTAATCCCGGGGCAGTGTTAGTACCTAATAAAAGGACGGGTTTTGATGGAAATTTCAACTTTTGAGCTTTAGAACGAAATAACTTTTATTCCTCGCCTGCTGGTCAATTTCCTAACACAAACTTTTAGAATACGAACCAATGAAAATGGAGACACGAAACAATTATCATTTCTCGACTTTTTCGTTTTAGAGCATTCGTCCCGGGTAAGATTACGTGTTTCATTCCTCGTAATGAGATGATGAAGAAATCGTGGTCTGATTTTGCTGAAATTTTCGCTGGTTTAAATACAATTTTTGGTTAGTTTTATTAGATAATTTGAATAATTTTGCTTCCGAATCTACCAAGGTAGCGGAAATATCGTTTTAACAAGTACTGTCCTGAACAATTTTGGTTCCTTAACTGTCTGTCACACAGGTCCGCGAATCCCAGTATCGAGCGAACCAGGGCATTATGGACCGGTTTTTCAAATTCAAAATTTTCACTCAAATTTAGCGTTTAAGAGCTACCTAGTATTTTATCCATGTTACGGTACATTTCTTGTCTTCTACAATAGGTACTTCAGAATCATTCATGAAATAATATCAAATTTGAGACATTTTTGGTTGAAATTTATCACTTTTTGTGAAATTTCAACTTTAGTGCGGTTTGAAAAGATATGAATCCTTCAAATTTTCACTGGAATTTAATGTGTTAGTCATTTCAATAATTTTTGCTTGTTTGTGACCAATTTTTTAAAAAGGCAAAACTTCAAAATTATCCAATTTTTACAAATTGTTATCATTTTAGCCATTGAAAATAATGTTCATTTGCACTCAAATTGTTCTTTTAGTTATTTCCGTGGCAAAACTAGTAAATTGTGGTTTGGCTTTGACGGAAATTATTTCACTCACACTTATTTCAGACGTTTTTCATTTATTCCTTGCCTGTTTGCGGTCAATCTCTCGACCTGAAGGACCTACTTCAAAATCGTCTAATTTTTAGAAATTTTTCTGAATTGAAGAAGGTTGCGATCAACCTCAGAAACGGAAACAGAACAAACGGTATAATATTATACCGCGTATTTATAAACAATGTACGCCCGAGCAAAGTAACAGAGACAGCCGGTGAGGAGGTAGTCGGGACTCAAGTGACGTCACGTTTCCCCGAAACTGGGGCAGGTGCGCCCTGTGAAAGTGCCCTCCCGGTAAACTGCCCTCCGAGGAGGCCAGTTTTTACTGTGCGTCAGGAGAAACTCCCCTCCTGCTCACACCACGTATTAGAAGGGCCCTCTCATCGAATCAGTCCTTACAAATGGACCTCCGTGGCAAGTGGCCTCCGTGGCAAGTGCCCTCCCAGTAAACTGGCCTCTTAGCCCTTACAAGCCCGACTAGATATTATACCTGCAGAACACGAAACATAATGTTGGCATTACAACAAGCTAATATAGATTACACGGGCATTGCTTGCCTACATTTACGATACAATTACTTAAGGAATTAACTAGCCTATGTGGGTTTTAAATATTTTTAATTAGCGCAACGTAATAAGGGATCCGGGTTTGGGATCATTTTTTTTTCTCATGCCGATTTATTGGAAAAAACTCCGATTTTCGCGTAAAAACTCGATTTTCTCCATGAAATTGATATTCTAATTATTTTATTCCTAATATATACTGATGATCGTGACTGAAGATCCATTATATTTGAGAGACCCATGTCCCAGAAATGAGAAGTCGCACAGGTAGAGGAGATCCGTTCCAAGCAGGAGGGCAGTTTACCGGGAGGGCAGTTGCTCGAGGTAGTCTAGGAGTGCAGTTTAAAACCGGGGTTTGAAACTGGCGTCCTAAAACAGGAGGCCAGTTTACCGGGAGGGCAGTTGCTCGAGATGGCCTAGGAGGGCAGTTGCTCGAGATGGCCTAGGAGGGCAGTTGCTCGAGATGACCTAGGAGGGCAGTTGCTCGAGATGGCCTAGGAGGGCAGTTGCTCGAGATGGCCTAGGAGGGCAGTTGCTCGAGATGGCCTAGGAGGGCAGTTGCTCGAGATGGCCTAGGAGGGCAGTTGCTCGAGATGGCCTAGGAGGGCAGTTGCTCGAGATGGCCTAGGAGGGCACTTGCTCGAGATGGCCTAGGAGGGCAGTTGCTCGAGATGGCCTAGGAGGGCAGTTTCAAACCGGGGTTTTAAACTGACCTAAAGAGGTAGGATGCCAGTTTGCCGGGAGGGCAGTTGCCAAGTTCCCGTTTCCCCCACCTAGCAGCGTAAGCACACCTTCTCTCCTCTACACACCTTGGGTACAGCCATAATATTTGAGATCAATCCCAAAATTTT
The DNA here is from genome assembly GCA_009739505.2 of Apolygus lucorum. Classification (NCBI taxonomy): domain Eukaryota; kingdom Metazoa; phylum Arthropoda; class Insecta; order Hemiptera; family Miridae; genus Apolygus; species Apolygus lucorum. Next base: position 15,924,823 of record CM019167.2, read on the forward strand.
GAGAACACAGTTCAATTATTAATCATTTAGAGGACCCGCGGGGCCACTCGCTCAGGTATGAAATCAGTGTGGCCCCAGAGCAGCTCTAAATCCTTCGTACTGACGTTTTTTCACTTCAGTAATTATTGAAAAGCTAGATGAATGAGTACAATAATTACTGCATATTTCATCTCATAACACACATACAATGAGACGCAACATGTAACGTATACAATGATGGTTGTCCAATTCAGTACGTACGAGCAATCACTGAAGTGAAGAAACTACAGATTAATACGGTTTGTGGGCCACGTTGGCATCATTTCCAGGCCAGTGGCCCACAGGCGTGTACGCAGAATGTTCAGTGACGACCAGTCAAATTCAAGAGTTACATCACGTAGAGATACTAGATGAAGAAACAACGCTACGAGTCAAACCATGACATTATCACAACACTGAACCACAAAGGAAATCTGTAGGAAGGTAATTCTAACTATGGAAAACGTGGATTTCAAGGCAACTTTCCTGAACATGACAGATTTGTTTAGTACTATAAACAACACAACCTACTTAAGTGGTAATAACAATTCGTAGGTAATGATTCAAAGTAAGTACAAATGGGATTTTCACTAAAACACGTTATTAACATTCACTGACCCGTTTTAATGCCAAATACATTTTTTTTTATTTACTTTTCAAGCTCAGGGGACTAGACCACAGGGATTTAGCAGTCACTAATCACTCATGAAGCCTTAAAATAGTGATTTCTAGCTTGCTCAATTCAAATGCTCTATTGAAGAATTAAATACTAAAACTTCGTCTAATCAGAAAATATGGAATAAAAGGAGGCACATGATAACATTAGTTTGTTTTAGTATTATTTACAGATTATTAAACTAGTATCAACTGATCCTTTAAATACTCTAAGTAGAGAATTCATTATTGAGTAACTTTTTACTTACAAAATTATATAGATCTCTAGTAGATCATGTAGGCAAATTACTGTATCACTATATTGTAAAATTGGCAATAAGTGAGAATTAGCTAGGCACACGACAACTTGTATATTTATAAGCCTAAAGGAGAACGTAATAAAATGATTTATTGTTGGAATTAATAACATAGCTACATTCTAGTTCCCAAAAATACTACACACTTATATTTTTGGATGCATCTAAGCTTGAACAATACGTAAAAGGAAAAAGTGTTGAATAACAGAACTCTATGGTAGGTAGTGGGTAGGTAGGTACTGATTAACTTGAGATTGGAGTATTTTAATTACTTCAGTAGATAACAATGGATATATGACGGTAAATATAAATACATATACAAAAGGCTGCAACGACATATATACGTTTTTATATCCACTCAGTCATATATGTAAAACTTTAACGTTACTTTAGGCACAATCAAGTTTATTTGTACCCTAAATGTGTGATCAGGCACTGGTTTTACTAAAAATTATCAGTTAATAACAAATTTAGTTTATATTGCTACAATATCAACAGTGAGATAAAGTACTTCATTGAAGTAAATTTCATGGAAAGATTCTAGTGGTATGACTATAAGGCATGCAAACAAGAAACATTTGCATTTCGAAACATATTGCACTCATAAGCTATATTAAATAGGTTTAGCTAGAGAAGAGCAAACTGTTCAAGCTAGGTACTCGATAAGACACTATATTATCAAAACTTATGGTATGATTGACTATTTTCTGAAACCGTTCATGTACAATTATTGTTTAACTTACACAAATACAGGGTGCCTACAGACTTCGGAAATCTTTAGTTATTTATTCTACAATCGATTTACAACAGAACGTTCCACCTAGAGTTTTTGACCTCGCGTTTTCTCACTTTCAAGATTTCTTCTTGTTGAATCGCCATTTTTTTTTTTTTTTTTTTTTTGTATTTCACATCTTTCAAACGAGTCCAGTCCATCTTTCCCCCTCATCCTAATCGATTTTTTAAAACCGATTTTCAACAAGTTTCTGGCATCAAAAATTAATTGTCTCTCTTTCATATTGCATTGCACTGATGGAAAACTGATACTTGCCAATGGGGTATTTCAGTAAATTTTTATAATTTTGATTTTCAAAAGAGTATGGCTCAGGAATAACAGTAATCGGGTCTGTTCGTCGAGAAAATGTTTTTAAAAAATCAGAGAAGCTAAGGAAAGTTTAAGATTTGAACGGTGTGACGTAGCTAGCCAACTTTCTTTGAAAAAGTATCCATGCACAGGGAAGCGATGAAACCCTTGGAGGACCTCTTGGATACTATAAAATACTACTCACACACGCGCGCGCGGCATAAGTGTGTGTGCGTTAAGGGAGGCCCGCCTTTTTTTCAAACGTGTGATCTCTTTAATTAATTTTTCTACCACATGTTACAGTATCATTGGGCTTAAAGTTGGAGTATATAGGTTTTCAAGGGTGCTGAATCCAAATTTGAGGTCAAAAACCTGAATTTCCGACCCACCGAAATACCCCATTTAAAGGAAAATTTTCTCGTAAAAAACGCAGCTTTTTTTCCTGAATGTAGGTGGAGCCAATTGAACTGAGCAAGTTTTCCTATTTGAGCGTATTCAACTTTTATGGTGAATTTTCACTCATTGGATAACTTAGCTTAAAAAGACACGAAATTTGATCAAATAGATCGGAAATTGACGCTCTTTCCAAAGGTGCCTTTTTTCAAATTCAGTTTTTGTATTTTTCAAAGTGAATGAGAGTTGGAAATTTTAGCGATACAGAGACGATAGCACAGTTGTAACTTACAGTGAGCTAAATGATGGAAAGCTGAGGTGAGTAAAATTCCTAGGAAAAACTCTAAGGAACTTTCAAATAATTGTAGATTAAATTCCTAAATGGATCTTAGATTGTAAATACCCTTTATCTGTAGGTATACTAAGCTAAGTGATTGAAATTGTAAGAGGTAATAAGTATATAATTACAATAGTAACATTGACAAGTTTTGTCAAAATATTAACAATTTATTACTAAGTCTTAGAGTGCCTATGGTACAGAGAAAATTAATTAGCCTATACTAAAACCAACTACCCGGCAACTTACCAGTGATGCCGCCTATTCCTTTGCCGAATACATTTCCTACTTTACCGACGACGTTCGCAGTGACGTTGCTGAGCTTTGCCACGACGTTGGCGTCTTCTCCGGGCACGCCTTCCCTCACGGTCACCTTGGGTTTGTGGTCATCGTCATCACCACCGTCATCACCGTATCCTCTGCAATGAACACAGAAACGGATGGTGATATTTGTGTTCCTCATTACACTCATTGCTCTCAGCCACTCGAGTGATGTCGGCTTGATTTATCCTGAATGGAGATACTTTCCCGCAAAAAGTGGGTGTGGCACATAGCTTCCTCCCATACATAGCAGTTAATCTCATAAAACCAGTCTCTAAGTACCTTACACTACCCTCATAGGGGATCATCTACAGGGTGTCCCAGAAGTTATGGTCCACCCTCCGGCATTTACGTATTTAACGCCATTTTTCATATTTTTTTGTAAAGAATTCAGGAATAATACTTTCGCGCAAAAAATTTTGCGCAATTGACACTAACTTTGTTTTTTAAAATGGGAACCCCCATTTTTTATTGCAGATTCAGATTCTACGTCCAATTTTATGAAACATTCATACCCGAACCGATTTTTTTCATTGCGCGCAACTGGTACTTTTCGCGCGCAAAGTGACCAGGGAGCGCAAAAGTGCATTTTTTTAACCCCAATTGTGGCACATGTTTTTTCATTACTTTTGACGCTAAATCACGTGGTGAGGTCCTTTCTTCGAGCTCATCGTTATTTTTCCAAATTTAGAAGTAAAAATTATGTTTTTGAGCTTTATTTTTCCTCCCCCTTTCGCAACACGGGCTGAGGACCGGCTATGGCGGGATTAAAAATGAATTCCTCACTTCTAAATTTTAAAAAAATATTGAAAAGTAGGTAGGTACTTACCTACTTTAATGTTAAAAAAATCGAAAAGTTTCTCATCTCAAAATTTAAAAAAAAATTAATCATTATTATTAATTAATTTTAGTTTTTATTATTATTAAATTATTTTCTTTAACTAATTATTATTAATTTTTTTTAAAATTAAGTAAATCGCCAAAAAAGTAGTAATCTCCAAAAAAGTAGTAGGTACTTAATAAAAAATTAAATTAAAAATAATGAAATTGAAAAATCACAGCAACTGCGCAACTGCTCCAAAAACATAATTTTTCCTTATAAATTTGGAAAAATAACGATGAAATCGAAGAAAGGACCTCACCTCGTGATTCAGCGTCAAAAATAATGAAAAAACATGTGCCACAATTGGGATTAAAAAAATTCACTTTTGCGCACCCTGGTCACTTTGCACGCAATGAAAAAAATCGGTTCGGGTATGAATTTCTCATTAAATTTGACGTAGAATCTGAATCTGCAATAAAAAAATGGGGTTTCTCATTTGAAAAAACGAAGTTAGTGTCAATTGTGCGCAATTCTTTTGCGCGAAAGTATTTTTTCTGAATTCTTTACGAAAAATGGCGTTGACCCATTTTTTTACGCAGTTAATTACGGAAATGCCGGAGGGTGGACCATAACTTCTGGGACGTTTGCGCATGCGCACAAAATACTTTCATTTTGGGGACCGTGATTTTCATAGGGGACCATCTCCACCCCAACCGGCATAATTCCTGAAAATTTCATCGAAATCAGATGGGAAATGTAAAAGATATCGCTGTAACAGGGAAATACACGTTTGCGCATGTTGATGTCAGTCACTTCTAAGGGTTGACATTTCGAAAACGCCCTAACTCAAAAAATGTTGAAATAAAGGTAATGTTTTTCCATCAATTTGAGATAGTATTGAATTTTCAGAATTTTTAGAGACCACGCGGAGCCCTGTAGGAGAAACCGTTTGCTCCCTACGAGAATTTTGGACTTACGATAAATCAGAAACACGAGTGTGAATCGCAAAAGAGGCCTAATCTCCGTTCAAATTTTAGCTGACCGAAATGCGATTGCTGTAGGTACGTGGTAGGTAGGTAATGTTGATAGGTGGTGATAATGGCAAAGCCGAGTCTTTGCAGACGCGTGATCTATATAGAAAAATAATAAACCTTTGTGTAATAATTTGCTGCGGTTTTTACTTGGTCTGTTGTTACTTGGTAATTTATCTGTAAAGGCCATATCACACGAGCGATTTTTTGGCTTTTTTTCCGCTGGAAAATCGCTGGAACGTGAAGAGGAAGTTAGAATAAGTTAGGCGAAGTTGAAGAAGAATAACCGCAGAAAACTGCGAATAGAGCGCATTCTGGCGGCCAGCGATTTTCACTCTAACGTGACTACAAGTTTTGGATCAGGTTATAGTAGTGTGGAATTTTGAAGCAACGTTTTAGCGTCGCTCCCACTCCCAGAAAAAATAATCACTTTACTTGTCTCCGTGGCGTCACTACGATCTCGTTTTCTTCAGTTTTTGTGCTCCTGTCGTATTATTCTTCAAAATGGACCCTATTTCCTTGATCATTAGTGGTGATTTCTCTGATATTTCTCTACACAATTGATGAGAAGCGAAGTTTCACTTGTTGTCCACCTATTCACTATATCCTTCAGCGGCATACTTGTTGGAGGTTTAAAAATGAACGAAGAACTGATTAATTTTTCTCTCGGAAAACTGCAGAAAACTGAACAGACGTCGACTAGTAGATCAAGGAATGCTACAACCACAAATTACTTATCGATGGAGAACCTTCGAATGGTTTCCTTCCAGCTTTTTTTCCCGCACAAAATGGCGGACTAGAAAAATTAGAACGCGTTCTAAATATTCCAAAGCTAGAAAAATCGCTCCACCAGGGTGCAGGCTGTGCTATAGGGGGGTGGGGAAGTGGAATTAAAAACCCGCTGCATGGATACTTGAAACACTGTACTTCTTCCCTTGCATGGATACTTGAATCACTGTACTTCTTCCTCTTCACGTTCCAGCGATTTTTCTGCGGAAAAAAGCTGAAAAATCGCTCCTGTGATATGGCCTTAACACTAGTTCCTTCGCAGTTTTTCTATCAGTCTCTATACTGTGCAATCAGTTTCCGTAATCTGGACCAGCTTCCATAATATCGGTTAGTTTCTGTACCTACTGTGGGCCAGTTTCCTTGCTGTGGATCAGTTTCTGTACTGTGTATCAGTTACCGTAACTTATCTCAGGTCTTGTAGTTTGGATCAGTTTCCGTACCGCAGATTAGTTTCCCTACTGATCCGCAAGGCTCACAATCACACCTATAATTTGAACCATGCCAAAGATGATGCTATGCGCAACATGGTGTAATAAGCTAAGTGCCAACACACTTGGAAGATAACCAATCACCAATCAGTTCGATATCTCTCATATTTAGTAGGGTACCTACTTAGCAGTTCTGAGGAAGCCACACCCACGTGGCAGAGTACACTCTTATCACATAAATGTTCGATTTTCCTCATATTTGGTCGGGAAACTTACCTACTTGAGCGTTCATGAACACGTTTGATGAGCCTCGTGCAGTTTCTGCGCAAATAACCCCCTTTCTTCTCCTTTCTCCATCCCCGCAGCATTTTTCGGTTATCATAACCCCCTCACATTACATCTCAGTTTAATCCTAACTGGCCCATGGCATCACTAGTGTCTCCGAAAACATCTCAGGAACCCCACAGCTGTCCCAAAGTGTACCAAAATTAAATTGCAATTTTAAATCTAATAGACGGCAGAATTTTTTGTGGGCTATTGGAAGTCTCAAAATAGAGTTATGAAAAAAATTGCTATAGAAATCTATGAAAAAATGTTTAAAATTTTTGTCATAACATAATTTTTTGACTTTTAATAATTTACAAAACATGGTTCAAAAAATTCAGCTCTGTCCATTAATTTTTAAATTGCAATTTAAATCTAGTTAATGCGGTGACACCGTGGAACAGCTGTGGATGGAAGAAATGCATGATCTCCAAACATGCAAAAAAAATAAAAAATCTCGTCCTGCAACACATTGAATTGAATACCATCCTCCTTCGTAACTTCGGCAGTTTTGAATTTGGTCAAAAACTCAACCACTTCTGAAGGGCGCGCTAAAGATGTTGATTTCATCAACTGACTAAGAATAATAAGGTCACTGTGCCTTGGATACTCACTCCTCCTGCTGTGAGCTCATTGTCAACGCACAAGTTGCTTCTTCTGTTTGCATTCTTGAGGACACAGTTTGATAGGTTTTCGAGTTGAGCTTGTCTTCCATCACTCCTTGAAGTTCAAAGTCCGAATAGAGTTTCTGAAAATTCCATGAAAACGACGATAAAAATGAGAAACAAATAATAACTGAGAAAAATTAACTCTCCAACGCCGAGCGTGTTCATACGATCACGGCAGACATGAACGAGTAGAAAATTTCTCATGTCTGTTCCTCCACATTCCTGCGCCTGTTGTGCGGTGTTTTGGCTTCAGAACATCCCTGCCCATGATTTCATTGCCAATAGTCGCCGCGGGAAGCATTATTTTTTGAGTGGTTAATTTTTTAAAAGTGCCAAGAAAGAAGCATGGATTCGAACCACCAGTATGTCTAATTTAATAATGTCTTTATTCACACTTCCAAAATAAAATATTGCACGGTTTCCTAGTTTCAGGTGGTTTGTCAATAAATTTCTTCAGAAATGGGTTCCGTAGCACCTGTAGTGTGGGGTCGGGGGGGCAATGAAGACGAGTGTGTTCAAACGAACATGATCGGCGTTCGCACTACTTATTTCATACAATATTCTTTCTATCAACCGTCTTTGTATATACGCTCTGCGCTCATATTGTATTTAATTTGTCCGCATTGGTGTTTTCTTTCTTCCATTTTAGGTATCTGGGAGGAGAATGGGTGGTGGAGGTGGTAGAGGAAGGAGGGTTTGAAGTTACAAGTAGCCCAAGTTTACGATTTTTGGCGTGTAAAAACTTTTTTCCTCAGGAACAGACCAAGAATATGGTTAAGGGGTGATCTTGTTCACTCTGTTGACAAGAAGAATCTAATTGAGACTGATTTTTCTTTAAAATACGAGGGTCATCCAGAAAGTAAGGTTACAACACTTGAGTAAAATCGAAAAATTTTTGTATTTGAAAGAAATTCACAGGATACTTTACAAATATAGTGAACTATTTTTCAACGTAATCGCCGTCAAGATCGAGATATTTCTGTAGTCGGGGCACCAGCTTTTGTATGCCTGTGTTGTAGACCTCCGCCGCCACCTCTTTCAGCCACTTCTCCATAGCTTCCTCGACCTCCTGATCATTGGAAAATCGTTTCCCTCCCAAAAAATCCTTCAGTTTAGTGAAGAGATGGTAATCTGAAGGTGCCAAGTCGGGTGAATAGGGTGGATGGGTGATAATGTCCCATCCAAACGAAGTCAGCAGCTCCTGTGAAACACGTGCGGTGTGAGGCCTGGCGTTGTCGTGCAGGAGACTCACTCCCTTGGTCAGCCTTCCCCTTCTGCGGTTCTGGATGGCTCTTCTCAGTTTTTTTAAGGTATTGCAATAAGCTACTGCGTTAATGGTAGTCCCTTTAGGCATGAAATCCACTAGAAGGACCCCCTTACGGTCCCAGAAAACAGATGCCATGACTTTTCTGGCTGAATGGGTCGTTTTGAACTTTTTGGTGGGAGGGGAGGCAGAATGACGCCACTGAAGTGATTGTCTTTTGGTTTCTGGGGTGTAGTGACACACCCACGTCTCATCCCCTGTCACAATAGAGTCCAAAAAAGCTTCTCCCTCCTGTGCAAAACGATCCAAAAATTCACGAGCCGCAGTCACACGATTTTGACGGTGCTCCGGTGTGAGCATTCTGGGTACCCATCTCGCACGCAACTTCTTGTAACCAAGTTTTTCCGAAACAATATCACCAAGGAGACTTCGAGAAATATCAGGAAATTTTTCGTGAAGGTCGTCAAGTGTCACACGGCGGTCATTTCGCACTTGTTCTTCAACTTTTTGCACAAGTTCCTCAGAAATCACTGATGGCCTCCCACTCCTTTGCTCGTTGTGAGTCTCAGTACGGCCCTCTCTAAACAACCTGACCCATTTTGTGACATGTTGTCGACTCATCACATCACCACCATAAACTTCGACGAGCTTGCGATGGATGTTAGCCGCGGTATTATTCTGCAAAGTCAAAAAACGAATGACCGCTCGGATCTCGCACGGACGGGAGTTGGCGGGAGCGCGAGATGACCTCTCCATTGGAAACTTTTACTGTAACTAAAAAAAACGGCCGAAATAAACGCGGGGCGAAGCAAACTGACCGTTACGAACTCCCCTTCACAGTAGGTGCACCAACTTTGAAAAAGAAAATTTCCCCCAACCTCAGGAGCCCTTGTAACCTTACTTTCTGGATGACCCTCGTATAGTGAGATGCTAAACTGTACTCTCATTGACAACAAATTATGCTCGATCAGAGAACAATGAACAGTTTACCATGTTCCTAGATGAAATCCTCGATTACATGATAGTCAGAGAACTTCTCTGCACTCGCAAAGAGGTGTTACAGGGAGACAAACCTGATGTAAGAATCCGTCAGGAACGGGATGAGGTAGGTAGCTATTTGTGGTGAAATGAAAGGACAATAATGTCTATTGCTAAAAGAAATTTTCCACTTAGTCCCATCAACTGGTACATCAGGGAAGAAACACAGGTTTTCAACCATGTGCCATCATTAGGTACTTGAAACAAGTAGGCTCTGATAGGAAAGACCAGGACGTCATTGAACCGTAGAGCGCTCAAAAAAATGCTATGGAGTGAGCTTGACGTGGTCAATTGATGGAACTAAATTATTTTTTTAAAGAGTAATATTGATGTTCTGTGTCTTTTCATAGTTAATTCTTGAATATACACCAACATTTTGATGAAAATCCTCATTTTCGAATCTTGCTCTCATTTGGACTGTGTAACTTCGAGCGTGTTCATATAGGCAGGGCCCTTTACGACGCCCGGAAGATTCGGGGATTTTTAACATTACTTTTCTGGGCTCATTTAGAAACAAAATGGCCAAGAAATCATGAGAATTTCAAAATCCGCGGACGAAAAAAATTATCGGCGTTGCAGGGTTAATGTAATGACCATGATATTTACCTTTACAATATGAGCAAGACATGTACATTGACAGGGGTGTAATGAATGATCAATCCTCTCTGATAGCCAATTGCAGAGCATTTGAATCTGGGCGGTATACCATTGCTGAAATAAAGACAAAATCATCATTACGATCACAGTTTGAATCACCACTAATACTGGATTATAGTACAGCTAACTTCACGATGAACAGTAAAGGTGCCAGATGAAGGAGTCAAGCTCACCTCGAAGAAATTAAGGATCCACAGCTCATCATTCACTTTGCTCCGAATCTGATCCATGCAGTTCCGGGTGAAGTTGACATACGCTTGACCCATGTCTTTCCCTGACCCTGATACATTCTAGAAAGCAATTTACATACATTTAATGATTATTGCTTAATAAATTAGCTGGTTCGTGTGAGCAGCATAGGTACACACAGTGATACCCAAGGTACTTACAGTGAAACTTAAGATTGATCCAATCAAACTTCCTTCGTCATATCTTGACATTTTTGATAGAGTTGTTTCAAGAACAGCTATTAGCTTTGATATCGTTCCTTGACTCATGCCAGCTGATGTTTTTTCTATTAGGTCGTCTATTTTGGTATGATACTGGTGCTGGAGGAACAGAAACACACCATTGATTCAAAAATGACATAACTAGGTATTACAGACACTACCACTTCAAGAAGTAATTCGAAAATGAGCCACGCATCGCTAGCTCTTTTGTGTCAAATCAATTAGCAATTATTCAATTGTTAATTAATCACGATTTAATCAAAGTATTTGGTGATATGAACTCACCAAATCAACACCATCGACAGCACACAACTTGAAAGACTGATTCTTGGCATCTAGTATGACATTGACCATCGCACACATTTCAGAGGGAATAATATAATCAGTGGATATGAATGTTACTCCCTTTTTCAACCATGACTGGAAGGCACTTTCAGTTCTGAAAATTGAAATCGTCAAATTATTTTTCCAGTAGGAACCAATCACATAATTTAAAAACTGATGTAAAATTATACGAGGGTAGTTCTGAAAGTAAGAGTACTCGATTTTTCCAGACTTTGCAAAAATTTTATTTAAAAAAAAAAAAATAACAGGGCATTACAGGCATACATCTAAGTTATTTTTCCACGTAATCACCTTCTCGATCAATGCACTTTTGCGACCGTGAAATGAGCTTTGTAATCCCCTCGTCATAAAAACTTCCCGCCACCTCCTTGCTCCAGTTTGTGACAGCTTTTTGAACCTCCTGGTCGGTTGAAAAATGTTTCCCACCAAGGTGCATCTTCAGAGAAGTGAACAGATGGTAATCAGAAGGCGCCAAGTCGGGAGAGTAAGGGGGGTGGTCTAAAATTTCCCAACCGAAGGAGGCCAAAAGAGCCTTGGTGAGGTTCACCGTGTGCGGTCGCGCATTGTCATGCAAAAAACAGACTCCCTTCGTCAGCATCCCTCTTCGTTTGTTCTGAATTGCCCTTCTGAGTTTCTTCAAGGTTTCACAGTATCGATCTGCATTAATGGTTTCTCCATGTGGCAAATATTCGATCAAAATGATGCCTTTTCGGTCCCAAAAAACCGAAGTCATGATTTTTTTCGCCGAAATTTGGGTTTTGAATTTTTTTGTCGACGGTGAGGTGGTATGGCGCCACTGTTGGGATTGTATTTTTGTCTCAGGAGTGTAATGAGCTACCCAAGTTTCATCACCTGTCACGATGGAGTCCAGAAATGCCTCACCTTCCACTTCAAATCTCTCCAAAATGGCTTTGGAGCTGGCGATCCGCTTCAATTTGTGATCCTCAGTAAGCTGTTTCGGCACCCACCGTGCAGGCAATTTTCGAAATCCTAGTGTTTCAGTGATGGTCTCGTACAGTAGGGTTCTTGAGAGCTGAGGAATCATTGCGGACATTTCGTCCAAAGTCAATCTGCGATCTCCCAAGACAGTTTCCTCAATTTTCTGCACCAACTCGTCTGTCAAAATTGAAGGTCTTCCACTCCTTTGATCATCATGAACAGAAGTTCTTCCTTCCTTAAACTCACGGCACCACTTGTAAACATTAGTTCTGTTCATGACACCTTCACCATAAACGTCTTTGATGCGCGAAAAAATTTCGAGAGGCGTTCTTCCTTCCGCAACGAGGAAACGGATAACGGCGCGCACCTCGCACTTGGCGGGATTTTGAATTGACATTGTTCACGCAAACGCTCACCAATACCAGAGTTTTCGTACTAGCGAGGTGGTTGACCTCTCAATTTCTTCAGGAGATCCCCCCCTACAACGCAGTGCAGCTAACTTAGGGGAAAAAAAATTGCCCCATCCCGTGAGAGCACCAGTACTCTTACTTTCCGAACATACTCGTAGCAAATACACGCTGTAAATATGATTTATTCAACATAAAATATTCAGGTTACTAGTTGAGTAAAATTTGAACGTGCTACCTTTGAATACACGATTCAATCATATCACAAGCCATGAGTTTGAGCCGTTGTTCTAAATGTTGGCGGAATTCTGTGTCTGGCCAATGGAGATCTTGTATGAAAGACTGGAGAGCATCTAGCTTCCAAAATAAGTCTTCAGATGTAGCGCATCCATTTCTGAAAAATATTAAGAATTATTAGCCAAAACCCCCAATCTAGATCTTGAATTGGTTGAGCAATCTTCATGAGTGAAACTAATAATATGCGAGCGTCAAATTACTATCCATCCATCAATGGTGAGAGTAGAAGACGGGGATAGTGGCCTAACAAGGAGAGAGGCTGCTGAGACTCGAGAGCAGACTGGTAGTTCTTCAGTTTTGATAGTTAAAGGTTAATTTAATTAAAAAATATAATAAGATAATCATTTACCCTTTAATTTCCCAGCGCTCTTTTTCGAATCCTTTGTGGATTGACTGAGCGATAGACGATTCCATGAGGTCCACATATCGAACAACCAGTGGGGCGAAGGTATCTCTCAAATGAGAATGAAATCTTCCATTTTTCAAGTTGTCTAAAAATTGAATAAGAATTTAAAAACATCACAATAATATACAGTATACATATTTATGAGCACGAAATTTCTGTTAGAAAATAATGAGCTACAAAATACTAAGCCTCAAACGAAAAGAGCTATTTTGAAATTTTTTACTCCCTGAGAAACCGAGTCGTTGAAATTCGACTCCAGAAAAAGCGAATCGACGGCTCTCAGGGAAAACAATTGGTAAGGCCCGCATCGCCAAAAATAACGGCACGTAGAGTCCCCTCCAACATAAAATTATTGGTGAGGGGAGGATAAATTGCGGCGGATCCTCAGTATGTATGTTGTTTATTTCGCATGTCGAGCTAGCTTTCGCCCAAAGGGCATCTTCAGGACAATTTCTTTATGATTTTCAATTGCTTTGGTAGTAGATGTATGGTTGGCTTTCATTTCTACTGTAGTTACATCTGTTACATCTATTGGCCCAAGCAAAACGGTGTTGGGTTAGGTAGGATTGGGCTTTACCCATTTAAGTTAAGCTGATACCAGGAGAAAGGACCTTACTGGTTGTCAGACGCTCACGCTGACAAAGTCTCATATTTTCCCTGGGAAACCGAATCGTTGCGATTCGACTCCGGAAAAGGAAAATCGACGGCTCCCAGGGAAAACAATTCGTAAGGCCCACGTCGCCAAAAAACACGGCACGTGGAGTCCCCACCGCGGCCTGATTAGCGGAAATCTATCCCCGCTTTCGCTAATCAGCCGAAAAATTAACGCCCAGAAAAAGAACTGCACCCAATCAGCGAGGAGATGTGGAAGGACTGCAGGAGAAATACCGAAAATATTCAGCCACAAATATTTCTGAGGACACGCCCCCAGCAGTTGAACAAAACTGTTACGCGCTGCCAAAATCGAGGTCGTGCATCAGCATCTGGAACCAAGTGCCCTTCGATCCGAGACGCACCCAAATCTGCTGCCTTCCGCTGTGTGACAAGAGAGCGGTATCACCACAGTCTACTTGGTCCGAGAGTACCTGCCGCCTCCAGGAGAAGAAGTGGGTAGCTGCCACATCAACGCCTCCTGAGACGAAATCTCAAAGATTACCTCGATCAGAAAGGATCATCAGGTCAGTCCGAACACCAAATCACAACTTACCCCGAACCTCACTTCCGCCGTTACCGTCGCGAACCCGCACGCACCGCGAGTCATCGTAACTTCGCGCGGTCAGGAGGCACGTAGGTACGAGTACATTAAGTCGCCATCTAAGTCTCTGTTTTCTTCCATATGTCAATTTAACTTGAAAACGAACGTTCCAACAGTAATAAAAAGTAAGATCAATCGCTATCAGTTTTGTTTTCGTTATTGTCATTCCACAGAGCCCGTTCGGTGTAAGGACAAAAGTAAGGTAATCAAAGTCTTAGATCCGGAGGCGATTGCCCCCCAGATCTACCCGATCTTTGGCGATAGCCAGTTAGGGAGTTAGGCCTAGGCAGGACTAGGAAGGTCATTTCAAAACCCCCGAATCCACGAGTAGGCCGAAAAATAAGTCAGACCTAATCGCCATAGCCGCAGAGGAGGCGAATCTTACACTGGTATCAACTAGAAATCAACTATAGCGGTCGCCCAAACTACTACCTATACAGCTTAACTTAAATGGGTAAAGCACAATCCTACCTAACCCAACACCGTTTTGCTTGGACCAATAGATATAACAGATGTAACTACAGTAGAAATGAAAGCCAACCATACATCTACTACCAAAGCAATTGAAAATCATACAGAAAGTGTCCTGAAGATGCCCTTTGGGCGAAAGCTAGCTCGACATGCGAAATAAACAACATACATACTGAGGATCCGCCGCAATTTATCCTCCCCTCACCAATAACCTTGTCAACAAGAAGGCAACAAACTATGAACAACATAAAATTGTGCGGAAATCTATCCCCACTTTCGTTAATCAGCCGAAAAATTGACGCCCACAAGGAAACCTACGCCCTATTAGCCAGGAGAGGAGGAAGGATAATTCAACAATAATCGAAGTATTGGATCCCCAAGAATGGGAAAGATACGCCCCCCACCGTCTAACAAAACTAATGTGCTCGACTCAAATCGGGATTGTGTACCAGAGTCCGGACCCAAGTGCTCCACGACCCAAAAGCATCCGGACCACCTTCCGCTAAGTGATGAAAGAGCGGCATCACTTTAGGTAACTGACACCTTCACCATCCGGGGAAAAATCTCTGAAGACTATCAGAACCCGGAGAGGATCGACAGGTCAGTCTTACGTAATTAAGCTTCAGCTTACCCGATATCAACTTCCGCCGTTGCCATCGCGAATCCACGAAAACACCGTGATCTCGCGGTCAGGAGACGAACTAGGGATTAAGCTAAGTTGTCACCTAGGGCCTCGTTATTACTTCACCCTCTCTAAATTCAGTAAATGTTATAAAAACGAACCACACCTTTCCAACTGTTGAATAAACCCATTGACATTCAAATCGAAACCAGCGTTTTCTCTTAAATTTCCACAAAGCTCAAAGGTGTCAGGTACCTAGAGACGAGTACGATAGTCGAGTTATTAGAGGCAATAGCCCCCAGAGCTACCCGATCCCGGGTAAGGCAAGTTAGGAATCTTAGGCCTAGGCAGGGGTAGGAATTTTATCACAAATTCCACCCCACGAGTAGGCGCAGGCCTAATTGAGCTGGAAACCGCAAAACACATCCTGCTGCGGGAATCCGCCAGCAAGTGTTTTCTTATGGGAGATGACAAATTAGGAAAACCGCGCCGTGGCGACCGCGGGCGGTTTTTTTCTGCCGCGACCTGTCGTCGATTCCAAAACTCTGCTTCCCGGACTGCGGCGCGGTTTGGATGGGAGAACCCTAAGAAACAAGTGCCTACTGACAAATTGGGCGGCAGAACCGCACGCCGCATCTTTTCGCCCGCTTTGCATCTTTTGTGAACTGTTTTTGGTTTAGTATTGCTTCCGAGTCTACCAAGGTAGCGGAAGCTTTGTTTTCACTTTTCAAGGACGAAAAAAAAATTTCTCCAAAATCAAAATTTCCACTCGCGTTTTGCGTTTTAGACCTTTCTGAACAATTTTGGTTCCGTGTCTGTGTGTCTGTCTGTCTGTGTGTCTGTCCGTCTGTCATGATTTCCTTGTAACGCGCATAACTATACGAAGTTATTGTCCGATTTCTATGAAATTTTCAGGGATTGTGCGGGTTGGTGTGTAGACGGTCCCCTATGAAAATCATTATGCCCGGACTGATAGAAGGCACTGCGCATGCGCAAACGTGAATTTCCTTGTAACGGCCATAACTTCCACATTTTCCACTCGATTTCGATGAAATTTTCAGGGATTATGTGGATTAGGTTGTAGGTGGTCCCCTATGAAAATCATTGCCCCCGGACTGATAGAAGCGACTGCGCATGCGCATACGTGAGTTCCTTGTAACGGCCATAACTTCCACATTTCCAATCCAATTTCAATGAAATTTTCAGGGATGTTACAGAGTAGTGTTCAGATGGTCCCCTATGAAAATCATCACCTTCGAACTGATAGTAGCCATTGCGCATGCGCAAACGTGAATTTCCTTGTAACGGCCATAATTTCTACATTTTCCATCCGATTTCAATGAAATTTTCAGGGATGTTACAGAGTAGTGTTTAGATGGTCCCCTATGAAAATCACAGAGAATTGTTTTTCATAGAGGGATTCTTTCATGGAGGAATGGTGTCCTGTGAGAATCTCAAATCCCATCAATTGCAGGTCATCGGTAGCTCAGAGGATAGAGTCTTGATTAGAGCTCCTAAGGTCGTGGGTTCGAAACCCAGCCGAGGCTATGTATTTTTTGATCCAATCACATACACCTACTCACTTAATTTTTCATCCGAATTTGATGAAATTTTCTAGGATTGTCCAGATTAGCGTGTAGATGGTCCCCTATGAGGGTAGTGAAAGGTACTTAGAGATTGGTGTTTTGAGATTAACTACTATGCATCGGATCATCTATACAATCGGGTTATGGATACGAGGAAGCTATGTGCCACACCCACTTGGCAGACGTTTTTTTTTTTTTCTTTTCGTAATGACGATGGAAACACTTATTTCGCTGGTTGAGAATCAACCGTCAGTATGGGACAAAGGGGCAGAGGTTTATCGGGATAGATATGAGAAGGAGAAGGCGTGGCTTGGAATAGCAAGCGGGATGTACCCGGATTGGGATGCTTTCTCATCTGAAGAACAGCAGAAAGAAAGTAAGTACGAAAAATGGCTACCTCGTTATCTGTCTATAGTAATTATGTACCTAGCTGTGAAAATGTAGGTGGGGAATTTCTGAAATAATGTAGGTACCTCAGAATTATTGCAGTGTAATAGTACTCGTAATTTATTCAAATTATTCCATTTATTTTAATTTTTATTCAATTCCGATTCCCCACCTACCAACTACAACCCCATCGCGGTTTTCTGCTCAATATTTCATGTAGCTCCAAACGCGGGTTTTCGACGCAGTTTTGCGGCTGCAGAGAACCGCAAACTGCTGCCGCTTAATGTGTCATTACACTAACAGCTGATGCCACGGAGGAGGCGAAATAAAGGCATAAAAAGCCCGCTCCACACATTCGGCATTCGCCGAGCACCGAGCCAATGCTCGCCGATTTCCTAGTGGTGTGGAATGCCTCGGTGCTCGCCGAATGCCGAATATTGATGCTCGGGGATGCGCCGGCCACAGGCGGTTTTTGGTTTATTATTTTCAATAATGAACCTTTGGAATCGACCAAGAAAAAACATTTTTTAACACCCCCTCAAAATTTGATGGTTTACGTTTCAAGGTACGTAGAATCCGAAAATCGAATAAAAATTTGGCTGTCCGAGTGACCGATCCGGCATTGACCGATTTTGATGAAATTTGGCATGTAGGCTCCATTTAAGGCCCGATCACACAGGACGCGTTATAACGCGACGGTAGGCGTTCGAGTAACGTCGCGTTACGGCGTTACAGTTGTATGCAATGCAGTTGCATCATCCCCGCCACACACGCGGCGTTAAGACGCCGCGATACTTTCAGTAACGCGACGTCACGCGTTCCGGTTGTAAAAATTTACAAAAGTAACGCGCGCTGAGGGCGTTATCCTCGTTGTTCAAGGAGTTTATTTCAAGATTAGTGAGGACACAGAAGCTCTCATTCAAGAAGTTCAAAACGATCCTCATGTGATCGCAGCTCCCGACATAGACGGTGGTATTCCCCAAAATCTTGTCTCTTTTTATTGATTGGGTGCACCCAATGCCGTCTATTTTTGCCGTCTAATAAAACTAATAAAAGATGAGCTTCTTCCTCATCAGAATCACTAGAAGTTATCATAGCTTTATGTGAAAGTCAGAAGATACAGAAAGAGGAGAACACTATGGAGTACACTATCACAATGCTGGGTTCTAGGCCGAAATGACGCGCGATATAACGCGATGTGTGTGACGTAGCTATATCGCCAAACGTCGGGGAGAACGCGCGTTCCCTGAGCGCCGCGTTATAACGCGTCCTGTGTGATTGGGCCTTTAGGGTCTAGTTGTGCCCCGAAGATTTTGGTTGATGTAGGTCACTTCTAAGGGTTCAAAAATGAATTTTGAAATGTTTAGAACGCCCTAACTCAAAAATTTCGATATAAAGGTATTGTTTTTCCTTCAATTTAAGATTCTATAGAATTTTTAGAATTTTTTGAGATCACCCGGAGCTCTGTAGGACAAACCGTTCGCTCCCTACGAGAATTTAAGGGTTGGACGTACGATAAATCAGAAACACGAGTGTGAATCCCAAAAGAGGCCTAATCTCCGTTCAAATTTTAGTTGACCGAAATGCGATCGATGTTTTTCTTCATGTTGGATGGCTGGTGGCTTTGCAGACGAGTGATCAATATATAGAATAATAATAAAACATTGTGTAATCATTTGCAGCGTTTTTGCCCACTTCAAATGAGACAAATATTCGCCAAGTAGCGAGCATCTGCCCCGCTCCACACATGCGGGGTCGCATTTTCTGTGACAACTGGTGCCTCCCGACACTTGCTGAAGGTATCTAATTGAAATGTAGCTAAAGTTTTGCACATCGCAAGGTTTCCTATTTAGGAATTTAGATCAGTAGCAATCTCCTTGGTTGGTGCGTTTTTATGAAAACCTGGAATGCCCATCCCACTCGGAGGCGTGATGTATTATTGATCCCTTGAAAATGGGGATTCCCTGTTGTTCAGCAAGTGAGTGTTCCCGAAGTTTACATTTCCCTGAATAAATTGACCTCTCGTTTGACCGCCTCGCACGTGTTGATTGTTACGGATTACAAGCTCATGTAGCAACTCCGAGTTGCTCGTCTCTCTCCCGAGGCGAGCACTGCGCGAGACGAACTCCGAATGTGTGGAGCAACATTATTGTAACAGATGCGTACTGACGTTACAATAATGTGGTAGGTAACAACTGACAACTGACCATCAAAATTGTTATTTTGACCAATTTTCAAACCATAGGCGAAGTATTGAGATGAGGCATTTTAGCACATTATGTACAATACGTTTTGTTCTCATAACCATCCAGATTAGGTAGTTATGTGGGAGGAAATTATAAACAATAACAAACATTGATTCACAAACCATCACTCCGCAAGTAGTCGTTCATGATTTGAAAGAGTGGAAAAGAGTCCCAGGTGTCTGGAGGTTGTTCAGCTAGTACCAGATCCATGTCCGTTGCAAACAAGGACCAAAATATTTCTGCGTGTTCAACAAGGAGGTCGCTGAACCATGCAAAGGCCTGGATAACAAACAATAACGTGGAATGTGAGAAAACAACGATATCAATGAATAAATGAGTAATAAGTCTCAAAACAAAATAGGAAGGACTCAGTAACCTAGAAAGTATGAGGAGTAAAGATTACCTTACTTGATTACCAAAATAATGTAAAACGTACTAAAGAACAGAAAAATAATCAGTTATTTATATAAATGATTATAATCAGAAAAAATATCAAGTTAAGCAACTGAAAATAAGGTAGCGTGGTTATGAAGATTAAGTACAGGTAAAAAACAGAGGAATAATACTTAAGAATATCCATACTCAATACTCAAACTACAAGGACAGCTCAAACTCCAAGTGATATTATTGTGCACTGTCCCTATCAATCTGAATACCAACTACTTTTTCCTAATACGCAGCGACAAAACGGGCTGGGGTGCCTGATCTTTTAACAAATATTGGGGATGCAGATCGGCCACTTTTTTAGGAGAAAAAGTGTTCTTCGCAAGCCCACCGGTACAACATAACTGGTTCATAGCAGACCAGGCATACAAATTACTAACTGACTTATCCGTCCATTTGATATAGGTAGGTGACCTGATTTCGAATTCTTCAAACATTTTTAAATGGCAGGTAATTCTAGATATTCTCAGCGATAAACTTCTCACAATTTTTTTAAATTGTCTTTTGGTTTATTATTTTTAATAATGAACCTTTGGAACCGACCAAGAGAAAAAAAATTGTTTAACCCCCCTCAAAATTTTTTGGTTTACGTTTCAAGGTACGTAGAATCCGAAAATCGAATAAAAATTTGGCCGTCCGTCCGCGGCACTTTCCCCACTTAGCATTGACTGATTTTGATGAAATTTGGTATGTGGGCTCCATTTGGGGTCTAGTTGTGCCCTGAAGATTTTGGTTGATGTAGGTCACTTCTAAGAGTTGAAAAATGAGGGTTGAAAAGTTGATAACGCCCTAACTCAAAAAATTTCGATATAAAGGTATTGTTTTTCCATCAATTTTAGATAGTATTGCATGTTTAGAGACCATATGGAGCTCTGTAGGACAAACCGTTCGCTCCCTACGAGAACTTAACACGTTGAATGCGGAAAAAACGCGTTGGTCCACTGTGGCGGAGAAATTTATTTCGCTGAATCGCAATAGCAGCAACATGTATTAAAAAGTTTTTTTTTCTAAAAATTTGGACATAAAAAAAGTTGAGAATTCTGATAATTTATTCTCGGCATCAACGTGACGCAGTCCGCGGCAGTTTAAAGTTACTCCAGTGGGTTTAAAGTTATGAGTGGGTTGGCTTAAGCCGCAAGAAAAAGTGTTAGCATTGACCGATTTTGATGAAATTTGGTATGTGGGCTCCATTTAGGGTCTAGTTGTGCCCTGAAGATTTTGGTTGATGTAGGTCACTTCTAAGGGTTCAAAAATGAATTTTGAAATTTTGAAAACGCCCTAACTCAAAAATGTTGATATAAAGGTATTGTTTTTCCTTCAATTTAAGATTGTATAGAATTTTTAGAATTTTTTTATACCCTCGGAGCTCTGTAGGACAAACTGTTCGCTCCCTACGAGAATGTATGGGTTGGACGTACGATAAATCAGAAACACGAGTGTGAATCGCAAAAGAGGCCTAATCTCCGTTCACATTTTAGCTGACCAAAATACGATCGCTGTTTTTCTTCATGTTGGTTGGTGGTAACAATGGCAAAGCCGTGTTCCTTGCAGACGAGTGATCTATATAGAATATAGTGATCTATATAGAAAAATAATAAACCTTCGTGTAATTTGCAGCGTTTTTTTTTTAAATCCAAAAAGCAATTGTACCTACCTAGCAATGAGTCTGGCTCCTAATGTTGAACTAATAACGCTCCAAAAGTTCAAATGATTTAGGTACGACGATGTAAAGGAAAGGGGTATGTAGAATAAACTAGGGAATTTAGTATCTTGACAAATTCTGTAAATACATAAGTAATAATGTTGAGTGTAGATTCTCTAGATTAATTATGGATGGCGAGTAATGTAAAAAAAGAGGGTAGAATGTTGTGATCGGAAATGTTTGGTGTTGGTTTCAAAGTGATGGTATAATAAACCAAACTGTCAATAATTAAAAAATGTTGACTTATAAAAGAAAGCGAAGTGCTTTTAAAATTTAAAATTTAATTGAATGAAATGAGCCATTCAGCCTCATATAGAGATTAGACTGTGCTCAGCAACGAGGTGCATACTGGATCAGAGGGTACTCCTTGCAGAGTGGTCGGTAAAGAGCTATAGGTAGGTTTTAGTGTTATGAAAACATACTACCTACGAATAACAGTGCAAACTGATCGCAGTACACAAAGTGAATGTAATTGGAAGGGAGGAGTTACGTACCCGTGAAACTGGATATGTAGAAAGGAAAATCTACAGCAATTATTTAACTTAGGCACCGAAAAGGTACTCGATCTAGGAAACAACTCAATTCAACACAGTGCTGTGCTAGGACGAGATTTCTGCGTGGAGTGAAAAGGCCCTTTTCTTGGCTCGAACTGACTAAAGCGAAGTAAACATTCTTGATCAATTAAAAGTGTGGGAAAAAAGGCTCGAGCGTCTACCAAACATATTTTGGATCAATTTTTGGAGAACAATGTTTTATCCCGTCATCTGCGTTCGGGGTTCCGATCTACGGAATAGTATTTCCCACATACGTCCAACAGGTTTGAATGCAGCAACTTCTGGGGGATCGATTCAACTACAATCAATTACTGACAAAAGAATTTTCGTATTTGTTCAGGTTTTCGAACCTTAGGAGGGTACTAATTCGTGTACTAGAAACATAAGTTCATTAAGACGGCCATAACTCCCTTAATTTATAGAGTAAAATAAAACTGTTGGAATTGGGTTGTGCCAAAACGTTTTTATTAATTTGTTTCACGAAAACAACGATTTTTATCATATTGACTTCATTAACATATTTCACTACTCGATTGACGACCTCTTCAAGGTGTAATCCTTTGCAGACGGGCGTGAGGTTTTTCAACCATTTACCGGAGCCGGTGTTTGAGCTTCACGGAAGAAAGTTTGTTGACAGGTTAAGGCTATCCTTCTAGATGCGGAACTTTATGAGTCTTCAGAGTTTTTGGTTGATTATTTTCAATTGGAATCTACCAAGAAAAAAATTGTTTAACCTCAAAATTTGTTGGTTTACGTTTCAAGATATAGAATCCGAAAATCGAATACAAATTTGGCCGTCCTTCCTCCGTACGCGGCACTTTCCTTTGTTGTCATGGACCGATTTTGATGAAATTTGCTATATGGCCTCCATTTGGGGTCTAGTTGTGCCCCGAAACTTCTGGTTGATATCGGTCACTCCTAAGAGTTGAAAAATAAGGGATGAAATTTTGAAAACGCTCAAAACTCAAAACTTTTGATATAAAGGTATTGTTTTTCCATCAATTTAAGATAGTATTGAATTTCTAGAATTTTTAGAAGCCACGCGGAGCCCTGTAGGACAAACCGTTCGCTCCCTACGAGAACTTACGGGGGTCTCAGTCGCTCGCCGTTCGCTCCTCGTTCCGGGTCAGTATTTCACGAAATTGAAGGCGCAAAAACTTTTTAAAAAGTACCTAAATTTGACATTTTAAAGGCTTCTAGGAATTCATTAGTGCATGGGCGTTGGAAATCGAAAAACTGAAAGATTGCCGCGGGAATCATCAAAATCGAACAATAATTGTCAGAGAAATATGGGGAAAAAAAAGTTTTTTCAGTAGTTTTTCCCATTTTTTTGGCAATTATTGTTCAATTTAGATGATTCCAGAGGCAATATTTCAGGTTTTCAATTCCCTATGGCCGTGCACTAATGAATTCCTAGAATCCTTTAAAATGTCAAATTTAGGTACAACCTTTAAAGTTTTTCCGCCTCCTATTTCGAGAAATACTAGGAACGAACGGCGACCGACTGAGACCCCCTTAAGGGTTGGACTTACGATAAATCAAAATCACGAGTGTAAATCGCAAAAGAGGCCTAATCTCCGTTCAAATGTAAGCTGACCGAAATACGATCGCTTTTCGTTTCTTCGAGTTGTACTCAGTTATGCGTCCTTAGCATTCATTTACCTATTTCCTTAGCAACCAGTAATCAAATTTCTAAATGAAGGAATTCTTTAGTTCTTCGAATGGAGTGTGAGGCTTTTATTTCATCTTAATAAACTCGATTATGAAGCGAAAACTTAGTTGGTAGGTAGTGACAATGGCAAAGCCGTGTTCTTTGCAGACGAGTGATCTATATAGAAAAATAATAAACCTTTGTGTAATAATTTGCAGCGTTTTTCAAATGCAGTATTACAACAAAAATCATTGAACGAGTGGCTTCCCCAGAATAAAACTAAATCTAAAGATTTACCATTCGCTACTATAGATCAACAACAAGCAAGATCACCTAAATATAGGTATAATAAGCATTCTTTATGAAGCGGCGATCTAGGTTTTACTTTCAAGGCTGTAGCTCATTTCATTACTTGTAGGTAATTAAGTAACTGAATGTAGTTTCATGGAGAAACAAGAATAGTAGTCTTTCATATTTTTGTCAGAAACAAAATATGAAAGACCACAGTCAGAGATTTTCAAGAAATTGATGGGTACTTCATACATGAGAGGTACCTATCTACCCAAGCAGCAGCTCCCAGCTTTTACCAGCTCATAGTGCCTGAGAGGTTTTGGGTTCGATTCTTGTCTTTCCCCTCCCAGTTTTTTCCACCACATCCCTACAACTTTCGACCTAGTGAAATAGTTTATTAGACTAAACTCCCTGTAAGGACTGAGGAGGCGCCCCCAGCTGCTCATCGATCGATCGATATTATTTAAAAATAGCTAATGTTTTAAGAAAGTTAATGTTCCTAAGAAAACTGTTGGCAAAATGTAAAAGTTTTTCAGAGGTAGGTAGCTGAGCAGATGTTCTCTTACAAAGGTAGCTGGAAAAGGACCGCAGACTCTTTTTTCCCCATCGAGATAGGAATAAGTAGAGAGAGCATGGTGGCTGAGCAGTTGTGGACATAGTGGTTTCTTCCTGTCTCGATCCCTATTGGAAAGTAACCCAGATTCCGATTAGTTTTGTGAGGCATTCTCTTCTTTGGTTGGACCTCCACCTCACCAAGTTTCAGAGATAGAACAGCCCAGGTCCTCCAACCGCCGCCACAGGGACCACACGAATGGTGAGCCTCCTTGGCTCTCAAGCTTCCTCTGCCTATTATTATTTTGATGTTTTTCCACCAAAACCTTCAATAATTCATCCAGAGATAAAAGTGGTGTTTACAAAGAGAAGGTAACCCCCGAAGATATAAAACCTTCATGGTCAAAAATTCGTTTTTCTGATTTAAAATGTTCTTCACGTTAATCAACCTACAATTTATTGCTTGTTTATGGTACATAAGAGTAAGTAATGGAAATTAAGTAAAGTAAACAACCATTTCAGGATGGATTTTCGTCCGACTGCCATTCCTGGCGTTGCGGACGTCATCAGCTGTCTTCCAAAGGGAAAATCATAATTTGCTCTGATGATTTTGCTCATGGGTGGGGGGGGGGTGAACCCGGCTCGTACGAAAATACGCCGCCGTGGCGAGACTCGAACTCATAGCTTCCCCGCAGTAGCCGGTCCGAGACTCGTCTCTAAAAAACGCACGCCACAGCGAGCGCGGCCACATCTGACCCCTATGAGTATTTATTATACCTTGGGCGACAAACTTCATCTGTATCCCCAGGTAGAGTTCCGTGTACCATGGCCAACGGGGTGGCATTGTTACACGGATCCCGGCATGTGAGTTTTGCGGATTGTCAAAAACTCGAGAGCCGACCTGCATAGTCAGACGTGCGAGCTAGACCTGTAGGTAATCACAGGTACTTGCATATATGCAAGGACATTGATTGTGGATACAATCCCTCTCAGAAGGAGTATTTCTCTTGCTGCTTGCAGTAGGGGGGAGACTATAAGAGTTGCAAGACTTCAGGAATCCTTAATCGACCTTCACTTGAAGGGAGAATCTTAGACATCCTTGACCCCTATGAGTAGGTAATCTATGAAGGCTGATACAAACCAGTTTATCAAACATAAAACCATATCTTTCTTTTTTCACCCAGGGTGCAGTTTCAAGTGAGGTTCAACAAGGAGATTGTTCTAAAGTCAGAGAATCGCTTGTCCCAACACACAGTTGGTTCACTTTACCACCACTAATTGTAGCCATTACCAGCGAAAAAGCTTTCAAATCAACGCAAAAGAAAAAAAATACTAGCAATCAAAAAAACTATATACCTACTTATCCTCAAAGTTGTGCTCATGAATTGAGAACCAACCTATGTACCTACTTCTCTAACAGGATAGGTAAATCTGGAGAGTTGAGTGAGATTTTCGTGTAACTTGGGGTTGGTATTCAATTTGCCACATGCGTTGACTGGAAATCTATGCATGTTCATATAAATAATAAGGATTTGTCGTTATTAGCGAGAGAACCTCAATGAGGAATTTCACTGAATTCTGTTTGCATTTTTCCTGAATAGTTAATGGTGTGCGATAGATGAAGATCGGGTTGATTTCGGAAAATAAGTCTCCTGTTATTTTTGGGAGACAATCAAAATTCATGATTTCAAAAAATAACCGGGAAAACGGACCTCTTCAACGTGAAGCGGGAACGCTCGCTGATTGGGCTGTTTGGATCGCCGTCTCCTCCCAGTGTTGCCCGATGGTATGTCAAAATCGTGTTATCTAAGAGGAAAGTTATCAAACAAAAACAGGGGATTCATTTTCTCTATCTTGATTTTTCTATTTTTTCTTCAGTTTTTCGATTTTGGTCTTTACTGGATTTGTGAAATGTTGCATCTGGGGACTATAGATTTCACGATCTCAGCGCTTCAAGCGGCTGTAAATGAACTATTCCAGATTGACGTCACCCTCCCGGTTTTTTTTAAACGTTCATATTTTCTACACTGTTTTGTTTATTCGTAAATTAAGAAGTACGGGCTGAAAGTTTGTCGTAGGGGGTTTTTCGAGGTGCTGAATCCGATTTTAGGGTCAAAAATAGGAAAGTCCGACATGGTGAAATTCCTCATTAATAGACACGGTTTTCAGTTAGTAGTATGGAAAAACTGAATAGTAAACTATCAAATATCTTACAGAAAAGATGAAGAATGAATACAGGGAGGCGCATATGGTTTTGAAGTGGGGACCTAATTCAAATGACACTCGATTGCCAACTTTGAATGCGAGGTTATGGTAAATTTTAAAATAAAAAAAGTACTCAAAAAATTGAATTTGAATTGAAGGAGTCGATTCTACGATTAATTTACAACATTTTATTAACTCGCTCAAAATGCGAGAATTTTTACTTTGTAGTTTTTTTCCGTGCTTTCCACCTTATATCACTAAATAACTTCCGTAATTTACAACATAAACTCAAATAAGAAGATACCGTTGGGAAGAGCGTTAAATTTCCTATAGCCCCGATATTAAATACAAGATTTTTTAATAAGTTCATAGAACAAAATATGAAAAAAATTAAAAACTGTCGGTTTTTCTGCTTCTAGCGTGGGGGTCTGCTGGCGGCAGCACTTCGGCTTTCCAACGGGACTACTGCGCCGCCACCCTCCCATCTTTCGGATACCCCGGAGTCTAGGGATGGGTATCGTTACAAAACTATCGATATTTTGTATCGTTACTGTTTTGTATTCGAGTATCGATATCCAGTGTATCATTTGGCATGGGTATCGATATTTCACTACCCCACCGAGTATCGATAAATTAGTGTCACAAAATATCAAAGAATCCAACATTCTCAAGGCAAATATTTTTCTCAACAATGCGTATTCTTTCTCAAAATCAAGAATCCATCTGAGTTTATTTACACAACAAAACGTTAATAATTAATAACTGTGAATATACTGTTCTGTTCAAGGTACAATTGGGAAGATCTACACGTTTAGTACATGCTAATCGCCTTGCAAGAGCAAATGTTAAACTGGAGGCCAGTTCTGAAGAAAGAGGGAGCAGTGTGGGAATAACCCCACTAACACATATTTGAGGATTTGCTGTATACTGGCATCGTTGAATAAGTTATTGTTGAGTAGTGCTTTGGATGTACAAGAATAGATTGTACTTGTTACCACGAAGTATTTCATTAAATTTGGGGTCCCGTCCGGGATTCGAACCCGGGACCTCTCGCATTACAATAATATTGACCATTTTCTCCATATTAATTGACTTTATCCGAGTAATGGCCCAACAGCTGTCTCTAACTTCTTCATAATTTCATTTTTTAGCCATTACGTTGAATTTTCTGCTAGAACTGAATCAATATTCGATATTTAGAAATATTGAAATCAATATTATTGATACCCAAAAGACCCCCAGAAGCTGACAATTTTAATAAATCAAAACTGATCAAAAATTTTGTATTTAACATCGGTGCTATAGGACATTTAACGCTCTTTTAAACAGTATCCTCATATTTGAGTTGATATTGAAAATTGAGGAGTTATATATATTTTAGTGATATAAAGGGGAAAACACGAAAAAAATTGTAAATTAGTAATGTAGTAAATTAATTTAATGTAGTAGTAAGTAATGTTGTTGTAGTAATAAATTAATTAATGAAGTAAATTAATGTTGTGAGACAAACAATTTTGTAAATTAGTTATAGAATCGACCCCTGGATTTTTACCCAGTTCTGGTGTAGACAATCTGCATACGACGTTGTATTGTTTGAAACGTGGCATTAAATACATAGACGCTCGACAGAGAAAAGGGCCAATACGCCAAAATAAAAAATGTTAAGAAATCGCGATTTTCCGTGGCAGCGTTTCCAAGGGAGCTCACACAATCAAACCGAGAGTTTTCAGGTTACTGTTATTCTTCTGGTTACAGCGGTATCCTTGGATTTTACTTAGATCCTTTTGATGATAGGTTCAAAATAATTCCCAATAATGAAAAAATGAGTTGCCATAGTGGCGTATTGGCCCTTATCCCAGCCAGCCAGATACACATCAAGTGGTTTTCTGAGTTTTTCCTAAATAGTAGCTTTATTTTTATGTTGTTCAACCTGATTCCTTCTTCATCTCATAAAGGATAAAAAAACGAAAAAAAAAAACAAGAAATCTAAGTGCATAACTGAATTTTGGCCATCATGTCGTAAATGCCGTTTTCCCTGCTGAGCATCGATACGCCATATATTCAACTTCATTTATTTTATGAAGGCCGTGTGAAATATTAAGATCAGAAATTTAAAAAATAATATTGATTGATCAGCGCTAACGTGGTGTAGAAAAAATACACATAACAACTGCTTGGATGTTGCTTTCGATAATTTCGTACAAAATGCCAGCGAAACTGAATAGGTACCACTTCAGCACTCCACTGTAAAGTAAGGTGTAATTTCGTTAGGTACCTGTACTGTTAGTACTGTACTGGTTGATGGAGGTTCGGTTAATACTTAATTTTCCACGGAATATACGGGGTGTCTACACTTGAAATGGGCATAACTTCAGGGTTCAATTCTACAAGGTATTTCCAACAAAAAATGTCTTCTAGCAATTTTTTCTTAGCCCACTCAAAATGTCTTTTTTTCACTTCAAAGTTTTTTTTCGCGTTTTCGACCATACGTCATTAAACCTGTCATAACTCCTGTTATTTACGAAGTAAATTCAAATTTGAGGATATCGCTGGAAAGAGCGCTAAATTTCCAAGCTACCAAGTGTAAAACGAAATCTTTCAACAATAAACTATTTCTAAAAAATCAAGTCAAAAAAGCAAACTTCAAATTTTTTTCGAAATAAGACCCTTTTAAATCGAATTTTCATTATGAATCCTTGACTATTTCGATGGGCACTCTTCGGAAAAAACATGTTCTAATTGTCAGCTTTCAAACGGTCCATCAATTTTTGTTTTTAAAATTCAAATTGGAAGAATAAATCAAGTTTTAATGCCGAAAAACGTGAATTTTACTAGAAAATCCAGAGTTTTACGCGGTCCCCCTCGATCTCAAGATGACTTGACGAGTTGGTATCATTTCCTATGTAATTTTTCACGCTGAATCCAATGGTGGTACTTCCGAATATTTCTCACTGCTAAAAATTGGATTTTTCGAAGAAAACCTTTGTTTTCATATGTAGTACATAACATAGTATTATTCGTAGACATGGTAGTGATCATTAAGTAACGCCTTTCTACTCAATAAGAACATCAAATTTCTAGCTGATTGATGTTTTCATGGCGTAGAAAGGTATTACTTTACGCTCACTACCATATCTACAAACAATGCGTATTTTATGTACGAAAAACGAGGGTTTTCTTCGAAAAATCCACTTTTTACTGTCAGAATTGTTTGGAAGTACCACCATTGGATTCAGCGTGAAAAATACATAGGAAATGATACCAAACTCGTCAAGTCATCTTGAGATCGAGGGGGACCGCGTAAAACTCTGGATTTTCCAGTAAAACTCGCGTTTTCTTGCATTCAAACTTCATTTACTCTTCCAATTTGAATTTTTTTGTTTAATTTAATACAACGTTGGAAAGCTGACAGTTTGAGCATGTTTTTTTCCAAAGAGCTCCCATCGAAATGGGCAGGGATTCACAGTGAAAACTTTGGTCAAAGAAAGTCAAGTTTCGAAAAATTTTTAATGTTTGCTTTTTAACTTCATTGTTTGTAACTATGTTATTGCTGAAAGATTTTGATTTTGCACTAGGCAGCTTAGGAATTTAACGCTTTTTCCATCGGTGTAGTCAGATTTGAATTTGTATGGGAAATAAGGGAGTTATGACCATATCAGTGCCGTAAGGTCGAAAACGCGAAAAAAAACTTTAAAGTGAAAAAAAAGGAATTTTAAGTGGGTTAAAGGAAAATTACTATAAGACATTTTTTGTTGGAAAAATCTTTTAAAATCGAACCCTGAAGTTATGCCAAACTTGAGTGTAGACACCCTGTATAAAGAGTCCATTTACAAGGACATTTAATAGAATCCTGTTGACCCATGACAGAACTTACTATGAATGTCCAAGGCCAATTCGGATTACACCATTTGTTAATTCGAGTCTTCATAAAGTTAATTTTATATTATTGGAATATTAAGACGTTCTGAGTGAGTATTTTGTCATATAAATTAGTAGCATCTCACGTCTCCTGAAGTGAGTATTTAGACGTAGGTGTTAAACCTGTACCAATACTTCAATTACATGAAATTCTCTATAAAATGTATTGTTATGATCAATTTTTTGGTCAATAAATATTTAAAATCGGTGCTCATGTTAGTTTTTCGTCCCCTATGAAAGTCTCCGTAGGTATTCCCTGTATTCATAACTCCAAAAATCAGATTCGTTAAAAAAATATTAGGTAGGTACTTACAATGATTATCGAATTCACTCATACGTATTTCCTGATTTCAAAGAAAATTCAATACTCCCAGGCAACAATTATTACGGGGAAGATACAAAAATAGAGCGAACTGCATTCTTCGTCAAGACAAACTAGGTGGAGGTCGCTTAGACCTTGGAAGTGCATTCATTCCACGAAGTCAACGATGGTTTGAGCACTCCAAGTTCTGAGCAAACTACGCCTAGTAGAAGAGCATGCACAGATAAATACTAGACAGATACATTATCAACCGTGCAAACAATCAAATCAAATTCTAGGAAGGTTCAGAAGAGGTTGGGTAGATTGAAAGAGTAGGTACTTACTTTGTCCTGAAAGGTGGATAAAAGAAAACCATTATCTCTCACAGAAATAAATCTTTTGAAATAGCAAAGTTCATTCTCTAATTAATGCATCATACACATGGATAAGGGCGAAGAACTTGTTTAATCAGCAGATAAACAGATTAAGGTAATTAAATCATTCAGAAAAGCAGCAAAGAAAATAGTGAATATAATTTCCCCCTCCCAAAGCAATGGTGTTTAGTAAAACATACCATCACCCAGTAGACTAATGGTACACTTTAATACTTGACTATCATTCAGTTCCCTGACTAAAAGATATTCGCCATTGAACCCATCGATTTCATAATACTTGAAAACAATTTAAATCGTCGCTTCCAGACGCCATGACGATTTGTAGCAACACCATGTATTCCAAAGAATTTTGTTAAATAGGATGTGTTCTGAGATCCAAAGTTGAGTCAATCGCAAGAGTTTCCTTCAAAATATCTTGATGCTTATGAAGTTATTTTAATGTTGCAACCCCCTTGCTTGTAATATCACATAAATACATTAAAATTAATGATTAAAACAGATAACAACCAAATCATGCTCAACAAGAGCAACTGTTGAACTATAAATCGCACTGGTAGGTGGATAAGCACTTTGTTTGTTCAATTTAATAAATTATAGGTAAAATAGAAGGGAAATTTGTTAGTGCTGATTGAAATGATTAAACAAGTTCAAAAGAAAGATTGTTCTTCACTTTTGAGAGAAATAAGAAATACGAGTAAATTTGCTGGAAGAACTACTACTTACATAATACAAAGTTCGTGAACCTGTGTGAGTAGTAAGATATTGACATAATAACCCAAACTAGTGAAAAATATTCCATTTTAATTTACTGTTCAATGTATTGAATCTTCGTGTATACAGGGTGTAAGCCTAACTGGTCTGCCATACGGTACCAGTCGATTCTACAAGTAATTTGCAACAAAAAATGTCTCTTAGCAATTTTTTTTTTAAACCCTTCGTTTTCGAGTTATTTCAACTTTAAACTTTTTTTTCGTGATTTTGACCTTATGTCATTAAATTGGTCATAACTCCGTTAATTAGCTGTGTAAATTAAAATTTGAGCATACCGTTGGAAAGAGCATTAAATTTCCTATCGGATAGATGTCTTAACTTTTTTTTAGTCAAGGTTTGAGACATGAAAACGTCCTCTAAAAAGAGAATTTTACGTAATTTTGGAAACCTCGCATTTTTTCAATCTCAAATTGAACTACAAGAACCCATACTTTTTCAAGATGCAAGAACAGTAAAAACTGCGCCAGAATGTCAGCTTTCCAACGGTATAATCAAAACATATTCTACAACCGAATTTGGGGGAGAAATTTGTGTTTGAACGCGGAAAAACGTGCATTTTTTCAACGAAATCAGCGCTCTGGCCTCCTGTTTCCGGAGGCCTCGCGGTCTACTGCGGCGCCCGCCCACCCACTGCTATCGTCCGACCCCTCAGATCGACTAGGCGGAGCGCCGATTTCGTTGAAAAAATGCACGTTTTTCCGCGTTCAAACCCGAATTTCTCCCCTAAATACGGTTGTAGAATATGTTTTGATTATACCATTGGAAAGCTGAGATTCTGGCGCAGTTTTCACTGTTCTTGCATCTTGAAAAAGTATGGGTTCTCGTAGTTCAATTTGAGATTGAAAGAATGCGAGGTTTCCAAAATTACGTAAAATTCTCTTTTTAGAGGGCGTTTTCATGTCTCAAACCTTGACTAAAAAAAAGTTAAGACATCTATCCGATAGGAAATTTAATGCTCTTTCCAACGGTATGCTCAAATTGTAATTTACACAGCTAATTAACGGAGTTATGACCAATTTGATGACATAAGGTCAAAATCACGAAAAAAAAGTTTAAAGTTAAAATAACTCGAAAACGAAGGGTTTAAAAAAAATCGCTAAGGGACATTTTTTGTTGCAAATTAGTTGTAGAATTGACTGGTACCGTATGGCAGACCAGTTAGGCTTACACCCTGTATAGTTAACTCTGGTCAAAACATTTGAATCCATATTCATGAATTTTCTTGATGTCCAAAGCAATTTCACTCTTCTTCACCAAAAACGCTGTCCCATTAACATTCATCCAAGAAATGTACTTAAATCCTAGCAAAATGCTTGTCAAATCAAATCACTGAAATCACCAGAAGTGATACCTATGTTAGAAGCCGTTGAATTAAACCAGATTTTAGCATCTAGTTATGCAAGTAAACTGAACAAATGTACAGTTTTAGAATACCGCCGTAGGGCGGAAGAACCAGCACAGCATAACTTGTTGGCGTTATAATTTGAATATGGCACAACACCATCATCAGCTGACTGCTACCTGTTGTCCCTTCTTTCCAACCTCTAGTCAGTTCGTCTCGTTTGAATGTGAATTTTACCGTAGTGTCTTAATGAAATAATTATGCGGAATTATCCACGCAAAAAAACGAAGTTGTTTGAACCCCGATGCACCTGCTTCTAGGTTATCGGTCCAGTAAAGGCGACACGCGAGAAATATCGCGAGTCATCCTCAACTTTTTAGGAGAGGGAAAAAACTGACTCCCTTACTACTTCTGACGACTACTTCGTCTCAAAGTACGTAGAATCCAATATTCGAATAAAAGTTTCTGCCCGTCCATGGACTGATTGTGATGAAATTCGGTATATAGGCTCCATCAGAGGTCCAGCTGTGCCCTGATGCTTTTGGTTGATGTCAGTCAATTCCAAGGGGTGAAAAAGATGGGTCGTAATTTTCAAAACGCCCTAGCCCTAGCTCGAAAACTCTCTATATAAAGATATTGTTTTTTTTTATTGATTTTAAATGGATTTTAATAAGCTCTTAGGACAACAAATTCTACTCGCATTTCAAGTTTTAGTCCTTCCTAAAATATTTTGATTTTATGACCGTCTACTTATAAGTCTAACAGGCAAAACATGAACTTATGGTTCGACTTGCAGGTTGACTTGAAGAATTGTAAGCTCTAGATTGGATCCCTATGGCATTCATAGCTCCTGGGATCCATAGTAGTCACCGCATTACTTGAGTACCTAAGTACCTACATAACGAGCCGATTTTATCCCCAGAGTTTTTATAGTTAGTAGAGAGTTTTTGGTGCCAAAATCTGACGGGCCCTGTTAGGAGGAGACTAGCGCGAGCAACAGAGGATGCTACCCAGTTGAAGGAGGAAGCCCGGTAACTATGGACAGGAGGGGAAGGGAGGCGCTCGTGACAGTGGGCCTCTAGGAACGGGTGACTGTCTGGGGGAACCCTTTCATCGTCGCCCGCTGTTGTTGGGAGGCAAATTCATCGTCACCCACAAACTCCGAGCTTTGTGAAGAGGTTCCACGGGCCCGTTAGTGGTTGCCAAAAACTCTCTAGTATTATGATGTCAGTAATTAAAACAGAACGGAAGGTTTTGTAACTAATTTATTATAGGCAGTACGAGATCATGTTGTGCCATTAAAAATTAACTTCCCTCAACCAGGGATCGATATCCAGACTTCCCGACTACCAAACGTGAGTCGAGCTCTCTACCACTGAGCTAAGGAAGTGAATGGACAGAAATGCGAAGAGGAAGCTGATCCCAACATCTCTCCCCCGTTAGGGGATTCTTAGGTACTCCATTACCTAGTCTGTTACCTTTGGTTCTTTGGCCAGCGTTTCACATCTAAGTGAGAACACTATATTTTCGACTGGCTCAGAAGTTTGCTTATTCCTTCTTGAACGAGGCGGGGGATTGCTGAACTCAACAGTTTGTCTGAATCGGTAGTGGCTCGAATTGTGTCTTGCGGGGTTGTTTGGATGACAACAATAATTGTACTCAGAGAATGCTGAAGAGCCATTTCGGGTCTGTACTGACGCGCCACTTTGTTGTGTCATTAAAAATTACCCTCCCTCGACCAAGGATCGATCTCCAATCTGTCTGACTAAACTATATTTACATTCCTGAGTCGAGCTCTCTACCACTAAGCCAAGGAAGTGAATGTACAGAAATGCGAAGAGGTTGTTGTAACTGCTGAATTCTTTCTCCATGAATCTTCTATGTCCTATCCGAATATAGTTGGTACCTAATTTGATATAATGAGGAATTTCACCGAATTCTGTTTGCATTTTTCCTGAATAGTCAATGGTGTGGGATAGATGAAAATCGGGCTGATTTCGGAAAATAAGTCTCCTGTTATTTTTGGGAGACAATCAAAATTTTTAATTTCAAAACTAACCGGGAAAACGGACGTGGAGCGGGAACGCTTGCTGATTGGGCTGTTTGGATCGCCGTCTCCTCCCAGTGTTGCCCATTGGGACGACGAAATCGTGTTTTCTAAGAGAAAAGTTATCAAACAAAAACAGGGGAAACATAATTTTCCCCATCTTGCTTTTTCTATTTTTTTCTTCAGTTTTTCGATTTCGAACTTCACTGTTTCGTGAAATTTTGCATCTGGGGACTATGGATTTCTCGATCTCAGCGCTTCAAGCGGCCATAAATGAACTATTCCAGCATGACGTCATTTTCCCGGTTTTTTTTAAACATTCGTATTTTCTACACTGTTTTGTTTATTCGTAAATTAGGAAGTTCGGGCTGAAAGTTTGCCTTAGGGGGTTTTTCGAGGTGCTGAATCCGATTTTGGGGTCAAAAATGGGAAATTCCGACATGGTGAAATTCCTCATTAGGTACCAACTGAATTAATTCGGTCGAAGTTTACAGCTCATTTCTCTTTCATTTTTCTCAACAGATGTACCTTAAATTTACCGAAATTATGTGAATTTTGACAGCGAAATACTGAGGTAATCAAACGACAAATTTAGTTAGGAAATTATTTAGAAACCATAATTCTCGCAGTTGCGACAGAGATAGCTGATCACAACATCTCTCCCCTGTTAAGATATTTTTAATTACTCCGTTACGTCAGATTGGATATTGTACTTCCGTAACGAACAAACATTGAGGTGTTGAAATGAGAAGCTCCATTCAACGTTAGACTAACCAAACTCTACACCGAAAACCCCTAACATGATTCCCTCCATTCTAAACCTCAAAAAAATAAATTATTCCGTAATCAAGCATAAATATTTTGAAGTGAACAGAGAATGTAGGTGCCTACGTGGTAACTTAGATATGAAGGTATAGTCCAAAATAGTGCATACATTGCATGATATGTATTGTTAAATTGGTACTCTCAAAAGTGAAGATAAAAAAAACTTGTCAAGTAAAACTAAGGAAATTAAGCAAAAGCGTCCAGTTGATTAATGCAGCTTAAGCTAGTAGATGTCAGAAAGAAGCTCACAACACCACTCACCGATCTGTAAGCCTGAGAGACAGCCAACACGATTAAAGGAAGTTAGAGGAAGAAGAGAGAAGAAGAAATAGACATTAACAAAACAACAATAATGACGACACCAATACAGCAAAGTAAAAAGTTCACGCAAGTCATGAGAATCAGGTCATGGTAACAAGTGTAAAAAATGAGTGTGAGGAACATTTTATCATACATACCCTACACAACACATATATTTCAATACTTCAGTCAACAAGGAGGATAGAACTAGCCAATCTATCCCAACATGAAACATTGCTCACAATCTACATATTATTTTCTTGTGACAATCCATACCTTCAGGTAAACTTGTGGGGTTTGCTGAACAGTTTAGTAGTAATGAAACTTATTACTTGATATTGGTGGGATATAATAATCGATGGCTCTTCTACGAAGGACTTAGCTCTCTGAGAATAATTTGGTAGTTGACAGCCTTTGGTACCTCAACAGTTTACTTGCAACACCCCCTTGACATTCGCGATGAAAAGAACCGGTTTACACTTGAGAACTGAATTAAGATGAATTATTGTGCATAGAAAATGAATATTTAGTGTAAGATTATTATGGGTTTATAATAACTTGACTGTCTACGTCACCAGTGCTTGTTTAACCCTTTCAGTGATTCACTCGAATATGTTCATGCAGGGTGTCCTACAATGTCACTCTTATTTCCCGTTAAAAGCATGTAGACAAGTCGTATCTGTTGGCAACTACCCATGATATTTTACAAAGTAGTTCTTATCTTCTAATTCAAACTGAACCAAAATCCCCATTTAAAATCGTAGACACAAAATGTAAAAAGTAGACATTGGAACGCCAATTTTTATTTTTTTATTTTAAATAACCATTCGTTACAATATTTTTGAATCCATGAAGCGTGTACAAAGCGTTCTAATATAAATTAGTCACGCAAAAAATATAGGAAGTCACCGTTTGAATTTTTCCCAACGCAATTTCATACAAAAACAGAAAGGGTCTCCGTCTAATACTCCTAATTCCCTAATTTCTTTAAAATTATTATACTCGAACATAGTAAGAGACATGTATAGGATCCTTTTTATCACAGTCCCTGGAGTATTTATTCTTTAATATGGATATACCTGTAAACAGTACCTACCCTCCATGCGCTATTGATTACAATATTAAGAGGCATTTCAATCCACGTCTTCTTTGATTCATCGAATATATGGTAGTTAAGAATGGTAAACAATCTAATCAAACAATCCTCTCAGTATGTCCCCACGTTTTAACAAGCAAGTCCGCAAAATGAAAAGCCACTTGATACCTTTAACGATCCTTTCATCCCATAACCACAAAGCATAAGCAGGTATTATCAAATTATATAAGTTAACGCCGATTATAAAACTGTGTATATGCCTAGTTACTCATTCAGATCCAAGTTATTTGGTGTACCTAACGGTTATTTAGCAATAGTCAAGAGTAGAAGGACATTACATTCGTATACAAATTTTTAGAGAATTTGATGAGACAGATTGAAAAGGTGGTTTCGTTGAAAGTCAGTCAAGATTGCCTCTAGCCTACACCTCTTTGTACTCCCTTTTCAAGGTTAATAATAATATTAATGTCAATGCCTGAATGTGGGTTTGATAATTACGCTTTTTAAAGCCAAAGAATATATTTTATATTTTATCCTTAGAAAATTGTCTAGGGAATTTCGAGTGTTTTTTAAATTTATTAGGAGTAACAGCTTAACAAAACACGTTACTTAAAACACCGTTTCAGTTATAGGTAAACACTCAATCAGAATTCAGGAATGACTCGAAAAGTGGTTTTGGTAAAACGCAGAGTAATATTAAATGTGAAGGGTTTTTTATAAGGATGAAATATTGTTTACATTCCAACCTAATTGGAGAATCTGCCATAAATAGCAAGTCGAGTAGGGTGCAGCTATACCAGGGGCGGCTACTGATAGGAGCATAGGCGCATGTGCACCCCCAGCCAATTAAAAAAGAAAAAAAAAATCAAAGTTTGTTCCTCTTCGTTTGAAGACTAAGTTGGCTAGGACAGAAGACATGATCGTAGGTACTGTGCTAGTTGAATCTACGCGCGAAAACAGAGGCGGGGAGCTCCCTCTTTTCTGACCAATCACACCCGTTTGGAGCATCACCTTTCCTGTGCACCATTTCTGGGGAAAGTGACGTCATCTTGACATCTTTCGAGGGAGGCAGGCACGTGAGATTAACCAATCAGAGAGCAGGACATTTTCTCGTCTTGTGCAGAATTGGTTCGTTGCTCCCCCGTCAGAGAGCTCTGCAATCCGGATTTCCTTATAGAGAAACCTACAAGGGTCTCCCCCCTCTCGTTATTGCCTATCACGGATTTCCTTGGTAAATAGAGCATCCATCCATAAGTAAACAAACAAACCTGATAAGGGAATTCCGTTTTACGTTTTTGGTTTACTACCGTTCGGTACACACCGTTTTGTTCAAAGTATTGTGATTACTTAGGAGTGTTGTAGGTACGATGAGTAGTTTACATTAAAGTAAAGTAAACTATTTGCGTTTGTCGATTGTCGAAAAGTGCGACATTCGAGAAACTGGCAGCCCCTTGCTGTCTCTACCTGGACTCCAGCAGACGTTGAAATTTAAAAACCGTGCAGATTCGTACCGTAAGTTTTAATGTCGACTATTATAAGAAGGTAGATTGGCTTTGTGACCCCTGCAGTGGGGGATTTTAAGAATACCCCTGCCGTATCCCTGCGTGTCGTAAGAGGCGACTAAAAGGGATGGTGGAGGGCAGCAGCACCCACCATCATTGGTTTGAGGCTGAGGTAATATACTTACCTTGTTGGCTCATTTCGATCAGTCGAAGGCGCCTGGTAAATCAACCAGTAGCGGCTTAGACACTGCGAGGGTGGGTCGGACTCTATAGCTATTTAGCAACCGACCTAGGGGAGGAAAACCCTGATCAAAAATGACCTGGTCCTCCAGGTTGGGGGTTAGGCGTAGGGCTAACGACCCTACCCTGTAAAACTCCAATTGTTACGAAAACTCAAGGACAAATATCGGCCGGATTGATTTATAGGTTTGGACCAGGCGCGTCAAAAGGCAGCACGAGCGGATTACGTAATAAGGAACTATATATAGGAACATGGAATGTCAGAACCCTTTATAGAGCTGGTGCCTTGAAAATTCTGCTCGATCAACTTGATAAGTACAAGGCTGACATAGTAGCTCTACAGGAAATTCGTTGGGTAAATTCTGGGATTCTAGAGAAAAAGAACTGGACAGTGTTTTATAGTTGTCAAGAGGAGACTCACTTGTATGGAACAGGCTTTGCAGTGAGAAGACGAGTCAAGCATCTGATAGTGGATTTCAAGGCTGTGTCATCGAGGATTGCGACCTTGCGTGTGAAGGGGAGATTCATCAACTATTCTCTAATATGTGTACATGCGCCTACTGAAGTATCAGACGGCGATGACAAGGATATATTCTACGAAGAGTTAGAGAGAGTATATGATGCTTGCCCAGCGCATGACATAAAAATAGTACTTGGGGACATGAATGCACAAGTTGGGAAAGAATCTATTTACCGCCCCATAAATGGGAAGTATGGTATCCATGATGTAACCAACGATAATGGCGACCGTCTCATGGCATTTGGAGCAGCAAGGAACATGGTTGTGAGCAGCACTATGTTTTGCCACAAGAGCATCCACCATGTTACATGGACCTCACCTGACAGAACTGTCCACAACCAGATTGATCATGTTTTAATAGATGCACGTCACGCTTCAAATGTCCTAGACGTGAGATCATATAGAGGTGCCAACGCAGATTCAGACCATTTTCTAGTCATTGCAAAAATCAGAGCTCGACTTTCCAACGCTCGAAAGTCCACAGGCCAAAATGTATTCAAGCCTTTCAACACTGTAAAGCTAAAATGTGAGAGAACTATGAAGGACTATACGGATCGAGTCCAAGAGTTGCTCGAATTACAACCAAAAGTCGAGAATGGAGCAATCGAGGCTGAATGGAATAAGATCAAGGACTGTGTCGTCACAGCAGCCAAAGACATTCTTGGCGAAAGAAGTCCCAATCAGCGAAATGAATGGTTTGACGATGAGTGTGCTCGAGCAACGACATCAAAAAACAAGGCATATCAGAGGATGATTCAAGGAAGGCGTACAAGAGGCATCCAGCGAGAATATGAAGATAGGCGTAGGCATGAGAAAAAGATCCATAGGCGGAAGAAGAGGGAACTGGATAAGAAGGAGATCGATGAACTGCAAGAGGATTATCAATCGAATCGGGTAAGGAAGTTTTACAAAGGTGTCAACCAAAAACGTAAAGGATTCCGACCGATAACCAGTATGTGCAAGGACAAGAACGGCCAGCTTATCACAGGCAATAGTGAAATATTAGGCAGGTGGAATGAGTACTTCCAGGAACTGCTGGGTAGTACAATCCCAATTGAACCTGCCAGGTCTGAGGTAATTCAAGGCGCAGTTCATCAAAATGAAGTTTCAGACCCACCCTCAATAGAAGAGGTAAGCCGTGCTATAACCTGCCTCAAAAACAACAAGGCCTCTGGTAGTGACGCGATTTCCGCTGAAATGGTAAAAGCAGGTGGCGCGGAGCTTACATCTCGGTTGCACTCTCTGATCACACAAATCTGGAGTAAAGAAGAAATTCCCCAGGAATGGAACGAGGGTGTTATCTGTGTGATCCACAAAAAAGGAGACCCCTTGGAGTGTAGCAATCACAGAGGAATAACTTTGCTTAACCTCGCTTACAAGATATTGTCCAACGTACTGTTTGCTCGCCTCCAGCCACATGCTATCAACATAGTTGGAAGCTATCAACGGGGTTTCATGCCTGGAAGTTCGACAATAAACCAGGTTTCCTCCCTGAGGCAAGTACTGGAGAAGAGCGTCGAATTCCAGGTTACAATTCACCATCTCTTCATAGATTTTAAATCTGCCTACGATACTATCATCAGGGAAAAGCTCTACACTGCCATGAGGGAGTTCGGAGTGCCCGATAAACTCTGTAGGATGGTGGAGCTTACCATGAGAAGCACCCATTGCCGAGTGCGAATCCGGGGGAAACTGTCTGAGCTGTTTGAAACAAAGGTTGGACTGAGACAAGGTGATGCCCTTGCTTGCCTGCTCTTCAACATAGCTCTCGAAAAAGTAGTGAGAGACGCACATTTGCAAAGTAATGATAATATATTCCATGGTCCCGTACAGCTTCTGGCTTATGCAGATGACATCAATCTCATGGCTAGAACTGTGAGGGATCTGGAGCGTGCTCTCTCATCGCTAATGTTGGCAGCGGCAAATATGGGGCTAACCATTAATCAAGGCAAAACAAAGTACATGGTCTCCAGTAAAAACTGTAATGAAATAAGAACGCCAGACATTCTCCTGGGCCCGTACTGCTTCGAAAGGGTTGCTGTTTTTAAATATCTTGGTTCCTCTGTCCACGAAAATAATGATTGTACGATCGAAATAAAATCAAGAACACTAGCTGCTAATCGATGCTATTTTGGACTATTGCCGCTCCTGAAATCCCGAGTACTCTCCAGGAGGGTTAAACTCACCTTGTACAAGGCGCTGCTTCGCCCCGTCCTGACATATGCTTCAGAAACGTGGGTCTTGACAAAGCAATCTGAGAATGCCCTTAGAATTTTTGAGAGAAAAATTCTTCGGAGAATACTGGGCCCAGTGTTCGACCATGGACAATGGAGACGGCGCCACAATGAAGAGCTCTACCAGCTGTACGATGATTTTGACGTTGTCAAATTCGTGAAGTTGGGGAGATTAAGATGGGCCGGCCATGTTCTCCGAATGGATGATAACGATCCGGCTAAGCAGCTCCTGTTAACTCGCCCGAATGGTACAAGGAAGAGAGGAAGGCCACGATTAAGATGGAGTGACAATTTAGAAGAAGACACAGCACGGCTCGGGTGCTACGACTGGATGACAACGGCACAAGATCGTTCAAGCTGGAAAGATGTCCTAGAGGAGGCCAAGGCCCACCCTGGGCTGTAGCGCCATTTAGTTAGTTAGTTAGTTAGTTTTTAGATTGGCTTTGTGGGTGTGAAGTGACTAACTGACAATTTCGCCTACTTTGTTCTACCAACCGAAATGAGGCTCGAGTTAAAGACTGCATAAGTGATCTCCCATTTAGCCAAAAAATTGAGAAACGCATTGGCTTGTATCAAGTTCTGTGGTGTTTTCGAGCTAGCCGTGCGTGGGCATGATGAGAGGGAAGATTCTTCGAATCTCGGAGTTTTCAAGGGGCTCGTTAATTTTCTTCCGAATTGGACGATGTTTTGAATTGTCACGGGCAAATATACATTTCAGTTATTGCAATTAGATGGATGAATTTCTTGGGTTTAAACCTTTGATGATTAAGTATTTCAGAATTTCTGTTAACCACTAGAGAACATGTTTCGTGTCTATTGCACCTACGTATTTAATACCGTTTGCAATTTTAAGATGAAAAAGTTACAAAGATTTATCCCATTTGCATATCGTTGAAATTTCTATTTGGCAGAAAAGAAAATCACCTATTCTGTCCCTTCTCGATAGCCTCTCCTGATCTCTGTGCGCCCCCTGAGTTTCGGGGCAGGAACCGCCACTGAGCTATACATAGATGACACTATGATGCCCTTGAATCAAAAGCACCTGTCAACGAATTCCTGGTCATGATGGATTCACCAACTAGGCACGTAAATGATTGCTGTCTGGTGTGTTCACCTTCTACGTACTCAACGTCCATGTCACTTCTCTTCATTCAAGTTTGATATCACAGTCAATTCTTGTCGTATCGACAAAATTTCGGAATGATTCAACCCAGACTTCAGACACTCATAAACCGAGTTTCCCCTTAGTGTTTTCCCCTTCAAAATCCTCCATTCATTCATGGGGTATTTTACTGACATAATCTTCGGTTTCCCACCTTCTAACTGCATTGTACTTTACATTTTGAGGACTTTGCTTGAAAGCAGCGCAGGAATCGAGAGATAAAGGTGGGTTCACAAGCGTCCGACTCTGCGACTCCGTGACTTTCTCTGACTGTTTCCCAGATTCCGGTTGGGTGTTCACAGGCGTCCGGTTTCCAGTGGGACGTTATGGAGGCAAAACCGACCCCCCAACTCCCGCCACCCTCAACCCATTTTTACCACCTTCTCTCCGACTCATTCCGACCAAATATCTAATTTTTCGGTTTGGACATTCCCTCCCAAAAGTGCTTCTCTGACAAGAATACCCCCCTTTCTCCGACTCTTTCTGGCCAATCAGCGAGTCGGAATCGCAGAGTCGGACGCTTGTGAACCCACCTTAACTCTGAACTTATCAAACGAATCAACCTACAACTAAAAGAATGCACCCGAGGCAATAGAGAAACGTTGAACAATCTGATTAGAACTATTCTTCAATGTCTGTACGAGCCCATTCCTTCTAATATAAAGCTTTTTTTTCTTCTATTTAAATAGAATAGTAACTGGACTTCTAGACACCTTGACTGCAGAGAGACTGTTCAAGATAAATCCATTAGGCATTTCAAAGTTTTCATCAATGCGACCAGGTCGCCACCCTCCCCCAAATATAGGGTGTCTCAAAAGTTGTTCACCCCCCAGCTCAAATCGTCCAGATAGTGGTTTTTTCTAATCTTCATGATTTTTCCCAAGGATCTCAAATGTGACCATATTGCGCAAATCGTGCGCAACGCACACAAACTTCGTTATTTCAAATGAGACCCCCATTTTTATTGCAGATTTGGATTCTACGCAAAATTTGATGAATTTTAGACCCTTCACTTGATTTTTTTGGTTGCGCGCAACCCGCCTCCCTGGG
Source organism: Apolygus lucorum (assembly GCA_009739505.2). NCBI lineage: Eukaryota > Metazoa > Arthropoda > Insecta > Hemiptera > Miridae > Apolygus > Apolygus lucorum. The sequence goes on from CM019167.2 coordinate 15,969,478, forward strand.
CGCTCAAAGTTGCGCAAACCAACGATTGCGCCCAAAATCAGAAAACCAAAATCAGAAAATTTCATTTATTTTTTTCTTTTAACTTCGCCGTAGCCGGTCCCCAGCCTGGTTGAGAAAGAAGTAGGGAAAGAAAATAACATTATTTAGCTCGTCAGAATCGTCTGTCTGTTGGGGTGGCGCCCATCCGGGAACCGCAAGGCGTAAACTCGAACTGCTCTTCTCAAAAAAGAGCGATTTATCGCTAAAAACAACCGAATTCTCGACCGCCATTTCGAAAATTCCAATCAAATTCAAAAATAGATACCACCACGTGATTCAGCGTCGAAAAATAATTAACAAACATGTGCCACACTAGGGGTTTACGTGAATCCATATTTTGCGCAATTTGGTAGTTGGGCGACTTTGCGCGCTCATGGGACGGGTTGCGCGCAACCAAAAAAATCAAGTGAAGGGTCTAAAATTCATGAAATTTTGCTTAGAATCCAAATTTACAATAAAAAATGGGGGGTCTCATTTGAAATAACGAAGTTTGTGTGCGTTGCGCACGATTTGCGCAATGCGCAATATGGTCATATTTGAGATCCTTGAGAAAAATCATGAAGATTCAAAAAAAAAAAAATTTACCACTATCTGGACGATTGGAGGGGGGTGAACAACTTTTGAGACACCCAGTATGATATTGAAATAGGGTTTTTACCAACATAATAATTGAATTTCATGTTTCCACAAGAAAACCTGAATGAGAGCTTTCAATAAGAGTGCAAACTGGGGTAACCCAATAAGCTGAACAGTTGATGAACGGTATAAGGAATGATTATTTAAAAAAAAAACATAAAATATCATAAATGCAAAGTTTCATGATTTCGGTAAATTCGCTGGATATACAATCATGGAAATACAATAACGGGATATTCATGTGGTGATATTTAATTATCCATTTGAACGCTTGGAATTCAAAACATAGTGTGATAGTGAGTGGTCAATAAAAGTTCGTGTACCTAATGCCTTAATCAGCAAAAAGTTCTTTCGCTGAATTATAGCATTTTCACGTCAAATTGGAGGTTTTCCATTTCAAATTGGAGGTTTTACACATCAATTTGGAGGTTTTACAAATCAATTTGGAGGTTTTACATTTCAAATTAGAGGTTTTACATTTCAAATTGGAGGTTTTCCATTTCAACTTGGAGGTTGACGGAAATACATGATTTAATTCTGGGAAAGTAATAACAACAAATTAGCGAGTGAAACGTAACATTCAACCAGTAAGAATGAACATAATGAACGGAAAAGAATGAACAAATTTTTCAACGTCTCTCCCTGCAGCAGCGGCTGTCAGCTCTATCATCATTCTAATAAAATAATTTGTGCAGTCCGATGTGGTGACAGTTGCAACGCTTCGGGTTATCGTGTCACACAGGTCGTGGTTTGTTTGTAAAGACCAGAGTAAACACTGAGGGCTGAAGACATTAAAACACCGGATAAACTTTTGAAGAACTATTTTTAATGGCTGATCTAATTAATCACACACTTGAGACTGAATAAGATGGGAACCCTCCCCCACTACAACTAGGCAGTCCTACCAACTTACTATGAAGTATTGCGCCAGATTCGAACACAACAACAGTTTGGGGCTCACTGAGGATTTGTCTTGCTGACAACTTGATTTTTGAAAAGTAGTGCTCCACTGGATTCAAGTTGGGTGAGTAGGGGAGGGGGGGGGGGCAGATATTTCACGTTAAACCCCAATTCGGTCATCTTACTGGTAACTTGTCCAGCTCGGAGAATCGCTGCGTTATCCATTATAAGGTACGTGATAGTTGAGTTCGCCACTTCGAAAAGTCCCAGAATTAAATCATGTATTTCCATCAACCTCCAATTTGAAATGTAAAACCTCCAATTTGAAATGTAAAACCTCCTATTTGAAATGTAAAACCTCCAATTTGAAATGTAAAACCTCCTATTTGAAATGTAAAACCTCCAATTTGAAATGTAAAACCTCCTATTTGAAATGTAAAACCTTAAATTTGAAATGTAAAACCTCCAATTTGAAATGTAAAACCTCCTATTTGAAATGTGAAACCTCCAATTTGAAATGTAAAACCTCCAAATTGATGTGTAAAACCTCCAATTTGAAATGAAAAACCTCCCATTTGAAATATAAAACCTCCAATTTGAAATGTAAAACCTCCAAATTGATGTCTATAACCTCCAATTTGAAATGGAAAACCTCCTATTTGAAATGGAAAACCTCCTATTTGAAATGTAAAACCTCCAAATTGATGTGTAAAACCTCCAATTTGAAATGGAAAACCTCCTATTTGAAATGGAAAACCTCCTATTTGAAATGTAAAACCTCCAATTTGAAATGTAAAACCTCGTATTTGAAATGGAAAACCTCCTATTTGAAATGTAAAACCTCCAATTTGAAATGTAAAACCTCCTATTTGAAATGGAAACCTCCTATTTAAAATGGAAAACCTCCAATTTGAAATGGAAAACCTCCTATTTGAAACGTAAAACCTCCAAATTGATGTGTAAAACCTCCAATTTGAAATGGAAAACCTCCTATTTGAAATGGAAAACCTCCTATTTGAAATGTAAAACCTCCAATTTGAAATGTAAAACCTCCTATTTGAAATGGAAAACCTCCTATTTGAAATGTAAAACCTCCAATTTGAAATGTAAAACCTCCTATTTGAAATGGAAAACCTCCTATTTGAAATGGAAAACCTCCTATTTGAAATGGAAAACCTCCTATTTGAAATGTAAAACCTATTTGAAATGTAAAACCTCCAAATTGATGTGTAAAACCTCCTATTTGAAATGGAAAACCTCCTATTTGAAATGGAAAACCTCCTATTTGAAATGGAAAACCTCCAATTTGAAATGTAAAACCTCCAAATTGATGTGTAAAACCTCCAATTTGAAATGTAAAACCTCCAAATTGATGTGTAAAACCTCCAATTTGAAATGTAAAACCTCCAAATTGATGTGTAAAACCTCCAATTTGAAATGGAAAACCTCCTATTTGAAATGTAAAACCTCCTATTTGAAAAGGAAAACCTCCTATTTGAAATGGAAAACCTCCAATTTGAAATGTAAAACCTCCTATTTGAAATGGAAAACCTCCAATTTGAAATGGAAAACCTCCAATTTGAAATGTAAAACCTCCTATTTGAAATGGAAAACCTCCTATTTGAAATGTAAAACCTCCAATTTGAAATGTAAAACCTCCTATTTGAAATGTAAAACCTCCTATTTGAAATGGAAAACCTCCTATTTGAAATGGAAAACCTCCCATTTGAAATATAAAACCTCCAATTTGAAATGTAAAACCTCCAAATTGATGTCTATAACCTCCAATTTGAAATGGAAAACCTCTTATTTGAAATGGAAAACCTCCTATTTGAAATGGAAAACCTCCTATTTGAAATGGAAAACCTCCTATTTGAAATGTAAAACCTCTAATTTGAAATGGAAAACCTCCTATTTGAAATTTAAAACCTCCAATTTGAAATGGAAAACCTCCTATTTGAAATGTAAAACCTCCAATTTGAAATGGAAAACCTCCTATTTGAAATGTAAAACCTCCAATTTGAAATGTAAAACCTTCAATTTGAAATGAAAAACCTCCTATTTGAAATGGAAAACCTCCTATTTGAAATGGAAAACCTCCAATTTGAAATGTAAAACCTCCAAATTGATGTGTAAAACCTCCAATTTGAAATGGAAAACCTCCTATTTGAAACGTAAAACCTCCAAATTGATGTGTAAAACCTCCAATTTGAAATGGAAAACCTCCTATTTGAAATGGAAAACCGCCTATTTGAAATGGAAAACCTCCTATTTGAAATGTAAAACCTCCTATTTGAAATGGAAAACCTCCTATTTGAAATGTAAAACCTCCAATTTGAAATGTAAAACCTCCTATTTGAAATGGAAAACCTCCTATTTGAAATGGAAAACCGCCTATTTGAAATGGAAAACCTCCTATTTGAAATGTAAAACCTATTTGAAATGTAAAACCTCCAAATTGATGTGTAAAACCTCCTATTTGAAATGGAAAACCTCCTATTTGAAATGGAAAACCTCCTATTTGAAATGGAAAACCTCCAATTTGAAATGTAAAACCTCCAAATTGATGTGTAAAACCTCCAATTTGAAATGTAAAACCTCCAAATTGATGTGTAAAACCTCCAATTTGAAATGTAAAACCTCCAAATTGATGTGTAAAACCTCCAATTTGAAATGGAAAACCTCCTATTTGAAATGTAAAACCTCCTATTTGAAAAGGAAAACCTCCTATTTGAAATGGAAAACCTCCAATTTGAAATGTAAAACCTCCTATTTGAAATGGAAAACCTCCAATTTGAAATGGAAAACCTCCAATTTGAAATGTAAAACCTCCTATTTGAAATGGAAAACCTCCTATTTGAAATGTAAAACCTCCAATTTGAAATGTAAAACCTCCTATTTGAAATGTAAAACCTCCTATTTGAAATGGAAAACCTCCTATTTGAAATGGAAAACCTCCCATTTGAAATATAAAACCTCCAATTTGAAATGTAAAACCTCCAAATTGATGTCTATAACCTCCAATTTGAAATGGAAAACCTCTTATTTGAAATGGAAAACCTCCTATTTGAAATGGAAAACCTCCTATTTGAAATGGAAAACCTCCTATTTGAAATGTAAAACCTCTAATTTGAAATGGAAAACCTCCTATTTGAAATTTAAAACCTCCAATTTGAAATGGAAAACCTCCTATTTGAAATGTAAAACCTCCAATTTGAAATGGAAAACCTCCTATTTGAAATGTAAAACCTCCAATTTGAAATGTAAAACCTTCAATTTGAAATGAAAAACCTCCTATTTGAAATGGAAAACCTCCTATTTGAAATGGAAAACCTCCAATTTGAAATGTAAAACCTCCAAATTGATGTGTAAAACCTCCAATTTGAAATGGAAAACCTCCTATTTGAAATGGAAAACCTCCTATTTGAAATGTAAAACCTCCAATTTGAAATGTAAAACCTCCTATTTGAAAAGGAAAACCTCCTATTTGAAATGTAAAACCTCCAATATGAAATGTAAAGCCTCCAATTTGAAATGTAAAACCTCCAAATTGATGTGTCAAACCTCCAATTTGAAATGGAAAACCTCCAATTTGACGTGAAAATGCTATACTTTCAATATGTTTTGTTCCGCTTTACCTACTTGTAATGCAATGAATAAATCTGGGGAATACACCAACGGATTTACCTTTCACCTTTGGGAGGTAAAGCCAAAAAAGAAAACTTCTGTGTTCTACAATCAAGGTGTCATTAAATCAGGTTCATGTTTCCAAGGAGGGGTGTCATTCAGATACAACATCTATCATCGGTGTGGGAGGGTAAAGGGGGCTACACACAAACCATTTGCTGCTGCAACCCCACACCCCGCCCTCTTCCGTCAATTCTGTTAATGCTCAAACAAGATGCAGTCCCACATAGAACTCAAATACGTCAACAGAAACCGTCAATTCCATGTATACACAGCAAGTCACGTGAAAAACAAAATAAAAACTTACCTGCCGTATTGGTGCAGGCCTAATCTTCCTATTCTTTCAAAATCAGTAAATCGCATTTCCTTAAATGATTATTGTTGTACATGTAGATGATTACCTAGGCCTTTTTTTGTGAATTGGGTGCTTGGTTAACTTACCTCAGCGTAGTGTTCCTCATTCTGCTGTAACAAGTCTACACATAGCTCAGCCAAGTGAATGAGATCATCGAGTTTTTTGCTTGGTGAAACTCCAATTGGTTCCCCAGTCATTTCATCTAAGAAGAAAATAATACAGTAGTATTGTGATACAAAACAACACATACAACACTCAATAAAGCCAACACCCTTCACTCCAAAATTTCTAGCATACAAATCCACGACGATATGAACCCAGAGTTAGAAAAATTAGTCCAAAACTCAGCGAGACTGCTGAGTATGTTACCTCCCCCCATTCTTATCTGAACCATGAATAATTATAGAGTTTACCTTGAACGGGAACATCTCCACCTGCAAATGAAGTAGAAGTTGATTAGATGGAAACTAACAACAGGTTTGAAGATACATTCCAACTGAAGACATTAGAATATTTATTTGGAATATAAAAACAATGAAATGGCTCTGGCAGGTTTATGTATATTTATTGGTAGTTTATTTAGACAGTGAATGGTTTTACTCAACAAGAAATAAAATAAAATACTCAACTGATATTATTTTGGATCGCTATTGTCATAAAACGCTGCAAATTATTACACAAAGGTTTATTATTTTTCTATATAGATCACTCGTCTGCAAAGAACTCAGCTTTACCATCTACCAACCATAGATACTACCTACCAACCACGTACCTACAGTGGTCGCATTTTGGTCAGATAAAATTTCAACGGAGATTATGCCTCTTTTGCGATTTACTCTCGTGTTTCTGATTTATCGTAAGTCAGTATATGTCACGCAAATCCCGGAGTCCCTGTGGCTGGCCGCGTCTATGTCACGCTAACACCTCTCCAAAACAGGTTCAGCAATATCTGCTCCAGTTCTTTCGTTCTCGGTTTCCGCTCTTTTCTAGCTTTTTTTTGTGATGATGAAAATATTATGAGTCGAACGGTTCAATCCGGAGCTGAATCGGTCGAGGTTGAAGGTAATTGAGCAGTTATCAAAGTGACACCTTATCTTTGCGCGCTCCTCCGGTAATTTCGTTGTTTTCACTTTTTTCATTCATTTTTAAGGATTGATTCACTCTTTTTAAGTTTGATCGACATTGTTTGGTTTTTGGTTGTATCAATAATCAGCTCAATCCTCTTATCAGTTTCATACTTTCAGTTCGTTATCGTAAAAAAGACCCAGAGGTTCGGCTCCTATTTTTTGTGTGTTTGACTCGGTTTTTTCTGTTTTGAATCTTAGCCAGAGTACTCTACGAAGCTCCAAAAAAGAGAAGACTCATTATCTTTCCAGGTATGGAATAACTAGGTATTATATTGTCGTACATGATTTATTCCTACCTAGTTCTATGCACCATCAACCTATCTCCCTTGCAAAGGCCGCCAGAATTCGCGTCCAGTGGACGGGTGGCCTAAGCCAACCCACTCATATAGGGCTGATTTCCCACTCAAACTGGAATAACTTTACACTGATCACGTCACGTACTTCATTTTTCAACCCTTAGAAATAACCGACATCTACCAAAAGCTTCGGAGCACAACCAGACCCTAAATGGAGCCCTTTTTCCAAATTTCATCAAAATCGGTCCATGGGAACTAAGGAAAGTGCCGCGGACGGACGGCCAAATTTTTATTCGATTTTTGGATTCTACGAACCTTGAAACGTGAACCAACAAATTTTGAGGGTGGGTTATTTTTTTATTTTTCTTGGTCGATTCCAAAGGTTCATCATTGAAAATAATAAACCAAAAACTCCCGATTAACAACTGTTTTATTTTCAAGGGTTTCTCGCCTACGCACAGTACTGTGAGTATGTGTAAAAAATCGAAAAAACGAACGTCTCTTAGTATTGGAAAGGAGTGCAAGAACCTATCCCCAGATAGTCTTTGAGTACGTTTAAATAGGTTTCCTGACCTCACAAGCCTCTTACGGATCACCAGAGGGCAAGTTCCGCGATCATTTATGTTAATAACTCATTTCACCCAAAACGCTAACGATGAACTACCTGCTCATTATGAGTGCGGATACCACCATATCAACATGTTGGGTCTTATTGCTCTTCATGCCGAGTCAAGGCATAAGTATGTGCTTTATTCACGTTTTTTAATAATTTTTGAAGTATGAATTTCCCCTAAGCACTCGGTAAAATCGTTACAAAAATAATTCCCAATTTTTCTTCTTAAACCTTCACATTAAATAGTGAATTTCTCAAAACGAGGGAAAATGAGGAATTACAGCACTTGATGAATGTTTTCTGGCACTATCCCTTGACTCAATCCCGTTGGAATTCGCAGCGACTAGCCGCGACTTTGTTTTTCTAAGACATTTTCAATATGAATAGAAAGCTTTTTGAAAAATTAAAGTCGCGGGAAAGTGAGGAGAGGAAAAAAACAACATCCTCACATTTTTAATATCAACAGAATAGAACAGAAAAGATTATGAAGTCATCAACCAGTATCTGATTAGGGACAACTTCATTGACACGACCACCATCCACAAAACTGATTCCTAATGCTGTACCAAGCACGTCTAACGCTGTGGAACTGAGTTGTGGAAGCGCTCTCTCCAGCATCAGCAGCGCTAATGACAGTGACGATTTAGATTCACCATTCAGGGTAATGCACTTCTAAAGACATCTAATTATTACCTGTGTTTCGGTACCTAAACTTTTGTGAAATTGGTGAAATGTTACTTTTGTTTTGAATTTAAAATTTAAATATTTTTGGGTGATTTTCAAACTACGGGACAATTTGGAGTTGGAAATTTGAAAAATTTTTACCTTCTCAATTTCCCCTAATTTTTTTTAAATTACCTTCGGGAGTCTAATATAAAGGTGTTCTGATGTGTGAGCATGCATTATAACCCTTAAGTTTGCTCAAAATTTGATTTTATAAATTTCATAGGTCATGGCAATGAGAGGTGACCCATGACAATGAGATTTGAGGTACATATTGATTGATTATGCACATGAATTGATCGATTTATGGGGACACGGAACCCACCCCCTTCCCGCCTGTAATAGAGGTGTTTTCTGGTACATTTTTCTCAGTCCCTGTTCAACCGAATCTTCTAATTTTTTTTTTTTTTTTTTTGGTTTGTAGGATATATTCTCATCTTGCCTTTACCGGATCCTTTTTAGATTATCTTAATTACTTTTTATTTGAGATTCTGTTTTATAAAATAGAATTATTTTCTACCTTCGTTACTCTTTTTGGAATAGTTGGAATTGGAAAATTGGTTAAAGGATCCGATACAGCCTTCGTTTAGGTGTCTTCTTTCATTAAAAAAAAAAGAAATAGAGGACAGGATTAGTAGTTCCTGAGAAAAAGGAACATTTATCATGAAAAAGTGAACTATTCAGGAGAGCAATTTGAAGTTGAACGGGAACAAACGAGGGCGCTTGCAGATGAAACTATCGATTCTCACCTCACGTTTCTCGAATTTTGATTGGTTCCTTGATTTTGAATTGTCTTTGCTTATTGGTTGTTCAACCAAAGACAATTCAATATTTGCCTTCCGATTTATAGTATCGATTTTTCAGTATTGCATTGAAATAGTGTAACAGGTTGGTAGGTTAGTTTCGTTAGTTTCGGGGCTGCACTAGGTAGTACGCAAAAATTAATTTCCTCGTCATTTGAGACGGAATTTTTCGGTAATTCTTGTTTAAATCTATTCTCAGCATGTTCAAGAATGATTTTCAATTTTTAAAAAAATCGAAATTTTCATCATTTTTTGGGTTCCGTGTCCCCTTATAGATCATCTAGGGTGGTGTCATGTAGGCGTGATACTAAAAAACAACTACAAAAAGGTTTTTTGAGAAAAGTTGAACAGAAAATTTGTTATTAACAAAGGACATAAATTGTCCCGTAGTTTGAGAATCACCCTTTTAATATACTCCTTCTAATACTGATTTCCTTAAAATATGAAGTAAGTAGTATGAAATCCATGATCAGAGCAACTTTCTCTAACAGAACTCTCCACAAATTGCTTTTTGATCACTTGATCCATAAACTCACAGTACTGTGCTACGTAGCATTTTCCAACTTTGCTCTGTTCTTTGTTACCGTTGTAAATTCTCGTTGAATAAAACCTTTCAATGAGGTACACTTTCTTGTGACAACAACTATGTACCTACCTAAAACAGATCATATTGATATTTATATCACGCTCATTATTCACATTTGTATCACACACATTAGTGTTGTGAACTATTATACAAACTATTACCTTCAACTTTCACTTCAGCTGACAGACGTTGATAGTTCACCATTGCTGCAGTTTCAAGGCACTTCTTGATCATCCCTCTCACTTCCTCCGGTGGAACCGGAGTAACAATGTCTTTCATAAGTACCTAGAATTAAGAAATCCGTCGTGATAAAACAAATGCGAAACTAACTAATTAGAAAATTTCATTTCTCTAACGCAAAACAACCAAAATAGGTGAAGTGAACAGAATAATCTGGATATGAAATGGGGTTTTCTATATTTACCCCTCCCTATATTTCTCTATTATTTTTTAAACGACCCTAAACAAGAAACACAATAAAATCCAGGTTTTCAAAAAGTATAATAATACTTATACCAGTTATGATATAAACAAAAACTTACTCTTTCCAACAGAGACAATGTCGCCTTCAAAGCACCTTCAGGCCTTCCAAATGGAAAACAGTACCTAACAAGAAACAATTATGGTTTTTTAATCTCATTAGAGCAGCTTGAATAAATTATCTAATTTTCCAAGTATGTTATTGACCGATTTTGGCAATTTTTGAACTATGATAAATGGTTATTTTTAATGAGTTATTCTTATACTCCGAGGTAGTGTTATAGTCTAGATTTACACGTACATAAAAGTTAAAGATCGTGGATCGGAGATCGACTTTTTAAAAAGTAACTTTATTTACAGAACCGACGTATTACACTTTTCAAACACTTAGAAATTAAAAGGAAGAGAGCTAACTGTTGCGACGAGCTTCAGGAACGAAGTGCGCCGAGTCCAGGGGGAACTCACCGGTGGTTGAGTTTCCACTGGAGGGGAAAAATGAGATTCAGCTTTTTATTTACAAATTCAGCGAAAAGAGCGTCTATAACTCCTCCATCCCTAAGAAAGAAAATACGGTGGAGAAGTTTGAGAATTTTAAAATTAAATTTGAAAAAGTTTTTCAGTGAATTTTCTAAAGGGGTGATTGCTGAACAGTTAACTTCCTTCTATGTTTATAGTATGACACTAAAGTATAAGTAATAAAAGATATTAACATAAAATATAATACTAAAGTCCAAATACTAGGTGTGGCTAAAGTCACAATCGTTTGTTTAGAAGGAATTGAAGATTGCAAAGCTACATCTTGGAAATTTAAGTTCTTCAATTTAATTGTTGACACTGGTTCTTTATACAATTCAAAATTAGGTTTGAGATTATTCAGCAGAAATGGTTGACCATGCGTTTTACTGGATGAAGAAGCTAAAGTTCGGTTTTTATACATTATTTTGCTAATGCCTGGTTTTAGTAAGTAAATTCCTTTCAATGAATGGACTTGTACATCATTTTCCGAAATAATTCTAATTTGTTCTTCCTGGGGGAATACTAAAAGAAATTGATTGATAGCATCTAAATACTCAATGTAGTTGTAGGTAATTTCTAGTTTAACAAAATCACAATGATAATTAGAATTTGAGGTTATGATTTCCTTTTCACATAGATTATTCGTATTGATAATTAATTGATCTCGACATAAGTAGGTACTACCCTCCTCACAATTATTTTTGAGAAGTCTTATTCCTGTGTTAGATTTAGATTTTAGTACGTAGCTGGCTGATGGGTTTACAGAAAGGTAATCACCATCGTGAAGTGTGGGTATTGGTTGTAATAAGAAAATATCATATTCTTCAGGATTCACTATCGGTACATCTAGAAAATAGATTATTTCTTCGGTGGAAATGAAGCATTTCACTTTTATATGATTTTCTATTTCCCAAAGGTTTTCTCCATGAAAATCTAACAATTTGCTATTGTAAAATTTGGATAGTTCTAATAGTTCTTTGTACAAAATACTGGGTTTTATAATACTTGGGTGTAATTTGCCGAGTCTACAGAACGTAATAGAGTTTTCTATGTCTTGTACGACATCTAATAATTGCTGCAATAAAATTTGATGGTGGGCCAAAGTTGTCTCAACATTTCTGATATGTGTATCTGAGGAACTAATTTCTTTTAGCCGGGAAATTTCTTGTTCTATTATTTTATTATTGTGCTCCATATGTTCCATGGTTTTATTGAAGTTGTTCAAAAGGAAAGAATTTACTGAATATTGATTTTTAACTTGTTCGTCTAATTCGTTTTGACCTTCATGAAGGTGACGTATGATTTCATCATATTTTTCGCCATCTGATGCATCCAGGTTGCCTGTTATAAATTTTATGACAGAGCCTAAACCGTTTATTAGGGCTCTTTTGGTTCGTCGAGGTACAAGGGTGTCAGTAATTTTTGCATGAATAATGTCAATGGTATTATTGACTAATTGGGATCTTATGCGACATCTGTCGACGGTTATTGGGTCAGTTCTAATTACTTCCCATATCTCCTCGAATTGTTCTCTAACTAATTTAGTTTGCTGAATTAGGTGCTTCAAGTCATAATAGTGGGTAATGGTATGGTAAAATTGAACAGTTCGAGCAGGTCCTATTTGGATTGGTAGAAGTCCTAGGTTTGAATTAATATCTCTGATCTCTGCAGATAGGGTTAAAGTTGTCCCGAGGTACCTGCAACAGGTTCATCAGGGTTTTCATTATTTTCGTTGCGTCTATTCTGTAACTGCCTGGGCCGTTTTATATTAGATAGGTGGATTTTAGTTTTGGTGTTGTGGTGTCTAGGCTCAATAGTTGCAACCTTCAAAGTTTTATCTATTGTATTAACTCTTTCTTTATTATATTTCTTCTTAGTTTTGCTTTGTTTTTGAACGGTCTTAACGTAGACTTCTTTCGGTATTTCAGGTAGATCCTCACTTGATTCATTTCTTTGGTTAATAACCTTTTCTTTGTAATTTTTTAGACGTTCTTTAATGTTTTCATACAAAATCTTCACCTTTTCTTTATGGTTATTTAAATAGTTATTGTGAATTTGCTGGTTGATGTCTAGGTTTAATACATTATTTAAATCAAGGTGTCCATATAAAATTTCGAATGGAGTTAATTTAGAGACAGAATGAATCGAATTATTGTATGCTATTATGGAGTACTTTACTTTTACTTTGATGGAGTCATTTTTGAATTCTTGCCGACTATTCATGATCCTGACGTGCTCTATCAATGTGGAGTGAAATCTTTCTATGATCCCATTAGAATCCGGATGTTGTGAGGAAATATAGTGGATGTTTATTTTGTGTAAATCTAATAGTTCTTTCAACATAGAGCTATGGAATTCAGGCCCATTGTCCATAACTATTTTGGTGGGAGTGCCGTGATGAGAAAAGAAATTTATTAAAGTATTGACCAAGTCGACACTATTGGATGACTCTAAGTAGTACCTACGCTTGGGCATATCTGCTAAAGGTATCGATAATTGTTAAAAATTTAGTACCCTCTAAAGTGAGTTTATCTATATGTAAAATTTCTAGAGGTCGAGAAGAGGTGGGTGTAATATTCAATTTAATTTTTATGGGGTTTCTTTCATATTTACAACTGAGACAAATTTCACATTTATTGATATAAGTTTGGATACATTTTTTCAAGTTAGGCCAAAAGTAGTTCCGTTTTATTTTTTCATAGGTTTCATCGATTCCACGATGATTCGTTTTTCCAACGTGATAACTTTCCATTATTGCTTCTTGTTCGTCCTCACAGGTTACGTCTAACAGTTTTTTGTTGTACTTGGTAATATTTATCTCAGAATATTTGAAGTTGGTTGTTAAGATTCTAGCAAATTCTTCATAGACGTCTTCCATGAAGAATATTCCGTATTTAGTTTTAGGAACTACATATTCTTTTACAAAGTTTATGATTTCTGATTCAAAATTTTGTTTTGTGAATTCGGCAAAGATTCTAGTTTTAGTATCAAACATTTTAGTAATTTTTGCTTTATTAGGGGAATACTTTACGATTTTGACGACTATTTGGTTATTACAGTGATTTATAGCTCCTTCATTTGTTGGTATTTCAATAGTGGTGTTGCCGTGAAAGTTAGAGTGAACAGTTGGTGCTAAAATGGATTGTTCGTCTGCATTTGCTATCACTGATTCGTTGTCTGTAACAGGAACATTATCTGAAACTGGTTCTCCATAGTTTTGGTAATATCTTTCAATCAGTTGTTCACAAATGTTCTGATCTACCTCTTCTCTGTTGGGTGTCCCTCCTATAATATTTCTAATTTCAGTGCTATCACGAAGGAAATCATTCGGGTTAATGGAATGATCTATCAATTCGGAAAAATTGGTCGTTTCGTTGGTATTGATTTCCACTCTAGACAAAGCATCGGCGTTTAAGTTGGTGGAACCTTTTTTATATTGAATATCATAGTCATACTCTTCTAATTTTAAACGCCATCTAAAAAGTTTGGAACTAGGCTCTTTCAATGAGAATAGCCACTGTAACGGTTTGTGGTCTGTAAAGATTTTAAATTTTCTCCCAAATAGATAAGGTCTGAAATATTTTGTAGCCCAGACACAGGCTAGGCATTCCTTTTCAATGGTGGATAAGTTTCGTTCACTGTCGTTCAATGTGCGACTAGCAAATGAGATGGGTAAATCTGCACCGTTCGAAATTTGGCTTAGGACTGCTCCTATTGCTACATTGGAAGCATCTGTTGTCAGATGGAAGGTTTTCGAAAAATCAGGGTACTGGAGTATTGGGTCATTTATTAATAGTGTTTTGCATTTTTCAAAGCACTCAGCATAATCAGGGTCTTGACAATTAATTATTGATCCTTTCTTCAGACGTTGAGTCAAAGGTTTTGTTACTTTGGCAAAGTCTTTAATGAATTTACGATAGTATCCCAAAAGGCCTAAAAATCCTTTGATTTCTTTTGGAGTTTTTGGAATTGGGTATTTAGAAATAGCTTCTGTTTTTTGGGGATTCGGTTTTACTCCTTCTGGTGTGATTAAGTGTCCAAGATAAATACATTCTCTTTTCAAAAATTCTGTTTTATCTAATTGAATTTTGAGGTTTGCTTCTCTAAGTTTGGTAAAGACTTGTCTCAGACGGGTTAGGTGTTCTTCCAGACTCGTGCTAAACACTATCACGTCGTCCATAAAAACTGTACAAATTTCATTCTGAATTCCTCGTAGCACGTTGTCCATCAACCTTTGGAAAGTTGGGGGTGCATTTTTCAGACCAAAGGGCATTCGAGTGAATTCCCAATGACCTTGTTCAGTCGAGAACGCAGTTTTTTCGATGCTGTCGGGATCCATCATTACTTGGTGGAACCCGCTTTTGAGGTCTAAGCATGAAAAGTATTGGCACCTTCCTAGTTTATCTAAAAGTTCGGTGATATTAGGTAGCGGATATTTATCGTCTATGGTTTTAAGGTTGAGGGAACGAAAGTCGATAACTACGCGAAATTTTGGTTTGCCAGAAGCGTCTAGTTTTTTGGGGACTATCCACAAGGGACTGTTCCAAGGGCTAGAACTAGGTCTAACGATGCCTTGTGACAACATTTCTTTTATTTGGTTATTAATTTCTGTCTTGTAAATTTCTGGGTACCGGTAGTTGCGTGTATACGTAGGTATTTCGTCAGTTGTGCGAATGTGGTGTCTCACTTTGGTGGTCGCTGAGAGCATATGACCATCTATATGAAATAAGTCTTTATATTCACAGACTAGGTTTAAAATTTTGGTTTTTTCCTCGGAATTCATGTGGTCAGTACGAATTTTTCCGGTATCAAATTTGCAGTGTGAGGTGTCATAGCAATTTAGGTTGTTATTGTCTGGTATATCCGGTATTTTTTCAATTCTGAAAGGGTTTGGCAATTTTAGGTTGGTTTCTATTTCGCTGCTATTAAGAATTCCTACATAACATTCATGATTTTGAACTTTGACCAAACTTTCCGGGATCTCAATCGAACCCATTTTGAAATAGGGAAAGATACCTTCCCTTAATTCGCCAACAACTGGGACTTTTAAAGGGGTGATGGCCCTGGGGGGTATTATTAGATTCAAGTTAGGTGGAGATTTGTTCGAATTTTCTTGTGTTTTATTTTCGAAATACTTTATCGGAATTTTGGTTTTGGGAGTTATCAATTTATTATTATTGAGGTCAATTTGCGCGGCAAGATTTTTCAGATTATCCATGCCTAATAGCAATCCAAATCTCTTGTGAAATTTAAAAACTTTAAAATTTAAATTGAGGTTTTTGATGCCAAATAGTTGACCGCAAGGAATTCTAGCGCTAAATTTACCTTGGGTAACACCATGAGCTGTTACCACTTCAAAGGGATCAGGTTTCAATTTTTGGCAAAAAAGGTCACCTATTAAATCTGGGTTAATAAAACTACTGGTGCTGCCGGTATCGATAAGGATTCTAATGTTATGTGGTGGGAGCACTACGTATGGTAGGGGATGTTTTGAGGAGTTGAGATGCATTAAGTCAAATTTTGGGTTTCTTGATCCTCCTCTAAAAAAGAATTTTCATCGGGAATTTCATCGTTCTCTTCTTCATTGATTTCGGGCTCTTCTTCAGTCATGCAGTTGAAATTGGGATTCGTAGTCTGCCACGACATGGCATTATTTGGTTTATTAAAACCTTGTGAATTCTGAGGGTTTTGTGGTTGCCTGAACTGAGTGTTACCTGCGAACCTTGGGTTGGTTTTATAATTTTGGTTCGGGACATACTGAGGTTTATGGTTTTGAGCTGGGGTGTTTGGCTTCGAATTTTTATTAAAATTTGGATTTGATTTTTGGTTTTGGTAACTATGGGAATTTTTAGTGAATTTTCCCGCGTTCGAAGTTCCTGGTTTTCGACTAAGGTGTTGGTAGTCGTTAGTCATCCAGGATAACGCTTCCCCAAGATTTTTGGGTTGGCGTGTCCTTAGCTGACTACCAAGCGGTTCTCTAAGATACAGAGTGAGCGTTCTTAGAGCTAGCCCTTGGTAATGGTCTGTCAAGCAATTTTGGTTTTCTACAGGTACATGATTGGAGATGTATGCCAAAATTGTATTTAGGAGCCTTTTAATTTTCTCGTGGAAATCGAAAGGTGATTCGTTCTCGCTGTGCCGCATAGCCGTGAGGTCGTGGCACAGCGTGAATAGATCTCTGCGGTCGGTATAACCTTCTAACAACGCAGTTTTCAGCGATTGAAAGTCTGCGAAGGTGTGGTTTTGAATAGTATCGGCCGCAGGGCCTTGAATTTTTTGGATGATCGAACCCATCACTTCGTGATTTTGAAAGTTGTCTGGATCTAACTCGTCACAAAATTTATCAACAATCATTTCCGACATATGTAAGAATCTTTGTAAGGTTTCGGGTTTTCCAGAAAAATTGGGAATCATGTCGGCGTGTTTCCTTTTGAATTCGGGGAGGTTAACTTGTCTATTTTGAGGGTTATCCCTCAGATACATTTGGATCTGTTGGTTAACTAGTTCTTGAATAGCAGCTCTACTAGCTGCCTCTTGAGCAGCGGCAATTTCTTCGGGGGTCATAATCGGAGGTCTAGTAGAAATTGGTGTGGTGAATTTGTGTATTACAAATTTTTTAAATGACTTAGGAATTTTGGGGCCGTGTGTAAAATGCGTACAATTAAAATAACACAAAATATGGCACAACAAAAATACAAAATATAAATTGTAAATGAAATAAAATAATATTAAACTTTAGCTATCCACAGTGCAGGTAACTGGTGGTATGAACACTACGGGATGCAAAAAGTAATATTTTTGGAAGTTAGCTCTCAAAGCAGGTAACTGGTGGTTTGAACAGAGAGAGTTTAACTTGATTAATAATTATATCTTTAAATTTCGGCAATCCACAGAGCAGGTAACTGGTGGTTTGAACAAAGGGATGCGAAAGATACGTAATTATATTGATAATCGAATTCTAGTCCTCTAAGCAGGTAACTGGTGGTTTGAACAAAGAGTCTAGTAATTCGCAAAAAGAAAAAAATAAGACAGATCGTCTTTTGAAATTATTATTATTTTTTAACGAGAGGGGAACGTCTTTTCCTTGGAATTTTATTTGGAGATGACTTACAGGATCGCTGCAATGACTCGTCGAAACATCCGGGAGGTAAAGTATCTGGTTTCAGGTCTTATCTGCTCCTCTTCCAGGCGTCGAGCGATGTTGAGTCAGGCGGCGAGTCAGCTCCGTTTCTTGAAAAGGGGAAAGATTGTTCCTTCTCTCGGGCACGTTCCTCAGCTTCACAGTTCCTCGTCTTTAATATTCCGCCAATAATTTTCACTTATTGGTGGGAAATAATCTTCGAGTGTTGATGATCTTCGGTAATGTAGTCGGACGTCTTACTTGGGAATCTTCAAAATTCCTTCAGACGGGCGTAGATTTCTTTAGGAAGATAGCTCGATCGTGATGGTGATCCGATATTTCCTAAATCCAATTTAGGAGGTCCTAGTTCGACTGCGCCAGTTAAAGATCGTGGATCGGAGATCGACTTTTTAAAGAGTAACTTTATTTACAGAACCGACGTATTACACTTTTCAAACACTTAGAAATTAAAAGGAAGAGAGCTAACTGTTGCGACGAGCTTCAGGAACGAAGTGCGCCGAGTCCAGGGGGAACTCACCGGTGGTTGAGTTTCCACTGGAGGGGAAAAATGAGATTCAGCTTTTTATTTACAAATTCAGCGAAAAGAGCGTCTATAACTTAAATGAATCGGTTTTTTAAAAAAGGGCGTGAGTCCACAAAAATGTCATTTCGGTTTTGCTTCCGAGTCTACCAAGGTAGCGGAAGCTTTGTTTTCACTTTTCAAGGATGAAAAAAAAGTTCTCCAAAATCAAAATTTTCACTCGCGTTTTTCGTTTTAGACCTTCGTGAACAATTTTGGTTCCGTGTCTGTCTGTCTGTGTGTCTATCATTAAATCCTTGTAACGCGCATAACTATACGAAGTTATTGTCCGATTTATATGAAATTTTCAGGGATTCTGCGGGTTGGTGTGTAGACGGTACCCTATGAAAATCATCATCCCCGGACTGATAGTAGCCACTGCGCATGCGCAAACGTGAATTTCCTTTGAAGCCTTGTCTCATCCCAATGGGTAGATTGGGCTTCGGAGGGCATTGGGGCCCGCGACTACCGACACTTTCACGCCGTCCGCATGGCAACTCTGCCAACTGCGGTACGGTGTTCGAGAGGTAGTCGCGGGACAACCTTACCCCTTTGCTGTGCCTGTCGGAGTGGAAATGAACATCTTTATCATGTAGTGCAGCAGTGTCCTCGGACTCATGGGGGCCGCGTTCTACGTCATGATGCGGTCGCCAAGCAGATAGCAGGTGCTTTGTCATCTAGCGGCTGGGATGTTGAGAGGGAGAGACTGTACCACATGCCAAGTGACCAGGGTAAGAAGCCCGACATCGTTGCCGTCAAGCCCGACCAGTCTTGCATTATCCTGGATGTCCAAGTTGTCAATGGCAGCTTGGACATGGAGCAGACTTGGCGGGCTAAGATAAGAAAGTATGATAGAGATGATTTACGGCAAGCAGTGTCAGAGCTAAAAGGAGTGGCACCCAACAACATCAGGGTGATGGCTGCAACCTTATCATGGCGCGGTGTGTGGTGCGGGAAAAGTGCCACGGAGTTGCGCGAGTTGGGCATCTCAGTAGGCGTACTCCGTGGTATCACCACCCGTGTCCTGCTCGGCTCGTATTTGAACTGGTGGTCGTTTTACAGAGGCACTTCCCTTCATCCATCTCTCCCACCCCCACCTTCCTCATCTTCCCTCATCCCTAGGGCCGGCGTCGGGTGAGTCCTGGGCGTCCTCCCCATTATATTTGATTTATTTATTTATTTTTCATTTATGGCGTGCCCCCTCCGTCAAAAAAGACGTTTTGTCTTTGAGGGGAGTTTATTAAAAAAAAAAAAAAAAAAAAAAAAAAAAAAACGGCCATAACTTCTACATTTTCCATCCGATTTCAATGAAATTTTCAGGGATTATGCGGATTAGATTGTAGATGGTCCCCTATGAAAATCATCACCCCGGACTGATAGTAGCCGATGCGCATGCGCGAACGTAAAATCCTTGTAACAGCCGTGCGTAAGTCATAATCTCAAATCCTACACAAGCTATAACCAGGCCCCCATAGCTCAGACGCAGCGATTCTGACTCCCCCCCAGGAGTCCCAGGTTCGACTCCCAGCCTTACTGAGAAATTTTTTGATCCAGTCACTACTCACTTACATTTTTCATCCGAATTTGATGAAATTTTCTAGGATTGTCCAGATTAGCGTGTAGATGGTCCCCTATGAGGGTAGTGAAAGGTACTTAGAGATTGGTGTTTTGAGATTAACTACTATGCATCGGATCATCTATATAGTCGGGTTAGGGATACGAGGAAGCTATGTGCCACACCCACTTGGCATTTTTTTTCCATTTTTCTGTTCTTCAACCCTAGGCTCATCGTTTGCTATTAAAAGGGCGTGCGAATGACGTCTCTAACATGATAGAAATCGCCCTAGAAAATTTTGGTTTCTTTTAGAAGGGCTTAAGTCCGGACTTACTTTGGTAGAGGAAGCTTTGATTGTTTTCACATTTCACAGTTAAAAAAAAAATTCTACACAATCAAAATTTTCACTCGCGTTTTACGTTTTGGTTTCGTGTTTTTCGTGTCTGTTTGTGTAATAGGTTATGTTTAATCAAATCCTTGAAAACACCAATTTTGATGAAATTTTCATTGAATGTGGGGGTTTGCGGGTAGATGGTCTCCTATGAAAATCATCGCCCCTGAATCGATAGTAGAACCCTAGTAACAGCTTCATCTACCTTTTGCGACCGAATTCGATTAAATTTTGTGAGATTATGTAGATTATGGTGTAGACGGTCCCCTATGAGGGTAGTGCAGGGTATTTAAAGGTTGATGTTCCGAGATTAGCTACTATGTATCGGATCATATTATACGAGAAAACTGTTGCACATAGTCAGACTTTTTTTTTCATTTCTAAAAATAGTTCCATTATTTTACGACTTTTCGGGTTGCCAATGATAAATGGAGTAATTTATCATGGTTTCAGAAAGCCTGAAATTCATAAAAAGTGAGATTGTACACGATTTATTTTTTTAAAGGACGTAAGTCCGTGGGATAGATGGGCCAATTTGGAGCCTCTAAGTGGGAGATAAAAATCTGGAAAAATACATAAAACGAGTCAAATTGATTGAGGAAAAACTTTTTCTTCTCACAATTTTATCAATAGCGGCATACAGTAAGTTTTTCTTGATTTCTCGAAAGTTTGGTTGCAAGGAAGGTGGTGGGGTTATCAACTGTTTATTTACAGGTAGGTACTAGCTTTCAACAAGCGCGAAGCTGACTTTTTTAAAAGAATAATTCACATCGATTTTAAAATAAAAGCCGGATGAATTTCAACAGACAATAATTATTCTCGTAGGACTTTTTTTTATATTTACTGGGACGGGGCAAGCCCTTAGTCACTGAGACCATAAGTTTGATCTATTGTGACAGGATTCCCTTTTTCACTCAAGTGCCCGTTTGAAAAACTCTTCTTTCACAAAGTGATGAAGTTTTTCGGGCGCTTCCCGAGCAATTTCGGCCGGGGCAAGAGTACCCTTACCGAAATGCCGGAATCTGGTAGATGCTACAGCAGGACACTCACAGAGGATGTGTTCTTCTGTTTCGACTCCTTCGCAGCAGAGCTGAGATTCAACTGTCCTGGCCTTGCCCATCTTGTTGAGATGGTATCTCAGGGGGCAATGGCCAGTCGGGAGACCCACAATGGTGCGAAGGTCCTTTCTTCTTAGCGACAGCAGAGCTTTTACTCTTTTTTTAGAGATGGTGATTAGCTGCTTGGCTTGCCTCTGCTTTGGAGTGTTGCGCCAGTACGCAGCTCTCTTGCTGTCCTTACATTTTTGGACCTGTTCAGTAATGAAGCTCTTAGTAACCCCGAGTAGGGGTTCAGGACCAAAACATTGGGATTCCGATCCCTGCTTAGCGAGTCGATCGGCTTCTTCATTGCCATCTACTCCTTCATGGCCAGGGACCCAGAGCAAAGTTAACTTATTGCCCCGAGCCGCAGCCTTCAGGGAGTCCAGACAATCCCAGGTTAGCCTTGATGTTATTGAGTAGGCTGCAATGGCCTTTAGGGCTGCCTGGCTATCAGACATTATGTAAATTCTCGCACCTTTGAGTAATTTTTTGGCGATCTCTCGTGCGCATATTTCTATGGCGTGGGTTTCAGCCTGATAAATGGTCGCTGTTATTCCTAGGGTTTTAGTTAGGCTGAAATTTGGGCCTTTGACCCCTAGGCCAGCTTTTCCATTCATCATAGACCCATCTGTGTACCACAGAAGTGAACCTGGTTCATATTGAGGCGTGCCTCTTTTCCAGCATTCACGATCATTAATGATCACTCTAAAGGGTAGGTAAAAGTTCATTCTCTCTGACATAATGTCAGGGACTGACTTGGCCACTGGATCGGTGTGGACTTGGTCCATTATTTCCAGATGGCTCCCTTTACGAGGGGGGAGTTTGAGTTTTCCCGAGTGCAGCATTCTGATAGCCCCCAGGAAGGCTGTCCTCAGAACAAAGATATGTAGAGACTTTTTCGTAGGACTTTTACTTTTGATAATAAATTATTACTGTTCAGTTAATACTGCGAAATCATGGTCAATCAGCCTGTGTTCAGCTTTCAGTAAGAAATTAGGCCTACTCACTACTTTCCAACTGACCTTTCATACTACCTACATCACACCTTCCAATTTTCAAAAAAACTAGAGATCGACGGCGACACATAGCAATAAAGTTTAATACTTAGAATATGTAATCAAAGTACGCTGGCTGGGTATGATAGTGCAGATTTTAGTTTCTCATAAACTTACCTGAAGTTCGTGATTTGATTCTCAAGTTGAATTCTCAGTCTTTCTTTTATTTCCTGGAACTTTTCTTTCTCTTCATGTGTGACAGTTCCCACTCCGTCAGGCCTGTAAAAATCAAAGTATTAGGCATTTCATACTAAAATTTTATATCGTGGGTATTTTCAAAATCAAACCTCTTAAATCGCGATTTGCATAAGTTGGTTATTATTCGGGAACCAGTAGTGAAAGGGGAACTTGAACACCTCTAATGTTCAAGAGTTAATTTCAGAGATAAACGCAATGTTGATGAATATAATAGTAATCAGGCTGGTGGAAGGTGGTGGGAAAACAAAAATATCAATATTTCAAGGAATTGGATCAAGATACCATGGATGTACGGAACCGAAAAAAGCAAAGCTCAAAACAAATTTCACAAAGCAGTAAAATGAGTGCATTAGTACCAACAGACATAAATGCAGCAATGCTTGGTAGCGCGTACGAAAAAAGCATAAATCGACGGAGCATTCAATTTCCTAATTTTTTCGATACACTTAGTTAAAATGTAAAATGCAATATCTTCTAGGCAGAGAGACTCAGCATATTAATATGACAGGACAATAACGAGAGTAGATAGTACACATGTGTGATGCGTGACAACCACAACTGCAACCACTGTGGCCTAAGTTTTAACATGGAACATATTATTGCCCTAGGGTAACAACCTAAAAAACGTTACAAAGGAAGGGGACGCGGGACGTTCACGCGCGTTTTCAACACTCCGCCAGTCAGCGCCTTTTAGACACTCCGGTTTTTGAGGCGCGAAGCGCCATATTGCTAGGGGATAATATAACTTTTATATTATACCTACCTACGACTAAAGGTTCTGCAGTAAGTTTGGCTAAAACATGTTCCATGTTTTTATAATTAACGCTGTAGGCTTAAGTGATAGCATCTGGGGGTCCAGGGGGGCTTGCCCCCCTGGCGAGACGCGAAGTGCCGAGTTTTCTTATTGGGTTACACGCGTATTTTATAAAATTTTGTTTTGCTATGACCAGATTAACCTCAACAAAACTCCGTAAAATGGATTTTTGAGATTTTTTATAATCAGTGAACATTAATTAATTTAATGAGACCTATTTTCAATTATCCTCATAGGAAGCGAACTTTTGTTACTGAACTCTGAATGGTCTCATTTGATTCTTTATATTGAACTCTAGGGCGCTTGAAAATGTCAACCCCCACTTTTTACCTCTTAGAAGTTACTGACAAAGCTTCAGGGCACAACTAGAGCCCGAATGGAGCCCATGCAATTTTTTATTCGATTTTTGGATTATATGTCCCTTGAAAGGCAAACCATCAAATTTTTAGGGCGGTTAAATTTTTTTCTTGCTCGATTTTAAAGGTTCATTATTGAAAATACAATTTTGATGCCCAAGTTTTCCATGACTGGTCACATATTTAGGTACCCAATACCCATGTATTGTTTCATCCAAGCTAGGAGAATACAACCCCCAATATTATGTAGGTATCTACAAAAAAACGACGTTTTCCACTAAGGACTGACAATATATATTTCTCAGAACAAGATGAGGAAAAGAAACTGCTGTTGATGTGTAGATGCAGTTATCAATACCAATGTACCCAAGCTCCAATCCACGTTGGTTCAACCACAATTTTGGGAGAATTGGATGTTCCACGCCAATCATGAGGGGGTTCCCGGATGTTCCACACCAGTCAGCTGTTTACACCATCTTACTTTTAAACGAATTCCCCATCAGCAAATATTCCAAAGAAACTGGCATGTTATGACACACAACCTCAGACCTGATGAAACCTATGAGGGAGGACATAATCTCTAGTTGAATCTCGTTGAACGAAAGTAAACGCACTGAAGACTCAGGAGTAAATGAACGATTACTCGTGATGAAGTTGTGAAAACCCAGTTCTGAATGAGGAAGGAGTAAGTTAAAAAGTAGTCTATTCCGTTGAACAGTGAGTAAAAAAAAGAACTGTTTGTAACTGATGACAGCCTAAAATCAAGTTCTTATTTGTTAATGTCAAAATCGTTGTAACACTGGAAATAATTATTTTCATGAAAATATACAACGTTCTAATTTACTTTTTTAGTAGTAGATTTTAATTTATTAATGATTTGAGGGCGGAGTGGATCTTGAAGTTGAGCCGATTTTCGAAGTTGTTAGACAAGTATTGTATCCTGGAGTTCCTTGGCTTCTCTCGTCATTCAGTCTCGAAGGAGTGGCAGGATCGCTGTCTTGAACCGAGTCTTCTGTCCCAAGACTTCTTATTTTTTTCCTGGTCCCCCTTAGTCTCATGGATATGTTGTGATCAGCGACCTCTTCGCATTTCTGTCCATTCGCTTCCTTAGCTCAGTGGTAGGAGCTCTGATTCAGAATCAGAACGATAGGAGATCGATCCCCGGTCGAGGGAAGTTAATTTCTGATGATTCAACAATGTGGAGCAGTTAGTAGGAGATGAATGGTCTCCTCAGCATTTCTCAGAGAAACATTAATTCATTAAGATTAGGTCATCAAAACAACTCCCTCTGATGACACGAGTCGAGCCACCCCTTATTCAGACAAACGTTGAGGTCAGCAGATCCCCCGCCCCGTCAATAAGGAACAATAACAAAAACTCCGAAGCCAGTTAAAAATAGCGCGTTCGCACTGGGTTGGAAAATGCCGGCCAAAGCTGCCTCTCACCTCCCTGACTAGGTAACGGAGTACCTAAGATTTCCTAATGGGGGGGGAGATGTTGTGATCAGCGACCTCTTCGCATTTCTGGCCATTCGCTTCCTTAGCTCAGTGGTAGGAGCTCTGATTCAGAATCAGAACAATAGGAGATCGATCCCTGGTCGAGGGAAGCTAATTTTTGATGATTCAACAGATACAGCCATCAACACTGCTATCTGAACTTTAACTTTCAGAAAGCCTCTTACCTAAGACAGGTCTCTTCCCCACTTTTCAGACAGCCTGTTAGCTGCCTTTTTCAGGAAGGCCTGGAATTCTTTGTGAAGTGCTCAATCACACGAAACGATCAATGGTGTGAACGAGCCACGAACATCTTCTGCTGTTTGGTCATACTTTCTGAGTTTTTCACGAGCAGCTTGCTGCAATACTGCTGACCATTCTCTGGCGCAGTAGGAAGGGGCGTCAGCATTGATAATGCGGTTGCCGAAGAACGCCACCCACCCACTGTCCCAGACGCCAGGGGCTAGCCCCCTGAAGATGTCTCTCGGTATGTGAGTTCTGTTATGAACTCGGGTACCAACCTGTCTAGTTGGTAGAACCTTAACTAGAAGGTTCGGCCTAACCTGTGGTGTTAATACAAACAGGTACCTAGAGGAGCTGATGGTGATGACTAGCTCCCCTGGGGCTCCCGGGTGGTGAGTTCCTTCCACTCCCTCCATCACCCTCCTAGGGTTCTCGGGGGTTTCATCTATCTGCTTGCAGATGGAGGGGGTTGCGAAATCCTGTTTGGATCGGCTCTCCTTAAAACCAAATAGTAGTTATTTGTCCTAGACACCATGGGCCTGAATGTCAGCGATCAGTGCTGGTTGACCATTAGCTGCCTCTCTCATAATCTAATTTACTCAATTTTCATTGTATGTTTCCTCGTTGGATTCTTCAATATGATTAGTATTTCGGGAGTTTGCAACAGAATCCATAAACCTTCAAATTCCAGTTCAAATAAAATTCAATATACATTTCTTTTAATTCTCAAGTATAATAGTTTTCAAGACCAACCGTATTTCTTAATGCCCAGTGAAATAAAATCAAGAAAACAAATTTTTACCCGACTATTTCTTACTAACTCAGTTATACTGCATTGGAATCTTATTAGCCTATGTTCTGAGTATACCTAGTCATTTAGATATGTTTCAAAACATATCTAGCTTCCTCCTGATGACTTTTGCATTACCTGTAGGTTTTTTCCATAAAAATATGATTGATTGCATTTCCTTTGTTTTCCAATAATGTTTTGAAAAATAATGACTTTTGTTCAAATGGTGAAGAATGATGATCAGGTAGAGAGGTATTATAAAATCATAATTTGTTGTTAGGGTGTGAATTTGCTTCTAAGAAGATAGCCTTTCGAGTCAAAAAGCATTTTTCACGACTATCCCGTCTCAAAGGGTACCTGATCTTCTTCTCCGAGCGGTGGCTCCCCAGTCGAGGCCACTGATATATTCAACATCATACCTACATACTCATTGTACTTAAACTCCTGTTGTTAAGTATAACCTCAAAGGGTACCTTCTTCTCCGAGCAGTGGCTCCCCAGTCGAGGCCACTGATATATTCAACATCATACCTACATACTCATTGTACTTAAACTCCTGTTGTTAAGTATAACCTCAAAGGGTACCTTCTTCTCCGAGCAGTGGCTCCCCAGTCGAGGCCGCTGATATATTCAACATCATACCTACATACTCATTGTACTTAAACTTCTGTTGTTAAGTATAACCTCAAAGGGCACCTCATCTTCTTCTCCGAGCAGTGGCTCCCCAGTCGAGGCCACTGATATATTCAACATCATACCTACATACTCATTGTATTTAACCTCCTGTTATTAAGTGTAACCTCATCTAGGCAAAGCAAATGATAGTTTCGATTACTAGCTACATTAGGTTTATTCTAACGCAAATCATGCAGTATACTAGGACTAATTGACGAAAGATGAAAAAGACGCCACAATAAACTAAATAACTTTAAATGCAATAATTGACGGTAGTAAACATGAGATTTCGCTTTGATTAGTGCCTCATTTTCACAACGGAATGATCGAACGGATAATTTCTAGAGCAGAGATAGCTTTGAAATTTATTAGAGCAAGTATTTCCAAACTCAATTTATGTGCATCTTCTGTAGTAAGTAGCTACTGGCTGGTTAACACATGCGTTATCCCATGCGTTGGAAAACTCTAGATCCACGACTAGAATCCAAATATACTAGAAGGTGAGGAAGGAAATCCGCGGTTGGTAGCTGATATAAAGATTCACGGAGTGAGGAACCAAGAGAGGACGGCGTACTTTGACACCTGGGTCGTGAACCCTGACGCCTCCTCATACGGTTCCCTCGATAGGCACACTATCGCCCAGAGCCCGGCAAACGCTAAGCACAGAAAATATGATACGGCCGCTGAGGACCTGAGAGGCTCTTTTACCCCCCTCGTAGTAGCCTGCGATGGAACTCTCCACCGAGAATACGACAAATTTCTGAAGAGGCTGGCAGAGGTACTGTCCAAGAAGTGGGCCAAGCCTCTCTCTCAAGTGACCTGCTGGGTACGAGTCAAAACACAAATGGCTGTGATCCGAGCAGTGTCGATGAGACTTCGCGGATGCAGAAGGAGAGTGAGATGCCTGGGATTAGAGGATGGTGCCCTGATGCCCATATAAACTTCGACATTTTAGATTTCAAATTAGTAAATTCAAAATTCCACATCAAAATTTTACAGTGAACTCACCCACTTGTTTTGGTTAAGTTATTGTTATGGTTATTGTTGTTGTTATGGTTTTTGAGTTTATACGTAAATATATACTTGTGACTGGTTTAAAAAAAAAATCCAAATATTCGAATCAAGTATTCGTAGATTAAAATATTTGTAAACCTTGATGATCCTAGAAGGACTGAACACGAAGAAATTTCCGGTGTTTCATAAAAATCGGATCCGTGCAGGACTTGGACGCAAATCCCTCAATATCGTCTTCAAATATCGTGGTACGTGGAAGAATTACAAGCATTCATAAATTTCAACAATGCTCAGACAGGATATGGTCTTTCTAATAAATAGACGATAGGAAAACCAAAATGCAGCCAAATTGAAAGGACTTGATTGAAAATGGATGTCCGAATGCAGAAATTATTAACACAGAATGTGTTTTTGCGATGACCTACCGAAAAAAAATCGTCACGAAAAAGCGACAGAAAAAACATCTGGTGATATGTTTATTGGTTGTCATGTTAATGTCAACTCCACATTTATTATTGTTGTTTTTTATTTAACGGATGACTAGTATCGCAAAAACACATTCTGTGTTCCTATGATTTCATACCGAGTATGGAAAAAGAAATAAACCGGGGGGTGCAGGGGGGCGGAGCCCCCCGCCGAGGCGCAAAGCGCCGAGTTGTCATTACTGTGTTTGACTTAACTGCGCAGTTCTGAAATACTCATTGAAAATCATGTAAACGAGTTGGTATAACCGAATTGTAACCCAAAAAATTAATACGCTACTATTGTTTCATGATCATTTGGCCGAAAAATAATAGGGTCGATGAATGGATGACAATTTTTTGAGGATGTAAATGTACAGTTGTAACTACCTACTAATAATTGAGAGCATACATACTTTCACCTACTTACTCGCTCCACTAACAAGCGAAATGCAGAAATTCCCAAATCAAATTCACATTACTACAACTCAAATCCAGAAATTTTTAAAAATGAGAGACATTTACAATGAGCGACAAATAGTATACATACCTAGATGATAGAAATATTCCGAATTTGGTTGATGAATTTGTAAATTTGAATGGAAAAAAATCTGAATCCCATTGAGAGAAAGCTAGAAGCCATTAAGGTATTAACATGAATAAATAATTACATTCAGCATGGATTTCTTACAGCCAAGGTTAGGTTCCTACAACTATTTAAGCTGTGAACTTCTAAACTAGGTATAGCTAATATATTATTAAATATAAATCTAACTTGCCAGGGTTCATTACAAGCCTGGTAGGGTATAGGTAACCAAGTTTATTAAACCAAGTGTCTTATTTCGTATAAAAAAAAATAAAAAATAAATAAAAAAGTTTTGTAAGAGGGTGCATAGCCAAATGAATGCATGGATCATTAATGCAGAACTAAGAAAAGAGCTGGGAGATTTAGTGTGCTTCCCTTGTCGAGCGTACCCACCTAGTAAAAATATGCCTAAAAGACGGAGCATAATGAATTTACTTACATCTTTACTGTTTTGGTTGTACAGCTGAATCTTAAAATGGAGGGAATGGCACCCATTGATCACGAATTTTGTAATCCTCAGTAATTACCTTCCAACTTTTAGGAACCTTATCATTTGTGTAGTTCACATCGTCATCCATTAAACGCAGATCAGTGGTATTTTAAAGAGGCCCCTACACGATCAATACCTTATCAGAATGACAGTAATACTGATTATCTAAGGTTGGCAATGATGGAATGACGGGCTGGAATGATGGAGATCCGGATTTTCTGATATTGAGGCGTCACTACTTGGGAGGGGAGGGGTTGCTGTCATTAGAGAGTTACAGCGACATTTGGAACTGTCAATACGTGAGAAGCTGCTAGGGAGAGCATCAAATAGATGCTAACTTCCCTGACGTGAGTCTCACATCAATCCTGTGAGGCTCACATGATTTACGTTGTTTTAGATTTTTCAACACTCCATAGGTTACGTTAACTCAATCCGCGGTTTTTTTGTATTCGTAAAAGTATAAATAAGTAAATGCAAAATGAATGTGAGTACCTAATTGTACATTTCAGTCCATCCCCTTGTCTGAGGAGTAGATGACAGCCAGCCGAATTCAACGAGATTGGTAGTTTATGATCGACCTCGGACTAATCTATCTTTTCGTATTATATTCCAATATTACATTTTTGAAGTAAAATAATTACGAATTCGTTCAAAAAGGTAGAGAAAACTTGTTTCAACGGGAAAGAAATAGAGATCAATCGTCCAACTGATCTCAAAGCGAATCAATTCTTCAATCTTCGATTCACTTTACCACGACCCCAAAGATAAAGAACTTGCAAAACATTCACCGAAACTCTTCAAAATGGAAGAAACAGACTGATCATCTGATTGATGGCGGCGATTAGCTCACCCACGAAAACAAGGAGTTGAGTAGTAGGTTATCTCACGGGAATCACGTGACTCTCACGTAAGTTACATGAGACAGCTGTGTTCCGTGAGCCTCACGTCATACGCGAGGCTCCCGTTTTTGACGCGAATCTCGCATTTTTATGTATCTTGGTCCACTGTAAATCTCTATTATTGCTGATAGTGTAGAGTGGTTGTCGTCAGTTCACCATCATTACTCAGTTGAACAAGTTCTCCACAGTTATCATCTGACAGTAATAATAATGACATTATTACTGACGGTCTAGGGTTAGAGTGAAATCAAGAACTGGAATGAAGCAGTAATATCATTACCTGTAATTACAATATTACTGATCGTGTAGGGGCCGCTTAAGAAAACTTTCTTTCAAAAGAGAAGTTGAAATTAATTTTTTTCAAATTTATATGGTATGGGGTAGTTTCAACACTGATCCCCGAAGAGAAAGTTCAATTGTGTACACAAATGTTTTAAAAAATCAGGAAAAGCGCTAGTGACATGTCCGCACATTTTAATCTCCTGACCCTTCCGAGTGAAAGCTATTACTTTAAGCGAGTTTTCAACCGAATACATTCACATCAGATCAACAAGTAGACAAGCTCATCCAGGTACTCGACAAGTGTCTAATGTTGGTGTACTGGAATACAAAATGAAAATAAGATATATAAAAGCCGACACTAAATACTGCTTTCTTATCTGGTTGTGCTTAATTTATTAATTTTTTTTTTCAATCAGTCAAAAATTAACATGCATAAATATTAAATGTTTCAAGTAGCATCGGAACGTTATAGGTAGGTAGATGAAAAAATTAGCATGGAGTTTGCGTGAAAATGACTGCCAGATGTACAAACCTTGCAACAGGAGTATTATCTTCAAGGACCTCCGTGCTAGGGTAAGAATTGAAAATAGTTTAGAATCTACGCATTTTTTCACATGAATTAGATACATAACTTAATAAATTTTTCATCTTGTAAATTTTACGAGTACGTTAGATATGTATAATAATATTACGATAAAATATTAATGCGTTCAAAAAAAGGGTATATGTTAATGGTAATAGAATTCAACATTATAGAAAATGCAGGACCCAGAAGGAATAGGGGAACTTTATAAAATGCTTTATAAAAATAATAGGTAGGTAAACATATCAATATGGTATTATGAAGATCTCTTCCTCTGGTTAAGGTACTATGGTAATCAGGAAGAAGTGATATGATCTAGCCAACATCTTCAAAGTCAATTGTGAATTCAAGTTGACACTGGAAAGATGAAAGATCGCTTATCTTATTGTACGGTGATGTCGTTTTAGAGTTTATATCACCATTCAAAAGAGTACGAACAACTTAATCGTTTTGGATACATCAGCACTCGTGCATGAAATAGAGGGATGGTTCATGAAAAACATCTGGTACGAGGCTCCATACATTTTTCCTTACCAATAGAACCCCGAAATTGATGTCCTATTTTATTCAGTTTAAACGATGATTTTTGGCTTTAAGACAATTTTCCTGGAGGTGAGGGACAACGGAAGTTATTATTGCAATGAGCAAAGCAACGAGAACAAAATCATCACGACGAAGTTACAAGGATTTTACACTTGCGCATGCTCAGGGGCTTCTATTGATCCGGGGATGATGACTTTCATAGCGGACCATCTGCACGCCAAAGCGCACAATCCCTGAAAATGTCAGTGAACTTCGTCTAGTTTTGCCCAATACAAGGATTTCATGACATCGACAGACAGGCAGAGAAGGAACCACAATTGTTCAGGAAAGCCTAAAACACGAGTGGAAATTTTGATTTTGAAAAACATCATTTTCGACCTTGAAAAGGGCAAAGCTCTGCTACTTGGGATCGAATCCCAAGGTTGATTTATAAGGGAGTATCCCAGCACACTGTGCTTACATCCTCCCTCCCTCTCTGCAAGCAGAGAAGAAAATCCCAGGTCAAATACCGTGGGAGACTCTTATGCCCACAGTCAGGACCCCACACACATAGGTGTGAGTACCTACCTGTTTGCAGCGCACTACAGGTCGAGCTGGGTGTTCTAGCTCACCCTACCAACTATGCTGGTTGGTACCCGAGTTATTGGTGTGCCACATAACTCACATGCCAGCACTACTTTGGAAGACCAGTCTTCCATGGAAGTGCCTACCCTCAGTTTCAGGCATTGCCATCCAGCCTGGGTGATCAACCATGACCACCATGAAGCCAACCGCTTTTGGGAGGCAGGCAGGTGACACTGCGACAAAGTCTATGTGTTGGTAGCCCGGGGATACCCCAGCCCGTGGTACCGATTTTGTGTCTCAGATTCGCCAGTGCGCTGGATATCTCAGACACCAGAGGCCAGATCGTTCGCAGGCCCGTTACAGGGAATGTTGCCCTGCAACTGCCACTATACCCTCATCCCTGCTGTAGCAGGGTCCAAATAATATGGATAATTGAAGGAGGGAGACTATATGTAGTTCACTGGTTTTAGTCGTCACCGTAACCAAGCTCAAGCACCACATTGGTACCATGGCACCCGTTTGTTTCCCAGTTGGAAGTTCACATGAGTGAACTTCGTAGCCCTACTGTGAAGGGCTTGAGTTGGCTCTCAGCACTTGCTCAATCGCATACTCTTATAATTTCAGATTCAACAGTTCAAACTGATGTGGCGCTCTTGTAAGAATTGTATTACCTCATCAGCAAACATTTGTAGACTCGCTACCATATTTAGAGAAGCAAGCAATTTATCAAATGGGACTTCTTCCTATCCATATTCTACTCTCTTGACAACATAATTTCTGCACTCAATCAGTATGTGCTCAGCCGTTTCTTCTGGGTACCCAGCTTCCTTGGTACACTCAGAAGCAACATTTTCTCCAAAATAAATTTTTCTCTCGCGTTTTACGTTTTAGACCTTCCTGGGATGTATGTCTGTATGTCTGCCATGAAATCCTTGTAACGCGCGAAACTCTACAACGAAGTCATTCTCCAATTTCGATGAAATTTTCAGGGGTTGTGCAGATTGGTAGGTCAAAATCATCGTCCCTGGATCGATAGCCACTGCACATGCGCAAACGTATAAGCCTTGTAATAGCCACAACCTCTACGTTTTTCACCAGAATTCGATGAAATTTTCAGGGACTGTGCATGTCGGTGGTCTTCTTTCAAAATCATCGTCCCTGGATTGATCGTAGCCTCCACGCATGCGCAAATGTAAAACCTTGTAACAGCCACAATCTATATTTTTCACCCGAATTCCATGAAATTTTCAAGGGTTGTGCAAGTTGCCAAGTAGATGGTCCCCAATGAGGGTAATGTCAGTTACCTAGAGATTGATGTTTTGAGATCAGCTACTACGCATCAGATCATCTATACAATCAGGTTATGGATACCACACCCACTATGCAAACGCCACCCCCCCCCCCCCTGGCCCTTGCCCCCTGGCTATGTGCCACACCCACTTGGCAAACGTTTGGAGTCATGTGTTCGTTTACCCTTCCCATTGTAAGTAAAGTAAACAACCATTTCAGGTTGAATTTTCGTCTGACTGCCATTCCTGGCGTCGCGGACGTCATCAGCTGTCTTCCAAAGGGAAGATCAGAATTGGTTCTGATGATTTCGATCATGGCTTCCCATTGCCTTACCGCCCTGGGTTGTGACGAGGGTAAATGCCCGAAAACACGCCCAGTGAACGAGACTCGAACTCACGATCTTTCCCGCAGAGATTGGTTCTTATATTGCTCCCGAAACGCGTCACAGATCACGGCCATCAGAACCCCATACCCTTCCCATTGAAGGGGACAATAACCTCAAGTGGAAGAGTTGGGATAGTTAGGACTGAACTGCTTCCAGAATTCACAGATACCACAGTGCTTGTTGTTTTGCGTCAAGATGAGTTCTTTCTACCACATGTCATGATTCTTAAAAGTTGAGGGAGCGGAAAATGTGATTATGGAGTGTTGCCTATAACCTTACTATGAAAACAACATCAGTTGCAATTGTATGACTTTGATGAAACATAATGGCAAGTTGAAAGAGTATGATGGAGTATGATGGAGCTAAAAAGCATCCGAACTGCTTAGTACTGTAACGTTTTAAAATGGAGGCCTCCAGTTTAGTTTGTCTCCCCACCTCCTTAACCCTTGACCCTAGTTGAGATTAATTTCAACATTCACCACGATATTAGGCACTACT
Source organism: Apolygus lucorum (assembly GCA_009739505.2). Classification (NCBI taxonomy): domain Eukaryota; kingdom Metazoa; phylum Arthropoda; class Insecta; order Hemiptera; family Miridae; genus Apolygus; species Apolygus lucorum. Next base: position 16,004,203 of record CM019167.2, read on the forward strand.
CACAGCTTGCTGTGACTGAAAGTGTGGAAAGAGTTGAAATTGAAACAATTTTCTATTCACCATTCTGGTGGGCTGAGGAAAGTAAAAACGGTATCTCTTCATAGTTGCCACGAATCAGTTGGAAGGTACTCTTCTACCACAGCAAATCCTACTTCGGAATGAATAATTTGAGTCCATTTCAGCTCACTAAAACATTCAGCTCATTCAGGTACGAACTATTGGCGTTCCTCGATGGAGCGCTCTCGTGAGCTCCCTACTCGTTCCCAATAGTACGTAGGTATTGCGTGTACCTGCAAATGGTCTCAAACTTTACTTGGATTTATATTTAGAAGAAAAAATTTGCTGTGGTAGAATAATACTATTTGACTAGTCATTCTCAGTTTTTTATTTACATGTAAAAAAATTTAATCTGACTGTAGAGATCTTGAATCACAACACCTTATCAATTTACAAATGCCATTCAAGCTTAGGTTAGTGATTGGTATCACTTTCTATCTCAGGTTATGGGTGGAAGGAACGAGCACAATTCACCAATATTTTCCATTGCCTAGCAGGATTGGAATTCATATAAGTTCAAAGTGATTTAGTCATATTCTTTTCATTCAAGATGCTTTTTGAAATACAGGGATATATTTCTAGCAGGAATGCCCATTAGCAGATAAATTCGCTAAAAAGCGACTTTATTATTGAGTTCCTCATGGCTAAAACACCAACGCTAAAAAAATTAAACCCTGGCTTCAACAGCAATAGGAACTCTCTCATGACATAAATAGTATTCTTTAAAGTATATCGTTCACTAAAAGAATTCAGATGTTGCCACAAGTTTGCCTTCCCAGTGATGAAGTCAGAGGTTAGAAGCTCATTAAAGCGACTATCGATTCTGTTCAAACAGAATTTTCAAGTTAGAAATATAGGAAGGGAATATATTATCGAATAGAAAACAATACAAAGATGAGTGGTTCATCCAACGTTTGGTTTTTCAATTCAAAAATGACCGAAACGGGCAATATTTACATGCAAGTAGAGATGTGATGGGTTTAGGGTGGGTGGGTTGAATTGTCTATCCAGAGCAGAGAAAATATTAAAAGTACGCAAATAGAAACAACTGTCTATTCAATTGTAAGAACTAGATCCACTAGAGGGGGTAGAAGACCGGGGTAAGCCGAGTGAAGAATCATTCATCCAAACCTGGTGCCAATAAATGAATCACGCCAAGGAGTGCTTGGAAAACATATAACACAGGTAGAAACAAGATTTTAGTAAGTTTCGGCATCCCCACCAAGTGTACCCAGGCACCATCATCCAATTTACTAATTTGATGAAACAAGGTGGTATACCTAAACTTATTACTGAAATAATGAAGTAACATCATTAAATTATGAGTATTACCTAATAATTCAGACGTGCGAGACATACAATCAATTTATTAATGAACATGGAGAGTTTTCTAAGGATAAGACATGTCTCAAAAGCTGCCATGAAGAAAACCCAAAATGGATATTTATCAATGGATGTACTCTGAGGACGAAGTCCGAAGCTCTCATACATTTTTGGAGATTCTTCATTTCCCTCTTTTTTTCAGAAGATTCGGATTGCCAGAGCCACTAGATCGATGTTCCTAAAAGCCTCCGGATATTGAGAGACATTGAAAGGTGGACGTACGCTCATGGTCAAACATAATTTGGCAAATAATTTTGATAGTAGGTAATTATCAATTGGGTTCTAACAACTAGCGCATTGCCAACAATACGGTGGAGGATTGATGGGGTGTGTTAGTGCCTGATCAATATCGACAAGTGCTCAACTTTGAAAACTGTGTTGTTGAAGAAAATAAAACATGAAAATTAGAGAGAAAATGCCATAGGCGAAATGTTGGTGTCTAACCTTACTGATTAGTGTTTCGAGAAAATTGAAGGTAGGTTCTTATTCTAAACAACTCTTTTCAAAAGATATTAGAGGTCCAGAATTTCAATTTCTAATTTCTTTCTTGATAATTAAAGCTGACGCAAGTTATTTTTAGGTGTAAAACATGTTGTTTAGTCGCCAAATGAAGATACCATTATTAAAATTATCATAACGTTCTTATATTATTGAATACAATTTTTTTAAACGCCATAGGAAAGAGCGTTAATTTCCAATTCCAAATATCCCTGATCATTAGGTACGTGATATGTGAAAAACTGGCCTACATAATCAGTAAATTACATGAGATAATAATTAAGAAATAATTATTTTAAAATGTTCGATTTTTGATATAATAAAGCGTTTTTGGGACGAACAGCTCTCTCAACCCAACATATTTTTGATTATGAACATAGTTTACGTACATACCTTTCGGAAAAAAGTTAGAAACATGCATAATTTAGAAATAAATGGGGCATGAACTCCTTTTGGGTCAAACAATTCCATGTTTAAAAATCCTAACAAATCCAATTTTCAACAGTCAGATTGAATTGGGAGTATCATCAATCGATTTATTGCGGAAATATTACGTAGAAACGGATAATCAACTCTTAAGCCAGGTCCACACTTGCAACATTAGGCCGCCCCAAACCTACTCCGCTCTTCTGTCCCGAACATCGCAGCGCTCGGAACCTCGCTCCGCCCATATAAAGCTCACCCCACTCCGAACATTTCTTTGATGCAGGATGAAAAACCGCCAACGGATCGATCGGACTAACCTCCAATCCTCATTCCTTTGAAGTTTTGCTGCCCCGAACCTTGCTCCCATCCTCTGGCGTGTTCGGGGCGGCAAAACTTCAAAGGAATGAGGATCGAAGGAGCGGAGCTGTCCGATCGCTCTGTTGGCGGTTTTTCATCCTGCATCAAAGAAATGTTCGGAGTGGGGTGAGCTTTATATGGGCGGAGCGAGGTTCGGAGTGCTGCAATGTTCGGGACAGAAGAGCGGAGCAGGTTCAGAGCAAGGTTCGGAGTGGGGTAAGCTTTATATGGGTGGAGCGAGGTTCGGAGTGGGGTGAGCTTTGTATGGGCGGAGCAAGGTTCGGAGTGCTGCGATGTTCGGGACAGAAGAGCGGAGCAGGTTCAGAGCAAGGTTCGGAGTGGGGTAAGCTTTATATGGGCGGAGCGAGGTTCGGAGCGCTGCGATGTTCGGGACAGAAGAGCGGAGCAGGTTCAGAGCAAGGTTCGGAGTGGGGTAAGCTTTATATGGGCGGAGCGAGGTTCGGAGTGGGGTGAGCTTTGTATGGGCGGAGCGAGGTTCGGAGTGCTGCGATGTTCGGGACAGAAGAGCGGAGCAGGTTCAGAGCAAGGTTCGGAGTGGGGTAAGCTTTATATGGGCGGAGCGAGGTTCGGAGTGGGGTGAGCTTTATATGGGCGGAGCAAGGTTCGGAGTGCTGCAATGTTCAGGACAGAAGAGCAGAGCAGGTTCAGAGCGGCCAAATGTTGCAAGTGTGAACCCGGCTTTAGACATTGAAATTACATTTTATTCACTCAGACTTGTATATTAAGCAATTTGGGGCAACAAACCACTACAAAAAAAATGCAAAAATGAGATTTTTTCTGAAATTTTGAATTTTCCAAAATTTGGATTTTGAGTATTAAAATATTCCAAAATTGAACGAATTTCAAATTTTTTGTGCTTTTTGAACTCTTTGATTGATGCCCTACAACTTTTAGGGAGAGGGGTTGCGATTAATATTGTTGCTTCAATGATAAAACACATTCAAAGTAGGAGTTTCATGATTTTTAGAAATTTTAGGAAAAATCGATGTTTTTTGACTGTCAAGTGTTTCCATTGTACAGATCTCCATTTGAAGTTTGACTAGTTCATTCGACATTGAATTTAAAGATTTTTCATTATGTACATGGTAATTTTTCGCTATGAAGCGTCGTAAAAAGAGAAAAACTGAAAAAAGTCCAAAAATTTCGTGGTTTTTAGCCACCAAGGGGTTTTTCCAAGGGCTTTCGAGGTCGAAAACTTGGTTTCTCCATACTCACACCACACCAAACGATCCTAGAAAAAACATCTCTTGTTCCATTTTTTGCGAGCTCGGACCCCTCTATTTACTGGGCTACTATCCAAAAGTGCGGTTATTTTTTGCATCGCTGTACAAATTATCGGGAATATTTTTGTCTTAACGCTGAAAAATGTGATTTTTTAAAAAGAAAATGGAGTGTTTTAGGGTGTACCAAACGATCCTAGAAAAATATCTCTTGTACCAATTTTTGCAAGCTTGACCCTACTTTGGATCCTCTATTTACTGGCTAATAGCTGCAATTCTGAAGAATGGCGTATTTTTTGATTATTTCTTTGCTCAATAAGATAAGGACGTTATGATTGTTTTAGTGATGGCCTCTCCGTTTTTTAGCTAAAACACGCCAGCGCTAAGCAGGTGAAAAATAAATCGATCATTGAAATTATCCAAAGACTTTTCAAATAACTATCAGGAGAGCATACCAATTTTTTCTAAACAACCTCTTGCTGAATGCTACGGTGTTATTTCATCATGTTGCGGCTCAAGAGGAACAGAGAAAATTCAACTTCAGTGAGTGATTTTAATGTTTTGGACTAACTGAGTCAAAAGCTAGAAGTTCGACGAATTCAGAAAGGAATTCAAGTGAGGTATAGAAGATTCCTAGCATCTACATACAATAATTCAAACAAAGAAATAAAAGTATGAGTATTTTTCTCATAGCTTGTATTCTCACTATTCTGATCCTTTTTCTTCTCTTTTGAATGAATACGGTTTACAATGTGACTAGAAAATCGATGAAAACTGCCTACATACCAGGATGGTTTGAAAACAAAACTCCACATCCAGGATGGTTTGAAGCAACACTTTCAACACTCCAATTCATTCATAAATCTACTAGATTCCGATTGATTAATATAGATTGCAAGTAACCCAATAGCCAAGAAGGAGACAAATGAAAAGGATCTCTTCCTGGAAACTTCCAAAGTCAGAGACAGTTTTGAAATCCACCGCCTTTATTGAATTCTAAAAACCCTCTACATAATCATTTGCAGCTTCGAATAACAGATGATTGTTCAGTTTTTTCAATAGTTATGTAAATAAATGTTCCAGTAAAATTATTTTTTTATTAAAATTATTCAATAAGAACCTGCATGTGAAAGTACGGATAACACAACTCCTTATCAATCTTGAGCTCCCACAAGGAACTTCAAGGTGAGGGACGCAGCTGATGAATGACCACCTCACAAGTGGTCTGAAAATTGTTCAAAAATTATAAATCATTTAATAAATGACAAATTGATAACGTCCATACCTGTTTCCATGCACATGACTTGCGCAAAAAGCGAAACTGTAGTGAATTAATGTTGGATCGATCATAACATTTTTCTGAGAACGGTCGAGCAAATCGTTAAGATAGCAAAGATGGCGGAAACATCCTCTAACACCATATCTCGCGCAGTATTCATCGAGTACAAATACTTGACCAGGACTGAACCAACCCTGAAATAAAAATGAATAGTGTAAATACAAATGGATTATCTAGCATGAGCAAATTTATTTTTGGAACACGTCCTATATGGGTATGTACCCATGTAGATGCTGCCACCTACGAATTCAAGGTTTTACTAGATTTGAATTTCTTAATGAATTTAAAAACATCCCATTACCGAAAAGTTTTGAAATAATGTAGTGGAAACAGTTTTGAGGCGAAAAATATTATATTAAGGCTCTGGGTGGACTCAAAAACACTTTTCACCTTATTTCCACTCTATGCGGTTTCTATTTTTTGAATGAAAAATTCGCCAATCATCCAATAATGAGGAATTTCACCATATCAGCATTTCCAATTTTTGACTCCAAAATCGGATTTAGCACCTCGAAAAACCCCCTACGACAAACTTTCAGCCCGTAGGTACTTCCTAATTTACGAATAAACAAAACAGTGTAGAAAATATGAACTAAAAAAAAAAAACCGGGAGGATGACGTCAACCAGCAATAGTTTTGTATGGCCACTTGAAGCGCTGAAATCGTGAAATCTCATTTTGTATAGTCCTCAGTGGCAACATTTCACAAAACCAGTAAAGATCGAAATCGAAGAACTGAAGAGAAAAAATAGAAAAAGTAAGAGGGAGAAAATGAGGTATCCCCTGTTTTTGTTTGATAACTTTCCTCTTAGATAACATGATTTCGTCGTTCCATCGGGCAACAAGGGGAGAAGATGGCGATCCAAAGAGCCAATCAGCGAGCATTTCTGCTTCACATTGTAGAGGTACTTTTTCCCAGTTACGAGTATTTTTTTAAATCATAAATTTTGAATTTCTCCCAAAAATAACATTAAACTTATTTTCCAAAATCAACCCGATTTTCATCTATCCCACCCATTAACTATTCAGGAAAAATGCAAACAGTATTCGGTGAAATTCCTCATTGGGTGACCTTTTGAGAATTATTAGCGATCTACCCACCGAGTGGCATTAAATTCGAAGCCTAATTCTATACGAATTATTGAAATACTTATTTTATATTTTAAACGTACATCACAACATCATTAACAATGATGAAATAATAATGAAACCACGGTATAAAAACTGCTGGCTAAGATACATGAAAATCCCGAATATCACTTCACTGTTTGTCTGAAATGGTTTCGATCTTGAGATAAAGTAACCTACTTGAGGTTCGAAAAACAGTCGGTACAACTTTGTGTAAATGCTAACAGCAGTCAATATGTAGGTAAAACTCAAGGAAACACAAACTATTTTTATTAAAACAATGGAATTAATTATGCTTTCAAAAACATGGATGAGTGATAAATAGTTATCTTACCAGTGAACAATGAGGGTCATTCAATCTGTAATCCAATGTTAGAGTCTGTAATAACTTGAAGAGGGATGCATGATCAAACTTGCACGGATCTGCTGATATAAATTCTTCCATGCCGTGTTTTTTGGCTCTATCCGCATCTATTATGAATAAGAGAACAATAAAACATTGAGGGCAAGGTTAAAAACAAGATAACATAGGGAGTCTTACTTTTAAAATTCAATGTTATGTCAATTTATCAATCTTTTTTTATTTATCTATCTTCCTCCATGGAAAGTACCAAATAGCTACTACCTTCCACACCTAGGCTCTTTCAAAGTGACTCCACTACACAGTATTAATTAGCTATTTGAATAGGTGGCTGGAGCAACGTTCAATGTTACTTTCAAGAAAAATCGGTTTTTGGTTGAACAACGTTCATTGTGAAAAGGAGGATCAGAATATGTAAGAATATTAGTTCCGACAATGTCCGATACACTGCGCAGACAGCTGGTTTCATGGCGATCCGGTTTCCATGTTGTGGAGCAACGTTGCATGTTGTTACGACGCTTAGCGTGAAGAGAACAGCTGCATAACCAATGGAACAACGTTCAATGTATGCGCGATGAGAGAATTTGAAATTAAAAGGAAATTTTCATTAATCACAGCGTTCCTGAAAAGTAGAGTTTTTTAACATTGAACGTTGCTCCAGCCACCTATTCATTTGTCCTGTAATAATTTCTCCCTAATAAAATTTATTATCAAAGAGGTATCCCTGAAGGGATTCATATTCATCCAGGAAGCAACAATACGTTTATGATGATTTACCTCCTTGTATCTTATAAATTGTCGAGTTCTTAGCAGCCGAGGTCACCAGTGGAGTAGGTTTATGAGACTGGCCTGTCGCTCTGTACATGGCCATGACCCATAAATGGCATTCATTTTCGTCGTCGCAGGCTAAGATAATATTGTCCCCTTCTTTGACTGCATTAAAAAAATATCGTCCTCCTTCCAGGTCTGAAGCAACAAATATTTTAATTAATTTGAATAAGCGAATAAAATAATTTGTAAGCCATCAATCTTTTAGGCGCATAAATTTGTAAATCCAACCAATGCATGATATTCATTTTTTTTAATTTAAGAAATATATAGAAGATACATACCCATACCAACCATAAGGTTAGCTGAAAAGATTAAAATAACGATAAAATCAACAATGTGTTTATGACAGGTAGGTAGGTGAGTATAAAACAACATAATTGATTAACTTTCACATCTTAATTAATAATGGAAGAAGGATGAGTTTAGACAAGAACTGTACGCATTCCACTACCATACTTAACAAATTTTCTAACTACAGAAATGTGTACAAAAGAGTACTCCATACCACTCGCAGGCTCTATGTAATCCACAGTATACCCATCCAATTGCATCATTTCTGAAGGTTCTGTCTTCTTTTCTTTGTAAGTACACATGGCAAACGTATATTGAGATACTTGAACGAGAACAAAGTAACGCTTTTTCCATTTTTTCCATACTGATTTCCCAACAGCATAAAGATATCTGTGAAAAGAAATCTTGAAGGGGAATGTTGTCTTTTTAAAGAATACTTTTAGTAGTAATACCCTAAAGGTTGGCTTGGCTTGGCATAATAATAAGGAGGTTCATCCCAGTGACCATGGCATTAGAGTGTTAGTTAAGTTCTGACTAAACAAGCTGAAACGCTACATTTGTGTTGAAGCGACAATAAAAACTACATACCCCATAGTCGACTATATTATCAGTAGCACTACAGTATGCTATATGTATCTTCCATGGGTAGTGGGAATTGTGTTCATGGTTCCTACCCCACAACCATGGAGGGAGAGTTACTGGGAACTTAAATGTCCTACGTTGTAACAGTATTAGGGCGGTATTCATAGTCATTCCTCAAGGCGCGGATTTCCTCGACTCTAGTTAAGGTTTCCTCCAACTTATCTTTTCTCGAGGATTCCTCACCCTATTCATAGACGAACAGAACGCATTTGGAGGTCGACCTCAGCTCATCCTCAACTCGAGAAGACCTCGAGTTACCAAACGACGGTCGAGGAAGAATTGGCAGCCCTGTTCAGGTAACAGCTCAGTGAAGGTTTCATGGAGAAGGTTCGATTGTTTATTTCAGAATGGTTGGTGTTGTTTTTCAGCTTTGACTTTGGACCATCACTGTTCCTGTTGTTCGCGTTCCTTCTTCAATAAAATAGTGTTTGCTACCTTTTAATTTTTTATATTAGGTAGTTTCCAAATGGAAAGAGAAAAGAAGAGAGCCGTTTTTAAGCGAAGCTGAATAAACTACGTTGAGGAAATTCATAATTGAAAATAAGGACATTGTGGAAAAAAAAAGATGCGGTCTCAATTGTCGAAAAAAAAGTGTTGGGAGAAAATCGCGAGTGATTTCAATTTCAGTGGAAAGTACCCGACAGAAAGTAGCGTATTATATTCAATAAGTATATTATATTTAAATTGGTGCTCCTTTTCTTTGCGCTCGTTCGTTGTTTTGTAATTTACAAAGTACCAAAGCGCTTTTCACCTGAGTGAAATGGGCCATAGATTAAAGGCGCATCTCGACTGACCCGCAACACTTCTCGAGTCCCGCGGCCGCGTCATTCCGTTACAACAGCACTTCTCATCCTCATACTTCTCAAATCAGTAGAAAAACCAATTTCTACTTTTTCTCCTATGGGGTGACACAAATGAAGGCTTTAGAACTATGTGAAACAAATTTCCATTGATACCCAACAACAGGTGGGTTGTTGGTGCTTTCAACAGGGAAGGTTACCTAATAGGTAGGTACAGTACTATGAAGAGTTGAACATAGTCGATTACTTTTTTTATTCGAAATTCCTACCCACCATATTTTGAAAATTGTTGAGGACATGTTGCTCGAACATTCACCAGAGTTTGGAGTTATTTGAAGATGACCATTTTTTGTAAAGTGCGAAAATGTTCGACATTTCTACTGAAATCAGCTATCATCAAATATCGGACGGTCATAACTTTTCTTCCACTGAACCGGAATCGACCAAATTTCAGTATATTGTCGACTAGTTATGTAAGAAACATATGCCAGAATTTGGTGCAAGTAACTCAGTCGTAAGTACCCAGCCCTAGATGATGAAGAGATAGATTCTGTTCTCTCCTGTTCACAGAAATACTCTCGGGCAGGAAGAAAATCGGGAGTAGCACGTTTATCACGGTCTCTTTTGTAAAACGAAATTACTTCCGAAATGTTCGATCATCCAATACCTATACAAATAAGAACATAACAAAATTACTGGCATTCAACGTGTTTATCATTATTATCATAACTTTTGAGTACCTACCTCCAAAGGGTTTTCTTGATCCCGCAAGTAACATTTCGGCCTTCGCTGATCTCGCGAAGATTCCTACAAATACTCATCAAATTCCTCCAATCTTTCAATATCTTCGAAATCCATGTTTTCGGACGAAATAACCGAAGAATAGATCCGTAGAATATTTTATAATGACAACGCTTGTGATAACAGGTAGAAAAGGTAGGTAGATATCATCAAAATCTTTCCTCAAGGTACCTTTTCACCTACCTTGGGCTGAGGAAGCTCGAAGCCCCTTTCTCGACTCGAAATATCTCGATTCGGCCTTCAAATTTCCCGACTCCACCTCCGAAGTCGTCTATGAATACCGCCATTGGAGGACGCCTTTGGCGGTTCGAGGACGCCTTGAAATGAGGCGACTATGAATAGTTTAAGGAGCCGTCGGGCCTCCTTAAGGCTTCCTCGAGACCTTCCTCGACTTGGAGGATGAGTCTGGCCTTGACTTTGGCTTAAGGCTTAACTATGAATAGCTCGAGGAGGAAAGGACTCCTCCAAGCGTACTTTGGAGGAGTCCTCCAACTCGAGTCATGACTATGAATACCGCCCTTAACCTTTTCGCGCCCGGATTCTCGAGAGCCTACTGTCCCTCACAGCCCGCCCGCCGGCGGGCCCCTCTGTCCCCCCGGTACCGCGTTATTTTGGCAACTCGATGGTTCGTCCGAAGTTGTTTCCTTGCTTTTATGCATTATTTTATTGTACTTTATTTCGCATGATACTTTCTGTTCTGATTTTATGAGAAATATTGAGATTATGTGCATTATTTATTTATTTACCAGCCAGTTAAACATAATGGGAATAATGAAATAATGTAGAGTAATTATGGTACCGTATGACTCGCTCAGTTTTTCAATTAAATTCATTCAATGTACCTAATTTATTGTTCCTCATTTTCATTATTTTTAGGAAAATTCCTACAATTTAATAACTTTTCATAGTGGGGAAAACCTAAAGTGGGAAGTGGTTGTAGAAGAAGGACTTTTTTGTAAATATTCCCGAGCAGAGTTCAAATAGAGGGTGAAATATCCTTAGGGCGGCAATATCTTTGACAGGCCTATCGCCAAAAGTACCGAAATGAAATCAAAAGGGTTGAGAAAAAAAAGTCGGAGAACGAAATCGGCGAAGATCAAAGAGAACCAACTGTTTGAGGTGCCGCTGCATCAGAACTTACCCAGGATCAAGGATAAACTACCGACCAAAAAACGCCGACAAACAATGAGATTAGAGAAGAAAATAGACCACTTAAACTGTTCTATGAATGCAATATCATGAGGATTGTAATGGAAATTACACCCTGGCAGATCGTAGTTACAAAGTGTAAGAGCGCAAGAGCCAGAACGGCTACTATCGGCGGCGGGCAGCTACTGAAAGTACAGGCGCCCAAAATGACGTTGGCGGGCAGGAAAGGGTTAATCAGGAGATGCAGCGACCTTGATTCATAAATTCCACTAGTTCATTACGTAGGGCTCAACATCAGGAAACCCAACTATTAGGCTGTCAATCCAGCGAGTGAGAGCTGAATGTATGCTATGGATGAAGGCATATGAAATAACTTATTGCCCTTGAAGGAAAATCTTGTATTGTGTTATGAGGTGAACCCTTATGATGATGCACAAGAACGATTGAATGGGGAAAGGTTCGCGCATATGTCTGAGGAGGAAGGGACGATCATGGCGCATTCTGATTGGAGGGAGCCAATCCAAACTTAGGATTGTTTTTACGGTGGTCTAAACACAGAGGAGTAAAGTTTGCACGAATGATTTTCTATTTAAAAAAACGAGAAATCCAAAGCCTAATTGCACAGAATGGTGACGTCACCATCAAATCTGTGCCTGGTTCATGCCACGTCCATGTAAGCACAGGAGAGCTAGCCCCCAGACAGTATTGTCGGGTTTCAGCGCTACCTACCGCCACTTCAACTAACTACCATTTCTGATATCTTATCAGGTGATCACGCTTGCGACCGCATTACCGTCGCTCCTCTAACTTCCAGTTATCCCAAGATTACAATGTAGCAAAGAAGAACAACACAACAATTGAAAACAACACAAAAATGCAATATCAACTTCCTTTTCCTCACAATTTAAAAAGGCAGGGAAGTAAAGCCGCCAAACTTAGAAATTAGAGAGTGTAAAACCGAGGTGGTTAAATCGAGGTAAGCCTACTTTTCAGAAATGCCGCTTGACCACGCTCACATCGAGCTGAAAAAGGATAATAGTTCGCTGAAGTGGGGGTAGGTAGCGCTGAAACCCGACAATACTTTCTGGGGTCCAGACTCTCATGTAAGCACTTTGCGCGGAATTGAAAATTCCTTTCTAGGAAAAGGGAAAACTTAGCAGAAGAAAATTATTTTATTATCACCACTTGGAGTGGCACCGGTGGCCATCTTTTCTTCACCCTGCGGCTCTCTCTTTTCTTTGCCATCACCACATTGCCGTCCGTTCGTTCAAACAAAATTTTAATCGTTTCTTCACCTGGAAAACGGGATTCAAATTTCCTCAAGAAGGCAACGTTCCTTCGCATCAAGTTGGATCAGCGAAGTGCCGACCGGCCTACGGGAATTCACCTTCATGAGGACAATTTTCTCCTGCCTGGTAAGCTTCCATCACCATCGGCCTTTTGGGGCTTTCGTCATTTGGCGTCGAGAAAATTTAAAACACCCTTCTCATCATAATATCTCCGTTCTTTGTTACCAGATCTCTTCGGATGATCCGAATCGGATCACATCGTATCTCGAGAAGACTTCTCCCGAGTTTCCGCTGCTGAAGGCTATTCAAATACCGTACCGGTAAGCTTGGATAGGTTAACCCCTTTAGCGACCTCCTTCAATACCTCGTTTCATAGAAATTTCATATAAAATTCAAACTCTCCCTTCTCATCCCCTAACCAACAGTTTCGTTGGTCAGTTTCAGATATCGGGCTAAAATTTTCGAGCATTTCATCTCGGAATTCAAGTCTTGGGAGGTTTCTGGCGACACCATCCCACTCTTCCTTCCTGCCATTTTGCCACTTCGAGGAAAATTAATAAGTTTAAATTATAAGCTAGCAAATAACATTAGTTTACATTCCACGGCCGTAGGAAGAATTCCATTAAATTAGTACCGCTTGTGATTATAACTGTGACGATTCCCTGAGACTCAGAAGACTGAGAAAGTTTCCTAATTTCCGAAAGGAAGAAAATATATTGATTGAAATTTTTTTAAAATCAGAGTTTCTTTTTTTATTTTTCCTCCATCTAGCCTGGGTTCATCCCCATACAGTTGTTCCATGTCACAAATGGTATAACTGGTGTGCACTCACGTAATAAAGATATCAATCGACTCTGTTCAGGACAATAGAAATAGCCATCACTGTTTAGAGGCCTCAAAGCATCACAAAAGTAGGTATACTTTTACACTTACCCACAGTGTTTCATGTTCAAGGGCTTATCCATCCTACATGCTATTTTAATCCTAAGATCCTGATCAGCACAGCTTTTGGGAACTACCATTTTATGCCATTCTGGAAGCTGCAAATAAAAAAAAAACATGATATTAGCAGTGGAGGTTGAAGTTCTACTGAACAGAAAACAATATGCTTATGAAATGTTTGTTAGTTATGATGGTTCAATTGCATAGAAAATTCTTCTCCTGGCCCAAAGGAGTAAATGGGTTCAAATATACCTTGGAGGATAGAGGCGTGGGATGGATGATGACTTTGCCTAGTTCTTTGTCTTCGATAGCAAGAATTGCGGGATTCTCGGTGTATAACTTGACTTTGACGCCTGGAAGTGGGTGTGTCGTGGTAAAATCGCCCTGCGTTTCCCACCTAATGAAAAAAAGTAAACCTGGCTGCTCAAAATGAACGGCAAAAATAAAGAATTACGTACTTTCTTAAGCTTATCTGAAAAGATATCATGTATAGCATGTGAGAAGGGAGAGGTGAAGGTTTGTGAATGTGGTAAAAGGTTATTAACAGAATGAAAAATCTATATTTTTACATAGGTTTAGATGCTTCTGCTTGATCGGTTTGCAGCTTCTCTCCTCCTTCCACTTCCATGGTGCAATAAACTATTCGATTGGGAGCTAAAGATTTCAATCCTTTAACTTCCATAACAATAACCTGCAAGATGAACGTAGTCACGAAATGAAAAAATAATCAAATATGAGTACACAAAAGAGATTAAATACAGAACTGGATATTAATTCAAATGTTCCTTTTTGGTTTATTTCCACTCAAGATAGAAACGATATGAATAATTCGATAAACTTTTAGTTGAATCTCGGTGATCATCATCGATTTATTAGGTATGCACCAAAATCAATACCGTCCACTCGAAACTGGGCCAATGTCAGACCAAAGACGCAATAACTCTCAGCTCAGTTGCTCCAACGTACCTCTAACTGAAAGGTCAAAACTACATCCAATTTCGTAAGCTGTGTGTCGTTGTCAGCTGAATCGCCTTCTAATTTTGCTAGAGACCCTTGAGACCTGTAACATGAAGCCAATTTCCCAGGCCTACTCTGAATAGAATAAGAAAATATAACTTTAAACCGAGAAGAAAAGACAAATAATCACAAGGTTGTTTTACTTAGCAAAAAAAGCGCTGCTATTATTATTATAGTAATAGTTCAGGAACACTGAGAGTAAATTAATACTGAGAGTAAACTGCCACCGAAATTACACAATACATTTCGTGACTGCAGCTAAACAAGTAACTAAGTTCAGTGAATGAACTGTTAACGCTGTAACCTTGAAAATAGTCCATTTTATCCTTTTACATTTTGTAATGACTCATATACTCGAATATGTTAGTTCCCCAATAAACGAATATGTTAGTTCCCCAATACCTCACTCTACCAGGTGGGTAGAGTGAGGTATGGGGGACAAACACGTCACTTGACGTCACTCTCCTCCTCTCTCCCTTTACCTTGTTAAAGTAGTATAAAAGGAGGACTCAGGGCTTCACTTTCATGCATTCGTCTTCTAACAATCGACTTGATTATTTCGCGTTCTACCTCGCCTTCTCTTAGAAGCCCAAAGTTCCTCGGAGGTCTCGGTAAGCACCTCTCGTTCTACCTTGCACCGGCCTCCGCTCCCATTACACCTAGTAGTTGTCTGCCCCCAACTAGGAACTAGAAAAATGTACTGCCTCCCTCCGGTCGGCGAGCAATCGCGTCGAGGTACGCAGCTGAGCTGAATTCCTTAAGCACACCGGCTTAAGCGGTAGGTGGTAACGCGCCAGGCAGAAAGTGCTGTCCCATCCTTCACCTTCGTTGAGTAGGGACCAATAGAAATCGACAAGCCGACGTGAAGACTATCGCCTTCACACGACGACACGCCGACATAACACATTTTATTTCAGTGGAAGGGTGAGATTGAATTTACCAACAAACTTCTTTATTTGAATTTGATGCAAAGAGAAACTTTAGAAGTAGTGTGGGTGATCCAGAGTCGTATGCAAGATGCTACCTCAACACTATTTAAACAATAATAACACTAATTTATAGCCTGACATCTTTGCCGTCAAGCCTGACAGGTCTTGCATTATCCTGGATGTCCAAGTAGTCAATGGCAGCATGGACATGGATAGTGATGGCAAAAGTTTTACAAAAATCGATATATCGGGTTTGCAATATATCGGAAGGGAAATATCGATGGCACCGATATATCGGGAGCAAATATATCGATATATCCGATATATCGGGATTAAAATATCAAACCATATTTATTCTTGTAAATAATAATTTTAATTTGTTTTCTTTGGTTTAAAACACAGAACATATAATATATTGATCCTTCCATTAGCTTTACCGTGAAAACACACTTTATTTGAGTTGATTTATTTACTTATTTACTACTTTAACACAATAAAAATATAGAGGCCTACTGCAAAAAAATAAGCAATATTAAAATATTGCTAAATATTAGTCGAAACTGGTGGTTAAATAAATGATTGGAAGATCATACAACAAACATAATGCATTCAATAACACATTTATTTCATAAAAATTACCAAAATAACCATTGGCCTATTACATATTTAAATCTCTTATGGTTTCTCACAATGAGTAATTATATCATGTGCACGCATGTAAAGAAAAATGGGATTTTTTTCTAATATGCTCAAAATTTGACGCTGATTCTGAAAATGATAGTTTTTTGTAGGAAAAGCCCGGAAAATGGCTAAAAATAGGAAAAACATTGTTTTGGTCAAAATGCGTCATGTGGGTACTCTAAATTACCGGGAATTCGAGTAGACTAAGAATATAAATTTAAAAGAAAAAAATATATTCGATAAAAAACAACGGAGGTATGACCAAAAAACCGAAAAATGTTTTCATAATCTTAACTTAGGTTAGGTTGGGTTAGGTAGGTATCGTAACCATATATCGATATATCGGTTAAAAAATATCGATATTCCCGATATATCGTAGCACGATTTTTCGATGGCGATATATCGATATATCGGAAGCAAAATATCGATATTTCAAAAATATCGATATGTTGTTGCCATCACTAGACACGGAGCAGACCTGGCAGGCTAAGATAAGAAAGTATGATAGAGATGATTTACGGCAAGTGGTGTCAGAGCTAAAAGGAGTGGAACCCAACAATATCAGGGTGATGGCGACCTTGACGTGGTGCGGGAAAAGTGCCACGGAGTTGCGCGAGTTGGGCATCTCAGCAGGCGTACTCCGTGGTGTCACCAGACGCGTACTGCTCGGCTCATATTTAAACTGGTGGTCATTCTATAGAGGCACTTCCCTTCATCCCTCTCTCCCACCTCCACCTTCCTCATCATCCCTCATGCCTAGGGCCAGCGCCGGGTGAGTCCTGGGCGTCCTCCCCCATAATATTTTATTTATTTTGTTTTATGGCGTCAGATAGACCTTTAGTCTTTGAGGGGGGAGTTTGGGGGGGGGGGAGGGAATAGTTACAGGAAGATACGCGAACGATGCTACTCGAGTCTCATTGATAAAAAATTGAGTGGAGGAGACTGTGGGTAGATTCTACAGTAGTTATTGTAGAATCGCCCCAGCTGTTTTTTTCACGTGTTTTAGAAATAAGAAAAAAGATTCTTGTTCTCGAGTTCGTTTTTGCGTTTAAAAATTTAATTCTGTACTTTTTCTCAGAAAAATACAAATTTGGTACGTTCACCTTATGTACGCCGTTTTCTTCATACTTTTGTACGTTACCAGGTAGGTATAAGACCAAAGTGTTCCGCAGCTCAGCTGCCGCGTTGCCATCACAGGTCGTGCAGGTATCGTAGAAGCGTGAAGGGGTAGAAAATCGGTGATGACATTATTATATTACCCTTGCGCAATGGACACATTTTCTTGCAATTTGAAATGTAGGTAAACAGTCGAACCACCCGGAGTACTGACCACTGTGGCATTCAATGAACAAATCGAACGGTACAAAACACTTGTCAATGTGCAAAAATGTCATGGCAAAAAACGGTGTATAGGTTGGAGAGAGACAGCCTCTTCTATTAAGAAATTTTGCGCTCTTTCCAACGGGATCCTTATTTTTAATTTTTGAGTGTAATTTAAGGGAGTTATGACCGTTTAAATGGTGTAAGGTTGAAAAAACTAAAAAAAAATCTTGAAAGTAAAAAAGTCGGATTTTAAGGGGGTCAAAAGAAAATTGCTAGGAGACCTTTTTCGTTAAAAATTAGTTGTAGAAACTACTCCCGAAGTTGGCTGCATAACTTATGGGACACTTTGTATGTTGGAGTTTTGGGGGTAAATTTTAAAATAAACCGAAGAATTGGAAATTTTTTCACCTTAGATATAAAAAAAAGGTAGATATAAGACACAGTGAGTTGAAAGACCTTTTTTAAGTCGGTCAAATAACCTATGTGTAAATGGCAATTTTACAGAAATGAGGTCGCCCATAACAGCTTTCTCCGGGGCAAAGATGTGATGAGACTTCGGTCGCTATGTGTGCGGTTTCGAACCACTTTCCCTTAAAAAATAACAATAAAGATTCATCAAGAAATGGATTAAGTGTTAATATCGATTTATTCGAACTCAATGCACACATGCAGCATAGCTTCTCTTTAAACATCAACAAATTAGTTATATACCCCTTAAACAATCAGAAGCTGCTCATTGCCTAAGTCCGCCATAAACATTCGATGATAAACTTGGCGTAGGGCGCATTTCGATTTCTACTCTCACAGGTTGTACGTTATTAGTATTACACAACATGGAGCATGCAAAAGCCTGCACGGTCAGCAAGGAGGTAAAGGAGGTTTAATTACGCATCTTCACAGATCAGTCAACTCACAAGCACTTCTGTTTGACCAAATCTACTCCACTCCGCAGTTGGAAAGCACCACTTATCAAGTTCCATTAACAGTTGGTTCAAAGCGCACGTTTCAGGTTTTTAAAGTTTAGGTGTAGGTCACACTCAGCTTGCTCAAGTAGGTACATTTTTTTTTTTTTTTTTTTTTTTTGGTTCACTTGATCCCTGCACCACTTGGAGCAGTACCTACTGATATGACTCAACCCAAACTCAAACATGCTTAGAACATCTAAATATGCGCAATAGGTTCTGCGCAAATTTCGTGCAGAAACACAACCCAGACTCACCCACTTGGAACAGACCTTTAAATATCAGGAGACACATAACATTCCAACAGGTACAGAACAAATAGTAACGGAACATTGTGGGTAAAAAGGGAACCCTCAATACGGCCATACTTTCTTTCAAGAACATCGATATGCTACGATGATGAGCAATGTTACAAACCCAGATGTACGGCCCAAGAACTCTGAATGTAGCAGAAAAATGGAACTTAACTGTAAACAAAGCAACATTGATCGTTTACCTACGATTTAACATAAAATTATGCCAAAAGTGGTCAACACACATTCCGATGGCAAAGCGGACATTTGAGCTCAACACGCAGCAGATTACATATCGTCCCTATACCTGGTAAACCATGTAAGTCGAGTTTATCAAATTTTACAGGGGACACTAAAAACTAAATAATTCAGTTTTCATTCCATATGCAATAAGTTTTTTCGTTCCATTCCTTAAAACTGGTGGTAACAGTAGTACTTCAAAGAGCCTGAGACTAATTTCATCAAAATTTACTTCAGCGAAAGAAAAAATGGACTTACATGCTTTTACCCAGCCTTTGACACCCGACTTACATGGTTTTCAATTTGATTTTTATGAAAATATACCCAGCTTGGGTTATTTAATTATTAGGAATATTATTCAATTTTGTTCTCCAGGTTTCAAGGTTACACCAAATACCCAAATCGATGCAAAAGGAAAATTTTTAAATGAAAATTCATAGGCGTTTACTAATACGCAGTCCAAATTTAAGGCTCCTTGAGTCAAAATGACAGTCTTAACTCTTAACATTACTAGAGTTGAGCAATAAATTATTCAATATACTACCAATTCCTCAATTACAATTTCTTAAATTACAACCATTACTTTTAGGAACACTTTACCTATCACAACCGTAACTAGGTAGGTATGCATTGAATTTAAGTGTTAGGCAACTAGGTACTTTTGTTTCATCAAAACAAGGGATGAGTTAGGTATGGGTTAGGGGTTGGAGATAGGTCAGGGCTGGGTTGGGTTAGAGATGGACTAGGGATGGGTTACGAATGGGATAGGGGTTAGGAATAGGTTGGGGTTGGGATAGGTCAAGGCTGGGTTAGGGATGTGCTGGGGATGGGTTATAGATGGACTAGGGATGGATTGAGGATAGGTTAGGTGTAAGTTAGGTTAGAGATGGGATAGGGGGTTAGGGATAGGTTGGAGATGGGCTAGGGACGGGTTAGGGGTTGGGATAGGTCAGGGCTGGGTTGGGGATGGGTAATGGATGGGATAGGGATGAGTTAGGGACAGGTTGGGTTAGGGGTTATAGATCGGTCAGGGCTGGGTAGGGTATGAGCTGAGGATGGATTAGGGATGGATTAGGGATAAGTTAGGTATGGGTTATGGATTGGTTGGGTGTGGGTAAGGGGTTAGGGATAGGTCAGAGCTGGATTTCAGCAACATCAGCATTACAGCTAGGTCAAACAGCCAACAAATCAATTAATTCATCTGAAATTATCCTCCTAAATAATGTAAAAATAATTTAGAAACAATGCGGAAAAACACGTAGGTAGGTCGTGATCTTAAGGTTAGCCACAGTATGGAAAATCACGTGTCTGCAGAACACAAGGAGTGGAATTTATTGCTGAAATTGAGACTTATGAAGAGGTTTCTATTTATGATCACTTTCTCCGAACTCCATTTATGAATTTTGTAAACTTTTACATGGAAAAAAAGAAGAAAAAACTGACTATCTTTGATGGAAACTTGCCACCAGCGTGAGCTGCTCATTTTATGAAGGCTTACACAGGACTTACATGGTTTTCCGGCGAAAAAAGAGGTTACCGACTTACAGGTTTTTTCTATTCCTTCTGGATGAAAAACTATTCACCAGATTGGAAAACGACTTCACTAAATGAATCAAGCAACCCTAATTTACCTGAAAAGCTCAAAACCATATTTTCGAAAAAATACCGACTTACATGGTTTACCAGGTATAGGGACGATATACTACGTATGAAAACGCCAAAATAGTACTCGCAGTTACATAGCAATGATCAGTGAACATTTGACGACTCTTCAATCCAATGAACTGTATTCTGAGTTGAGGGATGAATCAGTAGTTTTTTTAACCAGAGATGTTAGTTCTAAATAACTTATGATGCAGGTAGGCGCACCATTAGAAAAAGCCAGGTTCACATGGATTAGACAATTTCTGCTTGGGACGATTTTCATCATGAACAGGATTTCTCAGATGGTATCACGTCATTGATGGATAATAACATATAAATATGCATCAATGTCACGGATATTCTACTACACTTTTTTCTACTACTAGTTTATAAGATTTGTGGCACAACATGGCAGACATTGAATTGTTTAGTTACACTTTCATGTAAAGTTCTCAATTTTAAAAAGCATCAGCGACGTGGTTGACTGAATTTAGGATGTCAGACTAAGCTAAAATGAGGAATTTCACCGAATTCTGATTGCATTTTTCCTGACTAGGTAATGGTGTGGGATAGATGAAAATCGGGTTGATTTTAGAAAATAAGCTAATTAAAAAAATAACCGGAAAACAGACTTCTTCAACACGAAAAGGGAACGCTCGCTGATTGGCTGTTTGGATCGCCGTCTCCTCCCAGTGTTGCCCGATGGTACGACGAAATTGTGTTAACTAAGAGGAAAGTTATCAAACAAAAACAGGGAAAACCTAATTACCCCATCTTGCTTTTTCTATTTTTTTCATCAGTTTTTCGAATTCGATCTTTACTGGTTTTGTGAAATGTTGCATCTGGGGACTATAGATTTCACGATCTCAGTGCTTCAAGCGGCCATAAATGAACTATTCCAGGTTGACGTCATCCTCCCGGTTTTTTTAAATGTCCATATTTTCTACACTGTTTTTTTACTCGTAAATTAGGAAGTACGGGCTGAAAGTTTGTCGTAGGGGGTTTTTCAAGGTGCTGAATCCGATTTTCGGGTCAAAAATAAGAAATTCCGACATGGTGAAATTCCTCATTATACAGGGTGTCTACACTTTTGACGGGCATAACTTCAGGGTTCGATTCTACAACGTATTTCCAACAAAAAATGTTTCTTACCAATTTTCTTTTAACCCATTCAAAATCCCTTTTTTTCACTTTAAAGTTTTTTCTCGCGTTTTCGACTTTACGGCACTGAAATGGGCATAACTTCCTTATTTCTCCTGAAAATTTAAAATGATTTCTCCATGTGATTCAGCGTAAAATATTACATAGGAAATGATAACAAACTCGTCAAGCCATTTTGAGATCGAGGGGGACCATAAACCGCTTGAAACACTGGACTTTCCTGTAAAACACACTTTTTTTGACATTCAAACTTCATTTACTCTTTCAATTTGAATATTTGAAAGAAAAATTGATAGACCGTTGGAAAGCTGAGAATTTTAGTATGTTTTCTCTGAATGGCACCCATTGAAATGGGCAGGGATTTAGAGTGAAAACTTTCGTCAAAAAAGTCAAGTTTCGATAAATTTTTAAAAATTTGCTTTTTGACTTGATTTTTTGAAACTATTTTATAGCTGAAAGATTTTGATTTTGCACTAGGTAGCTTAGGAATATAACGCTCTTTCTATCAGTGTAGTCAGATTTGAATTTTCAGGAGAAATAAGGAAGTTATGCCCATTTCAGTGCCGTAAAGTCGATAACGGGAGAAAAAACGTTAAAGTGAAAAAAAGGAATTTTGAGGGGGTTAAAAGAAAATTGCTAAGAGACCTTTCTTGTTGGAAATACCTTGTAGAATCGAACCCTGAAGTATCCCTGAAGTATGCCCATCTTAAGTGTAGACACCTGTATTATCCTTGATTTGGAAGGAGAAACTATCACACTGAGGAAATCTATCATCCTTGAAGCCATGGGAAGGAGGAAACTACAGTGAATCATTATGGAATTCTAGGTTTCCCACCATCAAAGATATTTGGAAAATTTAATTCGTCAAAAGTAACCAAAATACCATTTTTGTAACCTTTTCGCGCCAGCATTCTCCCTACTGAGCCTCACAGTCCAAATCGCATAAAGGGGCAAAATTACCAAAGGGCGTTAACTGGTTTAATGAACCATGAGGTCACCGAAGTTAAGGCCGATCAGCCCGGGGGATTATCTGGATGAGTATCGCAGGTCTTGATGATTTTTTGTGTTAGTGAACCCCGCTCCACTCAAGCGGGTGAGGCAATAAGTAACCATGAGCGAAATCATCAGAATCAATTCTGATCATCCCTTAGGAAGATAGCTGATGATGTCAGCAACGCACATCAGGAATGGCAGTTGGCCGAAAATTCAACCTGAGATGGTTGTTTACTTTACTTAGGTACTTTTACTTTTTAGGACGCCCAAGTATTACTGTGGGACGGCGTAGGGCAGTAGGGGAACTGACCATACTGCCAAAGGCAACAAAATGGAAGGCAACAAAATGGAATTAGAAGGGTTGAACAAAACGAAAAATAGATCGACGAAGATAAAATATTTCTCTATTTATACAGTATAATATATATACCTAACAAATGAGAGTTTGAATGCCCCTGCATCGAAATGTAACTACTGGTTTAAAAAATATATATAACGATATCTGCATTACTTTTTTTAATTGACCTTTCAAATAAGTAAGTTTCCGTGGCTCACCCTGTATTAAGTTATTCGATTTTATTCATTATTATTATTATGTTAGTTATTATTATTTTTACTATACATATTATATTGTTAGGTAAATTTGATATACTTACACGTATACAAAAATAGTTGAACTTCAAGAATCTTTTTAGAACATTCCAAAACGGATTTCAGAGATATTCAACGTCTACATTAAAAATTTTGAGGTCATTGCAATAGTTGTATTTTTTTAATTACCTACTTTTTAAAGAAAATTTGCTAAATAAATTGATTTATGAAAAAACGTAGATAGATAAGATTTTATGGTGAGTTGGTGAGGCAAATTGAACGATGGGAGACCAGTTTTAGAATGTATAGGTACCGTAAAACCGTCAAACTTTACTCCAAGATTTACTCCAAAACATTTCCAAATACAATTTCTCCCACTCGAAATGGGTTAAATTGATTTTTTTTAATAAGTGAATTGATCTTCAGGGCTTCCTGAACATTTTGAGTGGTCGAGCTCATTGATCAGATAATTGTAACCCTCAGATTTAATTGTTTAAATGTTAGAGTAAAGTTACCTTCGAGTGCGTCTATCTTTACTCCACTCTGAAAAACTCACGGTTATCGCTACAGAAACGGGCAGTGGTGCAATGTTACTAGTCGGGATTGAATTCATTACCCCAGAAATACTTGATAATATCAAGTATTCATAATAATATTATAAAATATATTCTGAAAAATTTAACTTTTTAGCTTGAAAAATACAAGTTATACCTACGAGAAATATAAATTCCAATGATCATTTATTCATCTTTTATTTCAACGAATTTGCTTGAAATGCAATATTTCTGGTTAAGAGATCACAATTTCAGTCTTCCAGTATAGACAGACTTGTGTAGTTTTGCTTTGATTAAGAGCAAAACTTTCTACAAGTAAAGAAATATTGAAGGACAATAAACGATAAACGAATGACTTAACAAAATCACAGAAAAAGTCTGTTTCACATTCGATAACTTTCAAATGAATTGCAATGGTAAATTTCAAAGTTAACCCACGAATAAATAATATGGTTAATCACAACTTATGAGACCAAAGCACGTTTATGTTCATATCATAATGCAGCTGTTCAGTTGTAAAGTTTCGGTAGGGGCGCGTACCAAGCTTTTTCTCATTTCTTCTCCCCATCTCTTACTTCTGACATGAGATACACTATAAACCTTACATTCAACACTGCGAAAATGATAAAACTCAAATATTTTTCGAGATTAAATAAGAAAAATATGAGTGAGGCTACCTTTATCCCAACCTTTATAGTGGAGTAAAGATACCCGGTTTTTGGAGTAAAGTTACCATAAAATTTTTGGTAAACAAAGGCATAACTAAGGAAACACTTTTTTGAGAATTTGATTAGTGTATCTTGTTCAAAATAAGATATTGAAAGTGATATGATGAGGGCTTGCCTGGTAAATCCACTCCAAACACCTGATATGGAAGAAATTTTGGAGCACGAGAAACAGGACAAAAACAGCTGAACAGGAAACAATGACTGATAACAGCTGATAACATGGATAAAGGCGCCATCGCAAGCCGCATCAATTCTCTGGGATGTGGAGAATAATGAAAACACAATAGCTAACTTTTATCTAAGTTCTACCACGCTTACGTCACAATTGAAGATTCTCACTTTTTGGGGTAAAGTTACCCCTGGTGGGGTAACCGTAACGTTTGACGGTTTTACGGTAATGCAAGAGGTTTCCTTTTCAATGACACCTTAAAAGAAAAACTTTCCTTGGAGTTGTCGACTTCTGTCTGACTGCAGTTCAACCGCAATTAATTGAATTACATTGATAGAACAGAGGCTAACTTGATATGTCGGACAGTTCGTCCTAATGGAACAGCGATTAGTGCATGGGCTGGACGCTTTCTATTTGACAGTAGTTCCTGATGAAATGAACCTATTGGGTGAATGGAACCCCACTATTTCATGGTGAAACCTAATGGCACAAAAAAACTTTTTGAATGAGATGAGAAAAACTGCTCTCCTCCTAAAAAGAGAAAGGTCCTTAAACGTTTGAGTATTTTCCAGTGACACACTCTCTGGAAGTTCCTAACTGTCTTATCAACTTCAACCATTTCAGAGGAGGCAAGCTAAGTCGCATATGAAACTGGTTCTCCCCTCCACCACTGTTTCTGTTCAGAAAATGTTAACAAATTCTCATCGCATAACTGGAGGCACTGACAGCCAGAACATGTAGGCAATTGGCCAACCAGATATAATACGAAATTGCCGACTCTCTGGTCCAAACCAGGCTTTAGAAAGAAAATCCGCGAGAGACTTGAAAGTTTTGATGAAACCGTCTTTCAAGAGTTGCAATAAATACGTTATAAGGTTGAGATTAAGCCAAAGGTTAAATGTTGAGTTCATAATAGGATGAAGTGAGGTTAGCAAGCAGGCGTTGCTAGCATACTCACATTCAATTTGAACATCTGGAATATCAAGGCTGCATCGTATGCAAGCGTGTAATTTCATAGGCAAACAATTAAATTGGCGCTTGATTGATGCTAATGCGCATAAGTGAGCAGCTGGCAAACACAATGAAAGCACTCAATTTTTGCTAAGATAAAACAATAAGGACGGTAAATTACAACAACACCACTCACCTATGATTGTATCGTTTCAATTTTTGTAAACCATACTTTGAATCAATTGAACCTTTTGATACAGGTAGCGATTCGAGATTGGCCATCAACAGATTTATGGAGGTTTTTAGTTCTTCAACGTATAAAGACTCCATTTCTTTCAGCACGAACTTCGGCATCAACTTTCTGTTCTGAAATAAGTAATAAAATAATCATGATTAAAAACACTAAATTTATTAAGAGAAAAAGATAATTCAAGGTATCAAGTAATTAATCAGTAATCAGTAATTTACAGTCACGCTAACACTTACAATGGTACTATGAATCATAGTAATTTTTTAGTGGTTACCTTTTCCATTTCAGATACTTTCTGCATTCTACCGTCAAGTTCACGCCGAATCGCCGCAGCTTGTTCATCTGAAGATTCCAACTGAAAAGGGAAAGAATACGATCATGTGAATGTCTACTTTGAGTGCTACTTGAACAAAAGTTTCTATGTTGACTACAAGGAATAAGCATGGATTCACCAACAATGAGCATTGAATTCCCTAAGGACCAAGGGTTGACAGAAAAAAATATGTTTGCAAGCATTGTATCAGTTCGATTGTATTGGGGTTCAGTTAGCAGTTACACACACCTTAATTACGTGTTTTTATTTTTTTAAATCAACTCCCCTCAAAGACAAAATGTCTTTTGTGGCGGAGGGGGCACGCCATAAATAAATAAATCAAATATAATGGGGAGGACGCCCAGGAATCACCCGACGCCGGCCCTAGGGATGAGGGATGATGAGGAAGGTGGGGTGGGAGAGAAGGATGAAGGGAAATGCCTCTATAAAACGACCACCAGTTTAAATATGAACCGAGCAGTACGTGTCTGGTGACACCACGGAGTACACCTACTGAGATACCCAACTCGCGCAACTCCATGACACTTTTCCCGCACCACACTTCGCGCCACAACAAGGTCGCAGCCATAACCCTGATGTTGTTGGGTTCCACTCCTTTTAGCTCTGACACTGCTTGCCGTAAATCATCCCTATCATCTTAGCCCGCCAGGTCTGCTCCATTTCCATGCTGCCATTAACAACCTGGACATCCAGGATAATGCAAGACCTTTCGGGCTTGACTGCAACAATGTCAGGCTTCTTGCCCTGGTCACTTGGCATGTGGTATAATCTCTCTGTTTCAACATCCCAGCCGCTGGATGACAGGGCACCTGCTATCTGCTTGGCGACTGCATCATGACGTAGGATGCGGCCCCCATGAGTCCGTGGACACTGCTGCACTACATGATACAGGTGTTCATTTCCACTCCGACAGGCACGGCAAAGGGTATCTATCATCCCACGACTACCCCTTGAACACCATACCACTGTTGGCAGTGTTGCCACGCGGACGGTGTGGAAGTTCTGGTAGTCGCGGGCCCCAATGCCCAATCCACCCATTGGGATGAGATAAGGCTTTCGGAGCACTGTCGGAGTTCTTTACCATCCACTGACTCATGCAGGGCAGCAGCGAACTCAGCAGACAAACTGGGTTTTGGAGCAGATGGTGTTGCTCGGTCGCACCATGCTAACTGCTGCCTGACAAAATCAAGACCAGCAGCAACACGGGCGACCTCCCAGCTCGACCCCTGAAGGGCTAGCAGGCGCTGGCGGCGCAGAGAAGGGAAACGTGTGATTGAGTGAGTGAGCTTCCCCGCACGCTACCCCATGCTCCTGAGCACCCCCGATAGAACGTACGTGTAAAGGGGCCTATTGTGTACTCGTTCGCCTTATTTCGAGGAAAATATAAATAAAACACTTTAACGATTGTCTATTTTTGAATTAACAAATAACATCAAAGTTTATTAGCAATCTAGTTTGAATACCCAACTAAAGGTGTAGTAGATAGAGAAGAAATAACAGCATAATTACCTGCAGAGCGTTGAATAGCAACTGATGCTCAAATTTCTTGATACCAAGAATTTGTTGAAACATATCATACAGTTGATCTTTGGATAAAATTGCTTCACTATTCAGTATTTGTTGTTGCATTCTCGATGGTCTCTTGGTGTCTTCTTCTGATACTAAAAGCCACAAATTGCACAAAATTAACAAGTATTACACTCATGTTTTTGCTGAGGTTGGAGGAATTCCAAGGTTTTATCTATATAGGGTGCGCTGCAAACCTTTGAAAGCCAAATTTTATAATTGCCACATTTATGATATTATCATATACCTTTAAAGATACAGTCGAATTTAGCCATCCAGGAAGCCAAGACAGTTTCTTTACTAAGGCCATCAATCTCAGGTAATGATCTGCAAGGGTAATGAGACATCACGATGATTAACGTCAATCATTTTTAGTTCCAAAATCGATGTTGAACTTCAAAATGAGCCCTTACTGCTAGGTTCAACCAATGTTTTATATACATTTTTGCAACGTACTCAGTATGTACAAAGTAAAATTGTCGCATCGCTCGAAAGGTTAATAAGAAGTTGGAATAAGTAGGTGGGTGCATACAGTTTAATTTACAACCCCAGGAAGCCACAGTTTTATAATGTAAAAGTTTATAAAGTAAAAAAACAATAGGCTAGAGGTGGGACATCAACATATTTTCAACTCACAAATGTAACAAAAAAATACGTCCACTCAGGAACTATAATGAAGGAACGCCCTCAGGACAGAAACAATCAATACTATTACTGCAGGATGAATAAGAGGATAAAACAACATAGTGGTGTCTCAAGCACTGTTCACATGGAGCGGTAGGATCTGATCGGAACACTGATCTGATTAACCCATTTCCGGCCACTGATGCCTTTTTGCATCGCCATAATAATGATTCTTTTGAATATTGAAATAGTGGAAAAATCTTTATGGAAGAATTTTTTCTCGTTCATGCAGTTCCAATACTTTTCAAAAAAACGCTGCAAATCATTGCTCAAAGGTTTATTATTTTCTGTATAGATCATCCTTCTGTATAGATCACTGGTTCTCCATCAATAGCACCTACCACCATCTGTATTCTCCCTTGACCTTCCCTCTCAAATTTCAGCTCCTGCGTTCAATAGGATTGAAAATGGCTTCGGAGCTCACTCAGCTGATCAGTGATCAGAAGAGTGAAGAAGATCTCCTCGAATGCTGGAGACGCCTGGAAGAGCACTTCCATTCAATAGGATTGAAAATGGCTTTCGAGCTCACTCAGCTGATCAGTGATGTGAGGAGTGAAGAAGATCTCCTCGAATGCTGGAGACGCCTGGAAGAGCACCTCCATTCAATAGGATTGAAAATGGCTTTGGAGCTCACTCAGCTGATCAGTGATGTGAGGAGTGAAGAAGATATCCTCGAATGCTGGAGACGCCTGGAAGAGCACTTCCATTCAATAGCATTGAAAATGGCTTCGGAGCTCACTCAGCTGATCAGTGATCTGATCAGTGAGCAATGATTTGCAGCGTTTTTTACCTACAAACATTGTTTTTACCTACCAAT
Source organism: Apolygus lucorum (assembly GCA_009739505.2). NCBI lineage: Eukaryota > Metazoa > Arthropoda > Insecta > Hemiptera > Miridae > Apolygus > Apolygus lucorum. The sequence continues at coordinate 16,033,624 of CM019167.2, forward strand.
TTTTTTTTACCTACCAACTATTGGTAGGTACTACCTACCACACTATAATGGCTTCACACCTTCACAATCAAGTTTATTAGAAAGAACTAAACGCTTCACACTCGATTCGAAAAATAGAAAGCTTGATATGGAAATTTGATTACTGGTTACGCAGAAGGCAAAACTGTATACAAATCGAAGAAATGAACAGCGATCGCATTTTAGTCAGATAAAATTTGAACGGCGATTAGACCTCTTTTGCGATTCACACTCATGATTCTGTTTTATCGAAGGAAAACCTTCAAATACTCGTAGGTACCGAACGGTTTGTCCTACAGAGCTCCGGGTGGTCTCAAAAATTTTTAAAAATTCTGTACTATTTAAAATTAGTGAAAAAACGATACCTTTATTTCGAGAGTTTTCGAGCTAGGGCACTCTTGAAAATTTCAACCCTTAATTTTCACCCCTTAGAAGTGACCTACATCAACCAAAAGCTTCGCGGCACAACTAGACCCCAAATGGAGCCCATATACCAAATTTGAACCAAATCGGTCCAGTGTTGCTAAGAAAAGTACAGAAACGGCGGACGGCGTACGGCGGACGGACGGAAATTTTTTATTCGATTTTCGGATTCTACGTACCTTGAAACGTAAAACATCAAATTTTGAGGGGGGGTTACAATTTTTTTTTTTCTTGCTCGATTCCAAAGGCTTATTATTGAAAATAATAAACCAAAATGTTTCTTCGACATTTGGGAGCACAATGAGATTTGGGGAATTTTTTTTGAAAAAGGCCTTTTGGCCGAAAGCGTGATTATGTTGGTTCAAATTCGATCCTGGGCGAGTGGGCATTCTGGGCCATAAGTCGAAACAGATTCCAGTCCATGAACAGATTTTTAGATTTTACCAAGATTTTTTCGGATGTTTAACAATGAAATGGATAAATCATGTCGATTTGGAAAACTGAGACCAGGATTTGGAAATCCTAAAAAAATGTTAAATTCATAAAATTTGGAGCATTTTTGCACTTTATTGACAAATTATGCCTTATTTCGGCCGCCATTCTGTAAAATACTCCATCCTCATCCTCCCATTACTCTGTTATTTCTACCCTCGGCTAGAAATGGGTTAAAGAAGAGCCAGAATGAGGGATATGTTAGGTTAATGGAGTGAAAATCTGTCCACCTGTACAACAATCACAAAAATGGGAATACAGTATTACTTTAGGACTGTTAACGCACAATGTTTTCAAATTTTAAGAAATTTCATGAAGTTTTGATTGTTCATGTAAATTTGTATGTCTGTACCTACTGATTACATTGCAAAAATAGGTTGATATGCTAGGGCTTTGGAAATCATTTTTAAAAACCCATAAGCTGGAACCAGCTGCTGAAACAAAATTCTCACAAACAGGAGATGATTGGTCTCGGAGATTCTCTGAATGATTTGAGATTACAAAACGAATCAATAAAAGCTAAAAAGTTAATTCCTTACCAAATTACTACTGAATAGTTATCCAGCAACTACTAAATGAACCTACAATTTATTCGAATCATAAATATCTGTAGAACAAATAGTAAGCAGAAAGTAGTACCTCACTCGCTTTTCAATATTGTTTCTAAAAACTTCACGGAAGTCGTATTGTGAGCATGCCCCAGACTGAACCATTTTCAGAACTCTCTCTGATCGCAGAAAAACGTCGTAATAATTCTGAACAGCATTTTGGAACGCTTCATCAGACATTATTTGAGTTTCCCCTTTCAAGAAACTCTGTAACAAAAGATGGGCAGTGAGATAATGGTGAAAAATAACGAAGTTTGAGAGATTTTGAATAAATCGTCGGCTTACAAGTGAAATTCACTAAGTCAATTTTTTCAATTTTCGGTTTATTGGCTACTCCTATGTATTTTTTAACGCCCAATCGATTGGTGACGTTAGTTTTGGGATCCGAGCAACCGCTTCCTCGGAAAAATGCAAAATGGCTTTTCACTAAGTCAAAATTTAAAAAACGTCTGCCAAGTGGGTGTGGCACATAACTTCCTCGTATCCATCACCCGATTGTATAGATGATCCGATGCATAGTAGTTAATCTCAAAACACCAATCTCTAAGTACCTTTCACTACCCTCATAGGGGACCATCTACACGCTAATCTGGACAATCCTAGAAAATTTCATAAAATTCGGATGAAAAATTAAGTGAGTAGGTGTATGTGATTGGAACAAAAAAATACATAGCCTCTGTGATTCTCATAGGGGACCATCTAAACACTACTCTGTAACATCCCTGAAAATTTCATTGAAATCGGATGGAAAATGTAGAAATTATGGCCGTTTTTTTTTCCAAATTAACTCCCCTCAAGACAAAATGTCTTTGGTGACGGAGGAGGCACGCCATAAATTTAAAAAAAAAAATAAATAAATAAATCAAATATAATGGGGAGGACGCCCAGGACTCACCCGACGCCGGCCCTAGGCATGAGGGATGATGAGGAAGGTGGAGGTGGGAGAGAGGGATGAAGGGAAGTGCCTCTATAGAATGACCACCAGTTCAAATATGAGCCGAGCAGGACACGGGTGGTGATACCACAGAATACGCCTACCGAGATGCCCAACTCGCGCAACTCCGTGGCACTTTTCCCGCACCACACACCGCGCCATGACAAGGTTGCAGCCATCACCCTGATGTTGTTGGGTGCCACTCCTTTTAGCTCCGACACTGCTTGCCGTAAATCATTTGTGTCATATTTCCTTATCTTGGCCCGCCAAGTCTGCTCCATGTCCAAGCTGCCATTGACAACTTGGACATCCAGGATAATGCAAGACTGGTCGGGCTTGACGGCAACAATGTCGGGCTTCTTACCCTGGTCACTTGGCATGTGATACAATCTCTCTCTCTCTCAATATCCCAGCCGCTAGATGACAAAGCACCTGCTATCTGCTTCAAAGGAAATTCGTTTGCGCATGCGCAATGGCTACTATCAGTCCGAAGGTGGTGATTTTCATAGGGGACAATTTAAATACTAATCTGTAACATCCCTGAAAATTTCATTGAAATGGGATGGAAAATGTAGAAGTTATGGCCGTTACAAGGAATTCACGTTTGCGCATGCGCAGTCGCTTCTATCAGTCCGGGGATGATGATTTTCATAGGGGACCGTCTACACACGAACCCGCACAATCCCTGAAAATTTCATAGAAATAGGACAATAACTTCGTATAGTTATGCGCGTTACAAGGAATTCATGACAGACAGACAGACAGACACACAGACACACAGACAGACACGGAACCAAAATTGTTCAGGAAGGTCTAAAACGCAAAACGCGAGTGAAAATTTTGATTTTGGAGAACTTTTTTTTTTCGACCTTGAAAAGTGAAAACAAAGCTTCCGCTACCTTGGTAGACTCGGAAGCAATATTCAGGAGAAAATCATTGAGTCCTTGCTGTGATGATTATATCAAGACTTAGTGAATTTCTCCAGAGTAATGGTTCATAATGGCAATATTATTGCCGTTGAAATGAAATTCACTAAGTCACTTGAATGGATTCATTTCTGATCCAAAAAAAATTGTAAAGGCAGTCGAAAATCAGATTTTAAATAAGTTATTTTTAACCACACTCCTTATTAAAATCTTTCTCATCTCAAATTAATGCGATCAAAATTCAGGGAGAAATTAATAGAAGAATCCTTAAGTCATCACATCTCAAGAGTGAAAATCATTAAGTCACTACAGTCAGGTGAAATTCACTAAGTCAGGTCCCTTCATACGAAAAGAACCTTTTCAAGTTAGATGTGAATGCGCTAACCACATGGGGTTCACATGGAAGTAACTAGACATCATGAAGCAGCTGCACACCAAATTTCAACCCTCTAATCCAATTTCTCCCTAGCAAAACGGCTCTCACCACAAACTGAATTTTTCAAATTTGATTCTCTCAAAACTATAATATTTGACTTAGTGAGTTTCTCTTGTAAGCCAACGAAATAAGGAAACGAAGACCAAATAAATAAATCTTGTACTACACGAATGCATAGTGTGAACTAACTTGAAATCTTCCATGGATAACTTCCAATTGTTGTTTTGTGATTTTAGGCAGTCTTTTGATCATATCATTCGGTTGTTTCGCATTGAATGGATACGCTATACATCTCGATATAAAAACGTATAGTTGAATTCTTCTTTTTCTTTCTTCTTCTTCCCTCTCTTGTTTGTCCTGTAGGGAACAATATTGTACATCTGGTTAATTCGACAATCGCATAAGCTTATAAGTACAGAACGGAAAACATGGAATGAAGGAGATGGGTTCAATCCAATGACTTTTCTTAAAACAATTTAATCTAACGCTTGATCAAGCAAACTGCTTGTTGTAAGCTAAAAGCTTGTTTCCGAAGAGTTTAAGACATTTGTCAAACGACTGTTTGTCATACGACTTGGTCAAACGACACTTTGTCAATACGACTTTTAGTCAAGACTGTTCGTCTAAAGACTTTTCGTCAAACGACTGTTTGTCAAAAGACTGTTTAGTCAAACGACTTTTTGTCATACGACGTTCGGTCAAACGACACATGTCAACACGACGTTTAGTCAAACGACTTTCGTCAACTTGTAAACTCAACTTGGTCTTAAGCTAGCACTCAGCCTGAAAAGGCTAGTTTGCGCACGCTTAGCTGAAGAGACCCGAAAGATCGAAACGAAGAACCAAACAAAACGATCACCACTGAAAGTGGGAATTTGAAACGTTTTGACTGTACCAAACCCATTCTTGATGCAGAAGGGGCAGTCAGTTTTGTTTCAGTGTGGATGGGACTTTGGTCAATAGTTTTCGTCATACGATGACTCATCATCAACGCGAAGAAGCGTTGGAACGATTTGGATGTAAGCAAACTGCTTGTTTTAAGCTACACACTTGTTTAAGCAAACTGCTTGTTGTAAGCTAAAAGCTTGACAAACAAGTCTTTTGAAAAACAGTCGTTTGACGAAAAGTCTTTAGACAAATAGTCTTGACTAAACGTCGTACTGACAAAGTGTCAATTGAACAAGTCGTATGACAAACAGTCGTTTGACAAATTTAATCTAAGTTTAAAATACATCTTAATTAGTATTCAACATCGATAAACTCTAAACCTCTAGATGGGCGTGCCCATCAGATGAAACAAACCTGTAATTCAGCTTCGGCTTTTTCACTGACAACGGAGGGACTAGGGCTGGTTGGACGAGGTAGAGAATTGGATCTAGAGGCATTCGTAGCTCCACTAAGGCTTGCTGTTTCAGTCGACGCACTCCCAGGAGAAACAGAACTAGAGAAAATAAAGATAAATTGGATGAGGAATTTCATAGCCTACTCAGATGCACTTTCCTGTAAAAATAGAGAAATTATTAGTTGGTTATTTGGTTTATTGACCATAATATATAATTAATACTTTGAATTTGGGGGCCATCATTTTCATAGGGGACCATCTAACAACAAATCTTATATTCCTGAAAATTTCATCGAAATGTAGAAGTTATGGCTGCAACAAGGAAATACATGAACCCGTTTTTTTAAAAAAAGGGGTTATGTGTCATTTGTGAAACTTTCGGGAAAACGCAAAAAACTGACCCAAGTCGTCAAAACGATCAAAACATCCCTTTAAAAAAAAATATTCCAATATAGTTAAACACTCTACAATCCTCCAGAATTTTTCAGATTTTTGCTTCCTCACTACCGAAGGTAGGGAAGCTTTGTATTCGTGAAAGAAGTGAAAAAAAAATGTCCTCCAAAATCAAAATTTCCACTTGCTTTTTGCGTTTTAGAGCTTCCCGAACAATTATGGTTCCGTGTCTGTCTGTCGGTCTGTCTGTCAGTCGGTCTGTCTGTGGTCAATCCTTGTCCCGGGCAAAACTATACTAACCTGTGGTCCGATTTTGATGAAATTTTCAGGGATTGTGCGGGTTAGGTCCTAGACGGTCCCCTATCAATTTCAGCACCTTCGGACCAATAGGAGCGAGTGCGCATGCGCAAACGTGAATTTCCTGGAACCTCGGTTTCTAATGAACCGATTTTGCTCAAATTTGGAGGTTAGTTAGGGACTAACTTCTAAGAGACACCCTATAAGTTTCAATCAAATTGGTCAAGCAATAGCCGCTGCGCATGCGCGAACTTTAAATTTATTGTTACAACCAAAACTCCGCAACTATTCAACCAATTTCGATGAAATTTTCAGGGATTGTGTGGGTTAGGTCCTAGACGGTGGACCACTAAATAAAGAATCATAATTTTTTCGCCAACTGATTCTATACGTCCATGTAACAATGAGTGAGGAAGCTATACTGCCCACCCAACTTGGCAGACGTTTTTCAGCAAGGGGAAGTGTATCAAATTGCAATTCGAAATGCTCTCACATACCCCCTTTAAAAAAATCGATTTTAATAAACAGCTTTATTCATTGAATGAAACATATTTTGATGAAAATATGTACATAAAACATAATAACATAAAAGATGTATATGATCAGTTTATTCAAAATTAAAATCCAATCAACCAAAATCAAAATTTCCACTCGCGTTTTACCTTTCAGACCTTCCTGAACAATTTTGGTTCCGTGTTTGTCTGTCTGTCTGTCATGAAATCCTTTCCACAGCCATAACTTCTACATTTCTCATCCGATTTTGATGAAATTTTCAGGGATTGTGCAGGCAGGCGTGTGGATGTCCCCTATGAAAATCATTACCCCCGGACTGATAGTAGCCGCTGCGCATGCGCAAACGTGAAATCCTTGCCACGGCCATAAATTCTATATTTCCCATCTGATTTGGAAAAAATTTTCAGGAATTATGCGAGTTGTGATGATGATGGTCCCCTACGAAAATCATGGCCCCCAAATTGAAAGTATCTTATGCGCATGCGTAAACGTGAAAACCTTGTAACAGCCATAACATTTTGCAACAATATTCAGATATTGTGCGGGTTGACGTGTAGATGGTCCCCTATGAGGGTAGTGGAAGGTACTTAGAGATTGATATTTTGAGAGTACCTAACTACTATGCATCTGGTCATCTATACATATAGTCGGGTTATGGATACGAGGAAGCTATGTGCCACTTCCACTTGGAATTGTTGTCTTAGTTAGGGCGAGGTGGAGATCCAAAAGGAAGTGATTTCGGTTAATTATTCTCAATAACAAAGGCTAGAAATCGGCCAAGAAACAAAAATTAACCCCCTCCCTTTACCGACGTATTAATTATACCTGACAGTTTATTATTTGAGTCTCGAAACTCCTCGTCGACCACATAGCGAGTGAGTAAGTTCTATTTTGAAAGAGGTTATGTGGCTCACATAGCCCCTTCCATAGGACATCGGAAATTTCAACCTGTTTTTTCCATGGGAAGCGTCAATGATACGAGGTTCCTTTTAATCGCAATCGATGCAACCAAGTATGGAGACCCAGAAAATTTAAAAAAGTGAAAATGGCCGAAAATGTCACATAGGTAATCCATGATCTACGATACCCAACATGCGAATTCGAGTTCACCCCCCCCCCCTCCACCACCCCAACGCCAACAATGGTGCCAGTCTGGCGCCAAAGCGGAAATACGTCGTAACATTGAACTTTCATCTGTTAGTTTTGGTAGGCAGTCCGTCGAAGTTCACATCCGTATTCAAGGTGAAGCACAAAAAAAAAAACACGAAATAAGCGGTTTATGGCATCATGGCACCATGTCCTGGCACCATGGTGGCACCACTAGTAGTTCCATGATGGTACAGAGAATAATTCATGAAAATCCGGAGGTATAATGAGAATTTTTCCTCAATTTCAAAGCTTGGGTACAATTAGTAAGCAGTAAAGGAACCGAAATATTGAAAAATCGGAAATTTTGTGAATATTATCCCCCCACTCACCCCCTCCCCTTGCGAATTTTGGTACTCTGGTAAAATCATGTACAACTCGGAAATTATTTGAGTCAAACAAAAAAAGAAACACGCAAATCGGTTGGAAATTGAGGCCTGGGCAGAGTTTACAAGATTACGCACGCAAACGCACGTTTTTTAAGCATTAACCCCCCCTTTCCCCCTCTTAAAAAGCAAAATCCAAAATTCTGGCGCCGTAGTGCACAACTAAATAGTATTTCGCGTCAAACGAAAAAAGAACCACGAAAATCTTTTGAGAACTAAGGCCTGGGCAGAGTACACAAGATTATGCCCAAAAACGCACGTTTTTCGAGCATTAACCCCCCCTTTCCTCCCCTTAAAAGGCAAAATTCGAAATTCCGGCGACGTAGTGCACAACTAGATAGTTTTCCGCGACGAACAAAAAAAGAACCAGGAAAATCGGTTGAGAACTAAGGCCTGTGCAGAGTACACAAGATTTTGTTACACACACACACACACACAAACACACAGACATACACCTATGGTTTTTTTTTCGCGGATTTGGATTCAGAATGGTCTAAAACGGATTACTGTGTGGTTATTGCTTCCGAGTCTACCAAGGTAGCGGAAGCTTTGTTTTCACTTCTCAAGGACGAAAAAAAAAGTTCTCCAAAATCAAAATTTTCACTCGCGTTTTGCGTTTTAGACCTTTCTGAACAATTTTGGTTCAGTGTCTGTGTGTCTGTGTGTCTGTCTGTCTGTCATGAATTCCTTGTAACGCGCATAACTATACGAAGTTATTGTCCGATTCCAATGAAATTTTCAGGGATTGTGCGGGTTGGTGTGTAGACGGTCCCCTATGAAAATCATCATCCCCGGAATGATAGAAGCGACTGCGCATGCGCAAAAGTGAATTTCCTTGTAACGGCCATAACTTCCACTTTTTCTACCCGATTTCGATGAAATTTTCAGGGATTATGCAGATTAGGTTGTAGACGGTCCCCTATGAAGATCATCACCCCCCGACTGATAGTAGCCACTGCGCATGCGCAAACGTGAATTTCCTGGTAACGTCCATAATTTCTACATTTGCTATCCGATTTCAAAGAAATTTTCAGGGATGTTACAGATTAGTATTTAGATGGTCCCCTATGAAAATCACCACCTTCGGACTGATAGTAGCCACTGCGCATGCGCAAACGTGAATTCCTTGTAACGGCCATAACTCCTACATTTTCCGTCCGATTTCAATTAAATTTTCAGGGATGTTACAGATTAACTTGTTTTGATGTTTTGAGATTAACTAATATGCATCGGATCATCTATACAATCGGGTTATGGATACGAGGAAGCTATGTGCCACACCCACTTGGCAGACGTTTTTTTTTTTCTGTTGAGTGTTGTCCTCCTTCACCCCAGATCGATTGCATAAGGACGCCCAAGTCTTACTGTGGGACGTCCTAAAAAAAAACGGGTTCACATGTTTACGCATGCGTAGTGGCTACTATCAGTCTGGGAGCAACGATTTTCAAGGGGGACCATCTACACGCCAACCCGGATAATTTCCGAAAATTTCATTGAAATCGGATGAGATTTGTACAAGTTGAAATCCTGAGGCAAGGATTTCACACAGACACGGACAGACAGACAGACACGGAACCAAAATTGTTCAGAAAGGTCTGAAACGTAAAACGCGAGTGGAAATTTTGATTTTGGAGAACATTTTTTTCAACCTTGAAAAGTGAAAACAAAGCTTCCGCTACCTTGGTAGACTCGGAAGCTATACCAAAATGAACTAAACTCTTCCCAAAACAAATAAAACATATTCTCGAGCACTCACAATTAATTTGATGCAACATTAGATTTTTTCCAAAGCGTAGACATACTCAAGGTGCTTAAAGGATATTCTACGCACCCTAGTACTTACCTAATTATTTTTAATCAATAAATCAATAAAGCTACCTCATTTCGGATTTAACTTAATTTGAAGTATTGAAATTGATTTGGAAATTGTCAAAATTCATACGAAATGTTAAATGATCAACAACAGTTAACCCTAAGTAATACAAACCGAGGTAGTTGTGCAGGGTGATGAGGCACATCGAGATTGGAAGATTCTTGAGAACTGTGGTGTTTCTGGTGGGATTTGTGATGATGGTGAGGTGTTCCTTGGGACTGCCGGTGTCCTCCATCAGTGTCGTGATGCCCATGATGGTGCTGCTCTTCTTCGCTTTCTTCCTCGGAAGAGCTAGGATCTATCATTATAGCGTCCTAGTAGGCACCAAGAAATTTCATTTTAGATAATAAAAGCGTTTTTTAAGAATATGTTTACAAGATAATATCAAGAGGCGCATAGAATAACTGAGAACTTGCCGGTGAGCTAGAAATTTTTCTCTTCTCTTCATTATGATATAGAGGTCTTCTATAGTTGACCATATTTGTAATGATAGAAAGAAATATTTTTAACCGCTGGTTTAGTTTTGGTTTATTATTTTCAATAATGAACCTTTGGAATCGACCAAGAAGAATTTGTTTTTACCCACCCTCAAAATTTGTTGGTTTACGTTTCAAGGTACGTAGAATCCAAAAATCGAATACAAATTTGGCCGTCCGTACGCAGCACTTTTGCCACTTAGCATTGACCGATTTTTATGTAGGCTCCATTTGGGGTCTAGTTATGCCCCGAAGATTTTGGTTGATGTAGGTCACTTCTAAGGGTTCAAGAATGAATTTTGAAAACGCCCTAACTCAGAAAATTTTGATATAAAGGTATTGTTTTTCCATCAATTTAAGATTCTATAGAATTTTTAGAATTTTTTGGGACCACGCGGAGCCCTGTAGGACAAACCGTTCGCTCCCTACGAGAATTTAAGGGTTGGACGTACGATAAATCAGAAACACGAGTGTGAATCGCAAAAGAGGCCTAATCTCCGTTCAAATTTTAACTGACCGAAATGCGATCGATATTTTTTTCATGTTGGTAGGTGCCGTGTTCTTTGCAGACGAGTGATCTATATAGAAAAATAACAAACCTTTGTGTAATAATTTGCAGCACTTTTTCGTTGGTGATCCCTTAAATTTGTGCATTAGTACCAACCTAAAAATATTTTTGACCTCAATTAAAAAAGACTTGTTTTTAAATGTGTTTAAGAAAATCGAAATAGCAGCAGCTCAAACAGCAGCTTTCAATTCTCACAGCACTCCTTGCACATTTTTTAAACATGATTAAATGGCGAACCTTCCTTCATAAATAGCTTTTTATCAGTCGAGAATTGAGATCCTTTCTGAGCTAGCTCATTCCTTTCCACTTCCATACGAGGAAACTGCGATTATTGAAAATTAAATTTGTGCATAAATAGGTATCAAATAACTAAATGAAAGAAAAAATTTGACGGGATCAAACCGTGATTTTAGGCTCTCAGTGACGAGACCATTCGAGTCAGCGTTGGAAATTATGTAGAATTCCACCCATAGTTATTGCACCTGAGTCCAAAGGAATAAAATTTTTTTAAAAAAAACCTTGGTTTTCATAGTGGGAACCACTTTTTTTCGCTTTCAAACGTACAGGGGTAAAACTAAAACTGATTGGAAAGGAGAACCGAAAAAGGAAAACCGTTGGAAAGATGAGATCTTAAAATAATGAAATTTTGCTCATTGACAAAAATTAACTTACGACTTGATTTTTTACCCATCAGGAACCAAAAAATAGTTTTTTGTAGGCACTAGAGAGATGGAAAATTTGACACCCTTTCCAACAGAGTAATCAGATTTGTATTTGCATACAAATTAAGGGAGTTATGGCCATTTTTATGGTTTAAGGTCGAAAAGACGAGACAAAAATCGTATAGATGGAATAACTCGGATTTTCGTGAAGTAAAGAATGTAATAGGACATATTCTTACTTCAATTAGTAGTAGAAACAACTCCAGAAGTTTTACGGTCCTCAACGTGGGACGCCCTGTGTAGCCAGTTTTTATTTTTTAGAGAGAACTTTTGAGAAACTTTTGTTTTCATACGAAAAATGCGTGCAAGAAAATTGGAAAAAAAGCTTCCTCTACCTTGAAAGACTTGGAAGCAAAATATGCCTAAAAGCAAACGTTTTCAAAAACTCATTTTTCTTTAAAAAGTTCCCTCTAAACAATAAAAGCATACTGCACCGTTGGAAATGTGAGATCCAGGGTTACATTCTCCCGTTGATTGTCCAACAATAACGCTATTATATTATTCACTAAATGGATTGGAAATTAACGCTTTATCCAAATGTTTCTTCACATTCGAATGATTTATGCAAATTATGGGAGTTATGGGCGTTTTCGTGAGTGAAGGTCGTAAAAACGAAAACACTGCTTCCGCTACCTTGGTAGACTCGGAAGCAAAATCTTAAAGTAAACATATTGTTAAGTGTCAGTAGGTGTAATGAACTATGAAATAATTACCTTAACTGGTGACGTCACACTTGCCGTGACGTCACACCCCACCGCCTTGCGGCGGATACTAACACTATAATAAACAGTTGTTATCTTAACTTGGTTCGAGACGTTTCTCTCTCGCATCCTCAATCTATATTCCAATATTTATCTTATTACATTAAGTAATGCATGCACTCCAGGGGACGTCCCATTGGATAAGCATTAGGTCAATTTAAACCAATCGGTACGCGATAAAACTGTTCCACTCGATGTAATTTATTTAGTATTACATTGCCCCCCCCCCCACCATTATCCACCATAACGTTTCTAGTGGCATGAGAGCTTCGAATTTGAAGAGCATTTTAAAATCCATGATCTACGAGACCCAACATGCGAATTTGAGCCCCCCCTCCCCCCCAACCACCAAACATGCCAGCCTGGCACCAAAGCAACTTTCATCTATTAGTTTTGGTAGGCAGTCCGTCGAGGTTCACAACAGTATTCTAGGTGAAACACAAAAAACCCCACGAAATATGCGGTTTATGGTGTTCTGGCACCATGGTGGCACCACTATTAGCTCCATGGTGGTACAGAGAATGATTCATGAAAATCCGGAGGTGTAATGAGAATTTTTCCTCAATTTCAAAGCTTGGGTACAATTAGTAAGCTATAAAGGAACCAAAATATTAAAAATCGGATATTTTGTGAATATTATCCCCCCACTCTCCCCCTCCCCTTGCGAATTTTGATACTCTGGTGAAATAGAGTGCAATTTGGAAGATTTCTGAGTCGAACGAAAAAATAAACATGCAAATCGGTTGGAAATTGAGGCCTGGGCAGAGTTTACAAGATTATGTCACACACGCACAGACATACACCTATGGTTTTTTTCGTGGATTTGAATTCACAATGGTTTAAAACGGATTAGAGTATAGTTACTTTTTTCTGTTGAGTGTTGTCCAACTTTACCCCAGATTAAAGCCCAAGTCTTACTGTGGGACGTCCTAAAAACCAAATTTTTTGTTCGAATTTTTTGAATTCGCACTTTTTTTTCCCCCATTTCAAAGGCAAACTTCGAAATTCCGGTGACGTAGTGCACAACTAGATAGCTATCCTCCTCGAATAAAGAAAGAACCACGAAAATCGGCTAGAAATTGAGGCCTGGGCAGAGTACACAAGATTATGCCCAAAAACGCACGTTTTTTGAGCATTAACCCCCCCTCCCCCCTCAAAAGGGAAAATTCGAACTTCCGGCGACGTAGTGCACAACTAGATAGTTTTCCGCGTCGAACAAAAAAAGAACCAGGAAAATCGGTTGAGAACTAAGGCCTGTGCAGAGTACACAAGATTTTGTCACACACACCCACACAGACATACACCTATGGTTTTTTTTAGTAGATTTGGATTCAGAATGGTCTAAAACGGATTAGTGTGTGGTTATTTTTTTTTCTGTTCAGTGTTGTCAAAGTTTACCCCAGATCAATCGCATAAGGTCGCCCAAGTCTTACTGTGAAAAGTCCTAAAAAAGAAGGATTTTAAGGGGGGCAAAAAAATGTTGTGGACAAAATGTGTTGCAAATTAATTGTAGAACTGACTTCTGGATTTCTGATTACAACAATTGTAGACACCTCGATAAGGTAGTTATTTACTCGAGTAACTTATACATTTATTGTAAACTTACACATTGTAAGAGTTAACGTGTACTAACACTGAATCCCTGGTAATCTACAAAAGAAGAATACGAGTATATACCTACCTTTTGGTTTATTATTTTCAATAATAAACCTTTGAAATCGACCAAGAAAAATTTTTTTTTTCAACACCCCCTCAAAATTTGATGATTTACGTTTCAAGGTACGTAGAATCCAAAAATCGAATAAAAATTTGGCCGTCCGTCCGCCGTACGCAGCACTTTCCCCACTTAGCATTGACCGATTTTGATGAAATTTGGTATGTAGGCTCCATTTGAGGTCTAGTAGTGCCCCGAAGATTTTGGTTGATGTAGGTCACTTCTAAGGGTTCAAAAATGAATTTTGAAATTTTGAAAACGCCTTAACTCAACAAATTTTGATATAAAGGTATTGTTTTTCCTTCAATTTAAGATTCTATAGAATTTTTAGAATTTTTTGAGACTACGCGGAGCTCTGTAGGACAATCCGTTCGCTCACTACGAGAATTTAAGGTTTGGACGTACGATAAATCAGAAACACGAGTGTGAATCGCAAAAGAGGCCTAATCTCCGTTCAAATTATAGCTGACCGAATTACGATCGATGTTTTTCTTCATTTTGGTTGGTGGCTTTGCAGACGAGTGATCTATAGAAAAATAATAAACCATTGTAATAATTTGCAGCGTTTTTTCGCTGAAATTACTCAAAATGTCGAGCAAGACAGTTGATATCAACGTTTTGAGTTGGTTTTCTCGAGAGGCTCCATATGGGCTGCATTTGGGGTCTAGTTGTGCCCCTTGATTTTGGTTGATGTCGGGTTCTTCCAAGGGTTGAAATTTTGAAAACGCCCTAGCTCAAAAAATTAAGGTATTTAGGAATTGTTTTCACCAATTTAAGATAGTATTGAATTTTGATAGACCACCCTGAGCTCTGTAGGACAAACCCTTCGCTCCCTACGAGAATGTAAGGGTTGGACTTACGATAAATCAGAAACACGAATCGCAAAAGAGGCCTAATCTCCGTTCAAATTTTATCTGACCGACATGCGATCACTGTCGGTACGTGGTAGGTAGGTGGTACATATCTATGTTTGGTAGGTAGTGACAATGGCAAAGCCTAGTTCATTGCAGACGAGTGATCTATATGTATAGGAAAATAATAAACTTTTGTGTAATAATTTGCAGCGTTTTTCTCAAGAACTCCCTTCTAAGGCGGAGGGGCCACACCATACAAATAAGTAAATACATAAACTTATATTCAGGAGGACGCCCTGGACTTATCCTACGCTGGCCCTAGGCAAGATGAGGAAGATGGGGATAGGAGTAAGTGATTGAAGGAAGTGCCTCAAGACCTTGAGGAATGAGCCGAGCAGGACACGGGTGGTGATGCCATGTAGCACGCCTGCCGAGAACCAGAACTCCGGGGCTTCCCCCAACGACGTCGCATGACCCTGATGCTGTGGGGTCATGCCCAACAACAAAAAATTCAATTTTCCAATAGTAACGTAGAAGAAGTAGTCAGTTCGGTAGTCGGAAACATGTAAGAGCATCCATGGCAGATCACAATTCTCACATGAAAACAATACGTTCTACCATTGTGACAATAAATCACTGTTTAAAACTGGTCAACTATTTTTCCATAGTTTTGTCCTACATGCAATTGTTCTATTTTACATAAACTAAAAGTATCTACGATTTAATATTCAAATTGCCCCACCCAAATAACAGTAGTTATATTGAAATATTTGATCACGAACTGGTTTTAGTTTTGAACAGATTAGAAAAAGCAAGATTGCGTATCGTTAATCGATATAATAAGTAGGAAGGTACGAGGTTGAATCGAACATGAACCAGAATTTCTCCCGGGTGACAAGTAGAACGGCGGGAAGAGGCTACCGCTCCTGGGAGGTGTAGGTGGAGATGTCACAAAGCTATGCCCACTCTATTCGGTCTCTGCCGACCTGCTTTCCTGTCTGCATTACGACGAGTGAGCCAGGGGTACGTATTCAGGTTGCGCAACGCATTATAATACAATTTCTTACCCGAGAAGGGTTGAAACCAGCAGAAATCCTTGGAAGACTTGAAGCACAGTTCGGGGAGACCCGTCTGAAGAAACCTCAAGCGTATGGTTGCCACAAGAAGTATCTAGAGGGACGAGAAACAGTTGAAAATGAGCCCCATGCTTGTTGAACTCGGACCAGTTTGACTAAAAAAAACTCTCTGCAGCCTTCTTAAGAGACCTCCGTTTAACTAATTCCGAAATTGTAAATGAGCCAGGCATAAGCATCGAGAGTGCTCAAACCGTCATTATAGATGAGTTAGGGTTTCGGAAAATTTCAGTCAGCAGAAACTATATCTGAGGGAAATCAGCGTATTGTCACCTGTGGCGAAGTGTGGGTACGAAAATATACCCCCGAGTCAAAGCAAGCGAGTATGGAGTGGAGGAGGAAAGGTCCTCTCCACAGACTTCTGGGATTTCAAAGGAACTTTGCAAATTGGCTTTTTTCATGAACGTCGGGCAGTCAATGCAGACTACTACCATCAACTATTGGATGAGGTGAAGAGTGCTAATCCCCGGAAAAGACGTCAATTTCCTATCAGAAACGTGCCTTTGCTGCATGAGAATATCCTGTAATGACTCAAGAACAATCTACGCCCCTCAGGCACCATAAATCCATACCGCAAGCACAACTCCATGACATACTTCCATACGAGCAACGGGATCATCAAAGACCGCTGTCCGCCGCGAGCACACTCACACACTTCGAGCGCCACCCTCGCCTCCTCCCCATCGTTGACCAAGATGGCCGAGGAGATAAATAGGGGTGCCCCCACCAACCGCACCCCAGTTTGATAAGTCACGCGTCTCGAGGTAGTCGAACCTAGCTTCATCAACTCATCCCCTCAAAGTGTAACGAGACAGGTACGAACTGAGAACTGTGATCTTGTGCTCCGGTGTGAACATTAAGAAATAGTCTACCCGTCTACCCGCCAGTCTTTGTACCGCGAGTTCGTTTTGCTAAGGCGCGAATCTCCCGGACATTGCAGCCTTCTCCATTCAGCCGACAAGGACGTACCAGTACGCTGTACGACCCCCGAACCGGGACAAGAACGCCCCGCTTCCAGGCATCCCCCTACATACAAGCCTTAAGAGGAACGAGGCCCTGGACTACAACCTGCTACGGAGATCTTCGATCCAAGCTCGGCAAAGGGTGAGCCCATTCCCTCCCAAGTTCCTAGTAAGCGCTTACTAATCTCAAATCTGGCACAATCCCCGTAAATATAAAATACCCTGTAAACAAGTAAAGTAAAGCAAAGCAAACATAATTCGTAAAATATCGTAAAAGCATAAACAATTGTAAATCTTGTATTATATTTGAAGTTTATAGTTAAATATAAGAAATAGACACGCTTAATGGTCTAAGTTAAGTGAACTTAAAGTATAGTCAAATCTGAGTCGTAATTGAAGCTTTTATTCAAAGTGCATAGTAACAAGTATTTTTGTTGGACTGATCTAAATAATAATAATAATACCAATATTGTGTGTAGTGAAATATTTCGTCAATTGAAAGTACTACATGTTGTAAATTGCAATAACTCCTTCAGAGTGAAACGTAAATATTCCGCTTCACGGTAAAGATATTCTTATTTTCTTGAATAAAAACCCTACGTGTTTCTTAAACTTGAGTATTTATTTCAACAGATCTACCTTCAGCTCCCTCAGGGTAACTTGCAGGTAAAAAGGGTTTATAATCCCTGATCTTTTATGACCAGGGTGGTGGCAGCGACCGCCTAGGAATTTCACCAGAAAAGGATAGAGTCAGTGACCCAAGGGCCTTCAGCCCTGAGTCCCTTATCTACCTGGATCCCTAGGTACATACAGCAAATATTAATCATAACCAAACTAGGAAACTAGGCTTGGAATAAAAACAACATATAACGTAAAACAACAATTTATTATAATAATAATTACAAACACACGCACCAGTAAAATTCCAGTATTAGCCTTGCGCACTAGCCAAATCTCTTTTCATGAAATTGGTAACTGTTCGATAGAAGTCAAAGTCTTCTTGTAATAACATAACATAAATCTCCTTATGAGTAGAAGCATAAAAAGTTGGCAATAGTAACTCTCATTCCTAACGCGCATATTAGGAAAATCCAATCAACAATTCGAATATAATAAATTTGTTGTCGACGACGAAAATCACGTCCGCACGTTGGTGACTAGCCGTCAGGAATAAATAAAATACGTTTAAATTCATATAATCCAAATTAGAAACCCAATAATCACAATTAGTGACCAGCTGTGGGATCATAGTAAAACTACGGTTTTCAGGACCCAAAAACGAAGCAAGTATACCTATCTAAGAGCTTGAAGAGTATTCAGACTGTTGAAATTTGTAACTCGGGTATAGTAAATTTCAAGTAATATTGCACTAATTTCGAATTTTAATCTAAAATATACGACACAAGTTAGTACACACATATTGTACAACAGAAAATTCAGCCGGAAAGTGAGAGGAGCGCAGAGAGTTCAATTTGGTACGCAATTCGTACTCTTTTTCTTGTGCATTTTACCAACTATTGTCACTCCACACTCCGCCGAATTCCGTTCGTACCGATAATTCGTGAATACCGAAAGAAAGTTCGACCCAAGTTCGAACCGTACTAATTGTTGATTGGACCAATTCACAGTCCGAAAGTAGTTTCGAACACCATACCAGTACTCGGAGCGAACCTCAACCCGATCCGGAAATCAGATCAGGGCGTGGTCCGTCCCAATTGGTGATCGAACCAGTAGAGTACTCGAACCATACCACCGTTCGTACTAAGTGACGATTCATTTTGATTCGCCATTCGTACCATTCCGTTCAGACTAGCAAAGCACAGAACGAACCGCTTCACGGTTCGAACCAGTTCGAGAATCGTACCGGTGCATAGGACGAACCATACATAGTTCGAACCGTACGAACAAAAATTTTAATTTTGACAAAATATCAGAGAAATTTCTAGTAAATTCCAATTCCTTTATATCGTGACACCGTCAGTAAAAGTTCCTTGGGTAGAAATTTGGATTCGATCTTGCGTAACCCCCTCGACTACCGAGTTCAGCGTTGCGGGAAAAAGTGAAGTGTTTATAGTTCGAATTATTTTTGCCCGGGCCTTTTATTGCCCTTGATTTTTTTTTTACTGTGACAAAATATCTAACGACATCATGGACGACCCCACGGAGTTAGCAAATGCCATGACGGAGGCGATGAACCAGTTGGGAGAGTTTTTCCGAAAAGCGCAGCCGCCAATACAAGGAGGACAGACACCACAACCGAGAGACCTTCCTCGTTCCCTGTTCTTAGAGATTGAACCCTGGAATCCGGACGAACCCGATTCCATTTCGGCCGCTTCATTTTTCGCCGAAGTAGACCAGGCAACACAGGACTTGGATCAGGAACAGCGACTGCGGTTCCTGCGCACACGTCTTAGAGGAGGCGCGAAGAGGTTTCTGCAGGAGGACCTTGGAACCCAACCGTACAACGCGCTGCGCGAAGCCATACTCCAGTGGTACGAGAATGAGGACCCCGAGAAAGCGATGATACGTTTATGGACAATTAAACGACGTCCGGAAGAAAGCATTCGGCGATTCGCGGAAAAGCTGATATCGACCGCGAAAACTGCAGTGCGAAACGAGATCGAGCTCACAGCCGCGCAACGAAAGGAGTGGGTGAGAACCAAAACCCTACGTGCATTCATCAGAGGCGTCAATAAAGAAATCAGCCCCTTCCTACAAAGCAACCCCCCCGACACCCTCGAAGAAGCCGTAAAGCGGGCCGAGGATCTCGAGGACGCAACTCAAGACGAACCAGCCGCCGAATTCAAATGGGACGTCGCGGGAGTCCTAAATAAAGACAACCTTAAATGTTACACATGCGGGGAGGTAGGACATTTTTCGGGAAAATGCCCTCAGAAGATGAACCCCCAAGGACCACCAAGGAACCCGACAGCGACTTCATCATCCATAGGACAAGCGAAAACGCCTTGGAAGCAGCCGTCGCCGACCCCTCGATACCCTTGTTTGTATTGCGGGGAGTACAATCACTTTCCCGTAAATTGTCCCCATGGTATACAAAGTACAATCTTCTGTGACTTCTGCGGTGCGCGAGAGCATTTAGAAAACGAATGCTTGCGGAAAAAGAAGATGCTGCCGGTATCGCACCCGCGAGGAAACCTCGCCGGACCTGCAGCGGCCGTAGCGACTCAGTCACCCGAAGATGTTTCCGAGGAGGAGGTGCGCGGAGACGAAATAGTGGCCTTCCAAGCGACTGTCAACTGCACAACACGACCCATGATACGAATGAAGATAGGATTGGGAAACTACAACAGAGATGTGATACTGGACACTGGAGCTGCCGTCTCAGCTCTGTCGCACCCGATACCCGGAGTGCCTGTGAAACCCACAACCACCGAGCTTTGGGGGGCGGATGGACAGAGGTTGCCCTTGCTCGGAACACAGGAACTACTGGTGCGGATCGGAGATAAGAGAACGTCTCATAAATTCTACATATTCCAGAGACCGGACTCACATTTAGATCTAATGGGTCTCGACTTACTAGGGAAGTTCCCTATAGAAATCAAAACTGATACCGGACTCATCACTATGATGAACCCTGAGACCGGGGGACAGATGATCCTCGGAGCGGTGTGGGAAAGCCGAAAAATGTTGACACACCTACGCAAATTGAAGGTGAAAGCGACAAAGGAGGAGTCCACCCGATCAACGCCCCCAACGAGTCCGATGACGAAACGACGACCATCGTCGAACCCGAAACCCCAACTCTACGATCCCCGTGAACCAACGGCAAAAAGGAGTCGATCGACACCCACCTGTGGACCGACAGCGAAGAAAAGTCGATCGGACCTCAGCAAGGAGCCCGCGGTACGAGCCGTAATCCCGGAGAACCTGCAGGTCCTTGAAGAACTTCCAGTGGAGGTCTGGGACGAACAGCCATCTCGCGAAGAGAATGCACTATACGTTCGACAGCAGTTGAGCCACTTGGTGAAGAACGACCGAGAAAGAGTAGAGGACTGCCTGCTACGTAATATCCACCTGTTCGACAAGCCCGGACGAAACGGTTGTACAATGGACATCGCACATGAGATAGAAACCGGCGAGGCAGGCCCAACCTGTAGAAGACCATACCCGGTGCCTCATGCTCTGAGAGAGTTCGTGGAGAACCAGGTCCACGACATGTTGGCGGAGGGTGTGATCAGACCATCAAAGAGCCCGTGGAACGCGCCGATCGTAGTAGCAAAGAAGAAAACTCCACCAGGAGAACCCCAAAAATGGCGGTTCTGCACCGACTATCGCGAACTCAACGCGATCACCAAGGGAAACAAATATCCGATCCCAAGATTGTTGGAGACATTGTCTCTCATGGGAAACAGCAAATGGTTTACCACCCTCGATTTGACCATGGGATACCATCAGATACCTGTTGCCGCCGAGTCCCAAGAGAAAACCGCTTTCACCGCACTCAATAGACACTTCGAATACACCAGAATGCCATTCGGGCTAAAAAACGCGCCAGCGACGTTCCAGGCAGCGATGAACGACGTTCTTGATGGAGTCATAGGTAATGGATGCCTCATCTACCTCGATGATGTCATCTTGTTTACCGAGGACGTCGATACCCACTTGGAATTGTTGCAGACCGTGCTGAAACGTTTCGAAGAAACCGGTTTTAAATTGAACTTGCGGAAATGTGAATTTTTGAAGGACAGGGTAAGTTACCTGGGACACGTCGTAACGGCCAACGGAGTCGAAATGGACCCCGAAAAACTTAGCGCCATTCGAGAGCATCCAACCCCAAGCACAACGCGGGACGTTCGCGCATTCCTTGGACTAGCAGGATTCTATAGGAGGTTCATAGAAAATTACTCCGAGATCGCCGTCCCACTCAACAAACTATTACGAAAAAACGAACCGTTCATATGGACCGAAGCACAACAGAAGGCGTTTGAAACACTAAAGGAAGCCCTAATGACAAGGCCGGTACTAGCGTACCCTGACTTCGAGTCCCCTTTCGTGTTATCTACCGACGCCTCTGGAAGAGCAATTGGTGCCATTCTGTCACAAGAACGGGACGGGGAGAGCCATCCTGTCGCGTACGCCAGTCGCGTGTTGAATGATGCAGAGACTCGTTACTCCACCACTGAGCGAGAGTTACTGGCAGTGGTCTGGGCAGTACGACACTTTCAGGAGTTCCTGTTAGGACGTCGGTTCATACTCCAGACGGATCACGCAGCCCTTACTGCAGCGATGAACATTAGGGACCCCACTTCCCGGATTGGAAGGTGGATACTGCGACTCACGGAGTACGAGTACGAGGCAAGATACCGACCCGGCTCGAAGATGAATCACGTTGATGGATTGAGCAGAATACCCATCGGAGCGATAACTAGTCTAAGTATGCCACGAGAACTACTCCTCGCAGCACAAGCCTTGGACCCCTGGATTAGACAACTAGACCAAGACAACGCAAACCCCAGAATACGTAAGGACGGAGAATTTTGGAAATTCGCGGCAGAAATCGACGGACGTGAAGTGCTGGTACCACTTATACCTCAAACTCTGCGTCGATGGTTCTTGACGAACTGTCACGAGCAGCTGTGGGCAGGCCACCCCGGCGTAGACGTCACCGAAAGCATAGCTCGACGCTACGGATATTGGAAACGCATGGCCAAGGACGTAAAGAGCTTCGTGCAGAGTTGTCCGCAGTGCCAACGGCGAAATACTCCGAACAACCTGAACCCGCCGATCCAGAGACCCGAACTACCCACCCGCGTCGGACAGATCGTCGGGATCGACTATGTCGGTCCCCTGAAAGGAACCACAGCCACACGTTACTTGTTGACGGTGGTCGACCACTTTTCCAAGTACGCAGAAGTCTATGTGGCGCCGAACTGTACCGCAGAAACTACCGCCCGATTGCTGACGTCCAGATACCTTCCCACACATGGAGCGCCGGAGGTGCTCGTGTCGGACCGAGGGGCAGCGTTCGTTTCCAGCGTCATCAAAGAATTATGTACGAAATGGAACATCCAACACATACAAACTTCCGCTTACCATCCACAAAGCAACGGTGTTTGCGAACGGTTCCACCGAACTCTAGCAAACATCGTCGCCAAGCTTCAGGAAAACGTACGAGGCTGGGAGGCAGCACTGCCATTCGCCTTGGCGGCGTACAGAAACCTACCTCACCACAGTACCGGATACTCGCCGTTCCAATTAACGTATGGACGAGAGGTAAGGCTCCCGAATACCAGCGAGCTGATCAGTACGACCGGGACGACCCAGGAATCCTCCGAGCCCTGTTTCCAGAAGATCCGAAAGATCGCGGAGGGACAAATCAAGCGAGCGTGGCACGCCCGCGAGAAAGCTATTAATAACCGAAGACACATACGAGAACTAGAGGTGGGACAGCCGGTTTACGCTCGTCAAATGGTTGCTCCAACAGAAGCCACACGAAAGTTCTGGAGTCCCTGGATAGGACCACTCACTATCACAAGGCGCCTGACGGACGTCAATTACAAGGTCAAGGATGTTATGGGAAAAACAACAAGGTACCATCTCAGCAGATTGAAGCCCGCCTTCGTCGAGCGAATCCCAGACGAGGCCATCACACGGGAGGAGCCGCACAGGCGCGAGGCCCCCGTACCGAGACCAACCGTTGCAACCCCACGACCAAACCCTGAGGTCTGGTCGGACATGGAGGACGAGGACGAGCCCGAGTTGGTCGAGAGCGTCTGCGTGACCCCAGATCTCGAGCGCCTGCAGCAGGAACCGACACCGCATCGAAGTGAGGACGTGGTACGAACTCCATTAACCAATACAAACCATCAACGAACCGGTGCATCTTCCTACGGTCTCAGACCCCGAAGGATCATCGACTATAAGAAGCTCCACACCGGAAGAGTGTCGACGATAGAAGTTATACCCAAAGAAACTTCGGTGTAACGTACCATGTAGACTCGTATTCATGACATACTAGAATGTTAACTTGAGCTTTGGACCTGTAACAAAAAAAAAAAAAAAAAAAAAAAAAAAAAAAAAAAAAATTTATTTAATTAACACCTAGGGTTGAATTATAATTGTAATATGAAACATAATAACTTGTAAATGAAAACAAAATTGATAAAAACCATACTTACCTTGTACTCCTTCATTTACCCCAAAGACCCTGGATCCGGAGTCGAGCGGACGGTTGGGAGGATCGGTCCATCCTGTAGGAACTGTAGGAGAGACGGATGTCCAAACACTTTAGGCTTTGAAATTCCAACCTAATATCGCGTCGCGTTCGGAAAGGCGGAGAGGTGGAGTGGAGAGAGAGGGAGAGATCAAGAGTAGCCAGTAAGACGGCTGGGTTTTTGTTTCAGAATTATGGCGTTTCCCCGGCCCCGATTAGAGCCAGTCCCCGAGATAGAGGTGGGAAGTCATGAGTGGGTACAACGTACAGTGACCTGTATTGCTCAACTGCAGGCCTGGTTGGTGGATTTTGGAGAGATGCCGGACCAACGCAAAGAGGTAATGAATTGCATCGCAGGGTTGTCTGAGAACCTGAGCAAGGCAGTTCGCTCAAGCGCAGCCAACGTCGCCCCGGCTGGGACGCCCAACCCCATTGAGGAACTGCGTTGCGAACTACGAGGACTAGAACAACGCGTGCTCGCAATTCAGAGTAGTGCCGCCCTCGACCAGTCAACAGCCTCGATGGAGCATGCCTGGGAATCCGCGGCGGGAGAAACTCAAACCTCCACGCCTAGGAGACGGGCCCGGAAATCCTCCTCCTCATCTTCCTCCTCATCTGACTCCGAGGATGAATCAAAGAAGGGCCAGAAGACAAAGCAACCAGCTTCCAAGCGTACCGAGACGGAAGAACCTTCACCATCTTTTTCTCCAATCACACCTGCGCACACAGAGGAGCCAGACACGCCCAGCGTTGCTCCCTGCCCAGTATGTGACAAAATTCCCAAGGAATTTATCAAGTTTCGCTGCGCAAGCTGCAAAAGCTTTTGGAACAGGTTAATCGCATCCTGCCAGAAATACCAGCCAGATCATCCATCCTTCCCACAGCCATGCCTTCGCTCTGAACACACTGAGACGCGTCCACCCAAGTGCTCCGGATGTAGACGATGGAGGTACGAGACGGCTCTGTTGAAAGTCGCACCAAGTACCAAGCTCCAGATTCCTTCCGTCACTCAAGATAAGTAGCCGATGAGGGCATCGGCCTGTGGAGAAGAGGGGGATGTAATGACTCAAGAACAATCTACGCCCCTCAGGCACCATAAATCCATACCGCAAGCACAACTCCATGACATACTTCCATACGAGCAACGGGATCATCAAAGACCGCTGTCCGCCGCGAGCACACTCACACACTTCGAGCGCCACCCTCGCCTCCTCCCCATCGTTGACCAAGATGGCCGAGGAGATAAATAGG
Organism: Apolygus lucorum; assembly: GCA_009739505.2. Classification (NCBI taxonomy): domain Eukaryota; kingdom Metazoa; phylum Arthropoda; class Insecta; order Hemiptera; family Miridae; genus Apolygus; species Apolygus lucorum. The sequence goes on from CM019167.2 coordinate 16,059,026, forward strand.
GGTGCCCCCACCAACCGCACCCCAGTTTGATAAGTCACGCGTCTCGAGGTAGTCGAACCTAGCTTCATCAACTCATCCCCTCAAAGTGTAACGAGACAGGTACGAACTGAGAACTGTGATCTTGTGCTCCGGTGTGAACATTAAGAAATAGTCTACCCGTCTACCCGCCAGTCTTTGTACCGCGAGTTCGTTTTGCTAAGGCGCGAATCTCCCGGACATTGCAGCCTTCTCCATTCAGCCGACAAGGACGTACCAGTACGCTGTACGACCCCCGAACCGGGACAAGAACGCCCCGCTTCCAGGCATCCCCCTACATACAAGCCTTAAGAGGAACGAGGCCCTGGACTACAACCTGCTACGGAGATCTTCGATCCAAGCTCGGCAAAGGGTGAGCCCATTCCCTCCCAAGTTCCTAGTAAGCGCTTACTAATCTCAAATCTGGCACAATCCCCGTAAATATAAAATACCCTGTAAACAAGTAAAGTAAAGCAAAGCAAACATAATTCGTAAAATATCGTAAAAGCATAAACAATTGTAAATCTTGTATTATATTTGAAGTTTATAGTTAAATATAAGAAATAGACACGCTTAATGGTCTAAGTTAAGTGAACTTAAAGTATAGTCAAATCTGAGTCGTAATTGAAGCTTTTATTCAAAGTGCATAGTAACAAGTATTTTTGTTGGACTGATCTAAATAATAATAATAATACCAATATTGTGTGTAGTGAAATATTTCGTCAATTGAAAGTACTACATGTTGTAAATTGCAATAACTCCTTCAGAGTGAAACGTAAATATTCCGCTTCACGGTAAAGATATTCTTATTTTCTTGAATAAAAACCCTACGTGTTTCTTAAACTTGAGTATTTATTTCAACAGATCTACCTTCAGCTCCCTCAGGGTAACTTGCAGGTAAAAAGGGTTTATAATCCCTGATCTTTTATGACCAGGGTGGTGGCAGCGACCGCCTAGGAATTTCACCAGAAAAGGATAGAGTCAGTGACCCAAGGGCCTTCAGCCCTGAGTCCCTTATCTACCTGGATCCCTAGGTACATACAGCAAATATTAATCATAACCAAACTAGGAAACTAGGCTTGGAATAAAAACAACATATAACGTAAAACAACAATTTATTATAATAATAATTACAAACACACGCACCAGTAAAATTCCAGTATTAGCCTTGCACACTAGCCAAATCTCTTTTCATGAAATTGGTAACTGTTCGATAGAAGTCAAAGTCTTCTTGTAATAACATAACATAAATCTCCTTATGAGTAGAAGCATAAAAAGTTGGCAATAGTAACTCTCATTCCTAACGCGCATATTAGGAAAATCCAATCAACAATTCGAATATAATAAATTTGTTGTCGACGACGAAAATCACGTCCGCACGTTGGTGACTAGCCGTCAGGAATAAATAAAATACGTTTAAATTCATATAATCCAAATTAGAAACCCAATAATCACAATCCGACCCCTCACAGCCAACCTAACCTGGAAAAACTTGAAGAAACACACTGGGTTACGCTAGGGCACCCTCCCTACAGGCCAGACTTATCCCTCTGTGACTGTCGCATGTTTGGCCCGTTGAAAGAGGCACTGGGAGGGAAGAGATTCGATGGCGATGCAGCTGTTGAGACCTTCGTGCGCGATTGGCTGGAAACACGCCCCTCTACTTTTTGCTTAATTATTTTCAATAATGAACCTTTAGAATCGAGCAAGAAAAGGAAAATGTAAATAACCTCCTCTCAAAATTTTATGGTTTACGTTTCAAGATATGTAGAATCCAAAAATCGAATAACATTTTTCCATCCTACCGCCGTACGCTACATTTTGCCCCATTCCCATGGACACATTTAATGAAATTTGGGGAACCAGCTCCATTTGGGGTGAAGTTGTGCACCGAAAGTTTTCGTTAATAGGGAGTTCCTAGTGAGTTTAGATATGGCGTGACGTATTACACACACACTCTCAATCCAGCACTGAATTGTGATAAGAACGCGCCATATCCGATATGGCGCCGTATTATTACGGTCGAATACGTCACTAGGAGGCAATCCAGCATGCTGTATTGAAAACATGGCGGACGATCCAGATCCGGCGAGCCGGATCGACCCTACTAGGAACTCTCAATTGTCAGTCACTTCTAAGAGGTGTAAAGTGGGGGAAAAATTTCCAAAACGCCCTAGCTCGAAAACTTTGTTCTCAGAACCTTTGTTGGTGAAAGTCTGGCCCCTGATCTGACGGACGCGCGACTGCAGCGCTCCTACCTAGAATACTAGGAGACTTTCATCAACTAGGTACCTTAGCATCGAAATCCGTGTCTGCCGTCTGGTCAATGATTGCTATGATGATGGTTTGAAATTCTTCAAATTAGATACCTACTTATTATTATGGTCATTCGAAAATGTATCCTGAGCTGACTTTGCCGGAAGCAGCTGGGAAAAACAACTATTGATGTCAATTTGTCTTAGAACTCTTGATGGAGGGTTGAGGAATACAATTTTAACGTGATGAACTCTTCTTTATTCTTCTCTTCATTAGAAAATACAAGAGCACCCTTTCTTCTCTCCTTCGAAACATTATTGCTTTAAATCTCAACCCAAAATCACATTTATAATGGCAGGAAACTTACAATTAGTAGAAATTTATATTCACTTTCAATAAAGTGAGTAAATAGGTTACTTATCCATAAAGTCAGAATTAGAAGGTACCTACCGTTAAAAAGGGTGGTACTTTGGTAGTTGAACTATATCAATTAATCGTTTCATTTGTACAAAAGTGCAAAATGCCATTGTCATGGCTATCCTTAACTTAAAATAAATGGGAGGTAAAACAGACTTGGAAGCAAAAGTTTAATTACCCATATGGACTGAGACAGAAACTTAGAAAAAGCTTGCGACTTAGATGTGCTTCAACTACCTACGCGTGCAAATGACGTTTGATAACATTGTATGATGACAACAAACCCCTCGCGGTGAGCAAGATGACAAAGAGTTCCTGATATGCTCGCTAGGAGCGCGGCAGTCGCGCGTCCGTCAGATCAGGGGCCAGACTCTCCCCAACAAAGGTTCTGAGGACGTATGGAGGGGGGTTTAGGGACCCTCGAAGGCATAACTTAATGATTAATTTTACAATCAACTCGCATTTAACCATGGTTCAACGTTCAGAACTCAGCATGTTCTCGTAGTTTTGTAGATTTGTATTTCTAGTTTCGTAGATTTGTAGATTTGTATTTCTCATCGTAGATTTACTGGAAAACACACATGAGAGAAGGAAGGGTAACAAATCAAACAAATTATGAGGCCATTTATGGTAATTTTTATTTTACAAAAGTGAATAAGTGAATGTACAATATCGTTGAAGACAAAAAATGCTTGTCTAATCCTACAGTTCATTCTTGAATTGAGATGACAGATGGTATTACCTAATGGTGAGCACTTGGAATACAGTTGTTTGGGTACGTTTATCCAAACGGGTTCACCCCAACTTATTCTATGGAAATTTAGATACGATTATAAGTTTGTCAATATTAAGAAATCAAAAATTTATCTAATGGAGAAATTATAAATGTGCTCAGAAGACAACATTTTTTTATCGGGAGCACTTCCGATAAAAATTGCCCCCAGACAATTTATTTCTCCAATAAATTATGGGATGAACTGTCGTGATTTTCAGGGATCGGTTAACATCTGGTAAGGTTACCTGTAACAATATCATTTCTATTAAAGTTACAACAGTTCCTCAACTTTGTTGGTTAGTTGTTGCACTTCAGACGCTTGGGTTAAGACTACAGAAGACTTCGGCATGCTGTCACAGAATATCCACCACCCTCGAAGTTCATATACAGAGGAAGAAGCCAAACATTCCAAAGTGGATAGAATCGAAAACTCCCAAAAATCGATTCTTCCTTAGCATCACAAGCACAAAGGAGTACCAAGTATGAAATCCCCTCAATGAAGATGTTAGTAGATCAACAGATGGAAGCGGAGTTATCCAAACGGAGTCATCAACGTCAGTCGCCAGTTGTATTCTTAAGGTACCGGTTCTTGTACATTGTAAAAACCAAGACGCTTGTTTTACTGTGTATCATATTTACCTACTTACAGTTTTAATTGTGTGATAATCTATTAACGAGTTTGAATGTGTTGTAAGGGAAGTAATAAGTACCTACACGGAAGAATATAAGGACAAAATATGTTATAGACACAGCACAATCCCTACTCTACATGCACCAGCCAGATGCATGCCATAATAGCATTTCGATTAATACATTCTGAAAACCTTAAATTGCCTTCCTGGCGTTCTTGGAAGGTGAAATGCCTGATTTCTGGTATTCAAGAGATCTTAGTTTTCTAGGCACAGTGCATTACATGTATTAAGTTTTTCTCCATTTTATCATACTGACTGTCACAAAATGTTGAGATTCTATCAGATCTGTTTTGGATAACCTGATATCAACGACAATGCGTTCAATTTTTAGATTTTTGAAACCGCGATGCTTAAGTTTCTTTTCTCCCATGTCCTTCCGGAAACATGAAATAGCTTAATGTAGCAGAATATCTTCAGACATTACCTATTCAGAGGACTCGATCTCTCCTTTGGAGTCTTCACTATGGCCCATATTGAAGTTGGGAGGTCTGTTGATTCGCTGGAAGCTATTTTAGACTGCTCGATTTCGACCCGGAGTAAATCGCAAAGATTTTGATCATCTACTCTACACTTACTAATCCGTGTCAATAAGGGGGGATTTATACTCACTTTCACATTACGAAAAAAAAGAATACGACGAAAAACATTTTATGATGTTTCCAACGCATAAAGATATTATTTCAGGAAGGTGTCCAACAATCAATCCAGCAATCTTCACTTCTGGTGGTGAGTGAGGCAACAGGTACATCTAATATTTATGGTTATTGATGAAAGCAGACTTATTGGAGGAACTCAAGCGGCAGTTTTTTCTTCATTTCTTTCAGGTGTCGATAGGTGGAGCTTGCACTACATAAATTATGCAGGTGTTGTTACATAATACTATAATATTATCTCACGAACGACTAAACCCACAACCATAAAATATGTAGAGGTATTGACGGACATTAAAAAAACGACCCAATCCACATTTTCATTGGAACGAAATTATTTTTTCTATCACATCCGAAAAGGTTCAACATTTTAGTACTAGTCAATAATTTCGATTACCTACTGGAGAATGAGATTTTTTGTACCTACCTATCGATTAGCTGAAATGTGAGTACCTACGAAGAGAGTTCAAAGAGAAAATGAATAAATGAACGAGCCAAGCTAAACTTAATATTCATACAGTACAATGGGGTATTCCAGTCAATTTTTTTAATTGTTTTTTTTTTTCAAAAGAGTATGGGTCAGGAATAACGGTAATCGGGCCTGTTCGTCGAGAAAATGTTTTTAAAAAATCAGAGAAGCTAAGGAAAGTTGAAAATTTGAATGGTGTGGAGTAGCTAGCCAATCGTGACGTAGCTAGCCAAAACTGTCTTTGAAAAAAGACATCCATGCACAGGGAAGAGATGAAACCCTTTTCTGATTTGATAAGTCGAAACCACAAACGAATCGAACAGAAAATAACCGATTACAGACGGCAGACGTTGGTAACGCTAACGATTGAACCATAAAGTAACACTATCCGAAATGAGAATCTCTTGGATACTACAAAATACTACTCACACACTCGCACGGCGTAGTGTATGTACGTTGATGGAGGCCCGCCTTTTTTTCAAACGTGTGATCTCTTTAATTAATTTTTCTACCATATTTTATAGTATCATTGGGCTAAAAGTTGGAGTATACAGGTTTTTAAGGGTGCTGAATCCAAATTTGAGGTCAAAAACCTGAATGTCTGACCCACCAAAATACCCCATTGAAGGGGGAAGAGGTATTGTAGGATGTTTTCGCACTGTTAAGGTACACGCACACTAGAGGCAGGTCGGGTCGGGCCTCATTGCATCGCTAAATCCGCCTGTATAAGTTCAACGTTATTCAAATGGAGGTGCACACACTACAGGCGCCCCACCGAATCGCAACGCATCGGGAACATCGCCCTCCAGGCGGATTTTGGTTTATTATTTTTAATAATGAACCTCTGGAATCGACCAAGAAAAAACTTAACCCGCCCTCAAAATTTGTTGGTTTAAGTTTCAAGGTACGTTCAAGGTGGAGGAATGGTGTAGGGCTGAGGGACTAAGTGTAAACCCTGACAAAACCACACTTGTTCCCTTCACGGGAAAAAGGAAATTGGGAGGCCTAAACAAACCTCTCCTTTTCAATGCTAGGGTGCCGTTCAAGGGAGAGGTAAAATATCTAGGGGTCTTCCTGGATGCCAAACTCACCTGGAATAAGCACCCAGACTACATTGCCAATCGGGGCAAAAGTGCTCTCATGTGGGCCAAACGCTCATGTGGGAAAACCTGGGGACTGAAACCAAGTATGGTCCGTTGGATCTATACTGCGGTGGTAAGACCCATCCTGGTGTGTGTGGTGTGGTGGCCAAAAGTTTGCCAGGTAGGAGCTTCCTCCACTCTAACCAGTGTTCAATGGCTGGCCTGCCTAACCGTAACAGGCACAATGCACAGCACCCCAACTGCCGCTATGGAGATTCTCCTGCCCCCCCCCCCCCCTTGATATCTTCATAAAAGGGGAGGCCGCTATGGCAGCCCTGAGGCAGAAATGGAATGGAACGTGAAGGGAGTCACACCTCCAGGGCCACTCCAAAATCCTGGGCCTTTTGTGCAACCACATGCTTGACATGGTGGCGGACATTATGCCTAGAACTTTCGCCAAGAAACACCCCTTCAGATCAATCATAAGATCGGAGGGGTGGCAAATCTCCCAACGCTGTCCCAACGACGTATTCTGGTAAACAGATGGATCCGAAATGGGGAATGGTACAGGGATTGGAATTTACGGGACTAATCCCAGATGGAGCCACTCAGCTCCTCTGGGAGAGTATGCCTCAGTATTTCAGGCTGAGTACTTGCAATTAGGGTATGCGCTGGGGAAAGTCTACGGAGGGGACACCATGGTGTACACATCCGCATTCTCTCGGACAGCCAGGCTGGGATCAAGGCTTAAGCCGCTTCCTCCATTAACTCAAAGTTAGTGTGGGACTGCTTCCAGACTCTCTGCTTCCTATCGCAACATAACACGGTTTCTCTGGAGTGGGTGGCAGGACACAGCGGAGTAATGGGAAATGAGAAAGCAGATGCGCTGGCCAGAAGGGGCTCACTAACCCTGTTTATTGGTCCAGAGCCAGCCATTGGCATTCCCAAATCTTCCTTTAGGGAGACCATAAACCGACATGCTCTAAGTAAGCGTATGATGGCCAAACCTTGCCCCAGCGCCACAGAAAAGCTGCTGTGGCTAAGCCGCAAGGAAGTCAGGATAGTGGTTGGCCTGGTAACGGGCTTTACTCCACTCTGATTCCATCTCAACCGCATTGGGGTAAACCAGAATACAACCCTCTGCAGGCTTTGTGGAGAGGCCGAAGAAAAAGCCTCCCACATAATATTCGATTGCGAAATGCTATCAAATCGCAGATTTCACCTCCTCGGGTCACCTACACCCATGGAGGCTTTTCCCAGCACAAACCTAGCCAAACTGCTACTGGCCCTTACCAAAGGGCTAGGACTCTTTGACTCGGAACAGAATCCGCGGAGTAGCACAATAAGCCACTAGGCTTCAGCGCTTTGGGCTTCCATCACCCTGATCCATGGATTCACCTACAATCTACGTAGAATCCAAAAATCGAATAACAATTTTGCTATCTGTCCACCGTCAGCCGTTCTCGTAGTTACAAAAACTATTTTAGTATTTACAATAATATTTTCATTCCATGGACTGCTCTTGTAACGAGAATGGGTTTTCGGCCACGGAAAGCAAATGCCCGCTCATTGGTCCGTTGAGATGTGATATTTTCAATGAAGAAAAAGCTCTTCAAAAACTCCGTGCAAAGGGCTGCTTGTTTTAATATGAGAAGAACAAAAATACTCAATTTCTAAGTGATCTACATTGACTAATAATGGATTGATTGGGGAGTGTTTTCCATCAATTTTGATGTCTCGCATTATCTTATCGCAGTTTTGTGGTCTCGTGGGTTTATAGTGTCACGATATTGTGATGTTTCGGGATTTCAACCTCGCAGGATTGTAGTTCTCTTTTAGCTTTTACCTCTTCCTGTGGTTTATGACAATTTTGTGAATATCGGACGAACTGATTGGAAGCAATGAGTTCAGTACAAGAAATATACAGGATGTAAACGTAGGTCGAACTGTTGTATCGTCAAAAACCAAGTTCCCTCGACTAGGGATCGATCTCCTATCTTTCCAAAATGGGCAGAAATGCAAAGAGGTAGCTGGTCGCAACAGAACCACCAGAAGCGTCTGTCCAGCGAACTCTCCTTTAGTCACCCTCATGTCTGCTATCTCTCCCGAGTACTGGCTTCATTTGTATACAACCTTCTTGGTCTTCGTATTTAGGTATGTAGGTATGTCATCATCAGAGCAGGATTGCATACTTTCTATGGTTGCATTCTAATCTAGTGATACTAGAACTGCGTTCTGGCGTAATCTGCGTTCTACATTAAAGGTGGGGTCAAGCGTCCGACTCTGTGACTTTTTCCGACTCTACCAGCCACGAGGTTGTGTAAAGAGTGCGGTTCAGTATTAAAGGATGACAACAGCTCCGATATCAGTGATATCACAGTCCACGCAAACGCCAAAGATGAACTGCACACTACAGTATATGCGATAGCAAGTTTTTAACAACCCTCGACCTCGAATCTCTCATGCAAATGGAGCATGATCTCAGAGCTGTACATGAAAGTTCAAATCCCAGTAATGAAGACGAATTCAACCTCCGGAGGCGAGTCATCGAGGCTGATCACAAAGTAAAGTACCTACGTTCGTAAGTTTCTCAAAAGACTTTCCGATAAGTCAGTCGTATATTATGTGTGCAATCGGTCAGGACATCCCCAGTTACGATAAATCGTAACGATGGGGATGCTCCAACTATTTGTTACAATAAATCGAAATTATGTGAAGGCTTTACAAGTAACGATAAATCGCAACGATTTGCTTGCGATTTCCGACTCTCTCCAAGATTCCAGTTGGGTGTTCACAGGCGTCCAATTTCCAGTGGGACGTTATAGCGGGAAACCCGACCCCCACCTCCCTCCTCCCACCACCTACTTTTAACACCCTCTTTCCAACCAAATATCTATTTTTTCGGATTTGGACATTCCCTCCAAAAGTGCCTCTTCGACAAGATTCCCCCCCCCCTCTCCAACTCTCTCTGGCCAATCAGCAGGCAGTCATACGCCCGGTGGTCTGCTATGCGGCACAATTTTGGGGTTTTGCTCACTATGATATTGTTGAACGAGTGCGGTTATACTTTGTCAAGAGAGTTCTCCGTTTGCTGGGCTTTTCACCTAACTATGTGCTGTACTGTGAGACTGGAATAGAGCCTATATTCTTGTACAGCCTACGACTTCACGTGGACTACCTACTAAGGATCTGGAGTATGCCACAGGATAGGTATCCGCACATCATTGCCAGAGAGGTGGCTGGTTGCAGCTTGTTTTGGCAGAAGGGCCTGAATGATCTGGCCGACAAGAATGGATGCGAGTATGACGGTTTTTCAGAGCAGAGGGACTCTCCAGAGCCAGCTCAACCGCATAATCAAGGAGGTTCGGGCTTCCTGGAGGGAGGTGCAGAGGGAGAGGGCATTGCACTCGAGTAAACCCACATACTGTTTGCAGATTGAAAGAATGCGGATGGTTTGGTGAGGTGTCCATGTGTATTACAATCCCAAAAACATAGTCCTTCTTCTACCTGCCATTCAAGCTAGGAAAAATGAGACCGAGGATCGTTGACTACCAACCGATGATGAAGTGAAAGGATTGAGCGACTCGAGTAGCTCGATGCCTGGATTACGATTACTGAGGCTCTTCCCTTTCTCCAGCTCGACTCAACAGGCTACCTAAGATTTTGGAACAGGTAGTCGTCTATGTCAGCAGGTGTACCCTTCGGGATATTGACCAGCCACATTCATTCTATCTGGGAACAGTACAGCCAGCTTAACCTGGACCTTCGGTGTGCCAGCCTAGTCTCAGGGGATGAGGTTTATCCGTTTCATGCAGCCAGATGGCTCATCAGATTGAGGGGTGCACTTCTTTCATTGAACTCCCGTCCTTATGAGAGAGAACCAAGGTTGAGGCAAGAGTGCTCCCTGTGCAACCTCCAGGAGCCGGAAGATGTGGCCCACTTCCTTGGAAGGTGTCGTGCGCTGAGGGACTTTCGAGTTGCGGCCTTCGGAAAAAGAGAGCTAACTCAAGAGGACATGATTAGTGTTTTAAATGGGCAAAATTTGAAAAATCTAGTAGGTTACTGCCAGCGGGCCTGGTTCTATCGCGCAGAACTTGTGAGGGAGTTCAATTGGTAGGTGATCAGTTTTTTATCTAGTATGAAGAGAGTATTTATAATTAAGATGTATGTAAAGAGTTTTTCTGTTTTGCAACAAATTGGGTTCATATATATTTTGTTAAATTTGTGTTGTTAGTTGTGAAGTTGATCTGGTGTTAATTGTTTTTATGTTTCCTCCAAGTAGTTATGTAAGTTAGTTCTACATCGCAAACTCTGACATACAGTTATACCTATTGTCATTTCTTTATGTTTGCTTTCTATATTTATGTTCAATTTATCCGTAATAATAAAACATATTTTCATTCATTCAATCAGCGGGCAGAGAAGCGAGTCGGACGCTTGTGAACTTGAATGCTGTCAAAAAAAGTTTCGTCGAAGAATGCATGGAAATCCGGAGGATATCTTCCTTTGAGAATACTAAGAATCGCAGTTTCCCATGAATAATTACTTATCTGGCCAGTCCAAAATATGGAAAATAGAAAAGGTCACTCTATGAAGTACTCTCTCCCATGTGTGCAGAACAAATAAAATAATCACACATTATCACATTTTTCTCCTCTCAGTTTAATAGTGGAAACATTAGATAATAATGGAATGTACTCGACGACTGACATATTTACAAGACAGCTGTTAACATTAACAGATGACGATTAGATACGACCAAGGAGGTTGGATACAACTGATGCCAGCGCTCCGGAAAGGTTGCGAACATGACGGTAACTAAAGGACAGCTCGCTGGCAAGACGCTTGTTGAACCACCTGCCAGGTGTTGAATTCTGCAGATAATTTGTAACGAAAATGACATAATATAATTCTTACTCCGCTTAAAATCCGAGTTTTTTTTTCACCTACAAAATTTTTACATGTTTTCGACCTTACGTCGCAAAAAAGCCCATAACTAATCAGAAACCATTAATTCATCACAAAAGAGAGGATACCGTTGAAATGACCGTTAAATTTCCTATCTCTGAAGTGCAAAATCAATGATTTTTTTTAAAAGGAAGATTCAAATGTATATAAATCGGACCTAACTGTTCTCTAGTTCAAATTTTTAAATATAAGTAACCGTTCTTGAAACCGTTAAGGATCCCGAGTTTATGTTTTAAGCATCAAACTTCCTTCATTTCGTAGTTTTGGGGATTTTTGAAGATAATTATCGGTTTAGACTTCGATCTCGTAGAAATATATTCACTGGAATTCGATGTTTTTAACGAATAATTTTTTTCAAAAAGCTACTGCAGTGGATTCGAAATTTTGTTTGGAGAGTAGAATTAAAGCAGCCACACATCATAACAGTTTTCGACGTATAACTATGAACTAAATATGAACTATTAAACTAAAAAACGCGATATTTTGGTCAGAAACAGCAATTTCTGGAAAATTCACGCTTTTCGGGACAAATTAGCGACTTAATAACTCGAGAGCTGTTCGCACAACCAATCTGAGGCACGTTTCATGGAAATGAAACCTACCAGGTCTACGAAATCGACGAAATTTGTCGGCTGATCATAAATGTAACCAAAATCCGGAAAAACAGGGGACTCGGAATTATTTTTTGGTTTTCTGAAAAGTTCTGAATTAGAGGTACGGGGAGCTCAAGGTTACAACGTCGTAGTGCTTCGTTCTGGAGAAATTATTGGTGCTAAGATCTTTTCAATTTAAAATTTCGCGAAATTAATATTGAAAACATGGAAAACTTATGGTACTTTTCCGTTATAACCCCCCCCCCCCCCAGTCTGTTTCGCGACTGTTTCACGCCCGCCCGATGTTTCTAGACATCGTTGATGATTCCTTTCCACATTTCAATAACTAGATGTACGCTCAGTTTGAGGGAGGACACAACTTCTAAAGACTCGGTAATTCTTTTTTTCCTTCTTTTTTAAAATATTAACATTTCGGTACTTTTCCGTTATACCCCCCCTGTCTGTTTCACAACTTTCGCGACTGTTTCACGCCCACCCGATGTTTCTAGGCACCGGTAATGATTCCTTTTCACATTCACATTCATATTTTATACTTTTATATGCTCAGTTTGAGGGAGTATAGACATCGTTGAATTCTTGGAAAAACACGGGGGTAAAGTCGTTGCCACTGGCGCTGCGCGCCTGCTTGGGTCCAATACCTTCCCGATGATTCGGTTGGTTTACGAACATCTCTTCACCAAGGACAAAGACGTTAATTAGGTAGGTGGAGTGAAGGTAGTTGTGGGGAGAGATGAACATCTTTATCATGTAGTGCAGCAGTGTCCTCGGACTCATGGGGGCCGCATTCTACGTCATGATGCGGTCGCCAAGCAGATAGCAGGTGCTTTGTCGTCTAGCGGCTGGGATGTTGAGAGGGAGAGATTGTATCACATGCCAAGTGACCAGGGTAAGAAGCCCGACATTGTTGCCGTCAAGCCCGACCAGTCTTGCATTATCCTGGATGTCCAAGTTGTCAATGGCAGCTTGGACATGGAGCAGACTTGGCGGGCTAAGATAAGAAAGTATGACAGAGATGATTTACGGCAAGCAGTGTCGGAGCTAAAAGGAGTGGTACCCAACAACATCAGGGTGATGGCTGCAACCTTGTCATGGCACGGGGTGTGGTGCGGGAAAAGTGCCACGGAGTTGCGCGAGTTGGGCATCTCGGTAGGCGTACTCCGTGGTATCACCACCCGCGTCCTGCTCGGCTCGTATTTGAACTGGTGGTCGTTTTATAGAGGCACTTCCCTTCATCCCTCTCTCCCACCCCCACCTTCCTCATCTTCCCTCATCCCCAGGGCCGGCGTCGGGTGAGTCCTGGGCGTCCTCCCCATTATATTTGATTTATTTATTTATTTTCATTTATGGCGTGCCCCCTCCGTCACAAAAGACATTTTGTCTTTGAGGGGAGTTTATAAAAAAAAAAAAAAAAAAAAAAAAAAAAAAAAATATGAAGGGGTGGTAGGAGATCATGTTCAAGGTCAAAAGGTCGAAGTATTAATGGTTATGAGCCAGAACATACATTTGCCAGTTACTGGCTGGCAAAGTTGTTAGGGACGTGTGGGCAGTCTGGTCGGTCCACAGGATAGCCTGGTTTGCTCTGCTACGTTTAAAACTGTCAGGACTTCCTACATAATATTATGAGGCAGCCCCGGGAGCCACCATGGGTGGTAGGAGGGAGCCACCATGGTGGGTGGGTCCATATAGCTGGGCTACCTGGCTGGAATTGTGTTGTTAGCGCACCTGCATGTTAACAATGCATGTTCTCATCAACACCACACTATCAGAGATATGGTAAATATACGGAACACCTACACCTACCCAAAATGAAAGAAATAAAGAATAAAGACAATGCGGTACAGCTAATTCATGACCTAGTCGATACCTATTTGTACGATTTTATGTGGAGGCAATCAAACCACAACCACGCCAATGGGGTAGTTGCATGGGTCGGAATTTCGTGTTTTTGACTTCAGATTCGAATTTAGCGCACTTAAAAACGTATCTGTACCTGTTTTCAGTTAGAAATTCCATTTAGTTTAGCCGTATTTCAATAAAGAAGTACCGTCCTTTTTAGTGTTGGCGGGCCACTCCTCTTACGTCATCCCTAAACGAGAATCTCACAATAGAGTGCGTTGAGATCACTGCCATCGAGGACAATTCGAGTCAGAAACATTGAAATATAGTTGCAAAATAATGGTGATGGTTAAAAAAACTTTGAAATATATTTTTCAAGCTTTACATGTTTGAATTAATCGTTTAAATTGAAAGTTTTGAAGCATATTTTGGTTATTTTTCTTGTTGTTAAAACCTCGCGTTACTTTTACGGTCATGTTATCACGTTATCAGTGGACACATTTCTGGTGGTGCGGTCTGAGTTGAGTGCGGTCTGAGTTCGTACCATAGTTTATACCGGTATTTACCTACCATAATTTATTAGTTGATTGGTTTGGAAAAGATAATGTTCTCTGTAAAGTGTAAACCCGTGTGTGTGTTCTCTGTGTGTGTGTGTGTGTGTGTCTGTGTGTGTTCTCTGTGTGTGTGTGTCTGTAAAGTGTTCTCTGTGTGTGTTCAAGAAGCTTTTAATAAACGCTTGCATACGAGTCTGCAACACATGTCTTCATTTTTTCCCGCTACCTACCCGATAATCTGCTTTCGAATGTTGTTGACAGTTCTTTTAACTCAGGGGTAGGTATATCTCAGTTTCTTCCGTAGTACAGCTATTTTGGCAGCATATAATTTATGCAAATATTTAGGGCTTTCCAACGAATGGTGAACGATTTTTCTACGAACACGAATGACCCAGATAAAGTTAGGTAGGTACGACTTGGTTGTAAGTAGAAATCATCAGAAAACCAACCGTAACTTTTTTCGTTTATGTGCCAAAGCATTGAATTAAAATGTCTATAGGTATACCAAAAAGGAGAGCCATCAATTAGAGTTTCGAGGTGGCTTTCCTGGAAAATATTCCGTATTCGTATATTGGCATGTAGCACAATTTTTACGTCAATAAAAAGTTCGTTAGCGCCGAAATAAGAGGAGCCAAGAATGAAGGTAAGTTGACACTTTTGTAGAAAGTAAAAGATCAGTTGTTTTCTTGAGTGTAGTACTTCTTCATCAAAATGGTTGCAGTAGCTCATTTATCGGAAGTTTCATCGTAGTGTCATTATCCTGTACAACGTAGTACCAATGAGTGTTTGTAAATTGTTAAATAAAAGGATGTTGGTTATGTCAAACTTGGAAGAATCTAGCAAATTTGCGAGGTTGTGGCTCGAGTATCACCAGAACACCGCGTTTCTTCACAACCGTATAAGGTTTCAGTTACAGTAGAGGGAATGCCAGAAAGAAACGAAATTTTAGATGCAACATGTTTCGATTGCGCTGCTAGCAAAATTCAGTATGATAGCACCTCAAACGAACGTAAACAAACAGAGGGTTGCTATCGAAGGACCCCCCGGGCAAAGGATCCCTCTGGCACAGTACCCCCAGGTCGATAACCTTGCGTCAGGGTAACAGTGGTGTAGGGGTCTCTTGGCCCCCTTCACACCCGTGACGTGGCCCCCACCCCGCAGCGTCCAAGCCGTGTGTAGGTTTTCCCGCCTGAATCCGAGAATCCCGTTCTTTGAAAAAATATCTGAATTTTTAGGAAGCGTTTCTGGGAGTTTTATTTGCAGATTCGTACTTCAATAGAGATTCTCTACACAGAAAAAAATACAAAAAAATATCATGCAACTACCCCATTTGTTTAAACAAATCATCACCGACATCGGCAACTTCTAACGGTAATTCTTTTTTTTTCTTTCTTTTTGTAAAATAATTTAATTTCTTCCAACAGATTGAAATTGTGACGAATCCGACGTAAATTTGTAATTTAAGTGAAAAGGAATGCCTAGAAAACCGGGCGGGCGTGTCGAAGACAGACTGCGGGGGGGGGGGGGATAACGGAAAAGTACCATAATTTCTTCCCACAGCTTGAAATTGTGACGAATTCGACGTAAATATGTAATGTAAGTAGTACGACGGAATGCCTTGAAACACCGGGCGGGCCTGTTGAAGACAGACTGGGGGGGTTATAACGGAAAAGTACCAAACTGATACCATGTTTGTCAGTAACCTCGATGTTTTGCGGTTTTACGTGACCCAGTCTATCATAAAATCGAACTGCATTTCGGTTTACAGCGGAAAAAGCTGCCCAACAGCATAGAATATAACACCCTGGTGTTTAGTATAGTAATAGATTACGTTATCGGTTAAAAGAAGGAGATTTGAACCAACTGATTGCCAACTCCTTAATGAGGTCATTCATACCAGGGGTTTCGCTGCAACAAAGAGTAGGTTCCCGAATGCGTATTGAAAAGCTCAACAATCCTGCTCCACAAAGAAGTCCCAATGAGTCAACTCCACTCCACTAAGTACCTACTAGGGTTACATGTTATTCAGGACACGACATTTCAACACAAACAATTCGATTTTCCACGTCTCGTCCATTAGTAGTTTTATTAATGCAGCATTGGCATTCAACTCATGCGTTACGGTAGCTTTCTACGTGATTAATACCATGATCTGGTTAACCAATTACAACTATGTATTAGCAAAACTGATGCGTGATACCGCACCTAATTAGGTAGGTTCCCATTACTTTTTACAGGTTATAAATAAAATGAGACTTACTCAGATACGGACGAGATCGCTGCGAAAAGCAGAAGCGGAGTCTCACGATGTCACCTCCAACATCCGAAAGATCGAGCCTGTAATTACGAAAGAAGAGAATAATATCTAATAAGGGCAAGGGGGAAAAGTGAACGGTGACAGGTTGTCAATCGATGAGCGAATGAGTTGACGTTCTCACCTGCATTTCGATGATTGGATGTGAAAAAAGCAGAATTGTAAAGCCAAGATTCGGTGATATTTGAGCGCAAGATTTACAATACATAATCTAAGTACCTGCAGCAATAGATTTTCGAGGAAATTGTAGGAAGGTACGTACCTAAAGTTTTCAACGCACAACGATCACACCACAGGAACAATACGAGCTATTTAATTTACTCCTAACTACACTTATATTTACATAGGCACATAAGTTAATCAGCACTACTGTAACTATTAACTGAATAAAAACATTTTTTAATATAAATTAAGGGGAACTAAATAGTTGAATTTTGAAGTAACCTCCCCTTTCGCGACCTAAAAAAGAATCTGTCAAAATCAGGGCTTCCACGAGTAGAAACATAAATTCCCTGACATCCACAAAATATCCCTTTCCTCGCAGGATTGCCAACCCCACAGATTTTTCCTATTTCTACCGATTTTTATAATGTGTCTGCGGATTTAAAGAAGAAATTTAAAATCTACTGATTTTTTGACGTTTTGGCCGGTTTAATGAAAAATTGCAAGAAAACCCTGTTTATCGTCTCAGAACTGCTTTTTTAGGTAGGTTTGAATACTCAGTAGGGACGGCACGATACCACCGATACATCGGAGTATCGATACTTTTTTGATATCGATACCGATATCTGTATCGATACTTTTGATGCAAAACTCAAACCCATATATTGGTATCGATACTTTTGCCTAAAATATCGGAGGTATCGATACTTTCTTGACGATATTATCGAAAATTTTACCAAAGTAAATTGGTGAAAAAATACCAAATAAGTAACTAGAGAATAATACCATAATATGGTATTATTACAATATATTATATTGTCTGCCACAAAATAACACTCAAAATAGGCTCAGATAGTATCAATTGAAACGATCGCTTCAAAATACCTAGTATCATTATCCAATGTGAGTTTAGATGGAATTTAAACCCGTTTTCCCGACCTTACAAGTAGAGGGAGGCATGCAAAATATTAATCGCGATGGCGACATCAGTCTTGTGCGAACGTCTTTTTTCAAATAATAAATAGTATTATTTGTATTGTAACTGATTTATTACTCGATCCTTTCGATTTCTAGTGGGAGGAAAACATCATTTCATTGAACAGAGATTTCTCTTGCAAATAAGAATTGGAATTGAAATAAAAAACCCTGTGTTGTTGCCTGTAAAGTCGGTATACGGGCGAAAGTTTTACGTGACAACGACTTTGAGTGGTAAAATAATTTTAATGTTAATATTCATTCGTATAGTAGGAAGAAGGATAAAATAAAATTCTTTGTCAAGTTGTACAGAGTAGGTATTTCCCGTAGGTAGTAGGTATTTCCCATGGGTGGGGGGGGGAGTGAGTGCCAGGGAAGGGGGGCGGGGCGCTCCCGCTTTTGTGAGCGCCGGGGAAGGGGAGGGGCCGCCCACCTTTAGGGAGCGCCAAGCTGCACCCCCTCCGTGAGCGGAGCGTAACGCAGTTTCTTGAAGTGTCTCCCGGTAAACCAATTTATAAGACGTTGTCACGTCAAAATGGAATGAATGTTCATTTTTATTAAATTTTAAATTATTGGATTTTATTACATTTTTAATTGCCATTGACTTTATTACATTTTAAATTTCCTATTGTTAAAAAATATATATATATTGCCTTTTCTCAATTATTAGGGTTTTTACTTGGATTGAAAAATCATCGGTGGGTTGGTTTGAAATATCGGTGGTATCGATACTTTGAGCCGATATTATCGAAGTTTGGATATTTTATTATATCGGTATCGAAAAGATATCGGGGATCGATATTTCCTGAAAAATATTGTATGGAAAGCAGTATCGATACTTTGGAGTATCGTGCCGTCCCTAATACTCAGTATGATGAAATTGGTTACCAGTACGTTAAACCGACCCAGATAGCGTTTTCTGTGGCCATAGCAACACCTTCAGTGTCGACTACCTGCCACAATCAATCGAAATAAGCTATCCTGGTTCAAAACGAACTGAGAGTTTTCATAAGCAATCTAAATTTTAAAGACAACAACAACAAACGTAGTAATTTCGGTAGCCAAGTATTCACGAATCTATAACACTATTGTTCGATTTCAATGAAACTTTCAGAGATGTGCGGGTTTGAATGTAGGGTTTGAATGAATGGGTTTTGAATGTAGGGTTTGAATGACCTAGATGGTCCCCTATGAAAATCATCGCTCCAAAAACGTTGTAACAAATCAAACGGAAAATCCCGATCGGTGGCTACAGCTTTCGTACAAGTACGCAACCACGAGAGACATTTTATGTCTTTGCGCCCCCTTTCCCCTTCATATTTCCCCTTCGCGTAACGCTCCCCTCATAACGCTCCCCGCGTGAAGCTCCCCGCGTGACGCTCCCCGCGTGACGATTTTTGATTTATGTACCATAGTAAAGACATAAAATGTCAAAATTGACAAGTTGGCATGAACTACACTACGGGAGTTGTGAAGCATGTATTGGAGAGAACCGAAGATCTCCTCATGAATAGAATAAAATCTCAGAACTTCTCCCTTCACACTGTCAAATCAACAGAAGTTGGCACAGAGAAACATCTAGCAATCATCCTATAGAAAGAAGGAGGTCACCCAAGACGCCTTTGCTGCTCTCTCACCGATAGGAACCAGCGCTGGATGGGAACCAACACAATCAATGAAATTCCCACGAAAAACTTGATTTGATTTGGTTCTGATGGCGCCAGTGTAATATGGATAACGCCAATTCCGTAATGACAACTAAAGGATTCAGGATTGTGTTTACACTTAGTGTAAATGAATTTATTCTCCTTTAAAGTACGCCAAAAAAAATTCGAAAGCAGATCAAGAGAGCGATGTGTCAAACTGTAGTCTACAGTTTGACACATCGCTCTCTTGATCTGCTTTCGAATTTTTTTTGGCGTACTTTAAAGGAGAATAAATTCAGCTATTGGTCGAAGTAGGTACAACTACAGTACAAAAAGAGTGGATCTCCAGGTCAGCAGAACCTATTGATTTTTTTAGTAGACATGCACAAGCAACGATTTGGGCACGATATCCGAAGTACAATGTTGAGTGTAGGTCTCCAGTACTCTGTGGTACAGGTAGATGTACCTACTACTGAAACTGAATAGCGAATTTGTCTACCGATTTTTGATCACAAGATGACCAACTTTCTGCGTAGTCTACAAAGAATGATTTACGGATAAATTTCTTTATTTTTTTTTGAGTTGGCAACACTGCTTCCACCCTTCCGAAATGAGATATCGAACAAGGTAGTAAAATATCCATGGAATAATCGATGTTCGAAGAACGATGTTTCTTATCGATATCTCTACCCAGGCTTCTCTTGTTTTACCAGACAAATGATATTTGTTTAACATTTGAATTCAAGTTTTCTACGGTTTTACTTTCGATATACACGTAATTAACCTTCGCCCTGAGGAATGCAGATCAAAACAAGACACAAATAATCGATCTCCAAAGACAGAAAATTTCAGTGCCTAATTTTCTCGGTTAAGGTTTGATCGTAATACTATTTCATCCTATTACTTCTCTAGGTTCCTAGAAACAATGCTATTTTGTTATGGTTAACAAATTTTAGGGACCTGAGGTGGTTTTGCGGTTAAATTTATCGTCCTTAATCCACTGGAGTTGAACTTCGCTTCATCGAATTTGTTATCTCGATACTACATAATCAATTTTAAAGAAAGCACATAGGAAGCAATTGATACTGCAATCTCAAAGGGGGATTTGGGTTGAATTTGACGGTTCTTGGAGATGGATCATCAGGTCATCGAGGTTCCCCCTGAAAAGCCTAATTTTCCTGCGATCAGATCCTCAGATGTTCAAGTAGTATCGATTCCATTAATCAATCCTGTGGAATCATCGACAGGATATCGATTTCAGTATCTATCGGAATATCGAAAAGTTCGGCAAATTTTTCAGGGTCCATGAAGTTTTAGTAAAGTCTACCAAAAGGCGAGGACACATAATATGGAAGGTGATGAAGACCACCAAAATTCCTCACAATATTTTTTGTACTTTTGTTTTTACTAGTTCACTCCTGCTTTTCGTTCATAGCAGCAGTGTAAGGGATGGAATGTCGAAAGAAAATATTGATGTCAGTAGCTAATATTCAGGTGTCCCGAAACTATTCAGCAATACTTCAAGAATCGATTCTAATTTGCAAACAACTTTTCCTTCCTAGCATTTTTTTCAGTAATGAACCTTTGGAATTGAGGAAGAAAAAAAATTACCCCCCCCCCCCCAACATTTGTTGGTTTACGTTTTAAATTAGCAATTATTTAGACATTTATCAGACCCACAGGTAAGGAGTTCGTGAGTGAGCGCAAGACATGGCGCAAGAGGATCGAACCCCCTTCCACAACAACTGCTCGATAAACAAATTCCGATAAAATTCGGAATATCGATATTTCGATCGAATATTGATATCTCATTCCCATCCCTACTGGTAACGGGTAGTGACGATTCGATGTACCTTTCGATGCGATATTTAACATCGAAATATTATCGGAAGGCACTATCGATATCGATAAAATATCGGAAGAAAACTATCGATATCACTAATATCGAAAGAAAAATATTGATGTGACATTGTGATTGATATCGAATATGCTTTTGCATCTTTTTCATCAATATCAGTGATATCGAAAGAAAAATACTGATTTCACTGATATCGAATATGTTTTTGCGTCTGTTTTCATCAATATCAGTGATCACGATAAATTATCGAAAGAAAAATGTTGACTTGACTGATATCGATATGTTTTTGCGTCGTTTCTTTTTTTTTAAATCGATATCTACTAACACAATGCCAGTTCAAATTTCACTCGTAAAAGTTGTATTAATACATAATAATAGAAAATTAATACAAAACAGAAATGTCGAACGCGAAATCGAAACAAAAAGAAGTTTGTCGAACATAGTAAGTTGTCATGTTATTTCAACATTGTTGTTAATGTGTTGCGTTCATCTTCCGTTTCTATTTATTTTGATTTTTATTATTTTTTATAATTTAAGGATAAATTGATAAATTACAGTGGGAAGAAATAAAACCATCACAACCGATAATTTTTATTCTTTCGATATCAATATTTTCCTTCTAATATTCGATAATATCGCAAGAAAAGTATCGATACAAATATCGGAAATATCGAAACAAAACATCGATAACAATAAATATCGAATGTATCGAATCTTCACTAGTAACGGGCGGGTTGTCAATCTCTTGTACAGCATGATTGGCTGCAGTTAAGAAATTATTATGAATTAGGCAATTGAAATTGCTAGGGCCGCCTCCAGCTGTCCACGAACAGGTCAACTTTACAGGGAACCCTTCCATTCCTTCCAACCAAGGGCCGTCCAAGAATGTCAACAACAACAACAATCACTTATCACCATGGAGATAAGGCGATTTGTAGTTGTAAACAAAGAACCGTACAGTGCCGCTTGCATTCCGCCGAATATTTGGTCATACTTCACTAATATCATCGACACTAATGGCGAGGAATATTCCTATTTGAACTGAAAATTTGAATCTTTAAGGTAACTATTTCCATTGGCCTTCCTTTGTTGTCTATTCGAGAAATTCTCAATTACCGTTTGGTGAAGCTAATGAAATCACGACTAAAAGTATTAACGTCAATCACGGTAGAGGCTAATTCTATTTTATATTCATAATGATAATCAGTGTATTGTTAGATTGGAAAGGCCTTGACTGTTTGCTTTTCTTCGAAGGCAAAAGTGGATTCACTCCTTCAGTATTGCGTTTCACTTGTTCTAGTTACGACTATTCGGCGTCGGGCTTCTTCGGATTGTTCTGATCCGATCAGAAAATCTGACATTCATTGAAGCCTACTCAAGTCAAACTCGTGGAACCAAAGAATGTGAGTTTTCAGAATGTATTCTAAATTCCATTGGCAACGAAGATGAATTGTTGGTTTCAAGTAATGTTAGACGAATCCATCTGTTTACGATGAATTAGCTCTTTACCTGATTACTTTTGTAGATCACTCGCCTGTAAAGAACACTGTCATTGCCGCTACCTGCCTACCATATTTTCGCTTCACAATCAAGTTTATTTCGAACAAATAAGCGCTTCACACCCAATTCGAATAAAGAGGGAGTTGTGGGTGCCTTCAACAACGATCGCATTTTGATCAGCTAAAGTTTAAACGGAGATTAGGCCTCTTTTGGAATTCACTCTCGTGTTTCTGATTTATCGGAAGACCAACACTTAGGTTCTTATAGGGAGCGAACGGTTGGTCCTAAAGAGCTGTGGATGGTCTCATTCGATTCTAAAAATTCAGTACTATTTAAATCGAAGAACAAACAATATCGACATTTTTTGACCTAGGGCGATTTGAAAATTTCAACCCTTTTGTTCACCCCTTAGAAGTGACTCACGTCATCCAAAAGCTTAGGAGCACTGTACCAAATTTTCAAAATTTCATCAAAATCGGACAGAAAAATTGTTATTCGATTCGGTTTTTGGATTCTGCGTATCTTGAATCTTAAACCAACAAATTTCGCGGGGGAGTTTGAAAAAATTTCTTGATCGATTCCACAGGTTCATCATGGAAAATAATTAACGAAAACGGGAAATTTTTCAAATGCATCCCTAATTTGTTACTGCGAGTTGAGGTGTTTTCTCAATACCTAAAAATCTTAAAATGCAAAATAACTTCGACATTTTCGAGTTGACACATTTAGCTACAACTACCTCAAACATATAAAGGGGGTTTTGCACGGCCCGATCCTGTGCACAGGATAGGAAGTTCTAACCTTTCTATCCTAGCAAAAAGAGAGAGCACTTGTGTCCTGTCTGATGTGGCTGGGAAGTGGGGGTGTGTCGGTCCAGGTATTTCCCTGGAACGGTTCCAACAGTTACAGTGTCAAACATGTAACCGTTCCAAATTACCGGTACAGTTCCATTACCGGTACTGCCTACTAGGGATGTCCCAAAAGTATCGATACTTAGTATCAATACTTTTTTTTCCTGATATATATATTGTAGTATCGATACTGTTTTTCCAGTATCGGAGGCGATACTTTTTTACCTCTCACACTAGATCAAAATGCTATCTATATTTTATCTCTCACATTAGATGAAAGTCTCGAATTTTAGTAGGTACCTCTTTCTCTATGTAGATTGTTGGGGGACCAACCACTTCAACAAACTAAACAAAGATGATGTACACCACCTCCAGCTCTCTATGGGTCTGTTCGGAGAGGCAGTTTGGAACTAAACCGGTACTGAAAAGGGGAGGGGACAGAGGTGAATGGGCTCCTCTAAACTCCTTCAGGCTCCTCCAAGCCCCTCCGAACCGTTCAGGACTGCCTCTCCAAACAGACCATAATCATATTATGATAACCTGCTGTCCTCCATCATCTAGGAAGGACCACCAAAATGTTAACCCAACCAATTGCAATACGAAAACAAGTGCCTAAACAAAAAAATGAGTGATTTATTGTTTTATTCATTTTATATTAATATTATCCTCGCGATGGAGAGATGTCACACTGATGAAGAGAAACATAAAAGGCATTTTCACACATTTTTGTAAAAGTATCGAAAAGTATTGATACTTCAAAATATCGATACTATTTGAAAGTATCGTATCAATACTTTTTGATACTTTCTAGATGTATTGATACAATATTATATCGATACTTTTGAAGTATCGGACATCCCTACTGCCTACCGAAGGCGGTCAAATCCCTATCTTCCTTCTTCCATGCTTATGATCTCAACTTGCAATACAATAGCATCAATTTCCTTGAAAATTCTCTAAAAGGAAGGAATTTGAACAAGTGTTACAAACGAGACAATTTATTATAAGTGATAGTGACCAAACAATTCAAGGAAAGAATAATTTGCAGTTTAAGAACTTAACATGACAATAATAAAATAATAATACTGGAGACAACTTCCATGCTAACCAGTCCAGAAGATCCCTCCCCGCTCAAGAGCCATTCCATGATACTATTTTATTCTCAGTCCATGGAAATGGTAAGGGCGCTTCCAGCTACAATATGGAGCAGAACTGAGAACAAGATCCATGCTTACTGGTTCAAAACCCTTCCTGGTCCAGAGCCATTCTCCATGATATCTTATCAGTCCGTGGAATCAGCAAGGGTGCTTCCCAGTACATGGAACTGAACTGTAGACAAGTTCCATCCTTACCAGTCCAAAAGATCCTTTCCTGGTCCAGAGCCATTCCAAGATATCTTATTGGTCCGTAGAACTGGACCAGTAAGGGCTGAGTTTTTGTCACTGCCTGGAACCGCTACAAGTTGATACTTGGTTCCACAGTCAGCTTTACCGACACACCTCTAGCGGGAAGTAGGGCACTGCAGGACAATCATTGGATTGTCCAGTATTGTGATGACAATCATTGGGATTCCCCTTGAATTCCATCCACCGCCCCCTTCCACTCTTTCTATGAAAGTAGTTTTCCGCCTCCCGCCAATTTTTCTGGTAGGTTTTCACCAACAAACTGGATCATATGAACGGCGATCGTTGGGTTTGGGAGATAAGTGGTGTAATGTCAAAGTCATGCTCACTGTTGTCTTTGATTCAACATTCCTCCGACAAGGTGAAACATCGATGACAGAGCCTCGAAACCCTGAGAAATTTGCGTTGTGAGAAATTGAGGGTTACAGGAGAGTGGTTTTTCCACCATAACATGCCCTGACTCACCACTCTCCTCATTAGCGATTTTATCGTAAATAACGCAGGACAACTCTCCCCTAGCCACCCTACTCTCCTGACCTGGCTTCCTGTGACTTCTGGCTGTTCCCCATACTCAAATATCCGATAAAAGGACAGCAATTTCAGACTAGAGAAGAGATGAAACAAGAAACTCGGGATCTGCTTAAATAGCATCCCTAAAGGTCAGATTTCCAGGTGCATTGACTAATGGAAACTGGGGAAAGTGTGTGCCTACCCAAGGAGAGTACTTTAAAGGGGATTCATTAGAATGATTGTAAAATGGCGTTTTTGAAAAAGACCTGGAAAATTCAGATCAAACCTTGTACTTACTTATAAGAGGATGTAAATGAAAAGACCATTCTTTCAGTTATGAAAACCTCCGCTGGAGGTCCTGATGAATATCTTAGTGACGAGCAAATTAAATGTGGTTATACATCTTACTCAAGTATGAAAATACTAAGCCATTGAGTCTTCAAATCAAATCCATAGTCCAGTTAATCAAGAGACACAATTCAAAAGCATAACTATGCTATTATGGTTATAATAGCATATTCCATACCGTAAAACCGTCAAACTTTACCCCAAGATTTACTCCAAAACATTTCCAAATACAATTTCTCCCCACTCAAAATGGGTTAAATTGATTTTTTTAATAAGTGAATTGATCTTCAGGGCTTCCTGAACATTTTGAGTGGTCGAGCTCATTGATCAGATAATTGTAACCCCCCTTTTTAATTGTTTAAATGTTGGAGTGAAGTTACCTACGAGTGCGTCTATCTTTACTCCACTCTGAAAAACTCACGGTTATCGCTACAGAAACGGGCAGTGGTGCAATGTTACTAGTCGGGATTGAATTCATTACCCCAGAAATACTTGATAATATCAAGTATTTACAATATTATTATAAAACATATTCTGAAAAATTGAACTTTTTAGCTTGAAAAATACAAGTTATACCTAAGAAAAATATAAATTCCAATGATCATTTATTTCAACGAATTTGCTTGAAATGCAATATTTCTGGTTAAGAGATCACAATTTCAGTCTTCCAGTATAGAAAGACTTATGTAGTTTTGCTTTGATTAAGAGCAAAACTTTCTACAAGTAAAGAAATATTGAAGGACAATAAACGATAAACGAATGACTTAACAAAATCACAGAAAAAGTCTGTTTCACATTCGATAACTTCCGAATGAATTGCAATGGTAAATTTCAAAGTTAACCCACGAGTAAATAATATGGTAAATCACAACTTATGAGACCGAAGCACGTTTATGTTCATATCATAATGCAGGTGTTCAGTTGTAAAGTTTCGGTAGGGGCGCGTACCAAGCTTTTTTTCATTTCTTCTCCCCATCTCTAACTTCTGACATGAGAAACACTAGAAACCTTACATTCAACACTGCGAAAAATTATAAAACTCAAATATTTCTCGAGATTAAATAAGAAAAATATGAGTGAGGCTACCTTTATCCCAACCTTTATTGTGGAGTAAAGATACCCGGTTTTTGGAGTAAAGTTACCATCAAATTTTTGGTAAACAAAGGCATAACTAAGAAAACACTTTTTTGAGAATTTGATTAGTGTATTTTGTTCAGAATATGATATTGAAAGTGATATGATGAGGGCTTGCCTGGTAAATCCACTCCAAACACCTGATATGGAAGAAATTTTGGAGCACGAGAAACAGGACAAAAACAGCTGAACACGAAACTATGACTGATAACAGCTGATAACATGGATAAAGGCGCCATCGCAAGCCACATCGATTCTCTGGGATGTCGAGTATAACGAAAACACAATAGCTAATTTTATCTAAGTCCCACCACATTTACGTCACAATTGAAGATTCTCACTTTTTGGGGTAAAGTTTGACGGTTTTACGGTACGTGGAATTTTGTTATTTATTCTGCCTGAAGCAATAAGCAATACTCGAATAAAATTGTATCAAACCTAGGAATTATAAAGGCTGGTATAGGGAGTCGATTTCCAAGAGTTCGTTGCTGTTCCTCGTCACAGTAATAAGCCACTTACTTCTTGACACTTGCTCATATCACTCTAAAAATTGAATACTTGAGATTGTCAGTGTTCTACTTGAAGTGAATTCAGCTTTGCAGTTCCGCTGTTTTCCTTCATGTGGCGATAGATAGTTTGAAACTTCTGTTTTGTTGCAGATCCGGCTGTTGAACAATGGCCTTGAGGCATCTAACATCGACTTTAAGACATCAGTCATTCAAGGTAAATCACAGTAAGTTGCTGTACATTCGATATACCCATTACCACCTCGTATATTGTACGAGTGTATTATATTACAATTATATTATATTGTTGAAGAATGTTGAGTCGGATGATATAGTCTTGTTGGTGGTCGAAACGACTCTGGGTCCTCTTTGTGAATAAAAAGGAAAACGTTGATTTTTGTAGTTTAATTCTCTTTCTAGCTACAGTCGCTGGGGCAACTTGCCAGCATCTTCAGGCTTATCAGTCCTCGGCGCTCCGCCTAGTCGATTTGAGGGGTCGGACGATAGCAGTGGGTGGGTCGGCGCCGCAGTAGACCGCGAGTCCTCCGGAAACAGGAGGCCAGAGCGCCGATTTCGTTGAAAAAATGCACGTTTTTCCGCGTTCAAACCCGAATTTGTCCCCTAAATACGGTTGTAGAATATGTTTTGATTATACCATTGGAAATCTGAGATTCTGGCGCAGTTTTTAGGCTTTGCGGCAACAGAACTTTACCTGGTAATATTTGGAGATTTGTAGGCGTTGAAAAACGGAAATTTTTCGAAAATTTACTAAGTTCACTTTTTAGGTTGCTTTATTTCTTGTGTAATTCAACTGACAATTGGTTATTTTGTATCAGGGAGATAGGAAATTTGACGCTCTTTCCAACGGTATCCTTATTTTTAATTTTTGAGTGTAATTTAAGAGAGTTATGACCGTTTTAATGGTGTAAGGTCGAAAACACGAAAAAAAACTTAAAAGTGAAAAGAGTCGATTAAAGAGGGGTTTAAAAAAAATTAAAGAGACACTTTTTGTTGGAAATTAGTTGTAGAATCGACCCCTTGAATTCCTCACAGCTGTTTTGTAGACACGCTGCATACCAACGTGTTTACTCTATTCATGATGCTGAGGAATGTCTCTTTCGCAATCTAATATCGATACATCATATTTTGGCAACTAACTTTCAAGTTCCTAGTAAGTACCTACCTACTTAAATACATTTTTTTTTCAGGGATACCATGTCAGTTCTACTAATTGGCAACATAAATTAGAAAATAATACGGCGCCACCAAAGCTTAGCAAGAATTTTCGGTTACTGTTAGCCGATGAGTTCGTGAGTAACAAAGCAGTCGCTCGATTCACTCCTGAAACTCGTCCGCTCGTTGTGATGCTCACATGGATGAATGCGAGAAGGAAGCGTGTTGATCAGTACAGCCACATCTATTTGAGCAAAGGATACGACGTTCTCACTGTTACCATAGATGGCTGGCAGTTTCTTTTTCCTACAAGAGGATCTCAGGTATTGACTTTCTGGGCCAAGTGACCAGCTCCTTATGTTCATAATTATACAAAATAAACACAGAACAAGTTGGTACGCTTAAAATAGTTGAAATGTATGTTGTGTCAATGTGTGTTGTGCATTTTGGGGCATTTAGTAAGTACAACTAATGAGCGTATTGGGAGGACTAAGAATGGAGCAACGTTCAGGGGTTGAGCTGTTCCATCAATAATTGATCTATTATATGTCTGGTACTTTATGCATAGATAAGTGGCCAACTACTACAATCTTCCATAAATTGTTACCAATAACACATAAAAGATCACAGAACTGAGCAAGTTCTTCAAAGAATGAAATGGATACAGTGCACAAATACCCATCTGATAGGAACTCTCCATTCATATTATACAGGGTGTCTACCCTGTATATACGAGGGTAGTTCGGAAAGTAAGAGTACTAGTGCTCTCACGGGATGGGGCAATTTTTTTC
Organism: Apolygus lucorum; assembly: GCA_009739505.2. Taxonomy (NCBI): domain Eukaryota; kingdom Metazoa; phylum Arthropoda; class Insecta; order Hemiptera; family Miridae; genus Apolygus; species Apolygus lucorum. The sequence goes on from CM019167.2 coordinate 16,088,525, forward strand.
CCCTAAGTTAGCTGCACTGCGTTGTAGGGGGGGATCTCCTGAAGAAATTGAGAGGTCAAGCACCTCACTAGTATGAAAACTCTGGTATTGGTGAGCGTTTGCGTGAACAATGTCAATTCAAAATCCCGCCAAGTGCGAGGTGCAGAGGGTGGAGAGATTTGAAGTGGAAGGTGAGGCATTTCTGGACTCCATCGTGACAGGCGATGAAACTTGGGTAGCTCATTACACTCCTGAGACAAATCCCAACAGTGGCGCCATACCACCTCACCGTCGACAAAAAATTCAAAACCCAAATTTCGGCGAAGAAAATCATGGCTTCGGTTTTTTGGGACTGAAAAGGCATCATTTTGATCGAATATTTGCCACATGGAGAAACCATTAATGCGGAACGATACTGTGAAACCTTGAATAAACTCAGAAGGGCAATTCAGAACAAACGAAGAGGGATGCTGACGAAGGGAGTCTGTTTTTGCATGACAATGCGCGACCGCACACGGCGAACCTCACCAAGGCTCTTTTGGACTCCTTCGGTTGGGAAATTTTAGACCACCCCCCTTACTCCCCCGACTTGGCGCCTTCTGATTACCATCTGTTCACTTCTCTGAAGATGCACCTTGGTGGGAAACATTTTTCAACCGACCAGGAGGTTCAAAAAGCTGTCACAAACTGGAGCAAGGAGGTGGCGGGAAGTTTTCATGACGAGGGGATTACAAAGCTCATTTCACGGTCGCAAAAGTGCATTGATCGAGAAGGCGATTACTTGGAAAAATAACTTAGATGTATGCCTGTAATACCCTGTTTTTTTTTTGTTTTTTTTTTAAATAAAATTTTTGCAAAGTGGAAAAATCGAGTACTCTTACTTTCCGAACTACCCTCGTACATGTGTATAGGTTGATAGGTACTTAGATAATCAACTATAACTTGGGGATATGTATCTGACTGAATAGTTACCTACCAACCAAATTAAAAAATATTTATCTATCCAATGTACAATACTTGTTTTTTTTTTTGTTTTAGATTGTTGCTCAAGATTTATTGAATTATTTACACCATATTTCTACCAGGGGTAACCAACCTCTTCTTCTCCATGGGTTTTCGATTGGAGCATATTTTTGGGGAGAAGTGTTACTGAAAATCAAGGCAGACGTTGAGAAATATTCCGAACTGTTGGACAGAATGAAAGGAGTCATTTGGGATTCAACTCCTGATTTCAAGGATACTAAAAAAGGTCTCCCTTTTGCCATTGCCCCTCACAGTCTGCCACTTCAACTTATGATACGATCGTATATAACGTAAGTGTAGTAAAAATGCGTAGAAGGAGTCAAACTTAAATATACAAGTAAACTAAAAGTTAGTATTTACTTGAAAATTATATGTAGACTGTATGAATAATTAACTATGGTGGAGAGCCTGTAATGGTGGATAGCCCTAGCTGATGGTGTTACCTTCTTCTTCCTCTTCTTTGGCTCTACAGTCCTGGGTGGACCTTGGCCTCCTCAACAAGCTTTTGCCAGATGCCTCGATCCTTTGCCATCGTCCTCCAGCCTCTACAACCCATCCGCCAGAGATCCTCCTCCACTCCATCCAACCATCTCATCTTCGGATGACCACGTTCCCTACGCCCTCCAGGATCACCAGTAAATAGCTTTTTAGGCACCTCTGACTCAGACATTCTCATTACATGGCCAACCCATCTAAGCCTTGCAGACTTGATTATACGCAAAACAGGAGGGTCCTCGTACATTTCGTACAGCTCAGCATTGTACCTTCTTCTCCATCTCGTTTGTTCACAGACAGGTCCAATGATTCTGTGGAGAACCTTTCTTTCGAATGTTTTCAGCAGTTCGCAGTCGTGCTTGGTCAAGGGCCACATCTCTGAGGCGTAGGTGACTACTGGTCGTATCAGCACCTTGTATAGGTAGAATTTTGTTGTACGGGACAGATTCACGGATTTGAAAAGTTTGATCATGGCAAAGTAAGCTCTATTAGCTGCCATAAGCCGCTCTTTGATTTTGGCGGAGGTGTCATTTTTGAGGTGACTGGAACCGAGGTACTTAACACGTTCAGACCGGCTGCTTCCACCCTGGATCCACGCGAAACCTTCGCCTGGTACGGCTGCTTCCACGGTGGATCCATGAACTCATGATTCGGTGGATCCATGAACATTTTTCGAAACGCTCTGGATAGTTCATTTTTCCCCCAAAAAAACAACAACATTTCTTTTTGGTCTCAATCGCTTTGGAATGAACCCACCTTACCGTCCCAACATTTCAGTTTCGGATATCACTGCATGTTATCACGCAAAAATGCCGGCTTCTCATCAGTGTGACTGTTTTGCTGTGAAGTTCCAAAATTGTCCTAGGTCCTGGGGACAATCTGGGTTTTGAGCCCCGGTCTTAAGGTGTTAAATTGGCTTACCCTTTCAAATGCATGCTGTCTAAGAGTGAGGTGTGATGGCAAATTGTCTCTAAGAGCCAAATCAGCTGCCATGTATTTGGTTTTTGACTCATTGATGGTCAACCCCATATCATGGCTTGCAGCTTCAAGAGCAACTAAGGCTCGTTCCATATCTTGCTTGGTTTTGGCCACAATGTCAATGTCGTCAGCATAGACTAAAATCTGTACGCTCCTATGGAAGATCGTTCCTCTACTTTGTAGATTTGCATCACGAACCACATTTTCGCTACTGTAAAGAGCAGGCACGCAAGCGCGTCACCTTGTGGTAGGCAATTCTTAACCTTTTAGCGCCTGACTTTTAAATGCCCAGGCGGCTCCCCAGTCCTGGATTTAAGGGCCCGCTCGGACTTAGACAACTCCCCTGTCCTGACTTATTTTTCATTTTCGCTCTCTTCCATTCCGCCTGTCTTCAAAGAAGTGTTACAGATTCAAAATTCGTTCAAATTCCACCAAATTTTGAGCTAATGTTTGTTAAAATGTATAGTATTCATTCATGTAAAAATATCCTGAATTTTTTCATATTCAACCATTTTTCTTAACAGTTTTGTTCCACAAATGAGGTGAACATCAAAATATTCAAACTTGAACACAGGATCAGTAATATGTTCCACGATTTCATCGTCCGTATATGTGCGGCGATTTCTTCCTGACATAGTTGGCACACGAAAGAAAATAAATCAGAAGAATTACACTCTCTTTGGAAAGGGCAAGCGGTTACTGAACCATCTCGAAGGAGAAATGTAAACCCTTCCTCCCCCCGCCCAGAATGAGGAATTTCACCGATTTCTGTTCGCATTTTTCCTGAATAGTTAATGGTGTGGGATAGATGAAAATCGGGCTGATTTCGGAAAATAAGTCTCCTGTCATTTTTGGGAGACAATCAAAATTTTTAATTTCAAAACTAACCGGGAAAACAGAAGTGCAGCGGGAACGCTCGCTCATTGGGCTGTTTGGATCGCCGTCTCCTCCCAGTGTTGCCCATTGGGACGACGAAATCATGTTTTCTAAGAGAAAAGTTATCAAACAAAATCAGAGGAAACCTAATTTTCCCCATCTCGCTTTTTCTATTTTTTTCTTCAGTTTTTCGATTTCGAACTTTACTGTTATATGAAATTTTGCATCTGGGGACTATAGATTTCTCGATCTCAGCGCTTCAAGCGGCCATAAATGAACTATTCCAGCATGACGTTATTTTCCCGGTTTTTTTAAACATTCGTATTTTCTACACTGTTTTGTTTATTCGTAAATTAGGAAGTTCGGGCTGAAAGTTTGCCTTAGGGGGTTTTTAGAGGTGCTAAATCCGATTTTGGGGTCAAAAATAGGAAATTCCGACATGGTGAAATTCCTCATTGTCGAATGTTCAATGTAAACGAAGTCCAAAGTCTTCCAACTACTGCTCAGAGTCCTAAAAACAAAGAATGAAGGGAGGAAAATGAATGGAGGGGCGTCATAACAAAACAAAAACGAAACTGGATATATGCGGAGCCCGGCAGGGAGGTGATCCAAGGTCAGTCCGCATATATGCGGACGCCGGCAGTCACATTCACCTGGATAGCTCCGCATATGTGCGGACTCCGGCGCTAAAAGATTAACACTTTCCGTGCGGATGATGGTAATAACCATCATGCCGAGTTTCGTGAGTGGCGTATGATGGTTTATACCATCACAGCTCTAAGCATATCTCCGAGCTGTTCATCGTTCTGCTACCTAGTGGATGACTTAACCCTTATTGTCCTGAAGTATCCTACAGGAAGAAAATCATTGGAGCGTTCTCCAACACTGTAAAAATTAAGTTCTAACACGAGTGTGATTATGTTGGCTACCTTGACATCTCAAGAATCGATTGCAAAAGGTTCGATCGCTTAAACATCGATAAAAGTGATAATATTGAGATTACAACAATCCCGCCCCGAGCATGGACGCACCATCGAGAAAGGTAAGTTTCTTGTCAACGTAACTCGTATCGTATAAATTTTTGTGATATATTTCTTCTTGAATCATATGTAGAAAGTACTCAAGATGACGCAGCATTAACAATTTTGTCTTATTTCGAGGGCTAAACCGGTGTAAGTTCGGTTTTTCTGAGGTATCTCGTAAGATCCTCCAGGAAGGAGGGGTCCAATGGTTTCTTACAAGATGCTTCAGGAGAGGGGTTCTCACATGTCTTTATTCCGGCAAGATACTTCAGGAGAGGGGGTGTCATGATAATCGAAATAACTAAGGTCGATTGACCACATTCTTCACACAAAACTGGTGTTTTTGAAATGATTGACTATCAAATCGTAATGACAATCCTTATACCCGTGAATCTTGAGCGAAAATGGACCAAATTGTCCACTAAAACCATATATTTTATTCCTTTTCCAGGCAAAGTTAGATAGTACGAGATAATTGAGGGAGTCAACTAAATCCTCGAAGGATTTGAACACCAAGAAGAGGAGTTACTGGAAGAGGAGGAAGATGAAAATTGTACAGGCAACCCACAAGAAAAATGGGGCTCAAGAAATTCAAACTAGAGGCTGATGGATTGCTGCAAAAATCGAGGCCCCGAAACTCCAAAACCACCAGAAGAACAAAATTCAACCTAAATAAAATCGACCACTTTCCAGCCACCAATGCTAAAGGCAAATGCCCGTATCGACACTCAGGACTTCGCCTCAAACCAAACAGGAATTGCTTCGTGCAATAACACACTGAACCACGTTTATATTTTTACTAGCTGAAAAGCCTACTAAAAGCAGGCAAAGACTATTCCTCCGACTCTCCTCCCGCCACCAACTCCCTCCGACTCCTCCCGCCCCCAACCCCTCCGACTCCTCTCGCCTCCGACTCCTCCGGCCCCCAACCCCTCCGACTCCTCTCGCCTCCGACTCATCCCGCCCCCAACCCCTCCGACTCCTCTCGCCTCCGACTCCTCTCGCCTCCGACTCCTCCCGCCCCCAACCCCTCCGACTCCTCTCGCCTCCGACTCCTCCCGCCCCCAACCCCTCCAGCCTACAACTCTCCCTCTGCCACGACCCCTCCGTGCATACGTACGTACGGTTGGCGTTTTATATAATTAGATGAACGTGATCTTACCTGTGGTGTACACCTGTAGTCATATAGGGAGCAGGTGTGTTTGTGATTTGAAAAAAAAAAAAAAAAACCAAAAAAAAAAACCACACTGAACCACAGCGACGACTGATATATTTGCAACAGGAGATTGAAACGTCTTGAGTTCTCATGATGGTTCCCTCGTTTATAGTTCCTACAGTTTTTTTTTTCATTTTATTCAAAGAAACCCACCATGTAAGAAATTGTTTTTTATTGATCTATAGATAGGCACTTGAGAAAATTTGAATAATTCCCTCATTTTTAGCGATTTTTTTAAAAATTAAAGCAAGTCTTACCTAGTAATTTCTATTAGGCATTCGTTTGATATTTATTGGGAACTTTTTGGATACTTCAAAGAAATTGGGGCTTCAGTACTCTAAAATGGGATGATATTCAAAATAATTTCCCAATTACAGTATCTTCAGTCATTGTATTCGATTTCTATAGTGAACTGAATGGATGCTCGAGAGAAATTAGTGCCTTCAGTACTTTACTCTATAAAATATGATTACACCGGATTGTAGTTTGAGTTGTACCTATTTCGAATTTGAATAAAAATTGATTGAAGACTGAGGTACTTACTTACTATGGTTACCAGTTGGTGTGAGAATCGGTATCTACTCGTAAGTTCCAGAAAACTAGTTTCCTAGTAACTATTATTCACTTAGGTTGAAGTTGAGACGATTTTGGAAAGGAATTGCTTGTAATGATAAAGTAATAGAATATTTTTGACGAAATCTTTGTTTTTCAATGCTTATGTATTGCACACCCTATTCCTGAAGTATCTTTCAGGAATCCAACGTAGGACCCCCCCTTCCTGGAGGATCCGGTAAGATACCTTTCTTATTTCGTTGATTATGAGCAACCTGTTGCTCATAAAATTTTTCCAAATGTTTTTTGTGTCATTAATGACCGAAATGCTTCGAATTACGAAGAAAATTAATTGAAACAAGGATTTCCTGAAAAGTGGGAAAATAAGGGTTAAGAACCTCTTTCGGATTTTTCTCGTGCTCAGTAGGTCCTCTTGTCGCAACGAGAGTGCTCCGTTTTCACTTCTGGGGATTCTGTTATCTTTAAGATTTGCGGGTTTGCACTACCGAATTCCTGACAAAAAGGTCTCCCGCCACAGGCGAAAACCAGTTTTTTAGGTCCGCACGGAAAGTGTTAATGGTGAGTGGTTCGGATACAGTACCATTCACTCTTACACAGCTCTTGACATCAGCCATCGTTACTTTCACCAGTCTTATGAGCTTGCTGGGGATTCCATGGCAGCGTATTGACGACTTCTATTGATACTCTGCTTCGTTAAATCAAATCTCCCTCTTCTGATGTCCAGCGCCCATCGTTTTAATACTAGAATTAGAACACACACACACACATACATACATACATACATACATATTACATTGGTATCCCTTTCACTCGCCTCAGCGTTGCACTGCGAAGTAACCCGTATCAAGTTGGTCCTAGACTGTTCATTGCTTTACCTCTCAAGGTCCGCAACCTTCCAGAAAAGACATTTATTAGGACGCTGAAAGTCAATCTTGTTCAGGCCAATCTCTATTCTATTGACGAGTTTTACAACATCGAGTGGGTTAACAAACCTGTATAAAAATACTAGATTTTTCGTATTGAATTAAGACCAACGAATCCAACTGAAGTTTTACTCGAATCTCTATTTTTTGAATGTTAGGTATGTCGTCTTGTCTAGCAGAGGAATTTTTTATACAAGTACTCTGTCTAGGGACGGCACGATACCACCGATATATCGGAGTATCGATACTTTTTTGGTATCGATACCGATATTTGTATCGATACTTTTGACAAAAAAAACTCATACCGATACATTGGTATCGATACTTTTGCCTGAAATATCGGAGGTATCGATACTTTCTTGACGATATTATCGATAATGTTGCCAAAGGGGAATAGTGAGAAAAAAAACCAAATATCAAGTATTTAGAGACCATACCTACTATATCTGCCATTGAAAAATACTCGGAATAGTATCAATCGAAACGATATATCGCTTCTAATATCCTTCATCGATATTCAAAAACTTTCCACAGTAACCCTGTAACCTCGCATTTTTTTGCGGTTTTCACATGGACCTAGGATACTAGGTCCATGGATTTTCATTTCTCTGGGTTTCTTAAACAGTTCGAGTTCCTTGTGACCATTGTTTTACTTTCCGGTTCACAACAATTTTTTTGATTTACTTTTTTAAAATTCAAGTCAAAATTCACTTCACGCTAAATTTTTGTTTGATTCGATAAAAAATATTATTAATTTGTAGGTAATGTAACTGATTTATTACTTGATCCTTTCCATTTGTAGTGAATGAAAAAATCATTTCATTGAACGGAGAATTCCTGGGAATAAGAATTGGAATAAATATAAAATGAAATAATCATTCATTTTCTATTAAATTTTAAATTATTGACTTTTATTATATTTTAAAATACTACTGACTTTAACTACATTTTAAATGATTGACTTTTATTAATATATTTATAATGTTAAAATTTATAATTCTTGATTAATGGAGTTTTTATTTTATTAAGTATCGATAGTATCGATACTTTGAGCCGATATTATCGAAGTATCGATATCTAATAATATCGGTATCGAAAATATATCGAGTATCGATACTTCCTGAAAAATATCGTATCGAAAGGAGTATCGATACTTTGGAGTATCGTGCCGTCCCTAACTCTGTCTAGTTGTTTTTTTTTTCTCGTCATTATGTTATATTTTCATCTGTGATATTTGTGTAGTTATCTGTGATATTTTGTGTTTTCAATGTCTAACAGTGGTGTGATTGTATGTATGAGTGTGTGTTTGTGGATGTCCTCCCTCGTTCTCGGTTACTTGCCAGAGATTGTGGTGCGGCGGTTGTCTGATGGTTGTGGCGTCCAGTAGTTGTGCTGGGCGTCGCGGCCATTGGGTGCCTGGTATGGGTGGCCGCCGTGGTGGGTGGGCCTGGGGCCAGTTGGGTGACGCCCGGCCGGCAGGGGCCCACTTGCGCAGCCTCCACCCACTGGGTAATTTTCATTAATCATAGGTTGAATTATTATTTTTTTATTATATTTTTCTCTCATCCTTCCTGTACCTCATCATGTAGGTACCTGGCTGGATTCTTTGGTTTTTTATTTCTGCCCTATTATATAATGTTTTGTAATATACGACTGTTGTTTGCCTTATTGTAGGCTGTTACATCTGAATAAATAGATCAAAATTACATATGCAGCCTTGTACGGGTGCCACCAGCAAATCATTTTTTAGGAGCAAGCAGGTTTTAGGTTGTTCCGCTGTATCTGAAGAACCAATGAACCTTTACGAATGCAATTTTCTGTCATTAATTTACTATTGTAGTCTTGGTTAAGTCATCAATTTTGGTTTATTATTTTCAATGGTGAACCTTTGGAATCAACCAAGATTTTTTTTAACCCCCCTCAAAAATTTGTTGGTTTCCGTTTCAAGGTACGTAGAATCCAAAAATCTAATAAAAATTTGGCTGTCCCTCCACGGTGTTGCCATCGTGTAGTGAGATGATAGAATCTTCATTCAGAAGTTATATAGATCTTCCCCCTGATTGGTAAAAATATTCAAAATAGGTGGTGTCATAAATGACCTTGCAACGATTAAGGTTAATGGTAATATTGTTATTCTTCTATTCAAGGTGTCATCTACTACTCTTTTACCAATTGGCAACAAGGCATTACATCGCTAGCAGTAGAGCTCTGCACTCCACTCCCTGCACTGCGCCAATACTTATGTTGATTTGTCGGAATGATCCAATAGCATCCGTCGAGTCAAATCTCAATGTGAAGAGGTCTTGGGAATCACTGGGCATAGAGGTGAGATGTTGTTGAGTTTCATCATTCAAGTCTCAGATACTGATAAGTGTTTATGCAATTAATAACTCTAATCCGTTAACATCATTTCCATTGTTGCAGACATCCATCAAGATATGGGATGAATCAAAACACGTGTCCCACTACTTTTTGCACACTGAAGAATATTTAGAAGAAATTGAAAAATTTCTCAAAAAAATAAAGTTCCCTACCGGTGATGCAAATCCTAATCAGATCCAGTCAAAACTCTGAAGATTCCTCGTTCCTACGCATCTATTTCAAAGCCAAAATGTTACAAAAGTCTTACCTATATTATTTTTACCGCCTTATACCATTTTTTAATCATAAACGTATTTCTAGCAGCGGTATACTCTTTAATTTTCCCTTGACCACTATTTATTTTCAACTAGGCGTTATTTGTCAAGTAGGTGGCCACTCCCGCTAAGGGCGCTGGTGGTAAAAGTAGTTTCTCATATGTCTAATAGAGTGCTCTGATTAAAATTACGTTGGAGAGATTGAGTCAACTTTTTAAATTATCTTGAGCTGATGGGCGAAACGACTCTGGGTTTTTAGGTCCTTTTTGTAATTAAAAAGGGGTCTTTTCAACATTATCTCACATCAGATAGAAGACAATATCATTCTGACTCAACATATAAATTTTGAAAGTTATCAATCAATCACACTGTAATATTACTTGCTGCTTAAGTCATTTGTCAGAGCACTCTATTGGACGAATCAGACAGTAGAAGACAATCATATCATTCTGACTCAACATATAAATTTTGAAAGTTATCAATCAATCACACTGTAATATTACTTGCTGCTTAAGTCATTTGTCAGAGCACTCTATTGGACGAATCAGACAGTAGAAGACAATCATATCATTCTGACTCAACATATAAATTTTGAAAGTTATCAATCAATCACACTGTAATATTACTTGCTGCTTAAGTCATTTGTCAGAGCACTCTATTGGACGAATCAGACAGTAGAAGACAATCATATCATTCTGACTCAACATATAAATTTTGAAAGTTATCAATCAATCACACTGTAATATTACTTGCTGCTTAAGTCATTTGTCAGAGCACTCTATTGGACGAATCAGACAGTAGAAGACAATCATATCATTCTGACTCAACATATAAATTTTGAAAGTTATCAATCAATCACACTGTAATATTACTTGCTGCTTAAGTCATTTGTCAGAGCACTCTATTGGACGAATCAGACAGTAGAAGACAATCATATCATTCTGACTCAACATATAAATTTTGAAAGTTATCAATCAATCACACTGTAATATTACTTGCTGCTTAAGTCATTTGTCAGAGCACTCTATTGGACGAATCAGACAGTAGAAGACAATCATATCATTCTGACTCAACATATAAATTTTGAAAGTTATCAATCAATCACACTGTAATATTACTTGCTGCTTAAGTCATTTGTCAGAGCACTCTATTGGACGAATCAGACAGTAGAAGACAATCATATCATTCTGACTCAACATATAAATTTTGAAAGTTATCAATCAATCACACTGTAATATTACTTGCTGCTTAAGTCATTTGTCAGAGCACTCTATTGGACGAATCAGACAGTAGAAGACAATCATATCATTCTGACTCAACATATAAATTTTGAAAGTTATCAATCAATCACACTGTAATATTACTTGCTGCTTAAGTCATTTGTCAGAGCACTCTATTGGACGAATCAGACAGTAGAAGACAATCATATCATTCTGACTCAACATATAAATTTTGAAAGTTATCAATCAATCACACTGTAATATTACTTGCTGCTTAAGTCATTTGTCAGAGCACTCTATTGGACGAATCAGACAGTAGAAGACAATCATATCATTCTGACTCAACATATAAATTTTGAAAGTTATCAATCAATCACACTGTAATATTACTTGCTGCTTAAGTCATTTGTCAGAGCACTCTATTGGACGAATCAGACAGTAGAAGACAATCATATCATTCTGACTCAACATATAAATTTTGAAAGTTATCAATCAATCACACTGTAATATTACTTGCTGCTTAAGTCATTTGTCAGAGCACTCTATTGGACGAATCAGACAGTAGAAGACAATCATATCATTCTGACTCAACATATAAATTTTGAAAGTTATCAATCAATCACACTGTAATATTACTTGCTGCTTAAGTCATTTGTCAGAGCACTCTATTGGACGAATCAGACAGTAGAAGACAATCATATCATTCTGACTCAACATATAAATTTTGAAAGTTATCAATCAATCACACTGTAATATTACTTGCTGCTTAAGTCATTTGTCAGAGCACTCTATTGGACGAATCAGACAGTAGAAGACAATCATATCATTCTGACTCAACATATTAAATTTTGAAAGTTATCAATCAATCACACTGTAATATTACTTGCTGCTTAAGTCATTTGTCAGAGCACTCTATTGGACGTACAAGAAACTACCAGCACCCCTAGCGGGAGTTGGAGCCTCCTCGACGGATAAGGCCTAGTTTAATTGCACTAGGAGTCGCTGTGCTGCGCTCAGGAAAAGTCCTTACTGAAAAGCTAATTGAAAATTCGAGTAACCTCCTCTTCAATACCACAATAAGCATCTTACAGGGCCTAAAAAACAACTACAGTGGAAATGTCCAATTTCTGATTGAAAATATACTTCGGAATACTTTTAACTAAACTAAGAACTCAACCTTTGATATCAAGCTAAACATTCTTCCATCATATTTAGAAGATTTTATTGGACCACTTAAGGGTGATGTTTAGGGAGGTCCAGGAAGAAGGCATTTTTGCTAGAGCACGCATCTCATGAAGTCAATCTGAACTTGGCAGACACACGGAGTTGCTAACCAGAAGCCACACTGTAAGGGGAATGCCAGATGTGTTCAGATGCAGATATCCCATGATTGGGCTGCTGAAACTCGATGTCCCCAGGTATCCATCGCTCGTTTGAGTAGAAGGTAGGCCCAGCATTAGACCGCACTTTGTACCAACAGTCACTTACTGCCAATGGGGAGGCATTGCTATGGGGTCAACAGTGATGTACACCCCTTGATCCAGATATGTCAAATTATGTGATGTTATTTTGGTTATAATTTGTGCAAAGGATACCACCTATCAAGACAATTTCAATACAGTTCAAAATCAACCGAGTTGATTTAGCTATTGTGATTCCATTCGACAGGTCGTTTAATACTGTGCACTGCACAGTTGGCGAAGTAGTTTTGTGGATTGATAACGTCAATACTTAGCTTGTGCCGCCACTGGTGTTGGTTGAATATTCTGGTATTTTACCTTACAGTTAAACCTTTTAGCAAATTTTCAAGAAAAATGAAGCTATTGCATGGCCTCAAAATTTTTATAATGGACTTTTTCGAAAAATGTTTACACTGAAATCCGTTTTGGAACATTCTGAGACGATCCCTGAAGTTTTTCCAAAAATCATATATAGTTATTTTTATTATCATATATAGTTATTTTTATTTTATTATAGTTATTTTAGTTTTTGCCAAAATGTTCGTGGTCCAAAATTCAAAAAGTCCAAAAAATGGGGGTTTCCCCTTTTTGGTGGTTATTACCTTCAAAATCATGGTAATATATGGTATAATCGGATTCAGCACAAAATGTCTGATATCGATGCTTTTTCAAAAATAAAAATTGTCCAAAATTAAGAAAAATAGGTACCTATTTATACATAGGTTTGACCTATTTATACATAGGTCAAATAGCAAGGTGGATCGAGACTCTCCTGACTTACAACTTCACAATTATGCATAGGCCAGGAAAAGAGCACGCAAATGCTGATGGGCTGTCTCGCAAACCATGCAACGATTGTAAGTACTGTAAACGCCAGAAAGAACGGGAACTGCAGGTAAATTTCCTTCACCTCATCCAAAACGAACGAGAAGCACAGAAACAAGATGCAGGGATTCAAATGTTGATCAAATGGAAGTTGGAAGCGAATCGGCCAGATATGGATGAATTAGTGGAATATGACCCAAGAGTAAAACAACTGGTGAGTCGGTGGGAGCTTCTGGAAGTCCATAATGGGGAACTCTTCCACTACTGGTTGGACAAGACGGCCAAAAGACGCCAGTGGGTAGTTCCCCAGAAAATGGTAAAGCAAATACTACAACTCTGCCATGACAGTCCCGCAGCAGGACATTTTGGATTTTGGAAAACTTTGGCCAAGGTTCGACAGTGGTACTTCTGGCCTGGGATGACCACTGACGTACGAGCCTGGTGCAAGACATGTACTACTTGTCAACGGTTCAAAGGGCCTGGTCAGGTAAAACCGGCACCATTGAAACAAATGATGGTAGGAGCGCCGTTTGAGAGGATAGGCATCGACATACTTGGACCATATCCAATAACAACGCGGGGTAACAAGTATGTGGTGGTCGCTTGTGACTATTTCTCCAAATGGCCAGAAGCTATACCGATTCCAAATCAAGAAGCCGAAACAGTGGCAACAGTGCTGGTTGAACAGGTATTTAGCCGGATCGGTGTCCCAACAGAAATCCATACGGATCAGGGAAGGAACTTTGAAGCAAAATTGCTCAAAGATATCTCATTGCTCCTAGGATTCCATCGTACCAGAACCACAGCTCTACATCCTCAGTCAGCGGGACTAGTTGAACGGCTGAATAGAACACTCAATAAAAACTTGGCTATGTTTGTCAGCAGCCACCAGAAAGACTGGGATGCAAAGATTCCCCTGTTCTTAATGGCATACCGCGCAACACCCCATCAGACAACCGCCTTTGCCCCAGCACAGTTGATCTATGGACGAGATATGAGGCTCCCGGAGGTTTTAGTGAGACCACCAGCTGAGCCAACACCTCTTAAAACAACGTACGCCCTAGATCTGAAAGCCGATCTTGAGGAGATGAGGAGATTTGCACAGAACGAAGCTAAATTGAAGATGAGGACCCAAAAGGAAACGTTTGATCGGAAAGCCTGTTCTCCACCCTTCAACAAGGGAGATTGGGTATGGGTATTTGATCCCAAACGAAAACGGGGCCTTTGCCCTAAACTTCAGCCGACATGGACTGGGCCATGGGTCGTCGTCAAGAGACATAAGAGTATTTTTGTAATTGGCGTTTCGTTTTACACGTATCTACTCACACACGTGAAAAGTTCCTTGACGCCAAGAGCCAACTTTTGGCGTTTGAAAAAATCCGCTGTCTACGCGAGGGTGCGCTACGTGAGGATAACCTCAGAGTAGATGGAGTTGTTTTTCATCTTCCATGGACTACCCAAGGTATTTTAAGGTTGAACAGAAAAGACTATTTGTTTGTACCTACCACTACCTATCCACTTCGTCATTAATATTGAAGTTATTTCAATTCAATTCTCATTATTGTTTCATTTTCTATGGGTTCCAATTTTTCTCCAATAGGTTTTACTATCATTTGTTAGGTACCTAGGTACTAGCATACTTCTTCATTCATTTTACTGGTATCTATATATGTTACAACCGGGTAAAGACAAAATAAACACGACAACTCTTTTCAAATTCACACAAAATAATATTTCACTTGAACCAAAAATTGAGAGCCAAAACAATAAAACCGGGAAAGTAACAACAAATCGTCCTTATTCAGGTCTACCAAAACCAGGACTGCAACATGCCCTAAAATTGATAAATTACCGTCAAAACCCACAACAATATATAATATATATATGCATATTATGCAGTTGATTATTGATAACTATTAAATAATATCTATAATGAAAAAATTTCTGAAATGGTGAAATTTCTGAAACCTTAAATAATCATCAAATACTTGCTCAAGTTCCTCCTCAGTGGAGGAACTCTGCCAGATGGACTCACCTCATGGACTCCATCCATTCTTCCATAACTTTTATCATGATACTTGGAACATCAAAAAATTTATAAATCTCTGTTCAATTTCTCCCTTGCGAGGGAAAAACATTAAATCATGTTTAATGTTTTTCCCTCGCAAGGGAGAAATTAGATTGCCGATCACTCAGCTGATCAGTGACCACTCAGGCGCCTTCAGCATTCTCCATTGACCCTGCTTCTCAAATTTCAGCTTCCTGCGTTCAACAGGAGAGAAAATGGCCTTGGAGCTCACTCAGCTGATCAGTGACCATCTTGGTACAACTAGACCCCAAATGGAGCCGATATAACGTGGTAACTAAGAAATCGGTCCGTGGTAACTAAGAAAAAAAACGTTGCAGATTTGCGTGTCGGAATTCACAGAACGTCCCCCAGCCCTAAAACATTAAACATGTTAAAAAAAATTAATATCCTATCTGAAAGGGGAACAAAATTTTAAAGAGACAAGATGTAAAAATCCGCCAAAGTAACCTTGCCAACTTAACTTATAAGCATCACGTTAATGTCACTACAGGAGTTCACTTTTCACGATTTCACGGAGGAGATCTGAAAAAAATGACGTGGAAAGTTAGCATCTACGAGTGCTCGCTGCTCTTTTTCACGTTTCGCGTTTTTTCAACACGGGAAGTACAAAAATACTCTATAATGACGTGTTGTTCGACGTGAAACTTGCCGGTAAAACAAGACGCCTTCATGCCAATCGGCTCCCAAGCAAACGTTCGACCAAAAGATGAGGAAGAGGGGGATAATGTGGGGTTGACTGGGACAACTCCACATGTTGATTGTTGAGTTTTTGTTTACAGGTAAAAAGTTCGTTGTCGAGTTTGTTTCAGTTCTGGTTGTGAATTCGGAATAAAGCACGCAAAAAATCACACACTTGTTGATCGCTTATTTTACAATATAATGAATACGTGCGTATATTTGTTGTACCCAGAAATGCAGTAGCCGTGTGGGTACTCTATGAGTTCTTAGAGACGAGTAGAACGTGAATATGGACTCCTAACATGTTCAAAGCATACCCGGTGCTTACAGTATGTTGGTATGCTATACTAAAAACGCTGCAAATTATTACACAACGGTTTATTATTTTTATATAGATCACTCGTCTACAAAATCACCAACCATCCAATATGAAGAGAAAAATTAAAAAAAAAAAAAATCAAAAAAAAAAAAAAAAAAAAAATCAAAAAAAAAAAAAAATCACCAACCATTGATTGCATATTGGTCAGCTCTAATTTGAACGGAGATTAGGCCTCTTTTGCGATTCACACTCGTGTTTGGAGTTATATATATATATATTTCAATATAAACCCTTAAATTTTCGTAGGGAGCGAACGGTTTGTCCTACAGAGCTCCGCGTGGTCTCAAAAAATTCTAAAGAATCTTAATTTGAAGGAAAAACAATACCTTTATATCGAAATTTTTTGAGTTAGGGCGTTTTCAAAATTTCAAAATTGATTTTGGAACCCTTAGGAGTGACCTACATCAACCAAAAGCTTCGGGGCACAACTAGACCCCAAATGGAGCCTACATACCAAATTTCATCAAAATCGGTCAATGCTAAGTGGCAAAAGTGCCGCGTACGGCGGACGGACGGCCAAATTTTTATTCGATTTTTGGGTTCTACGTACCTTGAAACGTAAACCATCAAATTTTGAGGGGGTGTTAAAATTTTTTTTTTCTTGGTCGATTCCAAAGGTTCATTATTGAAAATAATAAACCAAAATCGAAAAAACCAAGAATCGTGTTTTTAAAAAAAACTTTCTAAAAGAAATTGCAACACCATTGTTCCTTTTCTTAACCATACCTTCAACTGAAAGATTTCTTTGAAAATTCGCTCATTAATTCATGCTGCATGAATGGACTTTTTCACGTTTCAAGACATATCACACTGAAATATGGTTGCTAAGAGGCATTTCGAGGACAAAATACAAGAAGTCTGGCCCACTGGAAAACTTCACTGCAAGTGTGAAAACGCATTTTTCAAAACAAACAATTTTTAAATAATATTAAATGCTTCAAGTTGACAATTTGGTTCTGATAAATTGGTCTCTAAGAAACAAAACCAGTTCTTTTTAAAAAATTCAAGAATTTGTAATGTCTCACAATTGTTCACAATGAGGAATTTCACCATGTCGGAATTTCCTATTTTTGACCCCAAAATCGGATTCAGCTACTCGAAAAACCTCCTAAGGCAAACTTTCAGCCCGAACTTTCTAATTTACGAATAAACAAAACAGTGTAGAAAATACGAATGTTTAAATAAACCGGGAAAATGACGTCATCCTGGAATAGTTTATTTATGGCCGCTTGAAGCGCTGAGATCGAGAAATCTACAGTCCCCAGATGCAAAATTTCACGAAACAGTACAGTTCGAAATCGAAAAACTGAAGAAAAAGCAAGATGGGGAAAATTAGATTTCCCTGTTTTTGTTTGATAACTTTTCTCTTAGAAAACACGATTTCTTTGTCCCATTAGGCAACACTGGGAGGAGACGGCGATCCGAACAGCCAATCAGCGAGCGTTCCCGCTTCACATCCGTTTTCCCGGTTAGTTTTGAAATCAAAAATTTTGATTGTCTCCCAAAAATAACAGGAGACTTATTTTCCGAAATCAGCCCGATTTTCATCTATCCCACACCATTAACTATTCAGGAAAAATGCAAACAGAATTCGATGAAATTCCTCATTCTTTAGGCTCAAGGGTGATCAACATAATAAAGAAACAGGCAATAGATATAAATTCCAAATTTTTATTTAGTTTTTAGAATATTAGGTTTGTACAATAGTTGTATACGCGATTAAAATCCAGGTTCTTGTCATCTTATAAGTCTAGTTATGATTAATTCAGGGCGATTTGCTGGGATGACCTGAAATTAGCGGAAATCATCCAGATGTAACATGTTATTAGAGTCGGAATAACGTCGCAGAGGAAACTGATTCAACACTCCAGGTTGACAACGTTCAGGTAGGGTGTCCAAACATTAGAGGAGACGCCAAAGTCCGTAATCTGGGGCTTCAATGTGGTTACAAAGATAATAACCCATATCTATCATGACACAATGAACAATAACTTATATAAACCTTGAATTGAACAGTCAAAACTACAAGTTCCTTCTTAGTTTTTGCAAGCTATTTGATTGAATAACAAACAAGGTTTGATGTGTACCTTTTTAGAAGAAAAAAAATCAAATAAATAAACAAAAAACCAAGCATCTTGATATTCTAGTGGTATCTCGGGTTATTCATTCAGGTATCTAACGATTGAGTTGTGTTGAACAAATACCTAACTGCAAAAAAATCAAGAAAATTGAACAGATATAGAAAAAATTGAAAGTAGTGAGGAGACAGGAAAAAAACCAAGAAAATTGAAAACTGACAGAAAAAATATGAATCTAAAGACATAAATAGAAATAAATTAAGATACACGCACGTTGAATGGCAAACTACTAAGGACTGAGAGGAGCGCTGCCAAATGACTTGTGTTTGTCAACGGAATATCAAATAAAAAAGTATCAAAGTTCTCTGTACACACTTGCGAAGATTCACCACTATATTCCAGCGAAAATGATGGGAATGAGCGGGAAGGAGGTATTTAAATCACAAGCCTCATGTGAGAGGTCCACTGGCATTACCTGGAACAAACCAAAGGCAAAATCAAGCAAAGCTAAAATGGCCCACTGAGGATGAGAGAGAGCTCTTTATTGTTTTTCATACCAGTGGTATACAACAAACGTCAGATTGAAAATAAAAAATAAAAAAAAACACAGCGGAGATGGACCAAGGCCCTTAACAGATCATGTCTCACAACAATACTCATTAAAACTCAACAATGCAAAACAAAAAACAATCACAGCTGTGACGACCCTACATTTTTACGGGACAAACCAGCTGGTTTGTTCCCAATTTGTTGGAGCTACGCCTGTAGAGATATCCAATTCTTAGAGATATGAATCGATATCCTCTTCGGGCTGGCTGGTTAATCCAATCACTGGTTTGAAGGGGGTAGGGTCGTCACACCCTCCTCTGACTAATTATGAGCAATAAGGTGAATTTCAATCCGAAATTCATCCTGTATTGTTACATGGTAGCAGAGCGTGGTATGGTGGAAATGCACTGAATTTATTTCATCATTTCCCCTCCACTTTTTCTTGGGTATTCCAGAAGGAATTACCCAAAGAGATATCCAGAAGGAATCTCTATATTATTAAATTCGGTTCCTTATTAAACTTCGCCAATCCGGCAATTAAATTCTATCTCTTGTTAGGCTTTGCCAATCTGGCATTTTATTAATTTCAATTACGTTTTTCTTTTATATAAGCCTTTTCTAAGTTTGCCTTTTCAATCATTACACTCGAATGTTTCGCCGTTCGTATTCTTTATTTAGTTTGCTTTCTCCTCAGTTCCATTGATTTATTCTTTTATGTATAAATGGCCCATTCGTGGCATAAATGACCCATTCGTGGCATTCTTCTCTTCTTCTTCTTTTTGAATAGTACCATTACGATGGAGGAATTCCCTTGAAGCTTCCAGACGTCCTTTCCTGGGCTTCATGCTATTTTCAGTCCCTTTGACTTTTTTCAAACATACTTCTGTTTGAAACCCAGAAGTATGTTTTAGGGAGAGGAGTGTGACGACCCTACATTTTATACGGGACAAACCAGTTGGTTTGTTCCCAATTTGTTGGAGCTACGCCTGTAGAGATATCCGATTCATAGAGATATGAATCGATATCCTCTTCGGGCTGGCTGGTTAATCCAATCACTGGTTTGAAGGGGGTAGGGTCGTCACACCCTCCTCTGACTAATTATGAGCAATAAGGTGAATTTCAATCTGAAATTCATCCTGTATTGTTACACAGCCCAAAAATCGAAATCCCAGGCTTCTATCACTGCCAAGGAACAAATTACAGAATAATTAAAACCCCATCATAACAAGAACAATGTAAATAATTAAAATTGTAGGTACAAAGTCAGGCACATAAATGAGCGTACTACTTTCTATTTTCCTCTCAATTATGACGAAAAAGAAAACTAAGTGATTTTGAGATTCAACAAAACTGTGTTAAAAGTAAAACTGGGAGAAATCATCAGTTGAATAAAATGCATGATTCTTCAAAAAAATTGTAATTTGCTTTTTGAAATTATTCATGTCTAATTTCTTGTAGTTAATCGGCAGTTTATTGTACAATTTTATGGCCCAATAGTTACTGGAATTTTGGCATCTTTTCAGTCTATTGAATATTGAAATCAACTTATCGCAGCCTCTAGTTTGATAATCGTGGACGTCGCTACCCTTCTTCCAATCCGCACTGTTTTTATGTGCCAGAACCAAGCGTTCTTCAATAAAAACAGAAGGTAATGTGAGTATACCTAATGATATAAAACAATCACGACAGTCCTGGCGATAACCTCTTTGAGCCAAAATTTGAGCCTATTTTTGACCCCAAAATCGGATTCAGCACCTCTAAAAACCCCCTAAGGCAAACTTTCAGCCCAAACTTCCTAATTAACGAATAAACAAAACAGTGTAGAAAATACGAATGTTTAAAAAAACCGGGAAAATGACGTCATGCTGGAATAGTTCATTTATGGCCGCTTGAAGCGCTGAAATCGAGAAATCTATAGTCCCCAGATGCAAAATTTCATGAAACAGTAAAGTTCGAAATCGAAAAACTGAAGAAAAAAATAGAAAAAGCGAGATGGGGAAAATTAGGTTTCCTCTATTTTTGTTTGATAACTTTTCTCTTAGAAAACACGATTTCGTCGTCCCAATGGGCAACACTGGGAGGAGACAGCGATACGAACAGCCCAATCAGCGAGCGTTCCCGCTGCACGTCTGTTTTCCCGGTTAGTTTTGAAATTAAAAATTTTGATTGTCTCCCAAAAATAACAGGAGACTTATTTTCCGAAATCAGCCCGATTTTCATCTATCCCACACCATTAACTATTCAGGAAAAATGCAAACAGAAATCGGTCAAATTCCTCATTAGCAGATCCAAACCTATGCCTCATTCAAGACTTTTGTATTTGCATCAAAAGTTAGGTCTTGTTCATGTGTGATTATTTTTCGTCAGTTTTTGCCACATGTCTCTAAATTCCTCGATTAAGGGAAAGTATTGAAATTGCTAATCTCATAATTTGAATATGGCGCGCTGATCCTTATAATGTGTTATCAACCCGTTGGGTTCCCTCCTTCTGTTCTCTCGCTCGATTCTGATTTTGTTCAGTGTCAATAAAAGTTATTCGAAAACTATTTGTTCGCATTTATTTAAAGTAAAACCTCTATAACCCAAACTAAACTGTAACTCTTTGATGTACCATGCACCAGCCATCAGGGTCGTACTCAATGAGTATGGAAGAGGGGGGGGGGGGGGGGGGAATTCGAAGAACAGAGGAATGGAACAGTGCAAGAGGACAGAACTGGGGGTTCCCAGTCCCACTTGTTCGCTACCACCGAGTATAGAACTAAGTAGAGCGGCCTTCCCTCCTGGGGGGAGCGGGCTGCGTATGCTCAACCCCCCCCCCCCTGGTTAGCTACCCCGTCCGGCTACCACATAAATACAGCATCTGACATAAATACAGCTGTGTTCGGAGCCCAACAGCTGCCGAAATTTCGGGTATTTTGGATTGGAATTTTTACAGTAGACTTCTTAGACCCTTCTAAAGCCAGGTACACTAGTACAAGGCAGCGTAAGAGCCAGCCTGAGGCACAACACGTGTGTAGATGTGGACGTGTTTCTGAGGCGAGCAAAACTGCCTCTACCTGTTTGCCAAACAGCCTAGCAAACATGCACAATCAAATAACATCCATCAATATATTGGGAGGGAAAATTTGGCGAACAGGCGCACACTCGGTATATTGGTGTGGACTGAGTAAAAAATCGTACCTTGGGGCTTATTTCACTCCCACCTTCCTTCATAGCGTTCTAATGGGGTATTTCAGTGGGTCGAAAATTCAGGTTTTTGACCTCAAATTTGGATTCAGCACCATTGAAAACCTCTATACTCCAACTTTTGCCCGTTGATACTTTAACACGACTGTGGTAGAAAAATTAAATAAAGAGATCACACGTTTGAAAAAAAGGCGGGCCTCCATAAACGCGCACACACACTATGCCTCGGGCGTTTGTGTGTAGTATTTTGTAGCATCCAAGGCCACAAGACGTTCGATTAAAGATTATTTAGAGACCTCGTGCAATGTAATTGCACAATAATGCATAGATAATATTCAAAAGTTACCTAAAGTTGAATTGCTTGGGGTAGTCGTCAAACTGAGCTGTCGTTCGCCTTTTACAGAATCTGTGAAACAAAACATGAAAATGCAATTTTAGGCGAAATCACTAAGTAAGAGTATAAAAATGGAAAAAAGGAGAAAGGTTATTCAAGTAAAGCGTTTCATTTAGATATCATCAAGGGTAACAGTTATCAACAAGGTTAGGGAATGAGCAATTAGTACAATCCGGGACTGAAATTGGTTGATCTTATCTCATGACTGTATATCCATGACAACTGATGGAAAAATAAAATTCGTACCACCATGTGGTAGGAATTTCCGGTTTCCAATGTACTACTAGTGACGCCACTCAGAGGACATCTTCCTCCAACTTATAAATAATTCCAACAGATTTCGAATAATCTTCCTTTACACACAAGGAAGATTATTACATCTCGAAGAGATGAGGAAAACGGTTGCTTTTGGATTCATTCGAAGATTAACAAATAAATGCTGTCTCGTGTACGCAGTGATTGGACAACAGGGCATAATCAGTTAAACCTAATATAAGCTGAACCAGCAAGGCTCAACCGACCAATTCTGCTACGTCACCACCGAATTTTCTCCGACCTGGTCTTGAAATACGGATTTTCTGAAGATTCTCTAACATCAAGGAAGGTATACATCATTCATAAAAGGCGCACTACGTTCTGTTAATCCAATAGGACGTCCCCTGGAATGCACGCGCACTAAATACAGTTTTTACTTTCCTCAGCAGAGAAAAGTTAAAAATGAAAAACTTGTTATCAGCACAGAAAATGTTTTCTGCTGATGACAATTCTTTCCTCACACCTTCTCAAACAAACACGTTCATGTGCGACGACACAAATTGTACCATTGTGGAAACTCTTGTAGATCTACAATACAGAATGATAGAAATTGACAGTCTTGACTTAAATATACAAACCAATTAATAAACCTCCTGAAGGAAAACAACTCAGCACAGAAATTATTCGAGAATGTGAGCAACCATTCACTACACATGTAGAAAAAGAAGAAACAAAACAACGAGAAAGAACAAAGAAAATAGAAAATTACGCGCAAAACTTATGAAACAAGGCAAGAATGAGTACTGGAACAGGACGACTTGGAGAGGAGGTTAGAATAACCATTTTAAACCTAATTGAACGAAGTAAATGGCTGATGGACAGAATTTTTGTAACAAGTGATGGAGGAAACCATCTGTAATTGAAAACATAAGCGTGAAAAATAGATGACGACCGCCAAGCACCATGAACAAAAGAAAAACTACGAGTAGAAAATAACCTACATAATGATTGCTACATTTCAGCACCACCCGTGAGAAACGAAAAGATCAATAACATGCTTGAAACTTGGATGATGGATAGGACTGAAAAACACTGATAAGGAGAACAGAACATCGTCGTTCGTACAAGGTAATTTTCCGACGACAAAGAGAATGCTTCCCAATGGATCCTTTCTCATACGAACTTTCCAAAGCACTAAAATGGACTGACGGCACCACGTCCAACAGTTAAAAACATCAAGAAAATTCAAATGAACCTCCAATTCATGTATGTTTGAAGGAACATGGCCATATTCCATGAAATTGATGAGACTTTTGAAGTTTTCAAGTTTAATTAAGAGATTAATGGCAAGTTGGGGTTCTGTCCAAAGTAAGTCATAAAGCCCCTCCCTTGACAAATTGTGACGTTACCGTCTCAGACGATGTTTGGATTCACCCCAGTCACAAGGCATGTCCAGATCGACAACACTAATGAACATAAGAGTCACTTTAGATGGAGACTACTTCATGGAGAAGGACGGGAACACTATCTAACTAGGCTCATATACCCTAACCTAAAAATAGCCAGTAAACAGGTAACTGCTCGCACAGATCCAGAAGGACTTTACTCGAAGTTGTTTAATCAAGCTTGAGGTCTTACGGAGACCTCACGAGTCTCAGAGAGGTACAGATACAAATTTCCCAACTACACCTTAATCTTCAGTGAATAAGGAATAAATACGCCTAGTTCTTAAGGTACCAACACTTTCCCATCTGTTTTTTTTTTTCTTTTCAGGTTCCTTTATGAATTTTAAAGCAGATTTTAAGCAACGTTTTTAAGGGGGTTCATGAGTCAAAATCGAAAAATTTTCTACTTTTTCGTTTTTATTTTTAAAAAATTCTGCAGGTTTTTCCAGACATTTTGGTATATAGAAATATTAAATTTGAGCAGTGGAAAGCAGAGATATGCGTTTTCAAAGATTGAGGAGCTAAACGCTGTTTCCGGGGGATAGCTGTTTCCCGCTCCAGGTTCATAGTTTCTATATTTCTGTAACTACCAATGGCTCTTTCGCTGTTCATAAGTTCTGATTGATACCTACTATGTCCTACTCCATGGTTCCAGCACTGGTTCCCATGCCACCAAATAGTACGAAAATAGCATAGCACTAGACTAACGAAGAAATCAAGTGAGCCAATAGTGTATAACCATTATTCTTATCAGTACCTACTACGTGGTATGAAATAACCTTACCTAACCGGTGCAAACACTGACTGATAAGAATCATAGATAAGGAATAATCAGACTTCATTTTCAATTTCTTCAATATGAAATAATTACGAACTGTCGATCAAATACCTCGAAAAACGGTAACCTTTCACAAATCGCAGGTTTTCTCCAAACCGGAAAACCCTTGTTTTTCGTCACTTAGGTACCTGTTTCTCGGCAGCCAATAGAGCTGGCAACTTGAATTTTTTTTGTATTGTCGAGAGGGGTTTATTACAGTCATTGAACAAGTTTGGACGGAAAACTCCCAACAGAAACATGGCTAGAATTAAAAAATCACTAGCATGAAAAGTATGAAAAAACTGTTTTGCTATATTGTCTCTAGGTAAAATAATATTAACACAACAGAGTTGAAACTCGCTCAGCGGTTATATGAAGAGTAGATGAAGAATTTTAAAAAAAGTATGAAGATATCATGAATATATCCAGAGAAACAGGTACATGAAAAAGTGTTAAATTAGAACCGACTCATGAACCCCCTTAAATTATGAATAAATCATTTATAAATTATTATTGAAAATTATGCACAGTCGAGTATACCTACTATATGTTTCCAGGCTTGAGGTGGTAATTTTCGATACAAACCTCAAGAAACCCAACATTGCGCTATTGATACCAAACATGCCAAGTTCAAGAGGTATTAAAATGTTAGGTGGGATTAAATAAGGAGACCACCCTGATTTCCTGGCTATGTGTAGGGAATAACATTTAGGGCTGTTCAGATTCAAAATACTATAATCGCCCATTCTATTCAATCAAAACACTCTATTCAGTATAAACCTACAACATTTGAACCAGCGTAGTAATTTAGTGCACTTACTGATCAAAGCACAATAGGACATTATTGATAACTACAACGTCAGAAGGTCCCGGGGTGAGTCCTAAGCAGAGGGAGTGGGGTTTTAGTTGGTAGCCCCAATTCATGGGGAGTCCAACACTGTTGGGGTGACTTCCCCTTCGCTCTTAAAGAGTTTCCCCACTTCCGTAAAAAAAAAAAAAAACACCGTCAGAAGAACAAAATTGACCAACAAACATTAAAGAATTGACAGGAAAATCCCATGAACGCTTCAAAGACCTACCAGATAGAGAGAAAGATCACAGACTTACCTACATAACACATAAACTACGGTAAGTGCCAGAGATTTCATACATCATGTCGAATCATTGGCTGAGTAGATCCAAAACAAGGAAAAAGTCAACAAAACTACTGACATTTAAAAAAGAGAAATTACAGACACCCCTTAAATTGCGACCTCCACATCGTGGACACAGATGGAAAACTCCAAACCTATATTGCGTAACTACGTACCATAATACAGCAAGAATTGACGATCGAAAATTTCTAAGGGGCTACAATAAAAATGACGAGGTCGGGTAAACACAATCGTAACGGCGTTTTCGTTTCTTATAGCGCCAGGATACGGGTTCTGTAGTCGGAGTTTCAAATAACACGGACGATTTATGAAATACGGAAGACATCATAACTGAAAAAAAAAAGAACAGATCAGAGTCGGGCAAACGCGATTTTGCGAACAATCTTGTTTTTGTTTGTTTTATTAATGAGGCTTCAAATGGTGGGACAAAGGGTATGGTGGTATGTTATGTATTTCTGTAGGAACGAATGAACATCTGCAATGCAATGATACCGACTGGAATTGATACGACTTGTAACCAGAGCAATGGGGTATTTCGGTGGGCCGGAAATTCAGGTTTTTGACCTCAAATTTGGATTCAGCACCCTTAAAAACCTATACAGGGTGTCCTATGTTAAGGACCGAAAAACTTCGGGAGTCGATTCTACAACTAATTTTAGTAAGAAAGTGTCTCCTAGCAATTTTTCGCTAGACGCTTAATTCCCGAGTTATTTCAATTTTAAGATTTTTTTCGTGTTTTCGACCTTAAGCCATAAAAATGACCATTACTCGCTAATGTACAAGCAATTCAAAATCTAATTACACCGTTGGATAGGACGTTAAATTTACCATCTTTCTAGTGGTTATACAAAAATTTTTGTTAGGTCCTGAGGGGTGAAAAATCAACTTGTAAAGTCATTTTTGTAAAATTGTCAAAATTCCCTACTTTTTCTTTTGATTGTTAAGGTTTTACTTGCACATGGTTTTTCAGGTACCTCTACATCAAAAACTGCGCAATGATCTCAGCTTTCTAATGGTATAATTTGTTTTAATCTTACTCCGCTAATTAGGGGTGAAAAATACGTTTGAATGCTAAAAAACGTGGTTGCGCTCATGGAAATCAAGGTTGCTGGTTCGTTGGGCCTCGGGCAGGTTCGACGGTTTAGGGGTGGAATTCTTCGTCATTTTCAACGCTATTAGACTGATTCCATCACCGTTGGTATGTGAAAGCACAGTATCGAATTTTGGTGGGTCCGAATCTTTTTTTTTTTTAATTTACATGGTATTTATGCACGAATTTAATGTTCAATTCTCGCAACTTTCTCGATTGTTTGGAAAAAATAGATATCTCATAAAGAATAGCGCGTAGGTGTAGAATAAAAAATAAAGATAAATAATGATATTTTAGAGAAAGTAAAAATGATATTTATGAACAAAACCAATCTTTATCTTCATCCAATCTTCATCGAAGTACGTTATTGACTAAACATAAATGGTATAATAAATTATCCTCTACTCCGTCTTTGACTTCGTTTGTCATTCGTCCGGATAGGTACCTGTAAACACAAGGCAAAGTTTTTTACAGCCAAGTAGAAAATAATTGAGGAATGCGCTGTCAGGAGACGATGAACATTATGTACTGAAGAAGGAGAAGGTCACATTGAGCACTTACTCTGAATCGGTAATATGATGATCACTGCTTCAAATTTTGACATTCCTCAATTATTTTCTTTTTGGCTGTTAAAAACTTAGCTTTGTGTTTACAAGTATCCGGACAATTGACAAACGAAGTCAAAGACGGAGTAGAGGATAATTTATTATACCATTCATGTTTAGTCAATAACGTACTTCGATGAAGATAAAGATTATTTTTGTTCATAAATATCATTTTTACTTTCTCTAAAATATCATTATTTATTTTCATTTTTAATTCCACATCTACACGCTATTCTTTATGAGATATCTCTTCTTTCATACGAGAAAGATATATCTCTTTTCGTACAATCGAGAAAATTGCGAGAATTGAACGTCCAATTCGTGCATAAATACCAAGTAAATTTAAAAAAAAAAGATTCGGACCTACCAAAATTCAATACTGTGCTTTCACATACCAACGGTGATGGAATCAGTCTAATAGCGTTGAAAATGACGTAGAATTCCACCCCTAAACCGTCGAACCTGCAACCTTGATTTCCATGAGCGCAACCACGTTTTTTAGCATTCAAACGTATTTTTCACCCATAATTAGCGGAGTAAGATTAAAACAAATTATACCATTAGAAAGCTGAGATCTTTGCGCAGTTTTTGATGTAGATGTACCTGAAAAACCATGTGGAAGTAAAACCTTAACAATCAAAAGAAAAAGTAGGGAATTTTGACAATTTTACAAAAATGACCTTTCAAGTTGATTTTTCACCCCTCAGGACCTTACAAAAATGTTTGTATATCCACTAGAAAGATGGTAAATTTAACGCCCTATCCAACGGTGAAGTTAGATTTTAAATTGCTTGCAAATTAAGCGAGTTATGGTCATTTTTATGGCTTAAGGTCGAAAACACGAAACAAATCTTAAAATTAAAATAACTCGGAAATTAAGCGTCTAACGAAAAATTGCTAAGAGAGACTTTCTTACTAAAATTAGTTGTAGAATCGACTCCCGAAGTTTTTCGGTCCTTAACATGGGACACCCTGTATACTCCAACTTTAAGCCCAATGGTACTATAACATGAGGTAGAAAACGCTGCAAATTATTACACAATGGTTTATTATTTTTCTATATAGATCACTCGTCTACAAAATCACCAACCATCCAATATGAAGGAGAAAAAAATCAAAAAATAATTTAAAAAAAAATCAAAAAAAAAAAAAAAAAAAAAAATCAAAATCACCAACCATCGATTGCATTTCGGTCAGCTCTAATTTGAACGGAGATTAGGCCTCTTTTGCGATTCACACCTGTGTTTTGATTTATATATATATTTCAATATAAACCCTTAAATTTTCGTAGGGAGGGAACGGTTTGTCCAACAGAGCTCCGCGTGGTCTCAAAAAATTCTAAAAATTCTATAGAATCTAAAATTGAAGGAAAAACAATACCTTTATATCGAAATTTTTCCAGTTAGGGCGTTTTCAAAATTTCAAAATTGATTTTGGAACCCTTAAAAGTGACCTACCTCAACCAAAATCTTCGGGGCACAACTAGACCTCAGAAGGAGCCTACATACCAAATTTCATCAAAATCGGTCAATGCTAAGTGGCAAAAGTGCCGCGTACGGCGGACGGACGGCCAAATTTTTATTCGATTTTTGGATTCTACGTACCTTGAAACGTAAACCATCAAATTTTGAGGGGGTGTTAAAATTTTTTTTCTTGGTCGATTCCAAAGGTTCATTATTGAAAATAATAAACCAAAATTAATTAAAGAGATCGCACGTTTGAAAAAAAGGCCATAAATGCACACACACTACTCTGCGCGCGTGTGTGAGTAGTATTTTGCAGTATCCAAGAGGTCCTCCAAGGGTTTCATCTCTTCTCTGTGCATGGATACTTTTTTCAAAGACAGTTGGCTAAGCTACATCACAATTGTCCAGCTACGTCACACCATTCAAATCTTCAACTTTCCTTAGCTTCTCTGATTTTTTTAAAAATTTTCTCGACGAACAGACCCAATTACCGTTATTCCTGACCCATCCTCTTTTGAAAAAAAAAAATGATAATAATAATAAATAAAAAAATTGACTGAAATACCCCATTGTCACACAAGTAACCAAACAGTCATAGCTCTGTAGCTCATATTTCAGTCGTCCAGTTGACATCCGTTGCATTGAAGGGACTCAGAAACAACAGAAAATACAGGGTTTTCTAAGTAGTTAGGGCCTTATTAATAAACAGAAACAGGATTATTCGCAAAATCGCGTTTGCCCAACGCAGAAACAGATCTATTATAATCATTATCAGAGAATAACGGACAAGTACCATCACTCGGATCAGTGAAATTGCAGTTCCCAACAGAACGAACACCTACATTCCAAGACTTACAAAACTTAAAAAAAATGTGGAAACTAATAATAGCACCAGTATATTTGGTAAAGGTAGAGTTGTACTAGACTACGACCACATAACACGAGGAAAGAGATTCTAAGAATACAACAAATTTCCAATGCGACAGAAATCACAGCCACGTGTTGGTATCAACTATAAAACACCGAATAATAATGGAAAATGAAATACCCACCTTATAATACGAAAGACAAGTGAAATAATCCCTATGATAGAAGCCATTCAAGAAGCCTAGACTAACATAGAGAGAAAGTACGACATAGACACACTCCTAGAAACAACAAAGAACAACAACAATGAAGAAGAATAAGGAACGCAAGAAATAATAGCTTGACGGAATAGGAAAACGTCAGCCAAGAAGTGTAGCTTCCTCACAGTACGTGTACCAGGGATAGAACAATTCACGTTTGCACATGCGCAGTCGCAGTAATCGACAGATGACAGTAAAATCTGTGGACAACTAATTCCTTTAATTGATTAAGGGAGATGGACAGCCATAAACAAGTTTAATTTTGTTTCACGGTTGCTGAAAATATCAGTCAGATCAATCGGTCAGATAGATCTGCGTGACCAGTGACTACATCTTAAACACGTCAGGGGCAAACACTTTGGCCAACTACACTTAGAATTTGAAATAAATCAGTTCATTTCACAGAGGGACGACCTAGGGTAAACTCTAAATGTATTGGGGAGCTTAGATTGAATTTGGCTCAACTATTATCAGTTTCGAGACGAGGTTATCAGGCACACAAGCTAACTACTCATTCAAAAATGCAATGAAAAATAATTAAATCTCCCTCACACCCCACAGAAGGCTCAAGCCAAACCAATGATTTTACAAGCGACCGAGTCCAAACAGGCAGAATTCACATCATTCTTATCATAAATTGCAGTCGACTCATTTGGTAGATTGTGTTTTGGGACGATTTTGTCGGCCAACAAACCAGAAAGAATTTTTCCTCATAAAGGACAATCGTGGGTGAAGAAACACCACTACGCACTCTTCTGGCACCATGATCCTCCTAAACAAATTTCATCAGCTGTGTGATTCGAAACTCTGGCAAAGTACTTCCTGAGGAAACCGCAAGATGACAAAATCCATCGTCATGGGATTCTATAGTCTGAGAACAAACGTCAAAAGACGACACAAACATACATTGAGTACCAAAATTTTGGAATTCAGGAGGCTTAGGAAAGCAAGCATTTACACTTTCGAGCCTCCTAATTTTTTCTTTAAATCGATGTTCAAGTGCGACTTTTTCTACTTCCCACTGGTCCTCACAATTATGGGTACCGCCGTGCGTCATGCCTCCCTCTCCTGTACCCCCTTGATGTTAGGGCTCTGGCACACACCTCTGACAGGAGTAGAGTGGTTAGGGAGCAGGTACAAATTCTCTGCTTCCGGGCCTGTTACCTGGTCGGGCTTCCGGGGACAGCAGTAATGCCATAAAAGGCTCATTACTCATCTCAATTACCAGTACCACGGGCGAGGGGAGCCCCAGGCTACAGATGCACCGACCTCGGTCAAAGCATCACTGCCTGCCCCTCAGTTGAGGTTGGATTCGTGGTGGTCGTGGTTGAGCAAACCCTACTTCATGGGCTTGTACCAAGAAGGCTACAAGGGGTGAGATGGCCTCCTCAGGGGCTAGTTCCCTGAAGATGTCTCTCAGCATGTGAGTTCTGTTATGAACTCGGGTACCAACCTGTCTAGTTGGTAGAACCTTGCTAGGAGGTTCGGCCTAACCTGTGGTGTTAAGACAAACAGGTACCTCGAGGAGCTGATAGCTATGACTAGCTCCCCTGGGGCTCCCGGTTGGTGAGTTCCTTCCACTCCCTTGATCACCCTTCTAGGGTTTTCGGGGTTTTATCTATCTGCTTGCAGATGGAGGGGGTAGCGAAATCCTGTTTGGATCGGCTCTCCTTAAAACCAAATAGTAGTTATTTGGTCCTCACAATGGAGATGATAACCGAGTCAATAAAATAGGCCCTTGAAAAGCTCGGTAGGCATCTTCAAGAACCGAAAACTCAAGTCGAAATACATCCAACTCATTCAAACGGTCATGAACAGCACAAAATAACCAACCACGAAATCGTTCTGCAAAAAATTACGTTCAGCTTCTTCATAATCTCTTAAAAGCCTCCATCCCAACGATTAGCTCGTCCTTAATCTCGGATGACTCGGTATCATCCATATGAATGTGAATTTTGTGACAGAAGTTGGGCGATTACGTAAATTGTGCTGATTGTTAAATATCGCCCATTATTGAAGCAGCTCTAGAAGTTCCATTTTTGTAACAACTGCCATTATTATGCTTAGGCAAATACGCAAAACCGTTTAGTGAGACCGGAAGTATCACCACTCAGAACAGGAGCGTGACTAATTAATCAATTGGTATGTCTTATGTGAGAGGCGAAATGCGTGAGAAACTTCAAGGTCGAGAAAGATATAAAATCGAGGAAAGGAGATCTCTGACTCTCTCTGTCTGACTGTCTGTCTCTCTGTCTGACCACGCCCCCAAGACTGAAACAAAATGTAGCCAGTGGCAAAAAATGGGCGAAAAGAAACACTGAGTTCAACCTAATATACAATGATTTGGGGGACACGATCTGTACTGGATGTGACGGACGGACTAAGTGCTCCATCCCAGACCCAGCAGACACATCCTTAGCAATCAAAAACTACACAGGACCAGCCGCGATCTCACTCTCCAGACTCTGACCAAACAAAGTGGGGCTGTGCGAGTAGTTTACGACACCTGGGATATCCAAACTCCAATCATGGCGGCCATCCTTGACTTAGGGCTCTTGGGATGGTTTGGCTTGAGTATTCCATGGGTGGTTAGAGGGAGACTTTTTATTTGTTCCCATTTTTCTTTTTACATAAGAGTTTGTTGGCCTGAATAACCTCGCCTTGACGCAGAGGTTGATCGTACAGTTTTGCCTGGGTCAAGGAAATGACCACAGACATACACGGAACTAAACTGTGCAAAATGCAAGTAGAAATGTAGTTTTTATTCGACACCTTGTATGGATAGAATAGTGAGGAAGTATTATTTCAATCTCCGGAATTGACTTGTTATGGCAGAAAAACAAACCCTCGAGAATCTTCAAAAATGAAATGGCAGGAAAAGAGTTAACACTTATAAGTAACATACGAACAAGACAGAGATGACGAGCAATCAAATACTGGCACGTGTATCAAATTAAGCGATTATACATTATATGGAAAAATCTGAGAGATAACGGCTACTCCTATTTGGAAATGTTCATTTCAACAATCAATTTAGGATACTTAGGCGATCCTCAGTATTTCCTTGTTCGTTCTCATGGGTATGAGGGACGAATGAGGAATTTTCCTTCAAGAAAAGTTTTAAAAATTTATTTCAATATGCTCAAAATTCTAATTCAACAATGTACCAATTTTGAGCACGAAATTCCGCCTTATTTCAATAATCGAAAATTTAGAACAGTGACCAGAGGTGTAGCCATCCTGAGTGGTATTGACCCTGTCAACAGACATTTTACTTCCTTGCTGAGTCGTAAGCTCTGTTTGTAGACACAAAGACTTCATAGTTCCTCGCTCATTCGATAGGGGTTATGCAGCACCAGTATGACTTCATAATTCGGGCTTTCATTTAAACAATTATCAGCGAAACTTGGAGGAATTTCATACCCAAAATTGGCACGATGACCAAAATTTAAATTTTGAGCAGACTGAGATGATAGAAAGACTTATAAAAAAGACAATTCATCATTTTAATGGATTTGAAAACCCAACTCGAAAAATATTTCTCTTTGTTCGAAACATGAAAAAATAATGTTACAAAGTTAAGTGTAAAAGATAACTGACATCATTCGTGTGAGATAAATAATACTAAGAATTTAAATTTGTGTAACCACCAACTCCCTACTTCACGAACACGATTGATTTTAACTGAGACAGGCCTCCCAGACAACCTAATAAAAAAAATTAATGAGAATCCCTCATTTCCAAGACACACTAAGAAAGCACAAGGGAAACTGAGGATGGTCTGAAGGCCGAAACTGATCTGTTCAAATAAACATTTCCAAACATAAGAAGACATTATGCTCCAATTCATCCTTATTGTTGGGTCATTTACACCAATAGGTAGAGGTAACCACAAGATCACATTTCAGTTACAGCCGAAGACGTATATAAAAAAAAGAAAAAAACACAAACTTAACCAATTTATAGAAAAGGAACCAAAAAAGAAGAAAAAAACATCGAACTAATTACGCGAGATGAAATAAAAGAACAAGTAAAATGATGCAACAGACAAAACAAAGGATCAATACAGCATCTTCAACGAAAATGTCATTCAGTCTTGCAAGTGAACAACGACCAACAATTAACCTTAACTCAATCAAAACGTCACAACGTTGAAGAGTATTCAAAAAGTATTACCAGGTATTCTCAGAAAACATCAATATTTTGGTATCGCAGAGTGGAACCACCAGACAATATCAATTTGAAATAATTAAGAACCTGCTCAATACCAATGAAAGGCCAAAGAAGAAATATTGATACAAGAGTTACAATCTATATACATAAAACGCCAAATGCATGTACGTAGCCGATTGGGAGGAGTTAGAGGGGTTGTCGGAGTGGGGAGAGCCAGCGGAATTGGTGGAGGAAGGAGTTGGGGGCAGGATGTGTCGAGGATAGTCAGAGAAATTGGAAGCGGGAGGAGCTGGGGTGGGAGGAGTCAAAGGGAGTGAGTGGCGGGGGGAGTCGGAGGAATCGTTTTTGCCTGCTTTTAGTAGGCTTTCAGGTATAAGGTCATGAACATCATAGAAGAATACCGAAAATGAAACATAAGGTACTGTCCCCCCTCAAAAGAATGAACGCGAGGCCTGACAGGGAGTTGGATATCCACAACTACACCCTTTTCCACAAATATAAGTTTACAGGTAGTAACTGACCTATCCAATACCTACCCCTGACCCTGCTCAAGTCATAGTTTCTTCCATCCCCATCTCTAGCCCCTTCTTATAATGCAGTTCAAGCCATGCCTCACTTATGTCCAATCATTGGACTCCAATGATATCTGGACAAGAAAAATACAACAGTGACGTGACGTAACTACGTAACAAAAGAACTCATCTCGATGATTGTCAGGAGGGACTACTCCGTTTTTTGGCAAAATTTTTATTCGATTTTGGGATTCAACATAGGTGACTTGAAACATAAATCAACAAATTTTGAGAGGTTTTCAATTTTTTTGGTCAATTCCAAAGGTTCATTATTGAAAATAGTTAACCGAAAATTGGTAATTGCAACGGTCAAATGCCAATTTGAACACTTTTGGTTTATTATTTTCAATAATGAACCTTTGTAATCGCCCAAAAAAAATCAAAGATTCTCAAAATTCGTTGGTTTACGTGCAAAGGCACGTTGAATCCGAAAATCGAATAAAAACGCTGCAAATTATTTCACAATAGTTTATAATTTTCCTGTATAGATACTGTAAGTTTTGAAGCCGTTTAAGTGATGAATCACCTCCTGAATTCCTTTCCCTTGTGAATCTCTTCATTTTCGCCCAAGCCTACCTAGAACCCAGTGGAAAGTTAGGTAAAGGATTTGAGAGGAAGTGACCGAAAATGGGATTTCCTTGGACAAGTGACAAGCTCGGAGGAGGTTAAACGGATGTTTTCAGTTTAGGAATAGGTCGGTCCTCACGTTCATTCTTTTGATCGGGGGACATTATGTCAAGTTTTGCAGAAAAAAATGAATCCGAATAAAAAATCAAATATATTAGATATTAAAGTATAAAAAGTTAAAATATTAAAAAAAAAAAAAAGGCCAGATATCACCACTCTAAGATGATAACTTGACAAAGTGTATAGTTGGTGTTCTGGGGTCGCAGTATTTTGTTGATCAGCAATTTCATCACAGCCCCAGTTTTTGACATTTACATTTAGTTTTGAAACCAACAACGAACGTAGCAAAAGAAATTCGGCAGAAATGCATTACAAAATGGGAAATATAACTCGCTTTCTTAGCGTAAGTCGTTAGCCAGCACACTATCAACAACGTTTTGTTGAAGATTGCATCAGATATATAATTTTCTCAAAATGAACTTGAGAGTGGTGATAACTGGTACTATCACCCTCGTGCTTTTTTTAAGGTAAAAAAATATGGTTACACTTACTACAACATAATAAGTCTACCTTAGATGAAACATATAAACAAGTAACAGAAAACAAGAGATGAAATGATGGGATAGAGAAGAAGACACATTCATGAGATGAGAAGATGAAGAACGCGCACAATGTCTGGCAATAGCCACGACGAGAAATAAATAAAATAACACAGAACATTAATAATAATGAGAACGTGAATAATAGTAATAATAATATTATCTTAATATTTATCCTATTATGCAAAACTGTTTGTTTGTTTGTCTGTCCAGTACTCAATACAGCCAAATGGCGCAACCAATATTCACGAAATTCGGTACGTTAATGTCATGTATTTGCTAGAAGGGAATGGGCTATTTTAGAACATTGTGCACAGGGCGCAACTTATCTACAGATATGCCAATTATCATGGGAATTCTTACCACGTGCTGCTTACTTTCTTTAAAGAGGATCAAAATCAAATTGTATCTATGAATGGGGGGTGCGCCATGATTTTTTTTTTTTTTTAGATTTTTAATCGTAAGTAGACTACATCCTGAGAATTTTGGCACCAATCGCGACCTTCTAGCGTGAGTAGATCTGTTTCTATGATTTTTCAAAGTTTCGACCGTTTATGACGTCACACGCCCCTCTCGCCTGGGCGAGACCCCCCAGCCCATTGTGACGTCATAAACGGTCGAAACAATAAAAATTCATAGGAAAAGATTTACACACGCTAGAAGGTCGCGGTTGGTACCAACATTTTCAGAATGAGGTCTACCTTAGATTAAAAATAACAATAAACAGTTTTTCCTACCCAGACGCACACCCTATTGCACGGGAAATAAGTGATCACATCAATTAAAATCAGCTAATCGAAAATTCACAACACTCGGTAACTGTAAGCTGTTTAGTGTTACAAGAAGGCAAATATGCTACATGAATTCTACAATCCCTGAGGCCTAACATAACAAACCCGCGAGACAACAACCCAGTAATATTATGAGAGAGAGAAAAAACAAAAACTTATTGAGACTACAATACCGCGAGACCCCCAGAATCCCATGAAAACCAGTTGCTTGAGCAAGTCCAGTATACACGGTGTGTCATGAATACCGGACCACCCTTTCTATTTCCGTTATTTGTGTGAAAATCAAAAATTTTGTCGAAGTAACCTCTCCTTATTTTTTTGCTAAGAATTCGAACATCACATTTTGGCGAGTCTCTCATGATGTGCGCCAACTTTGTTTTTTCAAATGGTACCACTTCTACGTCAAGAACATTTTACTTCAACAACTTTTTTTTTCGAACGCGCGCAACCTGCTCATAGAGCACTGAAAGATGCGCGACCCAGGGATTGTGCCACAATGAGGAATTTCACCAAATTCTGTTAACATTTTTCCTGAATAGTTAATCGTGTGGGATAGATGAAAATCGGGTTGATTTCGGAAAATAAGTCTCCTGTTATTTTTGAGAGACAATCAAAATTTATGATTTCAAAAAACAACCGGGAAAACGGACCTCTTCAACGTGAAGCGGAAACGCTCTCTGATTGGGCGGTTTGGATCGCCATCTCCTCCCAGTGTTGCCCGATGTTATCTAAGAGGAAACTCATCAAACAAAAACAGGGGAAACTTAATTTTCCCCATCTTGCTTTTTCTATTTTTTTCTTCTTCAGTTTTTCAATTTCGAACTTTACTGGTTTTGTGAAATGTTGCATCTGGGGACTACAGATTTCTCGATCTCAGCTTTCAAGCGGCCGTAAATGAACTATTCCAGGATGACGTCATCCTCCCGGTTCATCTTCAAATCTTCATATTTTCTACACTGTCTTGTTTATTTTTAAATTAGGAAGTACGGGCTGAAAGTTTGTTGAGGGGTTTTTTTCGAGGTGCTGAATCCGATTTTGGGGTCAAAAATACGAGGGTGGATCAAATACAAACGGGACTCTGACCTCTGAGCGCCGAGGGTTGACAGAAGCGGGCCCGTCACTTCGAGATTGTTTGAACAGGTTCATTAGAAGGTGGATGAGGGGGGCGTCTCCCCCTTTACAACCTTTCATGAGTAGTTATCGCGATGTCTGAACAAAAGATGCCCGTTTCCATTGAGCAACGAATTATCATACAATTTCTTACCCGTGAAAGAGTCAAACCTTCGGAAATTTTTCAAAGGTTGACTGCCCAGTTCGGGGACCAAACCCTCTCTAGGACCCGTGTGTTTGCCTGGCACAAAGAGTTTCAGGAGGGAAGAGAACGAGTAGAGAATGAGGAACACGATTGTCGTCCCCGGAGCAGCATTACGGATGAGAACATTCAAGCGGTTCGTGACATTCTTGAAGATGATCGACGTGTGACTGTCTCCGAAATCACTGAGCAGGTAGGGGTAAGTTATGGGAGCTGCCAAACGATCATTACAGAGCACCTAGGATTCCGTAAAGTGTGTGCCAGATGGGTCCCTCGCCTTTTGACTGCAGATCAGAAGTTGAGATGTTTGGAGGTCTGTCAGAGGCTTTTTGCAAGGTTTGAGGAAGAAGGGGAAGCATTTTTGGCTAGCATCGTCACCTGCGACGAAACATGGGTCCATCATTACACACCCGAATCGAAGCAAGCCAGTATGGAGTGGCGGAGGAAGGGGGAGACAGCCCCTGTGAAAGCAAAAACTCGACTGTCTGCTGGCAAGGTCCTTGCAACTGTTTTTTCGACTATCGAGGCGTTTTGCTCATTGATTTTTTGCATGAGCGAAGAACAATCAATGCTGCCTACTATTGTGAGCTGCTGACTCAGGTCAGGGCTGCATATCGCAGCAAAAGACGGAATCAACCAATTCGTGACGTCTTCCTCCTCCACGACAATGCAAGGCCCCATACTGCAGCTCTAACTGTTCAAAAATTGGAAGAAATGCATTGGACTCCACTTGATCATCCTCCCTACAGCCTTGACCTATCGCCCTGTGATTTTCACTTGTTTGGGCCACTTAAAGAAG
The DNA here is from genome assembly GCA_009739505.2 of Apolygus lucorum. NCBI lineage: Eukaryota > Metazoa > Arthropoda > Insecta > Hemiptera > Miridae > Apolygus > Apolygus lucorum. The sequence goes on from CM019167.2 coordinate 16,127,936, forward strand.
CCCTAGGCGGACAGCGATTCGAGGATGATGAGGGGGTCGAGGGGTTCGTGCGCAATTGGCTTCAGACGCAACCTTCATCGTTTTTTGATGCTGGGATTAAAAAACTTCCTATTCGCTGGGAAAAATGTGTCACAAAAGCAGGAGACTATGTAGAAAAGTGACATATACCCGCTTTTTATTTTCTAACAAATAAAATTAAAAAAAAAATAAAGTCCCGTTTATATTTGATCCACCCTCGTAGGAAATTCCGACATATTGAAATTCCTCATTAGATGAAGGTAGAACTCATGTGTGGCACATCACTTAGTACTTTTTTTCAACGCTGAATCTCGTGGTGATATTTTTTTCTTGATTTGATTTCATTTTAGCGCATTTACAGCCGAAAAAGTCACTTTTTGAGGTGGAATAGTAAGGAAGAGTAAAAAAAACTGTAAAATTCATAGAATTGGGTCAGAGGAGAAATAATTCGTGAAGGAAACGATACTCGGAAAATCGATGATTTACCCCTTAAAAAGTGACCTTTTTTTGCTGTATTTGCGGTAAAATGAAACCAAATCAAGAAAGGGATGTCACCACGAGATTCAGCATAGAAAAACAGGGCCAAGTGATGTGCCACACATGAGGTCTACCTTCATCTCAATTGTGGCACAATCCCTGGGTCGCGCATCTTCAAGCGCTCGTTGAACAGGTTGCGCGCGTTAAAAAAAAAAAAATAGTTGAAGAAAAATGTTTATAAAATTTGACGTAGAATCCGAATCTGAAATAAAAATTGGGGGTTCCATTTGAAAAAAACAAAGTTGGTGCACATTGCGCTCATTTGCGCGCATGCGCGAGGCGCGAAAATGTGACGTTCGAAGTCCTTGCAGAAAAAATAAGGGGAGGTTACTTCGACTAGTTATTTGATTTTCACACAAATAACGGAAATAGAAAGGGTGGTTACTTATGAAACACTCAGTATAAACCCACTTGAATGAGCGAGCAAAGCGAGCAGACATGGTAGTTGTAATAAGATATTAGTGATGAGAGTTAATTTCACCAACCGACCAACTCGGGAGAAGGAAGGCTTAATGTTAAATTGTGTGAGCATCGTTCGTAAACACATATTTTTCTATTTGGTGCTGGATGTTTAATAATATCCTCCTCTGGACAACAGAAAAGTTATTCAAAATGAGGATTTATTAGAGAAGAAATAAATCCTCTCAATTCCTTTTGCGTTTTGCAATGAAAGCTCGGAGCCCTTAATGGCCTCCGGCCTGGTGGGTCTTAGGCCCACTTTCACCAAAAATTCGAAACGAGTTTAAACCATAAGAGGCGAGAGAGCAATCAACGTCTTTCACCAGAGTGATTTACGAGTTTAAACTCCATCTCGGGGGAGTTCGAGTTTAAACAGTCGAAAGTCGCCCGAATAAACTAGCTAATCTCCATTAACTACAAATTTAAAATGACCGCGCACTGATTTGTGATTGTTTTCGAAATGAATTTGTCATTGCGAATTAACTTTGTCTGGTCTGACGATGACGACGACGTTCCAAGGAGACGTCCGAGGAGAATCCTGGATCGGATTCCGGATGGATGATACGAGTTTCCGCCTTTCCAAGCCCACTGTCGTCCAAGTGCTCAACTAGATTGACACTCGCCTCGAGTTCCCGTCGGACAAATGAGTTCAAAATGGTAATTTAAAATGAATAATGATTTTTCCAATAATAGAATAGTGCTACCAATTCCTTGGTTGTTTCTATACGACCATACATGGACGAACTATACAAATCGGCAACCCACTGCCAGGCATCATTCTTCTCAGAACCTACTGACGGCATTTTGCTGTTTTACATTCGATGACAAAAACCTCTCTCCCGACCAGCTCGACCAAGATAAATTTCTCTGGTGAGGTGAAATTGGGAGCCCTCTTCTTCGAGTTTACATCCATCAGTAATCATTCAAATGATCGAAGAACGCTCCTACCGTTCAGATCAAGGCGGCGACCTTTGTTATTAACTAGGATTCATCAAGGAAGGTAGGTACTTGAGTGTGGAGAAATACCGGAGTATTGTGCTCGTAGCGGCTCAATGTGATGATACGTCATAACTCACGAGGTAGGTAATAAAAAGACTCAGCAAAATAAAACGAAGGAATTGATATGAACCGGAAAACTCGAAACAAACCACAGGAATCAGCACAATAAAACGAAGGAATTCGAAAAACTGACATTGATAAAGATACTAAAGGCGGGAATCTGCTGATAGTAAGCGTGGGAGAGGCTGTCCCATTGTCCCAGTAGTACGTCATTATTCCGACTTACATTCGTCCTGCTTGACACTACAAGGTAACTCCGTTATCTCTGACGAAGTTCAACACTGATTTGGGTTGGTGAAAGACGCCCGTCATCTTGCCGGGTTTATTTCCTCGAGACTAACTATAAACCTTTGGCTAAACTCAAAACTATTTTTGGTGAAAGTGGGCTTAAGCTGGTGGTTAAGTCAAACAAGCCAAACTGCTGACCTCTTCTAATAATAGCGCATTTACATAACATAATTATAATAATTTTAAAATATCTAGAATATTATTGCGGGTTTTTTCAGTTATGAAATGAATTCAAAGTATTCATCGCCCTTGGATTAGAATTTTGGTTACTTCAGAAATATGAATTGACGTCCATGGCAAGCGTAGCAACTAAAGCTGGGTTCACTAAGGTGTGTAAAGTCCGTAATGCGTAAAAAGAGAAGTGGGGGTGTTCCGTAATGCAGAAAGTGCGTAATGGAGAAAAGAGCGTTGACATGGCTGAATTATTTTGACATGGCTGAATTATGAACGCGATTACGCAGAAGCGCGCAGTACGTTCTGCGCAGAATTGTTTCCAAACCAAAACAATGATTCTGGTTGGTTTGTCAATAAAAGAGACCGAGTCAATGAACTTTCTGTGAACAAATGACGAGAATTTGTTACGAAGTTTACCGAAGATTGTCGAAGTTCATCCGTAATGCGCAAAATATCCAATTTTTCAAAACGATACACTCAGCTCCAAAAGTCGACATTCGCAAAGATCAGTCCCGCCCCCTCAATGGGGTATTTCGGTGGGTCGGAAATTCAGGTTTTTGACCTCAAATTTGGATTCAGCACCCTTGAAAACAGATATGCTACAACTTTAAGCCCAATGATACTATAGCATGAGGTAGAAAAATTAATTAAAGAGATCACACGTTTGAAAAAGGCGGGCCGCTATAAATGCACACACACTAGGCAAGGACTACGCCGCGGACAGCCCCGCGCGCGTGTGTGAGTAGAATTTTGTAGTATCCAAGAGGGGTTTCTGTGCATGGATACTTTTTCAAAGACAGGTGGCTAGCTACGTCACGATTGGCTAGCTACGTCACACCATTCAAATCTTCAACTTTCCTTAGCTTCTCAGATTTTTTAAAAACATTTTCTCGACGAACAGACCCGATTACCGTTATTCCTGAGCCTTACTCTTTTGGAAAAAAAAAAAATAAAAAAAATTGACTGAAATACCCCATTGGCTCCAGCCAATAGCATTCAATTACGCACTACGGATTACGGAAATTACGCACCTATGTGAACCAAGCTAACTCACTGCACTGAGCAGACCTTTACTCAACTTTGGACCCCAACAAGCCTTCCTTCTCATTTGTTTCTACAAGATGCTTCTCATAACTTGAAAATATCCTTGTTTTGCACTTTTCTGCATGCATGACGAATAGGTACTCAGATATCCTCCAGATTATATTGAAAATAAGAGGTGCGCATTTTTTATCATAATACAGCAATAGCAGTATCCACAAGAACTCGAATAAAGGTGATTATTTAGCCTAGCTGTGTTTGATATCTACCAATACTCAGACTCATCTTCCCAACAACGTACTGGATCTCCAAAGAAATCTCGGATGTCACAGACAAAACACGAAACAAGTACTCACCAAAGTACGGGTGTTCCATCGCTTCTTTGGCAGTAAGCCTTTCGTAATGGTCATACCTAAGGAGCTTGTCAAGAAAATCTAGCGCTTCAGGTGACACTAGATGCTGGTTCTCACTGTGCACAAATCTCTCCCATCTCTTTTTTGAATGCCTGGAAAAAAACAAAATGATTCAGGGAAACGGAAGAAGAGTAATAAATACCTAGTTACTGAAGTGGCCCAATCAAGTAGTGACAATAATAATTCTGCCAAGTAGTTTCAATAGTTTCAAAGGGTCTATTGGGGTCCTAATAATTGTAATGAGTAGAGTTCCATAACAATCTCGTATTCAAGAACTTTAGTAGCCCAGAAACCTCGAAATTTTGCAAATTTCAAGGTATGCGCCGCTAACCTTTTCAACGCATAAGTTGAAAACACAACTTAGCTAAGTTACCATAGGAGTCAAAAACTCTAAAACATTGCTATATGATTTTTTTTTTTTTTTTGTACAATCAATACCAATGGAGCCAAAACGACATCACACCGTATTGGAGCTAAAAAGAAATATTTGTATACCCCTCCTCATACATCTCGAAAAAAATTCAATTACCTACGAAATTAATATGTTACATTAGTTTTTTGTTCAGAAGCAATGAGAACAGAGTGCATCTCTACAGTATGTAAGAGGAGGGTTAAACGAAGATGTATTCTAAAAAAAATACATAATTCGAGGACTTCTCTGGAATGGTAAACCATTAAAGAAAATCTTGAAGTTCAACACTATCGTTTATACACACAAAAAATTGAACTTCAGGATTTGACTAAGAATAAAATGGATTTCATGGAGGCATTTTCCAAAAATTTGCTCATCTAAAACCGTTGAAATTAATAGGTAAACTTCAACCAACAACAGTTGATGGGCCACGCCTCTGCCGCCCAAGTACTTTGGAGTGGACTGTCGTGTTTAAAAAACAATGCAAATTATTACACAATGGTTAATTATTTTTCTATATTGATCACTCGTCTGCAAAGCCATCAACCATCCAACATGAAGAAAAACGTCGATCGCATTTCGGTCAGCTAAAATTTGAACGGAGATTAGGCCTCTTTTGCGATTCACACTCGTGTTTCTGATTTATCGTACGTCCAACCCTTAAATTCTCGTAGGGAGCGAACGGTTTGTCCTACAGAGCTCTGCGTGGTCTCAAAAAATTCTATAGAATCTTAAATTGAAGGAAAAACAATACCTTCATATCAAAATGTTTTGAGTTAGGGCATTTTCAAAATTTCAAAATTTATTTTGGAACCCTTAGAACTGACCTACATCAACCAAAATCTTCGGGGCACAACTAGACCCCAAATGGAGCCTACATACCAAATTTCATCAAAATCGGTCAATGCTAAGTGGCAAAAGTGCCGCGTACGGCGTACGGACGGCCAAATTTTTATTCGATTTTTGGATTCTACGTACCTTGAAACGTAAACCATCAAATTTTGAGGGGGTATTAAATTTTTTTTTCTTGGTCGATTCCAAAGGTTCATTATTGAAAATAATAAACCAAAATTCGGATATTTTAACGCGTCGAGGAGCAGCCAATCAAATGCCTCAACCACGCTCATGTGAACCCACCTTAAGACATCACTTGCAGGTTAAGGCTAAATGTCCCGAGTTTAGTTGTAAAATCCGCCACCACGTGGCAGCACCAAAATGAAGAAAATTTCGTTTACTTCTCATTTGAGAACGGATCGAGATATTTCAATTCCGCAAACGGATTTCTCTTCAGGATCACCGTAGAATTCCGGGTAATTGGTTTAGAAAGTGTGCAAAAATTTTTAGCACACAGTTCCAACAAAAATTTGTTCAAATTTCGAACATTTTCAAAAAGTGGCCTTATAGCCACTTGCAGAACCTTCATCAGAATACGAATCCGTTTGCAGAATTTTTCTAACTTGATCATAGCCGTCGGATTCGCGTTTTTACGATTTGGAGTGGGGCGAGGGGGGCGACCATGGGCTGGGGGGCGAGGGGGCGGCGGCGGCGTTCAAACGCCCGCCACCCGCGCGACCTTCACCTTCTCTCCGACATTCATGTTTTGATAGTTTGCACCCTTTCATCACTATTCTTTTTTCCTGGCCACCTTATAGGTACCATCAACCTTCCCATTTCCAACTTCTCTTCCTTGAGGTTGAACGAATGTGGTGAAATTGCCATAAAAAGCAAGATTCTCATATAATTAACTTATGAGCAAGATTCTATTTTAATTTGATACTGATAATGGTTTGCACTACTAAATAGTTGGTTCTGAAATTGTGGTAATTTTAGTTCATTGTACATGGAGTAGGTAGGTACCTATTTGTTCAAATTTCATTGTACCTAGTTGCAAAAGTGATCTAACATCATTAGTCTCGGCCGTTTATTTAGTTGAACTAGCAATAGAAGGTTTATCGGGGCATATTTCTCCCAAATTCCCTCTTAATTATTCTAGGAGTTACACTATTAATTTTTCTTGTTTTCAAAAGTCATTCGTTATTTTATGTAAATATAACGCCTAACAATACTGAAGTGTTGCATTTTGAGGTACCTACTACCTACTGAATTACAAACATGACTGTCCAAAAATTACCATTAGTACAATGTAATAAATACCCTAGAACTAGGGATAAATTCTCATATAATTAACTTATGAGCAAGATTCTATTTTAATTTGATACTGATACTTAATGGTTATCATTAGCTTCTTTTGCAGAGGCTACTTGATTGATCTTGGGGCGATGATTTTCATAAGGGATTATCAGCACGTCAACCCGCATAATATCCCTGAAATTTTTTTAAAATCGAAATTGGACCATAACTTTGTATAGTTTTGCGCGTTCCGGGGATTTCATGACAGACAGGCACGGAACCAAAATTGTTCAGGAGGGTCTAGAACGTAGAACTGGAGTAACAATTTTGATTCTGGATAACATTTTTCAACGTTGAAAGGTGATAACAATACTTCCGCTACCTTGGTAGACTCGGAAGCTAAATTAAAATGTATGATTTCTCAAACATTGTACAGAGCACCAAAAAAGGTAGGTACTACGCATTTCTTATTTCCGAATCTACCAAGCGGAAGTATTGTTTTCACTTTTCAAGGTTGAAAAAAAATTTCTAAATAAAAAACTCCGATTGTACGTAGTAATAATATTGCAGTATTCTAGAAAACCTTGCTTCAAAGCTACCGATAGGTGTAGTTATGATTTTGTTTGTGCATTTTTGGTGGCAAAAAAAAGTGTCACGAAAAATTCCTTGACCCCCACCCAAAAGACATATCCATGTCAAAATGATCTCCAAAATCAAAATTTCCACTCTCGTTTTACGTTTCAGACCTCCCTGAACAATTTTGGTTCCGTGTCTGTCCGTCTTCGATTCTGTTGTGAAATCCTTGTAACGGGCATAACTATACGAAGTTATTCTCCGATTTCGATGAAACTTTCAGGGATTGTGCGGGTTGGCGTGTAGATAGTCCTCTATGAAAATCATCACCCCGGACTAATAGTAGTGAGTGCGCATGCGCAAAAGTGAATTCCTTGTAACAGTAATAACTTCCACATTTCCCATCTGATTTCGATGAAATTTTCAGAGATTATGCGGATTGGGGTGAAGATGGTCCCCACGAAAATCACGGCCTCCAAATTGACATTAGCCTCTGCGAATGCTCAAACCTTAAAATCCTTGTAACAGCCATAACTCCTACATTTTTCGTACGAATTCGATGAAAATTTTCAGGATTATTCAGATTGGCTTGCAGATAATCCCCTATGAAAATCACGGCCCCGGAACTGATAGTAGCAATGCGCAGAGTTCTTTTATCTTTTGAGTGTGTCCTCCTTTACCCCAGACTAATCGCGTACGGTCGCCCAATTCTTACTGTGGGCCGTCCTAAAAAACGATGTTAGTAGTGATCACTGCGCAATCACGGAAACGGAAGTGAAATCAAGGTAAAATCACCAACGCCATACTATAACTCGAACGTCAACAGTTACTGTGCCCCGATGTTACCTACCGGGATTGCTAGAGAACGAGAAAGGGGTGCGACCTTGAACTTTTCGAGTAATCCGAAAAGGTAAACACTTAGAGTTGCCATCTGTAAGAAAATTATCTTGTAAGACCACAGCACTAAAAATTGTTACTCCAGTTTTACGTTCTAGACCCTCCTGAACAATTTTGGTTCCGTGCCTGTCTGTCATGAAATCCCCGGAACGCGCAAAACTATACAAAGTTATGGTCCAATTTCGATTTTAAAAAAATTTCAGGGATATTATGCGGGTTGACGTGCTGATAATCCCTTATGAAAATCATCGCCCCAAGATCAATCAAGTAGCCTCTGCAAAAGAAGCTAATGATAACCATTAAGTATCAGTATCAAATTAAAATAGAATCTTGCTCATAAGTTAATTATATGAGAATTTATCCCTAGTTCTAGGGTATTTATTACATTGTACTAATGGTAATTTTTGGACAGTCATGTTTGTAATTCAGTAGGTAGTAGGTACCTCAAAATGCAACACTTCAGTATTGTTAGGCGTTATATTTACATAAAATCACGAATGACTTTTGAAAACAAGGAAAATTAATAGTGTAACTCCTAGAATAATTAAGAGGGAATTTGGGAGAAATATGCACCGATAAACCTTCTATTGCTAGTTCAACTAAATAAACGGCCGAGACTAGAATGATGTTAGATCACTTTTGCAACTAGGTACAATGAAATTTGAACAAATAGGTACCTACCTACTCCATGTACAATGAACCAAAATTACCACAATTTCAGAACCAACTATTTAGTAGTGCAAACCATTATCAGTATCAAATTAAAATAGAATCTTGCTCATAAGTTAGGTAATTATATGAGAATCTTGCTTTTCATGGCAATTTCACCACATTCGTTCAACCTCAAGGAAGAGAAGTTGGAAATGGGAAGGTTGATGGTACCTATAAGGTGGCCAGGAAAAAAGAATAGTGATGAAAGGGTGCAAACTATCAAAACATGAATGTCGGAGAGAAGGTGAAGGTCGCGCGGGTGGCGGGCGTTTGAACGCCGCCGCCGCCCCCTCGCCCCCCAGCCCATGGTCGCCCCCCTCGCCCCACTCCAAATCGTAAAAACGCGAATCCGACGGCTATGATCAAGTTAGAAAAATTCTGCAAACGGATTCGTATTCTGATGAAGGTTCTGCAAGTGGCTATAAGGCCACTTTTTGAAAATGTTCGAAATTTGAACAAATTTTTGTTGGAACTGTGTGCAAAAAATTTTTGCACACTTTCTAAACCAATTACCCGGAATTCTACGGTGGTCTTGAAAATGAATCCGTTTGCGGAATTGAAATATCTCGATCCGTTCTCAACTGAGGAGTAAACGAAATTTGGCCCCGACGGTGCTGCCATCTCTTATTTCAGAATCACACTAAAACATCGTGACATTTAGCCTTAACCCATTCAGCGCGGGTCTCTAAAGGAGGAACAACCTCCCATCCTGAAGTTGAGTTTTTGTGACACGTCGCATAGCACTTTTTAAAAATTGTTATAATGGTGGTTATGGATAAAAACAATCAATATCAGTTCATTTGAACCATTTTTGGCGCACGTGGTAATATTACCACACCCGCACGTCAGGTTTGGCCGGAATGCTAACAGCAGAGCGAAGTGTTGCGGGTTAGCATTCCGGCCAAATAGAGGCGAAAATTGAAAATCAAAATAAGTGAGTACACGAACGCAGTTGGACACTTCATACCAGATATTATTTATTTCTGTAATGATGAATATAATACACCACATAATGGTAAACATTGTACACATTACTGCACATCAGCATTACTTCTCCATCTTCCTCCATTTTCCTGGCTCAAAAACACTCTATCCGCCAACGAAGTGTTCAGAACTGCTGCATGATTCATACTGAAGGTAAAAACCACCGTACGGGACAAAGAAACGCGGTACCCCCCTCTACGGAGCGATGATAAGGGTTCAGGGTCTGAAGAGAGCAGCGTGGTAATATTACCACACCCGCACGGCGCGAAACCCCAGCTGTAGTAATATTACCACACCCGCACTGAATGGGTTAAGAGGGCCTCAGTCGGTCACCATTCGTTCCTCGTTCTGGGTTAGTATTTTCCTCAATTTCCCTAATTAGTTTATTCAGTTTGGGTTTTCCCATTTTTTGCCGGCAATTATTGTTCAATTTTGATGATTCCAGCAACAATCTTCTAGATGCACTATAGAATTTCGAAAATTTAGGTGCAACTTTTAAACTTTGAGCGCTGTTTCTTGAGATTAATACTAACCCAGAACGGCGATCGACTGAGATCCCCTTAACTGCATTTTCTGAAATTTTGTAATCTATTCAGAGTTTTCTAACTATTTTTCTTTCATGCAACGAAGTCCCATCTTACGTTTGGCAGCTTCTGGATCATCCAAATTGGTTAACTCTATCGTTAATCTCTCAATAGGGTATTTCAGTCAATTTAAAATTTTTTTTTCTTCAAAAGAGTAGGTATGGCTCAGGAATAACGGTAATCGGGTCTGTTCGTCGAGAAAATGTTATTAAAAAATTAGAGAAGCTAAGGAAAGTTGAAAATTTGAATGGTGTGACGTAGCTAGCCAATCGTGACTTAGCTAGCCAAAATAGGGATGTCCCTAAAGTATCGATACTTTTAGAAAAAAGTATCGATACATATCGATACTTCTTTTCTCTGATATATATCGTAGTATCGATACTTTTTTTCCAGTATCGGAGGCGATACTTTCTTTTTTCTCACATTTTGACAGTACCTCTTCTTTTCTACTTGACAGAACCCCTATCTCTACGTAGATTGTTGGGAGACAAACCACTTCAACAAATTAAACAAAGATGATGTACCACCATCTCCAGCTCTCTATGATAACCTGCTGTCCTCCATCATCTAGGAAGGACCACCAAAATTTTAACCTAACCAAGTGCAAAAAGAAAACAAAAACCAACAAAAAACAAAAAATTAAATAAAATGCTTGCATACGAGTCTGCAACACATTGGGACATTTTCATGTCAACCATTACACAACAAGGTAGTGAAGTAAGGTTGTTAGTTCATGTACCCAAGCATCAAAATAAGGAAACAGTTGATTGTTCTCTACGCAATACAGTGAGTCTATTTTATTTATTGATATCGCGTGAGCAAGTTTTCGTGACGATTTTTCAGTTTATGTGCCAAAGCAGACATGAAAATGTCAAAAAAAGAGTGATTTATTGTTTTGTTCATTCTATATCAATTATTATCCTCGCGATGGAGAGATGTCACACTGATAGAGAGAAAAATAAACGAAATTTTCACCCATTTTTGTGAAAGTATCGGAAAGTATCGATACTTCAAAATATCGATAATTTTTGAAAGTATCGTATCGATACTTTTTGATACATTTTAGATGTATCGATACGATATTGTATCGATACTTTTGAAGTATCGGACAGCCAAAACAGTATTTGAAAACGTCTGCCAAGTGGGTGTGGCACATAGCTTCCTCGTATCCATAACCCGATTATATAGATGACCAGATGCATAGTAGTTATTCTCGAAATATCAATCTCTAAGTACCTTCCACTACCCTCATAGGGAACCATCTACACGCTAATCTGGACAATCCTAGAAAATTTCATCAAATTCGGAAGAAAAATTAGGTGAGTGGATATGTTTTTGGATCAAAAAATACTTAGCCTCGGCTGGGATTCGAACCCGCGACCCCTGGGGGACAGTTGAAGTTACGGCTGTTACAAGGAATTTACGTTTGCGCATGCGCAGTCGCTTCTATCGGTCCGGGGATGATGATTTTCATAGGGGATCATCTACAACCTAATCCACATAAACCCTGAAAATTTCATTGAAATCGGGTAGAAAATTTGGAAGTTATGGCCATTAAAAGGAAATTCACGGTTGCGCATGCGCAGTCGCTTCTATCAGTCCGGGGATGATGATTTTCATAGGGGACCGTCTACACACCAACCCGCACAATCCCTGAAAATTTCATAGAAATCAGACAATAACTTCGTATAGTTATGCGCGTTACAAGGAATTCATGACAGACACACAGACAGACAGACAGACAGACACGGAACCAAAATTGTTCAGAAAGGTCTAAAACGCAAAACGCGAGTGGAAATTTTGATTTTGGAGAACTTTTTTTTTTCGTCCTTGAAAAGTGAAAACAAAGCTTCCGCTACCTTGGTAGACTCGGAAGCAAAAAGTATCCATGCACAAAGAAGAGATGAAACCCTTTCCTGATTTGATAAGTCGAAACTTCAAACGAAGCGAACAGAAAACAACCGATTTCAGACGGCAGACGTAGGTAACGCTAACGATTGAACCATAAAGTAACTCTATACGAAATGAGAATCTCTTGGATACTACAAAATAGCGCGCATTTATGGTGGCCCGCCTTTTTTTCAAACGTGTGATCTCTTCAATTAATTTTTCTACCACATGTTAAAGTATCATTGGGCTAAAAGTTGGAGTCTATTTGGTTTGAAAGGGTGCTGAATCCAAATTTGAAGTCAAAAACCTGATTTTCCGACCCACCGAAATACCCCATTATGATAAGAGGTCCGACCCTCAATAACAGAAAAAACGTCAAGGCCAAGTAACAGACGCAAAATGAAACTACTCGCATTGGAATCAACTATACATTCGACATAAACAACGAAAAGAGCCAATTTCAAACATTTAAAAAACAAATCCAGCACACCCACATTTCGAAATTCTTCAATGAAAGACGATGCTTGAAAACAGACTCCTCCTTGATTTGACCACCAGCTAGTCATGGACCACAGCAACATCAGTTTTCTCCGCCAAAAGACTTACTATTTCGTTCCAAACTTGTGATTGTCCGTTACTGATCCCGTTACTCTACCTAAATTATGACTTGACAAAATTTTGCGGTGGATAATTCATCAGTACAACATGCCTACTAGAAGCTTACCTTCCCAAAATATCCGAAAATCGCGGATCTAAATCTATGTGGTATTTGTCAAGATATTCATATAACTCTTCAGTCCCAAGAACCTTGGCAATCCGCACTAGTTGGTCATAGTTATCGTGCCCATGGAAGAAAGGTTCTTTCCGAAATATCATACTGGCTAGCATACACCCAAGGGACCACATGTCCAGCGAGTAGTCGTACATCTGTAACAAAAATTGAAATTTTCTCGTTTTGTTTCTTGATTACATGTCAGATGGCGCACATCCCTATCAAGTCTCAAACATATTCTCCTATTTGAACTGCAGAAGGTAATTATTACCATAAAATAATTTCATGCGATTACGGCCCAGATTATACCATAAAATCTTGAGATAAACTGGAAACAGAATCTCTTTGAGCACTTAATTACATTCCTCCAGTTTGACCAGTATTATGTGCAAGATACATTGATCCATACATTGTCTTTTGCATTGAGCACAGCGAATTAAATAGAGAAGGCATGGCATTCTAACAAGAAATTTGACACTTACTTGACCAATAAACAGTACTTACTTACGAGGGCTGTGCAAAAAGTAAGGTTTCCTATTTTATATCTTGGAGGAAACTTGGAGGGATATTCCGTGCAGGTGTTGTGGTCACACTGATTTTTTGAGCGACATTCCAAAGTAACCTGGTCGACCGTAGCAGTCTTGTAAACATGGCGAGTAACGAGGTCCCCGTGACCACCTTTGAGTTCCGCGCGATTATTCGTTTTCGAAATGTTTGAACTGGAAGGTGATTCAATTTTTCAAAGAATATTCACGGGGGACGAAACGTGGGTTCACTCCACCAATCCTGAAACGAAAATCCAGAGCAAAGTTTGGAAGACGAAGGACGAGCCATCACCAAAAAAGGCCAAAAGTTGTGCACTCCGCCGGGAAGCTCATGGCCACGGTTTTTTGGGATGCGAAGGGGGTTTTATTGGTTGACTATCTTGATCGTGGCTCCACAATTAATGCTGCAAGGTACTGCGAAGTCCTAACGCTGTAGCGAGGAATATTTGAATCCTCCCGCCAGTTGGGCGAATCGTGGTTTCGGTGACAGCTGTCCGTCACTGCTACCAACCTACAACTTGACCTGCAGTTGAGGCCGAGTCGAATAATTAATTTCTCCTCTTCAGATTCATTATAATTCTTTCTTGCACCGGAAAATCATAATATTGGATTTTTGGAAGCAGAAACAAACGTATTTCTTTGATTTAAATCGGAAAAGTCTGCAACGTGGAACTTTTCTCGCCGACATAGAGGACCCGTTGGAAGGCGACACTGGGCCATCTCCATTTTGTTCTCTTTTCCCGTTCTGCTTTTTTCCCCTCGCTACGGTACCTTTCTTTTTTTTTGAAATTTCCTCTATCTTCGCTTCGAAATTCGAAAAGTTATAATAGCAAATTCCCGCTGGAAGACTCTTCAGGATCTGGATTCAATAATCGGTTTCTGCGGATCGACCAGGATCTCACGTTCATCTCCTGCGTATCCAACTTGGGTAAGCACCTCGAAAACCACGTTTCTGCAAAACTTCCCTTCACATATTTGGGACGATATCAGTCAAAACTCTTTGAATTTTGTCTCAGATCTCATGAATCTTCGTTGCTCCGGTGTATCTGCGCCTCGGATTCGCAATTTCATTCCTTGGACTCCTCTGGAAAGACTTGAGAAGCCCACACAAAGTATCGTACCGGTAAGCCTCTATACCAACGACTCAACTTCTCTACTTTATCTCCCGAGTTCTGTTTTCTGGAGTTTCTGCCCTACCGTCACTAACCAAAAATTACTTTTGGTTGGACAGTTTCAGGTTTCGGATTTACGAAACACGAATATCTACAAGCCTTCTGGGGAAGCCTTTCTACTCGTCTCAAAGAAGTCTTTTTCCCTTCCTGAAAGCTCTTGGAAAATAGCGATAAGTAATAGATTGAACTGTTTATTGCATGACGGCCGTCAAAATTAGCAAGGTAACAGTAACAATAATTAAGGTATTATTGAACAATTATTAGTTAGGTACCTACCTACCTATTTTGGTATTTTCTATCTTTACCTTTAACAAAATTATACCTGTGACGTCCCTGAGAAATACCTATGCTGGACTCAAATTGAATTTAAAATTTGTTCACTAATCTTTATTTCGCATTTATCATTGAGTAAAAGATTCTACTCACTTAAAACTTGATTTATTTAATTATCATTTTTTTTCCCTTCTTACAAATTTATTTGAAGGTAATCTCGTTTCGTGGGTTAATCCCCAAATTTAGTTCCTACGTCACAACGCGTTTAAGAGCAGCCATAAAACGGAAACGACCCAATATGCTTTCCCAAGGGGTTCTCCTCTTTCACGACAACGCGCGCCCTCATTGTGCTCACCAGACCCAGGAACTCCTCGAAAAATTCAATTGGAACGTTTTCCCCCATCCCCCGTATTCCCCAGATCTCGCACCGTCGGATTATCACCTCTTTCCGAAGTTGAAGGAACACCTGGGAGACCAAAACTTCTCCAGCGACGCGCAGCTGAAGACAGCGGTTGAGAAGTTCCTACGGGAGGTGGGCACTCCCAGCTACGACGAGGAAGGTCTGCGAAAGCTCGTGCCGCGGTTTACAAAATGCATTGAAAGAAATGGGGGTATGTGGAAAAATAGTTAAAAACCTGTAGAATCTGAAAAAAAAGATGATTAAGGGCCTTCGTGAGTCAATGTAATTTTGTATGATCGTTGATGTACCTTTTCTCGACAATCACTCGAGGTAATTTCATGATTTTTTTTTTATTCTGTACAGTCACATCCCCTCTCCAAACTGACATTTTTTTGCCCTTTCCACTCAGCAATTCAATTTATGGGACGAAGGTTCCCACACCCTCATTTTTGAATTCACACTCATTTGTTTTGAGATTAGAAAAAACCGGATTTGAGGTTGAAAAAATGTCAATCTATTCAGCAACTGTTCCTCTAAAGAACAAAAAAAGAATCAATTCGATAAGTTGAACTCAGCCGAAGAAAATGTTCCTAACCTGCGCGAAAACATAGTTTTGATAAAACGGCGAAAGAAGTTACCTACCTCGAGTCTCTGATCTCAGCTCTGGTTTCTTATCGCAGCGCGCGCGGCGTTGATGCCGAGATTTGTTCTACTCATTGCTTTTCATCAACTTGTGAATGAAAATAAAAAGAAGAAGAAGAAGGATAGGTTTCAGAGGTTCAGGTAGTGATAAATTGCAGTCACTTGATATTTTAGCGTGACTGCATTCCTCGTGTTTTCGCATTTTCATTCTGTTACTTTTGAAGATCGCTACTGTTGTTTTCATCCTCGTATATTGACTTTTCCGTGTTCTCGATTAGGTATAACAATATCATGTCTCGAAGTGGTTCTAAAGTTTTCAAAAAGAGGCAAAAACGAAGAAGTTCACGAAAAAATCTGGATGAAAACTTCAAAAAAGTCGATGATAAAGCTGGCCCTTCCTACGCTTCTGGTGCGCACTAACTTATGACAATGACTTTCGTAAATATTTTTGCCTTTCACCTCTTGTATGAAGTTACCAAAATTATAAATAATTGATTTTTCAGAAGTGAATTTTCATTTCCATGTTCGTGAATCCCACCCTGTCAGGCAGTAGGAGGGTTAGGCATCTAGCGCTCAGCAGACTGCCCAGCTCTTACGGCTTATTACTTTCAATTTGGGACCCCTTTGGTTTCTGGAACCCCATAGTGTTGCATATCAAACTGATCTGTACAAAACGGAGATTTTAACAGTACCAAAAAAAATTTTTTTTTGGTCAACCTATTTTTTGACTAATGAAGGCCCCTAAACGCTGTACTATTTTTTTCAGCCCAGGGAACCTTACTTTTTGCACAGCCCTCGTACATCAATATAAATCTTAACATGAATAGTTCGGTAGAAAGGTGAAAAAATATGTAGAAGACTGAACGTGCAATACCTGGTAATCCACAAGTAGCTCTGGCCCTTTGAAGTATCTAGAAGCAACTCGAACATTGTACTCTTGCCCTGGGTGATAAAACTCAGCTAAACCCCAATCAATAAGACGCAGCTTTTTGTTCTCGTGATCGATCATTACATTGTGGGGTTTAACGTCACGATGCATGATCCCCATGCTGTGACAGTAATCCAAAGCCTGAAAATGAATGGGCAATAATTAAAGAAGAATGTAAGTCATTCTATTTATAGCACCTATTGTGAGGAAGTTGCTAAACATTTATCAGTAATTATTGTTTCTTAGCAGTTAGCAGCTTGGAGACGAATTGTCGAAAAACGTGAATTTCTTCTTGGGTTTTCGTGGTCGTTCGACTTCAGTAGTTGGGCGAGCGATAAGACGAATCATTGTCCCTCGTCAGCTCAGGGAACATGTACTTCTACGAGTGCACCAAGTAGGTAATTTTGGCTATAAGCGGACAGTTCCAGAAATGCGCTGGAGGTTCTATTGGATAGGGTTCCACAGAGACGTAAGAGATCATGTCACGTACAGTTTGTGGGTAGAGGGAAGAAAGGGCAGAAACAAGTTCGAGCACCACTGAAAACATACGCTGTGGGAGCTCCATTCGAACGAGTTGCTGTAGATGTTGTTGGACATCTCCCTCACTCTCACAATGGTAATAACTAACTAGGCACCTGGTTGAGGTTAACCCATTTCAAGCCAAGGGTAGGAATAACTGAATAATGGGGAAAGGAATATGAACTGTTTTAGAGAATGCCGGCCGAAATAAAGCATCATTTGTTGACCAATCGAGAGCAAAAATACTCGATATTTTATGAATTTTACTTTTTCATGAAATTTGAGTTTTCCAAAGCGATATGATTTATCCAGTTTCATTTATCCCAGAATCGAATTTGAGCCATCATAATCATGCCTTTGGCCAAGAGGCCTCATTTTCAAAAAAAAAATTCCAAAACCGCATTCAGCTCCCGAACGCCAGAGCAAATTTTTTCTGAAAATTTTAGCAACAGCAGGAACGAGAAAAAATTATTTTGCAAAGATTTTCCACTATTTTCAATATTTAAAAAATCATAAAATATGAAGATGCGAAAACGCATCAGTGGCCGGAAATGGGTTAAGGATTACTACACCGAATGGCCTGAAGTTTCGGCAGTACCCAACCAGAAAACAGCGACCATAGCAAATTGGCTCATGCCACGTGTTCTCCCAGTTCGGACTGCCTCATGAACTGCAAACTGACCTTCAGGAGGTCTTGAAAATCATAGGCATCAATAAGACGCGGACAACACCATTGCGAACTTAAAGTGACGGATTGGTTGAGCGATTCAACAGGACCCACTCCAATGCTTTACAAAATTGTTGAGGACTACCAGCGTAACTTGGACGAGAGACTTCCCCTCGCGCTACTCCCCTATCAATCTTCACCAGCCCACAAAACAGGATTCTTCCCAGCAATGATGATGTTTGGGCGTGGACTCACCATCCTAGCTCATTTATCAACGAGTTTGGATCCTGAATCCAAAACTCACACGCAGTATGCAATGGACCTGAAACAGCAACTACAGGAAACACATGATACTGCTCGCCAAGCCACGGGGCGACGTAATGATTGGCTCGCCATAGAGAGTCGATTCAAGGTTGGAAACCAAGCGTGGTTGCACTACCAACGATGATACGTTGGTGGCTCCCCTACACTACAGCGACCATGGGTTGACCCTTGCAACATCATCAAAAGCATATCTGATGTAATTACGAGAGTGGTGACGCAAAATCGCATGAAAACGGTGATTCACACAGTATCAGATAATTCAAAAATAAGCTAAATACTTCTTGAAACCATCTTCAATACCCCGAAGGTGAACTACTAGAGCAGTTCTAAGGGACTGGATGGATAGGGGCATTTCTAAAAGCACGAACCCACGATTATTCCAGCCTTATATGCAACCATACATCAAGATATGATCATAACAAAGTTTATTGTGTTCCCTGTCCCGCGATCATTTACACTTGAAGGGAAAAGTGGCGGAAAATCTCTTTTCATCAGTAGCTAGTTGTTTCCCTTTGGAGAAGCCAATTGCAATTCTGCAATTCAATAAGCGCTCAAAAGCCCCAGTTAACTCATAACAATGAGGTATTTCACCATGTCGGAATATCCTATTTTTGACCCCAAAATCGGATTCAGCACCTCGAAAAACCTCCTAAGGCAAACCTTCAGCCCGTACTTCCTAATTTACGAATGAACAAAACAGTGTAGAAAATATGAACGTTTAAACAAACCGGGAGGATGACGTCATCCTGGAATAGTTAATTTACAGCCGCTTGAAGCGCTGAGATCGAGAAATCTATAGTCCCCAGAGGCAACATTTCACAAAACCAGTAAAATTCGAAATCGAAAAACTAAAGAAAAAAATAGAAAAAGCAAGATGAAAATTAGGAAAATTAAGTTTTCCCTGTTTTTGTTTGATAACTTTCCTCTTAGATAATACAATTTCGTCGTACCACCAGGCAACACTGGGAGGAGACGGCGATCCAAACAGCCCAATCAGTGAGCGTTTCTGCTTCACGTTGAAGAGGTCCGTTTCCCGGCTATTTTTGAAATCTTAAATTTTGATTGTCTCCCAAAAAAAACCATGAGACTTATTTTCCGAAATCAACCCGATTTTCATCCCCACACCATTAACTATTCAGGAAAAATGCAAACAGAATTCGGTGAAATTCCTCATTACCAAAACTAGCATATGCACTCATAACACCCATATAGGATATCAATGCGATATCCATCTTACCAATTAGATAAATTTTGTATTATAATGAAACTACCAACGCACCTTTAGGAGCTCAAAGAGATAGAACCGTATGTCACCATCGGTTAATGTTTGGTAGAGAAGCTTGAAATCCGTGTTATTCACGTGCTCGAAAATGAGAGCAGGAGTTCTTGAAACGGGATCTTTAACCACTGCTTTCAAAGTTATAATATTTCTGCCTCCTCTTAAGTTCTCCAAAATTTTAATCTCTCTTTTAATCTTCTTCTTCTTTACAGGCTGTAAACAAAGGATGATACATTTGAAAATAAATTACGATATGGTGGAACGAGGATACGTACTCGGTATTGGTAGAGTTAGAAACCTGTTTGAAACTGTCGAAATCCAATGTTAGTAACTTATTGAAAACTACCTAATTCGTAGATATAAAACACGATATGTGTTATATCATGAGTGAAAGAAAATAAATGATGAAAATCCCAATTATTATTACTATTTGATGATTTTGCTTCTCCAGTATTGAAGGAAGGGAAACAGCGAGGTAAGCAATGTATTCGTGAAGCAGGTCACCAAAATTTCGGTCCTTCAAAATTTAACTTTCAATCGCATTTTGCAGTTCAGAGCAATATTGATTTGTCAGCCTACCTACGATCCACGTTCGATTTTGATTACATTTTTGAAAGGTTATTGTATGTTATCTCGAGACGATTTCCAATCAGTCAGGTACCTACTCTATCATCATCAAATCACGTAAACGTGATTTTACTTGATCCGCAATTCCTCATAGTACCCAATCTAGATAGTTTGGTGCTGCTCCTAAGAAGTATCCATTCGGCTCCTAAGAAGTATGCTGTTCCTAAGAAGTATGCATTCAGCTTGTCAGCAATCTAACATCAATCTATCTGGTTTTTGGACAGTTACGAGATCTCACTGGATCGAAATTTTGTCACTTACAAGATATTATACAAAAATTTTGAGGAAGGGAGCAAACTCATGGAATTTACGTAGAATCCGAATCTACAATAATAAATGGTTTTTTAATTTTTTATTTATTTTCTCCTACCGATCTATTCAACGGTGATAAACACGACGGACGAATAATTTACAATTTTTTTGACAATTTTACACATTTTTTACAATTTACTTATTTATACTAAACACATTGTGCTGAATTACTCAGGGTATGTTCAGAGAGGCAGTCCGGAACCAGATCGGAACCAAACCGGAACTGAAAAGGGGAGGGGATAGAGGCGAATGGACTCCTCCAAACCATTCAGGACTGCCTCTCCGAACAGACCATCAATTTTGCCTATCATCCGAATGATGATACACAGATAAATACATATTCTCGGAAAAACTTCAGAATCGTTACAGAATGCTCCAAAATGTATTTCATTGAAAAACAATTCAGAGAAGTACAAGCTGAAAATTTAGAATCCATTGAAATACCTTCATTTTCTTCGAAAATTCTCTACAAAAGCACTTAAAGGGAGGTTCGGGGTCCCTCGGTCGGAGGTGGGTTTTCAGCACTCTGAAGTCAAGAAATTTCTTGACTCATCTCCGAAATTCGTTTCTGAATAGTAACTTCGAAGATGGCCTTGAAATCTAATCACTCAGAATAGGTTGAGGAGGCTGCAACTATCCTTGAGACCGGCCTCAGCTCAAACATGAGGTCTCCTCCAAAGTCTTGCCGCTCTGAATACGAATGAGTAAAAACTTTCCTCGAAAGGCACCCTCAGCCCTGGGGAGGGACTCTGAATTCCGCCCTAATTTAGATTTCTCGTTGTGAGGCAGAGGAGTGAGAAACCTGAGCGAATACGCTCAGATTTTAGACAGGGGACTACCGAAATCCAATTAAGAGCAAGTGGTTCAGGACTAGTTTGTCTCCCTTCTTCGTAAGGGAAGCAACTAGACCAAGAGAAGACGGGGAATCCTAGGAACCTAGGACGATGAATTTATGGAAAATTTCGACAAAAATTACCATAAGATTTCCCTTTACTGAAGGTTTCAAACCCTCCAGTTTAACCACTATGAACAGAATCTGTACTATACATTATAACTTACTTTGAGAATTTTCACAACACATTTCTCGTTCGCTTTGACGTTATAACCTTCGAATACTTCACTATACTTTCCTCTTCCCAACTTACGGGCCAATTGGTAATCGTCTTGTTGCCTGTGGAAAAAGACAACGTGTAAAATAAAATATGCTAATGAATAACATTAAAGAGTAGTAAGAGGAATAATTTGGTGTCCTCTTCAAAATCTTTACCAAAAATAACCATAACCTACCATTATACGAGTACAGAATATACAGATAAATTCAAGATGTGGTAGCAACCCCCCCCCCCCCCCCTCAATATTGCAAAGGGGCTGACTACTACTAAATTATCTCTCTAAAGTCGACTAATCACGCTCAATTTTTTTCAACATTCCCTTACAACGTATTGCTAATCTAAATGGCCCCGACAAAGCCCAGTTCGCCATGACATTTTATTTCTGCTGAATCCTTCGAAACTTTATATCAACAGATGAAGGCTCAACTTACTGTTCTAATTCCACGAACTTAATAGAGCCGAATCGAATAAAACCAATCACATGATTTCAAGACAAACCGTTACATAGTTATGTTTGTACTACTAAGATCTTGGAACGGGGTTGTTGCATGGAATTTCGTGTTTTTTAACTTCAGACTCGAATTTAGCGCACTTAAAAACGTGTCTGTACCAGTTTTCGGGGGTCGTGGTTTATAACACCTAGGCACAGAGTACTGGAGACAAGGCAACAGAGGAGAAAGCTAATGTTAAAATGGCGTGCAAGCATTTTTGAGGCTGCCTCAGTTGCGCCATCTACTTTCATCTAAAGAACTACTACGGAAACTGAAGTGGTGGGGTGAGGGCCACACTCTTCACACCGCTTCTTTTCAAATCCTTTCGAATGACCAGAAATTGATAACTTTTCGTTTCATCATCATTTAGATTTGCAAAAATTACTTAGAAAAACCAATCGAGGCGAAAGGTATTTTCTAGAGGTGGGTAGGAAATCGCGTCACTGGTTAAAGTCACCTAATAACGGAGAGTCACCGTTCCGTTTGTCACCTATAACGGAGCTGACCCTATTACTGTGACTTGCAGTGACAGCAGGTAAAATAACGCTCCCTTCCTCCCTGCACCGAATCACTGTTTCAAATTATTTCACTTTGACCCCTTCGGAGCTTCTTGAACTGTCACTGTATGCGTTGGCGCAGACATTGCCACACACATCACAGTGCCGTTGGCGCTACTCGTCACTCCGTAATGGTTGGCGCTACTTGTCACGTTGTCACTCTTTGTTCGGTTGGAGCTACATCGTCACTTGTCACTCCTTTCATGATCAGGTGATCAGTTGTTTATCGTCCATCACGCCGTACTTTCCGCGGCCCGGGTTTAGGACTCTCACCGTTAGTTTGACTCATGTTGCCCCTTTTGGTTCGATGTTTTTCGATAGTTTCATTGTTTTGTGATTAGTTGAGATGGATAAAAAACCGAAATCGTCTCAATTATGGGGGTTTTTACGCTCATTAAAAGTGCGACCTATGTGGTCAAGTTTGTAGTTTCAAAACTACCGTTACCTACAAATTAAAAAATATAATTCGTAATAAAAAATTTTCCTATTTGCTCATGTTCCTTCATTTGTTTCAATTAAAGATAATATTGAGGTGAAAATGTATGTTACCTACCAATAATGAACGACTGTGATAAATTCTATTTTTTTCTTATTTATTCCATTTTATCTACCAACGAAGGAATATGATGACACTGTGACCACGATCGATTGATTAATTATTTCTGAGCTCTGAACATATTAATCTGATTGCTGAGTGTCTCATACTAGGTGCTTAAATCTGTAAAACGTAATATACAAATATGATGGAGAGGTATATAAATTTTTTCTCAGCGAACAGAACCAATTTTTTATTAGAAATATGAGACCGATAGGCTAGTTGCGTCTTTTGGGGCAAGAATTCTAGTTATGGAAACATGGACGTAGTATACTAGGTCCATGTACGGAAATCACTGCTGGTAACGAGTCACTTTACACCGAGCAGTGCCACAGTTGCGCTTCTCTGTCACCCTATTACAAAGTCACCTATTACTGGAACCTATTACCGGGCTGTCACTGTCACGTTGTCACCTATTACCAAAAAGTAACCGTTTCGCACATCACTAGTATTTTCCAAGTTGCTCTTACAATTGTTGTTGTTCCTATTGCCAGTAGTTCAAATGTTCAATCGGCAACTGGCACCCATAGAAAAGTTTGAAACCCAGTGTATTATTGAAAATCGCTCAATTTTTTCGTACCTATCGCGAATATAACTAAATGTTATCAAATTAATTACTTAGATGCAGCCGGTAACGCACCAAGGAGAAAAATATGTGATAAACAAGGTGACTTGTTGTGATGAGGTTGGGAACAAACGATCATGAACGCGATCTGTTTCACACATCTTTAACTACGTCCTGGAGCTCCACCAATCAGAACGCTTCTAGGGCTCCCAGATTCAGCTTTCAGCCCAGTGCACCTAGGGCTACAAACTTCATCTGCATCCCCAGGTAGGGTTCCGTGTGGCACGGCCAACGGGGACGGCCCTGGCACACTGATCCCGGCATGTGAGTTTAGCAGATTGCAAAAAACTCGGGAGCCGACCTGCATAGTTGGAAGTGCGAGATCACAGGTACTTGCAAGGACATTGATTGCGCTAACAATCCCTCTCAGGAGGATCATTTCTCTTGCTGTTTGCAAGGGGGGCGACTATAAGAGTCGCGAGACCCCAAGGATCCTTAATCGACCTTCACTTTGAAGGAAGAATCTAGACATCCCAAGTCCGTTTTTACCTGCCTCGCATATTTGCAAGCCCATCAGTAACAATCTGCGAGCCACCTAGTACGTTTCGGAAGAGTGTAGTGCGATTTTTTCATTACCAAATCTCGAATAATCGAGGGTAGGTCAATTTTCCTTTCAGGATGGGGCGTAACATCCCTTTTTCCCGCATCGAATAGGTTAACAAAAGAACGTAGGTACGGAAAAATCGAAATCACAGAAACGATACTTTCGAATGAAATGTTAGAATAAGCCGGTGAGAAGGTCCCTGAGATAAATATTAATAAATAACAGCTTATTCTTATTGGAAACGTGGTAACCACCCACCCAGAGCAGTAACGGTGGAACCGTTTCCCGTTTCGGCCATCTCTCGTCGGCTGTATAGGCCAGTCAAGGGGCGATCTTGATGGTTGTCTTCTCTAGGGTTTATGGATGATAGTGACGTTTCAATACTTTCGATATTTATTCATATCGATATTTTGTTTCGATATTTCCGATATTTGTATCGATATTTTTCTTGCGATATTATCGAATATTGAAAGAAAAATATTGATATCGAAAGTAAAAAATTATCGGTTGTGATGGTTATGTTCCCTCCCACTGTAATTTATCAATTTCTCCTAATCGATAAAAAACGATACAAAAACATATTCGATATCGGTGAAATCAATATTCTTCTTTCGATAATTCATGATGATCACTGATATTGAATTAAAAAGATGAAAAATCATATTCGATATCGGTGAAATCAGTATTTTTCTTCCGATATTCTATCGTTATCACTGATTTTGATTTCAAAAAAGACGAAAAATCAAATTCGATATCAGTGAAATCAGTATTTTTCTTTTGATATTCTATCGATATCACTGATATTGATATAAAAAAAAGATGCAAAAATATATCCGATATCAGTAAAATCAGTATATTTCTTTCAATATTCTATCGAAATCACGGATATTGATGAAAAAAGATTAAAAAAAAATGCAGTGACAATGTCATATCAATATTTTTGTTTCAATATTCTATCGATATTAGTGATATCGATATTTTTCTTCCGATATTTTATCGATATCGATACTGTCTTCCGATATTATTTCGATGTTAAATATCGCATCGAAAGGTACATCGAATCGTCACTATTTATGGAGTCTTTTCAGAAAAATAACAAGGGTAGACTGTTCGAACAAGCAATCACGAGCTATTTCGTAAACGCCATTATTCGGCCTAAAAATTTTTTTCCGAGCTCCTGACCCCCATTCAACGGATCGGCGGAATACATGTATCTAAAACTTAATTTGGTCCTAGAATAACCAGTAAGATTTTTTTAACGGAGAGGGAAGTACCAGAGCCTCCCCTTGTTAGTCGGGCATAAGTTGAGATGATACATGAGTAACTTATGATACTTACCCCCAGTCAACAGCGTAAGACTCATAATCCCAATATTCGCGAGGTTTGGAGGAGTTTACATCCGCATAAACTCGGGCTTTACTTGTAAAAGCCATGCCTAATTCGATGTTAGGAAACACCATACATTATCAAATCAATTTCACCATATTTTTGACAAGTATCTGAAACAAATCACAAACATACAATAAATACACATTTCGAAAACCGCATAAACCGAACCGGATTCTGATTTGCGTGTTGGACAATGAAGTTTGGACTGCTTAAGTACAAACTCAATAACAACTTTGAACCCTCCTAACGCGCCAAAATGCGAGTACGATAATAGTAGTCTACTACATCCTACGTAAGTTTTGAGCCCTCAAAACGAGTATGATGCACATGTAATAAGATTCAAACGCCTTTCGAATAAATTAATCATGAAGTAAAATGAACAGGCTAAAAATATGAGGCCGAACGCGCCATGCACCAACATGTTGACATCGTACAAGATGAAGTGTAGGTTGAAGGTACATTACGCCGGATATAGACTATTCAATGTCATGATAAATAGGGCGAGTGGAAAACCGATCGTTTGAGTGATACAGTTCAAGAAAGTCGTATTCCAATGAGAAGACTATTAGAATAAAAAATACGAGACAAAAGCCAAAAGGGCTGACCAATATTTCGACTTAGCGCTCTCTAGCTACAAGATGAACATGACGTTTCGCCTCACCAACATTATTTCAAATCCCACACATTTCCAAAAAATAGTCTTTTCAACGAGGAAATCGGTAAATTTAAATCCTAATACGTAGGAATCAACACAAGAAGGACAGGCCGCGAAAAACCTCGCACTTGACACGGATAGTTGATTTTTCTCCTCTATTAGAGATAATCAAGATAGTGATGACAACAATAATATGTTTGATTCTTACCGTAATTAGAAGACTCAGAGTGAACATAATAATTCACAGGTCGAATATAAGATTTAGATGATGTCACCTCACGAAACTGTCAACTTATTACGCCATTTAAAGAACGGAACACAAGCTGAGTTCGAGCTAAGTTGGACACGAGGTAGAATGAGGTTCTAGCCGCTCAAATCACTGAGACCTTTCGAGTTTGAAACATGAACTAACTCACGGATTATGGTATGCTTCTGGAACAGATTCTCACGCATATACGGACAAAATTTGGTAAATCATTGAAACCCTACAGCACCGGGAAGCCTACCGGTCGGTCGAAAATGGAAGGATGTTGAAACTGGAAAATTGAACGTATACGAGGCCTTGAGACCCGCAAAACTTGTAAAATCCTCTGCTTCGAACATGGATCTAGGCTTCAAGAGAAAAGGAATGGATGCTAGAAAAAGTCATCCACCCATTCACTTCCATGGCTCTACGGTTTCCTACCTCCATGTTCATAGAATCCTACTTCCATGTTCCATACTTGATCCATGTTCCAACCCGAGTACTGCTGGGCTGCTCTGGCGGTATTTGTAAAAAGTAAGCTGTGCCTCTTTACCGCTCATTTCAGAATTTGACATTTATACTGTCCACCCTATTTAAATTGTGACGAGAAGAAAACTAACTGTTATTGTGTTTTTGTTTTTTGGGGGAATGAAATGGAGAATGTTCTAAGCTTTCGGAGGCCTTTGGAGGAGATTGTGTTTTAGCATGAAAAAATGACCAAAAGTTCATAAAATCAGAAATTTACAAATTTCGGTTTATTATTTTCAATAATGAACCTTTTGGAATCGACCTAGAAAAAAATGTTAACCCCCCATCAAAATTTGTTGGTTTACGTTTCAAGGTACGTAGAATCCAAATATCGAATAAAAAAAAAAATTCCGTCTATCCGCCTTACCTACGCGGCACTTTCCTTAGTTACCATGGTCCAATTGTAATGAAATTTGGGATAAGGGCTCCATTTGGGGTCTAGTTGTGCCCCGAAGCTTTTGGTTGATGTCAGTCACTTCTAAGGGGTGTAAAATGAGGTTTGAAATGTTCAAAAGTGCCCTAGCTCGAAAACTCTCGATATAAAGGTATAGTTTTTTCACCAATTTGAAAAAGTAGGTATTGAATTTTTAGAATTTTTCGAGACCACCCGGAGGTCTGTAGGAAAATAATAAACTTTTGTGAATGATTTCCAGCTGCACAGTTTTTTTTTTTTTTTTTTTTGAAATGGTCAAGAGTTCACCATACTGGTAAATTTAACGCTCTTTTCTACGGTGTTATAAAATTTGAATTTGTGTAGACAATGAGGAAGTTCCGACCATTTCAGTGCCACAAAGTCAAAAACACGGAAAAAAAAAATTGTAGAAAGTCGCGTTTTGAGCGGGGTAAAAAAAAGTGCTAGGAGAGAACAGTTTTTGCAAATTAGTTGTAGAAACGATTCCGTAAGTGTTGTTGGTTGGTTCTGGGGCGCTCTGTGCCTACGTATATTATTATTTTATTTTCATCTCTGCCCCTAGTGATGCGATCATGTTAATTAAAAAAAAAAAGTTCTAGCTCTTATGTTCAATATGTTTAATTTCTATCAATCATAAATCACTTACCAAGGTGGTCTCCTGGAAAAGACAAAATATTCAGCATCCGCAAAAATCATTAGAATTCAGGAAAATCATGAAATACCTTTATATATTATTATGCAGTTGAATTGAATGCAATCAAGTCAGATGTATGTTTATACTCTAAATTGAATCGTGGAGAATCGAAATGTGAATCGAGCCATTACAGACATTCTGGGTCAAATTTTCCAAGCGATACAATCGTAGGAAGTTCTGCTAAAGGTATTCTTCACCTTATGTTCTGCATTCTAACTGATTCATCACCCCCAAAATACAATATTAACTTTCTTCTCGTCACAGTGCAATAAGGCAAGGAAGTAGAAACGTCAAATTTGAAATGAGGGGCGAAATTACCGTGCAGCTACAGCGCTACAGCTTACTTTTCAGAAATGCCGCTAGAGTGCAGTTACGGCAGTGCTCATCGG
Organism: Apolygus lucorum; assembly: GCA_009739505.2. Taxonomy (NCBI): domain Eukaryota; kingdom Metazoa; phylum Arthropoda; class Insecta; order Hemiptera; family Miridae; genus Apolygus; species Apolygus lucorum. The sequence continues at coordinate 16,156,801 of CM019167.2, forward strand.
ACGACGGGGAGACGCAAGTTTGGAGGATAACATTTTCTTCCCCCTCCGTAAACGTTAAAAATATATTCAAGAAATTTTAGGTTCCTAGAAAAATAAAATTTTGCCTCTCGAATGCTATGAACTTTCTAAAAAAAGAAAACAAAATCGTTCATACATCCTTGGCGATGCTAGCGCTGCAAGACGCAGATCGTCGCAACCATCCACTCTTATCGGCTCCATCCTATATTACATCCATGTCGGTCGTTGAATTATTCCCATTTTCAGTTTTTCCTTCATTTTTCAGTGGAAGCGCTGTTTTTCCAATTCAACGTATAATTTAGTAATTCATACTGGAAATTTTAGAGTTAACTTGCATTGGAAAGTTTATGCACATGCTCTGTAAGCAAGTAGGTTAATTTTTTTATCTGTCCTTCTTCCTTCGACGTTTCGATTCGATTCTTGAATCGAGTGTCCACTTTCAAAGGTTGATCAACCTTAAAGGTTAATATCAAACGCCTCTCTTTATTGATACATTGCGTTCTTTCATAGATTCTGAATTTTGGTGCGTCGATTTCCTCGATTTGTTAGTTTTGAGATGGACTGTTGTTTAGTTAAAGGGGTTGATTATACATTCAAATCGGCTCTTCTATTCGAGTCCGGGCTCACAGTGTAATGAGATGTTTGGTGTTGCTTCAGTCCGCGCTATGCTGGTGTTTTGCTGACTATTTTCAGGTATGCATCACATATACTGTTCTTGAACCGTTTTGTTTGTGAAGCAATGATGTCTTCTATTATTCTCTTGTATGAATTGAAGTGAGTTGCTGTGAATTTCGTGACAGAAGTTGGGCGATTACGTAAATTGTGCTGATTGTTAAACAGGTGGCGGTTGATACTAAGGAAGATGGTATGACGACCGCAGGTTGCTGAGAGGGGTTTCTTCTTGAATTCGTTACCTCGCGTTGCTCGTTCGAGAGATGGACCATTGCCCTGAGACAGCCAAGAGCTGTTGTTTCTCTGGGAAACATCTCCGATGACACTCAAATGAGAATCAGGGATAAGACACAATGTGGCAATATGTCAGATGAAGCGATTGGGGAATCCACGAAACAGGACATCAACCATCGGTCGCCCAATAAAACTCACCCCAGCCCTAACTGCTCTGCCGAACCCGAGATAACTCCTTTGCTGAGCGGCAAAATCAAAGTGTGCAGAGGTCTGTATAGATACGGCATTACTACTTATCTTCTGCTTACTCCTGTCCATCCTGCCTCGCTTCCTGTTGGCTTATCACATCTCCCTCTAATACCTTTCTGATTCCTACGCTCATATATTATCAGTTGAGTTTTTGCGGCTAAACATCATACTTAGCTCGGGTATTGAGTTGTCGAGTGTGCACCTTCGTTGGTCCTTTTTCGTTAACAATTAAAATCTTAAGATAGGTTTTTTTAAAATAATGATTCGGTTCATAAATTCAAGACGTAAGTAGTACCTAATTTATTACACTTTACTGTCAACTTCTTAGATTTTCAGTCTGCATTGAATAACTGTTGATATAACTTCGCTCGACAAGAGTTTTTTCCTTCCTCAAACGACCTGCTTACACATTTTGAAAAGTACTATTGAATTAGTTTGAAGCGTGGTACCCTTACGACCTGAAACTTCTCAAGATGGTCATAAAATCAAGAGACACACATTGGGTTGAAAAGATTGTCTCTTTTACTCTTTGGTTCAATCCCCTACGTTCTTATTAGTTGCATAAGCGAACGTTTACGCCAGGCAACTATTATTTTAGGTTGTCAAACGTTCAGTATTATAAATATAGCGTATATGCCATTTTTTTGAGATCAATCAATCAATCAAAGTTTTTTATTGCAGAAACCTAAGAATAGGTATAACAACGTCAGATAACAGATAAACTACTATTCTAAAGGGTGTTCCAGAAGTAGCGCCGAATTTCAAAGCGCAATAAAAAACTCAATTTTCGCTCAATTTGAAATTTTTTTATTGGAAAATATAGCAAATATACTCCGATTTAAGTATGAAAAATCACATCTGGCATGTGCCCACCCAAACTCGCCGCACACTGCACCAAACGGTCATTGAAATTTTCGATCACTCGCCGGCAGCTTTCCGGATCGATGGTGGCGATTACTCTTCGGATTTCTTCCTTCAGTGGGTCAATCGTCCGAGGTTTATTTATTAGTGCAAGTCTTTCTTAATAACCCTATGTAAAGTGGTGGGTGAAATGTTCAGCTTTTGAGAACGACGGCGAATTGATTTTGCAGGGCTCACCTGCATACTGGTTCGAATTGCATCGACAGTCTCTTCGTCGCGCGATGAGCGACTTCCTGTCGTTCAAAATTGAGCCCGTGGTTTCGAATTTGCGCACCAATCTTCGAACAGTGGATTCGTTAGGTGCCTCATTACGTCCTAGACGATCACGAAGCACTCGAACCATTGCCGTGGGGCTTTCACTACACTTGTAAAAAGTTTTTAACACCAAAATACGCTGTTCTTTGGAGAGCTGTTCCATCGCTAAAAAGTCACGTAAACAACAAAAACTTAGTAACGAGCGGGTTGGTAACTCAAATCGGAATGATAATAGATAACAAAAATCATAACATCATGGCTACCAACCTTCGCGGGAAACCATAGTGCCAACTTAAAATTCGGCGCTACTTCTGGAACACCCTGTAGGAACACAACAATGAGGAATTTCACCATGTCGGAATTTCCTATTTTTGACCCCAAAATCGGATTCAGCACCTCGAAAAACCTCCTAAGGCAAACTTTCAGCCCGAACTTCCTAATTTACGAATTAACAAAACAGTCTAGAAAATACAAATGTTTAAAAAAACCGGGAAAATGACGTCATCCTGGAATAGTTCATTTATGGCCGCTTGAAGCGCTGAGATCGAGAAATGTATAGTCCCCAGATTCAAAATTTCACGAAACAGTAAAGTTCGAAATCGAAAAACTAAAGAAAAAAATAGAAAAAGCAAGATGGGGAAAATTAGGTTTCCCCTGTTTTTGTTTGATAACTTTTTTCTTAGAAAACACGATATCGTCGTCCCAATGGGCAACACTGGGAGGAGACAGCGATCTGAACAGCCCAATCAGTGAGCGTTTCCGCTGCACGTCTGTTTTCCTGGTTAGTTTTGAAATAAAAAATTTTGATTGTCTCCCAAAAATAACAGGAGACTTATTTTCCGAAATCAGCCCGATTTTCATCTATCCCACACCATTAACTATTCAGGAAAAATGCAAACAGAATTCGGTGAAATTCCTCATTCATAAATAAAACAACAATAACAGTCACAAAGAACGAGTCATCAAAAAAGACCAAAGTAATCTTTAACACTGTCGATTTCAGCATCAACCAGTATGCCCCCACTCGCCGTTGAAACGCCACTGAAGAAAGCTGCCTAACATCGTGAGGGAGAGCATTGAAAAGTCAGGATCCGAACTGTTCGGGATTACATGTAAGGGATTTCGTCAGTCTCACAAAGGGGGGGGGGGGGCAAATATTAGGCCCGGCTCGAGTTTCATAATTATTTATGTCATTCCCCGTCACAAATCAATTCAAGCTCTCCCTCACGTGAAGCAGCGCTTGCCATACAAAAAGGCCGTAAACGGTTAATGCCCCAAGCCTTTTAAAGTAGGAGCGGCATGACTCGCTAGGATGGAGACCAAATATTGCGCGCAATATCCTCTTCTGTAGCTTGAATACGGCCTCAGTATGCGACGAGCCTCCCCACAGAAGAATACCATAACTGATACGGCTCTCAATGTATGCAAAGTATACAGAGCGGAGCGAATTATAAGGTACAGCGTTGCGCAGTCGGAGCAGCATGTACGATGAAGAAGCAAGCCTGGGCAAAAGGGCCTCCACATGTCCTGACCAGGATAGGCGACTATCAATCACTATGCCCAGGAAATTTGCCGAGTGATCCATCCTGCTATTGAGGGAGAATGTCAACTGCTGGGTTTTTCCGTTATTTAGAAGGAGCGCATTTGCTGTAGAGTAGATTGCATGAGAGTTTACTGATGAGCCTTAGTTAAACTTTTAAAAATCAAACGTAGATTAGGGAATTGTTAGGACTCGTGTCTCCAGTGTCAAAACAGTAGTAGGTAAGTCAGTTACATGTCGAAAAGTACCACAATATGTAAGACAGACACCGTCAACTGATCATCTTGCTAGTCATCAACTGCTTATAGTTACCATGCAGAAACGCGCATCCCTTTGGCGCACTCGGAGAAAATAGATCTCTCTAGATAGATTTCTCATCATCGTGCAATCCTCCTTCCACACCACATGCTCATTTAGCTTTGTTTTCACTTTTCAAGGACGAAAAAAAAGTTCTCTAAAATCAAAATTTTCACTCGCGTTTTGCGTTTTAGACCTTTTTGAACATTTTTGGCTCCGTGTCTGTCATGAATTCCTTGTAACGCGCATAACTATACGAAGTTATTGTCCGATTTCGATGAAATTTTCAGGGATTGTGCGGATTAGGTTGTAGATGGTCTCCAATGAAGATCGTCACCCCCTGACCGAAAGTAGCCGCTGTGCATGCGCAAACGTGAATTCCTTGTAATGGCCATAACTTCCACATTTTCCATCCGATTTCGGTGAAATTTTCAGGGATTATGCGGATTAGGTTGTAGATGGTCTCCAATGAAGATCGTAACCCCCGGACTGATAGTAGCCGCTGCGCATGCACAAACGTGAATTCCTTGTAACAGCCATAACGTCTACATTTTCCATCCGATTTCAATGAAATTTCCAGGGATGTTACTGAGTGGTGTTTAGATGGTCCCCTATGAAAATCATAGAGAATGGTTTTTCGTAGAGGGACTCATTCATAGATGGATGGTCCCCTGAGAGAATCTCAAATCCTATTCATTGCATCACTAGGCCTCAATAGCTCAGAGGTAGCGCATAGAATTATCCCCCAGGGGTCCCAGGTTCGAATCCCAGTCGAGGCTAAGCATTTTTTTGATCTAATCATATACTGTTTGCAGATTGAAAGAATGCGGATGGTTTGGTGAGGTGTCCATGTGTATTACAATCCCAAAAACATCGTCATTCTTCTACCTGCTGTTGACTACCAACCGATGATGAAGTGAAAGGATTGATTTATTACAGACAAAACAAAACAAAACATGTTAAGAACACTAATAAAAAATGAAACAGGTTCCTTACCCTTAGGAAGGTCTTATCAATTAGGAGAATATACATTCAAAAATAAAATCACGCTTCCAGTAAAGGATGATGCTTCTTTCAAATTATAAAGGCGACTGAAGGGTAAACAGAAGGGCAAGTGAACTCACATTCGAGTTAAAAATCCTTCCTAACAATTGGCAGAGTGGAGGGGCTCTCTAACTTATTATGACTCGAGTTTTTCGATGCCTGGATTACGATTACTGAGGCTCGGCCCTTTCCCCAGCGTGACTCAACAGGCTACCTAAGATTTTGGAACAGGTAGTCGTCTATGTTAGCACGTATACCCTTTAGAAAATTGGCCAGCCGCATTCTTTCTAACTGCGAACAGTACATCTACTCACATTTTTCATCCGAATTTGATGAAATTTTCTAGGATTATCCAGATTAGCATGCAGATGGTCCCCTATGAGGGTAGAGAAAGGTACTTAGAGATTGGTGTTTTGAGATTAACTACTATGCATCGGATCATCTGTATAATCAGGTTATGGATACGAGGTTGCCCTGTGCCACACCCATTTGGCAGACGTTTTTTCTAGAATTTCTCCCCTCCAAGTGACATACTTTCCATGCTACTGCAGCTTGAAATATTCAGTTCTGCATCTGCAACACGTTCGCAGTACAGCCATCACACGAACATGAAATGTCGCACCACTCCAATTTCCCAGCCAAAGTTTCACCATGGAAGGTAGACTCGACCCTTAGTTCACGGATCCGCCACCTTGGTGCCACAAGAATGCAAACTTTCTGTAGTAGACCTGTAGTTATTTTGGCCTACAATAGTTGAGTACTCTTCATTGCTTTTGCTTGCATCAAAGTCAAAGTACTGTCCGATGTTGATTGCTCTTTCGCTGTTAAATCCAGGCTGATTTATCAGTTCAGATTGCCTCACCATGCTCTCAGTAGAGTTGAGTTGATTGTTTTCTTCAGGCCTTAGTGCCCTTCCACCGCTCGGTTCTCCCACTTCCTTGGGTTGGAACGAAAAGTCCGAAAATTATTCTTCCTCGAACTGAATGTACTTACTACTATTGATTGCTCTTTCACATTTTTTATTTCTTTTATCAAATAAAGTAGGAAGGCACTTGTACAAAGTGCAGGTGTTATATTTTCTCCTCATATTGTTAACGTCCACATCTGATTTAATTTCAGTGACAATGGCCTGATCGTTGTCAGCCTGATGGACCACTAGAGTTTCTTTACTAGTAGGTAGGTCAGTCATTACTTGACAAAACCGAGTGGCGCGTCTTAAAATAGTCTGTGTCGGGTTAATTAACCAGCATATGGCTCCATGCTTTTCAATTAAGTTTTAGTGGAACTATCAGTAACCAAGCTTTTCCAGTCTGCTTATCTGACAGTCCATTTTCGCCTCTAGTGACCAGTTGGTAGTTGACTATAAACTCGAGTTATCCATAACTCTTGCTACTTACGCTAGAGTTGCCTCCAGATTTATCTTGGCTTTTACTTGAATAGCTGATTGTTGGAAAACTATGCAAAGTTAGAGTGGTTCTTCCTTTGATTTTTTTATACAGCGAAAGACTTAATGCTGAGCCTTTCTGAGAGTGTATTTTACTAGGCAGTTACGAGTATGACTAAGAATGTGATTCACAGTAACCCTTTCATTAACTATGAGGTTAATGTTTTGGGAGCAAAACATACAAAGATAGCCGAGTATATGTTACTATGGCTTCAGTGGAACCTTTAGGCAGTGACCATATGGCATGGACTCTAATTACAAATTCCTCATCCATCTACCATTCTATCCGTTAGGTCTTCCATAATCAAACACAATACTGACTTCAACGAATAGATTAGTTTAATAATTAGCAATCAAACACAATACTTCGGTATCAACAACTATCCGAACGTCCGTTCATAATAATCACTTCTCTCTTGAATTCTCCTGCTAACTGTCCTTGTCTGTTGTTCATGGTTGCTATACGAAACTCCATGGCCAGTACGTGGAGAAGTAAGTAGGTGCTGCACTCGAACTTGGCGGAATAGGTAGGAACTATCCGGTTCCCGCGCGCCCACATATCTATACTGCTCTTTCAAGTGATTGTGATTTTCACTTCAAGATAATTTTTGCGTCGTGATCATTACATTACCCTCTTGGAGAATACAGTCGTCAGAATCAAATTTTACCAATGCGTTGCTATTGGTACTGCTATTACTATCTCGAAATACTACAATCCCATGAAGCCACATCCCTACAAGATTAAAATCCTATTACTCTTCAATCATGCGAGACCACAAACCCAAAAATCATAACCTTTTGTATGAGGAAGCCCAGTTGTCCTTACACACTCTTGGAATAAGCAATAGTACGTGCCAGTGTCGCCATGTATGGTTTAGGGTTGACTACCAAGCTAACCAAAAATGGCTCATGTATAACCAACTTTGAGTTTTCTTTTGCCTCAGTGTAGTTCTTCTGTTACTCTTTGCTCTACCTAATGAACCCTCTAGGTATTAGGGGGTTGGTTACCTAAAGCCACTCGGCGCTTCTCAGAACGATATGGTTTTACTACCGTATGGTTTTTTGGTCAATGTAGTCATGAAATAACTTCATTATGTACAATTAAAATCGCCAGGAACTCTAGTTACCAAAATGTATCTAATTTTGTAGATTGGCCTTGTAACAAACCTCGAAGTTCGATAACCTTCATCTATTTTAATGAAAAATTTCATTTTTTATTTCACATCTGTCTCTTTTTCTCTCTTATTGAACTATCTGGCATCTTCATCTTTTGTTTTGCGATTCATATAGTATATTTAGAGCAACTTGACGGGTTGGATTGTATCTACCTGCAAAATCTGTTTTTTTTGCGGTGATAAGAAAAGACATCCCGAAGCAAATTGAAGGATTTCCATTTTAAATGAGAAATTTCCCAATTTATTCGGAAAGCCTTGAATTTGTTTTGAAACTGAACTTAATCCCTTTTTGTAAGACAGTTGTATTTATAATTCCGTTTATTTATTTTCAGGACTCAAAAATGAAAATAATTCACATGATGGAGAAAAAGATGGCTTATCAGCTCCCTCTAGCCCTAACTTTTGTTCTGATGACCCTCCTACAAGTGGAGGAGGCCGACTGAAATTTTTTAAAGGTAAACAAATATTCTCGGTTTTTCCTTGTGGGTGTTGAGCTGGCCATTCGTTAGCGCTCCAAATGGCGTGGCGCGGTGGATTTTGGACGGCACGGATATCCAACCCAGTCGACCGCTCAATCAGAATCGCGGTGGTTTTCTGATTTCAACTACCTAAATTGGCGTGCCACCGCGCCATTTGGCTGGATGGAGCGCTAGTAAAACCTTAAGTTGGTTTGGAATCCATAAAGGTCGATATCACTTGTGAAAACATTTGCAGCAGATAGTAAGCAGTGAAAAAACCTGAGAAACTATTAGTTTATCAAGTACTACCAACTTATTGTTGCGTGACTTATTGTATTACTGCGTGAAATCGTATTCTGGCTTAATTTCCCTGCATATAAGAGGGTAATGGGCTCGATACAAATATCATCCAAATTGTCTATCCATTGAGAGTTTACATATAATCTTCGCGTTGCTCACAAGACTGGAAGTCGGTTGAATCATTTGGAAACTACTATGGTTGTGTATGTATGATATGGTTTTAAAAATATCTAAGTATGTATTAAGAGCAAACATTTTGTTTAGATGGAAAATTTATTTTGGAGCTGAGTCACCGCAAGGATGGCGAGAAGACATGTTGGATACCAGTCCCAAAGAAAACATTTTGGCCTGTGATAGGATCACCGAAGCAGGAAAGTTTGGCTTCTCTCAGTGGTGAGTTTTATTTTAACCAAGGAATTTTAAAGTTTATACCCTGATAGCAATCAATATTCGTCATAGATGACCACAAACCCTCTCAATTTCTGTGAGGAAGTCTGCTGTATGATTAGGTCTTTCGTTGAAGCATTGCGTCAGAAGGACGTTGTAAAAGTGGAAAAGCTTAAGTATTCTATTTATTTATTATATAGCTTCATTATAGTTTAGGTCCGAAACTCTAATAGTAGGAATGATTGGGGAATTATTCTGCTTCTGACTAATGGGGTGTGGGCATGGGTCGGAAAAACTGTATTGTTATTTTTAATCTTAACTAGACCTCATTTTGAGAAGTTCGACACCAACCGCGACCTTCTAGCGTGAGAAGACCTTTTTCTATGATTTTTCAAAGTTTCGAATGTTTGTGACGTCACAGTGGGCTGGGGGGTCCCACCCAGGCGGGAGAGACATGTGACGTCATAAACATTCGAAACTTTGAAAAATCATAGAAAAAGATCTATTCATCCGAAAAGATGACGGCTGGTGTCAAAATTCTCAGGATGAGGTCTACTTTCGATTAAAAAAAAGTCACGCGCACCACCCATTTTACCATAGGTTGGTGAGTTCATTCCATAATTCAGCTGAGTAAAAGGCTAACATTGATTTATATCAGTTTCAGATGACAACTCGTCCGTGCAATCTTCTCCATGGCAAAGGGACCACTGCTGGAAACAAACGGCACCTAAACATGATATCAACAAACAAAAAGAATTTTACTTTTTCGGTGGTAAAAAATGCAAGAGTCCAGGCGCCAGAATCAAATCTCTTAGGCGGAAGCCGTTCATCCCCATTATTTCTAAAGAAGCTTTGTTGGTGAGACATTTCATTCAATTTAATTAGATGTTGAAGATATTATTAATGAAATGACAGGTCTGAAGAAAGAACACTTGTTCCCTGTGTTGTTTTATTTGTATTGCTTGAACTACGTTGAATACGAACTAGAGAGTTCCTAGTAGGTTCGGTTCGGCTTAAATACAGCGTGACGTATACTCAACCTGGCGCCGTATTGTGATAAGGACCCGCCGGTTGAATCCAGCGCCAGTTCGGGTACCGCGGGTTCCTTATCGACAATACGGCGATCAAACCTACTAGGAACTCTTTATTAACCTGATATTAAGAGTACAGAAAGGGCTGAACTGAAAAGGGAGCGATGTGACGTCACAATGGAGGTAGAATACAAGCATTGAAGTATAATTTACCTCGATTATGTTAGCATATGAACTCAATACATTGGAAATACACCACGAAGGAGATATGAAATAAATTGATGCGGGTCAATAGGGTGTGCGCCTAGGTTGGAAAAACTGTTTATTGTTATTTTTAATCTAAGGTAGACCTCATTCTAAGAATTTTGGTACCAACAGCGACCTTCTAGCGTGTGTAAATCTTTTCCTATGAATTTTTAAAGTTTCGACCGTTTATGACGTCACAGTGGGCTGAGGGGTCCCGCCCACTGAGTATAGAATATAATAGAGCGGCCCTTCACGGGCAAGCCACCGAGCCGGAAGTGTGCTCTGACCCCCCAACTCCTTGGTCACCCAACCCCGCCCTGCGGAGCGCTACTTCAGTGCAATTGCGCCCGTACAATCTCGCTGATAGCCTCAATTTTCATCCAGATTTTTGTATATTTTTAGTTCAGATAATTTTGTAATGCTGCTCACGAGTATATAGTAGGTACCTGATTAACTGTGGTTACCTGGCCCGAGGAAGGCTAAAAAACATGGGAAAAGAAGTATCAATCTCGCAACAGTTTTTTGACTTGGAGCACAAGCTCGGCTACGACCCTGGTTATTATTATTTTATGTCTGTTTCAAACAATGAACAGAATCAATTGAAACAGAGTTATGTGATCGAAACATCAAAATTCATCCTCGGAAATGATGACACGGGGAAGAATTCACTCAATCACTCGGTTGATAACACAAAAATTTACGTTATGATACGTTTATTGAGAAATAATACTAATACTAATTAACAATCTGCAAAAATGTTTTTTACTGTCCCTTGAAATGAATAATTTTCTTGAGCTTTGCCGCACACGTTGTTCCTCGATTTTCTGATTCTGGTCCCGGAGGTGATTTTTGATTCTGATGGTGAAGTAGGCCTTGCCAATGCTCTCAATCAACCAATTCTTATGGTTGTCTTCTCCTCCAATCGACAAGTGGGCAGAGTCAACGAAAATATTCATATTCGAACAATGGGAATGTATTCGGGTGTAATGACTGAGGTTGCTGTTGATTTGGGGTTTTAGAACTGCCATCCTGAAAATTTTCTCGCTGATCTTGCATATGCGGGCAACATCCGATGACGGTTGAATCAAACCTCCTCGGTTTTTCATTGAGATTAAATTCGAAGTTAAATTCAAGGGGCAGTTCTCTTCGTCGGCGATTGCAAGTAAACATTCTTCGCACATTATTTTCCTTCCCATGCCTCGTACAACGTATCCCGCAATATACTCAACGATATCCAGGATCAAGTCTGAAAAAACATCGTCTTGTAACTCAGGGCCTTCCTCGTCTACTTCAGGCTATTCGAAATCCAACATACTTGATTTTCGTGTAGATGAATTAATGAGTTCTTCACAGGGAAGATTTCTTCCGAAGCTGATTCCAAGAAGGTCAATTTTGTCCAAAGGAATAGCGTTCCCGCTACTTGCATTACTTTCATGCAACTGTTTATGCACGATTATTTTTCTGAACAAGTGGCAGAACTCAAGGGCACTTGGGTTATCATTGTTTCCTCCTCTACGTCGAATGTAACCAAACAGTCTTTCGAGATGATCTTGGCTGACCTTGTACGTGGGTAGATACATCAGTACTTCGTCACGTTTCACCAGCATCTCGTACATATTTATCATGCTGTTAATACAAATGAGAAACCCCATGAACCCAGTTTTGCGGGAGCCGTTAAGAACCAGTTTACCACTTTTTTCTTTCAGACCACATATGTAAGCTTTGGCCTTGTTGAGCAAGTCAAAAACAGCTACTTCGTTGTTTTTGTGAATTTTTGTGAACCAAAACAACGAAAGCAAGCACGAACACGGCGGCGTAGTGGTGAAAACTGCGTAAGGGGTAGGTAGCAGGCGACGGGACCAAAGAAAGTTGGGTGACCAGAGGGTGGGGGAAGCTTGACACATCGTTCGGGCTTGGAGGGCCGCTCTACTGTATTCTATACTCACTGGTCCCGCCCAGGCGGGAGGGGCGCGTGACGTCATAAACGGTCGAAACTTTGAAAAATCATAGAAACAGATCTACTCAAACTAGAAAGTCGCGGTTGGTGCCAAAATTCTCAAGATGTAGTCTACTTTCGATTAAAAATCTAAAAAAAATCAAGGCGCACCCCCCATTAAGGTTATCCTTCTTCTGTTTGAAGTCGAAAATAATTGACTTCACGAATAGGTTACAGGTAGTTGATTAAAGTGGAGATAGCGGATTCCAAAAATGTACAGAAATCTCCAAAACAATGAGAGTCTGCTATGTTTTTAAGGAAGAAAAATATTTCAGAAAAATACATCTAGAAATCTCCTTTGACTTGATTTTTAATTCGTACTGTACATTTTTGTAAATTTGTCCCAAAATGATAGCATTTGGAGAAAGAACAACTGTTGATGCATTAAAATAAAATCCACTGTGAGTGTTTAGGAGAACATAACGCATAGTTAAATGAAGGTAATGTAAACAACCATTTCAGGTTGGATTTTAGTACCTGGCGTCATAGACGTCATCAGCTGACTTCCAAAGTGAAGATCAGAATTTGATCTGATGGTTATTGCCTCACCGTCTGTAGTGGAGAGGGGTTCACCAACGAGCCGACTTGAAAAAAAACGGATAATCCTACTCACCAGTGGTCACCCGTCCAATAAAGCGGAATCCAAGTCGTCTGATTCCAACTTCAGTGATCGTTTGGGAGCCATTTAACCAGGCAACAGCTATTGATGTCAGGGATGCCAATGAACACATGAGTTCAGTAATTGATTCAAGTAACTCAACTATGAGTATAGTGAAAGCTGCTAAGGATATTGCACTCTGCCATACATAGCATAGAAGATATCAAAGACTGATGACATCAGCTCACTCAGATAAGTAATAATACACACATGAAGAAAAAGGTTTGCATCACCCTGGTTCAGTCACCAATATGTAGGCGAAAAATTAGGGTTTGGATGTTTGAAAACTGTATCTAATTACAAAATTGAAACAACAGAAAAAAACCCATCTGGATTAATTTATCCATTTGATTTTTTTTCCTTGGAAAACGACAAAAAAATGAAAAACTCACTTCAAATTGTGAAAAAAACAAACAAAAAAATCACTTCAGTACTCTGCATTACACCTGCGGAACAGATGAACTGTACTGTTGATCATTTTCTTCTCTTTTGAACAATTTTTTCCCCTGATGTTGCGCATGCGTGAACATGTGCGAGCATTAATTACAGCTGCAGGACCTAATACAGAGTACTGGAGTGATTATTTCATGTTTTTTTTTTTACAATTCTTATGAAATTGAGTTTTTCAGTTTTTCGAGGAAAAACATCATTCAATCAATCAAATATTTTTTATTGAAAAGGCCAAGAATGGCAATACAATCGTCAATTAAACAAAATAAGAGGCAAATACAAAAATTAAAAAGGAATACATAACAAATGACTAACTGGTTGACTAGGACCTTACAAAATTATATGGTAAAAATCATTTATGCTGTAGAGTTCTGCGTCAATTAATAAAAGCTTTACTCTACGTTCGAAAGAATCTACAGATAAGGAACGGAAACTGACAGGCAAATAATTAAAAAATCTGACACCATTCTGTATTGGGTCATAGCGCACAGATGTAGAGAGGCGTACTGGAGTCGTTCGGTAATCACTACAAGAACGCGTATTGTGGGAATGGATGTCTATTCCACCTTGGAGAACGCAAGAGTTTCTGAACAATCGGTCGCTACATCAAGTACCGAAGCTGAGTATTACTGCATGACTGAGGCAATCAAAGAAGCATTGTACTTGAAGAGATTTTTGAGAGATCTGGGTCATCCACCTGTGGGGGCGATTACCATCTATAATGACAACCAAGGAGCTCAGAAGCTAATCGAAAACCCGGTTCATCACTCAAGAACAAAACACATCGATATCAGGCAAAGGTTCATAAGAGAAGCAGTTGGTAAAGAAGATGTGAAGTTTTCGTACATGCCAACAGAACAGATGCCGGCAGATCTTTTGACGAAAGGAATACCGCGACCTAGAGGTGAAGATTGCAAACGGGCTATGGGACTAACGACATGCACTTGAGGGGACGTGTTGAAGAATCAAGTCCACGTCGTTATTATGATTATTTTCAACAGGTGTTGTTTTTACTTTTGTAGTTAAGAAATGAAATAAATGTTTCTCATTCTGTGAGAAAAAGTTGAATTGAATAGTGTGTTTATTATAAAAACAACTCTGCAAGACACCAGACACAAGCACTTGTACACGTATAGTGGTGGGATTGTAAGGCAATTTAGTTCTTTGAAACGGCCACAACTCTCCACGTAATCAAGGCCCAGCATTATTCTGATTGCCGATTTCTGCAGCTTGAAAATTACATCTCTCCCATCAGAACACCCCAAAAACTAATACCATATGAAGCCCCGCTCATGAAGAGTGCAAAGAATACGTCGCGGATCACTGGAAGAGAAACGTAGCCTTGAAGGCGTCGAAGTGCGAAGTTGGTGCATGCGACTTCCAGGAGAGCCTATTGTCCATATGTAGTCCCAGAAAATTGATTGAGGTCACAGAACGTCCGTTGAGGGGAAAAGATAAGATCCTGCGTTTTATCAACATTGAGATGAAGGGAGTTGGCATGACACCAGGACTTCACCAGCTGGTCCGCCCTTCCAATACTGTTGCAGAGATCAGGGCCCCAACCGCCAAAACCCAAAACCGTCACACCTTCGGCAAATAAGAACACCTTTTCTGGGCAATGATCAAACTGATAAGCAAGGTCGTTTATAGATAGCAAGAAAAGTGTCGGACCAAGTACTGACCCCTGCTTGACCCCACAGGGTACTGGGAATGAACCAGATGCTGAGCCGTTGAAAAATACCGTCTGACTCCACCCAGAAAAGAATTTTTCACAGAAGGAGACATTGTTTAATGGTGAACATTTTTGTTTCAATTTTGTAATTAGATACAATTTTCAAAAAGCCCAAACCACAATTATTTTCCATGCATATTTCTGACTGAAACAGGGTGATGCAAACCTTTTTTTGATGTGTGTATATTTATGTGCCGGTACTTCCATATCGTAAAGCTTGCAGTCTACCTGTGATTTTGTCTACCCAAAATTTGTCAACATCCTGTATTTTATTTTTCTATTTACTTCCCCGAATCGCAAATTTATTACCAATTATAACAACATTTCTAGCCAATGTGTGTTGAAAAGTCAATAATATTTGAAGAAAGTATGAAAAGCCAGCAATATTGCAGTATTATCAGATGTAGAATTTTATTGGAACTTGCTACCACGTGGATAATATTTGAAGGGTCCACGGGAAAAACGACGAGAGTCCACTTTTGGTAGATGTTGAGGTTTCCACTGCATTCTGTTGTTCATTAGTTGTACTATTGATACACGAGCTCATAGGGGGAAAGAACGATGTGAATACTCTGAAAATACTGTCTAAAGAAACAGTGTACTGGGGAAAAACGATGAAAGTCCATGAACGCTCCCCCCTCTGACTGCTCTTCTCAAGAAAATTTCTTGAAGTATTTAATACTTCCTACTATGTGATTCACAGTGTTCTTATGTTTTTGTCCCGCACTATCAGTTTTTTGTTCTACTTAGAAGAGTGTTCTCTGGACGATCAGTTTATTTCATCGTTTAAGTGCATTAAAACGCCATGGAAAATGAATTATCCAGAGGAAGAGATACTTATGTATTAAGTTATGTGGCAACCACCAGAGAATAACAAGCCCCATCAAGGAAGCAACTTGAAAATTCCTACGCAGGACCACTACCTATTTCTCAACCTAAATATAACGACTTGCAGCACCTCAAACAATTTCTACAAAGCGAAGATGCTAAGACGTTTTACGATTGCCTGGTCACACACCAAGCTGTTCAAGATTGTCAACAAGAAGACGTTTTTCTTGATTATCCTGAAGACTTCGACTGACTCAATTCTAAAATCAGCATCGTGATTCTTCCCCCCACTTAACCTTATTCTTATTGTGACTTTTTTTAATTCTTTTAATTCTTACTTTTTTGGTATTCATTAAAACCACTAGGTACTGTTCCAACAAACGTTTTCACACCGATACAGAAAATACCCTGTTATGCTTACACTAAATACAATGTTTTTTCTGAAGAATATAATTTTTCTTGTTCACTGAATTTACAAGGTATTACTTTGAATAACTATTTTTGATAAGGAACGATTTTTACGCGACATTTTTAAGTTGGAATTGAATTAGTGGTGCACATACTGATACTATCAGTCTTGAAAGTTTGTTTTTCGATTTCTGGAAAATCAGCTTTTCTGAACACTCATCGTTTTTCCCGTGGACCCTTCATTTGTTAGGACGGTGGAACCTATGGTTCTTTTATTTCAAATGACATTAAATTATGTCTAAAGGAATGTGTTCAGAAGTTAGTAGGTTTTGTGTATTCTCTGGTGTCATACTCTCACTGTCGGAAACAAACATCACAACATTTGAACAACGATTATGTTGCTCCCTGGGGTTGTTTACTTCAACGACTTGCTGCAAAATGCTTAGAAGTCATTAAAAATTATTCGTTGATGATTTTATTGTTACTCATAGTTATTCATTGTTTGTGTTTTAGGACACTGCATCATCTAAATCTCACAATCGGTTGCCTCTTGGAAGAATATTGCAGTCATTGTGGGAGCGTGTTATGACGACTTCTTGCAAGCCTGATTTGGGTATTGTATCGCCTCGAAAAAGAATACTCCGAGAACTTGAGCGATTCACGTTGGAAGAAGCTACAAAAAGACAAAGAGCAAGAGCCCCGTTGAGAAGTAGCCACTCCATTTCATCCATCCTGGCTAAAGAGGGTGACTCAGTCCTGAGGACGCTCCTGAGATCGCCTTCCCCAGAGAATACTCGACCAGCCCAGGCCGTGACGACCTCCACCACCAGCTCATCCTCCTCTGCCTCGTACCATCCCCCATCAACCCATAACCTTCAACACATTAACTCATTTCTTGGTAATTCTAATAATTATTATAACCACGTGGCGGCTACGTATCCACCGCCTATGTGGCCAGTTCACGATCCTTTTTCTAGTCCCCCCCTTCCACTTCCTTCATATTATATTCCCTCGTACACTCAATCTTGGCCTCAGGTACATCGACCAGTTCCTTCTGAATCCTCCTCAGGTGAGCTTCTGTTTTATTTCAACGTTTATGTTACAATTATAAAAGGGTGACCCCCAAATGGAAAAGTTAGGGATTTATTAATAAAACTGCCGTGAGTCAGGAAATTTGTAAACATAACTGAAAATCGGTTAAATTTGCACTTTTCAATTGTGGAGGGTTCTTACCTCGCGAGAAAAATGATAAATTATTCAATCAACCCATCAGTAATTGTTCATAGAATATGGAAAACGTCAATATTCAGCTTAGTTGATTGAAACTACCTTATTTTTTCGTCATTTAACATCATAATAATATTATGATCAACATATTATGTTGAAATACTGCAAATCGACGGTTAAGCCATATGACCTTCAAGATTTCTCAATCAAAAATTCATCAAGTATTTTGATGAGATATCGTGATACGGCTTAACACGTTCACTGCGTCTGGCCCAACATTTGGGCCGCGGCATTCCTACGCCAATGAGTCTGGCCCAGCATATGGGTGGAGCGTCACGAAGAACCTTGCTTCGGACTTTGTTTTTTTCCGAGCTCCAATACGCTTCTAAATGGACGTTTCGCAGGTTTTTACTAATCAGTATGTGGGTGCGGGAAACTGGATAGTTCCTACCGATTCCGCCAAGCCTGAGTGTAACCCTACCATCTACTGGAGACCTGGAGTGACACCTCAGATGATTCTAAATGGTGTAATTGCCGCTAGAAGCCGTCTTTCAATGTTTACCATCCAACAGGTTGAGTTACTCTTTTTCAATCATGGACTTGGTTTTCTCAGCACTGTTACGTCAGTATTTCTTTGTTCATTTATAACCTTTCGAATTCTACAACTATGGGACCAAAAAAGGTAGACTCAAAGCAAGTCTAAGGTGAAGAATCTGTTATCAGCAGAAAAATCATAGGGACCGAACAGTTGGTCCTACAGAGCTCTGCGTGGTCCAATTCGATTCCATAAATTTATTACTATACCAAATTAATGAAAAAAACAACCACCTTCTATATTTTTTAATAATAATTGAAAATCTTTTAAAATATCAAAATTTTAACCCTTAGAAGTAACTGACATTAACCAAAAGCTCCAGGGGACAACTAGACCCCACATGGAGCCCTATCCCACATTTCATCAAAATCGGCCATTCTTAACTGCTTCAGAGAATGGCACAGGCAGTGTACAGCTGTACAACGCCAGGTATTGAGGTTTTTATCGAAATAAATAATACTATCCGTGTATAATAGCGATATAATATGTTTCAGTTGTCAATACACAGTCGTTATAAATAGAAGTCCGTGTCCTTGCCAAGTTCAATCACAAAAGTAGGAATCGCGTTTAACCCATTTCCAGCCACTGATGCGTTTTCGCATTCAAATTTATGATTTTTTTTAAATATTGAAAATAGTGGTAAATCTTTGCAGGAGAATTTTTTCTCGTTCACGCTGTTCCTAAACTTTTCAGAAAAAGTTTTCTTTGATGTTCCGGAGCTCAATGCGATTTAGGAAATTTTTTGAAAAGGAGGCTTCTTGGCCGAAGCCATGAGTATGGTGGCTCAAATTCGATTCTGGACGAGTGAGCGTACTGGGCCAGAGTTGAAAACAGATTCCGGTCCATAAATAGACTTTTACATTCTACCAAAACAATGAACCAGGGTAAATCATATCGATTTGGAAAACTGAGGCCTCTCAAATCGCATTTTTGCTCTCGATTGGGGGGAGCAAATGATGCTTTATTTCGGCTGGCATTCTGTAAAACAGTTCATCCTCCTCTCCTCATTATTCAGTTATTTCTACCCTTGGCTTGAAATGGGTTAACAAACGTATGAAAAGTACAGAGTAAGGTTGTTTAACGAACTGAGGTAATAGTACGAATGAATAGGGGTGGTGAACTTCCAGGGCTCTACGGTAGGGATGGATAGAGGGGTATGATTGTGGAAAACCCCTAGGAAAGGTTAAATATGAGAAGGAATAGCGGGACTAGGGAATGCCTTGTCTGCTTGTCATGACCATGAGATTAGGTTGTCGTCAGATTCGACGAGTTGTTATTATACTTCGAAACATTATTAGTTCAAAACAAATGTTTTAATTCCAGATGTTCAACGTTTGGGATTTGGAATAAATGGACAACTAATTGATGGTGCTTAACGAGAAAGACGAGTTTACTTTTATAACAGAATATTTAAAGAGAAAGGATAGAATGAAAAGAACGAGTAACGAATGAGCTGGAATGGAATGAGAATTAGGAAGTGGAGTTGTAAGAGAGTTGAGTAAGTTGACGAGTTTAGGAAGTTGGTAGAGGCAGAGATGGAAAGAGAATTTTGTCGACGACAAAAGTGGTAGCAGAGTTAGATCGAGACCATGGAGATGAATCCAGAAATAGAACTGATTAAAAGATTGGAGAAATGTTAGAGGGAATACGGAGTGACGTGAAATATGAGAAGATGGACGAAGAAAATGCGAAGGTGACTGTAAGAATGCTGAAGGTACAAGTAGATGGGATCCAAGAAGTATGGAGTAGATTAAGTTATTCAAAAAAGAAGGAGGTAGATACAATGTTTGTTGAATTGAGAAGGCTGGAGACGTTGGCAAAAAATCAAATAATCATAATAGAAGAGTCCTATATGAAAGACTTCAAAAGAGGGATAGAACCAAACAAAGTTCCATTTGAGTACAAGAATGGAAACAGATGGTACTCTGATAGAATCGCGAGAGAAACGATAGCTGTGCAATCTTACAAAATTATGGAAGATGAATTGAAGAAGGGTGTAATTAAAAAATCCCAAAACCCGTTCCAATGCAATTAAAATTCTGTAATTCATTACTTACCACGTTATGCAGTAGTAACGCCTGAACAAAGTACAAAAGTAAGAATCGGATTTAACGGATTTAATGGATCTGCAAAAGAAAAAAAATGGAGGGAAGAGTTTGAATGAGTGCATGTATGAAGGAAGAATGGAATTCTTGGTTACATTGAATATTGAAAAAGAATTTCTCCGAATCGGTCGACACAACCACTACATGGCTCATCTAGCTACTAAAGGAAAATGTGATCATAAATCCACGAATTTTATTGTGCAAATAGTGGGGTGGAGGGCCTTACCAGTTACCCGACATGCTTCCATTACCAGTAGAAAAGAAACGAGGAAAATTTGGAAGAAACGAAGACTAAGAAATTTGAGGAAACTATGACATTTGGAAGTTCCAGAAGAGGAGGAAGAAAGGTATTCACCCACCGGTCCGCATTCCCAGGCCCCGAGTGTCGTCAGATTCGACGAGTTGTTATTATACTTTGAGACATT
Source organism: Apolygus lucorum (assembly GCA_009739505.2). Classification (NCBI taxonomy): domain Eukaryota; kingdom Metazoa; phylum Arthropoda; class Insecta; order Hemiptera; family Miridae; genus Apolygus; species Apolygus lucorum. The sequence continues at coordinate 16,177,496 of CM019167.2, forward strand.
ATTAGTTCAAAACAAATGTTTTAATTCCAGATGTTCAACGTTTTGGATTTGGAATAAATGGACAACTAATTGATTTTGAGACGAGAAAGACGAGTTTACTTTTATAACAGGATATTTAAAGAAGAAGAATAGAATGAAAAGAATGAGCTGGAATGGAATGAGAATTAGGAAGTAGAGTTGTAAGAGAGTTGAGTAAGTTGAAGAGTTTAGGAAGTTGGTACAGGCAGAGAAGGAAAGAGAATTTTGTCGACCACATAGGTAGGTATCTAAGTGGTTTTTTTTTTTTTTTTGTTACGGAAGTGGGGAAACTCTTTAAGAGCGAAGGGGAAGTTCACCCCAACAGTGTTGGACTCCCCATGAATTGGGGCTACCAACTAAAACCCCACTCCCTCTGCTTAGGACTCACCCCGGGACCACTTGTACAGTATTACTTCAGGGTGAGCCCTTTTTTTGTGCCAAATGGCTGCTCCTACTTCTGGTCTCCTTCAATTGTATTCCTCATCTTCTTCCTCCCATCTTCCATCCAGCTTTTTTGCTTTGAGGACTGATGTGACGAATACTGCCATTGCGTCCCAGCTCGACTTGTTCTTAATCATCTCATGTATGATTGTCTGTGGACGCAATGTTCCAATGACCTCCTCAGCACACCCCCTCATACCCTCCCATTGAGGACATGTGAAGAAGGTGTGGCAGACATCATCCTCCTCTATCCCACAGTATCTGCACTCTGGGTCAGTGACTTTCCCGATCTTTACTAGGAAGGTGCGGAAGTATCCATGCCCTGAGAGGAATTGTGTCAGGTAATAGTTCACCTCTCCGTGTTTTCTCTCCAACCAAGACTTTAGATCGTCGATTATGAGGGCTGTCCACCTTCCACGGGTTTCACAGACAAGGTCTGCTTGCCACCTACGGATGGTCTCCTCCCGCTCTTCCCTCTTTACTATGGTAATTGTCTCTGCCTTCCTCATTCTTATCCTTTTGCGCTCCAGTGCCTGGTGGTATATTGGGATAGTTCCCGCTATCACTTGTGATGCTGGACCTGAGACAGTTCTAAATGCACTACTGATTCTCAGAGCTCCTCTCCTCTGTACAGCTTCCATACGTGCCCGGTACTTTTGGTACCTAAGGGAGTCTGCCCACACTTCTGCTCCATACAGCATAATTGAATCTGCAGTTCGCATAAGGAGTCTCCTCTTAGCGGGTGATGGGCCCCCTAGATTTGCCATCAGTCGGCTCAGCTTATTTACAATACCTGCAGCCTTATCTGCTGCTCCACTGATGTGCCTCCAGAAGCTTAGTTTCCCGTCCAGCATCACACCAAGGTAGCGAATGGCTGGAGAGGTGATGATTTCCTGTCCATCCACATTCATAGGTATAGATCTTTCAATTCTCGCTGTGGTTAGCAGTACAATTTCCGTTTTTTGGATCGCCAGTGACAGTGTGTGTGCTTCCATCCACTCCATCACTCTGCGCATTGCCTGATTCAGCTTAAACTGGAGGTGTTCCATCCTTCGAGCTCTTATCACCACCACCAAGTCATCAGCGTAGCCAATCAGTGTAATTCCTTCGGGCATCTCTACCCGAAGAATCCCATCATAGTTGATGTTCCACAGATCGGCTCCCAAGACTGAACCTTGTGCCGCTCCTGAGGTAATTCTTCTCTTTTTGATGCCCTCTTTTGTATCATAAATCAGCCAACGGTCAGCTAGGTAGTTCTGCAGGACTCGTAAGAGGTATGATGGAACATGAAACTGAACCATCAAAGCCTCCAAGATGTATTTCCATCTGGCAGAATTGAAAGCATTTCTGACATCGAGGGTAACCGCCATGCACATGTCCCTGGTCTTGTGGTTCCCCAGCTGAGTTTCCCTTGCTATTCCTACCACTCTGCTAACAGCATCAATGGTGGATCTGCCAGGTCTAAATCCAAATTGCCTCGGTGACAGGCCTCCAGCTTCAGCAATGGCAGTCAGCATCCTTCTTTTCAACAACTTCTCATACAGCTTTCCTGCTGTGTCTAATAGGCACAGAGGCCTGTGTGCTGAAGCTGTACTGGGATCTCCTTTGCCTTTCCCAATCAGTACGAGTCTTGCTAACTTCCATCGCTCTGGGAATATACCTTCTTTGAGACATGTATTGTACATGTCTAACATAATTTCTGGATGTGTATCTGCTATTGCTTTCAATATTTCCACAGGGATTCTATCTGGGCCTGGGGCTTTTTTATTGCGCATTGACTTCACCGCTTGTGCCAATTCATCTAGAGTGAAGAGAGATATATCACCTGATATTGCAATCGGTGGTCTCTCCTCTATCTCATGATCAGGAAAGAGTTCTGATACAATTCTGTCCTTTACTGCTGTTGACATCTCCGTGGATGTATCCACTCCCTTGAGCTTTTTTAGCACAATCTTGTATCCAAGTCCCCAAGGATCGTTGTCTACATCGTCACATAACTCTCTCCACTTTTTAGCTTTGCTCTTGGCTATGGCAATCTTCAGAGTCCGTCTTGCCATCCTGTATTGGTCTTTTCTCAGTTGGAACTCCAAGGAGTCCCTTCTAGTTCTTTGAGATAGTCTTCTGAGCCGTAAACATGTCCTCCTAAGTTCAGCAATATTCTGGTTCCACCAATAGACAGGGCGGCGGTTATTCATACATCTCTTCTTAGGCATAGAGCTCTCACAAGCCTTGGTCAGCAAATCCATGGTTGCAGTCACCAACAGGACAGCAAGGGACCCATCAGTTGCCCTCTGTTTTATCTTCTCCAGGGTTCCCTTGCCCAACTGAATCATTGCACCAAATATGTCCCTGTCCAATCTTTCAACATTCCATTGGTGCTGGGAGATTGTCGGTTGTATGGGTATATTCCCTCCTATCTCAAACTGGATGTACTGATGGTCGCTGGCAGAGTAATCCTCCAAGACTCTCCACTCAGTAATTTGTGCTGTGAGGTTCTCTGAGGCCATAGTGATATCAGGTATGGTTCCCCTACATCCTGCTCTACGAAAGGTTGGTACATTTCCGTCATTTATGACTACTAGTCCAAGTCTTGACACCATATCCATGACTTTATGTCCTTTATTATCTGGAGCTGGTTCCCCCCATTCCACTGCCTTTGCATTGAAGTCACCTGCTATTAGCACCTCTCCATTTGCATTTCTAGCCTCCTCTTCAATGCAGGCCAACTTTGCTTCATAGTCAGAAGTTGGGTCTGTTGGTGATAGGTAGCAGCTGATGTATGTAATGCCCCTGCTCTTGATCCAGCAATACCCCAGGCCAGCACCATTGGCTTCCACCTGCACTGCCACTCGGTTTACCACCCATATCGCAGCAGTACGAGATGTGTCTTCGAACCAGTTCTGTGCATTGTTTCCATAGGTGTACTGCTCACTCACAAGTATTATGTCTGCATTTCTTTCATTAGCAATCTTCTCTCTCATACTGTCTGCTGTCCTGCTCCTGTGTAAATTGATTTGAAGGAATTTCATGCTTTTCCTTTAATTCTCATGTCCAAGGCCCTCCGAAAGGCAGTACAACCTTTCCTTCCAGACATGTGGTTGTCTGCTACGCCTAGTGTTGTGCACAATGGGCACTTTGCTTCATTCTTGCATTCTGTTCCCTTATGTCCCTCTCCCCCACATTTGAAACAAGTTCCTGTTCTGTCTGGGCCCTTGCATGTCCTGGCAAAGTGGCCGTAATCCATGCATTTGAAACAGCGCAGGACCTCTACCCTTCTCCGGATATGGCAGTTTATCCAGCCGATCCTTATTCTCCCTTTCTCTATTAGTTCCTCAGCATTCTTTCCTGGTAGAGAAACAATAGCCAATCTCAGTTGTCTAGTGTTTGGGTTTGTGATGTTGACCATCACGTCCCCGTCACCAATTCCGTCCAGTGAGGCTTTAATTGCTACTTTAACCTCCTCCGCTGTTGTGAGAGGGTCTAGATCTCGGATCTCTATTGATGCTCGTGGCTTGAGGTCTTTTACTAAGCCCTCCCCCACTGCATTTTCAACCGCTTTCTTGAAGGCATCTGAGATTGTGCTTGTTGGCTCCACCTCCAGCAACACATCACCACCACCAGTTCTCCTTATCTTCCGGATCTCCGTGTTCATCTCTGCCGGATTCACCTTGTCTTTCAATTTTTGTAAGACCTCGGCATATGAGATCTGGTCTGACACCTTGATGACAAGGGCCTGGGATCTCTTCAGATTCCGTTGCATGTCCCTCTTGACTGCCTCTTTTCGCTTCCTTCTCCCATCCTGTTCGGCACGACGCTTTTCTTCAGATTCTTTCCGCTTTTTTTCTGCTTCTTTCTTTTGAGCGGTATCTAAGTGGTAAAAGGTTTAAATGAAGGGGTATTGACCGAAGGCTGTGACAAAGTAACGGGCAGAAAGATTTCGAAATTTTGTTAAAAAAATTCTGTAAGTAGAGACGTTTTTCTCTATTCGGCTTCATGAGTATTACTGATGAGTATTACTGTGCTATTCCCCATGTGTCTGGCCCATCACCTTGGCCTTTTCACAAATTGCACGAAAAACAATTTTTTTCGCTAAATACTGTTTTTTGTTGATTAAAATTGATAAAAACGACACAAGAATGTAATCGAAGTCAAAAAGTGCTTCCATGGGGCGAAGTCTGAGATTTTGGCGACGCAGCGAACGTGTTAACTGTCGAAATTTGTTGATTTTTCGATCTTTTCCGAGAGATTTTATTCCCACGATCACTGACTCATTGAGTCGACCTATCAACTACATCTCTCGTTGTTTCCGTAGCTGAATAACTCTTATCCTTTTAGCATGAATCGTCTTTAAACCGAATAAATTCACCAAAAATGTATTTTCAACCATTACGAGTGTTTGTCTAATTTCTCGTCTCTGGCTTATTATAGCACCTACTCTGAGAGTATTGTAGGGGATTCGCCTGCTGATTATTAAGAGGTGCGTCTGTTGGCCCGTGATACTAATTACTTGTTTATTCATTCCTATGGAAACTGTAGAGAGAAATTCAGGAATAAAAGAGGGTTCTCGTTCGTCAAGTGTTTCTCGCCGAATATTGTCTTGCAATTTACTTATAACTTCAGAACTGTTAAAGTATGTTTAGTTTGAAAAATTCTCCTAAAAGTATCTTTCAAAAATTAGTATACAAAATTTTGCATAATCATAAGTTTATTCGTCAATTATTCCAACTGTTATTATGATATGGTTTATTTTTTGGGCGCAGAGAAATTCGGGATTTGGTTAGGGGAGTTGAGATTTTTAAATTTCAGATTGGGGTCACCCTGTATTGATTGGTAAATGATTACATCTGTGTTAATTTGCTGTACGATGATATCGATACCTTTAAGCACAAATGCGCTATGTCCATCCATCTTCCAAATTTTTATTTTTATGTTTTTTTTTGTTAATTTAAGAAAAATTCAAGTCCAACAAAACTATTATTGACCTTCTTGACGATTATAGCTTGAATATTTGTCGAAGAATTAGAGTTTAGTGCGGTAAGCCATTATTTAGGAATTGTGCACTGGTGAAAACTTCTTTTGCGTTTTTCTGGAAACTCCGTTTTTGGACATAGCGCCTTTGTGCTTTATGGTATCGATATTATGTACAGTATTGAACATCATAATGGGGTTGGTTCTCTTTCGCTCGATGTCCATTTTTCGATCAGTGATTCCCTTCCCTAGGAAAACTTGATACAATGAGGAACCATTTTTCTTGTCCATTCTCCCAGTAGGACGGATGGTGTCCTTGTACTCAGTTAGGGTAGGGTGATTTTCCAAAATCTTGTATACTGGTGAATTATATTCATAATTTTCGAAACAAATTTCGCATTATATCCGAATTTATACAAGAAAACTAACTTGAACTTCAAATGCCTGAGTTTTTTTGCGAATTAAATTATCTTCCAAGGTAATAACATCATACTGAAACGCTTGATTCAATGGCCAAAATATTAATTGATCAGATTCGAGTTTCACTCTCATTTGTATAAATTCTTGCACAAAAACACTTTAGCATTAGTACCTGCTAATAATTCATTACTAATATCCTATATTCACCAAATCCGCTAACTACAGCATTTATCTTATGGTGGTGTACATGTTTAAAAGAAAGAAAATCAATCCTCAACTCTCGTCGTCATTGTTTGGTCGAATACGCCTTAGAACACTGGATTCATTGAAAACCATTATTTTCTTGCATTCAAATGATAAATTTACAGAGCTTTCCAACCGTATAATTACTATTAACTTTCTATTGTTACTTAAGGGAGTAATGACCATTTAAGTGGTCTGTATCAGGTCGAAATTATGATAAGATAATCTTGGAAGTGAGGAAAATCACGAAAACGGGGGTTCAAGCGAAAACTGCTAGACATTATCCCAGATCACCCCTGTTTACTCAAAGGATTCAGATCGCACTGCGAGTTCTCAAGGGGCGCTTATCAAAGTTTTAAAATTACGAGTAAAACACGCTTGAAGATTTTACTTTTTTCCCAACTCAATTGTGTCACTGTTATTTTAGCTAGATTTTTAATTTTTTTTTCGCATTCTGTTGAGAATTTAGTGTACTATCGATGGAACTAAGAACTGAATCGGATCCAACCATATAGGGAGAAAAACGTAAAATCACCGAAAAAACGTTGGAATTTGTAAAAGCGCCTCTTGTGTTTTCTTGCTTTATCAAGTTGAGCCCATTCACATTAGACCCTTTGAGAAAAAAGTTGTATATTTTTTATTGAGAAGAAGGCGTTTCACAGTAAACTCAGGGCACAAGGGGCGCTCTTTGTAAAACGCCGATTGGCCTCCTACCCGAACATGACATCACAACTGAGGGTCCCATCAAGCGCCCTTTGGTTATGAACTTTTTCCTTTGTTTCTCTAAATTCCATAAGGGCTTATAATTCTCTCTTTTGGTAACGGATGGAGGTATCGAAAAGCCAGTAGTACCCACGTGTAGATCTTGGTTTTGCGGTTCCGAAAGTGCAATTTCAAAAAATGAGGTACAAGGAGCGCTTTTTGTAAAACGCCCCTTGTGAACTCGCAGTGCGATATAATATAATGTGAATGTGCCAACAATGATGTCACCTATCGATTTACTCATGGAAACTCCAAAATGACGAGCTTCAAGTATTTGTTGTGTTTGTTGCAGATGTTCCACTGAACCTCTCAAAAAATCCTGGATAGAAGACCTCTAGTTTTATTTTCCCTAGTATCAGACGTAGAGGAGTCCCTTCCTTGATATCTACTGAATGAGACTGGATTTTTAAGTGAAATTTTATATGTAAATTAATATGAATATTTGTGCCTTCTAATTCTTATGGAGGAGTTGAAATTGTACAGAGAATTTACCTAATTAAAGTTAATTTATTATTATTTATACATTCTGATGTAAATTTAATAGTGGCGTTATCTATATTTAATCCTAAAAGGTTGTAATAATATTATTTATTTATTAAATTCTTGAACAAAGAACATTAAACAAATGCTTCGAACAGAGTTCACTCATTTCTTGCTTTTCCTCATTCTTCTGTAGGATACTGAGGATGTAGAAACAAGTTAGTTACTCCCTAACTTTTTTGGCATAGTTTTCAAACATATGACTTATTGCAATAAATACCATTTTCCACGGTTATTATTTTCGGAGTTCTCGATGTCTTTTCAGAACAAATTGCTTCCGAGTCTACCAAGGTAGCGGAAGCTTTGTTTTCACTTTTCAAGGTCGAAGAAAAAAGTTCTCAAAAATCAAAATTTCCACTCGAGTTTTACGTTTCAGATCTTTCTGAACATTTTTGGTTCCGTGTCTGTCTGTCTGTCTGTGTGTCTGTCATGAAATCCTTGCCATAACTTCTACAATTCTCATCCAATTTCGATGCAATTTTCAGAGATCGTGCGGGTTGGGGTGTAGATGATGTGTGTGTCATAGATGAGGTTAATGTAAGGTATTTAGAGATTGATGTTTTGAGATTAACTACTATGCATTGGATCATCTATACAATCGGGTTATGGATACGAGGAATCTATGTGCCACACCCACTTGGCAGACTTTTTTTCTTTTTCGGATTAGTGTTCCTGGCATTGTTGAGCTTTCTGAACAACGAAGAACCAAATTTGGTTAGAATAATTAATAAATCAGAAACATTGTTTAGTAATGACGTCATTCCAGGGGACGTCCCATTGGATAAGCATTGGGACAATTAATACCAGTTGGTAAGCGAAAAAACTGTTCACTCGATGTAATTTATTTAGTATTTTAGGCAAGAAATAGTGATCTCCTCCCCCCTCTTCACCATTATCCACCACAACATTTCTAGCGGGTGGGAGCCTCGAATCTGAAGAGCATTTTAAAATCCATGATATACGACACCCAACATGCGAATTTGAGTTCCCCCCCCCCCCCCAATGGTGCCAGTCTGGCACCAAAGCGGTAATACTTCGTAACGTTGAACTTTCATCTATTTGTTTTGGAAAGCAGTCCGTTAAAGTTCAATTCCGTATTCTAGGTGAAACTCAAAAAAAAAAAAAAAAAAAGAAATATGCGGTTTATGGTGCCCTGGCACCATGGTGGCACCACTATTAGTTCCATGGTGGGACAGAGAAAATTCATGAAAATCCGGAGGTATAATGAGAATTTTTCCTCAATTTCAAAGCTTGGGGACAGTTAGTAAGCTTTAAAGGAACCGAAATATTGAAAAATCGGATATTTTGTGAATGTTATCCCCCACTCTCCCCCTCCTCTTGCGAATTTTGATATTCTGGTGAAATAGTGTGCAATTTGGAAGATTTATGAATCGAACAAAAGAAACACTCAAAACGGTTGGAAATTGAGGCCTGGGCAGACGACACAAGATTTTGTCACACACACAGACATTCACCTATGGTTTTTTTTGCGGATTTGGATTCAGAATGGTCTAAAACGGATTACTGTGTGGTTATTGCTTCCGAGTCTACCAAGGTAGCGGAAGCTTTGTTTTCACTTTTCAAGGTCGAAGAAAAAAGTTCTCCAAAATCAAAATTTTCACTCGCGTTTTGCGTTTTAGACCTTTCTGAACAATTTTGGTTCCGTGTCTGTGTGTCTCTCTGTCATGAATTCCTTGTAACGCGCATAACTATACGAAGTTATTGTCCGATTTCAATGAAATTTTCAGGGATTCTGCGGGTTGGCGGTCCCCTATGAAAATCATCATCCCCGGACTGATAGAAGCGACTGCGCATGCGCAAACGTGAATTCCTTGTAACGGCCATAACTTCTACATTTTCCATCCGATTTCAATGAAATTTTCAGGGATTGTGCGGGTTGGTGTGTAGACGGTCCCCTGTGAAAATCATGACTAAACAAAAAACGTCTGCCAAGTGGGTGTGGCACATAGCTTCCTCGTATCCATAACGCGATTATATAGATGATCCAATGCATAGTAGTTAATCTCAAAACACCGATCTCTAAGTACCTTTCACTACCCTCATAGGGGACCATCTGCACGCTAATCTGGACAATCCTAGAAAATTTAATCAAATTCGGATGAAAAACGTAAATGTTATGGCTGTTACAAGGATTTTAAGTATGCGCAGAGGCTTCTGTAAATTTTAAGGCCTTGATTTTCTTTGGGGACCATCTAAATACTAATCTGTAACATCCCTGGAAATTTCATTAAAATCGGGTAGAAAATGTGGAAGTTATGGCCGTTACAAGGAAATTCACGTTTGCGCATGCGCAGCGGCTACTATCAGTCCGAAGGTGATGATTTCCATAGGGGACCATTTAATTACTAATCTGTAACATTCCTGAAAATTTCATTGAAATCGGATGGAAAATGTTGAAGTTATGGCCGTTACAAAGAATTCACGTTTGCGCATGCGCAGTCGCTTCTATCAGTCCGAGGATCATGATTTTCATAGGAGACCGTCTACACACCAACCCGCACAATCCCTGAAAATTTCATAGAAATCGGACTATAACTTCGTATAGTTATGCGCGTTACAAGGAAATCATGACAGACAGACAGACACACGGAACCAAAATTGTTCAGAAAGGTCTAAAACGCAAAACGCGAGTGAAAATTTTGATTTTGGAGAACTTTTTTTTTTCGTCCTTGAAAAGTGAAAACAAAGCTTCCGCTACCTTGGTAGACTCGGAAGCAATAGATCTCTCTAGATAGATTTCTCATCATCGTGCAATCCTCCTTGCACACCACATGCTCATTTAGCTTTTTTTCACTTTTCAATGACGAAAAAAAGTTCTCCAAAATCAAAATTTTCACTCGCGTTTTGCGTTTTAGACCTTTCTGAACAATTTTGGCTCCGTGTCTGTCTGTCTGTGTGTCTGTCATGAATTCCTTGTAACGCGCATAACTATACGAAGTTATTGTCCGATTTCTATGAAATTTTCAGGGATTATGCGGATTAGGTTGTAGATGGTCCCCAATGAAGATAATCATCCCCGGACTGATAGTAGCCGCTGCGCATGCGCAAACGTGAATTACTTGTAATAGCCATAACTTCCACATTTTCCATCCGATTTCAATGAAATTCTCAGGGATATTACAGATTAGTATTTAGATAGTCCCCTATGAAAATCATCACCTTCGGACTGATAGTAGCCACTGCACATGCGCAAACGTGAATTCCTTGTAACAGCCATAACTTCCACATTTTCCATCCGATTTCGATGAAATTTTGAGGGATTATGCGGATTAGGTTGTAGATGGTCGCCAATGAAGATCATCACCTTCGGACTGATAGTAGCCACTGCGCATGCGCAAACGTGAATTCCTTGTAACGGCCATAACTTCTACATTTTCTACCCGATTTCAATGAAATTTCCAGGGATGTTACAGATTAGTATTTAGATGGTCCCCAAAGAAAATCAAGGCCTTAAAATTTACAGAAGCCTCTGCGCATACTTAAAATCCTTGTAACAGCCATAACTTCCACATTTTCCATCCGATTTCGATGAAATTTTGAGGGATTATGCGGGTTGGTGTGTAGACGGTCCCCTATGAAAATCATCACCTTCGGACTGATAGTAGCCACTGCACATGCGCAAACGTGAATTCCTTGCAACGGCCATTACTTCTACATTTTCCATCTGATTTCAATGAAATTTCCAGGGATGTTACAAATTAACTTGTTTTGATGTTTTGAGATTAACTACTATGCATCGGATCATCTATACAATCGGGTTATGGATACGAGGAAGCTATGTGCCACACCCACTTGGCAGACGTTTTTTTTTCTGTGGAGTGTTGTCCTCCTCCACCCCAGATCGATCGCATAAGGACGCCCAATTCTTACTGTGGGACGTCCTAAAAACGTGTGTGAATAGTTCCATGTCACCCAGTTATACTTCCCTAGCAAGCAAGAACCATCTTTCATTTTGAAGACACCCACAACTCTCATATAGCGGTGTTTTGCTGGTAGGTACTTCCTGTAAAAATGAACTTGCAGTGGGTACTTGCAGATTGAGGTTTTGAGATAAGGTACTCTATTTCTAAAGCTATTCCATTTCAAAATAGTCCTTAAAAACCTGAATTTTGAGAAATTATGATCACATTTGTTTATATTTTAAATGATTTAGAACCCTGGAAAACATGAAAAACTCAGGGAATTTTTTCGGGGAATCGCTGGAAATCCTGATGGTACTTTAGAGTCCAAAATTTCTGGCTAATGAATTACTCTTTTCGTTTGTAATTATGAACATTTTGGCAAAAACTTGAAATTTTTGCGAAACAATTACCAGGTTATATCGTCTGGAGTGATACATAAATGAACCCGTTTTTTTTAAAGGGGCTATGTGACATTTTCGGCCATTTTCACTTTTTTAAATTTTCTGGGTCTCCATACTTGGTTGCATCGATTGCGATTAAAAGGAACCTCGTATCATTGACGCTTCCCATAGAAAAAACAGGTTGAAATTTCCGATGTCTTTTGAAAGGGGCTATGTGAGCCACATAACCCCTTTCAAAAGAAAACTTACTCGCTATGTGGTCGACCCGGAGTTTCGAGACTCAAATACTGAACTGTCAGGTTGGTTTATAATAATTAATATGTCGTTAAAGGGAGGGGGTTAAATTTTGTTTCTTGGTCGATTCCTAAGCTTTTTTATTGAAAATAATTAACCGAAATCACTTCCTTTTGAATCTCCACCTTGCCCTAACTAAGACAACAATTTCAAGTGGGTGTGGCACGTAGCTTCCTCGTATCCATAACCCGACTATATGTATAGATGACTAGATGCATAGTAGTTAGGTACTCTCAAAATATCAATCTCTAAGTACCTTGCACTCCCTCACAGGGGACCATCTACACGTCAACCCGCACAATATCTGAATATTGTTGCAAAATGTAGAAGTTATGGCTGTTACAAGGATTTCACGTTTACGCATGCGCATAAGATACTTTCAATTTGGGGACCATGATTTTCATAGGGGACCATCATCATCCCAACTCGCATTATTCCTGAAAATTTTATCAAATCAGATGGGAAATATAGAAGTTATGGCCGCGGCGAGGATTTCACGTTTGCGCATGTGCGGCGGCTACTATCAGTCCGGGGGTAATGATTCTCATAGGGGACCATCTACACACCAACCCGCACAATCCCTGAAAATTTCATCAAAATAGGATGAGAAATGTAGAAGTAATGGCAGTGGCAAGGATTTCATGACAGACACACAGACAGACACGGAACCAAAATTGTTCAGGAAGGTCTGAAACGTTAAACGCGAGTGGAAATTTTGATTTTGGAGAACATTTTTTTCAATCTTGAAAAGTGAAAACAAAGCGTGCGCTCCCTTGGTAGACTCGGAAGTAAAATTCGACAAAAGCGAACAATTTTTCCATGTGAGAGGCATAGATTTCTCCCGTGCTATCGTGATTCCGCTCTCATCAAAAGAAACGCTGCAAATCATTGCTCAAAGGTTTATTATTTTCTGTATAGATCACCCTTCTGTATAGATCACTGGTTCTCCATCAATAGCACCTACCACCATCTTTATTCTCCCTTGACCTTCCCTCTCAAATTTCAGCTTCCTGCGTTCAATAGGATTGAAAATGACTTCGGAGCTCACTCAGCTGATCAGTGATCTGAAGAGTGAAGAAGATCTCCTCGAATGCTGAAGACACCTGGAAGAGCACCTCCATTCAATAGGATTGAAAATGGCTTCGGAGCTCACTCAGCTGATCAGTGATCTGAAGAGTGAAGAAGATATCCTCGAATGCTGGAGACGCCTGGAAGAGCACCTCCATTCAATAGGATTGAAAATGGCTTCGGAGCTCACTCAGCTGATCAGTGATGTGAGGAGTGAAGAAGATTTCCTCGAATGCTGGAGACGCCTGGAAGAGCACTTTCATTCAATAGGATTGAAAATGGCTTCGGAGCTCACTCAGCTGATCAGTGATCTGAAGAATGAAGAAGCTTTTGAGCAATGATTTGCAGCGTTTTTTACCCACCAACATTTTTTTTACCTACCAACTTTTTTTTACCTACCAGCTAGGTAATACCTACCACACCATACTGGCTTCACACCTTCACAATCAAGTTTATTAGAAAGAACTAAACGCTTCACACTCGATTGGAAAAATAGAAAGCTTCATATTGAAATTTGATTACTGGTTACGCAGAAGGCAAAACTGTATACAAATCGAAGAAATGAACAGCGATCGCATTTTAGTCCGATAAAATTTGAATGGAGATTAGACCTCTTTTGCGATTCACACTCATGATTCTGTTTTATCGAAGGAAAACCTTCAAGTACTCGTAGGGACCGAACGGTTTGTCCTACAGAGCTCCGGGTGGTCTCAAAAATTTAAAAAAATTCAATACTATTTAAAATTGGTGAAAACACGATACCTTTATTTCGAGAGTTTTCGAGCTAGGGCACTCTTGAAAATTTCAACCCTTAATTTTCACCCCCTAGAAGTGACCTACATCAACCAAAAGCTTCGCGGCACAACTAGACCCCAAATGGAGCCCATATACCAACTTTGAACCAAATCGGTCCAGTGTTGCTAAGAAAAGTGCCGCGGACGGCGGACGGCGGACGGGGGACGGCGGACGGCGGACGGGGGACGGCGGACGGCGGACGGCGGACGGACATTGCAAATTTGGATTCTACGCACCTTGAAACGTAAAGTGACAAAGTTTGAGGGGGGGTTATAAAAATTTTTTGCGATACGATCACATAGGCTTATTATTAGAAATAATAAACGAAAAAGTGCGCTTAGTAGATCGGCTACACATCTTTCACCCCAAAAATCGTTCCCAAAATTGTTATGACCTACAGCAATGCTTATAAGTCCATTCTGTGAATTGCCGGACTCCCATCAACCCATTCATTTCCGTTAGCTGACCTAGAGAGTTTGAAGAATTACATTCCTGAAGAACATTTTTAGCAATTCATGTTGGCCAAATAATAAACTGATCATATGTATATTTTATGTTATGATGTTTTATGTACATATTTTCATCAAAATATGTTTCATTCAATGAATAAAGCTGTTTATTTAAATGATTTCAGTCCTGAAAATCGATTTTTTTTTAAAGGGGTATGTGAGAGCATTTCAAATTGCAATTTGATACACTTCCCCTTGCTGAAAAAATCTGAAAAATTCTGGAGGATTGTGGAGCAATTAGCTGTGTTGGAATATTTCAAAAAAATGGGATGTTTTGATCGTTTTGACGACTTGGGACAGTTTTTTGCGTTTTCCCGAAAGTTTCACTAATGACACATAACCCCTTAAGGCTAAATGTCCCGACTTTAGTTGTGAAATCTGCCACCACGTGGCAGCACCAAAATGAAGAAAATTTCGTTTACTCCTCAGTTGAGAACGGATCAAGATATTTTAGTTCTGCAAACGGATTTCTTTTCAAGATCACCGTAGAATTCCGGGTAATTGGTTTAGAAAGTGTGCAAAAATTTTTTGCACACAGTTCCAGCAAAAATTTGTTCAAATTTTGAACATTTTCAAAAAGTGGCCTTATAGCCACTTGCAGAACCTTCATCAGAATACGAATCCGTTTGCGGAATTTTTCTAACTTGATCATAGCCGTCGGATTCGCGTTTTTACGATATGGAGAGGGGCGAGGGGGGCGATCATGGGCTGGGGGAGAGGGCGGCGATCAAACGCCCCGCCGCCCGCCGGACCTTCACATTCATGTTTTGCTAGTATGCACCCTTTGGTCTCTATTCCTTTTCCTGGCCCCCTAATAGGTAGCTACCATCAACATTTTCCTTTTCCAACTTCTCTGTCTTGAGGTTGATCGAATTGGGCGAAATTTCCATAAAAAGCTTATGAGAAAGATTCTGATAATGGTTAGGTATCATAATTATTGCAGCATTTTATACATATTATTGATTGATACTGGGGCGATGATTTTCATAGGGGATCGTCTACACCTCAACCCGCACAATACCCCTCATCAATTTTCATCGAAATTGGACGTTAACTTCGTATAGTTTCGGGTGTTAGAAGGATTTCATGACAGACAGGCAGACACGGAACCAAAATTGTTCAGGAAGGTCTAAAACATAAAACTCGAGTAGGAATTTTGGTTTGGAGGTATTTTTTCAAACGTTGAAAAGTGAAAACAATAGTAGCGGAAGTATTGTTTCAACTTTTCAAGGACGAAGAAAAAAAAAATCCAAAATCAAAATTTCCACTCGCGTTCTACAACTACAACTTCCTGAATTTTGGTTCCGTGTCTGTCTGTCTTTGATTCTGTCGTGAATTCCTTGTAACAGTCATAACTTCTTCATTCCTCATCTGATTTCGATGACATTTTCAGGGATTATGGAGATTGGGGTGTAGATGGTCTACTAAAATCACGGCCTCCAAATTGACAATAGCATCTGCGCATGCGCAAACATTAAATCCTTGAAACAGCCATAATTTCTACATATATCATACGAATTAGACGAAATTTGTCAGGATTGTTCACATTGGCATGTAGAAGAAGAAGAAGACGACTTTATTGTGGTAAACAATACGTTTTTCACAAGAGGTAGGTAGTAATAGATAGTAGGTAGTAATGTAGATAGTCCCCTATGAAAATCATGACACCGGAACTGATAGTAGCACTTCGCCGATTTTTTCCGTTGATTGTGTCCTCCTTTACCCCAGATTAATCGCATATGGACGCCCTAAAACGTGCACAATCACGGCATATTGAAGGGTAAAATCACCAACGCCTACCCTAGTTCTACTACCTATAGTATTCGAACGTCAACAGTTCCCGATGTACCCGGGATTGCTAGTGAATGAGAAAGATGTGCGACCTTGAACTCTTCTCAAGCTTTTTGAGTTATCCGAAAAGGTAAACACGTAGGGTTGCCATCTGTATGGTAATTACCTTGTAAGACCACAGCACTATCCCTATTTCTGGGGTATTTATTACAGTGCACTAACGGTAATTTTGGGATGTTTGTAATTTGCGTTATAATTACATTAAATCAAAAATAACATTAATAAACGGAGAAAATTGATAATTTAACTCTTAGAAGAGAGAATTCGAGAATAAAAATTCAGACACGGGGGATTTTAGTTTCAACTATTTAGATTTATTTTGATATTATTTCAAAGATATTTGAAATTTTGGTAAATAATGAACCGGTGTTTTTACCTTTTTCAACACTATTGCAGAGTGAATTAACTACTAATTATTTTTTCATCGTCATTAGCTGTTCACAAAATTTGGAAATCAACGTCAAACGTCAAGAATATGCTCATCAAACCATCTATTACTAGTGCAACTAGAACAGTGTGAGATGACTTTTGCAACTAGATTTTGTACATCTAAACTTGAAGAACTAAGTAGGTAGGTACCTACCTAGTCCATGTACAGTGGACTGAAATTACTTACCACAATTTCTGAACCAACTATTTAGTAGTGCAAACCATTATCTAAATGAAGTTAACGCAGAATCTTTCTCATAAGTTATTTGTCTGAGTGTCTTGCTTTTCATAGAAATTTCGCCCAATTCGATCAACCTCAAGACAGAGAAGTTGGAAAAGGAAAATGTTGATGGTAGCTACCTATTAGGGGGCCAGGAAAAGGAATAGAGACCAAAGGGTGCATACTAGCAAAACATGAATGTGAAGGTCCGGCGGGCGGCGGGGCGTTTGATCGCCGCCCTCCCCCCCAGCCCATGATCGCCCCCCTCGCCCCTCTCCATATCGTAAAAACGCGAATCCGACGGCTATGATCAAGTTAGAAAAATTCCGCAAACGGATTCGTATTCTGATGAAGGTTCTGCAAGTGGCTATAAGGCCACTTTTTGAAAATGTTCAAAATTTGAACAAATTTTTGCTGGAACTGTGTGCAAAAAATTTTTGCACACTTTCTAAACCAATTACCCGGAATTCTACGGTGATCTTGAAAAGAAATCCGTTTGCAGAACTAAAATATCTTGATCCGTTCTCAACTGAGGAGTAAACGAAATTTGGCGCTCGATGGTGCTGCCATCTCCTATTTCAGAATCACACTAAAACATCGTGACATTTAGCCTTAAAAAAAAGGGTTCAAATATAGTATGGTTATGCATTTATACTGTGGTTATTATTTAATGTGTACATATGAAATTAGGAAAATCTTCAGGAATCGTTTTAAAATGTTCCAAAACGGATTTAAGTGAAAAAAAATTAAAAAAGTCCATAGGTACAAAAATATTTAAGTCCATTACCATAGCTTAATTTTCTTTGAAATTTCGCAGCAGCAGTGCAGATAAACAAAGAATTTCAAATAGAAATACCTAATAGTTGAAACCTCACTGCGAAGGTTCCTGTCTATACTACTATATATCAAAAAGAAAATGTTAATACATTTCGCAAAGATTCCTGAATGCTTCGATTTGAAATTCCAGTCACGTTACTTCCAGAATTTCAAGAGATTGTGAACCAGTTGTGTCTTTTCCTGTTTCCTGAATTAATAGTTTTCAAACTTGCAAAAATTAATGAAATGTAAATGTTATGTTAATTATAAGGATATGCGAAAAGAATAAACGAGGAAGAAGAACAATACGTGGCCTCTTCTATCCCATGCACTGTGTAGGAATTAATTGATTCCTGGCACTTGAAGTATTCGATCTTGTAACTCTATTCGATTACAGTTGTGAGTACTTATCGATGGAATCGGCCTCAATTACCTATTATCGCCTCGGTGCATGGGAGCAGGAAGTTAGCAGGGACAGTTTCAATACCAGCTTCCAGCAATCTCACCAGAATAATTGTATCTGGCGGCTCAATCCGCGGGAATCGTTGAAATAGTAAAAGTTCCACTAATCAGACTGCACCTCATCCTTGTAATTAGTGGGAACGAACCCAGTTTAATAAAGTCCATTCATGCAACATGAATTAATTATATTTTCAAAGAAATCTTCCAGTTGAAGGTATGGTTAAGAAAAGGAACAATGATGTTGCAATTTCTTTTAGAACGTTTTTTTTTTTACACGATTCTTGGTTTTTTCGATTTACATTGTACCTACCATACCAACATACTGTATGCACTGGATATGCTTTGAAGATGTTAGGAGTCCATTTTCATGTTCTACTCGTCTCCACAAACTCATAGAGTACCCACACGGCTATTGTTTTTTTTCCGATTTTCAATATACCTTCCATACCAACATACTGTATGCACTGGGTAAGCTTTGAAGATGTTAGGAGTCCATATTCATGTTCGACTCGTCTCGACGAACTCATAGAGTACCCACACGGCTATTGTTGGTTACCTACTTTCAATTTTCAGTATACCTTCCATACCAACAAACTGTATGCACTGGGTATGCTTTGAAGATCTTAGGAGTCCATATTCATGTTCTACTCGTCTGTACATACTCATAGAGTACCCACACGGCTACCTCATTTCTGCTTACAACAAATATACGCACGTATTCATTATATACATACTTTAAATAGATACATACTTTTCTTAATTTTGGACAATTTTCATTTTTGAAAAACGCATTTTAATCATAAATTTTGTGCTGAATCCGAATATACCATATATTACCATGATTGCGAAGGTAATAACCACAAAACGGGGAAAACCCGTTTTTTGGACCACTTTGGATTGTCCAAAATGTCTGGCTAACGAACTTGACCTATCGTTTGTTGTTACAAACTATACACAAAATACATACCTATCAAACTAATTTTGGTCAATTCAAGTATTTTCAAAAATAAATCTTTGGAATCGAACAGGACAATGCTTACCTCCTCTCTCCCCCCCACAAACAATATTACGTTTCTAGGTAGGTATAATCCGAAAATCTAATGAAATCTTAGTTACCTTGGACCAAAATTAATAAAATTCGGCTTGTAAGGATCGCATTTTGGATCAAGTATTGCAGCGAAGCTTTTAATGAAGTATTGTCAGTCACTTTTAGGAGTAGAAAACAGTTGATGAAATTTTCTAAATGCCCTAGATCGTGAACTTGCAAATAGAATGTTTATTTATATTCAAATTCAAGATAGGTAGTTCTCAATTTTTAGGATCGAAAGTAGTCATTTAGAGCTCGTCTGACTCATGACTGAATCGTTCGCTTCCCCATTGAATGAAAATTGAATCAGAAACACGAGTGTGAATCACAATTAATGTTTACTGGCGGAACTAAGTTTCATTTTTATCTCCATTCAATTTTCAGCTCATTAAAATTTAAATTTTTAAAAAAATAAAAATTAAAATTAAAATTAAAAAATTAAAATTTTTTCCTAATCGAGTTTCATGTCACTCTGATGTGCTTCCTTGGCAACCAAATTTCTTTACTAAGGCTAGAGCGTATTGGGCTAATAGTTTGCTATAACGACAGTATTGACCAACGGAAAAGCCTAGTTCTTCGCTGACGGGTACCTAACTTATACAGAAAGTAATGAACCGTCGTGCAATAATTTTCATTGATTTTCCAAATATATTAACGCTGTCTTCATTCGTAATTGCCTGGAAATTGGCTAACAGACATGCTGAAATTATTAAGAAGGGATTGAGCTCTCGTAACGTTTATGAAACAGTTTTTGTGTTCCATTTAAAGTAGGAAGAAGTCAAGTACTTACCTAGGATTTCTCATGAGCGGCGGAATGCTTACTCAACTAAATCTACTTGCGTAGCCTATAAAACGGTAAGACGCTTACCCATCCATTTGATTAAAATCTCGAATTAAAAATATGTTCAGTTGATAGTTGAGAAGTCAATCCGCAAATCACATCTATTAGAACAATCATTATTAGGTAGAGGAGATGCATAGATTGAGCCTTCCCTAATATAATGTGCAAATTTTATGCAATTCCCAGCACTATGAGATTCACGTTGTCGATCCGTATCCGTTCAACCTTACACGAGGAAATCGCCATGATGGACGAGGTCGACTAGGTTTTCATGATCGTTCATAAATATTCGAATTACTATTAATGCTTGGCCCTCGCTTGCATCATGAGTGGAAGGACTTCATTAATGATTCTCCGTTAGTCCGATTTCTGATTGTCATTCCTGTGAAATAGCATTGGAATACCGTACAGTTTTGGTTTTATTCTATTACGAAACTAGAAACTGGATTTTGAAGAAGAATTCAACATAACCTCCGAATTTATCAATACAAAAAATAATACACATGATTTTTTTTCAATGATATTTGTATTTATTATATATCAACAACGTCACAACCGAGCACATAAGGAGCCCATCTAGTTAATTTACTTATAATTATTTTTCATCGTTTTAACCTCACTTATTGTCACATGGACATCATCATTCAATGTTGATGTGCAAAATTCTATTGATAGTTTGATGGATTGTCAAAAACTCAATTCCATTGAAAATACTCTCTTTACTATGTTTAATAGAGTATCTACATAGTTATATGAATTAACAACTTGAAATAATGTAAATACTACGATTTTTGTTTAATGCAATTGTAGGCAGGTAAGCAAAATCTTAGTCGAATCCTATTGATAAACGCTGAAAATTATTACACAAAGGTTAATCATTTTTTCTATATAGATAACTCGTCTGCAAAGAACACAGCTTTGCCATTGTTACCACAAACCAACTTGAAGAAAAACATCGATCGCACTTCGGTCAGCTAAAATTTGAACGAAGATTAGACCTCTTTTGCGATTCACACGCGTGTTTCTGATTTATCGTAAGTCCAACCCTTGAGTTCTCGTAGGGAGCGAACCGTTTGTCCTACAGAGCTCCGCATGGTCTCATTCGATTCTAAAAATTCAATACTATCTTAAATTGATTGAAAAACAATACCTTGATATCAACGTCAACAATGTCAACCCTTTGAAGTGACATACATCAAACAAAATCTTCAGGGCACAACTAGACCCCAAATGGAGGCCACACACCAAATTTCATCAAAATCAGTCCATGGGGACTAAGGAAATTGCCGCGGACGGACGGCCAAATTTTGGTTTATTATTTTCAATAATGAACCTTTGGAATTTTTTTTAACCTTTGGAAAATTTGTTTGGACATTTTTTTTTAACCTTTGGAAAATTGTTTAACCCTCCTTTAAAATTTGTTCGTTTACGTTTCAAGGTACGTAGAATCCAAAAATCGAATCAAAATTTGGCCGTCCGTAGTGACGATTCGATACTTTCGATATTTATTGATAAAGATATTTCGTTTCGATATTTGTATCGATATTTTTCCTGCGGTATTATCGAATATCGAAAGAAAAAAAATTATCGGTTGTGATGGTTATAATATAATAATATAATATAATATAATAAAATAATAATAAGGAATATTATTCCTTCCCAAATTTATCAATTTCTCCCAAAATATAAAAATAATAAAGAACCAAAATAAATAGAAACAAAAGATGAACGCAACACATAAACAACAATGTTGAAATAACATGACAACCCTTGACCATGTCCGACATAGTTTCTGTTTTGTATTAATTTACTATATTATGTATTAATACAACTTTCTATGAATGTAATTTGAACTGGCAATATGTTAGTAGATATCGATAAAAACGATGCAAAAACATATTCGATGTCAGTGAAATCAGTATTTTCCTTTCGATATTCTATCGATATCACTTATTATATTGATAAAAAAGATGAAAAAACATATTTGATATCAGTGAAATCAGTATTTTTCATTCAAAATTCTACTGATATCACTGATATTGATGAAAAAAAAAGACGCAAAAACATGTTCGATATCAGTCACTATGACACATCAATATTTTCTTTCGATATCCTATCGATATTAGTGATATCGATATTTTTCTTCCGATATTTTATTGATATCGATACAGCCTTCCGATATTATTTCGATGTTGAATATCGCATCGAAAGGTACATCGAATCGTCACTAGCCGTCCGCCGTACACGGCACTTTCCCCACTTAGCATAGACCGATTTTGATGAAATTTGGTATGTAGGCTCCATTTGGGGTCTAGTTGTGCCCTGAAGATTTTGGTTGATGTAGGTCATTTCTAAGGGTTGACATTTTGAAAACGCCCTAACTCAAAAAATTTTGATATAAAGGTATTGTTTTTCCATCAATTTAAGATGATTTAAGATGTGTGTTGAATTTTTAGAATCGAATGAGACCATGCAGAGCTCTGTAGGACATCTTCGTTCAAATTTTAGCTGACCGAAATGCGATCGATGTTTTTCTTCCAGTTGGTTGGTGGTAACAATGGCAAAGCCGTATTTTTTGCAGACGAGTGATCTGTATAGAAAAAACAATTAACCTTTGTTTGATAATTTGCAGCGTTTATCAATAGGATTTGACTAAGATTTTGCTTACCTGCCTACAATTGTATTAAACAAAAATCGTAGTATTTACATTATTTTAAGTTGCTAATTCATATAACTATGTAGATACTCTATTAAACAGAGGAAAGAGCGTATTTTCAATGGAATTGAGTTTTTGACAACCCATCAACTGAATTTTTTACATCAACATTGAATGATGATGTCCGTGTGACAATAAGTGATGTTAAAACAATAAAAAATAATTATACTGTCATTTTCGAAAATTGGTAGGTTTATAAAACTAAAATAGTTATCTTATAAAATAGGTAGGTAGATAGTTGAATTTTTAGCTATTCCATAAAATGTGTGTCTACATAAAAACTTCCGAAAATTAAGAAAAATCCTAAAATTGATACTTTTTTGCTAAAATAATTATGCTGATAATGCTCTTTTTATACCAACTTACCTGCTTTTACCCGAAAAACTATTTACGACGAATTTATGATCGTTTATACCCGTAATCGACATAGACTGTAGGAAAGATTATGACGAGGTAGATGAAAATTGTAACATAAAATTGACTTAAAGAAATATGAATGTGAATGTGAAGGTAGATAAATAAATTACGTCATAAATCTTACGTTTTATTGAATACAATAATATTATAATTTTCATTCAGTCTTATAAGGTACATAGGAACATGAAACTTTACAAGAGTAAAACAGCGATTCATGAATTTTGAAGTGATATTTGGTTTTTGCCAATGACAGTGAAAGAAAATTTGAGCCAAGTGGGTGAGGCACATAGCTTCCTCGTATCCATAACCCGATTGTATAGAAGGTCCGATGCATAGTAGTTAATATCAAAACATCAATCTCTAAGTACTTTCCACTACCCTCATAGACAACCACCTACACGCTAATCTGAACAATCCTGAGAAATTTCGTCGAAATCGGCTGTAACAATGAATTCAATTTTGCGCATGCGCAACAACTACTACTAAACTGGGTGAGATGTTTTTCATAGGGTACCATCTAAAAGCTGAACAATCCAAGAAAATATCAACAAATTCGGATGGAAAATGCAAGTGGTATGGCTGTTACAAGGATTTTACGTTTGCGCATGCGCAGAGGCTACTGTCAATTTTAAGGCCTTGATTTTCATTGGGAACTATCTACAACCTAATCCGCATGATTCTTGGAAATTTCATCGAAATCGGATAGAAAATGTGGAAGTTATGGCTGTTACAAGGAATTAACGTTTGCGCATGCGCAGCGGCTGCTTTCAGTCCGGGTGTGATGATTTTCATTGGGGACCGTCTACACGCCAACCCGCACAATTCCTGAAAATTTCATCGAAATCGGACAATAAATCCGTATAGTTATGCCGTTTACAAGGATTTCATGACAGACAAGACACGGAGCCAAAATTGTTCAGAAAGGTCTGAAACGTAAAACGCGAGTGGAAATTTCGATTTCGGAGAACTGTTTTTTTCAATCTTGAAAAGTGAAAACAAACCATTCATACACATTCTTAATACTTCCAGATTATGGATCCTTTCATCGCCCTGAATCCAAAAAGTACTCACTTGACTATATTGGCAAATTTATCAAACTCATTTAAATTCCAACTTATTACTTTATAAATTATATACATTATACATTATAAATTAGAATTTTTGTTGTTTATTGAGGGGGTAACAAATGGACCTAATACCTACTGATAATCTACTCCCCTCTCTTTCCCGATTCGAAAAAGTGTTAATTTGCCTTAATTGGTAAATTTTAATAGTAATAATCTATCGGAAAATGAATCAGAAACAACCTTGGTTTTATAATTTCCACGTCGCTTCAGTTAGCAACCGGTTAATAAGTTGGCGACTGGTGAGTTTAGGGAATTGGAAAGGGCTCCGTGTGGGTGACTTCAGGGTGGCAGAAGTGACTGTTTGACACTTTTTCTATTGGCGTTTCTATAGGCGTGAGCGACGCCTTTTACTGGCAGAAATGAACAAATGATACGAAAATAACACTTGGTGATTTCTACCTAGAGAATGCAAATAGGGTTGAATATGGGAGGGGGGGGGGAAGGATACTGTGAGGGTTCTTTGAGCCCTTTATATATTGATAATCGAGAAGTTAATAATATTGGTCTTCAGTTAAAGAAGTTAATAATATTAGTCTTGTCAGATGAAGAGAAATCACCTGTTAGTATAGTAGATGCTGTTATAAATATATCTCTCGACTCTACAAATTCTTTGTCGACGAATATCCGTAGATACACCGCAGTACCCACTGGGGAACCCGTTTAAAATGAGGTTAAATGGGAAAGCATTAAGTCATTTTGTTTTCATAGCTGGATCACATTGAGATGTTTTCGGTGGGGTCGGGGTGGGCCTAGCGGACAAGGAAAGATCCCTCCGGCACACTTCTGCTCCACTCAGCTTTCACTACCCACCCTCGGAGTCTCCCAGTCAGTCCGTCCTGCCAGCGCAAATAATCCGTTTCGTTTGGAAAGGAAAGTGACTGCCATTCCTGTAACAGTCCTCTTCTTTCAGTTTTTTCATCATCTTTTTCTTCTCCGATGCTGCCCATCAAAACTTTCCATCGAAAAGTTTTGGGGGAAGAGGTGTGTTATGTTAGATATCTACCGAGTCAATTCTTACTTACTCGAGTAGATACTTTCTTCACCACAGGGTGGTCAACGGAGAAATATATCAATACCTCTGTTGGTCGTACAAATAAATGCATTACTTAACAATATATTTCCAACATTCGTGGTTTTGTGCTTCTACTATCGCTTTTGTTGTGCTGAATTAACCCTGAACTTCTCACTTCTTCAAAAAAAAAAAAAAAATTATAGGTATATATTAAATTATTCCATTATTTTTAAATTAATTTTGACAAATCTATGGAATATTTGAGCAGAAGGCCCTCAAAAGCTCTAGTACAGCCAATCAGCTCAAGAATGGTCTTTCCAAGTGCCACACCAGCAGAATCTGTCTATAAACACAATTTTGTTGGAGCAGAAGAAGGAAACTTGGAAAAATCCTTGGGATGTTGGGTCAGTTATTTCTCATAAAGTACAGAACCAAGGAATAAGGCAGGGAAGGTTCAGTTCATTGAGGGATCTGTACTGCCACAGTGGCGCCATCTCTGATTAGGAAATCCAAATAATAGGTGAGAAATGAAGACAGAAGGCACCTAGAAGGCCCTATTGCAGTCCGTCTACTCGAGAATTATTTTATTTTTTCTTTGAGGTTCTTATGTTCTTTTTTTTATCACGTTTTCTTACACAATCAATACTTGGAGTAACAAGATAGCCGACATCAGTTTTGGTTTAAAAGTGTTGTAGGTAAAAATCGGACATCCAAAATGATACCTCAGGATATTAAGGCATCCAAGGACCTGCAAAGCTCTCTCCTATCATTAAATCGTTGAAGTTCATGGAACATCTAGATTTTTCGATTAGACATCTCTTGTAGTGTGTGATCGCTTGATTGTGTTTCACTGTCACTGTTCATCTTGAGAGTAATCCGAATGTTCTTGGTCGTCTTCAAGATTGAAAGAAGTGATGGTCTCAAATCGTACCATGTAGCTCCCAACTACTTTCCTAAAAGTACCTAACGATACATTGTATGACGTCTCCTTTTAACAGTATTCGTACTGTCTAAATCTAAATTGTAAGGTTTCCTAATCTGTAATCGCGTAAACGCACAATTTCACTGCACCCGCTCCCATCAAAAATTTAATTCGGAATGGTCTGAGACGGATGCAGGCTTGTCTTTTGGTTTATTATTTTCAATAATGAACCGTTGGAATCGAAAAAATTTTCGAGGAAAAAAATCGAGGAAAAAAAAAATTTTAACACCCCCTCAAAATTTGATGGTTTACGTTTCAAGGTACGTAGAATCCAAAAATCGAATAGAAATTTGGCCTTCCATCCACCGTCCGCCGTACGCGGCACTTTTGCCACTTAGCATTGACCGATTTTGATGAAATTTGGTATGTAGGCTCCATTTGGGGTCTAGTTGTGCCCCGAAGATTTTGGTTGATGTAGGTTACTTCTAAGGGTTCAAAAATAAATTTTGAAATTTTGAAAACGCCCTAACTCAAAAAGTTTTGAAATAAAGGTATTGTTTTTCCTTCAATTCAAGATTCTATAGCATTTTTAGAATTTTTTGAGACCACGCAGAGCTCTGTAGGACAAACCGTTCGCTCCCTACGAGAATTTAAAGGTTTTACGTACGATAAATCAGAAACACGAGTGTGAATCGCAAAAGAGGCCTAATCTCCGTTCAAATTCTAGCTGACCGAAATGCGATCGATGTTTTTCTTCATGTTGGGTGATTGGTGGCTTTGTATACGAGTGATCTATAGTGAAAAATAATAAACCATTGTGTAATAATTTGCAGCGTTTTCTCCAAGTATCCCACTCGGGGCGTCTTGAAAATTGAGCAAAGAACAAGTTGGAATCTGTCGACAAAGTCTTCCAATCCGACACTTTTCGAGTTTATTTCTACTCTTTCGATCAACTTTTGTCTGTTGAGGAGAGTAATCAAGCATCTGGAGAAACCAACCAAAGCAGGTATTGTTCCTAAAGAGGGGTGTCCATAACAAAGGTCTTTTACCTACCTTCGCAGCACCGTCGGGTATGTGTGGTGTAGGACCTTTACAGACTAATTCTACAGTCCTTATTTGTGCGACATCATAGTAACATCAAACTCAAGAAAATCGCGAGATAACTACCCTGAAAGAGTGACGTTCTTGTCAGAATTCTTAGTAAATTACTACCTACCCTTTGGGGTTCAGCTGTGGCCGAGCGAGTTTCGGCATGTGTCTCTGGAGACGAGACTCGGACCGGTTGCGGGGCCGTGAGTTCGAGGCTCGCCTCGGGAGCATTTTTTCGGGTAAGCCGGTCGCAGTTCCCTTTCGTCCCAAACCAGGGCGGTGAGGCCAATGGGAAGCCATGAGCGAAATCATCAGAACAAATTCTGATCTTCCCTTAAGAAGACAGCTGATGACGTCCGCGACGCCAGGAATGGCAGTCGGACGAAAATCCAACCTGAAATGGTTGTTTACTTTACCTTACTTTACTTTACTTTACTTACTACCTACCTACGTTCATTCTTGGAGCAAATGCGCCTTAGGAGTTTCGTTTTTGGTTTATAATTTTCAATTCGAGAATTCGATTCATGTAGCATGAATTAATGAGCGAATTTTTAAAGAAATCATTCATTTGAAGGTATGGTTAAAAAAGTAAAGAAAGAAAATCTCTCTTGCACTACTCTCATAGGGGATCATCTTCATGCCAATCCACACATTCCCTAGAAATTTCATCGAAATTGGATGAGAATTGTTGAAGTTATGGCTGTGGCAAGGATTTCACGTTTGCGCATGCGCAGCGGCTACTATCAGTCCGAGGGTAATGATTTTCATAGGGGACCGTTTATACGCCAACCCGCACAATCCCTGAGAGTTTCATCGAAATCGGATGAGAAATGTAGAGGTTATGGCTGTGGCAAGGATGTCATCACAGACAGACAGACACGGAACCAAAATTGTTCAGGAAGGCCTAAAACGTAAAACGCGAGTGGAAATTTTGATTTTGAAGAACATTTTTTTTTCAACCTTGAAAAGTGAAAACAAAGCTTCCTACCAAGGACCGAAATCCGGGAAATGATTTTGGGACGCTTAATAATTCTAGACGGGATGATCAGGAGATTCCGAAATTTAGGACATGTCCTGATATTTCGGGACTCGTAGCTGCCCCGAGAAATATCGTTGTCCATGGTTCAGTGCGTGAAGTTTCGCGGTGTTTTGACTCGTAAATCTTGCTGGACTCCACCCAGTCATGGGAACCGGTCCGGCCGGCCGAGGCATCGCTAAAATCCGGACTGACCTTGTGAGATAACAGGTGATGGTCAGTTCAGTAATAGTGAGGTTACACCTGATGCGGCTTCTGCTTTTGCATCTCGTTCCGGCCAGACCAGTTCGAGTCTCTTCAGGAACCGGAACGAATGCGTCTCATGCGTGCGCCTCTTTCCCTCACGCCAGCTTACGACATCTGATAGGACTGATGGTTGCATCGTTTACCAGCGTCTTTACACCCTATTTCACGGTGAGGGCGTCGAGTGTAAATGTTGGGATGGAAAATACTATTTTCCGCTCTCATTCGATGAAATCTTATAGCATCCCCCACGATATAACGACCGTGTGGGCTGAGGCAACCTTTCAAGCACACAGACCAAATATTCAAGGTACCTTCCCAAATTGAAGGCCAATTGGAACCCTAATGGACCATGGTGTCACTAGTGTCACCGAAAACTTCTTGGAAATTCCATAGCTGTCCCAAGGTGTCACCAGAATAACTAGATTTAAAATGCACTTCAAAAATTAACACACAGAATTTGAATTTTTGAATTTGATGTGACAAAAATATTGGTTTCATAAATGAAACAGTGGAGTAGCGAGTGTAGAAGTATATTTATGAAAACATCACGCACAGGCTAGATAAAACAGTATTTAAACGAGGCGAGACAAGATGGAGAAACGAGACCTAGGAACATACTAGTAAGATAGTAGATCAGGCATAGGGGGGGCAGATCCAACCAGTAAGCAGCAGACCTGATTAGCGCCTAACTACAACGTCCCCTCCTAATCATGACTTCATCAAAACATTAACCAATAATCTCGATAAATAAAAAACATCAATTAATATCAAAAAGAAACATCACATAACATTTTAGAAAAAACATCAAAACGTCATCCATCAAAATCGTAGATTAAAACCTTTGGGGAAAAAACATTGTCATTATAATAAGAAAATCAACAAAAAATTGGATCACTTGATTGAAACCCAATAGTTTCCCAACACGGTAGATCTATATTTCGAAATCAACTCCGGTGAACTGGCGGATATTTACGGGTTGAGACTCATCTCGAGAAGGCACTTGCTCGAGACAAAGTACACCCGGCATTCCGAAATTTGTCAACTTTTCACGAACGGAACTTATATTTCTCACGAAATCTGGGCTTCATCTGGTTTCTTAAATGAAACAGTAAAGTAGCGAGAGGAGAAATACATTTTGAAAACATCACACGCAGGCTAGATAAAACAGTGTTTAAACGAGGCGAGACAAGATGGAGAAACGAGAGCTAGGAACATACTAGTAAGATGGTAGATCAGGCATAGTGGGGGCAGATCCAACCAGTAAGAAGCAGACCTGATTATCGCGTAACTACAACAAAAAATTTTGAAACAGTGTTCATCGATTTCCTCGAAAATTTTAGTCATAACTCTATTTTGAGACTTCCAAAGGCCCACAAAAAATTCTGCTGTCCATTAAATTTAAAATTGCAATTTGTTACTCCGGTGACACCTTCGGAGATCTATGAAGTTTCTGAGATGTTTTCGGTGACACTAGTGATACCATGGTCCAATTAGGGTTAGGTTAGTAAGTAAGTACCTACCTAATATAACATTCCAGACTCTTCATATAGGTTTGAATAGATAACGGAAGTCTAGCGTTCATTCAATTCGTAGGTGTCCCAGTTCCGGCTTGTCAGGCTTTCTTGAATGATACCAAAAACTGGCTGTATGGAGTCAGAGCAATGGCAGATGAGATAAGGGAGAGGGGAGAGACATGTTTAAGGGAAAGAGAAAAAGAAGAGTGTAACAAGAGAGAGAGGAAAACTAGAAGATGAAACGTGATTGTTTCACAGTTGTTCAAATAATTTTATACATAAATCTGTTCTTTCTTACACACTTAAAAAGTGAGCCAAGTGGGTGTGGCACATAGCTTCCTCGAATCTATAACTCGATTGTATAGATGATCCGATGCATTGTAGCTAATCATAAAACATTAATCTCTAACTATCTTGCCCCACATTTCTTCGAAATCGAATGGAAAATGTGGGAGTTATGGTTGTTACTAGGAAATTTACGTTTGCTCATGCGCAGTGGCTAACATGAATTGCGGGCGATAATATTTATAGGAAATCATCTACACCCCAGTCCTTTCAATCCCTGAAAATTTCATCGAAATTAGAACGGAAATGTAGAAGTTATGGCTGTGAGAGGATTTCATGACAGACACACAGACAGATAGACACGAAACCAAAATTGTTCAGGAAGGCCTAAAACGTAAGACGAGAGTGGAAATTTTGATTTTGGAGAACATTTTTTTTTCAAACTTGAAAAGTGAAAACAAAGCTTCCGCTACCTTGGTAGACTCGGAATACTATTCAATAGCGAGAATACAGATTTTTGAACAGAAAAATTCTCGTAGTTGGACTAGTCACAGCTTTCTTGTATCCATGACAAGATTTGTTAGGTAATAAAATAGGAGATCTTCAAAAGATTGAAGAAAATCGATCTATTAGGTTAGGAGAAAATGATGTTTGGAGGTATTGAAGTTTTTGAATGCTCGATGAATGAGATTTCTGAGTGTAAATGAGATTCATCGGAGTCCTTTTACGGCCCAAATCTCACCATCACTCAACATATCGTCAGAATCGGTAAACTTAATATAATATAAATCACAAATAATATAACAATATCACAACAGTTTCTTGTATCTACTAGAAAAATCGTCTACTGTTAGTTCTGCTCTTATTTATAGCTCCTTTGTGCTTTTCTCGAATCGAGGAATGAGTTGATTTTGCCGTGGTCTGGTGTCTCTGTGGTAAATGTGGAAACGTGCTGGATTGAGCTATTCCGGAGTGACGAGAGTGAGATGAATCTTGGCTTTCTCGACACTTTGCAATGACGGGTCGGATACTGATGAATGTCAGTGATTAATGATCCATATTTCACTTGACGAAACGTAAGCCGCTACAAACGAAGAGAAACGAATGGAAAAACAATTAAACATTCATTATACTCCATATTGAAGAATTTTTCGTATTCCATCCTTCTGCAATCTGAATACTGAGAATACTGAATGTGGGTAGAGTTTCCTATCATATGATTTCCGAACCATATAATATGCGTAGAATACTGATTTCGGGTTCCTAATGAAGACTGATTGTCGCTTGAAATTCCCTTACAATCATCAATCTGGATGAGTCATTCGAATGAGACATTCTGCGTTCTTTTCCCTTTCGTGCTATTTGAACTTGAGTTGAGGACGAAAGGCACCATTTTATCATTATTTTATCTGTCCGTTTTTCACTATTCCATTTGTGACGACCCTACATTTTATACGGGACAAACCAATTGGTTTGTTCCCGATTTGTTGGAGCTACGCCTTTAGAGATATCCGATTCATAGAGATATGAATCGATATCCTCTTCGGGCCGGCTGATTAACTAATCACTGGTTTGAAGGGGTAGGGTCGTCACACCCTCCTCTGACTAATTATGAACAATAAGGGGAATTTCAATCTGAGATTCATCCTGTATTGTTACATGGTAGCAGAGCGTGGTTTGGTGGAAATGCACTGAATTTATTTCATCATTTCCCCTCCACTTTTTCTTGGGTATTCCTGAAGGAATCACCCAAAGAGAATTCCAGAAGGAAACTCTATATTATTAAATTATATTAAATTCATTCCCTTCCGGCAATTAAATTCATTCCCTTGTTAGGCTTTGCCAATCTGGCATTTTATTAATTTCAATCACGTTTTTCTTTTATATAAGCCTTTTCTAAGTTTGCCTTTTCAATCATTACACTTGAATGTTTCGCCGTTCGTATTCTTTATTTAGTTTGCTTTATCCTCAGCTCCATTGATTTATTCTTTTATGTATAAATGGCCCATTCGTGGCATTCTTCTTCTTCTTCTTCTTCTTTTTGAATAGTACCATCACGATGGAGGAATTCCCTTGAAGCTTCCAGACGTCCATTCCTGGGCTTCATGCTATTTTCAGTCCCTTTGACTTTTTTCAAACATACTTCTGTTTGAAACCCAGAAGTATGTTTTAGGGAGAGGAGTGTGACGACCCTACATTTTATACGGGACAAACCAATTGGTTTGTTCCCGATTTGTTGGAGCTACGCCTTTAGAGATATCCGATTCATAGAGATATGAATCGATATCCTCTTCAGGCCAGCTGATTAATCTAATCACTGGTTTGAAGGGGTAGGGTCGTCACACCCTCCTCTGACTAATTATGAACAATAAGGTGAATTTCAATCTGAAATTCATCCTATATTGTTACACATTCCTGTACAAAGAGAGCATCCATGGTTAAGGAGATTGAAATATCGGACCTCAAGAATCAGATTGTGACAAAGTTGAAGGTTTGAGTTCCAGAAAACTGCTAATAAAGTCGTCAACTGTTTTCTTATTTGTTATTAGCTTGCGCTCATTTATTTCTAAGGTATCTAGTCATCCTCTACATCAACGATCACCAAGTGCCTTGCACCCCTCATGGGGAACTCTATACTAACCCGTAAAATCTCTGAAGATTCACCGAATTCGGGAAGAAAATATGATGTCACAAGGAAATTAAAGTTTGCGCATGCGCACTGGCTACTATCAGTCCGGGGAAGATGATTTCCATAGGGTACCATCAACATCCCAACCCGTACAATCTCTGAAAACTTCATCGAAATCGGATACAAATGTGGATGTTATGGCTGTTACTAGGATTTTATGTTTGCGCATGCGCAGAGGCTACAATCAATTTGGGGGCTATGCATTTCAAAGTGGATCATCTACTCGCCAATTTGAACAATGCTTGAAAAATTTATCACATTCGGATGTAAAATGTAGAAGTTATGGTTGTGGCAAGGAATTCATGACAGACACCCAGACAGACAGAAACGGGGCCAAAATTGTTCAAGAAGGTCTAAAACGTAAAACGCGAGTGGAAATTTTGATTTTGAAGAAATTTGGAACAATTTAGTTGGAATGCCTGAACAATTTATCAAATTAGGATGAAAAATGTAGAAGTTATGGCTGTTACAAGGAAATTTGCACATCCGCAGTGGCTACTATCAGTCTGAGAGCCATCTATCTACATTTTTTTTAAAATTTTTATTGGCATCGTAAAATTGTTACATTCAGCCTTAAGTGTATATCATGACACATTTGTGTTGGACAGGAAAACATGATTATACCTCAGAAAATATTTACAATAGGCTAACATATTACCTATATATGGAGATTGCTAGAATACTCTTACATAATTTTGAATTTTATTTCATTATTTTTTTAAAATACAAAATTTCGACAGTTCTTGTTGTCGGACAACCGCCACTCTTATTTATTTATTCTTTTAAATTAAGTACTTAATTAATGAATTAATTTTTTTTTTTCATAGTTGTTCTTTGTTTCCAAAGAATCAGTCCCTGTTTCCAAAAACCGACACTCGCTTTTTTTTCAATATCAGAGTCGGTCTTTGTTTTCAATAACCAGCACTCAGTTTTTTTTTTCTTTCATCTTTTCTAAGAGCTGGTTCTTGTTTCTCGATAACTGTCATTCTTTTTTTGTAGGTACTTTCTTTTTTATTAGTAAGCTTAACATTATTTAGTCCCTTAGACAGATAATTAAGAATACATTTGTCTTCTGAAATACTTTTTTCATATATGACGGTCAATGTCATTGAAAAATTGAAAGATATTGAAAGTTCTACATCTCTAGCGCCAAACTGTGGATAGATAGACTCCATCCCAAACTGTAGATAGATATTGAAAAATCTATCTACATCTCCATCCCAAACCGCATAATCCCTGAAAATTTCATCGAAATCGGATAGAAAACGTGGAAGTTATGGCTATTACAAGAAATTCATATTTGCGCTTGCGCAGAGGCTACCATCAATTTGGGGGTTATGAATTTCAATCGGGATCATCTACTCGGTTATTTGAACAATGACTGTAAAGTTCATTGAATTCGGATGAAAAATGTAGAAGTTATGGCTGTTACAAGGAAATTCGCTCGTGCGCATGCGCAGTGGCTACTATCAGTCTGAGAGCAATGATTCCCATAGAAAACCATCTATCTACATCTCCATCCCAAACCGCATAATCCCTGAAAATTTCATCGAAATCGGATAGAAAACGTGGAAGTTATGGCTATTACAAGAAATTCATATTTGCGCTTGCGCAGAGGCTACCATCAATTTGGGGGTTATGAATTTCAATCGGGATCATCTACTCGGTTATCTGAACAATGACTGTAAAGTTCATTGAATTCGGATGAAAAATGTAGAAGTTATGGCTGTTACAAGGAAATTCGCTCGTGCGCATGCGCAGTGGCTACTATCAGTCTGAGAGCAATGATTCCCTTAGAAAACCATCTATCTACATCTCCATTCTAAACCGCATAATCCCTGAAAATTTCATCGAAATCGGATAGAAAACGTGGAAGTTATGGCTATTACAAGAAATTCATATTTGCGCTTGCGCAGAGGCTACCATTAATTCGGGGGTTATGAATTTCAATGGGGATCATCTACTCGGCTATCTGAACAATGCCTGAAAAGTTCATTAAATTCGGATGAAAAATGTAGAAGTTATGGCTGTTACAAGGAAATTCGCTTGTGCGCATGCGCAGTGGCTATCAATTTGGGGGCCATGCATTGCAAAGGGGATCATCTGCCAATCCGAACAATGCCTGAAAAATTCATCAATTTCGGGTGGAAATTTTGATTTTTGAGAATTTTTTTTTGTCAACCTTGAAAAGTGAAAACAATGCTTACGCTACCTATGGTCATTATTCGAATGTCCCTCATACTGAAGGAAGTTTACCCTGAAGGCGGGAATGTCTTGATTCATGAACAGGATTCTCACTGACCACCGCCAATAAGCTTGCTTTTGTCCCTCTACGTTCGAGGAGATCCCCCTAGTCGCCGTCCAAATCCTACATCCTAGGGCTCAAGAATTTCCGTAGGCGGGGGCCCTGTCGAGGACGAAAGGCCCAAGAGGAGGTTTTCCTTTCCCGTTACTCCTGGTGGTAGGAGACGTCCGGATGGAGGGTAGTGGGTCAGGACGGTCCTATCCGGGGGAAGCTTCAACCTGCAGGAGAGGGTTCGTCTGAGCCGGCCACCCCGATCACTTCAGTCTTGATACAGCCATGGATCTGGGATTTTTCGGACTCGTACAGAACTCGGGACAGTACCTGTATGACTACTACCTGTGGACACTTTCCCTCGCCGGTGAGTACCACATACCTCCCTACAACCTACTGAGAAGGCAGGACTAAGTTGGAAATTCAATGAAAATGTAGTTTTCCGTTCATATTTTCCATAAAATTTAAAGAACTTAACAAGCAATCATCAAATCACCAACAATTTTAAGTGTAATGATATTTTCAACTTGATGTATTTTTCCATTTGTGTTTGATTTCAGCAGCGAAAGCATCACACAATAAAAATGAAATTAAAAAAAAAAAATTAATCAATTAATAAAAAAAATAATAATGAAAAAAAACCTATGCATGTAGTTCTGCAGATTTGATAAATTCAGATCAAGATTAATATTAGGTTCACATTGCACATTTTGACATTGATCATTTGAACAGCTCATAGAGTAGAGAAACTCTATTGTGATGGTTCACGAAAAAAAATTCTTTGCTGACTACTTCACAACGGTTCATTACTTTCCTGTACATATATTGCCGCGCTAGGTTAACAATCAAGTTTATTTTGATAGAAAGTACCTACCAGCAAAACATCGTTATCCGAGAGTTGTGGGTGCCTTCATTACGAAATATGGTTTTTGGCTGCTAAGAAAGCACAACTAAGTGAGATGAAACTCTTCTTGAAGAAACGAAAAAAGGAGGCATTTGATCAGCTGGACTTTGAACGGATGTTTTGCCTACTTTCATTTGCGATTCACACTCGTGTTTCTGATATATCATTAAATACAGATTTAAATTCCTGAAAAACAATATCTTTTTATCTATCGAGCTTGAGCGTTTTGATAATTTCAACTTCTTTCGCCGCTTAGGAGTGACAGACTAACCCAAAGCTTCGCACGCAACTGCACGCCAAATGGAGCCACATACTGAAATTCATCAAAATAAGTCCATTGATTCTATTTCCCTTAAAACGTGAATGGGGGTGGAGGTTGACTTTTTATCTTGCTCAATTTCTTAAAAAAAATATAAAAAAAATAAAAAGAAAAAAGTCCATTCATGCAGCATGCATTTTTTACCGGATTCTTGGTTTTTTCGATTTTTAGTATACCATACCAACATACTGTATGCACAGGGTATGGTTTGAAGATGTTAGGAGTCCATATTCACGTTCTACTCGTCTCCACGAACTCATTGAGTACCCACACGGCTATTGTTGATTTTTTTTCGATTTCCAGTATACCATACCAACATACTGTATGCACAGGGTATGGTTTGAAGATGTTAGGAGTCCATATTCACATTCTACTCGTCTCCACGAACTCATTGAGTACCCACACTGCTATTGTTGGTTTTTTCGATTTTCAGTATACCTTCCATACCAACATACTGTATGCACTGGGTATACTTTGAAGATGTTAGGATTCCATATTCATGTTCTACTCATCTCTACGAACTCATAGAGTACCCACACGGCTACTGCATTTCTGGGTACAACAAATTTACGCACGTTTTCGTTATACATATACTTTTTTAAATTTTTGGAAAATTTTCATTTTTGGAAAGTGCATCGGCATCAGAAATTTGGTGCTGAATCCGAACATACCATATATTACTGTGATTGTAAAGTTAATCTCTACATAATCGGGAAACCCCCGTTTTTTGGGACTATTTTTGAAATTTGGACCACTTTGGATAAATATGGACTCTTAACATCTTCAAAGTATACCCTATACATACATTATGTTGGTATGCTATACTGAAAATCGAAAAAAAACCAAGAATCGGGTAAAAAAACTTTCCATAAGAAATTGCAACATCATTGTTCCTTTTCTTAACCATACCTTCAACTGAAAGATTTCTTTGAAAATTCGCTCATTAATTCATGCTCGATGAATGGACTTTTTTCTTTCTGATTTTTCTTTTTTTTAAAAGAAATCGAGCAAAAAAAAGTCAACCTCCACCCCCATTCAAAATTGACAGTTTAACGTTTTAAGGGAAATAGAATCCATGGACTTATTTTGATGAATTTGGACCAAATTTCTGGCTAACGAACTCGTCCTTTTGTTTGTTTTTACGAACATTTTGGCGAAAACTAAACAAATTTTTGCTAAACAACATCGTGCGGAATTCATACAGGGATCGTTTCAGAATGTTCCAAAACGGATTTCTTTGACAACTTTTTTCGAAAACGTCCATTCTGAAAGCTCCATTGCAGTCCATTGCAATAGCTTCATTTTCCTTGAAAATTTGTCAAAATAAAAGAAGAAGAAGAATTCAAGAATGAAGAAGAAGGATGAAGTTTCTTTGATTCAAGAATTCAAGTCATCCATTTTTTCATTTTATTTCATTGAGATTTATAAATAAAATTAATTGGCACATTCATCTCAGTAAAATTTCTTAAAACATGTATTGAGAACCATGAATTCTTGAGACCTCGGAGTGGAAATGAAGGATATTGTAATGCAGGGTGAGAATTCCAAAAGAAAATACGGGTGAGCTTGTGCGTCAGTAAATGATTGTGGGAACCTAACTAGTGATAACAATTTCAATATGCATAATATTAACTATTATCGCGCACAATATGCAACGTCATTCATTCCTATTGGGCTGATCACTTTTCGCACACATTTGCCAAGAAAATGAATGTGAAGAGAAGAAGAGTTTTCTCAGGCACACGACGCTGACAGACCTTCGTCTTTTCGGGCGTTTTGAAGTCGGTCAACGA
Organism: Apolygus lucorum; assembly: GCA_009739505.2. Taxonomy (NCBI): domain Eukaryota; kingdom Metazoa; phylum Arthropoda; class Insecta; order Hemiptera; family Miridae; genus Apolygus; species Apolygus lucorum. The sequence continues at coordinate 16,215,949 of CM019167.2, forward strand.
TGATTGGTTTTGTTAAACGAGCTTTATTGTCATTTTATCGAATGGCTAATACACAACTATTCAATAGGTTCCTATTGGACACCTTGACTTCATAGATTCGGGATCCTCTGATCAGTCTCGAACAGTCATTGACCTTCCTCAGAAATCTGGCTGATTCTGATGGCCATTTGCCGAATTTACACATTTTCCAATTCCTTAAGGGATTCTCTTATCAAAATGTTAATTTCAAATATCATTTAGATTTAAAAAAAAGTATATCTGATGATAAAAGAATCCAAGAAAAGAAAACTACAGCCAACCTCGTCAATATTGTCCGCAAATCAAATCGATGGTTTTTTTTAACAACCAATACTTAGCAGTGTAGCTTTTCACGGATTAAGATAGATAGATAGATTTTTGAACTTTCGGCAAATCCATTACGTTTCGACAACTACTGGAGTCCTTGACCACCTTCATTCCTTCTACAATGTTCAGTAAAGTGTTTTTTCTCTCTCTCTCAGATAGATAGATAAATATATGTTTATTTGACGCCATTTTGTACATTTTTACAATAAGATAAATACATGAAGGGACGCGATTTGCTCAATTTCCTACCCTACGGTAGGCTTGGCCTATGTTGTAGGGTAGGATCTTTGCAAAAACGCTCCATCTTGGCGAATAAATTGATACCTACTGTACATTACAGTAATAAGTAAATTACTAAACCATACGTCACATTTTTTTTCACATTACTTGAAACCAAGGTTACATACTACCTAGGTGACCTTTAAGTGTGCTTGAAATGATATCAAATTTCTAACCTAACAATAACATATATCACAGATAGTAAAATTATTAACCCAACTTAACCACTAAAAGACTCGCCTTTCAAAATAACTAAAGCGACATTTATTTACGTTTATAATTTGGGGTGGACACACAACATCTTATCGCAGATTATCCTCGATCTCATCCTTTCTCCAGCTGGTTGTTCTAGAAATGACTTGCAACTCCTTGATTGGATGTTACCCATCGTCGCTTAAGAAGCAACGCACGTATCTAACATTTCGTGACTTTTCAGGAGACAAAAAAAAAAAAAAAAAAAAAAAAACGGTTTCTTTAAAGTTTTTGATATTTTTATCAATTTCTCTTCCATTATTTTTGTAAAGTACAGGACCCCACATTGTGTGAAAGTTTTATTACTTTGGGAAGAACATTTCAAGAAATAGTGTTAGGTACGTGGTGTTGCCGTAACTTATAAAATGTTAGATATGCGGTATAGTACCTAACAACTCAACAATTTTTTTTTAAATGTCAAGGGGTTTTTGAGGTTCATTTTCGTTGAAGATCATCTACAAGCCAATCCGGGAAACCCTGAAAATTTCATCGAAATCGGGAGGAAAATGTAGAAGAAAATGAGTTGCAGTTAAAAGGACTTTACGTTCGTGCATGGGCAGTGCGGTCGTTAAATGGGGGATTAAATTCAACATCTATCATTGTTAATTGATGTATTCAAAACAGAAGATCTGGAAGATAATGACCAATTACGCCCATAAGAAAATTAACATATTTAGAACCAAAATCAAGAAAAAAACAGCCAACTTTTTAAAGCGCTAAAAATTTTTTTTCAGTCTCAAAATTTTTTAATCTTACCAAACAGTATTAGCAGTATCATACATGTATATAAATACAAATAAATCAGTCTAGAGGTTTCATAGTGCAACATGAATGATCTAAGGGGCATATCAGTTACATCACCAGAAATTCAATGCTTCAGCCCAGAATATGAATAAAACGAACTATGATTACATACTTATAAATGCTTGATCACTTGAATATTCACATTACCCCGTTTTCGGCCATTGGTAGAAAAAACATAAAAATTTGATTTTTTTCTGAAAAAAACTCTTCAATTGGATGTTTAGAATATATTAAAGGCAGCAAAATAATTGTCATATACTTCAATTAGAAAATAGCAATTGTTGCGTTTACGCAACAATGGCAGGAAGTGGGATCACGCGTGAAATTGTATGAAACAGTCTAGGTGAAGGTGAATATCACATTTTTCACACTTATAAATGTTTGGATTGTTGCAGTTTCGACATCTTTTCCTTACAGTTGGGTTGCTTCGAATTATGAGGTGGCCTTTGTCATCAGATTTTTTAAATGATCGATAAATTTGCTGGCACCGCGGCCCCTCTGCTGAAATCCTTCCTCTGACTCTGAATCTACACCTCCTGAGGCTTCTTCCGTGAATTTTATAAGTTAAATGGTGACTGCTGAGCGAAATTCGATCTGCGAGATTTTCTTGTCGTTCACAATTCGGTGGGTTTTCCATGCGTTTACCACACAGCTGTCAACGGCATTTATGAACAAGGGCCACCATTTTTTTCCTTTGATTCGAATTCTATAGTTAGCGATGCCATTGTCATGTAAGTCCACGAAATGCTGAAGTAGGCGAACTCACAGCGTATGGCAAAAACTGGAACAAATACCCATCTGAGGAGCACAAACACCATAATTCGAAGCCAAACCTTACAGGCTTGCCTCGGATCAATTTTTTGGCAGTATGACGTCCGAAATAAGGGACCATTTCTTCGTGGATTGATAGATGAGCAGCGAATATCCCAAATTGCAAAAATTTGCCGTTCAGGTGAGAGAAAAGGGGGCATCAACTTCATTCGCTTCTTCGTCAGGAATGTCATTTAGAAATATTCCCTGGATTTCCGCCAGTGTCCACGCGGAGATTTTTTTCTTTGAATTACTCATCACTCTGGCCCCGAAGAAAACAAAGCAAGAACTGAAAAAAAACTTGCGGAAACCGACCTAAAAATATCCCCTCTCCCTGAAGATTTGGCCCAAATGCTTAGCGAAATGGTTTCTGTCCGAACATGCATCAAAATATTAGCACTCCTGCCTTCCACCTCGGGCTGCAGCCCAAGAGGCCTGACCTCACTTTCCGCCAACGTTGCGCTCATGCAACGTTACCGCGTTTTTGAATCTTCCCATCTTCTGAAGTAAATTATGACAATTATTGAGGTGTCCTCATAATCTGGAGATCTCGAACGACTAAGGTATGGGGGCATTATGGATTCTGATGAGCAGCAAGTAGACTATAACAGGAACTGAAATAGCTGAATTTGGAGCGATAGAAATTGACTAACTTCAGAATTTTCCTAGTTGGGCAGAAGTCTCAACGGGCTTTCATAGGATATTTTCGAAGTTAGTTCTGCTTCTAAATATTGGATTGCAATTGAAAAAAAGGTAATTTATTCATGAACTAAGATATGAGAAATTCTCAAAGATAACGTTGCGTATACGCAACATTGGCCAAATATGGGTTACTACATAGTACTTCATCGAATTAGGATTATATTCACATGAAATGATAACATATTCCCATCAACTACCTATAATAAGTACAAAATATTTTTTTACTTTGAAGATACGCTAAAGCATAATTATGCTTCAACATAAATTTTAACTCTTGATTAATTAGATTAACTCAGCTGATCAGGTTAATTTATCAGTTAATTTAACCTATGCTTTAGCATATTTTCAGAGTAAAAAAAGTTTGCCATGTGGGTGTGGCACATAGTTTCCTCATGTCCATAACCCGATGGTATAGATGACCCAATGCATAGTAGTCAATTTCAAATCATCAATCTCTAAGTACCTTCCACTACCCTCATAGGGGACCATCCACACGCTAATCTGAACAATCCTGAGAAAAATCGTCGAAATCGGATGGCAAATGTAGAAGTTATGGTTGTTATAAGGAATTCACGTTTGCGCCTGCCCAGCAACTACTATTAGTCTGGGGGAGATGATTTTCATAGGGGACCATCTACACGCCAATCTGGATAAACCTAGAAAATTTCATAAAATTCGGATGAAAAATGTAAGTGTTAGGCTGTTACAAGGTTTTTACGTTTGCGCATGCGAGGAGGCTACTGTCAATTTTAAGGCCTTTATTTTCATAGGGGACCATCTACAAACTAATTCGCGTAATCCCTGAAAATTTCATTAAAATAGAATAGAAAATGTGGAAGTTATGGCTGTTACAAGGAATTCACGTTTGCGCATGCGCAGTGGCTACTATCAGTCCGAAGGTGGTGATTTTCATAGGGGACCGTCTACACGCCAACCCGAACAATCCCTGAAAATGTCATCGAAATCGGACAATAACTCCGTACAGTTACGCCGTTTACAAGGATTTCATGACAGACAGACAGACACGGAACCAAAATTGTTCAGAAAGGACTGAAATGTAAAACGCGAGTGGAAATTTCGAATTTGGAGAACTTTTTTTTTCAACCTTGAAAAGTGAAAACAAAGCATCCGCTACCTTGATGGACTCGGAAGCAAAATTGTTTTGTACTTATTATAGGTAGGTAGTTGTTGGGAATATGTTACCATTTCATGTGAATATATAATGACTAGATAGTGACTAATTCTGTTATCAAGCATTAATTTGTAAGTATGTAATCATAAATCTTTTTATTCATATTCTGGGCTGAAATATTGAATACCTGGTGATGTAACTGATATGCCTCTTGGATTTTTCATCAGAATCTTTCAATTCAGATGATTTTCATCGTTTTAACTTCAAGGTCATTGAAAATAATGAACCGAAACAAAGATAATACAATTAGGTTGAATAGCTAAAATAGGGGTCGTCTTCCAACTGTACGCCCAATTTTCCACTCACAGTGGGCTCATCGAAACCAAATTATATCATGTGTGAAGGTGCTCGTTGAAGAGGTCGCTGTGTAGAAGAGCTGGGGGTTGATTTATCGGGGCAACCTCTTCGTTTTTTTGGGAACAGCTTCTGACTCATCCAGTAGAACTTGAACCAAATTGAAGACTCTCAGACGGTGAGCACTCTAAAATGATTATGATAACGTGAAAGAAGGAGGACAGCGGTGTCGCTACGGTCGTTGGGGCGTCGTTGTTTGGCGGTGGAGGACCGACCTCTGCGGGGATCGTGGGTTCAAGACTCATCGCCGGCAGCGTGCGTTTTTCGGCGGCCGGGTCTCTCATCGCCCCCCTCGTCCCAACCCAGGGCGGTGAGGCCAATGGGAAGCCATGAGCGAAATCATCAGAACCAATTCTCATCTTCCCTTTGGAAGACAGCTGATGACGTCCGCAATGCCTTGAATGGCAGTCGGACGAAAATCCAACCTGAAATTGTTGTTTATTTTACCCTACTTTACTTTACTTACTAAGAGCTCTATCAATAGACGAGGGCTTTTTTATTCGCAATAGTTTTATTTATTTTTTCTCGAAAAATAAAAAAACCGGGTTTTAGGTAAGTAACATTTTTTTAACCTCAAACTCTCCAAATCAAAATTATCCAAAACCCCCTCGTCTATCGACGTAGTAGTAACGTACGAACAACACTAAAAAAAAGAATCAAAATCGGTTGAATGGGTACCGCAGAAAGTGCACGTAAGCATCAGAAAATGTTTCGAGAAACAGGCGTTTTTAGGACGTCCCACAGTAGACTTGGGCGTCCTTATGCGATCGATCTGGGGTTAAGGAGGACAACATTCAACAGAAGAAACAAATAACCACACAGTAATCCGTTTTAGACCATTCTGAATACAAATCTGCGAAAAAATCATAGGTGCATGTCTGTGTGGGTGTGTGACAAAATCTTGTGTACTCTGCCCAGGCCTGTTTTCAACCGATTTTCGAGGTTCTTTTGGTTTATTATTTTCAATAATGAACCTTTGGAATCGACCAAGAAAAAAAAATTTTCAACACCCCCTCAAAATTTGATGGTTTACGTTTCAAGGTACGTAGAATCCAAAAATCGAATAAAAATTTGGCCGTCCGTCCGCCGTACGCGGCACTTTTGCCACTTAGCATTGACCGATTTTGATGAAATTTGGTATTTAGGCTTCTTCTGGGGTCTAGTTGTGCCCCGAAGATTTTGGTTAATGTAGGTTACGTCTAAGGGTTCCAAAATCAATTTTGAAATTTTGAAATCGCCCTAACTCAAAAAATTTTGATATAAAGGTATTGTTTTTCCTTCAATTTATGCTTCTATAGAATTTTTAGAATTTTTTGAGACCACCCGGAGCTCTGTAGGACAAACCGTTCGCTCCCTACGAGAATTTAAGGTTTGGACATACGATAAATCAGAAACACGAGTGTGAATCGCTAAAGAGGCTTAATCTCCGTTCAAATTATAGATGACCGAAATACGATCGATGTTTTTCTTCATGTTGGATGGTTGGTGGCTTTACAGACGAGTGATCTATATAAAAAAATAAAAAATAATAAACCATTGTGTAATAATTTGCAGCGTTTTTTATTCGACGCTGAAAACTATCTAGTTGTGCACTACGTCGCCGGAATTTCGAATTTTGCCTGATGATTAAAAAACGTTTGCTAGCATAATCTTGTGTACTCTGCCCAGGCCTCAATTTCCTACCGATTTGCGTGTTTCTTTTTTTGTTCGTTACGTTCGCCGCGTGGAAGGCACTTTCCCCTTTCGCGTCCGATGGCCAACAGATCCGTGGTAGCATAGCTGCAGCAAGGGGGGGGGGGGTATGGCCACCCACCTGTTTGCTATCACTGATACAATGATTGAAATTCTTCGCTTCGACGAACAGTTGTACACCAGGGTATCTTAAAATCGCCACAAACTATCCAACAATGTTCTTGATATTTGATTTTTTCAAGAAGTTCCGAATCCTTGTAATTATTCCTCTAATACTTTTTACTTGTACTTTTCCTCTTTTCCCCTTCAGAGTGTGCTATAGGAATTGATGCAAATTCAATTGCTTCATGCAATAGCACCGCTCTCAGGCTTTTTCGGAAGAATCAATGAATAAGCGCCATTGAGAGGAATCATATTCAAGTTTAAAGTACTCCATGGTCCCTTGACCATTTCTACGATTTACAAGAAGCTCCTCTTTGGAGTAGAACTGAGTGAACTCTCTCGATGCCTGTACATGCATACCAAGTTCCTGGTGTCAACTGGTTTTAATTTTTGTGTCTTGATCCCAGCAATTCAGCTGCAGCTTTTGAAAGGGGAGTTGAATCATGATCAAACCTGTCCTTAAGCTGCAACATTTCCGTTATCCGCTCTTAATATCCACTAGAACATGTTATAAAGCCGGCTCTACACATGCGGCATTCGCCGAGCACCGAGCTACTCGGCGAATACTGAGCTACTCGCCTAGGTACTCGGCGCACTGTGCGTAGTTTGGCTGGTTTAGGGGAACAAAAATCAAACCAGCCCCCATTTTTACTCAAAAAAATTTGATTCTTGATGGATATTCATGTTTTCAGTTGTAGAACATAGTTTTCAAGTAAAATGTGTGTTTTTCTCCTTTTTTAGCGTTTTTTTTGGATTTAAATGAGCCGTTGTGGTCAATTTGACTAAAATTGCCCCAAAATTCACCAGATTTGCACAAAATGTGTTCCCGGATGTCCAGGATAAAAATCTAGAATTAAATAAATTTTCCGTTCAAAAAATACCCCCGTTGACCCAGATTTAGAAAATGTGGAGTATTTTCGACTTAGGAGCGGCCATGCTTCAAAAAAAAAAAAAAAAAAAAAAACGCTGCAAATTATTACCTACACAAAGGTTTATTATTTTTCTATATAGATCACTCGTCTGCAAAGAACACGGCTTTGCCATTGTTACCACCAACCAACACGAAGAAAAACATCGATCGCATTTCGGTCAGCTGAAATTTGAACAGAGATTAGGCCTCTTTTGCGATTCACACTTGTGTTTCTGATTTATCGACCAACCCTTAAATTCTCGTAGCGAGCGAACGGTTTGTCCTACAGGGCTCCGGGTGGTCTCTAAAAATTCAATACTATCCTAAATTGATGGAAAAACAATACCTTAATATCAAAATTTTTTGAGTTCGGGCGTTTTCAAAATTTCAACCCTTGTTTTTCAGCCCTTAGAAGTGACCTACATCAAGCAAAATCTTCGGGCACAACTTGACCTCAAATGGAGCCTACATACCAAATTTCATCAAAATCGGTCAATGGGTACGAAGGAAAGTGCTGCGTACAGCGGACGGACGGCCAAATTTTCATTCGATTTTTGGATTCTACGTACCTTGAAACTTAAACCAACAAATTTTGAGGGGGTTAAAATTTTTTTTTCTTGGTCGATTCCAAAAGTTCATCATTGAAAATAGTAAACCAATAACTCACGCAATTCATAAAATTGACAATTTGGCAGTAACTACCGAATTGAGGTTTAACGCTAAATAACACCGTATTATGTGGTATTCAAAAAATCAGTTTTGCTAGAAAACTAGACTTGATGGAATTTATGGAATTTTTCGAGTATTTTTTTCGGGTTTAGCACTAAAAACCCCATGGGAAACAGTAAAAAAAAATCGATTCCCTGCTGTAATGCCAGTAGTTAGAAAACTAGTTCGCCCAAGAGAAATAACTAGCCTAAAATCAAAAACACGATATTTTGATCGCCTCACAATCGGAATTGTATATTTTTGTACTACGATATTCGTTCCGGACCGACGATACATCTTTGTGTGGTTAGATGTCGCCCAATTTGTACAAATACCTTTCTACCTATCCAACGCTCATTTCCGATTGCCAGTGAAAGTGAAAACCCGTCCCCAGTTCAAGGACACGTCGAGGGTAGAAATCCGGCGTTTCTGCAACTTTCTTTTCTAATGAAAAGGTGAAAAATGTATCTGAATCGACCCTCCGAGGGACCTTCAACTCCGCGTATTTCACACGGGAAAAAAAACCGCGTCAGAGGCGGCGAAGTCGGAATTTCCCGAACGATCTAGCTGTTTTTCTGGTCGTTCTATCAGAAACTAATAATTCGTGAAAGATGAAGGTTGTCATTTCTACCTTCCGACTTTGATGAAGGTCTTTCAACAGGTAATCGGTTTTAGGGAATTTATGAAGAAAAATAAGCTGCTTGAATTGCCCCAAAATTTTAGGCATAGACAATTTTCTACATTGAGATCCGTTGTTAAAACATTCTAAATCGGTTCCCAAAGTTTATATGCACTTGACACACGTATGAATAATATTTATACCTTTATTTTTGGTTTATTATTTTCAATAATGAACCTTTGGAATCGACCAAGAAAAAAAAAAATTTTTAACACTCCCTCAAAATTTGATGGTTTACGTTTCAAGGTACGTAGAATCCAAAAAACGAATAAAAATTTGGCCGTCCGTCCGCCGTCCGCCGTACGCGGCACTTTTGCCACTTAGCATTGACCGATTTTGATGAAATTTGGTTTGTAGGCTCCTTCTGGGGTCTAGTTGTGCCCCGAAGATTTTGGTTGAGGTAGGTCACTTCTAAGGGTTCCAAAATCAATTTTGAAATTTTGAAAACGCGCTAACTCAAAAATTTTTTGATATAAAGGTATTGTTTTTCCTTCAATTTAAGATTCTATAGAACTTTTAGAATTTTTTGAGACCACCCATAGCTCTATAGGACAAACCGTTCGCTCACTACGAGAATTTAAAGGTTGGACGTACGATAAATCAGAAACACGAGTGTGAATCGCAAAAGAGGCCTAATCTCCGTTCAAATTAAAGCTGACCGAAATGCGATCGATGTTTTTCTTCATGTTGGATGGTTGGTGGCTTTGCAGACGAGTGATCTATATAGAAAAATAAAAAATAATAAACCATTGTGTAATAATTTGCAGCGTTTATTTAATAATATTTTATATTGCTTCCCAGTCTACCGTCGGAAGCTACGTATTAACTTTTCAAGGTAGGGATGTCAGATTCTTCGAAATGAATCGATTTAAATCGAATCGATCTTTTTTAGAAATGAATCTAAAAAAATCGCAACGATTTTTTTTCTAAAGTATCGATTTTTTCAAGAATCCATATTTTTTAGGCAAAAGTATCCTAGCTAAAAACTGGAGCTAAATTTTAATGTTTATCTATAGAAAAGTTTACTTAAATTCTATTAAGTTCCAAATAACCACCTGCCTGTATATTTCATATTGATGTCTTTTTTCTTGACAATTAATGTCTCTAAAAAGCTTCCTACTGCTTAAATGACAACCAACTAATTTTTCTTCATGAACCGTCCATCAATTATATACATTTGAAAAATTTAATGACGTCATGAATTGTAAGTTTTTATAAGTCATTAGGTTGTAATAAGTTCATACATTTTCCTTCCCCTTTGTGGTTGTGATGGACAAGGTTGTAGTGATTGTTAGTGATGATAATTTTATTTATTTCCCTCGAACAGCTGAAGAGTTTTCTTTCAAACAGGCTTATATCCATTTTTTTACAATTTTTTGTTTTTTTCACGGATTCTGAATCTGTAGGATAAGGCTTATCATCTCACGAGTTCAATTCCTGCCGAAACGGTTTGAATCCAGCTTTAAAAGCTTGCTAAAAATCGGGTTTGCCGACAAAGCGGCTTACACCCATCCCATTGAATTAACAATTTATTTTTTGGTTTTTTGATTCTACATATAACTACCTTGAAACGTAAACCATCAAATTTTGAGTGGGGTTAGAATATTTTTGTACACCCTAGACAACTTCCTTCGCCATGAAATTAGGTTTTCTCAATTTCCCACATAAAATCCCAAGTGGATATAAGCCCGTTTGAAAGAAAACTCCTCAGCTACTGTAAAGAATCTGACCGATTCTCGAATTTTTGAATCGGTTCTCCGATACTTCTGGGAGAAAAAATAAAATAACCTAAAAATAACGATAGTTAGAAAAAAACGCTGCAAATTATTACACAATGGTTTATTATTTTTTATTTTTCTATATAGATCACTCGTCTGCAAAGCCACCAACCATCCAACTTGAAGAAAAGCATCGATCGAATTTCGGTCAGCTTTAATTTGATCGGAGATTAGGCCTCTTTTGCGATTCACGCTCGTGTTTCTGATTTATCGTACGTCCAAACTTTAAATTCTCTTAGTGAGCGAACGGTTTGTCCTACAGAGCTCCGGGTGGTCTCAAAAAATTCTAAAAATTCTATAGAATCTTAAACTGAAGGAAAAACAATACCTTTATATCGAAATTTTTTGAGTTAGGGCGTTTTCAAAATTTCAAAATTGATTTTGAAACCCTTAGAAGTGACCTACATCAACCAAAATCTTCGGGGCACAACTAGACCCCAAATGGAGCCTACATACCAAATTTCATCAAAATCGGTCAATGCTAAGTGGCAAAAGTGCCGTGTACGGCGGACGGCGGACGGACGGCCAAATTTTTATTCGATTTTTGGATTCTACGTACCTTGAAACGTAAACCATCAAATTTTGAGGGGGTGTTAAAAATTTTTTTTTCTTGGTCGATTCCAAAGGTTCATTATTGAAAATAATAAACCAAAAGGATACTTTTTTCCATCCTTATTCCAAGTTGAAAAAAAAGTTCTCCAAAATCGAAATTTCCACTCGCGTTTTACATTTCAGATCCTTCTGAACAATTTTGGTTCCGTGTCTGTCTGTCTGTGTGCTGTCATGATATCCTTGTAACCGGCATAACTTCTACATTTCTCATCCGAATTTCATGAAATTTTTAGGGATTGTGCGGGTAGGCGTGTAGATGGTCCCCTATGCTAATCATTACCCCCAGACTGATAGTAGTCGCTGCGCATGCGCAAACGTGAATTCCTTGTAAAAGCCATAACATCCACATTTTTCATCCGATTTCGATGGATTTTTCAGGAATTATGGGGATTAGTTTGTAGATGATCCCCAATGAACATTAGGGCCTTAAAATTGACAGTAGCCTCTGCGCATGCGTGTAACAGCCATAACACTTACATTGTTCATCCGAATTTGATGAAATTTTCTAGGATTGTTCAGATTAGCGTGTAGATGGTCCCCTATGAGGGTAGTGAAAGGTACTTAGAGATTGATGTTTTGAGAATAGCTACTATGCATCGGATCATCTATACAATCGGGTTATGGATACGAGAAAGCTATGTGCCACACCACTTGGCCGACGTTTTATTTATACATATATGTTTAGGGGAGCCAGCAGTAGGTCCTTTGTTTGTCGACCGTTGAATAATATTAGTAGTTGTGTACTTCTTCGAGGTTCGGTGAAGGAAGACAGATTTTATCTCAACGTTTCGGAGGTTTATTCCACCATCTTCAAGGGAGGGCTGTAGGTTTGACAGTGTGACTTGTGTAGAATAACTGTACGTCTGCTCACCTCTAGAGGAGTCTTCTTTCAAACGGGCTTATCTACTTGGAATTTTTAAGGGAAATTGAAAAAAAACAACTAATTTCATGGCGTAAGAGGATGTCTAGGGTTCCCAAACTTTCTAACTAGTTTGTTCATGGAACTTTTGTTTGTAAGACCAAATTTCGAAATTTTGGCATGCGCTTAGAGGGAGACGCGGCCATTTCTTATGTGGGGATATTATATAGCCCATTTGTTGAAAAATTATGGATAAAAAAAATTCATTTTCATTTTTTTCTTTCATTGATTTACCGTAAAACCGTCAAATTTTACCCCAAGATTTACTCCAAAACATTTCCAAATACAATTTCTCCCCACTCAAAATGAGTTAAATTGATTTTTTTAATAAGTGAATTGATCTTCAGGGCTTCCTGAACATTTTGAGTGGTCGATCTCATTGATCAGATAATTGTAACCCCCCTATTTAATTGTTTAAATGTTGGAGTGCAGTTACCTACGAGAGCGTCTATCTTTACTCCACTCTGAAAAACTCACGGTTATCGCTACAGAAACGGGCAGTGGTGCAATGTTACTAGTCGGGATTGAATTCATTACCCCAGAAATACTTGATAATATCAAGTATTTATAATATTATTATAAAATATATTCTGAAAAATTGAACTTTTTAGCTTGAAAAATTCAAGTTATACCTAAGAAAAATATAAATTCCAATGATCATTTATTTCAACGAATTTGCTTGAAATGCAATATTTCTGGTTAAGAGATCACAATTTCAGTCTTCCAGTATAGACAGACTTGTGTAGTTTTGCTTTGATTGAGAGCAAAACTTTCTACAAGTAAAGAAATATTGAAGGACAATAAACGATAAACGAATGACCTACCTTTATCCCAACCTTTATAGTGGAGTAAAGATACCCGGTTTTTGGAGTAAAGTTATCATCAAATTTTTGGTAAACAAAGGCATGACTAAGAAAACACTTTTTTGAGAATTTGATTAGTGTATTTTGTTCAGAATAAGATATTGAAAGTGATATGATGAGGGCTTGCCTGGTAAATCCACTCCAAACACCTGATATGGAAGAAATTTTGGAGCACAAGAAACAGGACAAAAACAGCTGAACAGGAAACTATGACTGATAACAGCTGATAACATGGATAAAGGCGCCATCGCAAGCCGCATTGATTCTCTGGGATGTGGAGAATAACGAAAACACAATAGCTAACTTTTATCTAAGTCCCACCACGTTTACGTCACAATTGAAGATTCTCACTTTTTGGGGTAAAGTTACCCCTGGTGGGGTAAAGTTTGACGGTTTTACGGTACCCATTATTTTCAATAATGAACCTTCAGAAAAGAGCAAGAAAAAATATTGTAACCCCATCGAAATTTGATGGTTTACGTTTCAAGGAAAGTAGAATCCGAGAACCGAATAAAAATTCTTCCGTCCGTCCTCCGTCCGCCGTACTTTCCTTAGTTCCTTAGTTCACTTTCCTTTGTTTCCATGGACCGATTTTGATGAAATTTGGTGTATGGTAAAGTAAACAACCATTTCAGGTAGGATTTTCGTCCGACTGCCATTCCTGGCGTCGCGGACGTCATCAGCTGTCTTCCAAAGGGAAGATCAGAATTGGCTCTGATGATTTCGCTGATGAGCCGCAATTGCCCGAAATCACTCCCGGTGACCGAGACTCGAACTCACGATCTTTCCCGCAGAGATCGGTTTTTATTCTGGCCTCGAAACGTGTCGGCGAACGATCACGGTTACCGTAACCCCCCAATTTGGTATGTGGGCTCCAATTGGGGTCTAGTTGTGCCCCGAAGCTTTTGGTTCATGTCACTCACTTCTAAGGGGTGGAAAATAAGGGTTGACATTTTGAAGGGATGAAGTCATCTCTTACAGAAATACTGTGTGCTACCTCCGAGACACGCTTGAACAAGCCATCGCGGAAATTAGAAGCCCAGATAAAAAAATATTCAAAAAAGTCCGCCAAGTGGATGTGGCACATAGCTTCCTCGTATCCTTAACCCGATTGTATAGATGATCCGATGCATGGTAGCTAATCTCCAAGTACCTTGCACTACCCTCATAGGGGACCATCTACACCCCAATCCGCACGAACCTTGAAAATTTCGTCGAAATCGGATGATAAATGTAGAAGTTATGGCTGTTACAAGGAATTCACGTTTGCGCATGCGCAGTGGCTACTATCAGTTATGAGGCAATGTTTTTCGTAGGGAACCGTCTACACGCCAATAAGAACAATCCTACAACATTTCATCAAATTCTGATGAACAATGTTACAAGGGTTTTACGTTTGCGCATGCGCAGAGGCTACTGGTAATTTGGGGGCCGTGATTTTCATAGAATGTTTACGACAAGAAACGCTGCAAATTTTTACACAAAGGATTTTATTATTTTTCCGTGTGGACCATCAATCTGCGAAGAACACAGATTTTAAGGACGTCCCTCAGTAAGACTTATGCGATTAGTCTGGGATGAAGGAGGACAAAACTCAACGGAGAAAAACATTGTTTCGCAATGCGTGCATTTCAGGGGAGGTCCCATTGGATAAGCCAATTCAACCTGTCAATTCAACCTGTTGGAAAGCGATGAAACACGCAGCTTTATTCACCTCCTTCCTTCACAAAACTGTTTCACAATTTAGTTGGTATTTTGTGGACCCCCCCCCCCCCTGACCACCTTTAACTGCCCCTTGACTCTTTCAAGCATAGCAGGCTTATGTTGGAAATTACTTCCTGATGTTGTTCTTTAATTTTAGAGGGTCCTTGGACGGTTCACATAATCACGGGGATTTTAGAAGACCCCATAGAAAAACGACTGCCAAGTGGGTGTGGCACATAGCTTCCTCGTATCCATAACCCGACTGTATAAATGATCCAATGCATAGTAGTTAATCTCAAAACAACAATCTCTAAGTACCTTTCACTACCCTCATAGGGGACCATCTACAAGCGAAATCGGATGAGAAATGTAGAAGTTATGGCTGTGGCGAGGATTTCATGACAGCCAGACTGAGAGCATTTTAAAGTTTCAAATGTTATTCCTAATTCAGGAATCCACAATTATTGATACTTAACCCTGCCATATTTATCCTAAAGTATCCTAAAACCGAAATGATAGCTCGAACTGTCCCTCAAATTACATCTTAATGGTAAATTCAATCTCAATGGTTTTTAAAAATTGTCGAGTTACCTGGTTACGTGCAGTCTAATTTCCATACTTACGAGCGACCAAATTTTCAGATTTACCTGCTCACCCACCATAAGAAAACCTACTTGCCTGGTCAAGCACAATTTAGTACGCTGGGAAAAAGTAGGTAAACTCAGTTACCGGTCTGTTCTCGAAACAGAAATTTCGGGAATGAGAGTTAACCGCATAATCACTGACGCCCCAGCCAATAGGAAGCGTGGTAGACTTACGCTGATGCTCGCAAACGAAAGCACAGTGAAACACAAAATAACGCCTACAATGAAGATATCTCGATTTTCACCCAAAAACGACTCACCTTTGAATACGATTTTATGATTTTTTCAATGATTTCCCCAAAAATCGATTTTTTTACAATTTTTTCTGAAAATCATACTTTTTTATGATTTCTCCCGAACTATGGTCACATTTATGGCCTAACATTGTTAGAATAGTCAATTAAAATTCGAAACGCTCACAATTTCTCCAGGTCGCTACGACCAACCGAATAGAATCTTTGACGAAATTTCCGCAATAAAGCGTATTTTCTACGATTTCCACTAAAAATCATAAAAAATTATGATTTTCAATAAAAATCGTAAATAATACGATTATGATTTTCAGCATAAATTACGTCGTAGTTTCTATAAGGTTGGTCGTAGCGACCTGGGGGTGGTCTCATTCGATTCTGCGTGAAAAATCCTAAAAGAATTTGTGAGCGTTACAAATTTTACTTGATTATTTTGACGATTTTGGGCAATAAATAAGTCCAAAATTCCGGCGAAAATCATAACTTTTTAATGATTTTCAGTGGAAATCGTAATAAATACGATTTTCAGCATAAATTACGTCGTAGTTTCTATACGGTTGGTCGTAGAGACCTGGAGTTGGTCTCATTCGATTCTGCGTGAAAAATCCTATAAGAATTTGTGAGCGTTTCGAATTTTGATTGATTATTCTGACAATGTTAGGCCATAAATATGTCCATTGATCGGGAGAAAATCATAAAAAAGTAAGATTTTCAGGGAAAATCGTAAAAAAATCAATTCTCTTCAAAATTGATTTTGAAAGCCTTAGAAGTGACCTACCTCAACCAAAATCTTCGGGGCACAACTAGACCCCAGAAGGGGCCTACATACCAAATTTCATCAAAATCGGTCAATGCTAAGTGGGGAAAGTGCCGCTTACGGCGGACGGACGGCCAAATTTTTATTCGATTTTTGGATTCTACGTACCTTGAAACGTAAACCATCAAATTTTGAGGGGTGTTAAAATTTTTTTTTCTTGGTCGATTCCAAAGGTTCATCATTGAAAATAATAAACCAAAATCATAAAATCGTATTCAAAATCGAATACGGGGGAAATTCGTATTCAAAGTGTGAATACGATTGTATTCGTATTCATATTCATAAAATCGCAGCTATGATTTGTATTCTTAATCGTATTTATGAATAAGAATTAGCCCATCTCTGTGGTTCAGGATTGGCTGAAACGTAAAACGCAAGTAGAAATTTCGATTTTGGAGAATTGTTTTTTTCAGTGTTGAAAAATGAAAACAAAGCTTCCGCTACCTCAGTAGACTCGGAAGCAATTCATTTTGTAGTCGGTTATTGGTAACATCGTCCACTCAGAATCTATGACGCCACTTCGATCTGATCCGAGTCAATAACCGTCCATTTTCGGCTTCGTGTTCCGGAAGTTCGTTGCGGGATTTGAAACTATTCGTGGTTTGAACGAGGAAAAAGTTTACATAAAGTCGACCGCTAAACTGAACGCATCCAATTTCTCTTCTCCGCCCTGCTTTGTCCGCCTGCAGGTCCGCCAACCCCTGAGGAAATAACGAGGTGGGCATCTCGGAAGGGCTTAAACCGCATTAGACTTCCGTGAGTCCTTGTCGAACAGGCAAGAGGGAACTTCTTCTGATCTTATGTCACCTGTGTAGAGTCAAAGATCGAGTCAAAATGAGGTTGGGAAACTGAGAATTACGAAAATTTGGGTCATTCTTCGAAAGTAGGGAATTTTCAGTTCTCAGTTCGCAATTTTGGATTTGATAGACCTGCATTTTGCTTCCGAGTCTACCAAGGTAGTGGGAGCTTTGTATTCACTTTTCAAGGTTGAAAAACAAAATTTTCTTCAAAATCAAATTTCCCCTCGCATTTTACGTTTCAGACCTTCCTAAACGATTTTGGTTCCGTGTCTGTCTGTCTGTCATGAAATCCTCATTCGATTTCGATGAAATTTTCAGGGATCGTGCGGGTAGGCGTGTAGATGGTCCCCTATGAAAATCGTGGCGCCCAAATTGAATGTATTTTATGCGCATGCGTAAACGTGAAATCCTTGTAACAGCCATAACTTCTGAATTTTCCAACAATATTCAGAGATTTTGCGGGTTGACGTGCAGATGGTCCCCTACGAGGGAGTGCAAGGTACTGTTGTATTTGCGTGTATTTGAGTGAGGGCGTTGGTCCTCTCGATGCGTAGATTTGTAAACTAGCCTGAAGCCTACTCAACGGAGAGATTGATCCCTGAGCCTACAGCTTTGGCACTACATCCGCGGCACCTCGCGGCCAACCGTCCAGATAAGTGCTTGAAATATCTATCCGCAAACCTCGGCGTCTGGACCCAGACCTACCGGCGGGAAGCGGAGCATTTACCTAATGAAGCCTAGTTGTTCTGGAGAGGTCCCTAAGGGGAGATAGAGGTTCGGCACCTTTATGGGGCAAACCGCTCGCTCTGCGGAACTGGGCCGTAGGTATGGTGAAGGCAAGAAATGATGCGTCCGATTGACTAGGTACGAATGCATGTAGGAATAGGGATGGGACATCGATATCGATAGTATCGAAACATCGATGTTTTTAACATCGATGTTTTGGTCCGATTATATCGATATGTCAACGAGATGGTCTTTTTTCATTTTTAAAAAAAATTAATTTATAACTTTATTATTTTTCAAAAATATTACAGTTTTGCTAGTTTTCATTTACAGTAGAATAATAAATTCACTCTAATTCACATGAAACATGTGTAAAGGTACAGCCCAGTGGCTGCCCTCAACCAGGTAGCGTTTCAAACGTTAGATAATTTCATCTTAATTCTAGTTGATGTTAATTTAATAAATTGCACATTATAGTAGATTGTCTTGTGGTAACTTTCTTTTCAATCGACGGTTTGTTGGATGTGGGGGCAGGTTTGCTGGAATAGCTTCTATTAGTGGGTGATCTACGAGTATGCTGAGTATGAGTGTGATGATCGTAGCATGCTGCTGTGTATTTTTGCATATCTTTCTTTGATTAGCGTTGCAACCATAGGGATGTCGAGGTCTTGATGAAGCGTAGTGTTTCTGACGTACCATTCTGCTTCTGTTATAAGGCGGAGTACACGATTTTGTGTTACTTGAATCTTGTTGATGTGGCTTTTGGCTGCTGATCTCCATACTTCGCACGCGTAGAGCCAAATCGGTCTGATTAGTGTTAGGTATAAAAGCCTTTTTGACACCAGTGAGAGTCCTGACCGTTTATCCAGCAGGTGCTTGAGTTGCCTTGTTCTAACCCGTATTTTGCCGACCAAGTATTTGATATGGACCTCCCATGTCAGCTTTGGGTCTAGATGGGCTCCCAGATATCTGGTTGATGATTGGAACGGAATTTGGGTTCCTCGGAAGGTAAGATTTTCTGGAGGTCGTTCACGGCGGAGGGTAAAGAGGATGGCTGCTGATTTTTTAGGGTTTATAGAGATGCGCCAATCATCACACCGATCTGCGATCTTATCAAGGTATGTTTGCATCTCGCTTCTAACGACATTACTTGCTGCTCCTACGTTCAAAATTGCTGTATCATCAGCGAAGTCTGCTGTGACAAACCCATTTACCTGAGGTGAATCGTGAATCAAGTAGAGGAAAGGCCCCCAGACACTACCCTGTGGGACTCCTGCGCGATTGCTTTTGGTTTATTATTTTCACTAATGAACCTTTGGAATCGACCAAGAAAAAAAAATTTTAACACCCCCTCAAAATTTGATGGTTTACGTTTCAAGGTACGTAGAATCCAAAAATCGAATAAAAATGTGGCCGTCCCTCCGCCGTACGCCGTACGCGGCACTTTTGCCACTTAGCATTGACCGATTTTGATGAAATTTGGTATGTAGGCTCCATTTGGGGTCTAGTTGTGCCCCGAAGTTTTTGGTTGATGTAGGTCACCTCTAAGGGTCCCAAAATCAATTTTGAAATTTTGAAAATGCCCTAACTCAAAAAATTTTGATATAAAGGTATAGTTTTTCCTTCAATTCAGGATTCTATAGAATTTTTAGAATTTTTTGAGACCACGCGGAGCTCTGTAGGACAAACCGTTCGCTCCCTACGAAAATTTAAGGGTTTAAATTGAAATATATATATATAAATCAAAACTGGAGTGTGAATCGCAAAAGAGGCCTAATCTCCGTTCAAATTAGAGCTGACCGAAATGCGATCAATGGTTGGTGATTTGGATTTTTTTGATTTTTTTTCGATTTTTTTTTATTTTTTTTTTTTGATTTTTAAAAAAATATTGGATGGATGGTGATTTTGTAGACGAGTGATCTATATAGAAAATAGTGAACCATTGTGTAATAATTTGCAGCGTTTCGAGGCTGACATGGCTGTTTCATGTTTTACACTGTACGTACGGTTTCGCAGGTAGGATAGTACTAGCCGGTAATGGGTGTCAGGCAGGTAGCTTTTAATTTTGGCTAGGAGTCCATCGTGGAGAACTTTATCGAACGCTTTTTCTGAATCCAGGTAGACACCCATACAGACTTGCTTCTTCTCGTATGTCTCCAATATTGCGTTTACGACTCTGTGCAGTTGCATTTGGCAGGAGCGTCCGTGACGAAATCCAAATTGTGAATCCGGAAGAAGGAATTTATCAAACGAGATGGTCTGATAACATCGTTTGATAAATTTGACCTACTAGGTAGTGCAAGGGAACCAGACAAAATCCAATTTCAGACCAGATAACTTCATTGAATTCACTTGGAATTTGAAGAACATCTCCTACCTTTCAATAGTTGTAATCAGCGACTTCTTCGCATTTCTGTCCATTCACTTCCTTAGCTCAGTGGTAACGAGCTCCGACTCAGAAGTGTAAATATAGTTTAGTCGGAAAGATAGGAGGTCGATCCCCGGTCGAGGGACGTTAATTTTTGATGATTCAACACAATCATCACTTTATAAAACAATATAATTACTGGAAAACAATAGGGAAAAAGTCTCTTTATGCTTGAACCAATAATGGGAATGGGGAAGGTATGGGATATCGAAATGAAGTGCAAGAAAATCCCATAATTTATCACGAATGAAACAAATTATAATGGAGTAGGTTATCCAGTAAAATAAAAGCAGGTCAAAAGAAAAAACATCTGCCAAGTTGGGTGGGCAGTATAGCTTCCTCACTCATTGTAACATGGACGTATAGAATCAGTTGGTGAAAAAATTATGATTCAAAGAGTTATTGAATACCAAAATATTGGCGATAATATGCGGGATAGGGTTGCAGATATTAATGTTTATAATATTTTTATAATTTTTATAAGGTATTATAGTTTATAATATTTTGTATTTTCAACGTAGAATTTTATTTAGCGGTCCACCGTCTAGGACCTAAACCCACACAATCCCTGAAAATTTCATCGAAATTGGTTGAATAGTTGCGGAGTTTTGGTTGTAACAATAAATTTAAAGTTCGCGCATGCGCAGCGGCTATTGCTTGACCAATTTGATTGAAACTTATAGGGTGTCTCTTAGAAGTTAGTCCCTAACTAACCTCCAAATTTGAGCAAAATCGGTTCATTAGAAACCGAGGTTCCAGGAAATTCACGTTTGCGCATGCGCACTCGCTTCTATTGGTCCGAAGGTGCTGAAATTGATAGGGGACCGTCTAGGACCTAACTCGCACAATCCCTGAAAATTTCATCAAAATCGGACCACAGGTTAGTATAGTTTTGCCCGGGACAAGGATTGGCCACAGACAGACCGACAGACAGACAGACACGGAACCAAAATTGTTCGGGAAGCTCTAAAACGCAAAAAGCAAGTGGAAATTTTGATTTTGGAGGACATTTTTTTTCACTTCTTTCACGAATACAAAGCTTCCCTACCTTCGGTAGTGAGGAAGCAAAATATCTACCTACATCTTATGAATGGAGGAAGAGCAGCCTCATCAGGTTTTCTCCCTTGATTCTAATTGGTTGACAAATGTATTAAATTTCCCGCTTTTTTAAAACATCGATTTTTCACCTAACGATGTTATCGACATCGATGTTTTCTGTTCGATGTCCCATTCCTACGTAGGAAGACCGTTGAGTGCGGCTTTTATACTCTAGTTATTATGGTGAGGGGAGAGTGGAAAAGAGGTGACGTCAGATGACGTGTTCTTTCCCTTCCTCACCTTGTCCGAGTTGGTGATGACTCATGCCTGCTCTGGGTTTTCCTACACGTCACTTTATTGGAGAACTAACGAACATAGCTGTATGACATTACAACTACTACTATACAACTGGGTTAGGGATACGAGGAAGCTATGTGCCACACCCACTTGGCAGACTTTTTCGGTTTTTTCCTGTTCATTGAAAGCCTCGCCCAATTCGGATAGAATGCGTGGAAGTTGGGAAATCTAGAAGTTATGGCGGATACAAAGTTTTTACGTTTGCGCGTGCTCAGGGGTAGCTACCAGGGATGGGTATAGTTTAATAGATTAATCGAAGTAATCAATTAACTGGTCACATAATCGATGCCCTCTAGGTTCTATTAATCGGGTAATCGATTAATTTGCAACGATTATGCTCTCCTCACGTTTTCAATTATCATAATTTTTTGAGTTAGGGCGTTTTCAAAATTTCAAAATTGATTTTGGAACCCTTAGAAGTGACCTACATCAACCGAAATCTTCGGGGCACAACTAGACCCCAAATGGAGCCTACATACCAAATTTCATCAAAATCGGTCAATGCTAAGTGGCGTACGGCGGACGGACGGCCAAATTTTTATTCGATTTTTGGATTCTACGTACCTTGAAACGTAAACCAACAAATTTTGAGGGGGTGCTAAAAAAAATTTTTTCTTGGCCGATTTCAAAGGTTCGTTATTGAAAATAATAAACCAAAAGTTGGGATACGTTTTGGTTTATTATTTTCAATTATGAGCCTTTAAAATCGACCCCCCCCCCTCAAAATTTGTTGGTTTACGTTTCAAGGTACGTGGAATCCAAAAATCGAATAAAAATTTGGCCGTACGCGGCACTTTCCTTAGTACCCATGGACCGATTTTGATGAAATTTGGTATGTTGGCTCCATTTGGGGTCTAGTTGTGCCCCGAAGATTTCGGTTGATGTAGGTCACTTCTAAGGGTTCAAAAATGAATTTTGAAATTTTGAAAACTCAAAAAAATTTTGATATAAAGGTGTTGTTTTTCCATCAATTTAAGATAGTATAGAATTTGTAGAATTTTTGAGACCACCCGGAGCTCTGTAGGACAAACCGTTCGCTCACTACGAGAATTTAAGGGTAGGACTTACGATAAATCAGAAACACGAGTGTGAATCGCAAAAGAGGCCTAATCTCCGTTCAAATGTTAGCTGACCGAAATGCGCTCGATGTTTTTCTTCAAGTAGGTTTGTGGTGACAATGACAAAGCCGTGTTCTTTGCAGACGAGTGATCTATATCGAAAAATGATAAACCTTTGTGTAATAATTTGCAGCGTTTTGCACTTTGTGCCCTCGCAACTCCAAGTGGAGCTCGTTGGAGGATTAATTCTAAATAAAGTTTGCGAAATTATTCTAATTATTTTTTTATTTTCAATTTTATTTTTCATCTAGATTATTCTATACTTACCAACATGCAGCGTTTTAGAATGGAACATGCTTTAGCCTTGGATTAAACACCCGAAAACGTTATACGCTGGTGTGGGGGGAGGGGGGATATTCTCCACCCGCCCTCTCCACCCCCTCACCCTCGAAAAGTGCGGCTAAAGCATGTTCCATGTTTTTCGAACTTCATCCGAAGGCTCCAGTTTTTATCATATTATAGGCAATTTGAGACAATTTAGATTTCCAAGGTCAGAGGAGGTGACCTTCAGAGTCAGCAACCTTGAAAATGTTGAAGTCTTCACCTGAAAAGAAGTTTTCATTGTGGGAGAAAAATTGGAGAATTTCGGTGTGGGCGAGGGAGCTTTCCGTGTGGGACGAGCGCTGATATAACTGTGAACCTGTTGCTGGAGTTCCTGATCCTCGAGGTCTCCAGGGTCGGCATACCTGTTGGGAGCCTCGTCTTCCCAGGTCAAGGATATCTGCTTTCATCGTCCCGGCGGGAGGCGCATCTTCTTTCGGAATCTACTTTTACCGTCACCTACAAATCCCCTTTCTCCGAGACGGTGCACCCCCTCGGGGTCTCGGAGGCGTCGCGACGGACTCGCCCACGTGCTTCACCTCCGACTCTAATTTCGCCTGTTTTTCATCTCGCGAGATTTTCGGTCGTTCGCCGCCCTCCGCCCCCTCGGCGACACCGCCACTCGTGGGAACCGATCCCCCCCCCCCCCCCCCTTCGCCGATTTGCACGCCTGCTTATCGCTAGCAGAGCGCTTAACCACCAGCGTTAGCGCTTTTTAGGTCCCTCTAGTCCTACTCGAATAGAATAGAGAAGGGCGAGTTCTTATTCATAAATACGATTATGAATACAAATCTTATCTGCGATTTTATGATTATGAATACGAATACAGGTATAAATATGAATATGAGTACAAATACAATCGTATTCACACTTTGAATACGATTTTCCCCCGTATTGGTATTTTGAATACGATTTTCCCCCGTATTGGTATTTTGAATACGATTTTATGATTTTTTCTATGATTTCCCCAAAAATCGATTTTTTTTACGATTTGCCCTGAAAATCATACTTTTTTAAAATGATTTTCTCCCGAACTCTCGACATATTTATGGCCTAAAATTGTCAAAATAATCAATCGAAATTCGAAACGCTCATAAATTCTTATAGGATTTTGAACGCAGAATCGAATGAGACCAACCCAAGGTCTCCGCGACCAACTGAATAGAAAGTACGACGGAATTTCCGCAGAAAATCGTATTTTTTAAAACGATTAGCACTGGAAATCATTCAAAAATCATAATTTTTACAGATATTTCGTCGTAGTTTCTATTCAGTTGGTCGTAGCGACCTGGAGTTGGTCTCATTCGATTCTGAGTGAAAAATCCTATAAGAATTTGTGAGCGTTTCGAATTTTGATTGATTAATTTGACAATGTTAGTGTTTCAACTTACAGTTTTCCGTCGAATATTTGCGACTATCTCGAACACTAACACGCACGCATCTTATAAATTAATTTATCGTTATTGTTCTTCATAGATTTATTTGGATATTGGTACTGATCCAACTAATTATTGTTATCTCGTTGAAACTGACTGTTAACGGGAGCTTCTACTCGCCCCGCGTATCATTGTTATCATTGTTTACTTGTGGAAGCAGAGGCCTACTTAATCACCTGCCTGCTGTCGTAATTTAATGTAGGTAGCACCGCAATTTTCATCGTTCGGTGCAAACAGAGCACCATATTTTGTATGTAATAAATTTGGCATAATTATCTGAGGTTTTGGCCACCAATATCCACAGCTTAACAGTACGCAACATCGCTGATCTGATCAACCAGGCCTACGGTGACGTCACACCTTTTTCCTGGAATCGGGGCCATACTTCCTGGAAATTCTCTCACTCACCGGCTCTCGACCTACCTCAATATACCTCTAACTTTGACCGAAATCATCGCCGCTCAAATCTTAAGTTCGCGGCCGTTTTGGTTTATTATTTTCAATAATGAACCTTTGGAATCGACCAAGAAAAAAAAAATTTTAACCCCCCCTCAAAATTTGTTGGTTTACGTTTCAAGGTACGTAGAATCCAAAAAATCGAATAAAAATTTGGCCGTCCGTCCGCCGTACGCGGCACTTTCCCCACTTAGCATTGACCGATTTTGATGAAATTTGGTATGTAGGCTCCATTTGGGGTCTAGTTGTGCCCCGAAGATTTTGGTTGATGTAGATCACTTCTAAGGATGGATGCTAAACTCACCTGGAGCAAGCACCTTGATTATATTGCCAACCGTGGCAAAAGTGCTCTCATGAGGGCCAAACGCTCATGTGGGAAAACCTGGGGACTGAAACCAAGTATGGTCCGCTGGATCTATACTGCGGTAGTAAGACCCATCCTGGTGTACTGCTGTGTTGTATGGTGGCCTAAAGTTGGACAGGTGGGAGCCTCCTCCACTCTTACCTGTGTTCAGCGGCTGGCCTGCCTCACTATAACGGGAGCAATGCACAGCACCCCAACTGCCACTATGGAGATTCTCCTGGGGCTCCCCCCCCCCCTCGATATCTTCGAAAAAAGGAGAGGCTGCCATGGCGGCCTTGAGGCAGAAATGGAACAGGACGTGGAGAGAGTCACATATCCACGGCCACTCCAAAATCCTGGGTCTTCTATGCGAACCCATGCTTGACATGGTAGCAGACATTATGCCCAGAACTTACGCTGAAACACACCCCTTAAAATCGATCATAACGACAGAGGGGCGGGGAGTCTTTCAATGCTGTTCCAACGACCTGTTCTGGTATACAGATGGATCCAAAATGGGGAATGGGACAGGGATTGGAATCTATGGGGCAAACTCTGGATGGAGCCATTCGGCTCCTCTGGGAGCGTTTGCCTCAGTTTTTCAAGCCGAGGTACTTGCAATCGATGTCTGCGCTGGGGAGAGTCTGCGGAGGGGACACCATGGTGTACACATCCGCATTCTCTCGGACAGCCAGGCTGCGATCAAGGCCTTGGCAGCTTCCACCATTAACTCTAAGTTAGTGTGGGATTGTTACCATAACCTCTGCTCCCTGTCACAACGCAACAGGGTTTCCCTGGAGTGGGTGGCGGGGCATAGTGGGGTAATGGGAAACGAGAATGCTGATGCGCTGGCCAGAAAAGGCTCACTGACTCCGTTCATTGGTCCGGAGCCGGCCGTCGGCATTCCCAAATCCTCCTTCAGGGCGACCATAAATCGGTGGGTCACAAGCCAAACCACAAGAAGATGGTCAAACCTGGGAGGACATGCTCTAAGTAAGCGCATGGTGGCCAAACCTAACCCCAGCGCCTCTGAGGAGCTGCTGCGGCTAAGCCGGAAGTCAGGCTAGTGGTTGGTCTGGTAACGGGCTTTACTCCACTCCGATTCCACCTTAACCGCATTGGGGTGACGCAAGATACAACCCTATGCATGCTATGTGGTGAGGCTGAAGAAAAGGCCTCCCACATAATTTTTGATTGCCAAGCCCTATCAACCCGCAGGTTCCAACTCTTTGGGTCACCCACACCCATGGAGGCATTCCCCTGCACTAACCTAGCCAAACCACTACTGGCCCTTACTAAAGGGCTGGGACTGTTTGACTAGACAATAGAATCTGCGGAGAAGCACAATAAGCCACCAGGCTTCAGTGCTTTTGGGCTCCCCTCACCCTGATCCGCAGATTCAGGTACAATCTACAATCTACAATCACTTCTAAGGGTTCCAAAATCAATTTTGAAATTTTGAAAACGCCCTAACTCAAAAAAATTTGATATAAAGGTATTGCTTTTCCTTCAATTTAAGATTCTATAGAATTTTTAGAATTTTTTGAGACCACCTGGAGCTCTGTAGGACAAACCGTTCGCTCACTACGAGAATTTAAGTTTTGGACGTACGAAAAATCAGAAACACGAGTGTGACTCGCAAAAGAGGCCTAATCTCCGTTCAAATTTTAGCTGACCGAAATGCGATCGATGTTTTTCTTCATGTTGGATGGTTGGTTGGTTTGCAGACGAGTGATCTATATAAAAATAATAAACCATTGTGTAATAATTTGCAGCTTTTTTAAACAAATTTTTGTAACAATCTTGTGCAATGCACTATAATGTATGAATATATATATGTATAGCATGCCGAGGCATGATTCACATGGGGTGTTAATAACCAGTCTCAAGCGCATTCGCTTGGCCTAGGAGCCTACACTGGGAACCAGATTGTGGTTCATTAAATAATATAGCTAATAATAAATAGATGTAAAGGTTAAACTAAGAGTAAGTGTGTAAAGTATGTAAGGTTGTATGTAGGCCATATAGTTGCTTGTGTGGATGAACAATTAAAGTCGGAGTTCAGTTGAAGCCATCGGCGTTATCAGCGTGGTGTCTTCTTTTGAGTCGTCTCATGTGTCTTGGTGGTGGTCGTTGCTCAGGTGGGTAATTCTCAGAACAAGCTCAAACTTTAAGTAAGTGAAACTTTACCAAAAAATTCATGAAGTTTTCTGGGAACATAAAGAAGAATTTGTAACGCAAGATAGAGCTGAATTCACAGTTTTTAGTCTCAAATTTCAATTTTGAAAATTTATAGTGCGGCGGTAATGAGAACTAATTTTTTTTAAAGTGATGGTAATGAGAAGCGCAGTTGGTATTGAGAATATCGTATTACTTTCACAATTCTGTTTCTACCTTTCAAGCAATTAGCTTGTCCAGTTGATTGGATAAGATGATTATATTGAAAAATCTCCATTTTTCTTTTCTATAGATTGATAGGGAGGGAATAAATAAACTAAAATCAATGAAAATCAGAATAGTATCAATGTATTCCAAGTAGATAAAAAACTGTAAAAAAAATAAAACAGTTAAATGACATTCTAAAAACTCTTATCAGTCTACAACATAATATATACCAATCTTCAACTATTTATATTAATTAACTTGACAATTTTGTTAATATTCGACACATACTTAACTTAATTACATCGCAGATTTGTTTCATTAACTGGATAGTAATTAGGCGAATATTTTTTAAGAAACTCTCGACATACTCTCTTCTCTTCGATCAGCCTCCCTTTTTTGTTCGCACAACTTTTCAGCTGCGTAAAATGTAGGGCGAGTCATCTCTGAGGGTTTCTTAAGGGAAGGATGAGAATTTTTTCATTCTAAGAGTTTAGAGCAATATGGAGATAATAATAACCGAATTCGAAAACCTAAAATCGTTTTATTTTTAAAAATTGTCAATTGATACCTGACGTAGAAAATAATATTTATACTTCATCTTTAAAATACTCAACTAACAACATTTTCTCGTTACCATACGCCTATTATCGTCACCACCGAACTTTATTAAGTTAGTGGTAATGAGAATTCCAAATTTGACAGCTTGCCATTTTCGTTCTGTACATACTACATTCCTCATTCTACGCCGTTTTAGAAGGCAATTAGTGGGCTACAAAAAAATGCGATCTAAAAAAATTAGTTACCAACATTGAAAGAGAATCATTGAACTGTGGTAATGATAACAATAAATGTACGCACCTGACACGTGATCTTTAACAACCACCCCTGCTTACCAACTGACGAGGGAAATGGCGGAGGCGAGTTCCCTGGCGCTCTGCAGTATTTTTTTTTTTTTTTTTTTTTTTTTTTTTTATTGCATTTATTCGTAATAAAAAGAAAATAGTAGTTACAAGAGTGAAAAAAAGAATAATTTCATATGCTGCTATAAATGAAATACAAGAATAAATTTCAAACTGGACATCATAATACAAGGTAACCAATATATTATTTTAAATGCTACTAACCCCTAAGAGTAAAACTCGTGCTAGGGTTAGGAGTCTTAAATAGAAGAATTGCCTAAGTGAATCATCACAAGTATAAATGTAAATAAATGAAACATAATAATATAGAAGCATTACTTCGCATCATCATTAGTTATTAAATTATAATTATTGGAGTTTTCCTTACATAGATTACCAAGTTTATACGCTGTAAAACGTGATTTGAAGGTCGACCGATATTTAATGAGTTTTCCTTTCATTTTTCCTTAAAATTTCCTGAAATTTTTGGAGTTTTAATCTAAAAGTTTAATTTTTTTCTTAAAAATAGTTAGTGTGGGAGATAATTTTATATCTTCTGGAAGGTTATTGAATGTTTTTGTTCCAGTGAAACGATGCGATCTCTGAGCAAATGTTGTATTTCGGAAAGCGACATCCAACGTTAATACCGAACCCGAACGGGTGGGAGGAGACACTTTTGATAATTTACCTTCAGTCATTTCTTTGTATACTTGAATAGACCATGTTCTATCTATCAAATCATAAATCGTAGGTACTTTGAAGCAAATGAATAGTTCTTTGGTTGGAAAAAGCCGACATTTCTTGATTAGAAGTTTTATGAGCATTTTTTGGGTAAGAAAGATTATTTCCAACAAAGATTTCACTGCTCTACCCCAGCAAACTATACCATATATCAATAAAGATTGGACGAGAGCAAAGTATAACATTTTTAATGTGTTCAATTGTAAGATGTTGCGTACTTCTAAACATATTGGAATTAGTCTTCGCAGCCTATTATTGACACTAGTAATATGTTCCTTCCACGACAATCGGTCGTCTATTATCATTCCCAAATACCTAATTTTGTTAACACGACTGATAGAACGACATGAACAGCTGTGGGGTATTACGCAATTTTCACTGTGACATTTCATACTCATTCCAATGCTGCTATCAATTGAAGACCTTAATGAAAAAGCCATAAATTTTGTCTTGCTAAAATTAAGTTTCAATCCTTTTCGATTAAGTAAAGCGTTAAATAAGTTCAAGTGGTTTTGAGCCTTGATCATTGAAATTTCCCATGTTTTTCCATTTGTTATTAAAGCCATGTCGTCAGCAAACGCCACCATTTTCCCATCAAACTGAACCTCCAATATTTCATTGACAAAGGCAATAAACAAGATTGGCCCGAGTACCGTGCCCTGGGGAATACCAAAGTGGGACGTGGCAGAATCGCTACGTGTATTTCCTATTTTCACTCTCTGAGGACGACATTTCAAATAACTTTGTTACCATAATACAAAGGACTCCTCTACTCCCATTTGACGCACTGAGGCTATCAAACGTGAGTGTGATATAACGTCGAACGCTTTGACCATGTCCATGAATACGGCCACCGGCTTATCACCCTTATCCATGCTATCCGACAAATTTTCAACTAACTCAATGACGGCATCCTGCGTACTCTTCCCCTCTCTAAAACCAAATTGCACACCACTCAACTTATTATTAGCCTCTAGGAAATTTACCAAGTATCTTTTTGCGATTCTCTCAATAATTTTTGCAATGTTGGAAAGCAATGAAATAGGTCTATAATTACCAACTATTCGAGGGTCCTCACTTTTGTACAGTGGAATAATAACTGCTGATTTATAGATTGCCGGAAATTTAGCTTGCTGAAAACTTAAATTTATTAGAACGCATAATGGCTCAGCTATGTACTGTTTTATCTCTTTAAGCATCTCAACAGTTATGCCATCGTATCCCGGACTTGAACCACCTCTAAGGGCATCAATAGTTTTGAGAACCTCATCCTTATTCACTCTAATAATTCCAGACTGTGGCTCAACGTTCAAATCTTCAGAAGCAGGAACATCCAATGATTTGCTAGTACGATATTGCCACTACGATTCTCGTCGAAAGTTTGCCAAAATACCCTGTTGGTCGCTATGGGAGGGAAAATCTTGATTCTTGCGCGGTAATGAGACTTTTCACCATTACGCTTTTTGAAATAAGTTATTGGCATCACCAAATGGATTTAAAAATCACACCACTCTGTTCTTGATGAGATCTACATGTAGACTTTCAGTTTCATTCGTTTTTTCACGCAAACAATATTTTCCAAGGCCTAGGAGAAGACTTTTGTGGGCAAAAATGAAATAATTACAGGTGGTGGTAATGGGAATTGAGCCTTTCAAGACAAAAGAAAAGGTATTAATCTCGGATAAAAGTAAATTTTTCAAGAGGTTCTAGGAGGCAGAGGCGGGAATTAACCCAATAAAAAAAATAGAAAGAAACATTAGGACGCACTTTTGGAGAAACCCTACCATTACACTACTATTGAGCTTTTTCTGAGAATCACCCAGGTATTCCATTGATGAGAGGGTTTGGGTGATTAGGGGCCTTCTTATGCATATCATGGTATGCAGCGACCAGAGAATCATGTACTGTCGAGATTTTCAAGTCTTTATTTCTTACGTACCACGGGGCGTTTGTTATCATTCGAGGATCCTATTTAGTAATACTTGTATCCTCTTAATTTGAGTTAAGGATGCAGAGCACCATAGGCCGCTCCCATAGAGCCATAGGGGCGGATTAATCCTAGTTAAATCAGCATTTTTAGGTGCAGGGACAGTTTTTGGCATTTGAGAAGATATGACAACTGCCGAATGCGATTCCTGATCTTGGTGCTCAAGGAAGTGATGTGGTCTTTCCACGTTAAGCGCTTGTCCAAAGCCCAGATACGTCTCTTTGGAGTTTTGACTTAAAGGTGCATCATTTATCGTGGCTGGTGAAATAACGTAGTTTCGCTTATAAGTGAAAGGTACTACGGTGGACTTGCTTGGATTGATTTTGGTTCTCCACTTGTTTGCCCACTCTGAGATCGACGATGCCGCCTGTTGGAGTTTGAGCGAGGCCTTCTCTCCTGTTTCACTTATGACCAAGTGTTGGTGTAAGCGCGCCAATCTTTGTCGTTACGTAGTTTAGATTTTTCATGCAGAGTGCTCCACTTCCTGGGTTTCTTATTTTTTTTTTGTATTTGGTAATACCACCGCTAGTGTCGCAGCCCGATTTTGGTAGCCATGTTTTAGATCCCTCATTCAGTATTGTTTTTCACTCGTATCAAGTTCAATTTTCTGTAGCCTCGCAGCTCAAATTTTATACACCAATAAGTGTCGCAAGTACCATACAACTCAGTTTTGTATAGTTTAGCAAGTGCTGTGTTTTTCCCATGTTGATGAACCTACAATACAGTCCACCAAAGTCGTAAGTAAATAACGTTGTAGTTATTTCAACTGAACCAAACATCCCATGAAAGGTGCAGTTCCCCTAGAGCGAACATTTGGTCCTTTACGTACCGGAATTCACGAAAAATCGTTTCGGATTGTGTGTCAGACATTCACCAACCCATTTACCAACTCAGATCATGTGTAAATTGGTGGATTAACATTGTGCTGTCGTCCGATTTATCAGTAAGCAGCAGACACAGGCCACATCCGTCCGTATTTCATCATCAATGACTGGAAGGTGCTGAAATCTGGTGGTGTTTCGATAAGTACGAGACTCGAGGCTCACAACGAAAGTCTGTACTCACTGGCGGGTACTATTCTGCTGCCCCCCTTCACCTGTTTGCGCCTACATTCCCCTCCTCGGCGCCTCTACCCTCGTTCCGTCCCTTGCCTGAACAGATCCTCTCGTGTTGCTGCGTTGACGTGATTCGGGTGGCCATCGCGACGTCCCTTCTTGGAACCGTACAGTTTCTTGGTCTTCATTCGTCATCCTTCTCGTGGTTCCCTTCATATTCCTATCCTAATTAATCCCTTCACTGCATTTTATAAATACTTTCCAGTGCTTTCTTCATGTACCAATTTCACTTCAATTTTTTATTGTTGGATGTACCTACCAATATTGTACAGTGTTTACTTTGTTGTTGATATAATTATATAATAGGTAGTTTCTCGTTTATTTTTTTTTTTTTTTTCATCTATCTATACGTTTATTGTCAGCAATATTCTTTCATTTCAAATTATTAGTTAACAGACATGTTGTATGTTAAATGACTGCACCATCAAGTTCGATCCATTAATTCTTATTAAAATCATGACTGAATCCCTGAAGCGACTCACTTGTAAAAGGGGAGTTCTCAAGGGTCATTTAACTAGGTTCGAGAAATTTCTCAATTTCGATGAGGTAAATTTCACAGAACTCGAAGCAAGACTCAACAAGCTAGAACCAATTCTTTCAGAATTCTATGAACTCCAGTTTGAGATTGAATGTTTGGAGGAATCATCAAGTTCTGAGATCTCCAAGACTACTGAGGAATTTGAAGATTCCTACTACTACTTGACATCAAAGGCCAGGGACTTGCTGGATTTCCATGGGAGGAGGGATTCGCAATCAACTAAATCCGATGATCCAGCAATCCAAATACGTCAGGGTTGCTGTGCAGCAAAGTCTCAAAGTGTTGTTAAGCTTCCTCAAATATCGCTTCCCACGTTTTCGGGTGGATATGAGTACTTCCTCTCTTTTAAGGAACAATTCATTTCTCTGATTGGCAGAAGAGAGGACCTCGACACAGTTCAAAAGCTTTGTTACCTCCGTTCTGCTTTGAAGGGTGATGCTCTCCATGTAATCGCATCCCTAGAAACAATTTCTAAAAACTATAATAAAGCTTGGGATTTACTCAATTTACGTTTTGACAATAAGAGACTGGTAGTGGGGACACATATCAGAGAACTTTACAACATTGAAAAAATTGACAAGGCATCAGCATTTAAGGTCAGGAAATTTGTCGACACTATTTCTAAGCACATTCGAGCTCTGGAGTCATTGGAGCTCCCTGTTGACAAATGGGATGCTCCATTGGTCTTTTACCTACAACAGAGGTTGGACCCAAACACTCTTCGTGAATGGGAAGAAACCTGTGACAGGGATAACATTCCCACTCTCACCAGGTTCATAGATTTCCTTGAGAACCAAGCTCAGATTCTGGAGTCCTTAGATTCAGAAAAGCCTAAAGATAGACAAGACAAATTTAAAGCACAGAATAAACAGCAGTCTAGCAACATAGCTGCTTCTGGGGACATATCCAACAGTACTTCTACCCCTTCTGTCACTAATGGGTGTCCTATATGTGGATACCGACATAGAGTATTTTTCTGCAAGAAGTTCTTGGCCATGGATGTGGATGAACGCCTTCGTATTGCTCAGGATCTAAATCTGTGTGCCAATTGTCTCAAAAATGGATCAGATCATGCAGTATCTAACTGCCCCAGTTCTCACTGTACCCGATGTAACCTCAAACACAATTCCTTGCTGCATAAGGAACACATTTCATCTGCATTGCCAACTCTGCAGCCAGAACAAGCTGAGGCTGTACACAGCAGCACTGCCAATCACACATACTCTTCTACAGTGCTATTGTCTACAGCTTTAGTGCAAGTAGCTGACAAATACGGAAATCTGCATAAATGCCGAGTTCTGCTGGACAGTGGTTCTCAAGTAAACTTCATAACTGAGAGAATGGCTCAAATCTTGGGACTTACTTCCTACAAGCGATCATCCTCAATTTGTGGCATAGGTGGTTCTAAGTCTGCTGGCCATAGAGGTTTGAATTGTCATGTAGTTTCCCAGGATGGCAAGTTTAAAATTGATCTTGAGTGTGTCATCTTACCAAGAATTACTTTGGATCTTCCTACTACGTCATTGAATGTTTCCCAATGGAAGATACCCCCAAATATTGAGTTGGCTGATCCTGAGTTTTTCAAGCAATCCCCAGTCCATATGTTGATTGGCGCGTCTGAATTCTTCAACATCTTGGGTATTGACCGGCTACCTCTAGGACAAGGGTATCCTTCTCTATTCAGCACCAGGTTTGGGTGGGTGGTATCGGGCAAGATCCTCTCGCCTACTGCTGATGAATCGTTGTGCTCTGGAGTGGAGTTTATGTGTTCTGTAGGACTTGAGGAGAGCCTTAGTAGGTTCTGGGACATTGAGGAAGTGTCGGTTTCAAGAAATCTCAACCCAGAGGAACAGTCATGTGAGGCTCTGTTTTTGGAGACAACGAAGCAAGATGCATCAGGTAGATTCGAAGTGCAGCTTCCAATAAAGCCTACAATCACTCAGCTTGGTAACAGTAGGGAAATTGCAATGAAGCGCTTCTTCTCATTAGAACGTAAGCTCATTAAGAATCCAGGTTTGAGAGACGCCTATGTCTCATTTATGCGAGAATACATCTCTCTGCACCATATGGAACTCGTTTCAGACTCAGTTGAACCCAATACAGTTTACTACTTGCCACACCACTGTGTAACAAATGAGTACAGTTCCACAACTAAACTCAGAGTGGTTTTCGATGGGTCATGTAAGTCTAGCACAGGCATTTCACTAAATGATGTTCTTATGATAGGCCCTACCATTCAGGACGACTTATCATCTATTCTCATTCGTTTTCGTCAACACAAGTATGTAATGACTGCTGATATAACAAAAATGTATCGCCAGGTTAACATTTCTCCAGAACATCGCAACTTGCAGCGGATTCTTTGGCGAGAGTCCCCTGAGCATGACCTTCAAACATATACCTTGAATACTGTTACATATGGTACAGGGCCAGCTTCCTATCTGGCGACACGCTGTCTCAAACAGCTATCCATAATCAACTCCAAATTATTCCCTCAAGGCTCTCTTGTGGTTGGTCGGGATTTTTATGTTGATGATTTTCTTGGTGGCAGCGACTCGCTTGGAGAAGCTTTGGAGCTACAACAACAGGTCATTGCAGTTACTAAGTCTGGAGGTTTTGAACTTCACAAGTGGTGCTCAAATAGCCCATCATTGATTGAAAGCATTCCATCAAGTCTGCGTGAATCGAAATATGTTCTTGATTCTCAAAACCCTTGTGCAATCAAGACATTAGGTGTCTGGTGGAACCCATCCACTGATGTATTTAAATATTCAATTAATACATCAAATGAGACTGTCATCACTAAGCGTGGCATTCTGTCGGAGATTGCGCGGATTTTTGACCCATTAGGGCTGTTGGGTCCAGTTAATCTGAAGGCCAAATTGTTTATGAAGCAACTTTGGAAGTCTCAGATGGATTGGGACACATGCTTGGAGCCGCCGCTCTGCGATGAGTGGATTGACTTTCGGGATCAATTGACCCTTCTTGAGAACCTAGAAATTCCACGGCATTCAGTGGCTGGTTCAGGTTGCCCCATTGAGATCCATGGCTTCTCAGATGCCTCTGAGTGTGCCTATGGTGCCACAATCTATCTCAGAAGTCAGGATGAATATGGAGTTTTTCATGTGAGACTGCTATGCTCTAAATCTAGGGTTGCACCAGTGAAAACCATATCAGTGCCTCGTCTGGAATTGTGTGGCACCTTGATGCTAGCACAGTTGGCTAAAAAGTGTATGGATGCCTTATCATTCATCTCGGTATCATGCCACCTCTGGACAGATTCTACAGTAGCATTAGCTTGGATTTCAAAGCCATCTGGAACTTGGAAAACATTTGTCGCTAAC
The DNA here is from genome assembly GCA_009739505.2 of Apolygus lucorum. Lineage (NCBI taxonomy): Eukaryota > Metazoa > Arthropoda > Insecta > Hemiptera > Miridae > Apolygus > Apolygus lucorum. The sequence continues at coordinate 16,252,458 of CM019167.2, forward strand.
AGAGTCACTGAAATCCATTCACTCTGTAAGGATTTCCAATGGCATCATGTGCCAGGATCTGACAATCCAAGTGATTTATTATCCAGAGGTCTCATGCCAAATGAGATTTTACAATGTCAAGTATGGTGGCATGGGCCTTCATGGTTGGCTCAGTCTCCGGGTTATTGGCCTTCTCAGCCGCAATTACCAGATAGCCCCCCAGAGTCTAAGCCCCCTGTCAGCTTGCTGGTCGTAAGTGCAAGGCCAGTTGTAGCTTTTTGGAGGTTTTCAAATGTAAATCGCCTCATCAATGCAGTGGTGTATGCTCTACGTTTCATTGATCATCTTCCCAAGAAACCTTGTGTCACAGGTCCAATCACCGTGGTTGAGCGAGAAAGGGCACTCCGACAATTAATCAAAGTTGTTCAACAGGAAGCATTTTCCAAGGAATTGACCAGTATCATAAAAATTGGCTCCATCGCACAAAAGGGTCCATTGTCATCTTTGAACCCATCATTGGATGAAAGTGGAATATTGCGAGTTGGTGGTCGCCTTTCAAACTCTGACTTGGAATTTGAACAGAAACATCAGATTATCCTACCTTCGAATCATGTTTTCACATACCTGATTGTTCAATCATTTCATCTAAAGCATCTTCATGCTGGTCCACAATTACTCCTCACCACAATTAGACAACAATACTGGCCTCTACGTGGCACTAGTATAATCCGCAAGGTGCTTCATTCATGCAAAACATGCTTTCGTCACAACCCTAAGACCATTACTCAGATAATGGGTGAGTTGCCTGCAGAACGTGTTCAACCTTCAAGACCTTTCATAAACTGTGGAGTTGATTTCTGTGGGCCCGTATCAATAAAATCCAGTTTGCTACGGAAATCAAAATCAGTAAAGTCATATATTGCCCTTTTTATATGCCTAGCAACGAAAGCTATTCATATTGAACTTGTAAGTGACATGTCTACCTCCGCCTTCATCAATGCCTTGAAAAGATTTTATTCTCGCCGAGGAAAGTCTCAACACATGTTCTCCGATAATGGATCTAATTTTGTTGGAGCAGCTCGTGAACTGAAACAGCAAGTGGAAACTGTTATGAAGGATCCCCAGCTCAGAAACTATGCTGTTTCTGAACAGATTACCTGGCATTTCATTCCCCCCAGAGCCCCTCATTTTGGAGGTATATGGGAATCAGCGATCAAGTCTCTAAAATTCCATTTAAAACGCGTTTTAGGTGGTGCAATCATTACTTTTGAAGAAATGTGTACGGTATTGTCTATGATTGAAGCTTGTTTAAATTCCCGTCCTCTTACTCCTATTTCCAACAATCCTGATGACTTCTCCGCTCTCACCCCTGGGCACTTCCTTATTGGGGACTCTCTTACATCAATGGTGGAACCTGATATGCGACCATACAAAGAAGGCTCTTTAAGGAGATGGTCCCGTTTGCAGAAAATGTACCAACATTTTTGGGAACGTTGGAAAAATGAATACCTTTCGTCCCTACAAACTCGGAAAAAATGGTTAGCTCAAGAACCTAATCTAACTCTCAACAAACTCGTTCTCATCAAGGAGGATAACATTCCTCCCCTCAAATGGAATCTCGGGCGTATTGTTGAGATTTATCCAGGCAAGGATGGGTTTGTCCGAGTAGCCTCAGTACGGACAGTTGACGGCATTTACAAGCGACCTATCTCCAAGTTATGCCCGTTACCAGATCAAGAGGACGAAGTCAGCTTCAATGAGAACGACTTAGAAGATGGTCAAATTTAAAGAATGTGTCTTGGTTCAAGTAATTCTACCTGTATTTCATTTTTGTAAGCAATTTTTAAATTTTTTGTTTGTTCAGTCTTTTTGTTGAAAGCTATCGCTTGTCAAGGTGGGGGGTATGTTGGTGTAAGCGCGCCAATCTTTGTCGTTACGTAGTTTAGATTTTTCATGCAGAGTGCTCCACTTCCTGGGTTTCTTATTTTTTTTTTTTGTATTTGGTAATACCACCGCTAGTGTCGCAGCCCGATTTTGGTAGCCATGTTTTAGATCCCTCATTCAGTATTGTTTTTCACTCGTATCAAGTTCAATTTTCTGTAGCCTCGCAGCTCAAATTTTATACACCAATAAGTGTCGCAAGTACCATACAACTCAGTTTTGTATAGTTTAGCAAGTGCTGTGTTTTTCCCATGTTGATGAACCTACAATACAGTCCACCAAAGTCGTAAGTAAATAACGTTGTAGTTATTTCAACTGAACCAAACATCCCATGAAAGGTGCAGTTCCCCTAGAGCGAACACCAAGGTTGCCACGACGTCAGCGAATTGAGCTGTGAGGGTGTTGTCCAGTTCGGGGAGATCGTGCGCATAGAAAATGTACAGGAGGGGACCCAGTACGCTACCTTGCGGAATTCCTGAGCGGATTGTTGCTTTCTTCGACGTGGCTCCATTCACGCTCACCTTAAATGTGCGTTCTTCTAGAAATGAGTACAGGATTCGGTAATAGGTATCTGATAGGTAGGTATGGTTTGATCTTCGCCAATAATCCACTATGCCAAACCTTGTCAAATGCTTTTTCAGCATCAAGATACATCCGAAGGTCTATCGCTTTTGTCCTGCACGCATTGAGTATGTGATCCAAGACCCATGTAGTTGCCAGGGGCAAGAGAGGAGGTTTCGAAACCCAAACTGCGCCTGCTTATCGCTAGGAGAGCGCTTAAGCCCTCGCTTATGTCCCTCCTGCCGTACTCGAATAGAATCCTACGTTTTTCCAATAATAGGTACCGTAAAACCATCAAACTTTACTCCAAGATTTACTCCAAAACAGTTCCAAATACAATTTCTCCCACTCTAAATGGGTTAAATTGATTTTTTTAATACGTGAATTGATCTTCAGGGCTTCCTGAACATTTTGAGTGGTCGATCTCATTGATCAGATAATTGTAACCCCCCTATTTAATTGTTTAAATGTTGGAGTAAGGTTACCTACGACTGCGTCTATCTTTACTCCACTCTGAAAAACTCACGGTTATCGCTACAGAAACGGGCAGTGGTGCAATGTTACTAGTCGGGATTAAATTCATTACCCCAGAAATACTTGATAATATCAAGTATTTATAATATTATTATAAAATATATTCTGAAAAATTGAACTTTTTAGCTTGAAAAATACAAGTTATATAAGAAAAATATAAATTCCAATGATCATTTATTCATCATTTATTTCAACGAATTTGCTTGAAATGCAATATTTTTGGTTAAGAGAACACAATTTCAGTCTTCCAGCATAGACAGACTTATGTTGGTAATCGAGCAAAACTTTCTACAAGTAAAGAAATATTGAAGGACAATAAACGATAAACGAATGACTTAACAAAATCACAGAAAAAGTCTGTTTCACATTCGATAACTTTCAAATGAATTGCAATGGTAAATTTCAAAGTTAACCCACGAGTAAATAATATTGTAAATCACAACTTATGAGACCAAAGCACGTTTATGTTCATATCATAATGCAGCTGTTCAGTTGTAAAGTTTCGGTAGGGGCGCGTACCAAGCTTTTTCTCATTTCTTCTCCCCATCTCTTACTTCTGCAACATGAGATACACTAGAAACCTTACATTCAACACTGCGAAAATTATAAAACTCAAATATTTTTCGAGATTACATAAGAAAAATATGAGTGAGGCTACCTTTATCCCAACTTTTATAGTGGAGTAAAGATACCCGGTTTTTGGAGTAAAGTTACCATCAAATTTTTGGTAAACAAAAGCATAACTAAGAAAACACTTTTTTGAGAATATGATTAGTGTATTTTGTTCAAAATAAGATATTGAAAGTGATATGATGAGGGCTTGCCAGGTAAATCCACTCCAAACACCTGATATGGAAGAAATTTTAGAGCACAAGAAAACGGACAAAAACAGCTGAACAGGAAACTATGACTGATAACAGCTGATAACATGGATAAAGGCGCCATCGCAAGCCGCATCGATTCTCTAGGATGTGGAGAATAACGAAAACACAATAGCTAACTTTTATCTAAGTTCTACCACGCTTACGTCACAATAGAAGATTCTCACTTTTTGGGGTAAAGTTACCCCTGGTGGAGTAAAGTTTGATGGTTTTACGGTATTCAATATAATACTACGAGAAACTAATTTTTAAAAACGCTGCAAATTATTACACAATGGTTTATTATTTTTCTATATAGATCACTCGTCTGCAAAGCCATGAAGAAAAACATCGATCGCATTTCGATCAACTAAAATTTGAACGGTGATTAGGCCTCTTTTGCGATTCACACTCGTGTTTTTGATTTATCGTGCGTCCAACCCTTAAATTCTCGTAGGGAGCGAACGGTTTGTCCTACAGGGCTCCGCATGGTCTCAGAAAATTCTAAAAATTCTATAGAATCAGAGTTTTCAGAGGTTGCAGAGTTTTTCCGCGGATTTGGATTCGGGAAGATATGAAGGGGGTTATAATGCGGTTAATTTTGTTCTCAGTTGAGTGTTGTCCTCCTTCACCCCAGATTAATCGGATAAGGAAGCTCAAGTCTTACTGTGGGACGTCCGAAAAATATATATGAGTAGCAAGTAAACCGAAAAATGTTAAAATTGACTTATTGAATCTCACTTTGAGAGCAGAGTTATTACATAAATAACTTATTTTGGCATCTCAGAGTCCTCGTCCCCCCAAGATTACTGTAATTTGCGTCTCTTCCCCGAGGAGGGCGCGGGAGGATTCGATAGAATTAACTCGGATCCCCAGGAACAGCCCCAAGATCTCGGCGGATGTGAAATACGCCCTCCCCCCTGAGAATCCTTCGTAGCTGATGCCCTCGCAGTCCTGAATTTACATTCTCGCAATAAATTCCGTGAGGCTGATCACCCTTCGGTGTCCCGCCGAAACACACGCGAGGAAGCGCCGCCGCATGAAATATTCCTCCTTTGGGAAATTCGTTCAGAGCTCGGAAGATTAGCGCGGGGCAAGAAGTTTGAATTATTGTTAGCCGGCTGCTGCATCTTCGGGGGCTTCGAAACGGAGCTCACGTATTATCCGAGGAGGCTGATTTATTCAGGGGTTAATAAATTTCAGGCACCTCCTCCGGTTTGAACACCTACGAATGTTTATTCCGAAGAACAAACGAGAATTACGAATTCCATACACGTAATATTGGATTCTATTAGCCAAGAAATGTCGTGTTGCCTTCGGGAAATGACGATTCAATTTATAAAACGCTGCAAATTGTTACACAAAGGTTTATTATTTTTCTGTGTAGATCACTCGCCTGCAAAGAACACGGCTTTGCCATTGTCACTACCTACAAAATATCGTCGCTTCCCAATCAAGTTTATTTTGTGTGAAGCGTTTTTTTCTTCAAAATAAACTTGACTGCGAAGCGAAAATTTGGTTGGTAGATGATAACAATGGCAAAGCCGTGTTCTTTGCAGGCGAGTGATCTACTCAGAAAAATAATAAACCTTTGTGTAACAATTTGCACAGAAATCTGTAGGACCGCAATTCGCACAATTTTCGAAGAACTCTGTAGGACTCTTTATTTCCCTGAATTATTCAGAAAGAGTTGAGGGTTTCCTAATCATTGGAAAATTTGATTACTGGTTGCTAAGGACGCAGAACTGAGTACAATTCAAAGAAACAACAACGATCGCATTTTGGTCAGCTAAAATTTGAACGGAGATTAGGCCTCTTTTGCGATTCACACTCGTGTTTCAGATTTATCGTGTGATCAACCCTTAAGTTCGCGTAGGGAGCGAACGGTTGGTCCTACAGAGCTCTTCGTGGTCTCTTTCGATTCTGAAAATTCAACACTATTTTAAATTGAAGACAAAACAATACCTTAATGGCGTTTTCAAAATTTCAGCCCTTATTTTTCAACCATTAGAAGTGACCTACATCAACCAAAAGCTTCGGGCCACAACTAGATCCCAAATGGAGCCTACTTACAAAATTTCATCAAAATCGGTCGATGTGTACTAAGGAAAGTGCTGCGGACGAACGGCCATATTGGTTTATTATTTTCAATAATGAACCTTTGGAATCGACCAAGAAAAAAAAATTTTAACACCCTCTCAAAATTTGATGGTTTACGTTTCAAGGTACGTAGAATCCAAAAATCGAATAAAAATTTGGCCGTCCGTCCGCCGTCCGCCGTACGCGGCACTTTTGCCTCTTAGCATTGACCAATTTTGATGAAATTTGGTATGTAGGCTCCATTTGGGGTCTAGTTGTGCCCCGAAGCTTTTGGCTGATGTAGGTCACTTCTAAGGGTTCCAAAATCAATTTTGAAATTTTGAAAACGCCCTAACTCAAAACATTTTGATATAAAGGTATTGTTTTTCCTTCAATTTAGGATTCTATAGAATTTTTAGAATTTTTTGAGACCACGCGGAGCTCTGTAGGACAAATCGTTCGGTCCCTACGAAAATTTAAGGGTTTAAATTGAAATATATATATATAAATCAAAACAAGTGTGAATCGCAAAAGAGGCCTAATCTCCGTTCAAATTAGAGCTGAACGAAATGCGATCAGTGGTTGGTGATTTGGATTTTTTTTTTTTTTTTTTTTCATTTTGGATGGTTGGTGATTTTGTAGACGAGTGATCTATACAGAAAAATAATAAACCATTGTGTAATAATTTGCAGCGTTTTTTTCATCGATTTTTGGATTCTACGTCCCTTGAAACGTAAACCAACAAATTTTGAAGGGGGGTTAAAAAAATAAAAATCTTGGTCGATTCCAATGGTTCATTATCGAAAAAAACGCAGCAAATTATTACACAAAGGATTATTATTCCTATATAGATCACTCGTCTGCAAAGAACACGGATTTGCCATTGTTACCACCAACCAACTTGAAGAAAACCATCGATCGCATTTCGGTCAGCTCTAATTTGAACGGAGATTAGGCCTCTTTTGCGAATCACACTCGTGTTTCTGATTTATCGTACGTCCAACCCTTAAGTTCTCGTAGGGAGCGAACGGTTTGTCCTACAGGGTTCCGCGTGGTCTCAAAAAATTCTAAAAATTCTATACTATCTTAAATTGATGGAAAAACAATATCTTTATATCTAAATTTTTTGAGTTAGGGCGTTTTCAAAATTTCAAACCTTATTTTTCAACCCTTAGATGTGACCTACATCAACCAAAATCTTCGGGGCTCAACTAGACCATGATTCTACGTACCTTGAAACGTAAACCAACAAATTTTGAATGGGGGGGGGGGGGGGGTTAAAAATTGTTTTTCTTGGTCCATTCCAAAGGTTCATTATTGAAAATAATAAACCAATATCCAATAAGTACCTGCTACTTGTTCCTGATTTACAGCACCGGAAAATGTTTTAATTGGTACTAATTGAAGCAAAGGTGTGTAGGTTTATGAAAATCTCAACTATGTTTTTATAATATAGACGAATCCTTGTACGTAGACGCGTGTCGTCTGCAAGACGTTCGATAGATAGATAGATAGATAGATATGTTTATTTTCGTCATTTTGACTTTTACAATAATATAAATGCATGAAGGGATGCGATTTGCTCAGATTTCCTACCCTACGTTAGGTTTGGCCCGTGCTGTAGGGTAGGATCTTTGCAAAATCGCTCCATATCGGTAAATAAAATGATGTCTACTATACAATTACAGTAGTAAGTAAATTAATAAATAATACAAGATTGGTCAGAATGAAGGACGCATTTTGATAATCTCTAACATATACTAACTTACTTTAATATTCTCTAACTTTAATAATCTCCAAGCTTTAATAGTCTCCTATACATATATGCTGTTTAATAGCCTTTCGCATCTAAAGCCCCCTTCTGTAACTAGCCAACTTAACACTTGCTTTTTGTATTTTGGTCTAGTGAACTTCTGGGGACTTTTCATGCTACAAACCATTTCTCGGTGTAACAAATGTAGAATGAAGATCGGGCTGTGCGTTTTCAGAGTCAGTAACTAGGGTCAATTTATATACCCTGCGGCGGCATATCTAGTATCGTATTTCGGATCCCTTCGAGAAACTTCAATTATGTTGGGTGTCCCAAAGAATTCCAATAGTAGATTTTTCACATAAAGTTGTCTAATAGTAAATACCTTAGCAATATCAAATAGGTCTGCGGAAGGGGTCCTACGCGGTAATGACAACATCATTTTGGTTTATTATTTTCAATAATGAACCTTTGGAATCGACCAAGAAAAAAAAATTTTAACACCCCCTCAAAATTGGATGGTTTACGTTTCAAGGTACGTAGAATCCAAAAATCGAATAAAAATTTGGCCGTCCGTCCGCCGTACGCGGCACTTTCCCCACTTAGCATTGACCGATTTTGATGAAATTTGGTAAGTAGGCTCCATTCGGGGTCTAGTTGTGCCCCGAAGCTTTTGGTTGATGTAGGTCACTTCTAAGGGTTCCAAAATCAATTTTGAAATTTTGAAAACGCCCTAACTCAAGAAATTTTGATATAAAGGTATTGTTTTTCCTTCAATTTAAGGTTCTATAGAATTTTTAGAATTTTTTGAGACCACGCGGAGCTCTGTAGGACAAACCGTTCGCTCCCTACGAAAATTTAAGGGTTTATATTGAAATATATATATATATATATAAATCAAAACACGAGTGTGAATCGCAAAAGAGGCCTAATCTCCGTTCAAATTAGAGCTGACCGAAATGCGATCGATGGTTGGTGATTTTGATTTTTTAATTTTTTTTATTCATTTTTTTCCTTCATATTGGATGGTTGGTGATTTTGTAGACGAGTGATCTATATAGAAAAATAATAAACCATTGTGTAATAATTTGCAGCGTTTTATGATAGTTTTCTGCCGAACATGTAACTTATTTGTATGGGTGGAATACGTTCCTCCCCATGCTATTATGCCATACTGCAATACAGATTGCAACATGGTATAATATATAAGTTTTATTGTTTGCTTCGGGAGCGTGTGTCTAACATTGTAGAATATATATATTTTTCCTAATCTTATCATGGATATAGTCTATATGGGGCTTCCACTTAAGCTCTTCATCCAGAACTAGCCCCAGATACTTATGCCTTGCAACTCTTTCTATCGAATCACATGAGCATATTTGATCTTCTACACAAGAGTGCAGGGTGATTTTCAAGTGTTTATCCCTCAATTAGTGACTTATTTCCTCCGTAAACTATCAGTTCGGTCTTGTTAGCATTCAATGTGAGATAACTTGAGAAACCATTTCCCTACTTGATTTATTGCCTGATTGGCGTTGTTGAAAACGTTTTCCCAAGTGTCATCTTCACAGAGTACTGCTGTGTCATCAGCGAATAAATATAATTTCGAGTTAGGTAAATCTAAATGTGCTACTTCATTTATATATATGTTAAAAATAGTATTGGCCCTAATGTACTTCCTTGAACGACCCCAAAATCATCAATAGATTCCTCACTGGTACAGTCGCCAATTGAGACTGTCTGCCTTCTGTCAGTCAAGTAGCTTCTGAACCATTTCAGGGTAGGCCCCATGATTCCAAGACTCTCCAATTTGTACATTAGTGATTCCCTAGGAATGGTGTCAAAAGCTTTTGCTATATCAAGCAGTATTAGTACACCTTTCTGGTTGTTGTCTCTTATTTTGTAGAGGTCAGTAGTTAAGGAAAATAGTGCATCATTTACTCTCATATTTTTGCGGAAACCAAATTGATTGGGGTTTAATAATTTATTTCCTTCAAGGTATGAATACAACTGGTTTTTGACTAATTTTTCTAATATTTTTGATAGCGTGCTCAACATGGAGATGGGTCTGTAATTCCCAAAATCACCCCATTCTCCCCCTTTGAAGAGAGGGATTACGTTCAGAGTCGAGTGATCACCCCGGAATGTCCGATCAAACCGAGAAATTGAATAACTTCATGTGAAGTGAGTCGGACGTTTCTTCGTTCAATACCCACATCGAGAGTCCGTGGAAAGTAGGTCCTCAACGACGACATCCGTGGAAAATTGATTTAGAAATACCATCAACCCGTTATTGAGGAAAGTTATCTCACTGATGTGTGTCAGAGAAAAATTGACGAGGCGATAACTCTCTACTCAGAAATTTACATGATTCAATCAATTTCATACAACAGCGTGTTTCTGAACAACCCTTAAATTTTCATAGGTAGCGAACGGTTGGTCCTGCAGGGCTCTAGGTGGTCTCATTCGATTCTAAAAATTCAATATTATTTTGAATTGAACAAAATGAGTATTGAGCTAGGGCGGTTTGAAAATTTCAGCCCTTATTTTTCAACCCTTAGAAGTGACCGACATCAACCAAAAGCTTCGGGGCACAACTAGACCCCAAATGGAGCCTACATACCAAATATAATCAAAATCGGTCGATGGGTACTATGAAGGTGCCGCGTACGACGGACGGACGGCCAAATTTTTATTCGATCTCCGGATTCTATGTAACTTGAAACGTAAACTAACAAATTTCGAGGGGGGTTAAAATTTTTGCTCTTTGGTCGATTCCAAAGGTTCATTAGGTATCAAAAATAATGAACCAAAAAATATTGAAAAATCGAATTTGTGTGAATATTCCCTCACCATGCGAATTTTGATAATCAGGTGACATAATGTGCAACTGGGAAGTAATCTGAGTCTAACAAAAAAAGAAATACGCGAATCGGTTGAAATTTAAGGCCTGTTCAGAGTATACAAGATTTTGACAAATACACATACAGACACCTATGGTTTTTTTTACATGGGACATGTTGCCCCGTTATTTCCTGTCCAAAAAACGTTACGCAAAAGGGGGACACGAAAGTGCGTTTTAAACACACCAATCCTACGCCTTTTCCAATACTCCGATCATATGCCTTTTCCAACACTCCTAACCTACGTCTTTTCCAACACTCCGATCCTACGCCTTTTCCAACACTCCGATCCTACGCCTTATCCAACACACCGATCACATGCCTTTTGGAAACACTCCAATCCTACGCCTTTTCCAACACTCCGATCCTACGCCTTTTCCAACACTCCAATCCTATGCCTTTTCCAACACACCGATCATATGCCTTTTGGAAACACTCCAATCATATGCCTTTGCCTCCTTTTACTCCTATCCAACGTCTTTTCCAACACTCCGATCCTACGTCTTTTCCAACACTTCAATCCTACGCCTTTTCCAGCACTCCGATCATACGCCTTTTCCAACACTCCGATCCTACGCCTTATCCAGCACTCCGATCCTACGCCTTTTCCAACACTCCTATCCAAAGTCTTTTCCAACACTCCGATCCTACGTCTTTTCCAACACTCCGATCCTACGCCTTTTCCAACACTCCAATCCTACGCCTTATCCAACACACCGATCACATGCCTTTTGGAAACACTCCAATCCTACGCCTTTTCCAACACTCCGATCCTACGCCTTTTCCAACACTCCTATCCAACGTCTTTTCCAACACTCCGATCCTACGCATTTTTCAACACTCCAATCCTATGCCTTTTCCAACACACCGATCATGTGCCTTTTGGAAACACTCCAATCATATGCCTTTTCCAAATCTCTGATCATACGCCTTTTCCAACACTCCGATCCTACGCCTTTTCCAGCACTCCGATCATACGCCTTTTCCAACACTCCGATCCTACGCCTTATCCAGCACTCCGATCCTACGCCTTTTCCAACACACCGATCATATGCCTTTTGGAAACACTCCAATCATATGCCTTTTCCAAATCTCTGATCATACGCCTTTTCCAACACTCCGATCCTACGCCTTTTCCAGCACTCCGATCCTACGCATTTTCCAACACTCCGATCCTACGCCTTTTCCTGCACTCCGATCCTACGCATTTCCCAACACTCCAATCCTACGCCTTTCCAACACTCCGATCATATGCCTTTTCCAAATCTCTGATTATACGACTTTTCCAACAATCCTATCCAACGTCTTTTCCAACACTCCGATCCTACGCATTTCCCAACACTCCAATCCTACGCCTTTTCCAACACTCCAATCCTACGCCTCTTCCAACACTCCAATCCTACGCCTTTTTCCACACTCCTATCATATGCCTTTTCCAAATCTCTGATCATACGCCTTTTCCAACAATCCTATCCAACGTCTTTTCCAACACTCCGATCCTACGCATTTCCCAACACTCCAATCCTACGCCTTTTCCAACACTCCAATCCTACGCCTTTTCCAACACACCGATCATATGCCTTTTGGAAACACTCCGATTATATGCCTTTTCCAAATCTCTGATCATACGCCTTTTCCAACAATCCTATCCAACGTCTTTTCCAACACTCCGATCCTACGCATTTCCCAACACTCCAATCCTACGCCTTTTCCAACACTCCAATCCTACGCCTCTTCCAACACTCCAATCCTACGCCTTTTTCCACACTCCTATCCAACGTCTTTTCCAACACTCCGATCCTACGCATTTCCCAACACTCCAATCCTACGCCTTTTCCAACACTCCAATGCGCGAAGCACCTCAGTCCTCATTGATAGTGCAAACTCTGACGATCCAGAGCCTGATACCTTCCTGTTGCTTGGTCTACAATACTGCTTGTTGCATGGTTCAGCATTCCTCCTCTGTGTTGTAGTAAACATATACCTTCTCTGATGCCAAGTTCATTTTTCTGTCGAAGTTAATATGTCGCCTATATGCATGGTAAGAACCAACTTCGATTTAGCGGATTTATTTACATAGTTGGCTGGAATCGTTTTTACCATAAAATAATCAAAGGATCTTGTAACCTGACTTTTAGTTGCGAAATTTTCTTCGACGTTTCAGATGTTTTCGATTTCTTAATAATAATAATACCTTTGGGACAGCAAGAGGTGAATGAAATGACGAGCAATTTGAATAGCAGTCCGATGAAAAGCTAAATTAAAACAGCAGACAACAAATTCCTAGTAAAAGGAAACAGCAAACAAACAAAACATGTTCCATGTTTCTTGAATTTTAGCCGAAGGCTCTAATCAGTAACCATCCGGGGGTCCAGGGGGCTTGCAAGAGTTTTTCTCGTGGATTTGGGTTCAAAATGGTCTATAACGGATTTTAATATAGTTATTGCTTCCTCTACTTTGTTTTCACTTTTCAACTAAAAAAAAAAAAAAACTAAATGAAGTTATTGTCCGATTTTGATGACATTTTCAGGGATTATGCTGGTTGGCGTGTTGATGGTCCCCAATGAAATCATCAACCCCGACTGATAGTAGCGACTGCGCAAACTTAAATCCTTGTAGCAGCCATAACACCTTCATTTCCATCCGATTTCGATACAATTTTCAGAGGTTATGCAGTTTGGGATGTCGATGGTCATGTTTAGAAACCATCGTCCCCGGACTGATAGCCACTGCGCATGCGCAAATTTGTATTTCCTTGCAACAGTCATATTTTCTATATTTGCTCCCCGAATTCGATGAAATCTTCAGAGATTGTGGGGGTTGACGTGCAGATGGTCCCCTATGAGGGTAGTGCAAGGTACTTAGAATGATGCTACATAATCATCGAATCATCTGTACGATCGGGTTATGGACACGAGGAAGCTATGTGCCACTCCCACTTGGCAATTTTTTTCTTTTCCGTTGAGTGTTGTCCTCCTTCACCCCAATTTAATCGCATAAGGACGCCCAAGTCTTACTGTGGGACGCCCTAAAAAATTCTGGTTTCGGCTGTCGGTTGGGTGACGAGGAAACCCTCATTTGGAAAACTAGTGTTGATTTCTCTCAAGTGACTCGTTACAGGCTGTCGGTTTACAACTGTCGTTACTCAAGGAATAATCGACGGACGGTCCTTCTCAGCCTAGAGCCTAGATGCTATGTGACCTCAAGTCGACGAGTGTCTCCGGTTCATCAGGAGAAGAATGACTCGAGGCACAAAAGGCGCCGAAGGAACCAACAACTTTCCCTCGCCAATTTCTCCCAAGTGGCTCGCAGGAACCATAAAATTCCAGTGAGTGTTGTGTGATCGGAAGACGATGTGAGTGTGGTGTCGAGAGAGAAGAGGGGTGATGATGAAAGCCCATTAAAACAGGCCCCGTGAGTCAGCAATACTCACTCAGCTTCCTTTCATTTTATTTTCATCGTCTTTCACTTGGTCAACTTTTATTTCATATTTCCATTTTTGCCTGCAACTCTCGTATTATTTCTCACCAACGAGAATATTATCAGGTTGTGAGTTATGTCATGAAAGTGCTACTGAATTATAAGACGAGAGAGTATAATACGTATAATATCAGGAGATTACGATCCTCTCAGGAGTGGTAGGAGAACGAAGAGAGTACGAGAGGTACTTCCAAGGGGATCCCCTCTTGATGGGAATAGAAGGCTTACTCTAACCTACAGGATGTGGAAAATCTACTCCACTCTTACGGCTCATAACATACTTACTGCCGAGCTCTACAGGCCGGTGTGGCCCCTGGCTTCCCGAAGTCCCAATCTCCACCGTTCCCGTTCCGTAGCCTGTGATCTACGCAAACCTACAGTATGCAGGTCTTGTCCATAGATGTATACTACTGGATGACCGACACAGGTAACAAGGAAGCCCCAATTTCGGGACCTCCGAACTTGGTGATTCCCGGCGCTGGACGGCAAAAATAATACCGCCAATGCATTTCTTACCTTACGTAGGGGATTTTAATTTACTTTGTAGAGGTCATAGAGCATCAAAACCTTCTTCATAGTTCTGCGACCCCGGTGAATAAGTGGTCAAGTCAAATTTGCCCATTTTACAGGGGAGCATTATTAAAATTTGAACCTTCACCTAAAATCCGGATTTTGTCGTAGAAGGTTGAAATTTGGAATGAATGATGTAGTCGTTCATTCCAAATTTCAACCTTCTACGACAAAATTCGGGTTTTAGGTGAAGGTTCAAATTTTAATAATGCTCCCCTCTAAAATGGGCAAATTTGACTTGACCACTTATTCACCGGGGTCGCAGAGTTAATCCCTGCGTTTTGTCATGTTGTATTACACTCCCCAGGCAAAAATCACAGTGAGAACACCACAAATATGGTTGGGAGCGAAACCTCATCCCTCACTCTTTACCTTATTTAGAAGCCTTTCAGTTCATTTCGTATTTGTTAGCGAAGGGTGTAACATAAATTGAAAAATGGTGATTTCGTGTTCAGCCAACTACTGTACTAATCGACAATCTACGGGAAACGGCATCTCATTCCATTAGTGAGTTTAATTTGTAGGAAAAATAATATTTTAACTCATATTCCATTTTTATGATTGACATAGGTACTTGAGATTTTTTACTTCCCTTAATTTATTGAATTTGTATAGTTAAAAGTAACCTGAAAACTTTGGTCGAAAAGTCAAGTTTCGAAAAAAATTTTAAAGTTTGCTTTTTCACTTGATCTTTTGAAACTATTTTATTGCTGAAAGATTTCGATTTTCCACTAGGTAGCTTAGGAATTTAACGCTCTTTCTAACGGTGTAGTCAGATTCGAATTTTCAGGAGAAATAAGGGAGTTATGACCATATCAGTGCCGTAAGGTCGAAAACGCGAAAAAAACTTTAAAGTGAAAAGAAGGAATTTTGATTGGGTTAAAAGAAAATTGCTACGAGACATTTTTTTGTTGGAAATACCTTGTAGAATCGAACCCTGAAGTTATGCCCATCTTAAGTGTAGACACCCTGTATATCTATGGTCCTGCGTTACCTCATGCCTCAAGCCATCGGTTCCTCGGTCTCCCTCTTCTCCTTCTTGATTCAATTCTGGCCCTCAGCATTGATCTTGGCCCCTACTCCATATTCATTCTATCAACGTGTCCACCTTAATCTGTTCGTCTTTATGAGTCTTACAATATCCTCGTTTTCCAGAATTGCCTCAATTTCACGATTGTCTCTTCTCCTCCATGTACCACCATCTCGAACTCCTCCGTATATTTTTCTTTCAAATACACGTAGCCTTCTTTCATCATCTGCTCGCAGTGTCCAAGTTTCGCTACCATAACACACGAAGGGGAAAACAAGCATAATCGAAGTTTTGTGGTTCTGGAAAACAATCGTGACGAGAATTACTTAATATTGGCAAAATATGACCCATTGCCAGCCTCATAACATAATTATGGTTTAATTTTATCATTTTGGTATTTTTCTCGATTTCAATAAAAATAGAGTTGAATTTTGAAAGTGCAAGAAAAAACTGTGTTCTCCTTTCATAGAATTTCGAGTATCAAACAAGTAACAGAAAATCTCTAAAAATAGGCATTTTGAAGTATTTTGTCTTAGGGAAAAAGTTTCAATAGAACAAGTTTTCGAAACAAGCTATAAACATGAATTAACTTTTATGAATTAATTACCTACTTAACAATTGTCAATCGCATATTTGAACACTATGCAGGGTGTCTGCTGTTAAGTTAAGCATAACTTCAGGGTTCGATTCTACTAGGTATTTCCAACAAAAAATGTCAATTATCAATTTTGTTTTATCCCCCTCGAAATTTGTTGGTTTACGTTTTTGAAGGGACGTAGAATCCAAAAATCGAATAAAAATTTGGCCGTCCGTCCGCCGTACGCCGTACGCGGCACTTTTGTCACTTAGCATTGACCGATTTTGATGACATTTGGTATGTAGGCTCCATTTGGGGTCTAGTTGTGCCCCGAAGATTTTGGTTGATGTAGGTCACTTCTAAGGGTTCAAAAATGAATTTTGAAATTTTGAAAACGCCCTAACTCGAAAAATTTTGATATAGAGGTATTGTTTTTCCATCAATTTAAGATAGTATAGAAATTTTAGAATTTTTTGAGACCACGCGGAGCCCTGTAGGACAAACCGTTCGTAGAATTTAAGGGTTGGACTTACGATAAATCAGAAACACGCGTGTGAATCGCAAAAGAGGTCTAATCTCCGTTCAAATTTTAGCTGATCGACATGCGATCGATGTTTTTCTTCATGTTGGATGGTTGGTGGCTTTGCAGACGAGTGATCTGTGAATGAACCAACAAATTTTGTGGGGGGTTAAACATTTTTTTTTCTTGGTCGATTACAAAGGTTCATTATTGAAAATAATAAACCAAAAGCCTGGAATTAGCAAAGCGACATACTGCGTTGAATATCCCGCGATATTCTCAATAGGATTTCCGGTCAATTGGATTTTTAGAGCAGTCAGTTACAAGGATGTCAAACTTCGCCTACATGATGGAAGGCCTCTTACTTTCAGCGAAGTCGTCAACAGTGGCTGCAGCTTAGTGCACAGAAAATACCGTTAAACTTCTTCTTGCTCGATAAGTCATCTTACAGAAATTGTGGCTACGACGGCAATTACAATCAGATTGTAGCAGCGTTTCCTTTTTCGTCGAGCTTTGACGGAGAAAGGAAAATGCAGTTGGAGCAAATACCATTTTAATTACGCTTAATTGAAGTGAAACCTAGTTCTCCACAGCCGACTTCATTCCTACTCTCACTAATCTGTCACAGGCAGCGGAGTGAATTATTGACATCTTTTAGCACATTCTTGAAAATTTACTACATAGTTCTAGTACGTGTATGATCATTTTTATCCAGCAAGAAAGTCAAGGCAAGAATGCGTGTCTCCGGCAAAACATTTTATATTTGTCACTAGTAAATTTCTCTCTCGCTTTTTTCTTTCTTGGGTGAACCTCTTCTTCATGTTGTGTATTTTAGCTATTATGCATCCAGCACTTTTTCTCTATCAAAACATTCTGGATTGAAATATGTTGGAGGGAAAACCTGGAACATTGGAACGAAACTGAAATTCGGGAAAATATTTGAAAAACTTCATGGTAACTACTCCGTCTAGGTTGGTACTCCAACTGATATATATTAAAAACTTCTGCCTAGTGGGTGTGGCACATAGCTTCCTCGTATCCATAACCCGACTGTATAGAAGATCCGATGCATAGTCTCTCTTAACATCAATCTCTAAGTACCTTGCACTACCCTCTTAGGGGACCCAACATTGTTGGAAAATGTAGAAATTATGGCTGTTACAAGGAAATACACGTTTGCGCATGCGCAGTGGCTACTATCAGTCTGGGGGTGATGATTTTCGTAGGGGACTATCTAAACGCCAATTCGCATAATCCCTGAAAATTTCATCAAAATCGGATGAGAATTGTACAAGTTATGGGTGTGGCAAGGAATTCATGACAGACAGACAGATACGGAACCAAAATGTTTCAGGAAGGTCTAAAACGTAAAACGCGCATGGAAATTTTGATTTTGGAGAACTCTTTTTTTCAACCTTGAAAAGTGAAAACAAACTTCACACAAACAAGCTCCGGCTACCTTGGTAGACTCGAAAGCAAAATAAAAAATTGGGATACTTGTAAGGAATTTTGCATGGGTAATTTGATCTGATGATCTTCTCATTTCAAGTTTTGGTCGTCAATACTCCTAAATATTTGGCGTGCGGAGCCTGAGTGATTGACGGACAGTTACATCCATCGCAGTTGTCATTTTGGTGACACCGTTTTCTCTATTGAAGGAGCAGATCCTCAGTGAGAAGGAAATGAATCAAGTTTTGCTAAAGTTAAGTTTGAGTTTCATGTTTCAAAACCATGTATTCATAACCAAAATATTTCTTTCTGTATCGATACGAACCTCTTCCTATGAGTCAACAAAATTACCTGAACTCTTCGGTGAATTGATTCAGCGTGTTCCTTCTACTTATACGCTATATCCGCTACTGGTTCAAGGGTCGTTACAGTGACGTACCCACAGTTACTGCTTGTGTTGAGTCTTCTTCTTCTTCTTCTTCCATGGCAGTACAATCCACGTGGGATCAGGGCCGCCAGTCATCTCTATTATTTGCTGCTGCTCTCCAGTTCTGAATTCCCAGGATGGAACGCGCTTCTCCCGCCACACCGCCAGCCCAGCGCAACTTTGGCCGACCCGGTCTTCTTTTGTTATGGATGGTTTCGTCCAGAAGCTTCCGAGGGATATATTCTGGACTCATTCTGGCACAACGGAGTCTTCCAACCTCCTTGAATCTGACGACATCCCAATCACCATTCAGGCTCATAACTTTCGCGTTTGTTCGTCATCTCCAGGCGAGCTCCTGTGGGTCAAACACCCAGAATCCTACGGAGAACCTTCCTCTCAAACCGGCGCAGTTCTTCCTCAACTACTTTGGTCAGCGCTCAGGTTTCTGAGCCGTAGGTCAAGGCTGGTCTTATGGGGGTCTTATCGATACCTTTAAGCACAAAGGGGCTATGTCCTTCCATCTTCCACATTTTAACTTTTTTTTTCAACTTCAGAAAAACTCAAATTTAACAAAACTATTATTGACTTTCTTGACGATTATAGCTCGAAAATTTCTTGAAGAAATTAAAGATTTTGGTGTAATAAGCCATTATTTTAGGAATTGTGCACTGGTGATAACTTCTTTAGCGTTTTTCTCAAAACTCCGATTTTGGACATAGCCCCTTTGTGCTTTAAGGTATCGTTATAGAGGCGAAGTTTTGTACCCCGTCATATTACCCTGCTTTTCAGCTGTTGAAGGAATCCGAAATAGCATCGGTTAGCTGACTGTATCCTTCTGCTTACATTGGCTCTCATTTCATTCTCAGCAGTCACTAGTGAGCCGAGATACACTAATTCAGCAACAGCTTCGAAGGTACAGCCATTCACTTGGACTGTATCAGGTACGGGTCTTGAGGTATTTGCAGCCATGTACTTGGTCTTAGACTCGTCTTAGAAACTCGGTGAAGCTTGTGTTGAGACACACCTCATTTATTCTGATGTTGCCACCGGCCGGATCTCCCATCCGAAGTTTTCACTTTTATTACTGCCATCTTCCTACCAATACCGACATCTTTCGAACTGTGCGATCCGCACACATTCTCTTCGATCGACATGCGAACATTCTCAAGTATCGCTGGCCACATTCCGAAATTTTTGTTGAACGCTAATTGACATTTAAAGTTTCTCGTATTTTATTGCTCAGGCCTCACATCTCAACCAACTTGAATGGTTAATTATGGTTAATAGTGTTGGGTATTTATCTCTGATGTAAAACCACTTCTTGTGACGTTATACGTGGAACAAATTCCAACAAAACAATTTTATCTCATTGATAAACATCTGGCAGGTAATAAGAAACTGCAAATAAAACTGACAAAAATATATAATTTGATTATTCAGCAGCGATTCAACACCAACGGACTGGTTCATTTTCAAATGAGACACAATTGCACTAAATCACTCTCTGAACTGAACTAACGCGAGTCGGGTATGAGGTGAACAGTGGCGTCAGGTGAGAATATTCGTCAGGCAAACACCTTGACCAGTCTTAGATGAATAAACAGTAATGAAAAACGCAGCAAATTATTACACAAAGGTTTATTATTTTTCTGCGTAGATCAAGCGCCAGCAAAAAAGACAGCTTTGCCATTGTCACTATCTACCTACCATGTTTTGGCATCATAATCGAGTTTATTTAGATGAAATAAACGCTTCATACTCCATTCAAAGAAATAACGAATTCCTTCATTAAGAAACTTGATTACTGGTTGCTAAGGAAGCGTAACCCATGGCTTAGTATCCATGGCTAATCTTCCAATTTCCTCTGTTTTCAAGGTCACGGAGCAGCTACTCGATTGTTGTGCCTTGGCTTATCCTGCCTTATAGTGGGGGTATAGGAATATTCGACCCCGCGCTGACCCCCCCACCGATCGTCTTTTCTCATCCAAAACAGTCCCGCAATATTTATTTTGCTTCCGAGTCTACCAATGTAGCGGAAGCTTTGTTTTCACTTTTCGAAGATAAAAAAAAAAAGTTCTCTGAAATCAAAATTTTCACTCGCGTTTTGCGTTTTAGACCTTTC
Organism: Apolygus lucorum; assembly: GCA_009739505.2. Lineage (NCBI taxonomy): Eukaryota > Metazoa > Arthropoda > Insecta > Hemiptera > Miridae > Apolygus > Apolygus lucorum. Next base: position 16,273,240 of record CM019167.2, read on the forward strand.
TGAACAATTTTGGTTCCATGTCTGTGTGTCTGTCTGTCTGTATGTCCGTCATGAATTCCTTGTAACGGGCATACTATACGAAGTTATTGTCCGATTTCTATGAAATTTTCAGGGATTGTGCGGGTTGGTGTGTAGACGGTCCCCTATGAAAATCATCATCCTCGGACTGATAGAAGCGACTGCGCATGCGCAAACGTGAATTCCTTGTAACAGCCATAACTTCCACATTTTCTACCCGATTTCGATGACATTTTTAGGGATTACGCGGATTAGGTTGTAGATGGTCCCCAATGAAAACGTAAAATCCTTGTAACAGCCATAACATTTACATTTTTCATCCGAATTTGATGAAATTTTCTAGGATTGTCCAGATTAGCGTGTAGATGGTCCCCTATGAGAGTAGTGAAAGGTACTTAGAGATTGGTGTTTTGAGATTAACTACTATGCATCGGATCATCTACCTATATAATCGGGTTATGGATACGAGGAAGCTATGTGCCACCCACTTGGCAGACTTTTTTTTCTTTCATAACCCGAGTTCAGACCACTAAATTTTGGGTTGACTTCAAACTTATTGAGAATCATCTCTTTTCTTTCCAATTTATCTAATCTTCTCTTTGCTGTTAAGACTTCTCCTAGCTGACTGGTTAATGCTTCAACTTGAGCCAGAGTATGTTCGTTTCTTGGAAATGCCTTCAGCAACTCGTATTGCTTATCAGCGTGGTTTATTCCTACTATTATTTTTGGTCTCTGATTCGTTCCGTCAAAGAATTTCCGAAATTGCACTTTCCAGCTAGTGCTCTCAGGTCGTTTACAAAATGTCTGACTTGCTCGTCCACTCCTCTCTTCCTCATCGTGAATGCAACTCTTTCAGTTGAAATACTGCGAACTTCTTCGTAAAATTGTCCAGTAGTAGCCAGTAACTCCGCATATGTACATTCGCGTACATTGCAGGGCCGATAATGATCGAGGAGCATTCTAAATGTTTTTGGTCCCACTTTCCGAAGAAGTGCTTCTCTACGATCGTTATCCTCTATGATATCAGCGGCTTCCAGTTCAAAACATGGTAAATAATATTCCCATTTCTCAAGATCTGGGTCAAATGGACGTACTTTCAAATTTACTTGATTGTTTTGTCGCCGCTCTCCTGTAGTTGGTCTTCCGTCTCCTCCTCCTTCATAATCCAACATATTTCTCCTTGTTCGAGGCATAGGTACTTGAGTATTAAACGGAGGCTACCTAACCTATAGAAATATTTCGTACCGGATACCAAAAATAACTACATAATTGGAAAGAACACACTTTAATAGATTTACAGGTGAAGTTTAGAATTAATCCGACGCCTGGTTCTGACGTTGTGCAACCCAGAACGCAGCAATGTCGGTCAGGATGGAGTTGAAAGCGTCGCCGCCGCTAGCAGTCACATCAGATCGCCACATGTATTCTGCCAAATAGCTATCCAAATGATGACGCGCAGTTCCTCGCTGCCTTTTATTCCTCCACTTTGCACATCATCTGATAACGCTCGACTCACAACAATACTAGAATAGTTCTACTACAACATCTATAACAATTTAACCTTCTATAAGTGCCGCAGCGCGTTTCGTAATGGTGGCCTCCGTTTAATACTCAAGTACCGAGGCATATTTCTGCGTGGATTCTCAATTTCCGTCGCCAGTTGAAATGACTTGGTAAAATCCAGATCATAGAATAATATATTTTACAACATTCGAGATTGTTATCAAACTAGACCTGTTGGTTACGTTAAACAGCCATAAACTATCCCATAGTTGACTCCATTACAGTTACCCTAATTCAGAGGTTGGTTCACATTACTCTACGACCTATGTTCACTACCGAGTACCTAATTATTTGATTTTTTTTTGTGTTGCAGATCGGCGGAGCAAGGGATGGCTTATGGTGGACTCTCCAGTGCCTACTCTCCTCTACACAGTCATCTACCTGACGATCGTGGGGATCGGGCCTCGGGTTATGGAGAAGAGGAAGCCTTTCCACCTTAACTGGTGCCTGGTCCCCTATAACCTGGCCATGAGCCTCCTGAACCTCTACATAGGCATCGAGGTAGGTCCTCCAGTATTTGGTACACAATCAATTTCGAAAAATTCGACTACTTGTTGTATGATGAGTGGGATGAGGTCTGTCTGGGTGTCTGTTTGTCTGGCTGTCATGAAATCCTTGCCACAGCCATAACTTCTACAATTCTCATCCGATTTAGATGCAATTTTCAGGGATTATGCGGATTAGGATGTAGATGGTCCCCTATGAAAATTACCCCCGGACTGATTGTATCCACTGCGCATGCGCAAACGTGAATTCCTTGTAACAGCCATAACACTCAAATTTTTCCTCCGAATTTGATGAAATTTTCTAGGATTTTTCAGATTGGCGTGTAGATGGTCCCCTATGAAAATCATCTCCCCCAGACTAATAGTAGTTGCTGCGCATGTGCAAACGTGAATTCCTTGTAACAACCATAACTTATACATTTTCCATCCGATTTCGACGAAATTTCTCAGGATTGTTCAGATTAGCGTGTAGATGGTCCCCTATGAGGGTAGTGGAAGGTACTTAAAGATTGATATTTCGAGAGTAACTACTATGCATCGGGTGATCTATACAATCGGGTTATGGATACGAGGAAGCTATGTGCCACACCCTCTTGGCAGACGTTTTTTAATTAGCTGGTATTAATTCACGTCATAGGAAGCGAAGAATTGGTCCTACAGAGCTTTGGGTGGTTTCGTCCGATTCTAAAAAAATTGTCTGTATTTTAAATTGATGAAAAACCAATATCTTTATATTGAACGATCAAATCGAGATTCATTTCTCAATCATTCAAAGATTCTAGAACTATGATTCGTTCGAAACGAACGTTTCCATCATGAGCTTCGGATCGAAACAATAAACAATGCTATAAAGCGACAAGCTGCGAAACACCTACAGCGGCTGAGATGCCAGATCAACGAGGAAGCTGTCCAACTAAGTGATGTCATCAGGAGATCGAAGCGAACCAACCCTCTTGACCTAGCTTACTTGTGAGGCGGTGAAGTGAAACATCCACCGTAATTAACAAAACTCAGTGATGTATCTCAGTTTGAATACTTATCCATATTTTCAAAATAATATTGTTAATGAATTATACTCGGTGTAGTAAAAAATGTCAACGAAAAAATGATAGAATTTATGAAAAATAGTCCCGCTCTAAATAACTGCAATGGTCGAAAGGCCATTGCTTACAATTCTCACTTTTCAATAAATCCAGGCGCTCCTTTATGACGACCTATAATTGAATTCGAAATTTATCGCCAGCCTACGGTCGTTTTACGACTCGTAGGTCAATCACTACTCTTGCTTAGTAGGATGATACGAACCAAGTGGAAAGGCAAGATCATGCCTGAGGAAGAGAGGAAAGTGAATCCTAATTGATTGCCTTCATCACAACTGATAGTTTTCTTCAATGATCACGGGGTATGAGTTTCACGACCAATCACGAAAATGAGTGGGCAAATACCTCATGGCAATGTCGTAAATTTATCAGTTCCAGCCGACGCAGAGTGGGGTAGATACGACCAAGGGCGTGTAGCTCTCAGGTTGTTGCATTCACTAAGTGAAACTTCACTTATTATGAACTTGTACGTAATTAAACTGCAATTTTATGACTATTCATTTGAATTCTTCAATTTTATATTATATTTTGATTGACCACCCGTTTTCCTGTCGTCATAATAAACTAATAGTAGCAAACGCGAGGTGCAGTCAGGTTTCTTATGTCTGAAGTGACCATTGAAAAAAAGTTCCTCGTATCCTAACCGTATAGTAGTTGATTTCAAAACATCAAATCTAAGTACCTTACACTACCCTTATAGGGGACCATCTATTCATCATCCGGCACTATCTTCTAATATTGTTGGAAAATGTAGAAGGTATGGCTGTTACAAGGATTTAACGTTTGCGCATGCGCAGCGGCAACTATCAGTCCGGGGGAGATGATTTTCATAGGGGACCATCTCCAACCCAACTCGATTAATTCCTGAAAATTTCATCGGAATCAGATGGGAATGTAGAAGTTATGGCTGTGGCAAGGAAATACACGTTTGCGCATGCGCAGTGGGTACTATCAGTCTGGTGGCAATTATTTTCATAGGGGACCATCTACAAACCAACCCGCATAATCCCCGAAAATTCCATCGAAATCGGGTGAAAATTGTAGTTAGTTATGGCTGTGGCAAGGATTTCATGACAGACATACAGGCACGGAACCAAAATTATTCAGGAAGTTCTGAAACGTAAAACGCGAGTGGAAATTTTGATGTTGGAGAACCTTTTTTTTCAACATCAAAATGTGAAAACAAAGCTTCCGCTACCTTGGTAGACTCGGAAGCAAAATTCATACTTTCCTTAGTTAACATGGTTGGGGAACAAACAACATGTAAACAACATGTTTCTTCCTAAAATGGAGCCCCAATGTCACTCGATTCAGAATGAAAAATATCATATTTTTTTATAATCAGAACTCAAAAATCCTCATCCTAGACAGCCTTTTCACCCAACTTTCTCAACTTCCTGTAGCTTATGCATACCTACTATGTGACGTGGATGTTGTTTGATTCAACCACTACAAACTTTTTGTGATATAATGCGGTTTTTTTTCAATTGCGTCACTTTTTTCCTGATTTTCCCCTTTCCTTTCAATTAGGGTAGATGGCTTTTGAGTAGGGAATCCTGAATTAAAATTGAAGGTCTCATTCGTGGTTTGTGTCCAAACTTGTATTATTTTCACGTAGAAAATTGATCATGGAGAATTAAAAATTATAAAACAGGTACCAAAAAGTTTTGGACTTGAATTTATTTCGTTACCTTATCGAGGTTCTTACTTGTAAATTGCTTTGTTTCCAGCTTTTGATAGCTTCCACGAAGCTGAAGTATAGCTACGTTTGCCAGCCAGTCAAGCATTCAAACCACGAAGAGGAAATGAGGGTAAGATATTGTTTAATTCCTAATAAATATAATGGAATGGGTTACAATTTATTATTACTCTTTTATTTGATATAAAATGATAACTTCGATACATACCTTCTCGTAGAATACTATCCATTCAAGTATTTTGGTCTACATGTACCCACAGGTAAATCATGCAGTAGAAATTCGTAATAGCAAACGCCTACTTCGCACACAAAGGTCAATAAATCAATAGTTTTTTCCAAGTTCTCAGGAGACCCATGAAATCGATTATTAGCGCTCTTGATTAACTTTTACCCCAACTCATCGATCAAGGACACATTTTGTATGAACTAAACAGGTGCATAAATTCCCAGAGCCATAATTTGAAGAAAATTTCGTTGAGTGTTGGTGGTTGCTCGGGATGTTTTTGAATAGTACCACGCCATGAAAATTCATTATTGAGGGGGTTTGTAGAAAAGTGTGAAGTTGGGAAACTCAGGTGGGGACATGGCGAGTTCAAATCGTAATTTAACCATGGAAACATAAATTTATCTGATTTTAACTATCTGTTGTCGACAGAGCAAGAACAATGACATAATCTGAGTTTTTTTTTAAAGAACCCAACTGTTAAGAGGGCTTCAGAATCTTTCGGAGACAGCGTTTTGCCCTTTGTGGGAAAGACCCATATCGAATATCGTGAGACCCTCTTTGATTGATAGTCATTCACTTATTGTGTACAAACCAATGCATGTTAAATGCGTTGATTTCTAGATAAATTTCTTCCCAATATCTCAATTATTATTAGTCAATTAAAACTTAACTTTTCGGGTTTTCCGAAAATATTCGAGATCAAAATTAAAAAAAAAACAAAAAAAAAAAAAACAGGGACGTAGGATTTAAGAAACTCGGCCCCCTGGACCCCCGGATGCTTACTGCTTGGAGCCTTTGGCTAAAATTCAAGAAACATGGAACATGCTTTACCCGCATGATGTCTAAAGCAAGACCGATTTGTAAATGACGTAAATATGATGATATGTAGGTATATTAGGACTCACAAGACCCTTAAATGGAAGTATAAATATTATGTTATGATATACAGGGTGTCCCATATGTTATCCACCAAACTTTGGGAGTAGTTTGTACAACTAATTTGCAACAAAAAGTGTCTCCTAGCAATTTTCTTTTAACACCCTTAAAATCCGACTATTTGACTTTTAAGATTTTTTTCGTGTTTTCGAACTTACACCATTCAAACTGTCGTAACTCCCTTAAATTAGACCCAAAAATTAAAAATAAGGATACCGTTGGAAAGAGCGTAAAATTTCTCAATACATGAACCGTTGACCAGTCGAGAAAAATAAAACGCTAGAGTAGTATTTCTACCTCAAACTTGAAAAACAGTCAATTTCTGTTTTTGGTGAAAATGTTGATGATTTTTCCTCATTGAAACAAGGTATTTGCCAGAGGGGCTCAAAAGCTTAAAATCAGCTTTCCATCAGCTTTCCAACGGTCATCCAATTTTTAGTTTTACTGTGGAATTTGAGGGAGAAAATGGTGTTTCAATGCGAAAAAACGTGCATTTTTTTCAACGAAATCGACGGTTTGACGTGGGGACGTGGTGCTTGGGAAGAGGGGCGGCGGAGCAGACCCTGGATTCCTCCCGTCCAACCGTCAATTTCGTTGAAAAAAATGCACGTTTTTTCGCATTGAAACACCATTTTCTCCCTCTAATTCCACAGTGAAACTAAAAATTGGGCGACGGTTGAAAAGCTGACGAAATGAAGAACTTTTTAAGCTTTTGAGCCTCTCGCAAATACCTTGTTTCCATGGGGAAAAATCATCACGTTGTTGAAAAAAACAGAAATTGATAAATTTTAAAGTTTGAGGTAAAAAAAAGTACTCTAGCGTTCAGTTTTTCTCAAATTTCTCAGTTTTCTGAATTTGTCAACGGCTCATCTATTGAGAAATTTCACGCTCTTTCCAACGGTATCCTTATTTTTAATTTTTGAGTGCGATTCGAGGGAGTTATGGCCGTTTTAGAGGTGTACGGTCGAAAACATGAAAAAATCTTAAAAGTAAAAAAAGTCGGATTTCAATGGGGTTAAAAAAATTGCTAAGAGACATTTTTTGTTGCAAATTAGTTGTAAAATTGACTCCCAAAGTTTGGTGGATAACACATGGGACACACTGTATATTATACCAATGCTTCAGATTCCTTAGATTCCATTTCGTAAATACGCTGTATTTACTATTTACCTATTACTATTTACTATTATTACGCCGTATTAATACGGTGCCAACGTACTACATAAATAACACCTTCCTTCGAAATAAAACCCTGCTAATCTATGATGGCTCTCACCGCGAATGTTGTTCACATTGTATTACGTATTATACATACGTACGTATACGTATTACATGTATTCAGGGGTACATCTCAGTTTTTCCTTAATTACAGCGGTTCTGGCAGTAATTTATGCATAAATTTAGGGCTTTCCAACGAATGGTGAACGATTTTTCGACAAACACGTACGACGAAGATAAAGTTCCTTAGCAGCGACTTAATTGCACAATTTCGTGACACATCGCCGTCTCCCAAAAACATGACTCTTTTTGCCTGTTAACTCAAGGCTAAAGCATGTTCCATGCTAATAACAAATAAACAAATTGAAATTGCCTCAAAGTTCCACTCTCAACCACTCCCCAAGAATTGAAAATTTACACTACATTGAGATTTTCCATGTGATCATCTGATTGGCAGATAGTGAACGCCGTGTGGTGGTACTACTTCTCCAAGCTGCTGGAGTTCTGTGACACCTTCTTCTTCATCCTGCGGAAGAAGGAGAAGCAGCTGACGTTCCTCCACGTCTACCATCATTCGACCATGTTCTCCCTCTGGTGGATCGGCATCAAATGGGTGCCCAGCGGGTCGACTTTCCTCCCTGCGATGGTCAACTCCTTCATACACGTACTCATGTATGCTTACTACGGCCTGTCCGCCCTGGGGCCCGCCATCTCCAAGTACCTGTGGTGGAAGAAATACCTCACCATCCTTCAACTGGTGAGTCAATTCGTATCTTTTTATCAGTTTGCGCAGTTTTACAAGTCGAAAGTAGAATTTTCGGCCATTGTTTCACAAATGAGCTATCTACCTGAACTTTAACATACGTATTCTAAATCGTGAATAATTAACGCTTCTGTCGTTAACTATCTCATTTATAAGTTTGTCATTTTTCCACTGAAATGGTAGTCCAATATAAATGAAACTATGTAGTGAGTAGGTACTAATGAAGTGAGTAGCCAAATATTACATTGTAACGGACGTCACGGAAAATCCAGTGAGTTAATTTTCAAACAGTAAAGGTCTCTTTTAAATGTTAACTAAGCATTATTCTGATTAGTAATTCAAGGTTAATAATGAGGAGATGCTCCCCTTCATCAAAGTAAAACCAGTTTTCCACTCTCATGGGATCAAAGTGTAACCTGACAAATTCAATGCGAGGCCACCTCAATTGCTCTTACTTACCTCACCTAACCGAAGGATATAGAAAAGGACCTACCAACTTGAAAAAATGTCTACCCTACGATTCATCCTGAATAAATGGGTCGCTACTAAATTTGATACAAACCGTACATACATTTTCATGTGTTTAAATTTTAAATAAATTTATATTTAGGTGTCTTTATGAACGAGTACAAGAGTAAATGCTGCAAATTATTACATAACGGTTTATTATTTTACTGCGTAGATCACTCGTTCGCGGAAAACACGACTTTCCGTTTTCTACCCAATTATTGCGCGAGATTCACCATCAAGTTTATTTTTGACAGAAAGTACCTACCAGCAAAACATCATAATCCGAGAGTTGTGAAGGCCTTACTATGAAATTTTGTTCTTGGTTGCTAAGGAGGCACAACTGAGTGATGTGGTGATGTGGAACTCTAGTCGAAGAAACGCAAAAAGATGGCATTTGATCAGCTTGACTTTGAACGGATACTTAGCCTACTTTCATTTGCGATTCACACTCGTGTTTCTGTTATATCATTCAATACGGTTTTAAATTCCTGAAAAAACAATATCTTCATATCACAATATCGCGTTTGATCAGCTGAAATTTGAACCAAGGTTCGACCGACTTCCGTCAGTGACCATTCATTTGCGATTCACACTCGTGTTTCTGCTTCATTATTCGTCCTTATGGAGATTAAACGGTTGGTCCTACAGGGCTCTGGTTGGTCTCATTCGAGTCTGAAAATTAAATTGACGATAGATCAATGCCTTTATTCCTGACGTTTTGAAAATTTCAACCCTTATTTTCGCTATTCAATCTTATTTCTGATTTTTGCATCAGCTGTATCAACTTTTCATAGACTGTATTGTGGATCTGTTATGATTTTTTTCAAATGAATGTTATTGTGCTTTTCCGTGAAATAAATAAATGCACTCGACTATGTAAACAACTCACTGATGGGCGTATATTATTTGTTGGAACGTCCTCGATTGTTCGTTCAAAATTTACGTTGAAAGAAGAAATCTAGTTGTAGAGCAATCTTTTTATAAGGAAATTTCTCCCTTAAAGGGAAAAACCATGGATCATGGATATGTCCATTTTTCTTCTAATAATATGTACTTACCTATTTGATTTTTCTATGAATTCAAAAAAATACTATAAAAACGTGTGAAGACGGCGATACATTTCCCTAAAAACGGGTCGGTTGTAAGTGAAAATCATTAGAAATTTAAACGCTTGCATACGAGTCTGCAACACATTGGGACATTTTATGTCTTTACTTTTTCCCGTCCCTCTTCATCCGTCTACCTACCTACAATAATAATATGCTTGCTCAATAATTGTTTGTTGACGTGTAACAAACTCTTACTGCTCTTACTGTTGTTTACAGTTCTTTTAACTCAGGGGTATAGTATACCTCAATTCTTCGTCACTCAATCTCAGTTTCTTTCATAATTACAGCTGTTTTGACAGTATATCATTTATGAATAAATTTAGGGCTTTCCAACGAATGGTGAACGATTTCTCTACAAACACGAAAGACGAAGATAAAGTTCCGTAGCAACGACTTGGTTGTAAGTTGAAAAACTAACGTCTAGATATCAATGGTAAATAAATAGTTCGAGTACATAGCACCCATCTGGACAATACGAGTGTGGTGATAATAACTGCTGCAATAAATTTTTATTAATACAAGGCACATATTCTTTGTCAAATGTTGGCTCCAGTTGGGTATATTTCGTCTTGCAAATCCCGCACTGAAGGTAGGCACAAATAACGTGCGTTCCGAGGAAAATACTAATTTACGAGTAGGCATAAGATGTGTAAATCTCTTGAAGCTATTTTCTTTGGGTAAATAACTTTACCTTCAAGGTGAAAGGGTTTCGGCATACTAACGTACATTCAAAGGGTCAATTAGTCAGAAAGTTGGCACCTCGCAATGACGAACTTAATAATAGAAGTTTCGTGAAGAAATTCGTCGGACGCCGCTTACAGGAGTGGATAAGACAAGGTCGAAATGCGCAAGAGATACCTAATTAGAACTGAGATACCTCAACCTGGAGTCATCCTAAAGCTCTCAGGGCTTGAAGTTCTGGCTTCACAGGACTAGGAGGAGATGGTGGTGTTACAGGCGACAGGTCTGATTCGATTCTATAAATTCAATACTATTCTAAATGTATATCGGGAGTTTTTGAGGTAGGGCGTTTTGACAATGTCAGCCCTTATTTTTTAACCCTTAGAAGTGACCTATATCAACCAAAATTGTCGGGGCACAACTAGACTTCAAATGGAGCCTACATACCAAATTTCATCAAAATCGGTCCACTGCAACCAAGGAAAGTGCCGAGCGGCAAAATTTTTATTCGATTTTCGGATTCTACGTACCTTGAAACGTAAACCAACAAATTTTGAGAGGGGTGTTAAACATTCTTTTTATTATTATTAAAGGTTTATTATGGAAAATAATAAACCAAAATCAAGGGCTCCTTCAGCTCTTGTAGGTTTCGATTCACTATTTCCGTCGGCCTTAGTGGTTGTAGAATTCGTGATATCGTCAGCTCTTGTGTTGGCGTGGAGATCAGCCTCGAGTCCTTCTTTGGCCAATATTGCACGAATTCGACACTTCCAGTTTGTAAAGTTTGTGCTAGCGAACAGAACTAGAGAGCTTTTAGTCATTGTTCTGAGTAGGTATGACAACACGTGGTGATGGTAACGGAAAACACATCGTTGAGAAGTGAGGTTAAATTTTGATGAACGGATTTATCAAATTTCATTAAATTTTCGCGAGCACTGAATTTATTATTTATCGCCTAAAATCAGTCCTGGGCCTTTTGAGATATATAGCTTTTCCAAGTCGAATTGAGAATTTTCCAAACCAAATTGTGAATTTTCCAAACCAAATTGAGAAATTCCCAAACCAATTTGAGAATTTTCCAAACCAAGAATATTATAAATAAGAAAGAAGAAGGGAATCATCCAAACCAAAGTCCCAATTTTTCAAAGCAAATCAAAACTTATAATTTTGCACTTGTTTGCCGGAAAAAAGGTGTGGCAGATACGTATTAGCTCGTTGTCCGAAGATTACTGACGTTCTCCTCGCCTATTTTTACTTTCGCGAATGTTCAACATTCAGGCTCATACAGGAGCTGATGCGACAGGTCTGAGTAGGAGAGCAGTTGTTCATGAGTCTGCGTACCTGATTACTTCCTAGGTTAAAAAACAAACAACAACAAAGTTTTCGGGTCGTGTCTATTTTAATTCGGATTCTCAAATTGGTTTGGAAAATTCTCAAATTGGTTTGGAAAATTCTCAATTTGGTTTGGAAAATTCTCAATTTGGTTTGGAAAATTCTCAATGCGACTTGGAAAAGCTATAGATTGCATGGACTGGAACAACTAGAACGCACATATACTCGAGATAGAAAAGTTTTATTGGAAAAGACACGGAAAAGGAGAAGAGGAGGTTAAGGATGTCCCCAAAGTATCGATACTTAAAATTATCGATACTTTTTGAAGAAAGTATCGATACATATCGATACTTTTTTTCCTGATATATATCGTAGTATCGATACTTTTTTTCCAGTATCGGAGGCGATACTTTTTTACCTCTCACGTTAGGTGAAAGTCTCGAATTTTAGTAGGGAACCTTCATGTCGTGGGTGTTGAAATTTTCTCAGTTTCAACACCTACGACATGAAGGTACCTACTTGACAGCACCTCTTTCTCTACTTAGATTGTTGGGAGACCAACCATTTCAACAAACTAAACAAAGATGATGTACCACCACCTCCAGCTCTCTATGATAACCTGCTGTCCTCCATCATTTAGAAAGGACCACCAAAATGTTAACCCAACCAAGTGCAATACGAAAAAAAGTGCCTAAACAAGAAAAAAAATGAGTGATTTATTGATTTGTTCATTCTATATTAATTATTATCCTCGCGATAAAGAGATGTCACACGGATAGAGGGAAACATAAAAGGCATTTTCACACTTCATTTTCATACGTTTGTAAAAGTATCGAAGAGTATCGATACTTCAAAATATCAATACTTTTTGAAAGTATCGTATCGATACTTTTTGATACTTTCTAGAAGTATCTATACGATATTAGATCGATACTTTTGAAGTATTGGACATCCCTAGAGGAGGTACCTAGTGATAAACACGCCGCCTATTATTCACATAAAGAGGATCGCGACTCACTTGTCGAGCTTCACTCCACAGTTTCTAGTGAAAGCTATTTTTGTTGAGTCGAGTGCTTGTGGATGATGAACGAGATCACGTCGTATAACCACAATACCGTCCCCTCAATTTGGCGGTGCCTAACGATCGTATTTACATATCTTCCACGGGAGAATAGAAATCGAGTGTGAAATAGGAAGTCACCCTTCACCTGAAGAACGAAGTTTTTGTCGACTTGACCATGATGAAATACGGCTTCATTTTGCTTGAGCACTGCATTTTGCTTATGGGCCTACCAAGGTAGCGGAAGCACTGTTTTCTCTTTTCAAATGGAAGAAAAACTGCAAATTATTACACAAAGATTCAATATATTTCTGTGTAGATAACCCGCGGGCAAAGAAAACAGCTTTGCCATTGCCACCACCTAGCAACCATTTCGCTTCACAATCGAGTTTGGTTTGAAGCAATAAACGATTCACACTCAATTTGAAGAAATAGGGTTTAGTCGTTGCCTTCATTGGTTGCTAAGGAAGCAAAACTGAATACAACTCGAAGAAACGAACAACGATCGCATTTCGGTCAGCCAAAATTTGACCGGAGATTAGGCCTCTTTTGCGATCCACACTCGTGTTTCTGATTTATCGGAAGTCTAACCCTTAAATTCTCGTAGGGAGCAAACAGTTTGTCCTACAGGGCTCCGAGTGGTCCCTCAAAATTCTAAAACTTCAATACTATTTTCAATTGATAACAAACATTACCTATATTGAAAGTTTTTGAGGTAGGGTGTTTTGACAATGTCAGCTCTGATTTTTCAACCCTTAGAAGTGACTGACATCAACCAAAAGCTTGGGGGCACAACTAGAACCTAAACGGAGCCCATATACCAAATTTCATCAAATTCGGTCCATGAGAACTAAGTGCTGCGTACGGCGTATGAGCGGCCAAATTTTTATTCGATTTTTGGATTATACGTACCTTGAAACGAAAAACTCCTCGCCAAAACAGCATACAGCACACCAGTTGCCTTGGAGCTGTGTAATAGCATTTCATGCAAACCTCTTGCCAAGAGGCTCTTGGGTTTGCATCACTCCAGTATCGGCAGTTCTGTCGATTTACAGCACCATTTAGATGGAGAGTCATCTTCGAGAAGTTTTGTTTAAAACTTGTTATGAGTTATAGGTTAATTAAATATAAATAATTTTGTCATAACTTGGTTAGTTTTGGTTTATTATTTTCAATAACGAACCTTTGGAATCGACCAAGAAAAAAAAATTTTAACACCCCCTCAAAATTTGATGGTTTACGTTTCAAGGTACGTAGAATCCAAAAATCGAATAAAAATTTGGCCGTCCATCCGCCGTACGCGGCACTTTCCCCACTTAGCATTGACCGATTTGGATGAAATTTAGTATGTAGGCTCCATTTGGGGTCTAGTTGTGCCCCGAAGATTTTTGTTGGTGTAGGTCACTTCTAAGGGTTCCAAAATGAATTTTGAAATTTTGAAAACGCCCTTACTCAAAAACTTTTGATATAAAGGTATTGTTTTTCCTTCAATTTAAGATAGTATAGAATTTTTTGAGACCACCCGGAGCTCTGTAGGACAAACCGCACGCTCCCTACGAGAATATAAGGGTTGGACGTACGATAAATCCGAAGCACGAGTGTGAATCGCAAAAGAGGCCTAATCTCCGTTCAAATTTTAGCTGACCGAAATGCGATCGATGTTTTTCTTCATGTTGGATGGTTGGTGGCTTTGCAGACGAGTGATCAATATAGAAAAAGAATAAACCATTGTGTAATAATTTGCAGCGGTTTTTGCTTCCGAGTCTACCAAGGTAGCGGAAGCTTTGTTTTCACTTTTCAAGGACGAAAAAAAAAAGTTCTCCAAAATCAAAATTTTCACTCGCGTTTTGCGTTTTAGACCTTTCTGAACAATTTTGGTTCCGTGTCTGTCTGTCTGTCTGTCTGTGTGTCTGTGTGTCTGTGTGTCTGTGTGTCTGTGTGTCTGTGTGTCTGTCCGTCTGTCATCAATTCCTTGTAACGCGCATAACTATACGAAGTTATTGTCCGATTTCGATGAAATTTTCAGGGATTGTGCGGGTTGGTGTGTAGACGGTCCTCTATGAAAATCATCATCCCCGGACTGATAGAAGCGACTGCGCATGCGCAAACGTGAATTCCTTGTAACGGCCATAACTTCCACATTTTCCATCCGATTTCGATGAAATTTTCAGGGATGCTACAGATTAGTGTTTAGATGGTCTCCTATGAAAATCATCACCTTCGGACTGATAGTAGTCACTGCGCATGCGCAAACGTTAATTTCCTTGTACCGGCCGTAACTTCCACATTTTTCATCCGATTTCAATGAAATTTTCAGGGATGTTACATATTAGTGTTTAGATGGTCCCCTATGAAAATCATCACCCCCTGACTGATAGTAGCCGATGCGCATGCGCGAACGTGAATTGCTTGTAACAGCCATAACTTCCGCAATTTCTACCCGATTTCGATGACATTTTCAGGGATTACGCGGATTAGGTTGTAGATGGTCCCCAATGAAAATCAAGGCCTTAAATAATACAGTAGCCTCTGCGCATGCGCAATCGTAAAATCCTTGTAACACTCATAACAGTTGCGTCTGAGGTGAGGATCTCAAAGCCATTGAGCCAACCCCTTTGTAGATCAGTGAGCAAAGTACTGGACTCACACCCCGGAGTCCCAGGTTCGAATCCCAGTGTTGCTAAGAAATTTTTTGATTCCAATCACTACCGCACTTTCATTTTTTGCCCGAATTTGATGAAATTTTCTAGGATTGTCCAGATTAGCGTGTAGATGGTCCCCTATGAGGGTAGTGAACGGTACTTATAGATTGGTGTTTTGAGATTAACTACTATGCATCGGATCATCTATATAATCGGGTTTTGGATACGAGGAAGCTATGTGCCACACCCACTTGGCAGACGTTTTTTTGTATGGACTGAAATCGTAAAGGAAGTTTTGCCCCACCCTGTTCATGCGATTCACGCTCGTGTTTCTGATCCATCATCGTCTAACTTTTGGAGCAAAGAAGACATGAACTCTCTACAATGTCCTGAAGAGGCTAGTTTTAGGTAGGTCCGATGGTCTAGGGGGTGCGTCTCTTCTGTCTGGCTCAGCGAAACTTACAAGTGGGTCTGATCACTTTAAAATAATTGCTCATTTACCGATAGTTGATCGGCTGGATGATTTCATTCGTTTTCACAAATTGAACACTATTTTTATTATTATTACATTGATGAAGAAAAGTCATGAAACATTATTTATTTATTTGAACGGTACTAGAACAATCCTAGTTACATGAAATAGAAAAATTTACCATGATAAGATACAAATTATGATTGGAAATAATTTAAATGCAGAAGAAAGTTCAGAGTAAACGGTCCTCAAACAGAAGGGTTTCAATAGAGTGGAGAGAGAAAGTAAGAAAACCACATTAACTAATTACCCTCATTAAGCGGTCGATTGGTCCCACTAAGCTCTGGGTCAAAAAATTCTTTAAAATCGTCGCTTTTTCAAAGGCTTAAAATCGTCGCTTTTTCAAATTAATGAAAAATTATTAGTTGTTTTATATCGAATTTTTTCATTTTTGAAAATGTTTTGCCCCTTAGAAGTGACTGACAATAACCAAAATCTTCGAGGCACAACTAGGCGCCAAATGGAGCCGGTATCCCAAATTTCTTCAAAATTGGTTCCACGGGAACAGTAAAGTGCCGCGTACGGCTGACGGACGGAAAATTTGTTATTCGATTTTTGGATTAGGCGATTTTTCGACGTTTGAACATAAACCATCAAATTTTGAGAAGATTATATAATTGTTTGCTTACTCGATTCCCTAAGTAGGTACCTACACGTAAGCTCAGTGGGCTGCAATTTTTTTTCTTTATTATTATTATTTATTTTTCAAATCCTTTTCGAATATAGGATTGTCGAAAACGTGAGTAAAAGGACCACTCGCCACTTCTATAAACAGTTCTGAGGCGTCACATCTACCTCAAAAATCCGTCTCCCTCGTCACTTTCTCGAACTTTCTCGGGTTCGGCTATTCAGGAAAGGGAAGTCATTCTGACGTCTATCTCTGCCTGCAGCCTCCCTCCTGCCGAGCACCATTTCCTAGACTGATGCTCCGTGCATGATTTACACTCGACCCCCTTCGTTTCCTCGGCATCCCTAGACTACCATGAAGATCCAAATAAATCATACACCTAAATACTTAGTTCAGACACAAGGGTTTCCTTCTTATTTTGTCTCAAAGTAGGACATAAAAATGTTGGACATCCAGCGCCGACTTTACTCGCATCATAATTTCATATCTTCTTCCGGAGGACAAAATTGTACTTGTCCAGAAAAATTTGGAAACAATTTTGAACCCAATAACTCCTACATTTTTGCTTCGCACACTACCTACAAAGGCATAACTTCCAATAGGAAGAAAGTTGTTTTTCTCTTGAAACGTAGAGACCTTTGCTTACCAGATGAGGTGAAATTCGCTGAAAAGTAAATTTTAACTCTTCAAAATTTTAAATTTAATTTTCACCACAATGTCCGAAATCGTCGGTCAAATTTTTTTAACCCCCCCCCCCCCCCCAAATTTGTTGGTTTACGTTTCAAGGTAAGCAGAATCCAAAAATCGAATAAAAATTTGGCCGTCCGTCCGCTGTACGCCGTACGCGGCACTTTCCCCACTTAGCAATGACCGATTTTGATGAAATTTGGTATGTAGGCTCCATTTGAGGTCTAGTTGTGCTCCGAAGATGTTGGTTGATGTAGGTCAGTTCTAAGGGTTGAAAAATAATGTTTGAAATTTTGAAAACGCCCTAACTCAAAAAATTTTGATATAAAGGTATTGTTTTTACATCAATTTAAGATTCTATAGAATTTAAAAAAATTTTTGAGATCACGTGAAACCCTTTAGGATTAACCGTCCGGTCCCTACGAGAATTTATGGGTTGGACTTACGATAAATCAGAAACACGAGTGTGAATCACAAAAGAGGCCTAATCTCCGGAATCGACCAAGAAAAAACAATTTTTAACACCTCCTCAAAATTTGATGGTTTACGTTTGATGGTACGTAGAAATTTGATGGTACGTAGAATCCGAAAATCGAATACAAATTTTGCCTGATTTTGATGAAATTTGGTATACAGGCTCCATTTGGGGTCTAGATGTGCCCCGGGGATTTTGGTTGATGTAGGTCACTTCTACGGGTTGAAATGCTCAAACAATTTTGATATCAAGGTATTGTTTTTCCATCAATTTAAGGTAGTAGTGAATTTTTAGAATTTTTAGAGACCACGCGGAGCCCTGTAGGACAAACCGTTCGCTCCCTACGAGAATTTAAGTTTTGGACGTACGGTAAATCAGAAACACGAGTGTGAATCGCAAAGGAGGCCAAATCTCCGTTGAAATTTTAGATGACCAAACTATGATCGTTGTTCGTTTTTTCCAGTTTTGCTCAGTTTTAGCGACCCGTCCTCAAATTTCCATATGAAGGAACTCCTATTTCTTTGAATTGAGTGTGAAGCGTTTATTTCTTCCAAATAAACTTCATTGTGAAGTAGGTTTGTGGTGACAATGGCAAAGCCGTGTTCTTTGCAGACGAGTGATCAATATAGAAATAGTAAACCTTTTTATAATAATTTGTAGCGTTTTTGGGAGAAGCTGAAAGTGTTGTATTTGAAATGGATTGGTAATGATTATCACTGATTGTGAATAAATTGTGTGTTATTAGTGTTCGCGAGCATAGTTCGTAGAAATTGACAAACGGAATAGGAAAAAATGAAAATCAGAATTCCATTTAGGAAGAACAAAAAAACAACGAGAAAGGTCTCGTCTGTTCGCATAAACATTTCCTGGTATGAGTGATAAGTAGTGATCTTGTTAGGTAGTGATTTCCATTTTTAAAGAAGTCCATTGTTTAAGCAACAACTACTCGATAATGTTACTTAATGCGAGTAACTATGCCTGCGCATTAATTTACAACGGTTTTTGGTTTTCCTGATATCATTTATCCTTGGTCTAGTAGCAAGCGTAATTGGCTATGCATTCGCGAATCATTATAATACAATAGCATTAGTTACTAGTTGGAAAAATGCTTGACGATGAAAAGAATTCAGGATTCCCATAAACTGTAAACAGAAAATATCATCTTGCGGGTGTCGAAATTCAGCGGCTCCCACTGAGTACAATAATAATTATTGCGTAATTCGCACAATTCTTCCGCACTTTTAATAAGATGCTCGTAAAAGGCGAGGTTGTAATTTCGACCTTGTTGAGGGCCTGGGAGCAACTGCTGAATGGAGTAGGTATAGGCGTTGTAAAGGTGAGAATAGATGTTGATTCATCTTGGAAAGATAACTTCGTGGGAGTTTAGTCTAGCTTGGTTCATAAGAGGATCAAGGAACTCATGCAGTGAGGGCGGTGGAAGAGCTCCCTGTGCTGATAAATGAATGCTAAATTAATTATCTAAACTTCAGAGACTGATTGTACGACTAATTGCAGCAATTTTTGTGCTTCGTTTTTTCCGAAACCTTCTTCCAACGCGACTATTATCTTTCTGTAAATTTCACCCTTCAACTACCTTTCAAGGACGATGAGTAGGTGTGAGAGGGGGATTTGGGTCCTCAAGGCCAGGCTAGAAGGAACCACTTGTTTTGATAAATTTTACAATAAACGCGCATTCTACAATAGTTGATCGTCTGATTGGTATTATTCGTTTCTCGAAATTTAACACGTCATGGTACATTCATAATTAGGTAAATAATTATCCTAATTAAGTAGGTAGTGTGAAAATTCTTCAAAATTTTGACAATTTTAAATTAATGAAAAAACTATACTTACCAGTATTTCGAAAGTTTTCGAGCTCGGGCGTTTTGAAAATGAATGAATGAATGGAATGAACGAATGAAAAACGTGCGATATTTGATGGATATAGATATACAATGTATGAATACGGCCACACTAAGTCTTGGTTTATTACCATGAGACTTGGTTTGGCTGATTAAAACATAATTCTCTTCTCATTTGAATCTAGTATTCAGATTTTTTTCCCAAAGAATCACAGTGTTATTTTTTTCTACTTAATTTTTTTTTCTTGAGATTTTTATACATCAGATTTTAGATTATATTAGATATAGATTTAGATAGACATTTCAGAATACATTTTCAATAATGAAACTGTTGGACTAGATCCCATCTGTAGAACCATGCCTCTCCGGCAAATCCCGCTAGTACTCTGGGGAGGATTTTCTCTTAATATTTGTCAACAATCTTACCGGTTGTGTTTACTCCGTCCTAGCCATTTTTGTCTAATTTCACTGAAGATACTGCAGAACCGGAGGAAATGTATCACATCTTCCGTCTGCCCGCAGTTGAACATTGAGCATCTTTTTCTGGATTCCTCTCTTCATCGTCTGTTATTTAGGTACAGTAGTCCACCTCTGAGTTTTAGGTACCATCTTACTGTCACTAAATCGTCAATTGCTAATCTATAGAAGATATCAGTCAGTACCACCTCTCTGTAATTGGTATGAATATTGGAGTTTCTTGCTTGCTCCATCCATCCTTCATCCAAACTTCAGAGACTGATTGTACGACTAATTGAACAATTTTTGTGCTACTTTTTTTCCGAAACTCTCTTCTAACGCGGCTATTATTTTTCTGTAAATTTCACCCTTCAACTACCTTTCAAGGACGATGAGTAGGTGTGAGAGGGGGATTTTGGTCTTCAAGGCCAGGCTAGAAGGAACCACTCGTTCCAATTTTACAATAAACGCGCCATTTAAAAAATTTTAAAATTAATGAAAAAAACTATACCAGTATTTCGAAAGTTTTCGAGTTAGGGCGTTTTGAAAATGTTTCCCCCTATTTTTCACTCCTTAAAAGTGACTACCAGTAACCAAAAACTCCGGGGCACCCCAAGTGGGGCCGATGTACCAAATTTCATCAAATTCGATTAGATTTTTGGATTCTACAAACCTCGAAACTTAAGCCATCAAATTTATAGGGGGATGACCAATTCTTTTTCCTCCTCGATTCTGAAGGTTCAATATAGAAAATAATAAACCAAAACGGTCCTAACCCCCCTTAGCTTACATGTAAATTCAAATTTAACGTAATAAGCAGAAAATAAATTGAATGATTTGTCCACTGGAATCTTCGAATATGAAAAATGTACCTTTTTATGATCGTTTTCTTTGTGGAATTTTTCACACTGAATCGAATGGTAGCAACCTCCCATTCACAGGGGGCCATCTTCCAATTCACAGGGAACCACTTTAAATTTATACCAGCCTTCTTCCAATTTTCATCGAAACCATCCTCCAATTCATAGGGGAATATCCTCCAATTCATAGTAGGCATCCTCTAATTCATTGAGAACCATCCTCCAATTCATAGGGGATCATCCTCTAATTCATTGAGGGTCATCTCCAATTCATAGTAGCTCATAGGGAACCACCCTTCTGTCGAGGTTTTAAAAAACTAAAGCTTTAGCCGGAAAAAGTTTCGTTTTTATTCAAACATCATTTTCTGTCTTAAATTCAGCTCGAAAAAAATTGAGTTAAAGAGTCCGTTAGAAAGCTGATGTTTTGGCGCATTCCTTAACTTGTCTCCGGAATTCTGATTCAAGAATTAATAGGATCTCCCAAAGCCAATAAGTACTACGAAAATTTGACTGCGGTGAGTTGGAAATTGTTGGAAGCTTGCTCAGTGTTGGGCCTCCTCAAATAGGATTACAAATCGGACCAATACTAGTTGCTGATGGTTCATATGCCAAAAATTCGCGGGCAGACTGGCTGCAGTCTCGAATAACTATCTGTTCGGAGTTGACGCAGTTCCACAAAATGGATCCATCAAGATATTTTTTCCTCAAGATTCATGAATGTTGTTGTAATGCATATTTATAACTCATTACTATAATGCTAACGTACTACTAAGATCCGCGTATTTAACGTTAATTAAACGTGTTATTAGAACCAAGGGTAAATTAGCGACAACGTGAAACAATACTCGCATACCGGAGTAAGCTTACATCAATCCGATTCACCAAGGTAATTTATATCCGCATATTATTCAATAGATGCAGTTCTACTACGTTCCATCCAATCCTTGTTGCATTCGAGGAGAATACCTCAGGTAGAATCTTTATTTGCTCGTGAAGCAGTTGAAGGAATTGAGAATACCGACCTGTGATTGGTGTACCAACAGAAGTAGGAGTATTAATATAGCGTATCATATTTATTCTTTTCCTACTTTGAAATAGAATTGGAAATATTCTGATGGAATAACCTACGCGTATTTCTACCCAATGATTTAAATATAATTTAAAGTTATTAATTAACTAAAATCTGTAGATATGAAATAGGTACAGTTCAGTAAAAACGCTACAAATTATTACACAATGGTTTATTATTTTTTATTTTTCTATATAGATCACTAGTCTGCTAAGCCACCAACCATCAAACATGAAGAAAAACATCGATCGCATTTCGGTCAGCTTTAATTTGAACGGAGATTAGGCCTCTTTTGCGATTCACACTCGTGTTTCTCATTTATAGTACGTTCAAACTTTAAATTCTCGTAGTGAGCGAACGGTTTGTCCTACAGAGCTCCGCGTGGTCTCAAAAAATTCTAAAAATTCTATAGAATCCTAAATTACAGGAAAAACCATACCTTTATATCAAAATTATTTGAGTTAGGGCGTTTTCAAAATTTCAAAATTGATTTTGGAACCCTTAGAAGTGACCTACATCAACCAAAATCTTCGGTGCACAACTAGACCTCAGAAGGAGCCTACATACCAAATTTCATCAAAATCGGTCAATGCTAAGTGGCAAAAGTGCCGCGAACGGCGGACGGACGGCCAAATTTTTATTCGATTTTTGGATTCTACGTACCTTGAAACGTAAACCATCAAATTTTGAGGGGGTGTTAAAAATTTTTTTTCATGGTCGATTGCAAAGGTTCATTATTGAAAATAATAAACCAAAAGTATTTTACAACCGAGTTTAAGGGAGAAATTTGTGTTTGAACCTGGAAAAACTTGCATTTTTTCAACGAATTCGACGGTTTGACGGGAGGATTTGGTGCTTGAGGAGCGTCGACGGTGTAGACCTCGGAGTCCTCCAGTCAAACTATCGGTTTCGTTGAAAAAGAAAAAAAAAAATTCACGTTTTTCCGTGTTCAATAGAAATTTCTCCCTTAGATTGTAAAATTTTGTTGATTATACCATTGGAAAGCTAAGATCTTTGCGCAGTTTTGGGTGATGAGGTACGTAAAAAACCATGGGGAAATAAAACCCTAACAACCGAAAGAAAAAATAGGAAATTTTGAAAATTTGACAAAAATTTCTATACGACTTGATTTTTCACAAAACCAGTAAAGATCAAAATCGAAAAACTGAAGAAAAAAATAGAAAAAGAAGATGGGGAAAATTAGGTTTCCCCTGGTTTTGGTTTGATAACTTTCCTCTTAGATAACACGATTTCGTCGTACCATCGGGCAACACCGGGAGGAGACGGCGGTCTGAACAGCCAATCAGGTCCGTTTTTCCGGTTATTTTTTGATATCATAAATGTTGATTGTCTCCCAAAAATAACAGGAGACTTGTCTCCGAAATCAACCCGATTTTCATCTATCCCACACCATTAACTATTCAGGAAAAATGCAAACAGAATTCGGTGAAATTCCTCATTAGCCCTGACAGTACCCGACAAAGCCCTGACAAAGTTGAAAATTAACAAAACAACAAAAGGATGGGTAATGACGGCAATACATTTCCCTAGAAACGGGTCGGTTGTAAGTGAAAATCATTAGAAATTTAAACGCTTGCATACGAGTCTGCAACAAATCGGGACATTTTATGTCTTTACTTTTTGCCGCCCCCTTTCCCCGTCACCATTCACCCGTCTACCTACCTATACCTTCGCTACCTACCTATAATAATAATAATAATATGCATTCTCAATGATTGTTTGTGGACGTGTTACAAACTCTTACTGCAAATGTTGTTTACAGTTCTTTTAACTCTGGGGTATATCTCAGTTTATTCCTTAATTACAACGGTTTTGGCAGTAGGTATACAGGGTGTCCATATGTTATCCACCAAACTTTGAGAGTCAATTTTACAACTAATTTGCAACAAAAAATGTCTCCTAGCAATTTTTTTAACCCCCTTAAAATCCGACTTTTTTGACTTAAGATTTTTTTCGTGTTTTTGATCTTACACCTTTAAAGCGGTGATAACTCCCTTAAATTGCACTCAAAAAATAAAAATATATGGATATCGTTGGAAAGAGCGTGAAAATAGATGAGCCGTTGACAAATTGAGAAAAACTGAACGCTACAGTATTTTCTTTACCTCAAACTTTAAAATTTGTCAATTTTTGTTTTTTTTTTCAAAAATTTTGATGATTTTTCCCCTTGGAAAGGTATTTGCCAGAGGGGCTCAAAAGCCTAAAAACTTCTCCATTTCATCAGCTTTTCAACGGTCACCCAACTTTTAGTTTCACTGTGGAATTAGAGGGAGAAAATGGTGTTTCAATGCGAAAAAACGTGAATTTTTTTCAACGAAATTGACGGTTAGACGGGAGGAATCCGGGGTCTGCTCCGCTGCCCCTCCTCCCAAGCACCACATCCCCACGTCTAACCGTCGATTTCGTTAAAAAAAATACACGGTTTTTCGAATTAAAACACCATTTTATCCCTCAAATTTCACAGTAAAACTAAAAATTGGGTGACCGTTGGAAAGCTGATGAAATGGAGAAGTTTTTAAGCTTTTGAGCCTCTTTGGCAAATACTTTGTTTCAGTGAGGAAAAATCATCAACATTTTCACCAAAAACAGAAATTGACTATTTTTTCAAGTTTGAGGTAAAATTACTACTCTAGCGTTTTGTTTTCTCGACTGGTCAACGGCTCATGTATTGAGAAATTTTACGCTCTTTCCAACGATATCCTTATTTTTAATTTTTGAGTCTAATTTGAGGGAGTTACGACCGTTTGAATGGTGTAAGGTCGAAAACACGAAAAAATCTTAAAAGTTAAAAAAAGTTGGATTTTGAGGGGGTTAAATGAAAATTGCTAGGAGACACTTTTTGTTGCAAATTAGTTGTAGAAACTACTCCCGAAGTTTGGTGGATAAAATATGGGACACCCTGTATAATTCATGCATAAATTTAGGGCTTTCCAACGAATGCTGAACGATTTTTCTACGAACACGAATGACGAAGATAAAGTTCCATAGCAACGACTTGGTTGTAAGTGGATATTAAAAATTTTCGAGACGTTTTTTCGTTTATGTGCCAAAGTAAAGACATAAAATGTCAAAAGTTGTTGAGTTTTGAAAGTCGGTCTAAAATATACCTGATTTTTTGTTACATGTTTGTTGCTGTGTTTACAATATTTTGCTTACAAGAAAACTCCGCAAAGGTGATCCGCACGTCAACACTAAAAATGCGGAGGTTGTCAGACCTCGAGAGTTGACCTTTTCGAAAACTTAATCGCAAAGTGATGAGGGTGGACTATTTTCGAATAATCATCCATTGTAGCCACTCCAAAATCTCTTTTAGTTATCTACGTATCAATTGTACTCTACCTGAGCAAAATGTCATCTCATCGTTTCTTCTTGTCTTCAGATCCAATTCACTACCGCACTTATCATGGGAATCAATGGAATTAGATCTGGTTGCGACTTCCCATTGTGGATGCAGTACGGCCTAGTCCTCTACATGGTCTCCTTCATCGTACTTTTTGGAAACTTCTACGCCAAAGCTTACATTGAAAAGGTAAGTCTATATTTATCAGTTGAGAACCACGATCAAGTTTATTTTGGGTTACTGAATAAAGTAAAACTGGATTGGTTAGTGACATTGGAAATTGGTGCGGATTGGAAGCCGTAATCAACGGATGGCCAATTTTAATAGCATCTTTTACGTTATTTTGGGGTGAGTGGCTGCCAAGACGGGATCCAAATTCTAGTCAGATCGGCGTCGTTTTTGGTGTCAGGCTCTTGGGATACAAAACTTATCTACAACAGAAAGTAAACGACTTAAAAATCAATTCGCATATTAACAAAATTAATTCTTCTCTTTCCAAAACGAATTCGTGCCTTTTTTGAAAGTCTTGAAGGTAACAAGACCAAGAATAGTCTGGGAAGCAATCACAAAGTGTGTATCAATTTAAAAAAAAATCATTTTTGCCCGAAGGGAGGTATGTTGGATGTTCTTGAAAAGTTCGAGATTCTTAATAGATAGGTCTGGTAAATGTCTGAATGAGGTGGTTCCTCAACATGTTTCACCGTTGATGGGTTCCTTCCTGCAATAGCTTGGTCCCTCCCTTCATCACAATGTGACCCTCACACCAATGGTTGAGCTCCCTTTCACTTTGTCAGCCTCGAGCGGCATTTGTTGATCCTCCCAGATCTCTTCAACTCCTCTGAGCCAATGGGATTCAAGTTACTTATATCTGCTTCAATCTGATTGGGTATGAATTTCACGTTCTCGACTTACGGGATTCAAGCTCCCTTTCACCTGTGACTATACAGGGTGTAAGCCTAACTGGCCTGCCATACTGCACGAGTCAATTTTACAACTAATTTGCAACAAAAATTTATCCTAGCAATTTTTTTAGAGGCTTCGTGATTTTTTTTTTAATCCCATTTTGCTCGTGATATTTTTTTGAGTCAAGGTTTAAGACTTGAAGAAGCCCCCTGAAAAGTGAATTTTACGTAATTTGCGAACCCATTAATTTTTTCAATCGCAAATTGAACTACGAGAACCAATATTTTTCAAGATGCAAGAACAGTAAAAACTGCGCCAAAATCTCAGATTTCCAGATGACTACGGTGTAGTCATTATCATTCTTAAAAGGGCGCTTCTTACAACAATTTGTATTTGAACGCAGAAAAACGTGCTTTTTTTTCTCCTGTTTCCGGAGGTCTCGCTGACAACTGCGGCACGAACCCCTCAGATCGTCGTATTCGGAGCGCTGATTTTTTTGAAAATTTTCGGCGTTCAAACACGAATTTTTGTAAGAAGCCCCACACTTTAACAATAAAAATGACTACAACGTTGGTAAGCTGAGATTTTGGCGCAGTTTTTGCTGTTCTTGTATCTTGAAAAAATATTGGTTCTCGAAGTTCAATTTGCGATTGAAAAAATTAATGGTTTCGCAAATTACGTAAAATTCACTTTTCAGAGAGCTTTTTCATGTCTTAAATATTGACAAAAAAAAGAAGATAGGGCATCTATCCGATGGGAAATTTAACGTTCTTTCCAACGGTATCCTCAAATTGTAATTATCACGGCAACTTAAAGGAGTTAGGACCAATTTAATGAGTTAAGGTCAAAATCACAGAAAACATTTTAAAACTAAAAAAATCCCAGAAACTAAGTCTCTAAAAAATTGCTTAGATAAATTTTTGTGCCAAATTAGTTGAAGGGGCCTGATAGAACTTTTCAAGCACATCCAACATAGGTACTTCCCTTCGGGCGAAAATGAGGAAATTTTACGTACTGCCTGTTAGATCAAAACTAAAGTTATGATTGGATTCTCTTTGGTGATAACTTTGCATCTCTGTATTTTGTGGAAATAAAAAGTCCTTCTTAACTCCGTTTTCTATTGAAATACTTGACAGTTTGTTGCTCGTTGAACGTAGAAGATGGGAGTAGCACTCTCCGTCGTAATGTTAACACTGAGTTCATTTTCGTTGCGTTTTTATGAAGTTATGGAAGTCTTACCAGAAAGACTTACGTTTTTAAACTACTTTTTTTAATTATCCATACGCTTCCAAAAAAAAAGAAAAAAAAGAATTGGAAATTGAAAACAAATGTTTCTAGGGTTGCAAAAAAGTGTACTCAAATCTCCTCAACAATCTTAATTTCTCATAAATATATGAATAAATACCAGAAAATGACACTTTACGTGTAAATTCCAATTGAGTCTGATAAATATGTAACGAAAATAGTACTTCCTTTATTCGTCAGCATACAAGTCAAAGTATAGAAATGTCGCAGATAAGAAGGACAATAATTAAAATGTCACCTTTCATGTACAAACTTTGCTTCGAACTGAACCCCTCTTCCCCTTGGATGAAAACAAACATCAGTGTTACCAACTTAATAAACGGACTTTTTTAACGATAGGACTGCCCTCTTTTGAGGAATCAAACTAAGCCAGCAAACGAGGGATTTTTAAATTTTATTTCTTTGTTTGTTTATACACACTTTCTAGGGATCATTTTAGAATGTTCCAAAACGGATTTTGAGTGAAATTTTTTTCTCGAAAAAGTCCATTCTAAAAATTTTAAGGCCATTGCAATAGCTTCATTTATATAGAAAATTGGTTAAAAAAAAGTTTATTGGAAACAACGGGATGGATGTAAGCCGTTTTGTCGGCAAACCAGATTTTTAGCAAGCTCTTAAAGTGGGATACAAACCGTTTCGGAAGGAATTCAACTCGAGAGGTGATAAGCCTTATCCCAAAGATTCAGAAACCTCAAACAAAAAGTGTAAAAATGGATATAAGCTCGTTTGAAAGAAAACTTTTCAAATATCAGCATTGAACAAGTGGTTTGTCATCATATCACCTTCCTTCGGCGATACTTTGCATGTCCACCTCTCAGGTAGTTATTTAATTCCTGATGTCGCGATTTCCAGGGGAAACGTGCTTATGGCTACTCGACCGGCGTGGAAAGTGTGGCGTCGACCAGCAAGATGGACTGATCGTCTTGGATGACAACTGCGCTACGAACCACCAAAAAGAACTCGAAATCCACAAGTGAACACCACTCGAAACATGACTTAGTTGGTAGAGTTTTATCAGACGTTTAATGTGATTTACCAACAATTAAAATGTACTCACAAAACACAACTGAATTTATCCAAATGTTACTGGGAACTTGTTTACAGTCGGTATCACGTAGATCGTTGAAGATTTTTCATTCGAGTTCTCATCGATACAAACTTATTGATACCCGTCAGTTTTGAGACTCTCAGTTGTTTTGCAATATCACAGGTTCTTTTGTAATTCAGTAAATCACAATCATACATTATAGAACAAATAAGTAGTTGAACAATAATTACCGAGTAACAATTATAACTAGAGGAGAAATATCAACTCCCTATAAACAAATGTCTCTTGATGTTATCCAGTAGGAATTTCACACATAACTCACTACAACAAGACATTCAATAATAAATATCCCGCTAAATATTCTACACTTGATAGGGAGGTGCCAATATTCCCTATTAGAAACATGCAGGTTACTGTGATTTTTATTGTTATTCATAATAATATGTTTATTGATATTTGTTTTGTTCAACCACCATTATGTTACTTTATAATCACAATAGATTAAGCTGTTGAGCGTTGATGCAATTGGATAGTTTCATGTACTCAGTACAAAAAATTAGTGCTAGGTAGTTATGTTATGTACTGAGCTTGGAAATTGTATGTTTTTCATTCTCATTCGATACGAATAATACATAAATATTATACTTGTTTCAGAATCAATTCTGAGCTTCAGGTGCGCAAATTAAATCTTAATCGTTTGAATGATAGAGTAAGTATGTTGGTAGGCTTTGACGCTATCACCTGCAAGATTTAATTGTTCGAGAATAATATTTATTTTCATTATTAATTAATGTAAACGATTGCCTTAAAAATACCCATGTATTAAAATGTGATTTTATATTCTTGTAGAATATTTATTAATTCACCCAATCCTGCAGAAATCTGTAGACAGCGTAGTTAGGAGTCACGAATGATCGAATTTTACTATTATTCTATAGAATTTATTAGAGTAGGTACGGAGTAGTTCCGGGATCATGGCTAAAATACGTGAGGCCCTGGAAGTAGGAAGATTCTTCAAAATGAATCGATTTAAATCGTGACGATCTTTTAGGAAAGAATCTAAAAGAATCGTGTAGATTTTTTCAATAATCGGTACTTTTTCAGAGTCAAACCAATTACCAAAACGCTGAAAATTATTCACAAAAATTATTATTATTTTTCTATACAGGGTGTAAGCCTAACTGGTCTGCCATACAGTACCAGTCGATTCTATAACTAATTTGCAACAAAAAATGTCTCCTAGCAATTTTTTTTAAACCCTTCGTTTTCGAGTTATTTTAACTTTGAACTTTTTTTCGTGATTTTGACCTTATGTCATTAAATCGGTCATAACTCCATTAATTAGCTGTGTAAATTACAATTTGAGGATACCGTTGGAAAGAACATTAAATTTCCTATCGGATAGATGCCTTAACTTTTTTTTGAGTCAAGGTTTGAGACATGAAAACGTCCTCTAAAAAGAGAATTTTACGTAATTTTGGAAACCTTGCATTTTTTCAATCGCAAATTGAACTACGAGGGTCAACATTTTTTCAAGATGCAAGAATAGTGAAAACTGCACCAAAATCTCAGCTTTCCAATGGTATAATCAAAACATATTTTACAACCAAATTTAGGGGAGAATTTTGTGTTTGAACGCGGAAAAACGTGCATTTGTTCAACGAAATCGGCGCTCCGCCTAGTCGTTCTAAGTGGGTGGGTCGGTGCCGCAGTAGACCGTGAGGCCTCCTAAAACAGGAGGCCAGAGCGCTGATTTCGTTGAAAAAATGCACGTTTTTCCGCGTTCAAACACAAATTTCTCCCCTAAATTTGGTTGTAGAATATGTTTTGATTATATCATTGGAAAGCTGAGATTCTGGCGCAGTTTTCACTGTTCTTGCATCTTGAAAAAGTATGGGTTCTAGTAGTTCAATTTGAGATTGAAAAAATGCCATTTTTCCAAAATTACGTAAAATTTTCTTTTCAGAGGACGTTTTCATGTCTCAAACCTTGATTCAAAAAAAAGTTAAGGCATCTATCCGATAGGAAATTTAATGCTCTTTCCAACGGTATCCTCTAATTGTAATTTACACAGCTAATTAACGGAGTTATGACCGATTTAATGACATAAGGTCATAATCACGAGAAAAAAATTTTAAAGTTAAAATATCTCGAAAACGAAGAGTTTAAAAAAAAATTGCTACTGGACATTTTTTGTTGCAAATTAGTTGTAGATTGACTGGTACCGTATGGCAGACCAGTTAGGCCTACACCCTGTATAGATCACTCACCTGCAAAGCACACAGCTTTGCCATTGTCACGACCTACCAACTAGGTATATTTTACCTTCACAATCAAGTTATTTTAATGAAATAAACCCTTCACACACAATGCGAAGAAACAGGGAGTTTCGGGTCCTTTATTAGGAAATTTGAATACTGGTTGCTAAAAACGCAAAACTGAGTATAATTCGAAGGAAAAACATCGATCGCATTTCGGTCAACTAAAATTTGAACGGAGATTAGGCCTGTTCTGCGATTCACACTCGTGTTTCTGATTTATCGTAGGTCTATCCCTTAAATTCGCATAGGGAGTAAACAGCTGGTCCTACAGAGCTCTGGGTGGTCTCATTCGATTTAAAAAATTCAAGACTATTTTAAATTGAAAAAAAATCAATACCTATATATATCGAGATTTTGTGAACTACGGCGTTTTGAACATTTCACCCCTTATTTGTCAACCCTTAGAAGTGACTGACATCAACCAAAAGCTTCGGGGCACAACTAAACCCAAAATGGACCCAAAAACCAAATTTCATCAAAATCAATTGGGGGGGGGGGGTTAAAATTTGTTTTCTTGGTCGATTCCAAATGTACATTATTGAAAATATTAAACCAAAAAATTATTCATCCAAAATTCCCCTACACCAGCACCATTAAAAAAAAAGGAGCAATTTTTTTTTCTATCCTTATTCGAAAATTAGAAAATGTAAATCGAATTGTAGTTTTCATAAATATTGACCCCAAAATAGTTCTGTAGTATGTCCGAGAAATCATTTGCCTCGTTTTCGTGAGGTAGCTCTTGAAGAACCCGAGAAAATAGATATCGCTACACATCGTAGATATCGCTGTGACCTAAAATCTTGGGGAAAATCATGACAATGAAAAAACGCTGCAAATTAGTACACAATGGTTTATTATTTTTCTATATAGATCACTCGTCTGCAAAGCCACCAACCATCCAACATGAAGAAAAACATCGATCGCATTTCGGTCAGCAATAATTTGAAAGGAGATTAGGCCTCTATTGCGAATACTTTTTCGTGTTTCTGATTTATCGTACGTCCAACCCTTAAGTTCTCGTAGGGAGCGAACGGTTTGTGCTACAGGGCTCCGCGTGGTCTCAAAAAAATCTAAAAATTCAATACTATTTTAAATTGAGGAAAAAAACAATACCTTTGTATCAAAGTTTTTTGAGTTATGGCGTTTTCAATATTTCAACCCTTAGAAGTGACCTACATCAACCAAAATCTTCGGGGCACAACTAGACCCCAAATGGAGCCTACATACCAAATTTCATCAAAATCGGTCAATGCTAAGTGGGGAAAGTGCCGCGGACGGACGGCCAAATTTTTATTCGATTTTTGAATTCTACGTACCTTGATACGTAAACCAACAAATTTTGGGGGGGTTGAAAAAAATTTTTCTTGGTCGATTCCAAAGGTTCATTATTGAGAATAATAAACCAAAACGCATAAGGACGGTTTTAACGAAGCCTTCTGTACTCGACTTGCTGGTAACGGCGGATTCTACAATACGGTACGTAGATAATAATTGAATCCTAAGACACCAGGTTTCAACGTTGTTCTGTTTTCTAATAAAATTGTCACTTCTCGTTTTGAGACTCATGTGAAACCAGTGAGTATTTTTTGTGAAACTTTTTTTAGCAACAACATCGATACCCGGGCTCTCAAACGGAGTCCCAACAGTATAACTCTGCAGGGTGGTGCATATAGACCAAAGAGACTGGATTTGAAACTCCCTTGCGCTCTTTTGGTGTATATAGCTACGGAGCATTCAGCAACAGCACTCTGTAACTTGTCTCCGGTACTCTGTGAGCAACAGGACTGTCTCCGGTTCATAAGGTGATGGAGAGAGAACTTGCACTTCCTATGCAACTTCTAGTAGGAGCAGTTCCAGGTGCAACAGCTCAGACAACTTATGCCCAGATGTTGCAAGATCAGCTCGAGCAAGTGCATGAGATTGCGCGGAAGAGGTTCCTAAATGTCGCAGATAGTGTAAAAAGACAGTTCCATCTTCATTCTGACAAACCACGATTTCAGATTGGTGACTTTCAGGTTTGGTACTTTCGACCTCGCCGGCGTGTGGGCATATGCCCGAAGTTGCAATCGTCTTGGATGGGACCTTGCCAAATCATGAAAGTTATAAGCAACGTGGTATTTAGAACAAAAACGCTGCAAATTATTACACAGTGGTTAATTATTTTTCTATGTAGATCACTCGTCTGCAAATAACACGGCTTTACCATTGTTTCCACCAACCAACTTCAAGAAAAACATCGATCGCATTTCGGTCAGCTAACATTTGAACGGAGGTTAGACCTCTTGCGATTCACACTCGTGTTTCTGGTTTCTCAGTCCAACCCTTAAAATTCTCGTAGGGAACGAACGGTTTGTCCTACAGGGCTCCGCGTGGTTTCTAAAAATGCAATACAATATTAAATTGATGGAAAAAACCTTTATATCGACATTTTTTAGCTAGGGCGTTTTCAAAATTTCAAACCTTATTTTTCAACCCTTCGAAGTGACCTACATCAACCAAAAGCTTCGGGGCACAACTAGTCCCCAAATGGAGCCTACAAACAAATTTTGATGGTTTACGTTTCAAGGTATCACCTAATAGTTACTATTAGGTAGTACTACTGTAGGTGATACGTGACCGGTATGAAACCAACGGGACCTCCTCCGCCTTCGAATAGGGATGTAGTTTAACCCGCATTGCATGCCAGTAGTGCAGTAAAACTTTCCCCGAGTCATGGAAGGAGACAGAATAGTTGATTCACGTTCAATATTACTACCTAATTTTTATACAACCTGGATGGAGCTAAATTCAGCAAATTCAATGGTTTTTTGGAAGACATAGATTATGATGTAAATAGGCTCAATAATTCTCAAGTGAAACGTATTCAGGCCCAGCAGAACAAGATTTTACGGAAAATAACAAACGCCCCGTGGTACGTCCGATACTCGGTTATTCACAGGGATCTAGAAGTTCCTGAAGTTCGAGAAGTAATTGAGGCATCCTATTCTCGAATCCATGCAGTTTTCGACTCCCATCAAAACCCTATTTTCGAACGATACTAAGCGCATCACAAACGCAGGCGAACCAAGGCGCCTCAAGAGAAAAATACCTGCAAACCTGCTACAACTACCGCCCACACTTCACCACTCTTCAGGTGTCATTGTTATTATGTAACACATTATTAATATTGTTAAAATAACTATAAAGTATTGCAAATACTGTAAGTTTAAATTTAAAAAAAAAAAAAACATTCTTTCCCTCGTGACTTCATTTTTAGCCACAGAATGTCCTGGTTGTGTGCCGCCCGCCAGACCTGAGTGGTGGAATCGAGTCTGATACTCAGTGTTACCTAATAATCACGGAACCAGGGAAGTGGATTTCCAGCAGGAGTGTCCCTTGCATCCGTGGTGTAGTTTCCATTTGTCCCTTACGGATTGTTAGGATCTGATGAAAGGATTAGTTGGAGTCATGCACTGTCTGAGGTGTTCTCAACCTCTTCACAGAACTTCCTCCATGAATCCTGTTTGGTTTTTAAAAATTAATCCTCTGTACTTGGCTAACTTACATTTGTACTCCTCCCAGTGGTAGCTCTTTCGCGCCCTGTTGTACAGTTTGCAAGTCTCACGCCTGACAGCCTTCAGCTCCCAGCTCCACCAGACAAGTCCTTTGGATTCAGGTGCAGTCGACAGTGGGGTGTGTTTGTTGTGGTGTCTCTGCCACCTCCTGCGCAAGCACATCTATTTCACTTATATTGTTAATCTTGGTCCGAGCTCCTTTCAATCTTCCCGGCCCAATTCGTTTTCCCGGGGTTCCTAAATACCGGGGATGAAGTGCAGCAGGTACTGTGGGATAGAAGAGGATGATGTCTACCACACCTTCTTCACATGCCCACAATGGGAGGATATGAGAAGGAGAGCAGAAGAGGTCATCGGAACATTGCGTCCACACACGAGATGATATGGAGCAAGTCAAGCTGGGACGCAGTGGCAGAATTTGTCTCAGCAGGCTTCGAAGCAAAAAAGCTGGATAGAAGATGGCAGGAAGAATAAAAGGAATAGGATTAATAAGTTTCCTCACACCCTACCAACAAAATAAATAAAGTAAAAAAGTCCCCGAATACATCTTGCGTTTAATCCATACAGTAGATTTCCACTACGATGTATTTATGGTCCGAGCGGGAAAGTTCGTCGGACACGAACGAACCACTTGCTTATTTTTCAGGCTAACGGGAGGGTGGCTAGAGTGACATCGAGGACTCCATCGCTATTTTTTATTTATTTATTTTTTTAATGAAAACTTTATTGTTATTATATAAAATTATAATTTAGATTAATATAATTATCTTATATAGTAGGCGAAAATGCCTAATTAACATGAAGCATGATTGTAGGTAGTTACCAATCCATCGATTGTCCTACATTTTGACAGTATAAATATATATAACAAAACACGAAAAATATAGTTTATGACAATTTAATCCTCGGAAAGGAAGTCTTGCGGCCTCTTTCTTTTCAGACGTCGCTGATTTCGGGGAGGCGGTGGATTGTTGGTGAGGTCTTCCAGCATACTGTTAGGGTGGTTTCTCATTGCGGAATCAAGTTTTATATACGCCGCGCGCAGTGTGTCGCGTACCTCCGGGATATCAAGGTCCGAATGCAGGGTTGAATTACGGACAAACCATGGTGCGCCCGTGATTATTCTGAGGACTCTGTTCTGGATAGTTTGGATGCGATTTATGTGTGTAATAGCCGCGGAACCCCATATACCACATGAATACATCCAAATTGGGCGTATCAACGACAAGTATAGGAGGCGTTTGGTTGATAGGCTTAGAGGGGAGTAACAAAAGTAGGTTTGTTTTCCGCCGTTAACCAGATACCTCTAAATATCTAGCTACCAGGTAGTCAAAAAGATTGTTACCGCTACTATTGGTGTTGTAACTCCCCCAAGGTAAATGATGGACGTTTGCGAATTCCTACAAGCTTGGGCACCTCTTCTGATGAGGTCCCTGCGAGTGATCCCCAGGGAAGTAGACTGAAGCTGGGGCTGATGATGAGATCCTTCAGCCCACTTACTAGCAGGGTCATTTCCACTGCATCCAAATCCAAGGGAAAGAGTAGTCCGCCTACACAGAGCCCCACTTGTGCAGGTAAGTCTAAATACATTGGGGGGTCCACCGGTACCTTGGGGCGGCCGTTAAAGGTGCATATAGCCTCCTGCACCAAGTAATTGTACGCAGACCTTCGGCGTGTACACCGTAATCTGAAAGGGATGTCCATTGTTGGTTACCAGTGCAATGGCGCGCACAATCCGGATGATCAGATGTCATGTGCTACAGATAGTGTGCGCCTGGTATAAGCCCCCACACCAACGGCAAGGTCATGGACGAGTGGGGGGGAATTTTCGGTAACAGTTT
Source organism: Apolygus lucorum (assembly GCA_009739505.2). Classification (NCBI taxonomy): domain Eukaryota; kingdom Metazoa; phylum Arthropoda; class Insecta; order Hemiptera; family Miridae; genus Apolygus; species Apolygus lucorum. The sequence goes on from CM019167.2 coordinate 16,309,505, forward strand.
ATCTAAGATGTACTTACAACCACAAACACAACAAACAAACAACAAACTAAACAACAATCAAACTAAACCACTTCCCAGTAACCTAAATTTTGTGTTTTCTTTTATTTATTGTTTTTATTGATGAACCTTTGGAGTCGAGCAAGAAAAAACGCTGCAAATTATTACACAATGGTTTATTATTTTTCTGTATAGATCACTCGTCTGCAAAGCCACCAACCAACCATCATGAAGAAAAACATCGATCGCATTTCGGTCAGCTAAAATTTGAATAGAGATTAGGCCTCTTTTGCGATTCACATTCGTGTTTCTGATTTATCGTACGTAAAACCCTTAAATTCTCGTAGGGAGCGAACGGTTTGTCCTACAGGGCTCCGCGTGGTCTCAAAAAATGCTACAAATTCTATGAAATCTTAAATTGGAGGAAAAACAATACCTTTATATCAAAATTGTTTGATTTAGGTCGTTTTCAAAATTTCAAAATTCATTTTTGAACCCTTAGAAGTGACCTACATCAACCAACATCTTCGGAGCACAACTAAACCCCAAATAGAGCCTACATACCAAATTTCAACAAAATCGGTCAATGCTAAGTGGCAAAAGGAGGGGTGGGGGGGAGGAGTCGGAGGAATCGTTTTTGCCTACTTTTAGTAGGCTTTTCAGCTAGTTGAAAATAATAAACCAAAATTTGGCCGTCCGTCCGCCGTACGCGGCTCTTTCCTCACTTAGCATTGACCGATTTTGATGAAATTTGGTATGTAGGCTCCATTTGGGGTCTAGTTTTGTCCCGAAGATTTTGGTTGATATAGGTCACTTCTAAGGGTTCAAAAATGAATTTTGAAATTTTGAAAACGCCCTAACTCAAAAAATGTTGATATAAAGGTATTGTTTTTCCATCAATTTAGGATAGTGTAGAATTTTTTGAGACCACGTGGAGCCCCGTAGGACAAACCGTTCGCTCCCTACGAGAATTTAAGGGTTGGACGTAAGTACGATAAATCTAAATAAAAGAGGCCTAATCTCCGTTCAAATTTTAGCTGATCGAAATGCGATCGATGTTTTTCTTCATGTTGGATGGTTGGTGGCTTTGCAGACGAGTGATCTATATAGAAAAACAATGAACTATTGTGTAATAATTTGCAGCGTTTTTAGAGACTGCGCGGAGCCCTGCAGGACAAACCGTTTGCTCCCTACGAGAATTTAAGGGTTGGACTTACAATAAATCAGAAAGAGAGGCCTCCGTTCAAATGTTAGATGGATGAAATGCGATCGATGTTTTTCTTCATGTTGGTTGGTGGTGACAATGGCAAAGCCGTGTTGTTTGCAGACGAGAGATCTATTGAGAAAAATAATAAACTTCTATGTAATAATTTGCAGCGTTTTCTGATTCTACGTTCCTTGAAACGTAAACCAACAAATTTTGAGGTACGGAGAATCCGAAAATCGAATGAAAATGTGCCGTCCGTCCCCCGCATATGGCACTTTCCTTAGTTCCCATACACCGATTTTGATGAAATTTTTTTATATTTCGAGTTGAAAGTGTCTGATACTGGATCAGTGTCTGAAACTGGAGCCTACACCCCAGCGGAATATAGTTCATCTTGCAGGAGGTTCATAACACTTACCATTGGATGTTGACTGCGCAGCAACTTGGTTTCTTTGCAAGTGCGCGCATTCTAGCGGTGAAATCTCCAGCTCACTCCAATTTTACGTTTTGCGTTCCTTCTCGATACATCGGCTTACAATAAGTTATAGGGTATATGTAATAAAGTGAACTAACTGATTGTCGGGGAGGGTCCGTAGTAGCCAAATGTCTCAATGAACAGTCCCTATACTCTTGCCTTTATTTAAAGAGCTCTGGACCGCGGGTTCCAAAACCCCTTCCCTGCCAAGAGGTGGCAACGTTGCAAGGTGCTCACCTTGCGGTGAAAACCCTTGCGGTGAAACCTTGCGGTGAAAACGGTCACAACCCTTCGCGGTCAAAACCCATCATCCCTCTTCCTTCTTCCTCTTCTATCAACATACAATTTAATTATTTATCATTCGGTGAACATTTTTTGTAATTTAAATTCGTAACGTACTAATTATTCTGATGAAAATGAGTCCAAATTTCCTGTAATTCGGCGAAGAGGGCGTAATTCGTTTGGGTGGATTGGCCGGGAGAGGGCTGCTGAGTTTTAATCGTACCTGCCTCGAGTTTATACTCGATATGTTCAATTTTTCTCGCTGATCACGATTTTGGTGATGGGATGATCGAAATAATTTGTGAATCAAGTGTGCATTTGCAGAAGAGGGTAAACTGTTGGGGGGCTGGGGGGGTTCACGGGCGGAGGGGTCGCGCAGGTATACCTCGACCTTCAGCTGGGGCTCGGGATTCTTGCAGCGATGCCGAACCTTCGGGGCCTTCAAAAATCCCAGAGCTCTTTAAATAAAAGCAAGAGTATAGTAATTACTTATTCCCCTCATTTCGGCTTCACAATTGACCCTCCTTACTTTTTCAATTTTTTTTTATGACGGAAAAATCAAAGTACTTAAATTTGAATAATGGTCACTTTTGAAGAGAAATTAACTAATAAATTGACTCCGAGTCATCGCCGGTTAGGCCAACAATTTTTGTTCCGAGTCTGTCTCTGTGTGTGTGTGTGTGTCATGAAATACTTGTAACTAGTAGAACTATACGAAGTTATTGTACGATTTCGATGAAATTCAAAGGGATTCTACGGGTTGCACTGTAAATGGTCCCCTATGAGCAAGGTACTCAGTGATTAATGTGTCCAGATTAGGTACCATGCATCGGATCCTCGCGATGAGCCGCACCCACTTGGCTGACGTTTTGGTTTATTATTTTTGCAATAATGAACCTTTGGAATCGATCAAGAAAAAAAAATTAACCCCCCTCAACATTTGTTGGTTTACGTTTCAAGGTACGTAGAATCCAAAAATCGAATAAAACGCTGCAAATTATTACACAATGGTTTATTATTTTTTATTTTCCTATATAGATCACTCGTCAGCAACGCTACCAACCATCCAACATGAAGATAAACATCGATCGCATTTCGGCCAGCTTTAATTTGACGGAGATTAGGCCTCTTTTGCGATTCACACTCGTGTTTCTGATTTATCATACGTCCAAACTTTAAATTCTCGTAGTAAGCGAACGGTTTGTCCTACAGAGCTCCGGGTGGTCTGAAAAAATTCTAACAATTCTATCGAATCTTAAATTGAAGGAAAAACAATAAGTACCTTTATATCAAAATTGTTTGAGTTAGAGCGTTTTCAAAATTTCAAAATTGATTTTGGAACCCTTAGAAGTGACCTACATCAACCAAAATCTTCGGGGCACAACTAGACCCCAAATGGAGCCTACATACCAAATTTCATCAAAATCGGTCAGTGCTAAGTGGGGAAAATGCCGCGTACGGCGGACGGACGGCCAAATTTTTATTCGATTTTTGGATTCTATGTACCTTGAAACGTAAACCATCAAATTTTGAGGGGGTTTTGAAAATTTTTTTTTCTTGGTCTATTCCAAAGGTTCATTATTGAAAATAATAAACCAAAATCGAATTTAAATTTGGCCGTCCGTACGCCGTTCGCGGCACTTTTGCCGGTATGTAGGCTCCATTTGGGGTCTAGTTGTGCCCCGAAGATTTTGGTTGATGTAAGTCTTTTCTAAGGGTTGAAAAATAACGTTTGAAATTTTTAAAACGCTGTAACTTAAAAAATTTCGATATAAATGTATTGTTTTCCATCAATTTAAGATAGTATAGAATTTTTTGAGACCACGCGGAGCTCTGTAGGACAAACCGTTCACTCCCTACGAGAATTTAAGGGTTGGTCTTACGATAAATCAGAAACACGAGTGTGAATCGCAAAAGAGGCTTAATCTCCGTTCAAATGTTAGCTGACCGTAATACGATCGATGTTTTTCTCCATGTTGGTTGGTGGTAACAATGGCAAAGCCGTGTTCTTCGCAGACGAGAGATCTATATAGAAAAATAGTAAATCTTTGGGTAATAATTTGCAGAGTTTTGGTTTCGTGTCCGTGTGTCTGTATATCCTTCTAACAGGCAAAACTGTACAAAAAGTTATTGTCCGATTTTGATGATGGTTTCAAGGATTGTGCGGGTTGAGATGTAAATCGCCTCATTGCTATCATATTGATGGTAGCCTATGAACATGCACAAACCAAAACCTTTGTAACAGCCATGACACCTACATTTTCCATCCGAATTTGATGAAATTTTCGGGGATAGTACGGATGAGACTCTCGATGGTTCCCTGTGAAACCCTCGGTTAGTGCGATGGCAGAAACTACGCATGCGCAAACGTGACTTTTACAATTTCTATCCGATTTGATGGAATTTTCATAGTTTGTGTATTTGAGACACTAGACGGTCCCTTATGAATTTAATTGGGGTCGAATCGTTCCATTAGGTTCACTAATTGATAATAATTATAACTTTAAGTTACACTCGCATCACTGAGGAATACGTGCTGTTTTCGTTGGATTCCGGATATGTGGTGTTGCTTGAATGGCGATCTCAGCGATTTCAGCGGTCGAAAATGATGTAACAAAAATGTATGATGCGTGGTGTTGCTGTGAGACCGACGACGTGCCGCACCCACTTGGCAGACGTTTTTGTTCATTATTTGCAATAATGAAACTTTGGAATCGACCAAGAAAATTTTTTTTAACACCCCCTCAAAATTTGTTGGTTTACATTTCAAGGTATGCAAAATCCAAAAATCGAAAACGCCGCAAATTATTACACAATGGTTTATTAATTTTCTATATAGATCACTCGTCTGCAAAGCTACCAACCATACAACATGAAGAAAAACATCGATAGCATTTCGGTCAGCTAAAATTTGAACGGAGATTCGGCCTCTTTTGCGATTCACACTCGTGTTTCTGATTTATCGTACGTGAATCGTACCCGAATTCAATGACATTTTCTGAGATTGTGCGGGTTGGTGTGCAGAGGGTCCCCTATGAGTGTATACCTCGGAATTAATGTAATGAGATTAGCAACTATGCATCAGACGGCACATAGCTTCCCCGGGAACACACCCACACCCACTAGGCAGACATTTCTTGTTATTATAATTCTACATTTTGTTTTGTAATTTGGCTCCTCCCGTTTCTTTCATACATAAATAAAACAATAAATATAAAGGTTTTGCAGATGTTGGGAGTTCGGTTGTTTACTTTCAACTGCACCTGTATAGGATAAATTCGAGTTTTTCCGCTTATATAATACTAAGAACAAAAACATACCTGCCAATTCCTTTGTGTTTTTTTACCCTTCCTCCTTCGAGGAAAAAACGTGGCCAGTTTTTCATGCTAGCGGTCTGCAGCAGGTTCTCGAGGCCGCCGAACGCTCCCTTCCTACAGTAGACCGAATCCGCGTGTTATTTCGTTGTCGAAGTTGTACGTTGAAAATGGGGAGCCTAGGGACGGCACGATACTCCAAAGTATTGTTACTTCTTTCGATACGATATTTCTCAGGAAGTATCGATACTCGACATCTTTTCGATACTGATATTATTAGATATCGATACTTCGATAATATCGGCTCAAAGTATCGATACTTTAAATTAACCCTCAAATGATTTCGCAAACCAAATAAAAACTCCATCAATCAAGAATTATAAATATTAACATTATAAATATATTAATAAAATTAAATAATTGAAAATGTTATAAAAGTCAATAAGTAATTTAATAAAAATGAATGATCATTTCATTTTTTTTGTCCCAATTCTTATTCCCAGAAATTCTCCGTTCAATGAAATTATTTTTTTTCATTCACTACAAATGGAAAGGATCAAGTAATAAATCAGTTACATTACAAATTAATAATATTTATTATCGAATCATATAAACAAAAATTTGGCGTGAAGTGAATTTTGACTTGAATTTTAAAAAAAGTAAATCAAAAAAATTGTTGTGAACCGGAAAGTAAAACAATGGTCACAAGGAACTCGAATTGTCCAAGAAACCCAGAGAAATGAAAACCCATGGACGTATGGACCCATAAAACCCATGGAGTATCCTAAGGTCCATGTGAAAACCGCAAAAAAATGCGAGGTTACAGGGTTACTGTGGAAAGTTTTTGAATATCGATGAAGGATATTAGAAGCGATATATCGTTTCGATTGATACTATTCTGAGTATTATTCAGTGGCAGATATTGTATGGTACTTGATATATGTTTTTTTTTTAACTATTCCACTTTGGCAAAAATATTGATAATATCGTCAAGAAAGTATCGATACCTCCGATATTTCAGGCAAAAGTATCGATACCAATGTATCGGTATGAGTTTTTTATAAAAAATATCGGTATCGATACCAAAAAAGTATCGATACTCCGATATATCGGTGGTATCGTGCCGTCCCTAGGGGAGCCCCCAATCAAGGAAAAGCAAACTTGCAACCGTCTAGGAATTCTGTATTGAACATTATACTTGATTATTGATTATTATACTTAGTACAATTTAATACTTAGAGTAAAATGTTATAGATAGTAAAACAAAACTTACCCCCCCCCCCCTATCAAAATTTGTTGGTTTTCGTTTCATGGTTTATGTAAAATCCGAAAATAAACTTTTTTCGTCCGTCCGCCGTACGCGGCACTTTCCTTAGTTAGCATTGACCAATTTTGATGAAATTCCGTATATTGGTTCCATTTGGGGTCTAGTTGTGCCCCGAAGCTTTTGGTTGATGTCAGTCACTTCTAAGGGCTGAAACATTCAAAACGCCCTAGCTCCAAAAATTTCGATATCACGGTAATTTTAAATCAGAAACACGAGTGTGAATCGCAAAAGAGGCGAAATCTCCGTTGAAATTTTAGCTGACCAAAGTGCGATCATTGTTCGTTTCTCCGAGTTTTCTTCGGTTTTGCGTCCATAGCAACCAGTAATCTCATTTCCTAAGGCAACCTCAACGCCTTATTTCATCGAATTGAGTGTGAGGCATTTATTTCTTCAACATAAAATAGATTGTGAAGGTAAAATATGGTTGGTAGGTGGTGACAGTGGCAAAACCGTGTTCTTTGCAGGCGAGTGATCGATATAGAAAAATAATAAACCTTTGTGTAACAATTTGCAGGGTTTTTATACTTAGAACCTTCGTCTATTTGCAATTGTAGAAAGGATTCAACCCTCAACAGCCGAAGAACGTAAAGTTCCCCACGGAATTTGGGTCCGTCATGGGCGTATAAATATTGGACTCTTTCTCTTGCCCACAAAACACATCATCTTGAGAAACAAAACTGCATCTTTTTGGATACCTTGGGCTCATGGGGGTTTGATTTAATGCCTAGACTTGTACCTGAAAGACACCTTGGGAGTTGGTGGGCTCATGTATGATAGCAATACACAGTAATTTGAGCTTTTTTCCATCTCGACTGCATAAACCTCAAAAAACGCTGCAAATTATTAAACAAAGGTTTATAATTTTTCTCTATAGATCACTCTCCTGCTAAGAACACAGCTTTTCCATCGTCACCACCTATTTCACAATCAAGTTCATTTTGAAGAAATTTGATTACGCCAATGCTGAAGATTATGCTAAGGATGGAAAACTGACTACAACTCGAAGAAACGAAAAGCGACCGCACTTTGGTCAGCTGAAATTTCAACGGAGATTAGGCCTCTTTTGCGATTCACACTCGTGTTTCTGATTTATCGTAAGTCCAACCCTTAAGTTTTAATAGGGAGCAAGCGGTTGGTTCTACGGAGCTCTGGGTGGTCTCATTCGATTCTAAAAATCCAATACCATCTGAAATTGATGGAAAACATTACCTTTATATTGAAAGTTTTTGAGTTAGGGCGTTTTGAAAATTTCAGCCCTTATTTTCCAATCGTTAGAAGAGACTGAAATCAACCAAAAGCATCGTGGCAACTAGACCTCAAATGGAGCCCATATATCAAATGTCATCGAAATCGGTCAATGCTAACTAAGGAAAGTGCCGCGTACGGCGGACGGCCTGGAAATTTCTTTTATTCGATTTTTGGATTCTACGTACCTTGAAACGTAAATTAAAACATTATGAGGGGGCAGGTTAAAAAAAATTTCCTTGGTCGATCCCAAACGTTCATTATTGAAAATAATAAACCAAAACTGCTCGTTGTTATTGTCCGATTTCGATGAAATTGTCAAGGATTATGCGGTATTAGTCTCGGTGGATGATGTTTTGAGACTAGCTACAATGCATCGTATCATCTACACAATCGGGTTGTGGATACGTTCAGGATTGTACAGATTGGCGTGTAGATAATCCCCCATGAACATCATCGTCCCGGAACAGATACATAGAAGAACTTGCCGTGAGTTCGGGGCTCGCCTCGGGAGCATGTTTTCGGGTAAGCCGGTCGCAGTTCCCCCTCGTCCCAACCCAGGGCCGTGAAGCAATGAATGAATAAATGAACGAATGAAAGTAAGTTTTATTCCCAAAAACAGTAAATTACACAAACGCGTATACATAATATATGGCAATATGGAACATGCACCTTAACCATAGGGCAGGCCCTGTGCGGTTAAGGGGAGATGCTTGAGCTAATTGTGAATATAATACTCATTAATTGCATAAAAGGAAAAAATTATATATACTTATTTAATCACAGTTATCTGGTTACTCTGTTTCCTTCTGTTATAGAGGAGAAAGAGGATCAAAAACTAAACTATCAATTCATTAGAAAATAATAATAAAGGGAACTGGCATGATAATTAATGGATAATTCAATTGACATAAAATTTATGCTTTAAAAATTCATGCATTTAATGCTTGTAAGAAGAGTTTGGCAGTTTTCCAACCCATATTGGATTAGCCACGAGAAAACTTTCTTCTTATAATCCGAACGAGTAAGATTGGAGGGGGATCGCAAAATTTCTGGCAAGGAGCGAATTAAGAATGGCATACTGTAGAAAATGTGTCTAGCAGTATATGTGTATAGCAATGCGAAGCCATGAGCGAAATCATCAGAACAAATTCTGATCTTCCCTTTGGAAGACAGCTGATGACGCCAGGAATGGCAGTCGGACGAAAATCCAACCTGAAATGGTTGTTTACTTTACTTACTTTACTCATAGAAGAACTATTCAGGGATTGAGCGGGTCGGCATTGATGATCCTCTATGAAAATCATTGCTCCCGAATCGAATGGAGCCCCTGCGCATGCGCAAACGTTCAAACTATATATAAGCCATAACTTCTACATTTTCCATCTGATTTTATTTATTTATTTATTGGCACAATACAAAAATTTCACATAAGAATCATGAGAAGAAAAGAAAAAAAGAAATTACAAAACATCTGCGAAAATTAATGTTAACATCCTCAATAAATGTATAATGTGCCCACGGAAAGTTAAGTTCTCAATGAACTCGTGTTTTTCCGTGGAGTCTCATTAATTCTAAACTAATAAACTATTCCTGCTGTCAATGGCACTATGAAAGATGTAAACAGGAGTCCTAATGATGTGAGTTCATAATAAGTCCGTAACATGCCTTTTTAAGGCCAATACGTTTTTAAATTCACTAAAACAAATATTATTTTCATAGAAAAAATTCAGAGCAACAACATAAGCGCTTCTCCTATATAGTTCAATATGTATCTTCGGTAGTCTCAAATTAGACCTTTCAGAAGTTCTTGTGACATATGTGCCTGTAGGTACAGGTATCTTCCACATCCACTCCCGTTTTATATACAAAAGTACAGACCTCTCGAATAAATAAATCAGAAATACACAATGTGTCGAAGTCTCTATACAACCAACTTGCGTGGTATCTGGAGGGCTTCCTTAATATAATTTTAATAATAATATTTTGAACTGTCTGAAGAACCCTTAACCGCGTTTTTGTAGCACCCCCCCCCCCCCCCCAAACAATAATACCATACTTCAGTAAGGAAGAGACAAGGCCATAATATACCATTTTTAAATAATAAGAGTTCAGGAAACCACCCAAAGATTTAAAACATTAAAAAGTTTACGCAGCTTTTTGGCTAATGAAGTAATATGCATGTCAAAAGTCAACTTGGAATCAAAAACGCTGCAAATTATTACACAATGGTTTATTATTTTTTATTTTTCTATATAGATCACTCGTCTGCAAAGCCACCAACCATCCAACATGAAGAAAAACATCGATCGCATTTCGTTCAGCTTTAATTTGAACGGAGATTAGGCCTCTTTGCGATTCACACTCGTGTTTCTGATTTATCGTACGTCCAAACTTTAAATTCTCGTAGTGAGCGAACGGTTTGTCCTACAGAGCTCCGGGTGGTCTCAAAAAATTTTAAAAATCCTATAGAATCTTAAATTGAAGGAAAAACAATACCTTAATATCAAAATTTTTTGAGTTAGGGCGTTTTCAAAATTTCAAAATTGATTTTGGAACCCTTAGAAGTGACCTACCTCAACCAAAATCTTCGCGGCACAACTAGACCCCAAATGGAGCCTACATACCAAATTTCATCAAAATCGGTCAATGCTAAGTGGCAAATATGCCGCGTACGGCGCACAGCGGGCAAAATGACCAATCTAGGTGGACAAAATTATTTTTTGGTCGGATTTTTATTCAAAATTGAATAAAAAGCCGCTGATTACGGGAAAAATAATAAAAATATTTCTTGACTTCAATGAAAGTAGGTAAACGGTATATCATGATATTTTTGTACATGTTTAGTCTTAAATTCTTGACATTATGATTAGGTACTGATTAATTGCTTTGGGATTAATGACATTATTACAGTGTTAAACGGATATAACTCTGAAACATTGAATTTTAAAATATTGTAGCCATGTTCTTATTCGACATTGTAAAATATTCAACTGTTGATGTGCTTGAAGTTGCTACTTTCAAGATACGGCTTGTGGTCCTGTCCTGCTGAGTGGAGAGCAGTGAGCGCCGCAAAGCATAACTTTTCGGGATCAGCAGTCAACAATTCTTTCACCTTTCTTCTTTTTGTTGCTTGGGTCCTCAAACGGTTTTTCGGGACGCACAGCTGGTTGGTTCATGATAGCTTGAGTAATTTTGTAAGAAATGACAACTTCAAACTCTTTCCCACTCAGCCATGTCGAATATTTGTTGGAAAAAATGCCTTCTTTCCTATCGCTATTCTCCCACCTCTCTCCGATTTTTTTGAAAAGTCTATCACAGCATTTTGATAATTTTTAAATTTAACATTTCTGAAGAATCGTCGAGATTACCTAACCCCATCACATACCTAGTGAGGTTTTCGTTGCGATCTTTCCTCGGTGGTTGTTTCCATTTCTCGACAAATTGATGGCGGGAAATCATGATATTTATACCTGAAAATCCACCATTTTATTAAGTAACTCGGAAAACGCATAAAATCGCATAAAAAGGTGGTTGAATACCGAAACTAGAACACTTAAAGAAACGAAAAAAAATCGGATTTCCTTGGCAACTCTTGGCCGTGTGCTACTTTAACTCCAAGACGTCAATTATCATTTTTAAAAATACGGTATTGGCGTTTGCTCATAAACACAGTATAGACGCTATTTTTACAATTTTAGCAGGAAAAAATAGTACTTACTCCTTTCAATGGTTCTATTATTGCCGAAACCAAGCCTGGAACGATTCTGCCTACAACTAACTGCTGCGTAGACGAGAAAAGTTAGGGATTCATAGTAGCTGATAATACGATCTTATTCGAACAGGAAACGGCGACACTTTTGATCGAAGTATTTACAACCATAGAAGGTTTTTACGATGTAAATATTAACGTTTTGGGGACTGCGAACTCATAATGAACAATGACTAATATTAGAGATTCCCATGTTTTGACTTGACTTTTGTCCACCTAGATTGGCCATTTTGCCCACTGTGCGGCGGACGGCGGACGGACGGCCAAATTTTGGTTTATTATTTTCAATAATGAACCTTTGGAATCGACCAAGAAAAAATTTTTTTCAACACCTTCTCAAAATTTGATGGTTTACGTTTCAAGGTACGTAGAATCCAAAAATCGAATAAAAATTTGGCCGTCCGTACGCCGTCCGCCGTACGCGGCACTTTTGCCACTTAGCATTGACCGATTTTGATGAAATTTGGTATGTAGGCTCCAATTGGGGTCTACCTAGTTGTGCCCCGAAGATTTTGGTTGATGTAGGTCACTTCTAAGGGTTCCAAAATCAATTTTGAAATTTTGAAAACGCCCTAACTCAAAAAATTTTGATATAAAGGTATTGTTTTTCCTTTAATTTAAGATTCTATAGAATTTTTAGAATTTTTTGAGACCATCCGGAGCTCTGTAGGACAAACCGTTCGCTCACTACGAGAATTTAAAGTTTGGACGTACGATAAATCAGAAACACGAGTGCGAATCGCAAAAGAGGCCTAACCTTCGTTCAAATTAAAGCTGACCGAAATGCGATCGATGTTTTTCTTCATGTTGGATGGTTGGTGGCTTTGTAGACGAGTGATCTCTGCAAAAATAATAAACCATTGTGTAATAATTTGCAGCGTTTTTATTCGATTTTTGGATTCTACGTACCTTGAAAAGTAAACCACACATTTTGAGGGGGTGTTAAAAAATTTTTTTTCTTGGTCGATTCCAAAGGTTCATTATTGAAAATAATAAACCAAAATACACCAAGATACTTGGAACATTGAGAAAATGGAATGGGTGGGCACCCACACAGATCATTCCCATGGCAGCTGTAGGAATGAAGTTTAATTACTTCATCCAATGAAAATTCTTTTCGTGAGTTCCCTGTGAATCTAACAACTGAAGTTTTATCTATATTGAGGCACAAGTAATTATAATCCATCCAAGTTCGAACTATGTTCAAAACCTGGCATCCCAATCTTACTAAATCATTATAATTTTTAGAATAACAGATGATTGCTGATTTTGATGACATTTTCAGAGATTCTATGGTTTGACGTGTAGATGGTCCCCTATGAGGTTAGTGCAAGGTAGATTCTATGGTTAATGCAAGATTAATATTTTGAGATTAGCTCGTATGTATCGGATCATCCTTACTACCGGGTTATGGATACGAGGAAGCTATGTGCCACACCCACTTGGCAGACTTTTCTGTTGAGTGTTGTCCTCCTCCACCCCAGATCAATCGCATAAGGGCGCTCGAGACCTACCGTGGGACGTCCTAAAGAGGTAAATATTAGGTAGTAAAGGCGTCGAGGAGGAGAAAGGGAAGTGAGAGCGCGTTGGAAAGCACCGCTGCGGACGGTCGACGGGAGAAACTTTCTCCTCCTCCTGTCCCGCCGCCTCCCTCTTCCACCGCCCGCGACTCTTCCTCAGCTCCGCGGGTCGATACCGCCCGCCACACCATCCGCAGTCGTCCACCTCGGGTTTCCACCGGTTCTCCCTTCGACGTTCTCATCGACGTCCATCATGTTCACCTTCCTAGAGAAGATCGGCATCGTCTGCATCGTCTTCGTCGGCATTAAAATCGTCCGCTCCATCGTCCTCATCGTCTACCACTTCGCGGCGCCGCTCCTCCGCCTCAACATCGACCTCAAGTCCTGCGGCTCCTGGGCCGGTAAGTTCTCGATCATGCGCATTCTACATCACCCCTCCATCACAACTGACTTAATTCAATCTCTGTAATTTTGATCAATTTCCGATAAATGCGACCAATTTCTTATAAATTTGATCAATTTTCATAAAAGTTATCCTTTTAACAACAGGTAAACTCATACTTGACTACTGAAACACAAATCTATTCATTTCAGTAGTCATTGTTTACATTCTCAATCAAATCACCAATAAAAATTGAAAGAATTAATGAATTAAAAGTGTAAAATTGATTGTTTTGAAAACGTTCTCCATGGAAATTAATTGTAGACCATTTTGAAACGAATTCGGAAATTTCGAATTTAATTCATCGATTGGGAATAACCCTTGGAAGGGTTATTATAAAGTGGCATATTTTTATGATGTTTATGTGGACAGCTTCAAATAAAAACCGATTGTTTAGCAATACGTGGATCCAAATGGACGTTCCTTTTGATGAGGGAAAATGAATTTTACTTCTATGTATATGAATAATACAAATTTTTATTAATTTCCTGTTTAATGCATCCTAAAACAGAGGTATCTATTAATCCAGGGGCGACGAATTTCATGGGGGGCCATCTACACCCCCAACACGCACAATCCCAGCACAATAAGTCTATAACTTATTTGGTTGGTTTTATTTTGAAAAACTCTACAAATTATTACACAAAAGTTTATTATTTTTCTAGATGAAGCTTTGCCATTGCCACCATCTACCTACCACATACCTACTTCACAATCAATTTCATTTGGAAGAAATAAACGAAGAAACAGGAATTTTAGGTTGCTCTAACTATTAAGAAAGTCGATTACTGATTGCTAAAGACGCAAAACTGAGTACAACTCGAAGAACATCGAACATCGATAGCATTCTGGTCAGCTAAAATTTGGACGGAGATTAGGCCTCTTTTGCGATTCTAAAAATTCAGTACTATTTAAAGTTGGTGAAAAAACTATACTTTCTTTATTTCGAGAGTTTTCGAGCTAGGGCACTATTGAAAATTTCAACCCTTAATTTTCACCCCTTAGAAGGGAACTAAGGAAAGTGCCGCTTACGGCAAACGGACAACAAAATTTTAATTCAATTTTTGGATTCTACGTACCTTGAAACGTAAACCAACAAATAATCAATCGATAACACGATTTTTTGATGTTTTTAGTGAAAATTATCAGCGTGAAGGTGACTTTCGAAATATGTATCTACTTTATAAATAATGAAGAATTGTCTTACTACTTCACTTCAGAGATGATAGCTTCCGAGTCCACCAAGGTAGCGGAAGCATTGTTTCCAAATTTCAAGTATAAAAATGAAATGTCCTCAAAAATCAAAATTTTCGCTCGCTTTTTACGTTTTCGGCCTTCCTGGACAATTTTGATTTCCTGTCCGTCAGTTTGTTTGAATTATTATTATTCAAAATTTGATTTAAAAAAGTATCATACATAATAATGTAATACTGTTGTTATGGCTTTTGAAATAAGTTTCCTAATATTACATTTTTAGGTTTCCCTTCAAAAATTGTCCCAGCTAGAGGATTTAAAGAAATTAAAATCGGGGACATTCAGCCTTCATCGCTCTTACTAGTTTCTATTCGATTCTATATTTTCCTTGGAAATAACCGTCATAATCTAAGTAAATTATGTCCGTAAAAGATGCGGCCAAACTTCAGGAGTAGATTTTGCAAGGTATTTCCAACATAAAATGTCCCTTAGCAATTTTTTTATTAACTCCTTGTTTTTACAAGTTTTTTTCAATTCAAAGATTTTTTTGTATGTTGAACCTTGTCTCACTAAAATTACTATAGCTCCCTCAATCTACGTGGAAATTCAATACTGATTACACCGTTGAAAAGGGCATTAAATTTCCCATCAGATGAGCTACAACACACATTTTTAACCTTGCACCTAGTTGGAAATTTTCCCAGTCCAAACTTAAAACTTTGCAAATTTTGAGTTTTTTAAATGAAATTCTCAAGACATTTTCACCGATTTTCCGAAGAGGAAAATCTATGCGGTTTTCAGAAAAAACATCTTCAAAATCTCAGGTTTCCAACGTATAATCAAAAAATAGTTTACAACCGAATTTAGGGGAGAAATCTATGTGTGAAGGCGGAAAAACGTGGATATTTTCATTTTTTGGTTATACCGTTAGAAACCTGAGATTTTGAAGATGTTTTTGCTGAAAACCGCATTGATTTTCCTCAACAGGAAATTGGTGAAAATCTCTTGAGAATTTCATTGAAAAAACTCGAAAATTGCAAAGTTTTAAGTTTGGACTGTGAAAAATCCGACTAGGTGCAATGTTAAAAATGTGAGTTGTAGCTCATCTGATGGGAAATTTAGTGCTCTTTTCAACAGTGTAATCAAATTTGAGTTTCCACGGAAAATAAGGGAGATATAGTCATTTTAGTCAGACAAGGTTCAACATACGAAAAAAATCTTTTAATTGAGAAAACTTGAATAAACAAGGGGTTAAAAGAAAATTGTTAGGAGACATTTTTGTTGTAAATGCCTTGTAAAATCGATCCCTGAAGTTTGGCCGTATCTTTCTCGGACACCCTTCATGTGGGATCAGAGTGTCATTTTTCAGATAAGGGTAAATCTCCAGAAATGCAGTAATTGCCAAAAATGACTGAAAATAGATATTTAGGGAACCTGGGACGCGTATATTTGTCGTAACTAACAACCTATAAACAGAATGATAGTCATGTGGGTGCTCTATGAGTTCGGGATGGCGAGTAGAGGGTGGATATGAACTCCTAACATCTCCAAAACATACCCTGTGCATACAGAAAGAAACCATACTATAGGTTTACCGAAAATCAACAATTTTCGTGCAGTCCAGGGAGACAAGAAGAGTAATTTGTGAGGTTTTTGAATAAAAAGAGTTGCAAATTTTTACAAAACGGTTTACTATTCTTCAGTAAAGATCACGCAATTACCGTCGAAGGACCAGGAGTTGGTGGGCAAGACATAATAAACGTGCATTCAAGAATTGTTGATAATTTAAGTTCTTGAAATTTAACTGTACCTATCTTAAATTGATGGAAAAACGTCATGGTACATTCATTATTTAATTACGTTTATCAAGCAAACAATTGGTCCCACAGAGCTCTAGATGATGTCAAAAAATTCTCTTAAATATAGGGCATTTTTAATGAATTTTGAAAATAACTCTACTTTTTACTCCTCAAACGTGACTGAATAAAATCAAAATCTTCGGGGTACAACTACTCGAGGCACCAAATGAAGCCGATATACATACCGATTTCATTTTGACCGATTTTGATGAAATTTGGTATATGGGCTCTATTTGGGGTCTAGCTGAACCCTGAAGGTTTTGGTTGTCAGTTACTTCTTAGGGGTGAAAATTGGTAGAAAAAATTAATTTTTCATTAATTTAAAATAGCGATGATTTTAAAGAATTTTTTGATACCTTCCACAGCTCTGTTGAACCAACTGTTCGGTAATGAGAATAATTAATTATTCAATTAGTGAATAAATAATTACTGACTTAAATCAATCTAGATTAGTGTTAAAATATTAGACGCGAATGAGACCATCCAGAGAATCAATCATGGATTAATTAGGATTGATTGTAAAACTAATCGTTATTACTTGTCCAGCCTATGAGCCTCCTAAGGGGCCATCAACCCCCCCCCCCCCTTAAAACTGTCCTTAGGTCCTTCGTAGGTCGTATTGCCGCCTTGACTAACCAAGGTGCTAATAACTGGGCCGAAAATTCGATATTTTTGTTTTTCCGAATAGAATTTTGAGCCTCTCAGTTGTGCTTCTTTAACAACTAAAGACCAAATTTCGTAATGAAGGCGACCGTAATATTAAACCGTTGTGCAATAATTTGCAGCGTTTTTGGATTGTACATACCTAGAAACGTAAACCATCAAATTTTGAGGAGGGTTTCAATTTTTTATCTTGCTCAATTCTTTATTAAAAATGATGAACCAAAATGAAAACTTTGAAAATTCGCTCATTAAGATAGCATTGAAACCGTTGTAAATTATTCCTTCTTAGGAATCTACGTCATTATCATCGAGCACTAAATTGGATGAATGAAATGATAACATAAGTCCAGTTTGAATTACTAATGCTACCTCCCAGCCTGACGGAAGATTTTCATCGTGCCAGCGCGTATTGTGTCATGAGAAAATATTATTCAGTTTCCATCGTTATCATTATGAAAATAAGTAATGAAAATAACCCCTGCGAGTGCTCACTTCCTCACTTATCGCAACACGTTCAATTAAGTCGATGCATCTCCCTAAGCGTTTGTGTTTTTTTCATATTCTTCGAGAAGATAATGCTAGTAAACATACGATAGAGCAGTGGTCTTCAATATTGACGTGTTCTAGATATCGTCTTGGCTCGTAGTGATTTATTAGAGAGCATTTATATTGCGTCAGAACGGCAGTTTTGTGAAATTCCGAAAGGAAATATCCTTTGTTTTAATTGCATTTTTATTTAGGTCACCTTCTTCACTTTCCCAAGCAGTTTTGGTTTCCATCATATCGACACCTTAAAGCTCGAAGGCGCTTCGTCCAAAAACGGAGTTTCGAGAAAAACGCAAAAGAAGTTTTCACCAGTTCACAATTCCTAAAATAATGGCTTGTTACAGTAAACTCTTCAATTTCTTCAATACATTTTCAAGCTACAATCGTCATGAAGGTCAATAATATTTTGTTGAACTTGAGTTTTTTGGAAATGTTAAAAAAAGTCTGCTAAATGAGTGTGGCTTATAGCTTCCTAGTATCTATAACCAGACTGTATAGAAGATCCGATGCATAGTAGGTAGTCAATCTCAAACCATCAATCTCTAAGTTCTACCCTGATAGGGGACCATCTACACGTCAACCGGGACAATCTCTGAATATTGTTGGAAAATGTAGGAGTTATGGCTGTTGCACAAGTTTGCCAAGAGGGTGTGGCACATAGCTACCTCGTATCCATAACCCGGTTGTATAGATGATCTCATGCATAGTAGTTAATCTCATAACATCAGTCTCTAACTGCCTTGTACTACCCTCATAGGGGACCATCTCCACCTCAACTCGCATAATACCTGAATATTTCACCGAAACCAGATGGGAAATATAGAAGTTATGGCAGTAGCAAGGAAATATACGTTTGCGCATGCGCAGTGGCTACTATCAGTCTGGGGGCAATGATTTTCATAGGGGATCCTCTACACGCCAACCCTCACAATCCTTGAAAATTTCATCGAAATCGGATGAGGGTTGTAGAAGTTATGGCTGTGGCAAGGATTTCATGAGAGACAGACAGACTCACAGACACATAGACAGACACGGAACCAAACTTGTTCAGGAAAAAGGATATTTCGATTTTGGAGAAAATTTTTTTTTTTCAAGCTCGGAAAGTGAAAACATGGTGTCTCCTATCAATTTCAAAAACCTTCAGATTGATGAAAGGCTCTGCGCATGCGCAATCGTCGTATCAAGCATACCGTCCATTGTCACATCTCTACATCATCAATTTATCTTTATCGAGTTATGGATATGATGAAGCTATGTGCCTCACACTGTAGGTAGACGAGAAATAAATAGATTAATGATATCTTGTCGCTATTGAAGGGTACTATCGATGTACAGCTTGGGAAGTAAATGAACCTCAGCCTGTTGAATCAGTGTTTTGAATTGAAGAACTGGGGGAAACGCTGCAAATTATTACACAAAGGTTTAATATTTCTATATAGATCACTCGTTAGGAAAGAACACGGCTTTGGAATTGTCACCACCAACCATAGGTGCTACCTATCTACTACATAAAAAATTTCAACGGAGTTTAGGCCTCTTTTGTGATTCACACTCGTGTTTCTGATTTATCATAAGTCCAGCCCTTAAGATCTCATAGGGAGTGAACGGTTTGTCCTACGAAGCTCCGCGTGGTCTCATTCGATTCTAAAAATTCAACACTATTTCAAATTGATGAGTAAACAACACCTTTATATCAAAAGTTTTTCAGCTGGAGCTTTTTGAAAATTTCAACCCTTAGAAGTGACCTACATCAACCAATTTTCTTCAAAATCGGCCCATGGGAACTAAGGAAAGTGCCGCGTACGTCGGACGGACGGCCAAATTTTTATTCTATTTTTAGATTCTACGTTCTTGAAACGTAAACCAACAAATTTTGAGGGTGGGTTACAATTTTTTTTCTTTGTCGATTCCAAAGGTTTTTTTTTATTTAAAATAATAACCCAAAGCTGTCTGAGTTCAAGCGCTTGTTGAAAGCCTTCACACTTACGCCGCCACCTTGGGCGCCCTCCGTCGTTCGTCATCCCGTGTTTCGCAATTCTGGGTGCTTAAATATTGTATTTATTACGTTTTTCTTTGGAAAATACATAGAATCACCCGTAAAACCCAACTGAAAAAATATCGAAAACATTATGCAGGTATTTCCAAGGCTGCACTTTCTGCATAATATCCTATAAATATGTAGAAATACGCAGAATAAGCGAGGGTGTAGAAAGCCCGAACTAAGTGGAAGTAGCTTCCTATGATTCTCGTACTTAGGAACGTCCAATGTTTCGAGTTGAGAGACCTAGTTCAAAGTCAGTATCGATTTTGCCACATTTTGTCGTATGTAACTGAGTTGTTTACCTACAACCTACCACCTTCACGACACGATGATAGCACATGGCATCAATCATCTCACGTAAACACAGGTATCTATTCTATTCCACAAAATCATCTAGCAATTTCCACATCATTGGATGGCCTGAATTACCGTGGACCAATCGCATTTTCGCTATCCGAAGTTAGCAAACTGCATTTCCGAGTCGCACGCGAGGCGCGGCATGCGGCCAATGATTGGCGAAGTGACGGCCAATATGCGGAAGAAATGGGGAGGTGAAGACATTTCCATACAACGTTTCTTCAGGAAAAAGCCGAATTGCTTCAGGAAAGCCGAAGTGATATTAGACACACAGTGATTTGCACTATCGGAAATAACTAAGAACTAGTAATTTCAGGAGTTTGAATTTCAAACTCGTTTTACCTACCTACGCCTGGAGATTGAGCTTTTGTAACACCGTTTGATGGAATCGGAGCTGCAACCACTCTTGTCCTTCAAAGTCCACGATTGTGAGCTCTTCAAAATGAGGAAAAAGTTCTACATTCGTGGAATTTCATTTTTGATATCAACTTTCATACGAATTTTGATCGCACGTCGAAGTCAAATCACAGCACATTTGAAATATCCAGGAGATTGGGGAAATTGAATATAATTTTTTTTAAAATTTCAAATGTTCAAAAACATTTTTTGAGGTATTAAAATGGGAAGTCATTCTCTTAGCAATTACGATCGTTTTTAAATTGAGTAAAGTATGCCAATAAAAAATGGGGTGGAATAAGGTTAATTTTCCAAGGAAATCGTAATCTATCAATAGTCAGCTGATGGGTCATTAATGTTTCCTCCATCACCGGAATCAGGAAGGTTGATTATTTCATCAGAAATCAAATTTTTGTGGAAATCTTGCTTCTGGGCATACCAGGTATTGTAATAAATGTAACAAATCTGCATATTTTAGTGGTTTTATCGGAATTTGCCCACTATAAAAAGAACTTTTGCTTCCGAGTCTACCAAGGTTGCCGAAGCTTTGTATTCACTTTTCAAGGTTGAAAAAAAAAAGTTCTCCAAAATCAAATTTTCCACTCGCGTTTTACGTTTCAGACCTTCCTGAACAATTTTGGTTCCGTGTCTGTCTGTCTGTGTGTCTGTCATGAAATCCTTGAAACGGGCAAAACAATGCGAAATTATTGTCCGATTTGATGAAATTTTCAGGGGTTCCCTATGAAAATTATGACTCTCAAATTGATGGTAGTCTCTGCGCATGCGCAAACGTAAAATTCTTGTAACAGCCATATCATCCTCTCTTTCCATCCGATTTCAATGAAATTTTCACAGATTGCGTGAATTGGAATGTTGATGGTCCCCTATGAAAATCATCGCCCCCGGACTGATCATTGGCCAGTGCGCTTGCGCAAACTTGGATTTCCTTGTAACAGTAATATTTTGTATATTTTCTACCCGAATTCGATCAAATTTTCAGAGATTGTGTGGATGGACGTGTAGATGGTCCCCTTTTAGAGTACTAACAGATTGATGTTTTGAGATTGGCTAATATGCATCGGATCATCTATACAATCGGGTTATGGATACGAGGAAGCTATGTGCCACACCCACTTGGCAGAATTTTTTAAAATTGGGTTTCACGGGTGATTCTAAGTATTTTTCAAAGGAAAAGCTTGATAAATATAATATTAAGCACCCAAAATTGCGAAACGCGGGATGACAAACGACGCAGAGCGTTCAGTCTGGATCCCCTTTTTGGTTTATTATTTTCAATAATGAACCTTTGGAATCGACCAAGAAAATTTGTTTAACCCCCCCCCACCTCTCAAAATTTGTTGGTTTACGTTTCAAGGTACGTAGAATCCAAAAGTCGAATAAAAACTTGGTCGTCCGTCCGCCGTACGCGGCAGTTTCCCCACTTAGCAATGACCGATTTTGATGAAATTCGGTATGTAGGCTCCATTTGGAATCTAATTGTGCCCCGAAGGTTTTGGTTGATTTAGGTCACTTCTAAGGGTTGAAAAATGAATTTTGAAAATTTTGAAAACGCCCTAACTCAAAAAATTTCAATATAAAGGTATTGTAGAATATTGGGTATTGTAGGTATTGGTAGAATTTTCAGAATTTTTTGAGACCACGCGGAGCTCTGTAGGACAAACCATTTGCTCCCTACGAGAATTTAAGGGTTGAACGTACGATAAATCAGAAACACGAGTGTGAATCGCAAAAGAGGCCTAATCTCCGTTCAAATTTTAGCTGACCGAAAAGCGATCGATGTATTTCTTCATGTTGGATGGTTGGTGGCTTTGCAGACAAGTGATCTACATAGAAAAATAATAAATTGTGTAATAATTTGCAGCGTTTTATGTAGGAAAACTTCATTATTGTTGTCGGGCTTCTCAGTGAAAATTTGGCTAAAAAAACTCCAGATTTATTCTCAGCATTCCAAGTACTTACGCAGATAACATTTCATGTCTCCCTTTTAAAATATAAAATTTCATGTAGAAAAGAAAAATTAATTTAAAAAACAACATGTTTTTGGGACATTTCTTCATGTTAATATAAAAAAACAAATTTGCCTGCGAGATGTTTGTTGGGAACCCTCGTGACCAGCAGACAAAAAACTTTGTAGGAATACAAAAATTATTTCTCAGGAATTTTTTCCTCCTGAAACGCCGTTTCCTGTACTAAGGTGGCGTGCACAAAATTGGCCTCCTCCGACGGCAACTACAAAAAAAGACTATCTCTAGATAGAAAATGGCATCTTATTGGTAGAAGTTGTTTTCAACCTGCCAATTATTAACGTTGTTGTTCCACAGATGAGGAGTTCAGCATCTGATGAGCTCGTTTTGGAAGTACGGATATGGTGACGTGATGAGTGGCGTGAATAAAGACAAGTAATTAGAGTGGACTTCTCAATGTATGAACACCTGAGATTTACACACTCGGAATTCGTTTTCAGGGACTCCACACAAGTGGGGTCCTAAATAATGGCAACTATTCGGAATCAAGGAGTTTCCTCCTGTGTTGGTGAGTTCTAGGGCGTTGGTTCCTTAACTACCTTTATTGAATGGAGTAAGCCGAGTTAATTGAAGCTCCAAACAAGAAGTCGAAACGAACAAAGAAACAAGAATAAGTAGAAAATTGAGTTTTTTATGCTAGGAAGCTGCGGGGAATGTTCTTGCAGAGCTCGGTTGGGTTTTTTCTCCGGTCAAGGAAGCTCTTTCCATTTCCTAGGATGTCCCTCAACCTCCCAAACTCCACGGAAAAAAATTGCTGATTTGAGCTTCAAAAAGAAGTAAGGGGAAAGCAAAAAACCGCGTGGGCAAAAAAGTCTTAGCGGGACCCGAAAACTTGGCGACCTCAACGCGTTCAAGACCCCCTGCAGCAAGTACCGGAGTGAGATCAGACTTCGGTCCACCCTTCAGTGGTGCGAGACGTCCTCATGTATTTTTTTTAACATTCGCGACTACGTTGCGTTCAAATGATAATGGATTTGGAGTCTGTAGGTTTTGCATATTCGCAAATCGAGAGGTTCAATTGAGCACGAATGTTATAATCGCGATGATAGCGGATAATAATCGTAACACGTGAATCACGTTATCCGCAGCGCGTGGGTTGATGATGAACGAACAACAGATCGAGGTAGGAGCGATAGGTAGGATGATGTAAACAACATGTGAGGCGGAAAGCGAAAAGGGACCTCTTGTCTTCTAGGAGAAGGCTAAAAACTGGATGAAGGTCGAAAGTATCGATTTTTTACTCTCTATCGATTATTGATCCTTGGACCCACTAGAACCCAAGTGTATGGGCCTGAAAGATCGAATCGAATCGAAAGTAACCTAAATAAGAAAATATCGATTTAGGAATCTAAGAATTTAAGGTAGCATTTTGAAGTTTATGGTCGTTTTTCTCAAAATCCATTTTTTCTGTTATAAAACACTGAAATACTGCAGCTTCGTCATTTTTTGAGCTACAAGGATGCTTTTGGTCTTAAATTCTTCATAAATCTATACTGATAGAGAAAATAGCAATAACTCCATTTCGACGAACGCCGACAAGAGCCGCCTCAATTGATATTATCAATTTCAACTGATATTACAATTATTACCTACTATAGTAGGTAAGAGCACCATGAATTTACTCGTATTACCCTCTGTGGAATTTCGTCAAAATCGGAAAAAACTCAAGAAATTAGATTGGGAAAAATTTAAGAAAATTTTGTCATAACAACCGTAGTCAATTCCTAGTTCACAAGTTCAAGTTCACACTTACTATCACACTCATATCCTCCATTATACGACAGCAGTGATTACTGCCTAACAGTTTTGGAACATACATGTATTACACTAGATTACAAAATTTAGGGGTGGACTGGCTGCCTCGTTCTTTCACCACTTTTCTTATGGTATTTGGTGCGCTGAATCTGAATCTGACGTCAGTTTTTTTGTTTACGTCGGATTTTCAAGATATAGCTAGTTTTAAGATTTTTCTAGTTCTCACTTTTCTTCATTTTTTAGTGAAAACTCATCTTGCTCAAAACTCCTCAAAAAGTACTCAGACCTATAGGAAATTTCATGTAGAATCCGAATATGTACTTAGTTTTTAAGTAAAGTTGTGTTAAACCACCTATTTTTCACAAAACGTACCAAAAAACACCGGTTCTCAACGTTTTTTCTTCGGGTTTTCCCTTACATTTTGCCACTTGAAAAAAAAATTAAGGCTAAGAAAAATTTTCTCGGGCCTTTACTTTGTAGGGGGGACACCCCAGAGGAGAATGAGACCAATCGCAGCCTCCTAAACCCATTAATAGCGAAGGAATGAGCTTTTTCATGGGACTGAGTTGAAAATTCACAAAAACCGTTAGTTAATTTTTCGAGATAAGTATGTGCGTTCCTAAATCCGTTTTCCTCAAATGGATTTTCCTTTCTTCTACATTTTTTATGCTTGTCACCTATTAAGAGTAAGATCGAAAATAGGCACTCAAAGGGGGAGTAAATCATAATTGGGAAACTCTTGTTTTGTTAAGAGATTTTAATTCAGTTTTACAAACTAAACACAATAAACTGCAGAAAACTTGACGGTGTAAATCTGTTTCATGAAGGCTCAGATGAATCAATAGTGGGTAAAATGTTTGTTTATTCCTCCACCTCAGAGGTTTCATCGCCGGCATCTATGTAGAGAAAACTTTGCCGCCTGAGGTAAATCTCTTTTTAAGGTCCAACAATAGTCCGCCATCATGTTAACTTCCCAATACCCTTTGTACCGTTCTTCCATGGTTTTATATCTTGGTGGAACCTCTGAGGTGGAGGAATAACCAAACATTGTACCAACTTTTGATTCATCTGAGCCTTCATGAAACAGATTTACACCGTTAACTTTTCTGCAGTTCATTGTGTTTCGTTTGTAAAACTGAATTAAAATCTCTTAACAAAACAAGAGTTTCCCAATTATGATTTACTCCCCCTTTGAGTGCCTATTTTCGATCTTACTCTTAATAGGTGACATGTATAAAAAATGTAGAAGAAAGGAAAATCCATTTGAGGAAAACGGATTTAAGAACGCACATACTTATCTCGAAAAATTAACTAACGGTTTTTGTGAATTTTCAACTCAGTCCCATGAAAAAGCTCATTCCTTCGCTATTATTGGGTTTAGGAGGCTGCGATTGGTCTCATTCTCCTCTGGGGTGTCCCCCCTACAAAGTAAAGGCCCGAGAAAATTTTTCTTAGCCTTAATTTTTTTTTCAAGTGGCAAAATGTAAGGGAAAACCCGAAGAAAAAACGTTGAGAACCGGTGTTTTTTGGTACGTTTTGTGAAAAATAGGGGGTTTAACACAGTTTTACTTAAAAACTAAGTACATATTCGGATTCTACATGAAATTTCCTATAGGTCTGAGTACTTTTTGAGGAGATTTGAGCAAGATGAGTTTTCACTAAAAAATGAAGAAAAGTGAGAACTAGAAAAATCTTCAAACTAGCTATATCTTGAAAATCCGACGTAAACAAAAAAAACTGACGTCAGATTCGGATTCAGCGCACCAAATACCATAAGAAAAGTGGTGAAAGAACGAGGCAGCCAGTCCACCCCTAAATTTTGTAATCTAGTGTTATTATTACCTCAATGATGGCTAATCTTATTCCTGTTTTGTAATCCATAATCGACGCATATTGTACGAACCAGATCATGTGAGTATGGAAGTAGAATGTACACAAGTATGTTTGTGTCTGCAGATGGGCACAGCGGCGACTTCAATGCTTAACTACCAACCAACATCTGAATCCGTTTAAATGACTATTTTCTTATTTTTTGTGGCTTGCCGTCATCAGTTTCGAGGGTGGTCTATTTTGGTTTATTATTTTCAATAATGAACATTTGGAATCGACCAAGAAAAACATTGTATCCCCCCCCCCCCCCCCCTCAAAATGTGTTGGTTTACGTATCAAGGTACATAGAATCCAAAAATCGAATAGAAAATAATTTTTAATTCGATTTGCAAAACCGAATCTATATACATAAAACGCCAACCGTACGTACGTACGTGTTCCCGAACGTGGGGGTCCCGGGTTCGATTCCAGGCCGCGACATCAAATTTTTTTTTACATATCTACAATTTTTTGCCTGCTTTTAGCAGGCTTTTCAGCTAGTCTTGAAAATAAACTAAAGACTAATAAAAAGTGACAAATAATAAATAATTATGAATTACAATATATTCGATAATATTATAATATATTATTATTAAAAATTATTATATATATTTGCAAAACCGAATATATTATTATTTTTAATTATTTGTCACTTTTATTAGTCCTCAATTTATTTTTAAGATCAGTATTTTGATCATTTTCCGCAATGTAAATCAGTTTCCATGCTGTATATCAGTTTCCATAAGATGGTCCAGTTTATGTTATCTGGATCAGCGTCCATAATATTGATGTTTCCTTACTTGTAGTTTAGATCAGTTTCCCTGCTGATCCATAAAGCTCAAGGTCACATCTACGTATAATTTGAATCATTTTGAAGGTGGCGCTACCACGAATATGTTATGAGCTATGTGCCGCTCACACTTGTAGACTTCCCTCTCATCACCTAATCGTTTGATATCCCTCATATTTGGTTACTTAGGACCAATTGGGCAAAGTTCTGTACCTTATTCAACCACCAGTTCCTCCTGTACATTTTGATGGAGGGGGGGGGGAAGTTTTATGACAATTTATTACCAGCAGAGGTTTTCAACGTGGTCCAAACCAGACCCGAAAATTCCTCCGCCATAATGAAAGTATAATAATTCACTACCACAATTATTCTCCGCCATAATAAACCTCCACCACTAATATGACAAATTGCTATCATCAGCAGTCGCCAAAACTAAAACAACACATTTCCAAGACACCGAGTTCGTTCCGCCATTATTAAACCAACAAACCGAATGGGAGTAAATAAAATAACGAATTGTAGGAACTTCAGTTAAAAGTTGACAGGAAGTCCGAAGCCTGAAGGAGTGAGAATCAGGAAAAGAGCCTTCACGCTAATCTAAGTTCAGCTCTAGGAGTCGTTGAGCCTGAAAATTGTGTTGCCCTCGCGGATGATTGCAGTGGTGGACACGTTATGTCAGTCGAGGGGCGCAAGCGATGGGTAATTCCAAATAGAAGGGGTCTTCTTCGATATTACCAGTTTTGTCGACCTTCCGGTTGTGTTTTGTCAACCCGCGTTCGGACGTTTGGAGGAAATCACCGTGTGGACACAGAGAGCTAACTGCTTATTAGACAACGGCCCTCGGTATCCTCTGTCGAGTTACAAATGAATTGTTATTAGCAAGACTAGTTTTATGCAAAACTTATCAAGCGGTAGACCATTACGTCTTCTATACAAATTAGCAGTATTCCATTCGATCAGCGTTTTTCTTTCAGAAAAATAATAACAGTTATATGAACTGTTCTCACGATCTCCATCGTATCACGAATCATACACAGTGTAGTCCCAGTCTAGTCTACCTTGAGAGTCAAATTATTGCGTTCATATGAAACAACAGGCGGCAAACCATTTTTGATCAAAACCAAGTTTCGATTTTGCTGATTATGAATAGGTAGGTATACCACGTGAGGCCCTGGAGTTTAAAAACCCATCCTCATGTAATTTACGTCAAATCTCTCTCCTTCCACTAGTGTGTACTTTGAAACTAACCTGTTGGAGTGTCCCGAGCTGAACTGCACACCAAGGTCCAATTTTGATTAATCTTTCGAATTTTAAATGAAATAAGTTCTGATGCTGGCTACAGCATAATTGTTGATAAATTTCGTCACGCTGCAAAAGCATGAATTTACAAAATCGGACAGACGTTGTGTAGAATCCACCATTATGTTTTATACCTACTTGAGTAGGTAGGTTCTTTCGACAGCACAACGAATACCAAACAGCTGATTTGATAACATCATCTAAGTATATACAATAATTATAAATCTATAATATTTTGAAAATGGTTCTACTGAACTGTAAAAATTATTGTTTAAAGACAGAAATTTCACAGATACAAATCCGTAAGATATATTATCTGTTATTTCGAAAATGCTTGGTCACAGAAACGTAGAGAAAAAACGTCTGCCATGTGGGTGTGGCACATAGCTTCCTCGTATCCATAACCCGATTGTATAGATGATCCGATGCATATTAGTTCATCTCAAACCATCAATCTCTAAGTACCTTCCACTACCCTCATAGGGGACCATCTACACGCTAACCCGCACAATCCCTGAAAATTTCATCGAAATCGGATGAGAATTGTAGAAGCTAAGACTGTGGCAAGGATTTCATGACAGACACACAGACAGACAGACACGGAACCAAAATTGTTCAGGAAGGTCTGAAAAGGAAAACGCGAGAGGAAAATTTTATTTTGGAGAACTTTTTTTTCAACCTTGAAAAGTGAAAACAACGTTTCCGCTACCTTGGTAGACTCGGCAGCAATAATTTTGAATCACTTGATTTCCTGGCTGCATCAAGCGTCAGTTTTCATTACTTGGATCCTATATTGCATGGTAGTAGTTTTTTAATTATTTAAGTTGAGGCCTGGAATTCTGAGGTCACAAAACCCACACATAAGTGCCCTTTCCGATTGCTGGAGCAGACGGTCGTTGCTATCATCTGGCATCTTCCAAAAATCTTTGAGAGAGAGGTCGAGATTGCGTGATTGGTGCGCTGTGGTTATTCCTGCCCAGATTAAGAGTGGAGGCCTTAACAACATAAAATGCTGAAGAATCTGCACACTTGGTAGACGGACATCTTGCTCTGGCTTTCTGCAGATTCCACCATTAACAAGTTGTAACGAGTGAGGAACTTGTACTTCATTAATCAGAAAAAGATAGCGATTATGTATCTACCAAGATTAATATATACAGCCTGACGATGCTGGAGTTTACCAGCGAAACGCTAATAATGAAAACTAAAACCAACCTAGTTACAGTTGGGTGAGGGGAGGATTAATAAGGCTGGTCCTCGTTTTATAGTTTACTCGAGTGCTTTCGCCGGGTAGGCATCATCAGGAGCTTAACTGTCTAGTGGATGGGGGTTCACTTTTCCCTTGGTTATACATGGTAATAATCATTCGGCTGAATTTCCATTTGTCATAGGGGCTTGCGAATTTGCTGCTTAGGGGTGGGAAATTTGAGATTCTTCTCTTGGTTTTCCTTATTCTTCATTCCAAAATTTTTTGGTATTTTCCTTGTGCATTTTTTGCATGTTGTAGATGTGGTCATCCTTATAAGGTGCAATTGGGTCTCCAGAGCTCTCTGCTAGGGAATTATTCTTTGGCACTATGATTGAAAAACCAAGGAAGGTGTATTATTTAAAATAGCTAGTGGAAAAGTTAACCTTTTCAAAACCATAAAAAAAGTTAGTAACCAAAGGTTAACTTTTCCACTAGCTATTTTAAATAATACACCTCCTCTTGGTTTCCTTATTCTTCATTCCAAAATTTTTTGGTATTTTCCTTGTGCATTTGCATGTTGTGTTTTGCATGTTGTAGATGTGGTCAGTCATCCTTATATGGTGCAATTGGGTCTCCAGAGCTCTCTGCTTGGGAATTATTCTTTGGCACTATGATTGAAAAACCAAGGAAGGTGTATTATTTAAAATAGCTAGTGGAAAAGTTAACCTTTGGTTACTACTAACTTTTTTTATGGTTTTGAAAAGGTTAACTTTTCCACTAGCTATTTTAAATAATACACCTTCCTTGGTTTTTCAATCATAGTGCCAAAGAATAATTCCCAAGCAGAGAGCTCTGGAGACCCAATTGCACCATATAAGGATGACCACATCTACAACATGCAAAAAATACACAAGGAAAATACCAAAAAATTTTGGAATGAAGAATAAGGAAACTAAGAGAAGAATCTCAAATTTCCCACCCCTAAGCAGCAAATTCGCAAGCCCCTATGACAAATGGAAATTCAGCCGAATGATTATTACCATGTATAACCAAGGGAAAAGTGAACCCCCATCCACTAGACAGTTAAGCTCCTGATGATGCCTACCCGGCGAAAGCACTCGAGTAAACTATAAAACGAGGACCAGCCTTATTAATCCTCCCCTCACCCAACTGTAACTACAAAGTAATGGCTACCACTATATGTAAAACCAACCTTCTAGTTTTAATTAGGAGAGGTCCCGAACCCGAGTCGATTCGACCAACACATAAAATCTCCAGACTCAACAAAGTTCATCAATCGAATCATGTGTGTAATTATGAAGCTGAAACAACTTCTGTACGGTTTCCTCGACTCGGACTTGGTTGGGCGAGGATCATTGCATAGTAAAATTATCAAATGATTCTCAGATTATTATTATTTTTATATAATCTTTTTTTTAACATGTTTAAAAGTAGGATGTTAACAATATTTTAGCTTCTGGGTAATATGGCGATGAAAACACGAGAGTGATATGTGCTGAGTGTACGAGAATGTCTGTTTTCAATGGCTCATGTTTTCAATCCTCCAATCCTAGTAAGCGAATTTTCCTCCTTGCTCCGCGTAGCCGAAGAGATACAGCCCGAATGATGGTGAATTCTCAGATGATTGATTGATTTGATAGGGTTGAATCTCTCCAGGTGAAGAAAGGGAGGTAAGAACAGCAGCTCTCCAACAAGCTTGGTTCTTGGAAGTGCGAGGAAATTTTAGTTTGAGTCCCATTTCCAAACCGAATGACTCAACTTTATTCACAGGAGACACATCAAGTAGTTTTACATCAATGACTGAATCTCTGTAAAGGGAATTAATCTTTCTCGGGTTTGTGACTAGGAGAGTAGTAAAATTGGTTTAACCCTAGTTGGCCATAGTTTCACTAGTGTCACCAAAAACTTCTTGGGAATTCCACAGATTTAACTAGATTTAATTTGCAATTTAAAAATTAATGGACAGAACTGAATTTTTCGAACCATTTTGTGTACATTATTATTATTAAAAGTCAAAAAACGATGTTATGATACAAATTTTGAAGATTTTGTCATCGATTTCCTTGAAAATTTTTGTTATTGCTCCATTTTGAGACTTTCAATAACCCACAAAAAATTCTCCTGTCCATTAAATTTAAAATTGCAGTTCAATTTTGGTTACAAAGGTGACACTTTGTGATATCTGTGAAGTTCCTGAGATGTTTTCGGTGGCACAAGTGATAGCATGGTTCAATTAGGGTGAAAGCGCCATTGATATTGCTGATTTTTGTAGAGTCCAATAATTATGTTGGACCTTCTTGAGTAGTCATCGATGATGTACGTCTGTATTTCATTGTCAGCGGGTTCCTACTCAATTTTCCTGATACTGGACAATGTCGCTGATCGTGAGTAGGTTGATGTCATGAGAAACATGTACTAGCTTCTAAACATTGTGTTCCTAACTTGTAATACTTTAATCACTTCAATTGTGTAAGAAACGGAAGTAGACAATCGTCCGGGTGTTACGTGTAGGAGCAGCAAGCTCGGAAATTATGGTTCTGAATAATTCACATTGGCTTATATTATTGGGAATTTAATAATAAAAGCACGTTCATTGGGGACCATCTTACCATCTTGGGCCCAAATTACAAAAAAAAAATTCTCGAGCCAAAAATTTCGCTCACTCGCTCTTCACAGTTGGCACCTTAATCTCTGCGAGGACTGGGTGGATATGACGGAATAGTTTCCGGAATTCTCTTTGGAAGGAGTGTGAGAATTCAATCAATCGATTCATTATTTGTTTTAGAAAGACGCCGTGGTAGGTAGTTGAATAAATCATGATGTTTGACCAAATATCGGTATTTCTCTTTTTATGAGACGCAAGCTTCGTCTCTAACTGATTATGCAGTGACTAATCTCAGTCACATCATTCGTCACTAAAAAACGTGACGTCTAAACAGAAAAAACTGGATTTTTTTCTGCTTCCATGTCGATAGCTCCGTGAATTAACAAAAAAATTATCCTTCACACGAACAATGCAACGGGTCAACTCTCAGAATTGAGCGTCAATTACCACCTCTTCTGTAGTAGTGCGTAACAACATTTTCGTTTTTCCTCAACCTAAGTCTGCCAAGGACACTTTGCTCTTTGCTTCAATTTTCTATTACGCTCCAGATTTGATGATTTAAACACATCGGGAGCAACACTGGTTTAAGTCAAAACATATTGTAATAACTACAAAATTACGAACGCACACTTCACAGTACAAACTCAGACTGAAACTTTTACTCAAATGTATCAACTACTGTAACCAAGTAATACTGTTGCCCAGAATCTCAGCACCACTCCCCACGTTTTCTTTCTTAAGGTTTCTCTGATTCATAGAACTCAGTACCACGGTTCTGGGTCCAGCTGTCATCTCGGCGACTTACTTCTGCCTCTCTTCCCAGCGTTCATTCTTGCATGTCTACCTTTTCTTCTCCATAAACCGATTTTATAGATGATCCGATGCATAGTAGTTAATCTCAAAACATCAAAACAAGTTAATCCGTAACATCCCTGAAAATTTCATTGAAATCGGATGGAAAATGTAGAAGTTATGGCCGTTACAAGGAATTCACGTTTGCGCATGCGCAGTCGCTTCTATCAGTCCGGGGATGATGATTTTCATAGGGTACCGTTTACACACCAACCCGCACAATCCCTGAAAATTTCATAGAAATCGGACAATAGCTTCGTATAGTTATGCGCGTTACAAGGATTTCTTGACAGACAGACAGACACGGGACCAAACTTTAGGGGGCTCAAAGAGGCTAAAGAACACATCGCTATGCCTAGAAAGGACGTCAGAATACTTGTGGGTCTGTTAACAGGCCACTGCCCACTTCGATATCACCTAAAGAAGATAGGCGAGCTAACAACGGACATCTGCCGCTTCTGCGATATGGAAACGGAGGATGCCGAACATATCATATGCTACTGTGAAGCACTGGGTCGAGCTAGATTCACAACCCTCGGAAGTGATGTCCTAGCTCCTGACACCATCTCTAAGGTGACCTACACCGACCTTCTCTACTTGGCCAAAAAGTGGGGAGAAGGGGTGTTCAGTAAGCCCTTCTTAGTAGGCTGATATAGCCTGGAGGCACTCCACAATAGACCTCGTTAGGTCACAGTTTGTGAATCAACTCATTAAAGACCTCCTACTTAATATTTTTTAAAAAAATGCTGTAAATTATTACACAATGGTTTATTATTTTTCTATATAGATCACTCGTCTACAAAATCACCAATCAACCAATATAAAGAGAGAGAACCATCGATCGCATTTCGGTCAGCTCTAATTTGAACGGAGATTAGGCCTCTTTTGCGATTCACACTCGTGTTTTGATTTATATATAAATATATATTTAAATTTAAACCCTTAAATTTTCGTAGGGAGCGAACGGTTTGTCCTACAGAGCTCCGCGTGGTCTCAAAAATTCTAAAAATTCTATAGAATCTTAAATTGAAGGAAAAACAATACCTTTATATCGACATTTTTTGAGTTAGGGCGTTTTCAAAATTTCAAAATTGATTTTGGAACCCTTAGAAGTGACCTACATCAACCAAAAGCTTCGGGGCACAACTAGACCCCAAATGGAGCCTACATACCAAATTTCATCAAAATCGGTCAATGCTAAGTGGCAAAAGTGCCGCGTACGGCGGACGGACGGCCAAATTTTTATTCGATTTTTGGATTCTACGTACCTTGAAACGTAAACCATCAAATTTTGAGGGGGTATTAAAAATTTTTTTTTCTTGGTCGATTCCAAAGGTTCATTATTGAAAATAATAAACCAAAAACATAAGGGGGTCTCAGTCGGTCGCCGTTCATGCCTCGTTCCGGGTTAGTATTTCGTTAAATTGCAGGGGCTAACACTTTTAAATATTGTAACTAAATTTGAAATTTTCAAGGATGAAAATCGGTTCAAAACTAAGGGCTAAGGGACTAAGGGCATTGTACAACAAAGTACGGAGTACAAAATTTTGTCACATACACACACATACATACAAACATTAATGAACACCTATGGTTTTTTCGTAAATTTGGATTCAAAACGCTGCAAATTATTACACAATGGTTTATTATTTTTATATGTAGATCACTCGTCTACAAAATCACCAACCATCCAATGTGAAGAAAAAAAAATCAAAATCACCAACCATTGATTGCCTTTTGGTCAGCTCTAATTTGAACGGAGATTAGGCCTCTTTTGCGATTCACACTCGTGTTTTGATTTATATATATATATTTCAATATAAACCCTTAAATTTTCGTAGGGAGCGAACGGTTTGTCCTACAGAGCTCCGCGTGGTCTCAAAAAATTCTAAAAATTCTATAGAATCTTAAATTGAAGGAAAAACAATACCTTTATATCAAAATTTTTTGAGTTAGGGCGTTTTCAAAATTTCAAAATTGATTTTGGAACCATTAGACCCCAAATGGAGCCTACATACCAAATTTCATCAAAATCGGTTAATGCTAAGTGGCAAAAGTGCCGCGTACGGCGGACGGCGGACGGCGTACGGCGTACGGCGGACGGACGGCCAAATTTTTATTCGATTTTTGGATTCTACGTACCTTAAAACGTAAACCATCAAATTTTGAGGGGGTGTTGAAATTTTTTTTTTCTTGGTCGATTCCAAAGGTTCATTATTGAAAATAATAAACCAAAATTTGGATTTTTATGTGGTTATTTTTTTCTCCGTCGATTGTTGTCTTTCTTCACCACAGATTAATCGCATAAGGACGCCCAAGTTTTACAATGAGACGTCCTAATAACCGTGTTCCTTGTTGAAAACCTGTCTTGCCGACGGACAGGTTAGCCGTGCAGATCTTAGAACAACAGTAATCATCGGACATCAAGTTATGCACATCTAATGAGCAGATAAACATAGCCATTCTGCATTCTTTAATAAGTTCTGCACGACTTGTAATTCCATCGTGTTTGATAGTTTGGAATCCGGTTGATCGCTGCTTCTCGATTTAAACATGCAGAAAATACGATGTGAAAACCAGAAGACCTCTCCTCGATGTTCAAGGTCGTATTTTCTTAGTATGGAAATGAGGTTTTCACGATCCGCAACCCACATGAAACGGAAAAAGGCGAATATCGAACTGGCTGAAAACCGATTTTATTAAAAACCTATCAGACCAGCATGATATCCATCTTCACTATTTCTAAGATAGCCAATGGTGTAAAATGAAGGCCTGGAGAATAAGAATGCCACGTTTTGGACCTTGCAGAACAATTTTGGTGCCTGTCTGACTGTTCATTATTTATCTGGCTGTTGATCATTCAATTATATTACTATTTAATGATCGACACGACTCAGGTTTTAACGCATTCAATGAAATATAGCTTTTCCCTGAAAATTATAAAAGTTATGCATTTCGGAAAAATCAGTGTGTTCGCAAAAAACACTATGAAAAATTAAAATCCGATTTCGATGGTCCCCTATAAATTTTATGATCCACGGATTGATATATGTCTCTTTGGGTGCGTGCATTTAAAATTTATTCTCCAGTTCCCCATGCTTCTTTTTCTCCTATTGGCGGCGAAAAACGGGAAAAACTTAACTTAATAAACAGTTTTTCACATTTTCTCAGACAATTATTATTATTATTCGATTTTGATGATTCAAGCGGCAATATTTTAGTTTTTCAATTCCCTAGACTGCTGTACTAATGGAAAAACGCTGCAAATCATTGCTCAAAGGTTTATTATTTTCTGTATAGATCATCCTTCTGTATAGATCACTGGTTCTCCATCAATAGCACCTACCACCATCTGTATTCTCCCTTGACCTTCCCTCTCAAATTTCAGCTCCTGCGTTCAATAGGATTGAAAATGGCTTCGGAGCTCACTCAGCTGATCAGTGATCAGAAGAGTGAAGAAGATCTCCTCGAATGCTGGAGACGCCTGGAAGAGCACCTCCATTCAATAGGATTGAAAATGGCTTTGGAGCTCACTCAGCTGATCAGTGATGTGAGGAGTGAAGAAGATATCCTCGAATGCTGGAGACGCCTGGAAGAGCACTTCCATTCAATAGCATTGAAAATGGCTTCGGAGCTCACTCAGCTGATCAGTGATCTGATCAGTGAGCAATGATTTGCAGCGTTTTTTACCTACAAACATTGTTTTTACCTACCTATTTTTTTTTACCTACCAACTATTGGTAGGTACTACCTACCACACTATAATGGCTTCACACCTTCACAATCAAGTTTATTAGAAAGAACTAAACGCTTCACACTCGATTCGAAAAATAGAAAGCTTGATATGGAAATTTGATTACTGGTTACGCAGAAGGCAAAACTGTATACAAATCGAAGAAATGAACAGCGATCGCATTTTAGTCCGATAAAATTTGAACGGCGATTAGACCTCTTTTGCGATTCACACTCATGATTCTGTTTTATCGAAGGAAAACCTTCAAATACTCGTAGGGACCGAACGGTTTGTCCTACAGAGCTCCGGGTGGTCTCAAAAATTTTTAAAAATTCTGTACTATTTAAAATTGGTGAAAAAACGATACCTTTATTTCGAGAGTTTTCGAGCTAGGGCACTCTTGAAAATTTCAACCCTTAATTTTCACCCCTTAGAAGTGACCTACATCAACCAAAAGCTTCGCGGCACAACTAGACCCCAAATGGAGCCCATATACCAAATTTGAACCAAATCGGTCCAGTGTTGCTAAGAAAAGTGCCGCGTACGGCGGACGGCGGACGGCGGACGGCGGACGGCGTACGGCGTACGGCGTACGGCGTACGGCGGACGGACGGAAATTTTTTTATTCGATTTTCGGATTCTACGTACCTTGAAACGTAAAACATCAAATTTTGAGGGGGGGTTAAAATTTTTTTTTCTTGCTCGATTCCAAAGGCTTATTATTGAAAATAATAAACCAAAAATCATTCAATCATTGAAATCATTCAAAAATCCTTGAAATTTTCAAATCTCGTTACAATTTTTAAAAGTTTTGAGCTCTTGTAATTTAACGAAATACTAACCCGGAACGAGGAATGAACGGCGACCGACTGAGACCTCTTAAGTTTTTTTTTTTTTAAATATTAAGTAGGAGGTCTTTAATGAGTTGATTCACAAACTGTGACCTAACGAGGTCTATTGTGGAGTGCCTCCAGGCTCTATTAGCCTACTAAGAAGGGTTTACTAAACACCCCTTCTCCCCACTTTTTAGCGAAGTGGAGAAGGTCGCTGTAGGTCACCTTAGAGATGGTGTCAGGAGCTAGGACATCACTTCCGAGGGTTGTGAATCTAGCTCGACCCAGTGCTTCACAGTAGCATATGATTTGTTCGGCATCCTCCATTCCCATATCGCAGAAGCGGAAGATGTCCGTTGTTAGTTTGGCAAACATGAAAAATTAGCAAGGGCTTGGAGGAGGGTGGGTTGCGAGAACCCAGGACCTTGTAGGCTCGGGTCCTTCATTTTCCCCGATATACCCCGACCCGAGGATAGTGCGAAAGGGTTACGCAAAAACTCTATTCATGAAGTATGAGTTAATGAGTGAATTTTCAAAGAAATCTTCAAAGCTATAGTTAAGAATCGTTAAAAAATCGAAATATTTGCTATATGACCACTCGGTTATTGCATTTTTGGGTACAACGAGTATCCGTAGGTTTCCATTATTTATACAAATTATTTATAATATTATTTACAATTTTTGACCATTTTTAATTTGTGACATTGTAGGCACCTATATCAGAAATTTTGAGCTGAATCGAAATATACCTTATATTACTACGATCGCATGATTAAGATAGTAATATCCACACAAAAACTAAAATCCAATTTTTTCTCCATTTTTTAAAATTTGGATCTCTTAGGGTTTTACAAAATTTCTGGCTTACGAACTCGTCTTTTCGTTTGTTATTACTTATAGTCTGGAGTGACAAATATCACGTATGATTATCCGAAAAACTTCAGGAGTTGTTTTAGAATGTTCCAAAACGAATTTCAGTGAGGAAAAAAAATGCCATACTTAAAATTTCGAGAAAATTGCGTCGAGTCAATTTTCCTTGAAAATTCGCTAAATGGTATGTTGTGATAAGGCAATAATATCCTACGTCCGTAATGCAATAATTATGATACAATAAATAATAATTATACTTAAGACTTAGTGAATCCCTCAATAGCCTGAAAGTCGAAGGACGTCCCATCAGGACGCCTTAAGTTTTTTGGCCCTGTGAACTTGCAACTGTCCGCCCTCGGGCCACTAAACGAGTGGAAAAACAGGATTCCGAACGGTTAGTTTTTGATAGTTGAAACTATTTCTCCTGTCCAAACTGCCTTCCTAAACCTGTTCGGGCATAAACCCACCGGAATGTGAATCCCTTTGATGCACGGAAGGTTAAAATTTTCAAAGATGCTCTGATAGAATTTTAATAGCAACTTCGACCATCCCT
Source organism: Apolygus lucorum (assembly GCA_009739505.2). Taxonomy (NCBI): domain Eukaryota; kingdom Metazoa; phylum Arthropoda; class Insecta; order Hemiptera; family Miridae; genus Apolygus; species Apolygus lucorum. Next base: position 16,348,556 of record CM019167.2, read on the forward strand.
ATTCCAAGGCAGAATGTGGTTTAAGAACAGGCTATAGGGCATGTGGGGGGGGGGGATTCCCGCACAGGGTTCGAGCCTGATTTTTGAACGCTTAATTAGTTAAAAAATTCACGTTGTTCCTCAATCAAACACATATTTTTCCCAGATTGTAGACGATTTTTTAATTATACCGTTGGAAGGCTAAAAAATCGACGGGTCAAAAAAATGAAATTTTAGAAAATTATCACAAATTTTAGAAAATACCATAAACAACGATCAAAACAGGATAACTTTCAATAAACATCGTGCTCTCTCGTGAAATACTCCCATTTTGGACTCGTCGTGGCGAAAATGTCCCACCTGCAGGTGAACGTGACGATGTAACTGGTGACTGCCAGTGATAGGTGCTGGTTAGAGACTCGGAGATTCAAGAATTCTAGATTCTATGAATAGACCTAAAACATTCTAAGTGGTAAATAACAATCCTCGAGAAGTGTCCAGCTCACCACTTCAGGATTGCAAATTATTGGAATTCTGATGAAGATTAAAATGTACCTAAGGGTGAGAAAAAATCATTTCCTCATAGTACCTTTTATTTTACTAATCTTTTACAAAATTACTAAAGTATTAACATAATTAATAGTAGGTCCCATCAAAGTAATGGGAATATACAGGGTGAACACAACTAAGGTGTCCAACCTTCAAGAGATCAATTGTACAACTAATTTTCAACAAAAAATATCTGTTAGCAATTTTTTTCAACCCCTAGTATTTTCAATTTTAAGAATTTTCCGTGTTGCTGACCTCATATCACCAAAATTACCATAACCACCTTTATTTACCGTGTAAATAAAGGGAATGTAAAAATAAGAGCACCGCTGGAGAGAACGTTAAAGTTCCCATCTCTCTGATGTCAAATAAGAATATTTTGAGAAGATTCGGTTCATAAAACTGGTGATTTTCAGAAATTTCATTTTTTTACCCTTTTTAAACCCTTATTACTAGGGGTTCCGGTAGCCGTGATCGTTCACCGACTCGTTTCGGGGCCGAGATAAGAACCGATCTCTGCGGGAAGGATCGTGAGTTCGAGTCTCGGTCACCGGGCGTGTTTTCGGGCATTTGCGGCTCGCCGCCCCCCTCTCCCAACCCAGGGCGGTGAGGCAATGGGAAGCCATGTGCGAAATCATCAGAACCAATAATTGGTTCAGAACAATAATTAATAATTCAGAATTATTCTGATCTTCCCTTTGGAAGACAGCTGATGACGTCCGCGACGCCAGGAATGGCAGTCGGACGAAAATTCTACCTGAATTGGTTATTTACCTACTTTACTTACCTACTTTTACTTTACTAGGTGTTTTTGAGAGACAGACTCTCAGAGAGATAGATTCTCAGAATCTCAGCTTTCCAACGGCATAGTAAAAACATTCTCTACAATCGAATTTCGATCTGTTATAATGTTCTGTACGAGAGTCTCACTAACATTGGTCCTACAGAGTCTGGAAGAGGAGGGTGTATTCGTGGGAACTGCTAACTATTTTTCGTCAGTACAAATTTTCACAATATTTCTATAATTTTAGGTTTAGAAAATAGCGTAAATTGATCTGAGAAATGATTCAAACAACGACCAAAACAGAATAACATTAAATAAACATCGTGCTGTCTCGTGAAATGTTCCCATTTTGGACTCGTTGTAGCGAGCATGTCCCACCTGCACGTAAACGTGACGATGTAACTGGTGACTGCCAGTGATAGGTGCAGGTTTGAGACTCGGAGATTCGAGGGGAAGAAAGTGGAGGTCGGCCGGGTGGGTTGACCGTGGACTTGAACTGCAGTGTCCTCAGGCAGCCAGTTGGATGTTTCTCAAGGTGTTTCCCTCGTCGGGAGAAAGAAGAAAGTTAGGGATCCCTCCAGAGAAGGACCTCTTACCTATCTTTATCCACAAGAACTCGACACTGCCTGAGCAAAGGGGTCAAGTGCTTGTATATATTTATTTATTTTTTCAACTTAAGCAGATATACATTGATTTTTGTTTTAACATGAATTAATATTTCTTCTAATTATTATTGTTATTATTTTGACCCTTATACTGCTAATCGTATAGATTGTAGCAGGGAGTTCGGATAATTTACTAGGTATCATTTGCATAATATGTATTTCTTATTCTATTATTTACGAAAAACGAAAAAACTCTGAAACCCCAATTGCCCGTTGCTGTTTTTTTTTCTTATCAAAAACCATACCAAAGTACAGTATTTTATGTATATAATATACGTAAAGATGCATACATATTTTGTCAGAAAAGTAAACTCAGTACTTCCAACAACCAATAAATTAATATTATTGTTCCTTCATTCCTCAGTATAATTAAATTCACTCACTAAAAACTTTCTATAACTTCCTGCTTTCTTGAGGTACTGTACCGGATCTGAAATATACTCAATCTTATTAGCATATTAATCTATTCCTGCATTGACAGTCAAAGGTTTTTCATGTATACCTCCCGGAATTGGATTAACACTGGGCATACTGCCAAAAAATTGAAATGAGGTCTCTAGTTCCCCCATATTACAAAGCGAACATTTGTTTACTATCCCCTCCCTCCACCATCTGTAATTGACGTTGAGCATCTCAGATCTAGCGCTGAAGACCGCACGAGCGACGTACGGTCTTGTCTGAGCTAGACAAATAATATTTACGACTACTCCCCCTTTGTTCTGTCTAGCTGTGCCCCCGTGTGGTGCTGCGACTCAATTACCTCCTGATTTGTAGTCTCCATTTCTTCATTAAATCATCTCTGAGGGACTCAAATATTTGACCCTAGCTTTCATGCTGTCCTGATTCACTATTGAAGGTCAAACCGTACTTGAAAGCTAGCTGTCGGTATCCCTGAAACCAAGAAACTTATTATTCGTGGGTACCTTTGTAAGGAAAGCAATCTGCAATTTCATGTAGCAGAACGCAAGTATTTCGACTCCGCTTTTTGCATATAAAATATAGTTGGGAGTGTTTTGAGCCAAGGGGTCATGTGTTGGACACCGTTCTAATACGCTATAAAACTCGCACCCACGAGTATGCTATGGACTCAGTATAGTTCGATAGTCGCCCTGCTATTGGCAGTAAACGAACTCGCGAGACCTCGAGATATGGGATACGGGGAGGTTAATAATGGCAGCCAGGGTGTGATGGACAGTACAAGGGCTGCCAAGGAGGCTGAATCACTGCTGTCAACCCTTATAAGGGTAAACATAGACACGGTTAGGATTTAGATTTATTATTTTCAATCCCTTCGGAATCGACCAAGAAAATTTGTTTATCCACACCCCTCACCCATTTCGTTGGTTTACGTTTCAAGGTACGTAGAATCCGAATATTGAATAAAACTTTTTCCGTCCATCCACCGTACGGCACTTTCCTTAGTTACCATGGACCGATTTTGACGAAATTTGGTACAAGGGCCCCCATTTGGGTGCCCCGAAGCTTTTGGTTGATGCCAGTCACTGCTAAGGGTTGAAAAAATTGACAGAACGGACGAAAGAGACGGGGCCTGCATAGCCAAGGAAGAAAGGGAGCGCACAATGGCAAGATATATGGATGGGAAAACATAGAGGAAGGTGGACTGCACGGCTGGTGGCCAAACATTCAGACGTGGATGGAAAGGAAACATGGAGAAGTGAACTTCTTCCTTTCGCAGTTCTTCGCAGGACATGGACTGTTTTATGCCTATCTGCATGAAATGGGAAAGGTATCTGCCCCAACATGTTTACACTGCCAGGACAAAGATGACGATGTGCTCCTCCGATGCACCAAATGGGCGCCTGAAAGAAGTCAGCTGGTGGCAGAACTGGGATCAGCGCCCCAGAGTTCAACACCAGAGGCTGTTGTCAGCAGGATGCTGGGAGGTGAAAGGAGCTGGACTGCTGTGGCAGAGAACACAGAGAGCATCCTGCCAATGCAAGATACTCTTAGAACGAGAAAGACAGAGGACCCTAGAACTCAGCCCGAAGTAATGTGTTAAACGGTTCTAGCGTGAGTTCCAACGTGGGAGAAAAGGGTGTGTTTTTTAGTGGATTTGAATCCCATATAACCTGAAGAAGAGGTCCCTTCAGGTATCTTACGAGACCAAACTCAACCTATACTGGATCTTAAAGATTTTCTCACCTGCCTGCCGGAAAAAAGGGTTGAAAAATAAGGGCTGAACTTTCCAATACGCCCTAGCTAAAAAAATTTCGATATAAAGGTATTGTTTTTCCGTAAATTGCAAATAGTATTGATTTTCTAGAATCAAATGAGACCGCCCAAAGCTCTGCAGGACCAACCGTTCGCCAGACCATCAGACGGGTGATCAGTACAGTAAAATAATAAGACTTGTGAGATAATTTGTAGCTTTTTTCGAAGATTTCGTGGAGTGGTCTTTTTATGAATAATAAAATTTGTATTATAATGAATGAATATAAAATGTAGAATTTTTATTATAATGAATAATAAAATTTGTAAGTATAATGAAATTTGAATGGCTGTCGGAGAAGCATAATTGGGCTGTTCCTCAAAAATTATACAATATTTATTCATATGAACCATATCAGCCATTTATTTAAACGTTTATTACATTACACTATGTCACATCAATGAACTTATTCAATACATTTCGAAGTACGTTAGTCTTGAATGAGATCAACTAATTAGCATTTCTGTGAGATATGTACAACTAAAATACTATTAATAGCGTACCTAATTAAAAAAACAAACATTTAGGCACATTTGGGTACATTGAAAGAAAGGGAAGAAACTTAAAAATTATTGAAACGATATCCGTCATATCAGACAAGCGTATCAAGAATTTGGCATACTTTACAGAAAAAATTAAAGGTCTGCAAGAGGGTGTGGCACATAGCTTCCTCATATCCAACAACCCGATTGTATAGATGATGCGATTAATCTTCACATACTCTGCCCTCATAGGGAACCATCCACATGACATCCCGCACAATCCCTGAAAATGTTATCAAATTCGGGAGGAAAATGTAGAAATTATCGCTCTTGGAAGGATTGTACGTTTGGGCAAAATCAGTGTCTATTATCAAATTCGGGCGTCATGATTTTCGTAGGGGACCATCTACACGGCAATCTGAACTATCCCTGAACATTTCATAAAATTCTGATGTAAAATGTAGACTTTATTGAAGTTACAAGGATCTTACGTAAGCGCTTGCGCAGCGGCTACTATCAATCCGGGAGCGATTATTTTCATAGGAAACCATCTATGTACGCCAATCCACAAAATCCCTGAAAATGTCTTTGAATTTGGACAATAACTTTGAATAGTTCTTGTATAGTTCTTGAAATCTTTACAAGGATTTCATGACCGAGAGACGCACAGACAGGTAGACACGGAACCAAAATTCTTCAGGGAGGTCTGAAACGTGAAACGCGAGTGGAAATTTTGATTTATGAGAACTTTTGTCCAATCTTGGAAACAATGTTTCAGCTAACTTGGTGGAGTCGGAAGCAAAATGAATAAAGGAACTGGAGGAAAGCGAGAAATCAAATTCTGCATCGAATGCAGTTGAATTTTTTTTTTTTTTTTTTTTTCATTACCTAAAATGCGTGTATATATTGAATGATATCCAATTTTCGAACTGCTATTTCGCTTTGCTTCCCATCGAATAGATCCAAACCCTCCGATATCATTCAAGATTTCTACTTGGCCAACCTATTCAATTGTTGTGAGAACAATACATTATGAATAGTTGAAATACTTACGTGATACTTTGACGATGATGTAGCTTCTCACCTCAAAGGGCGATAAATAAGTACGAAGTAGTGATAAATCGAGAGAGACTTGAGTGATCTCGACGGATAGACGGAATTTGGGGGCGGGCGGTCACCGAAGCAGAGGTGTAGGTATGCGTTGTTGTGTTACATAATTGACGAGGTATAATTACTCGTAAGAATAGTTGCGTGGTCACAAAACTGTGACTAGGAAGCGAATCCTGAATCGCTCCACCTACCTGGCACACTTCTGCAAGAGCTAGTAGAAGATGCAACCTCGGCGTGATAGACGAATATCAACTCGAGCTGGTACTCGAGAACTCGGCGGATATTGATTATTATCACATAAGTACATCATTATATTTATAGTCCATTTCATCATCCGTTGAAAAAATTCTACCGGTCTACGCTAATTATTGAGATTGCTAGAAGAAAAAAGAATAATTATTATCATGTTTTGCTTCCGAGGTCCCCCAAGGTAACAGAAGCACCGTTCTTTCACGTCTGGTTGTTGAACGGTGCTTCACAATCGAAATGTCTACTCTAAATTCAAATTTTAGACCTTCGTGAACAATTTTGGTCTGTTTGTCTGTCAAATACTCGTAAGGGGCAAAGCTATATGAAGTTACAGTCAGATTTCCAATTTTCAAAGATGGCGCGAGTTGTAATTTAGATGATTTACTACGAACTTCACTGGCCCCGGATTGTTAGCAACCCTTGCGCATGCGCAAACGCAGATTTCCACCTACACATAGTTTCTACAATTTTCATCGGATTTCGAAGGAATGTTTAGGTGTGTTTGGTTTAGGTTTTGGTCGAGGATGGTCCCTCATAAATTTAATCTCATTCAGTTCAGTTTTGTCCATTGAGCATTCAAAAATTTAAACATCTTCAAACCATCTTCAACATCATTACCTATTTTTTTTTTCATTTTCTTCAAAGTTGGTTGGGGTTCTGATGATCTATTTTCGGATTAGTAAACAACCATTTCAGGTTGGATTTTCGTCCGACTGCCATTCCTGGCATCACGGACGTCATCATCTGTCTTCCAAAGGGAAGATCAGAATTTGTTCTGATGATTTCGCACATGTCTTCCCATTGCCTCACCGCCCTGGGTTGCGACGAGGGGGGAGATGAGCCCCGGTCGCACGAAAACGCGTCCCAGCACCGAGAATCGAACTCACGACCTTCCCGCAGTAGTCAGTTCTTGTCCCGCTACTAGGACCCGCGCCGCGACGACCGTATCCAACCCGGGCCCTCTATCTTGAGATTATTTATAATCCCAAATCTATTTTGAGGTTATTTAAACATCTTCAATTATAATTTCTTCATCACTGAATTGTATGATTTTCTTCAAACTTGGTTGGGTAGCTGTGATGGTTATGGATGTTATGGATAAAATTATATCATGCTATATTCCCTTTATTTTGCAAGATCTGATCATTAAGCATAGCTTTGCCTAATTAACGAAGGCGTTCCTTGATATAGTTTAACTTTTATATTCCAAGAGCACAAACGCGTTCGATGCTGACAAAACTGAAACTGACATTTCTATTTGTTCTCGGTTCACAAATTGTTAGTAAGTAACTAACACATGAATTTCTTGAAATTCTGGAAAAATTTCATGAAAAATATCAAATTTCAAGTACCTACAGTTGCAGAATACTGAAACAAAGCTGAACTTCCTGGTAATTCCAAGTGAAGCTCACTCGACTCTAGTGATGTCCATGAGTCACTGAGTCTGGTTAGTTCAACATCCAACTCAACAATGCCTGAATGATTTTCATCATTTCCCATGATCTTCATCTTCATTCTCACGGATATAAGTAAAGCTCCCTTGAACTTACTAATTATTCACTTCAACTGGCTTGAGATGATTACCTGTACTTGTGTGCTCTGCGTCTCTCACGTGAATAATAATTTATTGTAACATGGACGGTTATGTGGCACGATTACCGTAAGCCCGAGTTCACTGATTATTTTGTACAAATTTTAGAAATATAGAACCTAAAATTTATAAATTTTCAAACCAGATAATTTTGTTTGTTTCTCACCGTCACAATAGCATAGTTGTTGAAAAAAAAGGTTTATACATTTTTTATTCCATCATAATTGTGTATTTTTTTTTAAATACTCGAAGCAATCATTCTTTTTCGATAGGTAAATATTCAGTGGGTTAATTTATTTTATTTAGTTATTCGGCGATACAGCTCAATGTAATATTGTCCTCCCGTGTTATACCAGTCCAAGCAGGCTGATCCTAGCTGTCTGTCGTCCTCCTCATCTCCGCCACGATGACTCGGATGCTGCATCATATTCCATCCAAGTCTTTCTCGGCTTTTCTTCAGGTTCCTTGAACCTCTTCTCTGACAACTTTCTTTGGCATCTTGTATCATCCGTTCTTACCAAAAGCCCGAGCGGCTCCGAATGGACCTCAGGATCCGTTTTTGAAAACTCGGAGGTTTTTGCTTCCTCACTACCGAAGGTAGAGAAGCTTTGTATTCGTGAAAGAAGTGAAAAAAAATGTCCTCCAAAATCAAAATTTCCACTTGCTTTTTGCGTTTTGAAGCTTCCCGAACAATTTTGGTTCCGTGTCTGTCTGTCTGTCGGTGGTCAATCCTTGTCCCGGGCAAAACTATACCAACCTGTGGTCCGATTTTGATGAAATTTTCAGGGATTGTGCGGGTTAGGTCCTAGACGGTCCCCTATCAATTTCAGCACCTTCGGACCAATAGGAGCGAGTGCGCATGCGCAAACGTGAATTTCCTGGAACCTCGGTTTCTAATGAACCGATTTTGCTCAAATTTGGAGGTTAGTTAGGGACTACTTCTAAGAGACACCCTATAAGTTTCAATAAAATTGGTCAAGCAATAGCCGCTGCGCATGAGCGAACTTTAAATTTATTGTTACAACCAAAACTCCGCAACTATTCAACCAATTTCGATGAAATTTTCAGGAATTGTGTGGGTTAGGTCCTAGACGGTGGACCGCTAAATAAAATTCTACGTTGAAAATATAATTTTATTAGGAAAATTATGAAAATATAAATTTTTATAATTTTGTGACATCAGTATTTCATTCGTTTTATTTCAATCAATTTCAACAATAATCAATAATAATTTTCACTTGATCTCGTAATTAATTCAAATTCAAAAGAAAATTCAAAAATCAAGGAGGGCACTCCTAGGTTGTGGAGTTTTTCATTTCATGTGCACTATTACATTCATATTATTCAAAAATTCCCCCACTGAACTGGGACTAATGTACGGAGGATTTGAGTTTTTGACATTGAACAACAATTTTTCACTTGACAAGTCGTGGATATTTGGCTTGAAGGTTTCTGAAAAGCCCTTCCAATATAGACTGATAGGACTGATGGGAAATGTTATACCCACATGCATCAATGCTACACTAGTGAATAAAAGTCGTGAAGATTTACTTGAAATTTTCTGGATAGCCCACCTGATAAGACTGATGAAAAATGTTATACCCACATGTATGAAAGCTACACTACAGAATATAAGCCTGAAGATGCAGACGAGTTGTTCTGCGAAACTGTCGCTAAATTATAAAGAAAAGAAAAAATCCAAGAGCCTTTTATTTCAAGAGGACCCAACCCGAGTCGTATCGACCCTAACGTAACTAAGTTCATGCACGACTCTGATATCCACAACATATAACAAATTAATACCCATAATCCTAATACGTACACCTATTATAGTTTTAGTATTGAATAATAATAATCATTATCGTCATAACTTCGTAGTTTTATTTTATACCTACACTCTTTCGTTCTTTTATTTCAGTGGTTTATATACCACAACTATTTACAACACTATTATAAACATTAATACCTGCAACCCTATCCCGCATATTATAGCCAATATTTTGGTATTCAATAACTCTTTGAATCATAATTTTTTCGCCAGCTGATTCTATACGTCCATGTTACAATGGGTGAGGAAGCTATACTGCCCACCCAACTTGGCAGACGTTTTTCATCTGAGGCGTTCAATACCCAGGTTTCGGCACCATAGCAGACGATGGGTCGTACAAGTGCTGTTTACAATCAGTGTTCGGGTAATTTATCTTCTTTCTTGTTCAGTCCTCGTCCAGTCCCGATTCACACTCGTGTTTCTGATTTATAGTACGTCCAACCCTTAATTTCTCGTAGGGAGCGAACGGTTTGTCCTACAGGGCTCTGCGTGGTCTCAAAAAATTCTAAAAATTCTATAGAATCTTAAATTGATGGGAAATCAATACGTTTATATCAAAATTTTTTGAGTTTGGGCGTTTTCAAAATTTTAAAAATTCATTTTTCAACCCTTAGAAGTGACCTACATCAACCAAAATCTTCGGGGCACAACTAGACCCCAAATGGAGCCTACATACCAAATTTGATCAAAATCGGTCAGTGTGCCGCAATGTGAGGAAAGTGCCGCGTACGGCGGACAGACGGCCAAATTTTTATTCGATTTTTGGATTCTACGTACCTAAAAAAAAAATTTTCTTGGTCGATTCCAAAGGTTCATTATTGAAAATAATAAACCAAAAACGAAGTTGGTGTGCGTTGCGCACTATTGTGCACGTGCGCAATGCGCACCGTGGTCATATTTGAGATCGTTAAGAAAAATAATGAAGATTCGTAAATTTAAATTTTTTTTTAAACCACTATCTGGACGATTTTAGCAGGGGGGGGGGAGACGTTTTCGGGGACACCCTGTATAGATACTAGCCTCAGTGATTAAAGGATAATAAATCTATTTACCTTTCCTAATTCAATGTGTATCTATTATTTATCATCCCTAGTCCTAGGTTAATCTTCACCAAGGAATAGGTATTCTAACAAACGTATAGTTCACTAGGGGTAGAATACAACGCCGATTCAATTATTCTCAATAACCCGATTATCCAGATCCCCTAGAACAATAATGTTTCACTCTTAAACACCTATCATATAAAATTCAACATTCAACATTAATAAAACATAATAATAAAATTCAACATCTAATAAAAAAATATGAACAATTATTGGAAATAATAATAAAATTGGCTCAAAGAAGAGCTTGAAGCAAGAATATACCTAAGCTGTGGGAATGTTATAATCGCTCTCAATATACAATACTAAAATAAGTCCAAATATGCGAATTTTCGATATTATAATAAAGAGCATTGACACCGCCAAAGGCGCAAAGGAGACGATTTTTTTTTTTTTTTTTTTTTTGCAAGTATGAACTTTTTGCATTTTTAATATTTTGGTACATATTTGCCTGATTCTTTTCGAAATGTGTTCTTTTAGAATCCATGATGGTCCCGTTTTAAACGGATTTCATTTTCCCGTGTTGAAAATTCAGAAAATGAGTGAAAACAAATGAAAAACGTGGTCGAAGATTTCGGGAAAAAGTGTCCGTGTATTCGCGTAACCTCTCCTGTAACTTTCCACCGAGTCGTTGAAAACTGTTGTGTTCAAACTGAATGATCCCTAAATATTGTGCTCTACTGATAGTAATGAAGGGTTTTAATCTATCACTACAAGCCAGAGATAAAGTGAAGGAAATCACTCCCATTCGTTCAATTGAATATTTTCACCGATTTACAGTTATTTTGCCTTCAATAATGTTTTACTTTATAGATAGTAATGGGATATAATTATAGGAAATTTCACGGAGATATCAAATATACGATGTAGTATCAAGAACCTTAAAAAATACTCTACTTGACTCCACGGACTAATAATGGCATTGTAAGCGCCTTTTTCGAGTGGCATTATTATTTGCCTATCTCCCAATGTGGGTCGGAATAACAATCAAATTACATCGTAGCCAAATTACTTCGACATTGAATTACGACAGTCGAGTGAATTCTTTTCCATAACGAAATAACGCTCTCAGACAGCCTTACTTCAACCCGATCCTGCTAACACAAAACATGGGAATCCGCTCGGATATCTACGTTCCTTCATGTCGAAATCAAACCACAAATAGTCGAATTATTACGGTGGTTCTGACCTCACTTGCAATCCCCTCGAACCCAAATCACACGGCGCAGTATCTACCAGGAAAACACCACACCTCGCTGGCCAGTTCCAGACCTCGCGTAGGTTCACTATTGATGGTAAAAGTAGGAGTCATAAGAACCCAATGTAGGTAACGTTTTAGTTTGTACGTACCGGAGGTTACCACATTTGAAACAGAAAGAGTTAATGCAATTTACAATGCAATCAACAACTAAAACGCTGAAAATTATTACACAATGGTTTATTATTTTTCAACATCGATCACTCGTCTGCAAAGCCACCAACAATCCAACATGGAGAAAAACGTCGATCGCATTTCGGTCAGCCAAAATTTGAACGGAGATTAGGCCTCTTTTGCGATTCACACTCGTGTTTCTGATTTATCGTACGTCCAAACCTTAAATTCTCGTAGGGAGCGAACGGTTTATCCTACAAGGCTCCGCGTGGTCTCAAATAATTCTAAAAACTCTATAGATCTTAAATTGAAGGAAAAACAATACCTTTATATCAAAATTTTTTGAGTTAGAGCGTTTTCAAAATTTCAAAATTTATTTTTGAACCCTTAGAAGTGACCTTCATCAACAGAAATCATCGGGGCACAACTAGACCCCAAATGGAGCCTACATACCAAATTTCATCAAAATCAGTCAATGCTAAGTGGGGAAAGTGCCGCGTACGGCGGACGGACGGCCAAATTTTGGTTTGTTATTTTCAATAATGAACTTTGGAATCGACCAAGAAAAACATTTTTTTAACACTTCCTCAAAATTTGATGGTTTACGTTTCAAGGTACGTAGAATCCAAAAATCGAATAAAAATTTGGCCGTCCGCCGTACGCTGCACTTTTGCCACTTAGCATTGACCGATTTGGATGAAATTTGGTATGTAGGCTCCATTTGGGGTCTAGTTGTGCCCCGAAGATTTTGTTGATGTAGGTCACTTCTAAGGGTTCAAAAATAAATTTTGAAATTTTGAAAACGCCCTAACTCAAAAAATTTTGATATAAAGGTATTGTTTTTCCTTCAATTTAAGATTCCATAGAATTTTTGTAGGACAAACCTCTGTAGGACAAACCGTCCGCTCACTACGAGAATTTAAGGTTTGGACGTACGATAAATCAGAAACACGAGTGTGAATCGCAAAAGAGGCCTAATCTCCGTTCAAATTAAAGCTGATCGAAATGCTAGCGATGTTTTTCTCCATGTTGGATGGTTGGTGGCTTTGCAGACGCGTTTCAAGGATCTCACGTTTGCGCATGCGTACAAAATACTTTCAATTCGGAGACCATTATTTTCATAGGGAACCCCAACTCGCACAATTCCTGAAAATTTCTTCAAAATCGGATGAGAATTGCAGAAGTTATTACCAATACCAAAATTGTTCAGGAAGGTCTGAAAAGTAAAACGCGAGTGGAAATTTTCATTTTGGGGAACTTTTTTTTCAACCTTGAAAAGTGAAATCAGTGCTACCTTGGTAGACACGGAAGCAATACCTTTAAGTGTAAATACGTCGTATTTGTAATGTAGTAAAAAAAGTGATTGAGCAAAAGTTGTTGCAAATTAGTTGCTGAATGGATCCCTGATGTTTCGTCGCTCTTATACCGAACACCCTGTATAAGCAATAATAAAATGCCATTATTAATAAGCTGCTTATGTATGAACAATGGAACAAGAGTGAATCAGAGTCGGAGCCATTTTAAATGAGCGTAAACTTCCAGGTTGTAAGTAAATTAACTTAAATTAAAAAAATTAACAGGTCTACCGCAAATTATGTCTGCATTAAGAGAAACAGAAACAACATCCAACACGTGGAAGCCGGAATTAATCCGACAGAAGAAGAAAATATTGACCATCAGGTGTCGGCAGTGAAAGCTCGACACTTGAAGACTAGTCGCTATTGGGGAGAAAGTCTGTGTAATAATGTCTGTATCCCTCAACTTGGTACTCCAATAGTATCCACAGATTACATCGAATTTCAACATTTTGCTTTTTCTAAGTGTTAATTGGAAAAAGCGTTCAACTTAAAATGGTTGAAACCGTGTGGGTTTCAACTCTATGGTGGCCAGAGATAATTTTGGAACGACTTTACTATTCACGTCTGCACACCACCAGATAGGTAATTAAGGTTGTCTAGAATATGAACGACGGTAGTAGAAAAATATTGATAATGAAAATCATGATTAAGTTCCGCTTGCTGGCAGGTGGACAGCAGCGCGGTGAATCGCATCTTCGTACTCAATTTTGGTGGGGGAATTGAATACCATTTGCAATCATGTTCCGACTGCTGGCTAGTGAGTAGTCAGAAACACGATGGTGAACCTCACTCCCGATCTTCAACAGAATCTACAGAAACTGATTGTTCGTTGTTTTCTGTTTCAGTTGTTACTGGTGGAACTGATGGTCTTGGCAGAGCATTCGCCCAGCAGGTTCGTACTTCTGCTTTGTCTTGAGAATCTACTTCTCTTAACCTCTATGTATACTTAACTCCCACTCCAAATCAAAACGCCACAGTCCATATTATCGTTTGTTTCCCTCTTTTTCCGTTTATTAAGTTTTTCTCCAGTCACATACATTGTTTGCAAACACAGGGGGAAAAAGACATAAATCAATGCTGCAAGTTATTACGTTTTATTATTATTTTTACGTTTATTATTATTGCTTCCGAGTCTACCAAGGTAGCGGAAGCTTTGTTTTCACTTTCAAGGTTGAAAAAAAAAGTTCTCCAAAATCGAAATTTCCACTCGCGTTTTACGTTTCAGACCTTTCTGAATAATTTTAGTTCCGTGTCTGTCTGTCTGTGTGTCCGTGTGTCTGCCTGTCATGAAATCCTTGCCACAGCCATAACTTCTACAATTCTCATCCAATTTCGATGAAATTTTCAGGGATTGTGCGGGTTGGCGTGTAGACAATCCCCTAAGAAAATCATCACCCCCGGACTGATAGTAGCCGCTGCGCATGCGCAAACGTGAATTCCTTGTAACGGCCATAACTTCCACATTTTCTATCCGATTTCGATGAAATTTTCAGGGATTATGCAGATTAGATTGTAAATGGTCCACAATGAAAATGAAGGCCTTAAAATTGACAGTTGCCTCTGCGCATGCGCCAATGTAAAATCCTGGTAACCGCCATAACACTTGAATTTTTCATCCGACTTTGATGAAATTTCTCAGGTAGTGGAAGGTACTTAGAGATTGATCTATACAAACGAGCTATGGATACGAGGAAGCTATGTGCCACACCCACTTGGCAGACGTTTTCATTAATAGTATATATCAACCGTATTATCGCACATGGTTATCGATCAAGATTATTTTGTCAGAAAGTTCTTCTCGTCATCCTAATGTCGTGAGTGCCTTCAATACGAAATTTTATTAATGATTTTCAGGGAAGCACAACTCGTTGACATTAGATTTATTTGAAGAAACGAGAAAAAATTCTATTTGATAGGCCGAAATTTGGCTCACTTCTGACGGCGAACATTCATGAGCGTTTCTGATTCACCACTCGTCCCTCACGGCAAGGGGGATAACTAACCTTGGGAGAAAACCAGCTCTCTTATAAAGCTTTCCTTAGCTACCATGGGCCGATTTTGATAATACGTATTATTTGGTATATCGGGTCCATTTGGGGTCTAGTTGTGCCCCAAAGGTTCTGGTTATTATCAGTCACTTCTAAGGGGTGAAAAGTGGGGGAAAACATTTTAGAAACGTCTTAGCTCAAAAACTTTCGATATACGGGTACCTACTGATTTTCAGTAATTAAAAATAGCGACGATTTTAAATAATTTTTTGACACCACCCAGAGCTCTGTGGAACCACCGTTCGCTAATGAAGATGAATAATTACCGCCTAATTTATGAATTTTCCGACAATTTAAGATGGTGTTGTAGTTTTAGAGACGAATGAAACCACCAAGACGATCAACAATGATTATTAAATACGTGTTCATTGTGAAATTAATAAGGACACGTGAGCCCTGCGAATCCACCCCCTAAGATCCGAACCCCTCCTACAGTCTTTAGAAGGCAGTTAATTGGCAGCTGGTTCTCTCTCAAGATTAGTAGTCCCTGAGGGATGGACGAGTGCTGAGTCAGAAACATGCCAAAATGGTGTTTTGTGAATGTTGACTCGGGTTTCTGCTGATTTCATTACTTCCCTCCCCATCTTTAAAGTCGAGGAAAGTGAAAATAGAGAGTAAAAACTGAATTTATCGTTTCAGGGGGATTTTGCGCAGAAAGGTTCGAAGAGTTTTGATGAGATTCGAGTGATGCATCAAGAAAAACATTTCAGATACCATATAAAAGCAGAACTAAGTGACACAAAGCGGGTGTAGCACATAGCTTTTTGTATCCATGAAACGACTGTATAATACGACACATAGTAGACGGTCTCAAATCTCAAAGTACTTGCCGGAACGCTACAAATTTGATGATCCCATGACAGTGATCCCTGTAAATGGAGAACTATTCTCCACTACACAATCCTGAAAATTCCCTCAAAATAGAAGCGGCAGAAGTTATAATTATTACGGATCTCGGTTTGCATGCTCAATAGCTACCTAGGGTCCGATCATAATGATTTCCTTAGGGAATCATCAACACCTCAACCCTCACAATTCATGAAAATTTCAGCAAAATCGGTGAGCAGCAACACCCAGACCGACTGACAAACAGACACCAAACCACACACCCAGACCAAATTTGTTCAAAAAGGTCTTAAATGTGAACGCGTGCGAAAATTGTGATTTTGGATGACTTTTTGTTTATTATTTTCAATAATGAACCTTTTGAATAGAACGAGGAATAAATTGTTTAAACCCCCTCAAAATTTGTTGATTTACGTAAAATCCGAAAATCAAATTTCCCCACTTAGCATTGACCGAATTTGAAGAAATTTGGTATGTAGGCTCAATTTGGGGTCTAGTAGTGCCCCGAAGATTTTGGTTAATGTAGGTCACTTTCTAAGGGTTGAAATTTTGATTGATGTTGATCTTCTAATTCAAAAAACTTTTATATGAAGGTATTGTTTTTCCATCAATTTGAGATAGTATAGAATTTTTAGAATTTTTTGAGACCACGCGGAGCCCTGTAGGACAAACCGTTCGCTCCCTACGCGAACTTAAGGGTTGGACTTACGATAAATCAGAAACACGAGTGTGAATCGCAAAAAAGGCCTAATCTCCGTCAAATTTTAGCTAACCGAAATGCGATCGATGTTTTCCTTCAAGTTAGTTGGTAGTAACAATAGCAAAGCCGTGTTCATTGAATACGAGTGATGTATATAGAAAAATAATAAACCTTTGTGTAATAATTTGCAGCGTTTTGTTTATTATTTTCAATAATGATCCTTTTGAATCGAACAAGGAAAAAATCGTTTAAACTCAAAATTTGTTGGTTTACGTTTCAAGGTACGTAGAATCCAAAAACCGAATAAAAATGTGGACGTCCGTTTGCCGTCAATCACATCTAAGGGTTGAAATATTCGAAAAGTCCTAGCTCAAAAAATTGCAATATGAAAGTTTTTTTTTCTTCAATTTAAAATAGTATTGCATTTTTAGAATCGAATGAGACCACCCAGAACTCTGTAGAACCAACTATTCCCTCCCCATGAACACGTACGATAAATCAGAAACACGCCTGTGAATCGCAAAAGAGGCCTAATCTCCATTGAAATTTTAGCTGACCGGAATGCGATCGCTGTTCGTTTCTTCGAGTTGTACTCAGTTTTGTTTCCTTAGCAGTAATTATATTTCCTTATGAAGGCATCTTCAACTCCCTATTTCTTCGAGTTGAGTGTGAAGCGTTTATTTATACAAAATAAACTTGATTGTGAAGAGAAAGTATGGTGGTAGGTAGTGGCAATGGCAAAGCCGTGTTCTTTGCAGACGAGTGAACTACACAGAAAAATGATAAACCTTTGTGTAACAATTTGCAGCGTTTTTGTTTATTTCTTTAAAATTGAAAACAATGCTTCCGCTACCTTGGTAGGCTCGGAAACAATATGCCTTCCATCTGTGAAGGTGGATTGAGGCAAATTCATACACTATTAGTTGATGATCAAATTTTTTATTTTAACCTCAAATGAATGTTGGTACGTCTGTCAAGGTTCTTCAAAGCCTGTTTTGAGAATGAACGTCTTCTACCTGTAGACTCCTTCAGGTAGACGAGGACAAGTGCGCTGGTGAAATCAACCCATTGTCCAATTCGTAGGGGACCACCCCTCCCTCCTTCCCTGACCTTCCGTTACGGTGAACTGTTGCTCGTCACGGTTAATTGTCAACCACCGCTTTTCCTCACGTGGACCAGATCCACAGTTCTCCTTAGAGGCCGGTTCACACTCCACCCGGTTTTTTTTCCGATTCGCCGATTCGCCCCATCAGTTCCGCTGTTTCGTCCGTCTCGATATTCAGACCCCCCTTGACGTAGGCAGGCAGGTGCTTTTAGGTGGGAAGTTGTCAGGTGACTATACGGATTTCTTGTAAGATAAGCTACGGGTTCGAACAACATGGAAAGGTTCCGAAAGTAACAAATAATACAAACAGTCCGCCATTGTTTGGGGGAACAATAATTGTTGCACCCATCCTAGAATAAAGGCACAACTCAAAAAATGGGGTTTTTGAGTTATGACCGGGAAAGCATTGCTGAAGGTGTCTGCTACATTCGTAGATGACAGGCATTTTGCGGTCTTATTCAGGGACCGCTTGAGAGCACTAATTTCTTTGTTCGACGGAGGAGGGGTAGACGTTTGGTTCGTGGAACATAGAGCCAACTATAAAACTCGCCTGAAAGTATCGTGCAATTTGAGTTGCATCTTTTTCTTCGAACAGATCAGGTGAGATTTTTTTCTTTTTTTAGAAAATAGTCTTGGTGGAGCTCTCCTGGAAGGCTCTTGGGGTGGCTGACTGTCAATAAGGTTTGGAAGCCTGTGTCATTTGAACACGCTAGTTTTGACCTAGTTATCGTATCTTTACAATATAAAAATGTTATCCAACTTGATTTTATTATTTTGCATTAGGTTCAAATTGTGTTCAACTCGTTATTCCATATTGTTGTCTTAACGTGGGAAACTAATTTAGGGCCAAAATTGTATCATATGATGTACGTCAACGCTGCAATTTAGTATGGAATTTTGATGCCAATTCTTAAGAAACGAAATAATCGCATTTGCGACACTACCGCGAGCGAATATTCTCACAGTTCGGTTTCTTACCCCTTCAACTGCATGAGAGTATATTATGCAAAGATACTGATCGTACGATTAGAGTTGTTCAATAAGAAAGGACTAATGTCCTTTGTCCGTTGATTCTCCAATTTCTTCCTCTGCTTCTTCCAATGTGGAAGCTGATATTCTGCTTGGATATTCCTTGACTTCATCATATTTCATTGTAAGTAGATCCTCTCAGGATAATGAATGTTTGAACTCTTGTCTCTGCTTGTGATAAAGTTTAAATTTTCAATCTCCAGTTGAAGATTAAATTTTTGGCCATTTGACTCTTCGTTAATCGCATGTTTAACTATTTTTGCCACTTTTATTTCATCAGGAATTACAGCTACTCTGATTCTTTTCAATTGTCCATTCTTCCGTTTCCAAACAATATGTTTCTGTTGGTGTTTGTTGGTAGCTTGATTGGTGATTCCTACCTCTTCAAAAAATTCCGTTTCAATGGACACAATGTTCTTCTTTCTACAGAATTATTTGAATTTCTTTGAGAGAGGCAGTTTGTCTCGGGATCATGATTTTCAGATTCTTCAAACAGAGTTGACAAAACTTCCTCACACAACCAGTCCTCAAATTTCGAATTTATTTCCTCTCCTTCAAGTCCTTTCCTTAGCAAAGCTGCGTTGCTGTCCAGCTCCTCGATCATCATATTAAATTTAAGTTCCTCTCTTCTCCGTTTCAGGTCTGCTTTCTTCTTTTCTAAAAACACTCTCTTGTATCCTAACTCGAGCTCTGGAGTCGTATCAGAACTTTCCTTACCACACTCTTCTTCCAATTCCTTCACCATCTTCTCTAAATATTCGATGCTTTAAATCTCACGATGAACTCGATAACTGTACAACATCCTACATTCATCGTTCAACATTCTTGTGGTCTTGTTTCTTCATATTTCTTTCTCCTTCTTCAATGAATCGAAACCACGCTCTGCTACCACTTTTTTATCGTATCTTTACAATATAAAAATTTTATCCAACTTGATTTTATTATTTTGCATTAGGTTCAAATTGTGTTCAACTCGTTATTCCATATTGTTGTCTTAACGTGGGAAACTAATTTAGGGCCAAAATTGTATCATATGATGTACGTCAACGCTGCAATTTAGTATGGAATTTTGATGCCAATTCTTAAGAAACGAAAAAATCGCATTTGCGACACTATTCACTTATGAGAACATAGACAAGGTAGGAGATAAGCTAAATATTCGTGAGCTAACCCTGACAGCTTCTTTGGGGTACCAATCCTGACAGCTACTGTGAATGAGATACAGGGGGCCAATTCACATACACTAATGCAAAAATCGTCCAGCAAAGAAATTGAAAATGTCACTTTTATGAAACAACTGAATGATAATTTTGCACTATGGTGTTTTTTTTACACAACTGCCTCTTCACAACTCCAGATTGGTGATTTTGGGGGAAAATAATTAACAAGGTCTTCATCAGAAGTCAATAGCAACAAGTCAAACGGACAATGCCGTCACTGATCATGTTGCCATGGTAACTGTCAACTCGTGTCACAATATGATTGAAAATGGCATGCAATTGAGCCTTTTCCCTGAAAGTTCATCGGAGAAGGAGGAAACTTGAGCACACCCCGTTAGATTCAGTTCAAACTCCAATATTTGCTTCAGCAACAATTTGATCAACCATGACTCTCTTATTGTGACCTCACCGAGCAACTTCACTGGCACTGCATGGGGAAGCCACACAAATCGTCCCCTCGTTGATTCTAGTGATTCCTCCATCAACTTTTCAGACGCTGTTCTTTGTAATGGACCAGCATCACACATCATCATCGTTACGATCCAAATGATGACAAGTTTTCGAGAGACTCTTAAAAAAGTATCCCATAGTGAATGATGCCTTTGCTGATACCTAAGTAGCTTTCAAACACCTACGAATTTTTCCTGAAATTTGACTTACAATATTTTGTAGTGATGATGATTGCTGTGATGTTTTATTGTATTGATGAAATTGATTGTTTTGGATTACTTGAATTATTACTTACTCGTAATTGCAATTACTTAATTCGGTTTTTTACTAATTTATAAGGTAAAATTGAAATTCCTAAAATTTGAGATTAAATAAAATTGTGTCAAACTTGCAAGATAATTATGCTATGGCTTTTTAAGAATCAATTTGATGAAGACGAAATTATATTAAAATTCTCCATTAAGTTCACATTTCTAGACAGCCAACTATTCCTGCACCAAGTACAGTCCAGCTGAGGCCATAGAAGATCCCAAACCATTTTGTGTTATGTTCATTATTATTGTTGACGAACAGGTACTAATTTTCCGTTGGGAAACACAATTAAGTAAGCAATTATCATTACTAGTGGTAAAAACGGAGTTGAGTAGAACGTTGTCTATTTCCACGAAAATATTGAGTTAAATCATTACAAGTTAAATCGATTTCGACGGTTAGATCATCATCAGTAACAAACAATAACTGAAGGTACATCACAAAGAGCATAGCTTATATAGTCACAAGTGAAAGGGAGCTTGAATCCCATTGGTCGAGAAAGTGAAAGTCATACCCAATCAGATAAGTGAAAGGAGAATCCTATTGGCTCAGAGAAGTGAAGGGACCTGGGAGGATCATCAAATGCCAATCAAGGCAGACAAAGTGAAAGGGAGCTCAAACATTGGTGAGGGTAACATTGTGAAGGGGAGACCAAGCTATTGTAGGAAGGAACCTATCAACGGTGAAACACGTTGAGGGACCACCTCATTCAGACATTTACCAGACCTATCACTCTTAAGAATCTCGAAGTTTTCAAGCACATCCAACATACCTCCCTTCGGGCAAAAATGAGGAAATTCTATGTACCGTCCGCTTGTTAGATCAAAACTAAAGTTACGATTGGATTCTCTTAGGTGATTCGCAAAATCAGAATCACCTTTGCTATCCCTGAAATCCTTCTCATGCTCTTCTATTCTTTTCCTAAATTTCCTACCAGTTCGACCGCAATACTCAAGCCCACAAGAACATTTCAGCTTATAAACCCCACTTTTATCTTGAAGGCTAATTTTATCTTTAACAGAACCCAACGAAGCTTTAAGATTATTTTTATTTTTAAACCCTACTTTGAAACCTCTAGATGATAACAATTTGCCAATTTTGTCAGAAATCTTTCCATAATAAGGTATACTTATCCACTTTTTCTCTTCTAATACAACTTCTCTAACCAAATTAGAAACCCCGTCTCTACACTTTTTCCTAAAAACCTTGTTCCATATTGAATCAATGAGACATCCCCCATATCCATTGCTTGCAGCTATACTCTTGATAATAGTTTTTTCTTTAGATACATTTTGATCACTCATTGGTACAAAGCTCTATTGATCATACTATGGAAAGCAGCATGTTTATGAACCTAGGGATGATTTGATGTACTATGAATAGTGATATCACTGTAGGTATCTTTTCTATAAATGGAGAAATCATGTTTTCTGTTAATCAATGAGATGGACAGATCAAGAAAATTAAGCTTATTTCCACCTAGTTCAAGAGTGAATTTAACAAAAGGATCTAGTGTATTGATTTTTTCATGAAAAGAATTTAGTTGCCTTTCAGTTCCTGTCCATAGAATTATTATATCATCAACGTACCTATACCAATATAAAAGGTTGTTTGATTTACACTTTTCAAAGATTCGTTTTTCAAGATGTTCCATATAAACATCCGCAAGCAAAGGAGACAGCGGTGAACCCATGGCTACCCCTGGCTGAGTATAATATTTACCTTCAAATAGAAAATAGTTCTGATCCATACAAGCAGACATTAGACTACACAGCTCATCCTTTTCAAAAACATCGAGATCTGACCCATGGATAAGCCCATTAACCACATCTTTGCAGCTAGCTACATCGATATTGGTAAACAGACTAACCACATCAAAGGAAGCAAGTTTGGCATTCGGAGGCGCTTGAATGTCAATAATTTTAGAAACCAAATCGTATGAATTTTGAACAGTATTACGGGGCCGAAAATTGATTTTATTTCTAAACAAGGAATTTAACTTTTTGGCTAATTTGTAAGCGGGGGCACCAATGTAAGACACAACTGGTCTCAACGGTGCCCCTACTTTATGAATTTTTGGAAGACAAGATAACCTAGGAGCATGAGGATTCATTTCTACAAGGCTTGGTTTGTACATACGTTCAAGAATATTTTCTGAGCTGTTAACTACTCTACGGATTAATTTCTGATAGTTAGCAGTTGGATCTGATTGGAGAGCTATGCAGTTATTGTCATTTAAGAATTTATGAGTTTTGTCAATATAATCTTGCTTAGTTAAAATAACTGTTGTATTACCTTTATCTGCTTTAAGAGCTACAATCATCTTGTTGTTGAACTTCTTCTTCAAGTCGGCCGCCAGTCTTTCCCCTGGTCCCGGTGGGATCTTGGGCGCCTTCTTCATTTCCTCAGCGCACAACGCCTTCGTCACGTAGGGTCCATCGGAAGCTTCAATGGAGAAAGCTAGGTCCCTTGATGATGGTGCCCCGAGCAGTTATTGTTAGTTACTGATGATGACCTAACCGTCGAAATCGATGTAACTTGTAATTCATTATTTTCGTTGAAATAGACAACGTTCTGCTCAACTCCGTTTTTATTAAAATGGTTTTCCACAATCTCATTGCGAGTGATTTTATTCGTATTACTAGTGGCTCAGAAAGTTATAATTTGGTATTATTGGGTAAGGTAACATTTCAAAATATCTCAGAGAATATTCGGTTAAAAAGGTAACAACTCGAAATATCATCGAAATTTGACCAAACTTTACCCCCCTCTTGGCCCCTAAACAAAACATTATCTTTTTCTCGCCATGAAACATTAGCTCAGATGTTACAGTACACAGTTATGCAACAGTAAATGTTGGCGGTACGTTTCTATTGAGTGGAACCGCAAGCCAATGGGCTTCAAACTTCAAACGCAATTTCCCAAAAATCACGTTTTTTGAGTTGTGCCCTTATTCTAGGTCGCACCCGTCCTGGAATAAGGGCACAACTCAAAAGTTCTTCAATTATTGAAGAACGCGGCAGAAAAAACAGTCTATTGCATTTTTTTCGAAGATGAGTTATTGGCATCAAAAGATTCGTGTGGATCTACTCAATCAATTAGGAAGACAAAACCTCTAATATTATCACATGGTGGATGTCATGACGACGAAAACAGCAAGAAACGAGGGCCGCGATTGACAAGAAAAACAATCTATGGTCTTCACTCCGCTGTCGTTTTCCCTGGGTGTAGGCGAATTTTGCTTCCGAGTCTGCCAAGATAGCGGATGCTTTATTTTCACGTTTGAAGGTTAAAAAAAGTCTGCCAAGTGGGTGTGGCACATAGCTTCCTCGTATCCATAACCCTATTGTATAGATGATCCGATGCATAGTAGTTAATCTCATAACATCAGTCTCTAAGTACCTTCTACTACCCTCATAGGGGACCATCTACACGTCAACCCGCACAATCTCTGAATATAATTGGAAAATGTAGTAAGTTACGGTTGGTACAAGGGTTTTACATTTGCGCATGCGGACAAGATACTTTCATTTTGGGGGCCATGATTTTCATAGGGGACCATCTCCACCCCAGCTCGCATAAGTCCTCAAAATGTCATCGAAATCAGATGGAAAATGTAGAAGTTATGGCTGTGGCTAGGATTTCACGTTTGCGCATGCGCAGTTGCTATCAGTTCCGGGCGATGATTTTCATAGGGAACCATCTACACCCCAATCCGCATGATCACAGAAAATTTCATCGATTTCGGATGGGAAATGAAGAAGTTATGGCTGTTGCAGGGAATTTAAGTTAGCGCATGCGCATTGGGGTTATTCTAATAAATTCTCAGGATGTAGTCTACTTTCGATTAAAAAATCTTTAAAAAAAATCAAGGCGCATCCCCCATTATGGCTGTTACAAGGGAATATACGTTAGCGCATGCGCAGAGGCAATCAGTCCGAGGGCAATGATTTTCATAGGGGACCATCTACTCTCCAATCCGCACAATCCCTGAAAATTTCATTGACATCGGGTGAGAAATGTAGAAGTTATGGCTGTGACAAGGATTTCATGACAGATACACAGACAGACAGACACACAAACAGACAGTCACGGAACCAAAATTGTTCAAGGAGGTCTGAAACGTAAAAAGAGAGTGGCAATTTTTGTTTTTGAGAACTTTTTTTTTTTCAACCTTGAAAAGTGAAAACAAAGTTTCCACTACCTTGGTAGCCTCGAGAGTAAAAAGTTATCGAAGTGAAATGTCCATAAAATTTTAAGTAGAATCCGAATCTGCAATTTAAAAAAAATGCAGGTTCCCATTTGAAAATGGAAAAACGCAAAAATTATGGGAAAAACGCAAAAAATTTATAATGAATAGCGTTGGTCAAATTTTTTTTTTTTTTTTTTTTTGTACACAATTAGAGAAAATAAGTGGGGGAGCGTAGTTATTTGGACGCCCTGTATGCTGCAGAGGCATATAAGCAGATATCTACCATGAACCGGATTATCAGTATGCCCACATGGCAAACGTGTTTTGGTTTCCAGAGATTCCACAGAGAATTTGAAAGTCGTCCGTTTTGGTTTATTATTTTCAATAATGAACCTTTGGAATCGACCAAGAAAAAAAAGTTTTTAACACCCCCTCAAAATTTGATGGTTTACATTTCAAGGTACGTAGAATCCAAAAATCGAATAAAAATTTGGCCGTCCGTCCGCCGTCCGCCGTACGCGGCACTTTTGCCACTTAGCATTGACCGATTTTGATGAAATTTGGTATGTAGGCTCCATTTGGGATCTAATTGTGCTCCGAAGCTTTTGGTTGATGTAGGTCACTTCTAAGGGTTCCAAAATCAATTTTGAAATTTTGAAAACGCCCTAACTCAAAAAATTCCGAAATAAAGGTATTGTTTTTCCTTCAATTTAAGATTCTATAGAATTTTTAGAATTTTTTGAGACCACGCGGAGCTCTGTAGGACAAACCGTTCTCTCCCTACGAAAATTTAAGGGTTTATATTGAAATATGTATATATATAAATCAAAACACGAGTGTGAATCTCAAAAGAGGCCTAATCTCCGTTCAAATTAGACCTGACCGACATGCGATCGATGGTTGGTGATTTTGATTTTTTTTTTTCTTCATATTGGATGGTTGGTGATTTTGTAGACGAGTATAGAAAACGCTGCAAATTATTACACAATGGTTTATTATTTTTATATAGATCACTCGTCTGCAAAGCCACCAACCATCAAACATGAAGAAAAACATTGATCGCATTTCGGTCGGCTAACACTTGAAAGGCGATTAGGCCACTTTTGCGATTCACACTCGTGTTTCTGATTTATCGTACGGCCAAACTTTAAATTCTCGTAGTGAGCGAACGGTTTGACCTACAGAGCTCCGCGTGGTCACAAAAATTCTAAAAATTCTACAGAATCTTAAATTGAAGGAAAAACAATACCTTTATATCAAAATTTTTGAGTTAGGGCGTTTTCAAAATTTCAAAATTCATTTTGGAACCCTTAGAAGTGACCTACATCAACCAAAATCTTCGGGGCACAACTAGGCCCCAGAAGCAGCCTACATACCAAATTTCATCAAAATCGGTCAATGCTAAGGGGCAAAAGTGCCGCGTACGGCGGACGGCGGACGGACGGCCAAATTTTTATTCGATTTTTGGATTCTACATACCTTGAAACGTAAACCATCAAATTTTGAGGGGGTGTTAAAAATTTTTTTTTCTTGGTCGATTCCAAAGGTTCGTTATTGAAAATAATAAACCAAAATTAGAAACCATTGTGTAATAATTTGCAGCGTTTTTTGAAACAGCGTAGAATTCGGGATTTGTGACGGGATTCCCCCACAGTTGCCGAAGCAAGAAGTTTTCCTGAATTTTCCGGGATTTCCGGTTTCGGGGTTTCCCCAACAGGCGGCCTTCCTGACCAGCACTCATGCGTTGCCATTCATGTCCGGTGGAGACTCTCCTACGTCAAACCGAATGGAGATATGATACGTGACAGTTATGATCAATCTCGGTACTTTCACCCGATGGTTTCTTCGATATTTCATAACCATGAAGTAGTTTCTCGCTGCAGGGCATGTTAGTACCTACGTAACGGACTGTTTGATATCATGGTGCATGATATTAAACAGTTTGGAATTTTTCGAGTAACTTACCACACTCTGAGCGCAGCAAAATGAAAAGACAGCCACCGTTCAACAATTCAACTGAGTCGCTCACACCTCATCATGACATAAATCCAGTTTTCCTAGTTTTTTTATTTTTTTATTAAATTTTTATTGGCCTTAGATTATTATACAGGGTGTCCCAGAAGTTATGGTCCACCCTCCGGCATTTTCGTATTTAATCACGTGAAAAAATGGGTTCAACGCCATTTTACATATTTTTTTGTAAAGAATTCAGGAAAAATACTTTTGCACAAAAAAATTGACAACAATTGGCAATTGACACTAACTTTGTTTTTTCAAATGGGAACCCCCATTTTTTATTGCAGATTCAGATTCTACGTCAAATTTCATGAGAAATTCATACCCGAACCGATTTTGGTTTATTATTTTCAATAATGAACCTTTGGAATCGATCAAGAAAAAAAAAATTTTAACACCCCCTCAAAATTTGATGGTTTACGTTTCAAGGTATGTAGAATCCAAAAATCGAATAAAAATTTGGCCGTCCGTCCGCCGTCCGCCGTACGCCGTCCGCCGTCCGCCGTCCGCCGTACGCGGCACTTTTGCCCCTTAGCATTGACCGATTTTGATGAAATTTGGTATGTAGGCTCCATTTGGGGTCTAGTTGTGCCCCGAAGATTTTGGTTGATGTAGGTCACTTCTAAGGGTTCCAAAATCAATTTTGAAATTTTGAAAACGCCCTAACTCAAAAATTTTGATATAAAGGTATTGTTTTTCCTTCAATTTAAGATTCTGTAGAATTTTTAGAATTTTTTGAGACCACGCGGAGCTCTGTAGGTCAAACCGTTCGCTCACTACGAGAATTTAAAGTTTGACCGTACGATAAATCAGAAACACGAGTGTGAATCGCAAAAGTGGCCTAATCGCCTTTCAAGTGTTAGCTGACCGAAATGCGATCAATGTTTTTCTTCATGTTTGATGGTTGGTGGCTTTGCAGACGAGTGATCTATATAAAAATAATAAACCATTGTGTAATAATTTGCAGCGTTTTTTTCATTGCGTGCAATGTGACCAGGGTGCGCAAAAGTGCATTTTTTTAAACCCCAAGTGTGGCACATGTTTTTTCATTATTTTTTGACGCTGAATCACAAGGTGAGGTCCTTTCTTCGATTTCATCGTTATTTTTCCAAATTTAGAAGGAAAAATTATGTTTTTGGGCTTTATTTTCCCTCCTCCTTCCGCAACAGGGGCTGGGGACCGGCTATGGCGGGATTAAAAATAAATTCCTCACTTCTAAATTTAAAAAAAAATGTTTGAAAAGTAGGAAAATGTTGGAATGTTGGAAAATATTTGTTAAGTAGGTACTTACCTACCTATTTTAATGTGAACAAAAATAAAAAAGCTTCTCATCTAACGGTCTTTGACCAATCGGGTGCCGACCCCCCAAGGTGAAGAATGATAAGACATTCATTTTTATTATTACTTTTTTGAGCTTTTGTAACTTTTAATTTTTTTAAAGGTTTTTAGATGAGAAGCTTTTTTAGTTTTGTTCACATTAAAGTAGGTAAGTACCTACTTAACCAACATTTTCCAACATTCCAACATTTTCCTACTTTTCGAACATTTTTTAAAATTTTGAAGCGAGGAATTTATTTTTAATCCCTCCATAGCCGGTCCCAACCCGTGTTGCGGAAGGGGGAGGGAAAATAAAGCCCAAAAACATAATTTTTCCTTCTAAATTTGGAAAATAACGATGAAATCGAAGAAAGGACCTCACCACGTGATTCAGCGTCAAAAAATAATGAAAAAACATGTGCCACACTTGGGGTTTAAAAAAATGCACTTTTGCGCACCCTGGTCACTTTGCACGCGAAAAGTACCAGTTGCGCGCAATGAAAAAAGTCGGTTCGGGTATGAATTTCTCATGAAATTTGACGTAGAATCTGAATCTGCAATAAAAAATGGGGGTTCCCATTTGAAAAAGCAAAGTTAGTGTCAATTGCCAATTGTTGTCAATTTTTTTGTGCGAAAGTATTTTTCCTGAATTCTTTACAAAAAAATATGAAAAATGGCGTTGGACCCATTTTTTCACGTAATTAAATACGGAAATGCCGGAGGGTGGACCATAACTTCTGGGACACCCGGTATACAGGCACACTAATGTATATTATTACATAGTTTAGAGTATTACGAAATGTAAGATTGGTATTGTAATATAAAATAACATAAGATTCTTTTTCAAATAATAATGTTTGTTGTTTTAAAAAAATTAGTCTTTTTAACGCACTTATCCCTGCCGAAATGATTTGTTCATAATTAATGGAAATTAATGGATTGTCCCTCCCTTTCCCTTCTCGGCTGTTGGTCCTGGGACGCCGTCATGGTGGGTGGGGCCCGGGGCCGGTCGGGTGGCGCCCGGCCGGCACGCGGGAGGTTTCCTCTCACATTCCATTAATTTTACCTAGATGATAAATATACATGTGCATTCTATTGACCATTGTCACTGCAGAATGTTGTAACGACAAATACAACGCTGCAAATTATTACACAATGTTTATTATTTTTTATTTTTCTATATAGATCACTCGTCTGCAAAGCCACCAACCATCCAACATGAAGAAAAACATCGATCGCATTTCGGTCAGCTTTAATTTGAACGGAGATTAGGCCTATTTTGCGATTCACACTCGTGTTTCTGATTTATCGTACGTCCAAACTTTAAATGCTCGTAGTGAGCGAACGGTTTGTCCTACAGAGCTCCGCGTGGTCTCAAAAAATTCTAAAAATTCTATAGAATCTTAAACTGAAGGAAAAAAATACCTTTATATCGAAATTTTTTGAGTTAGGGCGTTTTCAAAATTTCAAAATTGATTTTGGGACCCTTAGAAGTGACATACATCAACCAAAATCTTCGGGGCACAACTAGACCCCAAATGGAGCCTACATACCAAATTTCATCAAAATCGGTCAATGCTAAGTGGCAAAAGTGCCGCGTACGGCGGACGGCGGACGGACGGCCAAATTTTTATTCGATTTTTGGATTCTACGTACCTTGAAACGTAAACCATCAAATTTTGAGGGGTGTTAAAAAAAAAATTTTCTTGGTCGATTCCAAAGGTTGATTATTAAACATAATAAACCAAAAATTGAAAATTTAAATTGAAATTGGTTCAGCGGTAATAATATCCACAAGGAATTTTACACAATTATATGTCGGACAGCTATCTTCACTTCATCGGGAAAAAAGAAGACCCCTCTTGCACCAAATGTGGCGATAAAAACGGGAGCACACAACATTGCATTATGGAATGTCCGGCATACGCGACTGAAAGATAAGCATGTTTTAAAGACTTGGTTCAGGTGCTCGACAATCCATTAATTTCCGTTAATTATGAACAAATCATTTCGGCAGGGATGAGTGCGTTAAAAAGACTCTGCTTTTTTAAAAACAGCAAACATCATACATGCACTTTTTTACATAAGCTTATATTGTTTCAGTTGGCGGCTAAAGGTCTCAACATCGTGGTGGTGAGCAGAACCAAAGATAAATTGGACTCCGTAGCTCGAGAACTCGGTAAGCACGAAGACTTTGAAACTTAATTAATAGACATAGTCTCAATTTTATGTAAAAAGTATCTATTGAAGACGAGGAGGCTACAGCCAAAGATGTGTTAAAGTTACAGTGATGAGCCGAACATATCGATGGCTACAGGACAACTTGTGTTATGAAAATTTGGCTGGTTTTCAGGAGAGAGAAAAAAGTCTCCCTAATAAATTGTCAGTAATAAAATAACTAATGATTTTTCTCTTCACTCAGCTGTGAATATTTATTTCCTAATTAATAACAGAAGCAATTTATGAAAACTTAATTGATCATTAAACAAACAATGATATCACATGTTGCCACAGTTTGAGCTCTTCTTGTTGGTCATGACTTTTCCTCTCAACTTACACTTCAATCAGTGTACCTATATCTTGAATGTATTTATTTATTTATTATTATTATTATTTTTTTTTTTTTTTGTTTTTGTTAAAACTGTGTAATTTTGGGTAAATTTGGGATGGTTAATAAAATTCGAACTAGAACTGTGAACTCAATTTATTCATAATTCCAATAGGAATAAGCAGCATGGATTTAGTAACGGAAAATAAAATTTAACTCTTTCAATGCAGTAGAGATATTATTTCCCAATTATTTTCCTCCTATTTCGTAACCGTATGATGAACATGGCTGGACTAAACAAATATTTATACATCGAAGAAATCAGATATAAACATGAAATTGAAGCTCATTCAGTACTAGGCATTATTATACATTTCTCCTTGATCCACAGAGGACACATATGGCGTTCAAACGAAAGTCATAGAAGCGGATTTCACGCAAGGGCAGACGGTTTTTGGACACATTGAGAAAGAGCTGTTTGGACTGGAGATTGGAGTGCTAGTCAACAACATCGGAATCAGCTACCCTCACCCGCAGTACTTCCTGGACCTGGACAAGAAGGAGAAGATCTATCACGACATCATCCAGTGTAACATAGAGAGCATGCTGGGCATGTGTCAGATCGCGATGCCAGGGATGGCGGAAAGACGGCGGGGCGTCGTCATCAACATATCGTCCACTGCTGCTGACATCCCCAGTCCACTTCTTTCAGTCTATGGTGCTTCTAAGGTAATTACATACGGTTTTCGAATATACTTCCAATATCGTGATAAGACATTGCTGGTTTAGACGTGTATGAGGGCCAACATGACCTTGAAGCTGTAGATTAAAACTGAAACCAAAGGAATTTGGCTTTTTAGAGCCTACTGAACAAAGTTTTGTTGCGTATATGGTAACTCCCAACAAGGAAAATATACAACAAAACATCACTGGTTTCTAATTAGTAAAGTCGTGTCAATAATCATCCTTTTCATTACCACCATTTGACATAATCCTTCTCTTCAGAAGTAGATCAAAAACTGTGTCACCCAACCACCCATCGAGTAGCGACAATACTTAGGTCAAAAATGTCTAATATAATGATTTATTACTGTCAAAGACACCATAAAGGGTGACCAACCTTGGTAGGATGATATACGGTATTTTTTGCTCTAATAGGATTGATCCTGTGGCCGATCCAAAGCCCCCTTCCAAAGCGAACCATGTTCCTATGAAGCTTGAAATATTCGATAAAACCTGGATTTTTAAATAATCCTCGAAAAAATCTCATAAGAACTTTTGTGTTGCTCTTTTTCAGATCTTTGTTTCTAAATTCTCCAAGGATTTGGCGAGTGAGTACAGAAAATCCGGGATCACCGTGCAGTGTCTGGTGCCAGGATATGTGGCGACGAAGATGAGCAAAATCAAGCAGCCTACGTGGATGGCACCGTCGCCGACAGTCTATGTCCGCAAGGCTTTGTCCACAGTGGGCGTGGAAACTCACACGACAGGCTACTATCCTCACACTCTTCTCGTACGTACCTTTTCTATTTCTTCATTATAGTAACAAGAAAAGGGACAAGGAGAAACAGCTTATATTCCCCATGTTCAGCTCGTCCCTCAGTTGGACACAGAACGGGACACTGAAGGGATGAACGTCATTATGAAATAGATCTAGGCTGTCGAGGCCTCAATTTCCAATGGAATTACGTCCTTGTGGACCATTCAACTCGGACCTCTTCTTAATTTCGAAATTTTCTATTAGAGTGGTGGAATAAGAAGCAGGGGGTGGATACATTACAATTCGAAAAAATCTCCTCCCTAATTGCCATTCTACTCGGAAAATTACAACTCTACCCAATGCTCTAGTTATGAACCAAGAACCAGGAAAATCCTAGCTACTGAAGTACGAACATCAAATAACTAATTTATTGCAATTGCAAAAAGTTAAACCGTCATCAGGCTGGTCCATCACAGTTTCCAAATCTTTCTTTTGGGGTGATCCTTGAAGATAACATCCAAGCCTGTTGTAAAACCGGAAAGAAACCTTTTCATCATCGACCAATTTCATGAAGGAAATCCACCACTATAAGAATGGAAGCCCCCAGCCAAATATTGTTTTTCCTGACTGAGAAGAGGTAAATATTAATAGTATCTTCCCAACACTTTTGCGAGTAAACTAGTAAACCTTCTCCGAGATTCGAAATTGTACAAATAATAAGGATGAGAACCGGTCACGGCATGATAAACCGTTCTTTACACGTGATATCTGCCAAGGATACGCGAAACTGCTACCATTAACCAGAGGTGGAGGAGGACAAGAAACACAAATTGTTGATTTGCCCGTTTTATGAGGAAGAACGGATTCGGATGGAGGAAGCTCGGGAGATCTATGAATTACTGAAGTAAGCAGAAGCAGAGAGTTGAAATCGATGCTGCAAATGACCAGAGAAGATGGAATACAATTCTAAAATAATTTTATGAAGTGTACAGAACTAATAATAAATTTAAAAAAATAGCTAATTGATGTATTTTTAAAAACCTGTCAATTTTTAAAAAAAAGTAGTATCTTCAACTATTCTGCATCCTCTCGATCTTCTCAAATCTTGTGGAGCTCTTTAATTTTGCTAGGATATCGAAATGGAGCATCGTATGCTAGTTTCACAAAGTATGCCGCCGTCAATTTCGCTGCCATTGCCCTGTGAATCATGATGATGCCCTGATTGTTGGAGCTCTGCCTTAATTTTGTTTCATTGCTGACTTTGATCCTAGTCATGGAAGGCTCTCCATACTGCCGTAAGAGTCCCTTACCTGGTCGTGACCATGTTTCCCTCCCATTTTTCAGTTTAGGGATTTCCCAAGGCCCATGGCTCTTGAGTTCATTATTTCTGGTCAATGGTACTAGCTGTAGTACCGGTGTCTTTGATCTTCCTCTCAAAAGCTCCTGTGGATAGGCTATTCCTTCGGTTGGAAAGCTTGCTACCAGTGAAATTCTGGCAGTACCCTTGCCAGGCGATGTCGTCTTATACTCAGCTCGCCTCGATTTCTGCTTCCATACTGGTAACGACCACCAAATTGAATTAGCTACTGCGAGTTTCCCTCAATCCTTATTTAGCAGGCAAGAGCATAAAGTCATGGTAGGGGAGAAAGGTTCAGTTTTAAATGGGGGAACCGCAGTTTTCATCACAGTCGGTTCACAGTTGGATTTCACAACTCAGATGGAATTTAAATAGTGCGTAATATGCAATGAGTATCATCTCATTTGGGACAGTGAACGACAGGCCGCGCAAAAGGAAAACCAGTCACCTGAGAGCCTTTCCCACGCCCTGGGCAGTGGAATTGTACCATCCAGGACATAACCTCATTAAATTCAAGAAAGTGGCTGCAAACATATCACTCCATCGTGCATGGAACTTGACAGAACTGACTAAGTCTTTCCTCTTTGAGTAGTGATGACATGGAAACAAGTAATCAAGTAGTCTCTGGAAATATTTTCGTCATTTGTTTCCTTATTTCTTCCATTGCCTCCTTCATATTTGGCACATCTCTTCCCATATCATTTGCTATATCCGGTTTGAATTGCTTTGGCTGATACAAAGGTAGCCCATTCCGATATAACGTACGATGTGTGTGTTTGTCTGGCGTACTTACACGATATTTTATGGCCAGGCCACCCTCAGCACACTCTTGAACAGATCAGTAGAGCCACAACCACCCACCATTTTCGGAGAGGAGGATCTGAGAGATCTAAACCGATGAAAACATTCTTGTTGTCTTGTTATACTGAATAATTTGCGCCAATGACGAAGAAGTCTCAAAATTGAATTATAAGTGTCCATTTCGTTCATTCCATTAGTCCACTGGTGGGCCGAGCTTTCCTTACTCTAATTTGGCCATTTTGGTCATTAGCTGAGTTGGGCCGAGTTTTCCGTCCGCGATTGATATTGAGGCAGGCAGTTATCGGCTGGGCTGACTTTTCCTTTCGACGGAATGGTTTGTGCAAAATTTTCCATCGCCCCAGTGGACAAGCTTTTTCACAACCAAACCTTCCAGTGTACCTCCTTTCTGACTTGAACTCTTGAATAGCCAGATATGTATCAATCACATTTCCATGATTTTCTGATATTATTTCATGCACAAATGAGTAACTACGCTTTTCTGTGTTAAAAAAAAAATCTTGAACTCAAACCAGTGATCAGTAAAAAAAAAATCCTGTTGCAGTTGAGGTGTATCGAACTTATGGAAGCTCTTTCGCCCGCATTCGCTGAGTGGATGATCATCAGGACGATGGAAAACATCAGATCCAGGGCTCTCAAGAAAGTCCCATCGACCATCACTTCCTGATCCGGCAGCCCTGAAGATGCCGAGAGAGGCGAAACGTCATCCCACGCGGCGACCCGCATGAGGCGATCGTCCATAAAAAAATGACGGCGTGAGAATAAAGTAAAATGCGCTCTCGTTAAGAATTAAGAATATGTGAATGATTAAGACTCAGCCTTGTTAACTGTTTAAACTATTGTACTATTTAATATAGGAACCTACGAAGGGAACCTACCTAATGTAAGACTTTTGTACTTGAAAAATATATTTATTTGGTTTACGACAAATTATTTATTATGGTTAACCTGTCAATGAAAGGTAAGAATACTCTAACACTATTCTTGGAAAATAATTATTATATTCTTTCGGGTCTGATTGTTGTTGCTTCCTACTGATGATGATGGGCTTTTAAAATTAAAATCCTATCCGGGATAAATTCAAATAAAGCACAAAACTTCCGAATAGGATTGTAAAAAAAGGTTTTGCCCGTCACGAGGATTTCATGACAGACAGACACGGAACCAGAATTATTCAAGAAGGCCTAAAACGCCGGTGAAAATTTTTATTTTGGAGAATTTTTTTTTTTCAACCTTGAAAAATGAAAGCAAAGCTTCCGCTATCTTGGTAGACTCATAAGCAGAAAACAGTTTTTTGTAGCCCTTGGTGGTTTCTGTTTAAAATAGCATCCATAGTAGGTGCCTGCTAGTGATAGCATGCGTGTTGATAAACGAGAAAGACATTTATGTGAGCAACTTAATCTTCAAATCGATGTGTAAGACTTGTAAAAAGGAGTGAAGGAAAAGATTTAGTGAAGAAATATTCTAGTGAGAGGAGGAGGCATGATATTTCTCCTTCTATTTTGGTTTATTATTTTCAATAATGAACCTTTGGAATCGGCCAAGAAAATAAATTTCTGAACACCCCCCTCAAAATTTGATGGTTTACGTTTCAAGGTACGTAGAATTCAAAAATCGAATAAAACGCTGCAAATTATTACACAACGGTTTATTATTTTTATATAGATCACTCGTCTGCAGAGCCACCAACCTAAGAAAAACATCGATCGCATTTCGGTCAGCTTTAATTTGAACGGAGATTAGGCCTGTTTTGCGATTCATACTCGTGTTTCTGATTTATCGTACGTCCAAACTTTAAATTCTCGGAGTGAGCGAACGGTTTGTCCTACAAAGCTCCGGGTGGTCTCGAAAAATCCTAAAAATTCTATAGAATCTTAAATTGAAGGAAAAACAATACCTTTATAACAAAATGTTTTGAGTTAGGGCGTTTTCAAAATTTCAAAATTGATTTTGGAACCCTTATAAGTGACCTACATCAACCAAAAGCATTGGGGCACAATTAGACCCCAAATGGAGCCTACATACCAAATTTCATCGAAATCGGTCAATGCTAAGTGGCAAAAGTGCCGCGTACGGCGGACGGCGTACGGAGGACGGCGGACGGACGGCCAAATTTTTATTCGATTTTTGGATTCTACGTAGGGTGACTCGCCCAGTGAATGAACACTTAAGCTCTTAGCACACTAGTGACGAACTTTAATGTCTATAGTTCTTAAAGTTAGTGTACTACACTACTTGAATTTGTCTGATGTTGTTTAAAATTATATAAGGAACAAGAATAGCATGGGAGAAGACGAGAAAAGTTGATTTTTATAGCTAATTTTTCACAATAAAGGAGTTAATGTATTTCACCCCATGAATGAACACTATTTCCTAGTGAATGAACCCTGAAATTCCAGTGAATGAACACTCCATTCCCATACACATTCACCTGTTCATTCACTGGATAGGATAGTTATTTAAACAAGTTGAGGCAAAAAATCAGCAGTTTAGTTGTTTCTTCACTTAGGAAGCCTCCATTCGATTTAAAAACCGTGAAATAACCCTCCAGCCAGTGAATGAACAGCCGTTCATTTACTGGTTGGAGGTCATATTTTAGCTCCCACAGTATGAACACCCAAAAAAACATATCATAATAAGAAAAAATCCCTTCTACCCAATTAGTTCTCTCTAGGAAAACATATCAGCTACAATAATGAAGCATGACATTGACTAATTCAGCATTTTACTTTCCTCTAAACACTAATCCCCACGTAATGGCCAACTCCAGTTTTTACCCCTAGAGACGTTCTTGGAGACCGACCTGTTGATAACATCAAAACCAAAGAAGATGGCAGACTTTTTTTTATCTACTGCTTCACCCAGCTATCTATGATAAGTTGATGGAACTTACGAAAAACACGGTTATCACCAGGGTGCATCACAAGCCTTATTATTCCCAAATAACCTCGTATTGTTCATTCACTGGGCGAGTCACCCTACCTTGAAACGTAAACCATCAAATTTTGAGGGGGTGTTAAAAAAAAATTTTCTTGGTCGATTCCAAACGTTCATTATTGAAAATAATAAACCAAAATTTGGCCGTCTGTCCGCCGTACGCCGTACGCGGCACTTTTGCCACTTAGCATTGACCGATTTTGATGAAATTTGGTATGTAGGCTCCATTTGGGGTCTGGTTGTGCCCCAATGCTTTTGGTTGATGTAGGTCACTTATAAGGGTTCAAAAATGAATTTTGAAATTTTGAAAACGCCCTAACTCAAAAAAGTTTGACATAAAGGTGTTGTTTTTCTTCAATTTAAGATTCTATAGAATTTTTAGAATTTTTTGAGACCACGCGGAGCTTTGTAGGACAAACCGATCGTTCACTACGAGAATTTAAAGTTTGGTCGTACGATAAATCAGAAACACGAGTGTGAATCGCAAAAGAGGCCTAATCTCCGTTCAAATTATAGCTGACCGAAATGCGATCGATGTTTTTCTTCATGTTGGATGGTTGGTGGCTTTGCAGACGAGTGATCTATATAGAAAAATAATAAACCATTGTGTAATTATTTGCAGCGTTTTTCATTTAAGGTGAGAGTACTGTAAACCTGATTGACTGATCACCACTCCAACCTCCACTGTGACCTAGAGAGATCCATAACGGAATGCCTCCAGGCTACATTAGCTTACTGAGAAGGGTTAATTGAAAACTTTGAGACCGGTTTAGGCCACATTAGAAATAGTGTCAGGAGATAGGACATGACTTCCAAGGATTGGGTACCTAGCTCGACCTAGTGCTTCAAAGTCGCACGATATGTTCGGTATCTTCTTGGTTGGCCTATCTTCCCCAGATGATGTTGAGTTGGCAATGAGTTCATTAGCCCGTTTCTTCGAGAACGTCACTAATAGTTTCGACTTTCTTAAGCCTGGGAGGTTTTACTAGTATCTCACTCAATAATTTCCGTCCCAGTTGTTAACCACGTTTTCTAGGCTGCTTTTGGTGGTTCCCAGGATTGGTTCTGGCACTGTTGGAACTCTGATCCTCAGTTGGCAAGACGATCAGCAATTTCATTACCCTCATGACCTTCATGTCTAGGAATTCAAAGAATAGTGACCTGATTTCTGTGGGCCGCTGCTTCGGGCATTCCCAGACTAACTTTGATCTAATAGTGTATGAAGCAATGTCCTTTACAGCCTGACTGTCGGATAAAATGTATACTATGGCGCTGTTGAGATGCTTGTTCAAGTTGAATACAAGGTATCGTACAGCAACAGGAAGTGATGTCACAAGGTGGAGGTGTTAATGAGGCAGTGTCTATCGTAAATTGGTAGTTAGTTGGTGTTTTTAATGAGGTAGCGATATGATAATTGTGTTCCACCCCCGCATGTTGTGATCGATGTTGATAATTTTAATGATGTATTGATACATCATTTATTTTTGTTGTATTGATTGATTGATTGGGTTGTTTTGTGGGGACACGAAACCAATCTGCAGGCGGGTATGTCCCCTCCCCCACCTGTTGAAAATACCAGAGCTTTCTAAACAACCCACACATAGAAGAAAAAAATAAAATGAAACCATCATTATAATTTAACGACAACCTGTTATCAATACATCATTAAAATTATCAGCATCCATCACAACATGCGGGGTGGAACACAATGATCATATCGCTAACTCATTAAAAACACCAACTAACTACCAATTTACGGAAGACAGTACCTGATTAACACCTCCACCTTGTGACATACGATACCTTGTATTCTACTTGTTCAGCATCCCTTTAGCTCATAGTTGATTTGCATGGACCTCTGCAAAGATCGTGGCATTTGTCCCAAGAGACTTTTAATGACTATACCTGATCTTCCACACATTACTGATCCATCCACCATTTGCATTTGCTCCCACCATCTGCAAGTCTTTCAAGTTCATGGTAGTCCCTTGTCACTTGGGTAGTATGACGAAGAGGAGGGTTGGAGGGGGGTTATAGGGCAGATACATTGATCAAAACGATGCCAGGTGCTGCCTTCCTTGTTAGTAGTTTTTGTGAGTGGAGAGTAGTTATTAGTAACAATTAGTCACTAATAGTTTTGACTTTCTTAAGCCTGGGAGGTTCTACTAGTATCTCACTCGCTCATTTCCGTCCCAGTTGTTAACCATGTTCTGTAGGCTGCTTTTGGTGGTTCTCAGGATTGGTTCTGGCACTATAGGGCCTCTGATCCATTTGGCAAGACGATCAACAATTTCATTACTCGCCTGAGGGTGGTTATACATAGAGGGTGGCATTTGTTGGGTTAATGAGCTCTGTCGTGATCAAATGATGACGTGATCCAACTCGATTTTCATAAATAAATAATTCAGTTGAGTCGATTGTTCGACTAGGAAAATTAACGAAAGACTTGAGAGGAACTGTTCACTTGAGGGAAAGAGTTGTTGAGAATTCTTTTAGATAGTGAATCTTTCAGTTGCTGGTAAGAATAGTAGGGAGAAATGAGGCTTTTTTGAATTTACAGATCGTCCCTAGGGTATTTAAATATGGTTCCACCGTCTTACTTCCTCTCTATTTTGTACTTTTATTCTTCAAGTATACTCAAGTGGAAAATTTAATAAAAATTCGATGTGACTTGTGAACAGCTGTTATCACTGATGAGAGGCCCCTAATATGTCTATAGCTACAGTCTAGTGCCTTGAGAAAAGTCCTATTAGGACACTAACTATCCAATGTGGATCAAAATAGTCATCATCATGAGT
The DNA here is from genome assembly GCA_009739505.2 of Apolygus lucorum. NCBI lineage: Eukaryota > Metazoa > Arthropoda > Insecta > Hemiptera > Miridae > Apolygus > Apolygus lucorum. The sequence goes on from CM019167.2 coordinate 16,389,030, forward strand.
GTTTTCTTCAAACTTAAGACCTAATCCAGAAGCAATTTTTCGAGGAAAGTCTTGAACCGTGGGACTTCCTGAAACTGAGTTCCCACGATTGTTGAGAGCTTTGGATGCTGAAGGTAAACCCTCCAATTCAGCAGCGGGTCTCCGAACTACAGGAATCTTCCCTTTTGCCGCCTCCCAAATTCTGCTGACACTTCAATGACGGAGAGCATCGTCAGCCGCATTGAGGAAATACTGGGAGGATCTTCAGAGTCTGCAATCAAAGAAAGAAGGAAATGGAATTCACAACTAGTAAGAACTGAAGAATCGTAAGACTCCGTTGATAGGATCGGCTATCTGATCAATCAAATTAGGTTATTTTCATAAAACGTTATGTAAGCTATGGAAGAAGAATTGCTTCACCCCACCCCCACCCCATTGTGGGGAGAATTTGACTAACTTAAGTGAACCGTTTCAATAATAGAAAACCCAGACACTTTCATACGACACATTATGATTTCTCGATTGAAGTACTCGAAAAATTCATAGTAATAATTAAAACTGACAGAATTTCCGTTGAAATTTAACAACTAGTTGTTTTTCGACAGCTTGATTATAACAATAGGCGTTGAGGCTCTTGAGGTTCAGTCAGTGACTGACTCAAGAGCCTCAACACCTATTGTCTCAATCACAATGTCATCCAGTAAAAGTTCCGGAGTCAGTTTACCAATGATTTCACATTTCCCACGATTTCTGGAATTAAACACGGTTCATTCACATACGAACAAGGAAGATACGAGAGACTTCACGATACAATTGGATGTATCGTGTCGAACGTTTTCGACAGACCGAAGAGTGCAACCAATTTCACTTCAACCCGCGCAAGGGAGTACTTCGAAGGGAGGAGTGTTCATGAATGCAAAACTTGAACCAATTAGATCAATCTGAATTATTAAAAGAATTAATTAGTCTGCCAAGTGGGTGTGGCACATAGCTTCCTCGTATCCACAACCCGATTGTATAGATGATCCGATGCATAGAAGTTAATCTCGAAACATCGTTCTCTAAGTACCTTGCACTACCCTCATAGGGGACCATCTACACTGTAACCCTCACAATATATGAATATTTCTTCGAAATCAGATGTGAAATATATGTAGACAGCTTCATCAGGTACTACGAGGATATCCAAGCTGGATCGTCACGGGAAGCACCTAAGGGAGGGATGGATGGGAGGAGGTAGGAGGAACCAACCTTTCCTCCCTAGCCCTCGAGTCTTCAGTAGTGCGTCAGAAGGGAGTTCTGATTGTTCACTTATTGGGGAGTTTCGCCACCTCGTATTACCTAGTTTATGAGTTCTATCTTTCTATTGTTTTGAGTTCCAATATACTTAGTTCGGTTCATTACTTCACTGTGAGTCTTCATTATGAAAAACCCAGAACTGGAGGCAGGAGAACTGTCAGAAGAAGAGGAAACTCAGTACAACGAGTTTCCTAATCTTCCTACAACATCAGATGTGGGATTCGATCTCAAGAGCTTCACAACAGACCTATGCAGCTATTTTTTCCGTCAAGTTCGACGAAAAGGTATGAGGAAAATCGTTTCAATCGTGAATTATTTCAAGATGAATCTCAACCCCAAAATATTGGATCGTGGGAAGAATTCGCTCGTAAACAGATGTGTTTATTGCAAGGAGTTTTCGAAGAGGAACCCCCCTCCCATCTATGTTCTGTGTCACCCTGAGGAGCCTCGCACGTACGCACGCGCCCAGTTGATGTGTTTACAAGAAAGAAAAGCGGTGGACTTTTGCCTAGTTGAGTTCGGGCCTGAAAGGTGCTGCCACCCAGTGGCTTATTCAAGTAGTTCAACAAAATCTTACCTCGAGAGTAGTAAGTTCGATAAAGAGTAGTTGTTCTGTCGGGAGTACCTATGGCACAGAATGACACGCCCTCGTCATACTTTCGTCCATCTGGTTTTGGTATGAGATAGAATACTGGTAACCGAAATCCAAGATCGAAGACACCTAAGAACTTCAAAAAGTCGAGATGGAAGAAACTGTAGACCTGATGTTTGCTACACCTGCAATACTCCGGGACATTTTGCTTGAAATTGTTCCAAGAATAAGAAGGAGGAGTCTGTACCTTCCAGGACTGCCAATAAGCTAGTTGGCCTTTGTGACGTCCACGCCCGGGATCATCTAATTCATAAGGGTGAGAGTATTAGTTACCAATTTGATAGTGGTTCAGAATGCTCTCTCTTGGATCTCAGTTTTGAATCTAAATTCGAAGGAACGAAAATTTGTAAAAATTGGTAAAAATTTGTGAAATTAATGTCTCTATGTCTCCAAGTCTCTATGGATGGCTTTGATATGAAAATTTTGATTAATTTAGTTCCAGACAAATTTTAAATGTTCCTTCCAATCATTGGTTGTGAAATTATTTCACTCAAGTTTCGAGTAGTCATCGCAGATAAGCGTTGTTTTTTGTCAAGAGCTGAAAATTTCTCGAATTAATGTTTCTACCAAGAGAGTGAACCTGACCAAGAAAATGATTTATCTGTTTAGCACATTTCTCCTAGATATCGATGACAATTTATCTTGTTGCCTGACGACCATACCGTCAGAGATGCAACAGGACATGATTCCAGTGATATTCCTTTTGGCGATGAGAATTTATTTCAAATTCTTGGTGAACTTGACTGATTCATATTCTTCTCGGTGATGAAAATTTAGTTTCAATTTATAGTGAAATTTGATTTGTTCATATTCCTCTCGGTGATAAGAATTTATATTCAACTTCTAGTTGGCTCGATCTGTTCATATTGGATAATGGACAAAGCAAGCCAGAGTCACATGTTGTTTATTTGATTTCTGGGAATACCTAGTTATGGTTCAATTAAAATTGAAATTTCCCAAACTGATAGACCAAAATCATCTCATTTTACAGAGGTTTGAGCGGTTTAACAAAGAAACAGTTCTGCAGGTTTTGGTCAACGCAGTGTTTTCTCTGAACTTGGCGAAGTATTCGTTGATTGTTCAAAATTTTAACAATTCAATGATTCTGAATAGACGAAGAATTCTGTGACACTTATGGGATGAGATCGGGTGTTTTTGTGTAGAAAATTCATCATAACGTTACGACTTGTTGTCTCTTTATGGTTCCAAATAGCTTCAAGTAGGCTGTTCTCCAGCAGATTCTTTATGGTTCCAAATAGCTTCAAGTAGGCTGTTCTCCAGCAGATTCTACATTCGAGGTTTGGACGTTTGTGGAGCCGAGTTTCGTGGTCCACAGCTCTCTTATCTTTTTATGACCTCATTCACTTTCTCAACTTTGATGTCGCAGTGGAGGTACATAATTTCTTTGGATGTACCAGGAGGCATTAACTAGACTCCTGAGTATTTTGTTCTGTACAGTTTGTATGTTGGTATTTTTGGTGCATCCCCATATGGGACAGCTGTGGACCCATCCTGGTTTTATAACTTGCTTGTAGAGTGGCACTTTGTTGTGCACAGGGTTGATTTCTTCTTCTTCACATGTTCTTTCCATTTCAGTTTGGTACCCAAGGTCATACAGTACTTAGCTGTTGTTGCACGTGGTATAGCTGACGAATTTATTTCAACAGGAATAGTAGGGTTTACTTTCCGATATGAGAAATTTACATGCATTGACTTTATTTCATTTAGTTTAATTCTCCACAATTTGGTCCATTTAAGGATAAAATCCACCGATTTCTGCAGTTTTTGAGGCTTCCTCAATTGTGTTTTCTACTTACTGCGTCATCTGCAAATAATGTTGCTGTGGTTGCTTCTGTTGGTTCTGGAAGATCCCTTGTGTACAGAAGGTACAAGACCGGTCCAAGAACATTTCCATAGATACTCCAACTGCTATGTTCCTCAACATTGAGAACTCATCTTCATGTTTTATTCGGCAGTATTCCAAAGAGTAGTATTCCTTGTCACACTGTGCACTTGGACATAACTGGAATACTCAGTGGGGAAAATGACGTCAAGGAATATCTGTTTGATTTTGTAGACGGATTCACTTCTTTTGATGCTCAATCGAAAACTTGATGGTTTTCACGATGTGTTTGTTTTAGCTACCTCTTTATTAGTTGTAAATCAAAGTAGATCGTTAGCTAATAATGGTTTCAAAGATTTTTGTACTCAGGGTTAGATTGAGTTGCAGCTTATTGCAATTGGAGCTGGTTGTGCCAATTGGCAAGTTGGAAGACAAATGCGTGTTTCAAAGAATTGGTTAACGAGTGTTGAGTCCAAAGAGTATTTAGTGTTGTGTGTTAGTAGCAAGCAGTAGTTGATTTAGTTCTTCTGAAAAACGAAGAGCACAATCAATCAAAATTTGACCTGAAGTTAAAGGGGCCATTCAAAATTACGAAAATTTCACCAAATGGCCGATATGAAATAGTATCAATTAATAGTCGTTTCCGTATGATCGTATTCATCGTGCACTTGATCCAGTTGTATATCAGATTGGACAGTGGTTTCCGTACGTTTTATGTCTTGTCAAGAGAAGCCACAGTAATAGTTGTTAACATTTTGGAGTTGCACAGGGGAGGAGTGGTGGCCTAGAGCAGGATGAGTCGCGCTGGCATGGTCAACATGGTCTTGAGTGTGTTGCTCAGTGTGAGGTTGCTCAGAAGGGGTTTATCTCAAGTCGAGCGGATACTCTGAATAAGACAGGTTGCCTGCTTCAGTTTGTGTCACTTTTGCTCAGGATTGGCAATTTATCCTCCATGGTGTTTCATGCATTTAGTACAGTTCGTACAGTGATCCAGGCGGATTAGCCTAGTGGCCTTGACAATTCATAAATCTGGATTGGTTGTTTCAATATCTCTCCCTTGGTTGAGCGTGTTGTTGCGTTGTGTGTTGGTTTCATTAATAACCACACCTGTTTGGGTTGGTTTGGCTTTAATTGTGATAGATTGACAGTATTAGGATACAGGTTGAAGGATATCGAGCAGTTTGCTCGGTACAGGGTGTCGAGCAGTTTGCTCAGTAGGGATCTGGAGCAGTTCGCTCAGTATGGAGTCTCAAGCAGTTTGCTCTGTACAGGGTCGAGCAGTTTGCTCAGCATGGGGTTTACCTTGGGCGAGAGCACCTTGGGTGAGACATGTTTCCTGACTTGGGATTGTTGGTGTTTGCTCAGATGGGGCAGAATAACCTCACTCACATTGTACAGCTTCTTATATCAGCCGTTAATGTTGCTTTGACAATGATAGTTTCATGTAATAATTATGGGAATGGCACCCTGTTATCCAGACACTTCAGTATTGCTTACATGCTGGAGTTGCAACACGCCTTAAATTATAGTTTTGTCACTATTTCATTGTAATTCCAACTTGTTACTCACTACATTCCCCACCATTTGGGTAGTTCATTGATATAAATTGATTAGAGGTCTCTTTTTGATGAGAACTGACCACACCATTCTTGGTTCGGTTTCTTTATAGATGCTGACGTCGAGGACGACGTTGTCATCAGGATGGCCGTGTAGACAGCTTCATCAGGTACTACGAGGATATCCAAGCTGGATCGTCACGGGAAGCACCTAAGGGAGGGATGGATGGGAGGAGGTAGGAGGAACCAACCTTTCCTCCCTAGCCCTCGAGTCTTCAGTAGTGCGTCAGAAGGGAGTTCTGATTGTTCACTTATTGGGGAGTTTCGCCACCTCGTATTACCTAGTTTATGAGTTCTATCTTTCTATTGTTTTGAGTTCCAATATACTTAGTTCGGTTCATTACTTCACTGTGAGTCTTCATTATGAAAAACCCAGAACTGGAGGCAGGAGAACTGTCAGAAGAAGAGGAAACTCAGTACAACGAGTTTCCTAATCTTCCTACAACATATAGAAGATATGGCTGTAACAAGGAAGTTCACGTTTGCGCATGCGTAGAGGCTACTGTCAATTTGGGGGCCATGATTTTCATAGGGGACCATCTTCTACACGCCAACTCGCACAATTCCATAAAATTTCATCAAAATAGGATTGAAAATGTAGACGATATGGCTGTTAGAAAGATTGTACGTTTGCATATGCGCATAAGCTACTATAAGTCCGGGAGCCATGATTTTCGTATCACGCTAATTCGTTCAATTTCTGAAAATTTTATCAAAATCGGATTAAAACTATGCAAATCATCACACAAAGGTTTATTATTTTTCTATAAAGATCACTGGTCTGCTAAGAACACGGCTTTGCCATTGTCACCACCAACCAACATGGAGAGAAACATCGATCGCATTTCGGTCAGCTAAAATGTGAACGGAGATTAGGCCTCTTTTGGGATTCACACTCATGTTTCTGATTTATCGTAAGTCGAACCCTTAAGTTCTCGTAGGGAGTGAACGGTTTGCCCTACAGGGCTCCACGTGGTCTCTAAAAATTCAATAGGTACTATCTTAAATTGATGGGAAAAACAATACCTATAGTATATCGAAATTTTTGAGCTAGGGTTTTTCAAAATTGCAACCCTCATTTTTCAACCCTTAGAAGTGACCGACATCAACCAAAAGCTTCGAATCAAAACTAGACCCCAAATGGAGCTCATACACCAAATTTCATCAAAATCTGTCAATGCTAACTGAGGAAAGTGCCGCGTACGAAGGACGGACGGCCAAATTTTTATTCGATTTTCGGATTCCACGTAGGTACCTTGAAACGTTAACCAACAAATTTTGAGGGGGGTTAACAAAATATTTTCTTGGTCGATTCCAAAGGTTCATTATTGAAAATAATAAACCAAAAGCTTGAATTATTCGTCCCCCCGAGGTTTTGAGCCTCTCGATCTTGTCAGCCTTCCATCAGTGTGATACTAACACTGCGTGTCCGACGGGATGTGGTGTCGACATTCTGAGGTCCCACGGCGCTCATTCTTTCTCTTCTCGTGGGCGACGGAAATGGTAGGTTTGCACTCGTACCTTCCTTGTTCCTAGTATTTCACCTGAAAAATGATTGGTTTTTGACCTGTTTGACGGTTTACTTAACGAAAATTAAATGAGTTTTAAGAATGAATTAACTAGGCTGAACTTATGATATTAGATTTTACTATTGTTTACATTATAATTTATGTAGGTATATACGAGTCTGTTTTGTAGACCACAATTTCTCCAAAGAGGAAGTTCCAATTGTGTAGGAGCAAGTCACCCTGTGGAATAGGGCAGCGAGCACTCCCTTGGAGAGAGAATCCGCTTCTCTGCTTTTCAAGTGCGGGGAGAGCAGTTTTCAGGAGAGAAAACCGCTACGCCCAGCCTCGCCTCCAAAATTTTCAAGTTTTTGATTCGAGAAAAAATTATTTTAGACCCAAGCGAACAAGTCAAGGGTGACTACCTACTGCCTAGGCCTGAGGGACCAGGGCTCATAAAGGGGCCTCAAGGGCACCCTAGATCCTCCAGGTCATGAACCTCATAGTTTGTCACTCCCTTTATTATTCATTTTCGGAGGAAGTACATTAGTAAATATACGTTGAGTTTTTTATATAAATTTTAATTAACAGTACCCATAAACTTTTCAAACGAATTAAATGCATTTCACAGCGGCAATTATTTCAATTTCTAACAATACATATAATTTCATTTTCCATTTTATTTCCTTCTAGTCAATCAATTTTCGGCAATAAGAAATATTTGTGATATGTACAACTTGTGTTTGATTTTCGGTGCTTTTTAGTAATACGAGGGTTAAGTTGATATTCCTCAAGTACTTCTCGTACGAATAAAATCACTCGCGATGAAATTGTGGAAAACCATTTTAATAAAAACTGAGTTGAGTAGAATGTTGTCTATTTCCACGAAAATAATGAGTTACAAGTTAAATCGATTTCGACGGTTAGTTCATCATCAGTAACAAACAATAACTTAATTATAACTTAGTTATTGTTTGTTACTGATAATCTAGCCGTCGAAATCGATTTAACTTGTAACTCATTATTTTCGTGGAAATAGACAACGTTCTACTCAACTCCGTTTTTATTACTTCTCGTACGTCTATATGATGATCATATAGTTCATTTATGAGGTGAAATGAAAAGGAATTAAACTCATAAACCAGACCGAAACCGTGAATTTTCGGCGAGCAGCGCACTTCTGCTAGCCAACTCGAAAAAGAAAACGCTGCAAATTAATTCACAAAGGTTTATTATTTGTCACTTACCTCCAAAGAACACAGCAGTGCCATCGCCACTATCTTCTAAATATCTTCTATTATCTATCTAAATATCTTAGCTACAAAATCTGGTTTATTCTGAAGAAATAAACGCTTCACACTCAATTCGACATGTAGGTGCCTTCATTAGGAAATTTGATTACTGGTTGCTAAGGACGCAAAACTTGTTCAGCTAAAATGTGAACGGAGATTAGGCCTCTTTTGCGATTCATACTCGTGTTTCTGATTTATCGTAAGTTCTCATGGGTAGGGAACGGTTGGTCCTACAGAGCTCTGGATGGTCTCATTATATTCTAAAAATTCAATACTGTTTTGAATTAATGAAAAAACAATAGGTACCTTTATATCAAAAGTTTTGAGTTAGGGCGTTATGAAAATTTCAGCTTTTATTTTTCAACCCTTAGAAGTGACTGACATCAACCAAAAACTTCGGAGCACAACTAGACCCCAAATGAAGCCCGTGTAGGTACCCAATTTCATCAAAATTGGTCCAAGGTAACCAAGGAATATGCCGAGTTCGGCGGACGGACGGCCAAATTTTTATTCGATTTTGGTTTATTATTTTCAATAATGAATCTTTGGAATCTAAGAAGAAAAAAATGTTTAACACCCCCTCAAAATTTGTTGGTTTACGTTTTAAGGTGCGTGGAATCCAAAAATCGAATAAAAATAAATAAAAATAAAAAAAAAATAAAATAAAAATAAAATGGCCGTCCGTCCGCCGTACGCGGCACTTTCCCCACTAAGCATTGACCGATTTTGATGAAATTTGGTATGTAGGCTCCATTTGGGATCTAGTTGTGCCCCGAAGATTTTGGTTGATGTAGGTCACTTCTAATGGTTGAAAAATGAATTTTAAAATTTTGAAAACGCCCTAACTCAAAAAATTTTATATAAAGGTATTGTTTTCCATCAATTAAAGATAGTATAGAATTTTTTGAGACCACGCGGAGCTCTGTAGGACAAACCGTTCGTTCCCAACGACAATTTAAGGGTTGGACGTACGTTAAATCAGAAACACGCGTGTGAATCACAAAAGAGGCCTAAAGGCCCCTTTACACTAGCCACATATATTGCTAGAATTGGGAAATATTGCTCTACAAATGTGGCCCGGCAACTCAAGGCAATATTTATTGCCGCAACTATTCCACATTGCGAGCAACATTTCTTGCCGGAGGTTGCTCAACAAATGTTGCTCCATAAATATTGCTTAATTTTTACGTTTACACTGGGAGGGAGAGTTTCCACTAAAAACGCTTCCCCCAATTCGAAGGGCTTATTCAGAGAATGAATGAACAAGATGAACCAAAACGAAATTTCTCCATTCAATTTCTCAATTAATTACATTTTATACTCCACATGGGAAAAATTGATTGAAAATATTTATTTAATTAATTTTATTTCGTAGGTACCTACATGTTTACATGTTTTTTCAACTAGTAACTTGCTTGTTACATATACATATATAGGTTTTCCAAGTCAAATTCGGAATTTTCCAAATCAAATTCAGAATTTTCCAAATCAAATTCAGACTTTTCCAAATCAAATTCAGATTTTTCCTATTCAATGTCAGGGTTCATCATTTCAATATCAAAATTCTTGAACTTTTGTACCAACTTCCTATAACTTGTGTAGGTATAACTGTTAAATGAACCAGTGACCACCCCTCTACCCATTGTCCAACCCTGGAGTCATCGTATGATAAAACGATGATTACGTTGAAAAAAATCCACGTTTTCAGCATTAAAATAAAATTTTCTGTGATAATTCCCACTTAAAAAAAAAATAAAAAAGTCCATTCATGCAGCATGAGTTAATGAGCGAATTTTCAAAGAAATTTTTCAATTAGATACCGTTTAGTACCTATTCGATGGGCACAGCAAGGGTAAATACGAAGTTTGGCATGTTACTATGTTTTACGATACTTATTTGGAGGGAGAGGGAAGAGGCTGAGGTAACGGGAGTTTCTTTGAAAAACCAGGTTGGTATGGTAAATCCATTCTCAACTCACTACCATTGTGGCTCAGGATGGCATTGATAGTTCCAGGTTCCAGCAGGTAGGTATGATGGATAAGAAGTAGAAGCGAAAGGTGGGTCGAACGACACCATGACCCCCCTCGACTGCATCTCAATCCTATATACGTACATGCGAACAGCATAAATTGAAGGTTCCCCGTCCTCCAGAGAAAAAGGAATTACCCAAAAAGCGATTTTTCTATATATATATATATATATATATATATATATATATACGATATTGTTCAGACTCCATCGCAAACATTTTAAAGTGATCCTTAACTTAATTTGAAAAAATTCTAAATTTGATTTGGAAAATTCTGAAATTAATTTGGAAAATTCTGAATTTGATTTGAACAAGTCTGAATTTGATTTGGAAAAATCTTAATTTGATTTGGAAAAACCTGAATTTGATTTGAAAAAGTCTGAATTTGAATTGGAAAAATCTGAATTTGATTTGGAAAAATTTGAATTTGATTTGGAAAATTCTAAATTTGATTTGGAAAATTCCTAATTTGATTTGGAAAATTCCGAATTTGATTTGGAAAATTCCGAATTTGACTTGGAAAACCTATATAATATATAAAAGTTCAATTATGCATTAAAAACACCCGAAAAAAACGTCTCCAACCTTCTCCAGTTCGAAATGTTGCCGGAAGTTTTCCAAGGGGGTCGGACCACACCGGCAATACGAAAAAGTATTGCCGAAGTGGGTTCAACGCCCGGAAATGTTGCTCCACTCGCGGCAACTATTTCTCGGCAACCCCAGGCAACACTCGGCAATATTGCCGAAACGAGAATAGTTGCCCGGCAATGTGGAGCAAGATATATTGCCGACAGAAATGTTGCTAGTGTAAAGGCCCCTTAATCTCCGTTCAAATTTTAGCTGACCGAAATGCGATCGATGTTTTTCTTCATGTTGGATGGTTGGTGGCTTTGCAGACAGAAAAATAATAAACCAATGTGTAATAATTTGCAGCGTTTGTTCTTACGAATTCCCACTCGCATCAAGCCTTTCATATTGAACAATTTTGGTTCCGTACCTACTTCTTCTGTGTGTACAGTCAACTCCTTGTCACGTAAATAACAAGACAACTTTAGGCATTAGACGGTTCCTTACGAATTTTCATCAAATCAACGTGATGATCTAGCGGCTCGATTTCGCTCAAACTTGGTTGGAAGTTCCGGATTTGTTCTCAAATGGATGATTAATTTCATGGATATCAGTTAAGGATTCGACACGTGTGAGAAACGGTGCAAATTTGGCCTAATTGGCCTAATCTCCGTACAAATTTTAGCTGACCGAAATGCGATCGATGTTTTTCATCATGTTGGATGGTTGGTGGCTTTGCAGACGAGTGATCTATATAGAAAAATAGTAAACAATTGTGTAATAATTAGCAGGATTTTAGATTCCACGTACCTTGAAACGTAAACCGACAAATTTTTAGGAGGGGGGGGGGGTTAAAAAAATGTCTTGGTCGATTACAAAGGTTTATTATTGAAAATAATAAACCAAATTACAGAATCTTTGAAACGCTCTGCTGAAACAATTTTCTTAGTAACTCGGTCACTTTTGCCACGCAACCCTCGATTTTGATCTCTTTGAAAAAAATCTATCTATCTTAGGTGAGCCAGGCCGAAAAATGAAAAACCTTTGAGTACCTAATAATTTTTTTCATTTTTATTGTTTTATTTTATTTTTGGATTGAACGTAGGATTCATGATACGTGAAACATCAAGTTATGAGAGGTTAAATGGACCCTTTCGTTCCCGATTCGAGGATGTTTTTCGTAAGAACTAGTTAAAGGTAGAAATAAATTGCCTTTTCATATCTGGAAAATGTGACACCTAAATCCGTGGCTCCCTCGCATCGATTACAACTTCTCACACAGAGAAAAGCTCCAATCACGACAACCCGCAAGCGGGAAATAAAATTAATCCCGGATCGCCTTTTATTACTGAGTTTACATTTTATAATTAAGACAATACTCAGGGGACACAATAAGATAACGACGGTAAATTAATATCGCTTTGCTGACAGAGTAGACAAATTTATGGATCCGTTTTGACTATAATTCATTCCACCCCTAATACTTTGCTTCCCCCCGCGATATGCAAATCCTTGCCGATCCTAACAACCCCCCCCCCCCTTCCAGCGCCGCCCTCTCATTCCATAACTCATATCCGAAATGTAATTTATTGTGTGCACCTAGCATTCTCGTAATTGAGTCGGACGAGACCGCAACCTGCTCCCCGATCTTCATTTACATTTCTGACGCGCGAAAATTCAATCGTAGACCAGTCGGTGGAAAAAAGTCTGTCGAGTGGACGTGGCACATAGGTTCCTCGTATCCATAACCCGGTTGTATAGATGATCTGATGCGTAGTAGTTGATCTCAAAACATCAATCTTCAAGTACCTTGCATTACCCTCATAGGGGACCATCTACACGCCATCTACTATCCCTGAAAATTTCATAGAAATCGGATGAAAAAATATAGTAGTTCTCGGTCAATTGATTCGGAACGAGGTCTTCAGGAATAAAACTCCTCTTTCGCCGAGCTTTCGGTAAATTTATCACCTTCATCAGGACTCGAAGGATGTGTTACCGAGTGAACATCACATCTGCGTCAATCAACAAACTGGTAGTTAAAGATTCCACCATAATTGGTTGGCAGATTGTTATCATTGTTTCCTAAGTTATGTAATTAACACTATTCTTTCAAAGTTTTCTCTTCTTAATACTTGTAGCTGGAAATGATGTTGAATCGAACTTAGTTGAGTTGTTCTTAGTGAAGAAGGGAAAAGATTAAATTTTACAGTACAATTCGCTTCAAATACTAGAGGTGTGTAAGACAAGGTCAATTGGCGGATTCGAATCCCAAACGGTCACTCATTACAAAGACCAGGTCTTTTGAATCCGTTCACTCACAAGACAAACAACCAACCGGTCAGAAGTTGTAAACCGAACGAGTCGAAACGTTGGGATCCAGGTCGTGACTCGAAAAAAAGCTGAGTCGAAAAACCGAACGAGTCGGAATAGGTTACAATGAGTAGGCGATTTGAATTAATCGAATGAGCTAAAAGACAAAAACAAATGAAAGATCGGTTCGAATCGTATGAATCAGTCTTTCAGTGTGTTTTGTCTTTTTAGTCCTCAGTCCGTTCTTCACTTGGATGATGGGAGGTTTTGCTTAGAAAACCACTTCCATCTACTTCTTTCTGTTGATACTTCCTTGTCATTTTCACACATTAATGATCCATGTACAAACTTGCATGTATATAAATATACATTATACATCCATATTGCGGGCAATTAATTTATTTTGTTGGCCTTCTGCCGTTGTTCCCGTAATTTAACCGGAAAACTCGATTGGTGGGTTGATGAACGAATGGCCGTTTTCATTTTAATAACCCATTCAGTTCTGACAAGGTCATTTTGAAGATAAGGTCTTTTCAATACGTTCACTCCTGGCCGACACACCTCTATCAAATACCAAAACTATATTTTTTCAACAAAGTACAATACAACGAATTTTTTTAAATGCAAAAAGTAGAACGGAACACCGATGATGAAAAAAAACAAAATGCCTCCTCCTGATGGGGGTTGAAAGTGTCTCTTTGAGGTGCTCTTCTGACGCGCTCCTGAAGCGAAGCTTCCGTTAATGAATTTGGGAACCAAACGGATGTTTTGAATCCCCCCCCCCCCCCCCCCCAATAGCGATAGCTCCAAATCTTATTTCCCACCAATTATGGTGGTATCTTTAACTACCAGTTTGTTGATTGACGCAGATGTGATGTTCACTCGGTAACACATCCTTCGAGCCCTGAGGAAGGTGATAAATTTACAGAAAGCTCGGCAAAAGAGGAATTTTATTCCTGAAGACCTCATTCCCAATCAATTGACAGAGTTTTGTTTGTTTGGTCGATCATCATATTTTATTTTATTTTATTTATTATTTTTTTTTTTTTTTTTTTTTTTTAGCCTGACATTGTTGCCGTCAAGCCCGACAGGTCTTGCATTATCCTGGATGTCCAGGTTGTTAATGGCAGCTTGGACATGGAGCAGATCTGGCGGGCCAAGATAAGAAAGTATGATAGAGATGATTTACGGCAAGCAGTGTCAGAGCTAAAAGGAGTGGAACCCAACAACATCAGGGTGATGGCTGCGACCTTGTCGTGGCGCGGAGTGTGGTGCGGGAAAAGTGCCACGGAGTTGCGCGAGTTGGGCATCTCGGTGGGCGTACTCCGTGGTGTCACCAGAAGCGTCCTGCTCGGCTCATATATGAACTGGTGGTCTTTTTATAGAAGCACTTCCCTTCATCCCTCTCTACCACCTCCACCTTCCTCATCTTCCCTCATCCCTAGGGCCGGCGTTGGGTGAGTCCTGGGCGTTCTCCCCATTATATTTGATTTATTTATTTATTTTGTTTTATGGCGTGCTCCCTCCGTCAGAGAGACCTTTAGTCTTTGAGGGAAGATATTTTTTTTAAAAAATAGAAGTTATGGCATCAAAACATTTTGCCCGTTCCAAGGATTTCATGACTGACGGACACACAGACAGACAAACCTGGAAACCTGAAACGTAAAACGCAACTAGAAATCTTGATTTTGGAGAACATTTTTGGTATACGGGCTCCATTTTGGGGTCAAGTTTTGCCCCTATGCTTTTGGTTGATTTTATTTTCAATCACTTCTAAGGGTTGAAAAATAAGGGTTGAAATTTTGAAAACGTCCTAGCTCAAAAATTTTTGATATGAAGGTATTGTTTTTCATCAATTTAAAATAGTATTGAATTCTAATAGAATCGAATGAGACCACCGGGCTCTATAGGACCAACCGTTCGCGCCCTTGAGAACTCAAGGACTTAGATAAATCAGATACACGAGTGTGAATCGCAAAAGAGGCCTAATCGTGTGATGTTTTTCTTCATGTTGGATGGTGGTAACTATGGCAAAGTCGTGTTCTTTGCAGATGAGTGATCTACATAGACAAATAATAAACCTTTGTGTAATAATTTGTAGCGTGTTATTCGATTTTTGGATTCTACGTACTTTGAAACGTAAACCGACAAATTTTGAGGGGGTGTTAAAAAAAAATTTCTCGGTCGATTCCAAAGGTTCATTATAGAAAATAGTAAACGAAAATTCCAGGTGGTGCTCGGGAACTCGTAGCATAGAAGAGCCAAATCTCGTGTCGTGTGAGTGGTAATTTTGCAGTGGTTGAATAGCTCTTGACGTCTAGCTATAAAACACAATGCTTCATAAATGTACAATGAAGGGAGAGAGAGAGGCCATTCTCTACGAAATAGTTCACGACACGAAGAGTAATTTATTTAAGACTAACTTATTTAGCAAGATCAATCAACAATCAATAATAATCATCGTAATTATTTCATTCCCTAATGGATTCTCATTTTCAAATTTCCAAGCCTGAACTGCAGTGAGCTCGTGGTGAAGGGGCAGAAGCGAAAGGGATTTCTTGTGTATCAGAGCTCCACCCGATTCGCAAGGTGTGTGAGAGTTAGCATTACCTGGCTGATGAGATGGGATGCATCTTGGGGTGGTGTTGTTGGAGCGCGGAGGAGATGAGATGATTTTTCATGCTTCCATTTCTATATGAAGGAGCGAGCATAGAGAGCCCTCATTTAGGATATTAAGGGGGAAGAAAATGGATGGGATGCGGTTTGGAGGGGGGATTCTAAAAAGCTGGGAAACATCAAAAGGGGGCATCTATTACATGTACAATAGGTCAGTTGACTCAGCCGCCCTCATGCACTCGGGGGTTTCTTCGTCAATTGAGATCGTTCGGAGATGGGCCGGTGTTGTCAGGAACAGGACCCCGCGGGTCTTATCTGACCCGGGACATGAGGGACCAGATATGGGCAGGAAGAAGACCCAAAATCTCGGCTGGAACTCCTGGTTTTGAAGACTCATTATAGTATTAGGTTTTATGAATGGAATGGAAGGGATCGATGGAGCGATTAGGGAGATCAAAGGAACAATTATGGTGGCTGTGGACCCTCCCCGTTGGTTAATGGGGCTCCTAACGTGGTCAGTCGGGCTGAAAATTATCGTTGGCGTATCTCAAGTTGGGGGAGCTCAAGTTGGGGGATGAGCTGCAGGAAATAAGCGCAAGAGTTGGACTTTACCGGATACTGTGGAGTAACAGCCTCCATTCCAGATCAGCTCAGATTGCGACTTGATGACGAGCTCAGTTCTGCACCAAATCTGTGATAAATAGTTGGTATAAATTCTGGCACACGGAGCACCAACAGTTGGACAGAGTTCTGGACGGATTCTTTTACTAATGAAATTCCCTTCTGAGTACCACAATCGCACCTATTATGAAGTAAGACTGCAGTTCGGGAAAAACTGCTCGAGTTGTAACCCTCGATGACTTATACTTTGTTTATAATATGATTATTCCTAGCTAAGAAGTAGTTAAACACGACCCAAACAACGCTGAAAATTATTACAAAACGGTTTATTATTTTTCTGTATAGATCAGTACCTTGCATATCATCACCTAACCTACACTTTAAACATAACTTTATGTAAACTTATACTTATGTAAACTTGTAAACTGTAAACTTATACTTATGTAAACTTGTAAACTTTAAACTTATACTTATGTAAACAAATACTTATACTTTATGTAAACCTATGCTTATACTTATATGTAAACTAAATACTTACGCTTAACTTTATGTACACTTTATACTTTAAACTTAACCTACACTGTAAACTTGCTCCAGACACTGATATCATGCCAAAACAACAACCAGGAAGTCATTACCTTCTGAGTACCAAAATCGCCTCTCCTATGAAGTAAGACAGCAGTTCGAGAGAAACTGCTCGAGTTGAAACCCTCAACAGCTCATACTTTTACAGTTTATCGAAGCCTCCCAGCGGAATATGATTATTCGTAGCTAAGAAGCAGTTAAACACGAACCAAACAACGCTGAAAATTATTACAAAACGGTTTATTATTTTTCTGTATAGATCACTCTCAAAGAACGCTGATTTCCATTATCAGTACCTAGCATATCATCACTATTTTTGAAAATTTTAACCCTTCATTTCCATTTGGTTGGTGGTTGGGGTTGAAATGTTCAAAAATGACCTAGTAGGTAGTAGGTACCTAGGGTTGGTAGGGATGGATCTACACAGAAGGGTGATCTATATAGAAGGGTGGTCTATACAGAAAATACTACACCTTTGTGAAATAATTTGCAGCGTTTTTTTTTTTTTTTACCTAGGTACCAACTTTTTTTACCAACCAACTTTTATTTTACCTACCAACTATTGGTAGGTACTAGCTTCAACACCATGCTGGCTTCACACCTTTACAATCAAGTTTATTACAAAAAACTAAACGCTTCACACTCGATTCGAAAAATAGAAAGCTTCATATGGAAATTTGATGACTGGTTGCTCACAAAGCAAAACTAAATACAACTCGAAGAAACGAACAGCGATCAAAATTTGGTTAGTTAAAATTTCAACGGAGATTAGATCTCTTTGGTGATTCACACTCTTGATTCTGTTTTATCGAAGGAAAACCTTTAAGTACTCGTAGGGAGCAAACGGTTTGTCCTACAAAGCTCGGGGTGGTCTCAAAATTTTTTAAAAATTTATACTATTTTAAATTGGTGAAAAACAATACCTTTATTTCGAGAGTTTTCGAGCTAGGGCACTCTTGAAAATTTCAACCCTTAATTTTCACCCCTTAGAAGTGACTGACATCAACCTAAAGCTTCGCGGCACAACTAGACCCCATATACCAAATTTGAACCAAATCGGTCCAGGGTAGCTAAGAAAAGTGCCGCGTACGGCGTAAGGACGGACAATTTTTATTCGATTTTCAGATTCTAGGTACCTTGAAACTTAAACCAACAAATTTTGAGGGTGGGTTAAAATTTTAGTTTCTTGGTCGATTCCAAAGGTCCATTGTTGAATATAATTAACCAAAAACGCTGCAAACTATTACATAACGGTTTATTATTTTCCTATGTAGATCACCCGGCTGCAAAGAACGCTGATTTCCATTATCAGTACCTAGCATATCATCACCTAACCTCCACTGTAAACTCTATTTTGAAAGAAAGTACCTACCAGTAAAACATGGTTGTATCTGAACAGTTCAGTATAATTGTTCCAGTTATTGTTGTAAGAACCCACCTAGTTCTTAGGATAGTTTCAGGCTTATTAAAAAAATAATAATAAAATGTAAATATTTCTAACTAGAATAATTCCGTTCATCGATCATAAATCTGAAAATTTTCCATGAAAAGTCCCATTCTTGTAACATGAGTGGATGAGCGAGTTTCGGATTTTTTAGTTTTAAAACCTCGAAAACACTAGGAAATGTAATTACTGGTTGCTAAGGAGGACTTTAAACTGAGTACAGCTCGGAGAAATGAACTACGATCATTATAATCAACAGTGACCGTAAGGTTGTTTCAAATTTCACTAAATGTATCCGAATCAAATACGACCTTTGACCTTGGAGAGAAGACATTGAGGACCGAAAAACTAATCAAACAATCAATTTAGTTCGTGAAATAATCAATACTAACTATAATCTCAACTTACAAGATGCAATTTTCAATCAACTTCCTTCAAACTACCAACCGGTTTCTCAGCTTCAAAATGGAAAAATAATAAAATAAAAACCTTCTTAACAAAAAAAATGTACCGACCTCAAAAATAATGTCCGGAAACACCAAAAAGTCGATTCCAAAGGTTTACCGTGAACTGGGGTGATGCTGATATGCTGGGGTGATACTGATCAACAAGCTTTTTTTTATTTGCATGCGATTGCAGAACTCCACACAGTCCGAAATGGAAAGTTAGGTCGTGTTATGTGTTCGTAGCAATGTTTTCTCTGGGGGGATATCGTTCCCGCCCGAAAGTCTAGGTTACCATGGTAGCTGATAAGGAAATAAACAAATCTCAAAATCGGGCCCAACAGACATTGTGATTATAACTTCTGTTGTGCCGGTGTCGGGTGTTGTGTGGTGAAGTTCTAGCGAAAAGATTTTGTTTCTACTAGAGCTAAGCATGAAATATCTGCAATTAGTTTGTTTTTTTCCGTGTTACTACAGTTGGTTATCTGTTAAAAACAAAAACAACTCATTTCCAGGGGGTGATAGTGATCACGGCCGAAATGCCCCGAAACTATCAAAAAGTGATTGGTCCATCATTATTTTTGGCAACAAGTGCTTTAAAATAAGTTGTTTCTTGTCAGTTACCAAACATGTGCCACGAATGGTCTCAATATAATAATAAATACTGAAGAGGATATTACGAGTCTTGAATTTTGGCATTATTCTGATTTATATAAGTTACGAGTTGGTTTTCATTAGTTTTTCAATTAAAATTGTTCTGAAATTCGTTGTTAGAGGTTTTTTTTACCTCAGGGTACTAAAAAACAATTTTTAATTGTTTAAGTTCGATTTTTAATTGTTTTTAATATGTTTAAGTTCGATTTTAAATTAGTGATCACTATCACCCCCTATGTGGGGGGTGATACTGATCAATTTAATTATTTTTTTAAATGAGCTTAATTCAACAAAATTTCAAAGTTTGACATAGGATACTGTTCGTAAGATGTGGGAGAATATAAACTATTTTTTTCAGATTGTTTTGAATTATTACACTGGTAGTTTTCGAAGAAAAACTGTAGAAATTGATCACTATCACCCCAGTCTACGGTACTATTGAAAATGATAAACCAAAATACGGGGGTAAATTTGCGAAGTTTCTGGGTCAGAGCTATCACTTGACGATCCCACTCGAGTTCCTCGTCAATTATTACTCCCAGGTACTTTGCGGACTGAACACGTTCCAGCACAGGACAGGAGCGATGATTTTAATATCATAATAGATCTATACTGCCGTGCGAAGCCAGAAAGTCGTATCTTGACTTCACCCAACTTTCGGGAAAACGACCTACCTAATAGGTTTCGTGGCGAAATAATTCTTTCGCGGGATTGTTTTTCTTCCTTTTACCACAAGTATAGGGTTTTCTTCAAAGAAATTAGTAGCCGAATCGATTTCTGGAGTGAAAATTAAACATTTTTGAGTGTAAATTGTCAAAAAACGATGATACGAGATTACGCTCTCGTAAACCCGAAGTTACAACTATTCTGTTCATTTCAATTCGTAAAACATTAATTCATTTGAATTAACATTTGAATTCAAGAAACCATTTTATACCGATTATTTTGTCATCCTACTTGGCTCAAAGTCAATCGTATTTCATATCTCTGTTCAGAGTGTAAGAAAAAACTGCTGAATCAATAAAAATAAACGTAAAGTCACCACTAAATGTTGAGTTTCAGAGGCAAAAAGTCGTATCATGCCGATTTAATGCAAGAAGTCGTATCGTCTAAATAGGCAGATTCCCGTATCAGTGTCAAGATACCTACGAGTTTTCTTCTTCTGAATCGCTCTGACACGACTAGTTTCTTGGCAAAATCAAGTTAACACGCCTTAGCGCAAAAGTCGGGAGGCTTGTTTGAGGCATTTCTAATAGAGATACGACTCTAAAACTCCGAAAATCGATAGAAATCGACCCCCAAAACCCCCTGGTACCAAAAACTCAATTTGGTCAAATTTTCACACCACGACTTTCTGGCTTAGCACGGCAGTATAGGATCCAGTTGTGGTTGTAATTGTTATTATCAAACCCAAACACAAGTGATATTTGGAAAACATTGATCAGGAGGGGGTGTTTGCGTGGGTAGGGACGGCACGATACCACCGATGTATCGGAGCATCGATAATTTTTTGGTATCGATACCGATATTTGTATCGATACTCTTGATGCTAAACTCAAACCGATATATTGGTATCGATACTTTTGCCTAAAATATCGGAGGTATCGATACTTTCTTGACGATATTTTCGAAAGTTTTGCCAAAGTTAATTGGTGAAAAAATACCAAATAAGTAATTAGAAAATAATACCTTCATATTGTCTGTCATAGAATAACACTCAAAATAGGCTCAGAATAGTATCAATTGAAACGATATATCGCCACGATAGCCTCAAAATAGTACAATATCCATCGTGAGTTTGGAAGGAAATTAGACCCGTTTTCCCGAACTTACAAGAAGAGGAAGGCATGCAAAATATAATTATTATAGATATTATAAATATCATATATACAGGGTGTCCCCGAAAACGTCCCCCCCCCCCCCTGCTAAAATCGTCCAGGTAGTGGTAAAAATAAAAAAATTTTTTTGAATCTTCATGATTTTCCCCAAGAATCTCAAATATGACCACGGTGCGCATTGCGCACGTGCGCAATCGTGCGCAACGCACACCAACTTCGTTTTTTCAAATGAGATCCCCCATTTTTTATTGCAGATTCGAATTCTACGTAAAATTTCATGAACATTTCACCCCTCAACCGATTTTTTTTTGTTGCGCGCAACCCCCTCAGTGCGCGCTCAAAGATGCGCAACAGCAAGGTTTTGTCAAAATATGAATCTACGAAGTACCTAAGTGTGACACACGATATTTTAGTATTTTTTTACGCTGAATCACGTGGTGATGTTACTTTATTGATTTTACTGCATTTTTATCAAATTATCGACGAAAAATGAACTTTTAAAAAAGGAAAATTGCATTTTTTAAGGGCAAAACCACCCTGTCTACTTAAAAACTTTTTCCAAGATAATCGAAAAAAGATTTTCAAGTAGACGGGACGGGTTTTTCACGAGAAATTACAAGTAGAGAGTCCTTGTGAAATTACTAGTGAAGAGTCCAGTGTGATAAACAATCGTTTTGACATGGATATGTCTTTTGGCTGGAGGTCAAGGAATTTTTCGCGGCACTTTTTTTTTATCACACAAAATGCAACGCTGCAACCAGTAAACAAAAGTATAGCTACATATCGGTAGCTATGAAGCAAGGTTCTCTAGAATACTGCAATAGGTACATTACGTGTGATCGGAGAGTTTTTTTTTAATGTCAAAACATAAATTTCAATTAATCAACAAGGATGAAGTTAACGGATGGGCACAAAAGATGCGTAATGAGTAATAATGCAATTTTCCTTTTTTTAAAGTTCATTTTCCGTCCATAATTTGATGAAAATGCAGTAAAATCAAGAAACTAACATCACCACGTGATTCAGCGTAAAAAAATACTAAAATATTATGTATCACACTTAGGTACTTCGTACATGCACATTTTGACACAACCTTGCGGTTGCGCATCTTTGAGCGCGCACTGAGGGGGTTGCGCGCAACAAAAAAAATCGGTTGAGGGGTGAAATGTTCATGAAATTTCACGTAGAATCCGAATCTGCAATAAAAAATGGGGGGTCTCATTTGAAAAACCGAAGTTGGTGTGCGTTGAGCACGATTGCGCACGTGCGCAATGCGCACCGTGGTCATATTTGAGATCCTTATAAAAAATCATGAAGATTCAAACAAAATTTTTTTACCACTACCTGAACGATTTTAGCAAGGGGGGGGGGGAACGTTTTCGGGGACACCCTGTATATTATATATTATATATATATCATATTATATATTAAAAAATATTATAAATATCAGTCACGTGCGAACGGCTTATTTCGAATAATAAATAGAATTATTTGTATTGTAACTGATTTATTACTCGATCCTTTCGATTTCTAGTGGAAGAAAATCAACATTTCATTGAACAGAGATGTCTTGCAAATAAGAATTAGAATTGAAATAAAATGGAATAATTATTAATTTTTGGGGGATGAGGTTTTTGGAAACGCGAACCGGGACTTGGGACTTCTGAATAAATGGCTGACTGAAAATGATATGATAGTAAATGTAATTAAAACTAAATGTATGCTAATATCCAAAACAAGAGACAAAGAGAATGTGGAACATAAACTAAAGATGCATGCATGTAGCTATACTGGTCCGTGTAATTGTCCAATTTTGAATAGAGTATTGTCTTATAGATATTTGGGGATGGTAATAGATGAGGATCTCAGGTGGGAAGAACATATAAAGTATATAATTACGAAATTGAGGAGATTCCCATCAATTTTTTACAATCTTCGAAACGCGCTGCACCAGGATACTCTACTAAATATTTACAAAGCTTTGGTACAATCAATCTAGTCGTTTGGGATATTGGCTTGGGGTGGTGCGTGCAGGTCTGTGCTCGACCCTCTGTTTGTCAGGCAAAAAGCCATACTGAAAATAATTGCCAGAAAGAATAGAAGATATAGTACATTAGCATTGTTCTCCATACTCCCGGTCTTCTCTCTTGACCAGTTATATGTAAAATGCATACTGATGTTTTATCATAAACATGAAGCATGGTTTAACTGTGCTAGAGATATCCCGTACTCGGTGAGACTGAACACACAAGCTGTAATTCCTGCTCCTCGAATAAATTTAGAATCCTCGAAGAGAACGATTTCATACAAAATCCCAATAGTATTGAGAAATGTCCCAATAGTACTTAGATGCCCTTCTAACTATACGAGAGAAAAATACAAGAAGTGTATATTTACTTGGCTGATAGAGACTGGTCATGTCCAATGTTCCTCTTATCTGACTAGTATTTATCATGTACCATAGTGAGTGTTAAGTAGCGCAATATATCGATAACAAACGTATACCATAAATATAAGTGTAAAATCTTTAAAACTTAACAAATACTTTATAAAAGCATAACAGTCTTATAACGATTAATTATACCAAATTTGTACAAATTATTAATAATTTATGAAACATGTAGATATGTACATAATTACTCAATATTGTGAATTTCTAGTATACTATGATGGTAGGTGCGATCGAAATGAAACTCCCCATCCGCAACACAAAGCAGTTTGCTTTACAGTGGATGGGTAATTTCCTAAATTTTACATGTTTACTTATTATTGTGTGTGCATTAGAAATAAATTATTATTGAATTTGAATTGAAATTGAATTTTTATTAAATTTTAAATTATTGACTTTTATTGCATTTTAAATTATTGTTTTTTAAAAACTATATAGCCTTCTTTTTATTTGGAGTGAAAAATCATCGGTGGGTGAATTTGAAATATCGGTGGTATCGATACTTCCTGAGAAATATCGATACTTTGGAGTATCGTGCCGTCCCTAACCATGAGATGTCCTCAGTAAGAACAAAACCGAATAGATCCACCATCTTAGTAAATGAGGAGAATATTCCCTCGTCCAAACCATCCCCTTCACAGGAAGATTAACGAAAAATGATGTTTTTTTCCTTTTAATCGAAAGGAAAGAAAATAACCTTCTTCACCCGGAGAATTCAACAAAGAAACGTGTTTCCCCCCAAAATAACAGCTCTGGTTTTGTACGCCGAGCCCTGCAGTAATTATATTTTTCATAATTCACCTTCGGGGGTGGGTCTCCATTGAAGCGCGGAAAAGTGGGGAAAACCCGCTTGATCATTTTGAGTGGTGGTGGTTTCGAGTGGTGAGTCGAGGGAAGGGGGCTCCTCAGACCTCTCGGAAGGATGATTATTATCTGGAGAAAAGCGAAAAGAGGACTGCGGGGGCGGTAACAAGACTTCGACACAATGAACGTCTTTTTTGGATCCCTTCAGAGCGGGAAATGACGGTGCTCATTATAATTTTGGCGAGGCAGAAGGGAGGGACAACTAGTCTGTACAGAGAGCTCACTAATATTAATGAAAAGAAAGAAACCAGCCATGCAGCGAAAACGCCCTAATGAGCGAAATTTCGAAGATCCAATTGTTAACTT
This sequence comes from Apolygus lucorum, assembly GCA_009739505.2. Taxonomy (NCBI): domain Eukaryota; kingdom Metazoa; phylum Arthropoda; class Insecta; order Hemiptera; family Miridae; genus Apolygus; species Apolygus lucorum. Next base: position 16,413,945 of record CM019167.2, read on the forward strand.
ATTGGTTCAATTCAGCAGTGGTTTTTGCCGAAGAAAATTTGATGTAATAATAAGACCTTCACGGAGGCTTTCAATAGGCTTTACTCTTCAATTTTGCCCACGAGGGTCCAGTTTGAAAATCAGGCAATCGGGTGGGATGGACCGTATTCATTCGATCCACCCAGATATTGGGATATGCGGATATACAGCGTGTCACGATCGTACTTATTATATTTTTATAGAAACAACTTATTTCTTGAGAGAAGAAGCGAAAGTGAATTTATTAACAAGTGTAAATATACAATCCTGTGTTTTTGAGGATAATAATAATTTGGAGTAGGTACTACCTACTAAAATTTATAAGTTGTTCAATTTTGACATTCTCCCAACACAAAAGACGTCCGAAATATAAACATATAAATTTTGAGTCCAAAAACTAAGAAAAAGGGGAAGGAATTCAAACTTCAGTCATCTTGTTTATCATCAGAATGGACTCTTTCCACAATGTAAAGGCGCTGCACACATTTCTTATTTATTTCTTCTTCTTTTCTTGCATTCTTTTTTTCTTCTATTTGCTTTTTTCAAATTTGTTTAGCGAAATAGTTATTCTGATTATCCTTTCACCTTTTTTGGCAAAATAGTTACATGTGAATCTTTGTATGGATGTCATCATTCGCTTCCTCTAAAATGCATTCTGAATTTGGGTGCACAACATGGCGGTAATTTCAACTTCTCAATTTTTTTAGTTTCTTCATTGATATCAGAATCACTCGTTACTGCATCAGGCCACCTGTTCATGTCTGAGGTTGTAGTCCCCCCTGTGTTGTATCCCCCCCCCCACCAAACCAGCTTTGGCTCTGTGTAATATCCCTCTCCCAAACTTAAGACTCTGAGAATGTCTAGTATCCCCCCACCATACCATTTGACTCTGTGTACCCCCCCCCCCCCCCACAAGCTTTGACTCTGTGTAGTATCCCCCCCCCCCCCCCCCCCCGAAGCTTATGACTGCGTAATACCCCCCTCCAGCTTTGACTCTGTGTAGTATCCCTCCCACCAGCTTAAGACTCTGTGTAACCCCCCCCCCCACACCACAGATATGACTCTGTGTAATATCCCTCCCCCAGCTTAAGACTCTGAGACTCTGTGTAGTATCCCCCCACCATACCTTTTGACTCTGTGTACCCCCTCCCCTCCAAGCTTTGACTATGTGTAGTATCCCCCCACCATACCATTTGACTCTGTGTACCCCCCCCCCCCCAGCTTTGGCTCTGTGTAGTATCTCTCCCCCCCCCCCCCCAAAGCTTATGACTGTGTAATACCCCCTCCAGCTTTGACTCCTTGTAATATCCCTCTGCCACCTTCAGAATCTGTGTAGTAACCCCCCTCCGACAGCTTTGAATCTGTGTGATATCCCTCCCTCCAGCTTAATGACTCTGTGTAACCCCCCCACACCACAGATATGACTCTGTGTAATATCCCTCCCCCAGCTTAAGACTCTGAGACTCTGTGTAGTATCCCCCCCACCATACCATTTGACTCTGTGTACCCCCCCCCCCCCCAGCTTTGACTCTGTGTAGTATCTCCCCCCCCCCCCCCCAAAGCTTATGACTGTGTAATACCCCCTCCAGCTTTGACTCCTTGTAATATCCCTCTGCCACCTTGAGAATCTGTGTAGTAACCCCCTCCGCCAGCTTTGAATCTGTGTAATATCCCTCCCTCCAGCTTAAGTCTCTGTGTAACCCCCCCACACCACAGATATGACTCTGTGTAATATCCCTCCCCCAGCTTAAGACTCTGAGACTCTGTGTAGTATCCCCCCACCATACCATTTGACTCTGTGTACCCCCCCCCCCCCCCCAGCTTTGACTCTGTGTAGTATCCCCCCCCCAAAGCTTATGACTGTGTAATACCCCCTCCAGCTTTGACTCCTTGTAATATCCCTCTGCCACCTTGAGAATCTGTGTAGTAACCCCCCTCCGCCAGCTTTGAATCTGTGTAATATCCCTCCCACCAGCTTAAGACTCTGTGTAACCCCCCCTCCCCCACACCACAGATATGACTCTGTGTAATATCCCTCCCCCAGCTTAAGACTCTGAGACTCTGTGTAGTATCCCCCCACCAGACCTTTTGACTCTGTGAACCCCCCCCCCCCCCAGCTTTGACTCTGTGTAGTATCTCCCCCCCCCCCCAAAGCTTATGACTGTGTAATACCCCCTCCAGCTTTGACTCCTTGTAATATCCCTCTGCCACCTTGAGAATCTGTGTAGTAACCCCCCTCCGCCAGCTTTGAATCTGTGTAATATCCCTCCCTCCAGCTTAAGTCTCTGTGTACCCCCCCTCCAGCTTAAGACTCAGAGACTCTGTATATCCCCTGTACCTCTGTATATCTCCTTCACCTAAACTTTTGACTCTCTGTACCCCCCCCCCCCGTCCATGCTTTGACTCTGTGTAGTATCCCCCCCCCCCCACAGCTAATGACTGTGTAATACCCCCTCCAGTTTTGACTCAGTGTAATATTCCTCCCAAAGCTTAAAACTCTTTGTAGTAAACCCCCTCCACCAGTTTTGACTCTATGTAGTATCCCTCCCCCCAGCTAAGGACTCTTTGTAGTGCCCCCCCCCCCACCCCTCGAGCTCAGACTCTGTGTAATATCCCTCCTACCAGCTTAAGACTCTGTGTAGTATCCCTCCTACCAGCTTAAGACTCTGTGTAGTATCCCTCCCCCCAGCTAAGGACTCTTTGTAGTGCCCCCCCCCCCACCCCTCGAGCTCAGACTCTGTGTAATATCCCTCCCACCAGCTTATGACTCTGTGTATCCCCCCCCCCCCAGATATGACTCTGTGTAATATCCCTCCCCCCAGTTTAAGACTCTGAGACTCTGTCTAGTATCCCTCCACCATACCATATGACTCTGTGTACCCCCCCCCCCTCCATGCTTTGACTCTGTGTAGTAGGTATCCCCCCCCCCACAGCTAATGACTGTGTAATACCCCCTCCAGTTTTGACTCAGTGTAATATTCCTCCCAAAGCTTAAAACTCTTTGTAGTAAACCCCCTCCACCAGTTTTGACTCTATGTAGTATCCCTCCCCCCAGCTTAAGACTCTTTGTAGTGCCCCCCCCCCCCACCCCTCGAGCTCAGACTCTGTGTAATATCCCTCCCACCAGCTTATGACTCTGTGTATCCCCCCCCCCCAGATATGACTCTGTGTAATATCCCTCCCCCCAGTTTAAGACTCTGAGACTCTGTGTAGTATCCCCTCACCATACCTTTTAACTCTGTGTAACCCCTCCTTTCCAAGCTTTGACTATGTGTGGTATCCCCCCCCCCCCCCCAAAGCTTATGACTGTGTAATACCCCCTCCAGTTTTGACTCAGTGTAATATTCCTCCCAAAGCTTAAGACTCTTTGTAGTGCCCCCCCCCACCCCTCGAGCTCAGACTCTGTGTAATATCCCTCCTACCAGCTTAAGACTCTGTTTAGTACCCCTCCCCCCCAGCTTGACTCTGTTTAGTATCCCTCCCCACAACTAATACCCCCTCCACCTTTGACTCAGTGTAGTCTCCCTTCCACCTAGCTTAACACTCTGTGTAGTATCCCCAACCTGCTTGAGACTATTTGTAATACCCCCCCCCCCCCCTCACAGCTTTGACTCCTTGTAACATCCCTCCCACCAGCTTAAGACTCTGTGTAGTGCCCCCCACTCGCCCCTCAAGCTTTGAGTCTGTGTAATATCCCTTCCCCCCCAGCTTAAGACTTAAGGTGTAATCCCTCCCCCCATAGCTTTTGACTCTGTGTAGTATCCCCCCTCCTCAGCTTATGACTCTGTGTAATATCCCTCCCCCCATCTTAAGACTCTCTTTAGTACCCCCCCCCCGCCAGCTTTGACTCTGTGTAGTATCCCCACCCTGCTTGAGAATATTTGTAGTACAACCCCTCGCAGCTTTGACTCCTTGTAATATCCCTCCTCCCAGCTTAAGACTCAATGCAGTGCCCCCCTCCCGCCCCTCAAGCTTTGATTCTGTGTAATATCCCCCCCCCCCCCCAGCTTTGACTCTGTGTAGTATCCCTCCCCACAGCTAATGACTTTGTAATACCCCCTAAGTCTTTGACTCAGTTTAGTCTCCCTTCCCCCTAGCTTAAGACTTTGTGTAGTATCCCCCCTCACAGCTTTGACTCCTTGTAATATCCCTCCTCCCAGCTTAAGACTCTGTGTAGTGCCCCCCTCCCGCCCCTCAAGCTTTGATTCTGTGTAATATCCCTCCCACCAGCTTAAGACTGTGTACCCCCCCCCCCCTCCCTCCACAGCTTATGACTCCATGTAATATTCCACCCCCCATCTTAAGACTCTAACTCCTCCCGCCTCCTACTCCTCCTACCCACCAACTACTCTAACTCCTCCAGCCTCCTACTCCTCCAGCCCCAAACTACTCTAACTCCTCCCGCCTCCTACTCCTTCTGCCCCCCCAGCTGCTCTAACTCTTCCCGCCTCCTACTCCTCCTGTCCCAAACTATACTAACTCCTCTCGCCTCCTACTCCTCCTACCCGACAACTGCTCTAACTTCTCCAGCCTCGCACTCCTCCTGCCCCAAACTACTCTAACTCCACCCGCCTCCTACACCACCTGCCCCCACTGCTCTAACTCCTCCAGCCTCCTACTCCTCCTGCCCCAAACTACTCTAACTCCTCCCGCCTCCTACTCCTTCTGCCCCCCAACTGCTCTAACTCCTACCGCCTCCTAATCCACCTGCCCCCCATCTGTTCTAACTCCTTCCCCCCCCCCCCTCCCGCTCTACTAACTCATCCCCCCCTCTGACTTCTCCGACGCCTCTCGCCCCTCCGACTCCTCCAGATCGGCGACATAGGTACGCATAAGGTTGAGGTTTTATTTGAGAAATGGGAGAGGTCCCCTATGAATTGGAAGATTGTCTCAGAAAGTAATTAATATTGCATCGTCATCTGATTTACACACGCATGCAAAATGTCAGCTCAATCGGATACCAGGAAGTGGATCAAATTTAACTCCCAAGATTTGATTAATGACAGACAGACAGGCAGACAGCGGGACACGTAAAACTAAATAAAAACTTGTAAAAATAAATTACCTCCAATAAGAAATATAACACTTTATAAAGATAACAGTTTAGCACAGTCCCAATTTTATAAACAAAAGCGTGTTACATTTAGCACCTTCTTTTTCCTCTTACTATCAGAATGTAACACGCTTTTATTTATAAAATTGGGAATGTGGTGATTGTTTTATTTCTTATTAGAGGTAATTTATTTTTAAATGTTTAGTTCTTTACATTATCAAAAATTTAAACTCTTGTTAAAAAAACTTGTTTTTCTTAAATTTCTTCGGGTTCCGCGGAGGCAACTGGTGGCGGAGGAAGGCGAGTGCGGAAGACGCAACAACTCGACTCGGAGGAGGCGCGGAGGCGGCGCGGAGGAGGCGCGGAGGAGGCGCGGAGGAGGCGCGGAGGAGGCGCGGAGGAAGCGCGGAGGAGGCGCGGAGGCGGCGCTCTGCGTCGTAGGAGGGGGCGCCGAAGGGGTAGAACGTGCCGGCGGGAACCCCCGTCTTCGCCGAGACTCGCCAAGCCGGCTTCACTTCAGTCGCTCACCAAAACCCGTTCGACTACTTCGGAGCCCCACCGGTGCCGCTCGGATACACGCGATCTCGCGCAGTCTTCATCTTCCCTCGGCTTCATCTTCACCCTCGGAACCTTCCGACGCACGAACCCTCGCTCGAACCCTCCGACCTCGAATTTGACTCCTCGAACGCTGTACATTTTAGATGTTGTTCCGTTTCGTTTAGATGATTACATTCTTGATTGTATCCATCATCACTGCAGTCCACGCTTCTTCTCCGTCTTGGCTGTAAGTTCCTTTCTCCCATCATCTTCATATCCTTAGAGTTTACGAAAACGTCAAAATACTTATTTTCTGTCCGTATTTGCAACACATTTCATCATATTTCATCAAACATTACTTCTGAAGATGATTACAAAGCAGAAATCTCATCAACGCCAGCGATTTTGATGAATTCCGCTGGTCAAAATCGCTGAAAGTCAGATTTTCGCTGAAGCGCAATTTTCAACGTTCGCTGAAGGAATTTTCTCAAATATTCACTTTTACGAGGTATTTTCCGACACAAACATAGCAAATTATTACACAACGGTTTATTATTTTTCTAATTAGATCACTCGCCTGCAAAGAACACGGCTTTGTCATCGTCAGAACCTGCCAGCCAAATGTCGTGCTGACCTCAGCAGAGCGACGATATTTTGGTTGTTGGTTGCTGAGGAAGCAAAACTTAGTGAAACTCAACTGGGAGAAATAAAAACGTCTGCCAAGTGGGTGTGGCACATAGCTTCCTCGTATCCACAACCCGGTTGTACAGATGATCCGATGCAGAGTAGTTAATCTCTAGGTACCCTGCACTACACTCATAGGGGACCATCTACACGTCAACCCGCACAATCTCTGAAAATTTCATTAAAATCGGACACTAACTTCGTATAGTTATTCCCACTATACCTAAGGGTTTCATGACAGACACACAGACAGACAGACACGGAACCAAAACTGTTCAGGAAGGTCTGAAACGTAAAACGCGAGTGGAAATTTTGATTTTGAAGAACTTTTTATTCAACCTTGAAAAATGAAAACAAAGCGGATATTAGGCTTATTTCCGCCATTGAACAATCATCGGCGATTCACATTCGTGTTTCTGATTTATCGTAAGCCCGTAGGGAGCGAACGGTTGGTCCTACTGAGCTCTGGGTGGTATCATTCGATACTAAAAATTCAACACTATTTTAAATACAACAAACAAATAAAAACAATACCTTAATATCGGAATTTTTTGAGTCGGGGAGTTTTCAAAATTTTCTACATTCAACCAAACCTACATGAACCAAAACTTCGGGGCACAACTAGACCCCAAATGGAGCCTACATACCAAATTTCATCAAAATCTGTCCATGGGAACGTACGGCGGACTGCAAAATGTCTCTTAGCAATCTTGTTTTCTCAAGTTTTTGCTTTATTATTTTCAATAATAAATCTTTGGAATCGACCAAGAAACAAATTTCAAACTCAAAATTTGATGGTTTACGTTTCAAGGTACGTAGAATCCAAAAATCGGATAAAAATTTGGCCGGCCGTCCGCCGTACGCGGCACTTTCCCCACTTAGCATTCGCCGATGTTCATGAAATTTGGTATGTAGGCTCCATTTGGGGTCTAGTTGTGCCCCGAAGATTTTGGTTGATGTAGGTCACTTCTAAGGGTTCCAAAATCAATTTTGAAATTTTGAAAACGCCCTAAGTCAAAAAAATTTTGATATAAAGGTATTGTTTTTCCACCAATTTAAGATAGCATAGAATTTTTAAAAATTGTTGAGACCACAAGGAGCTCTGTAGGAAAAACTGTTCGCTCCCTACGAGGACTTAAGGGTTTGACGTGCGATAAATCAGAAACACGAGTGTGAATCGCTAAAGAGGCCTAGGGCGGAATTCATAGTCATTACTTGAGTCTGAGTGCACCCTCAAATGCATCGATAAGGGTTGGCGGGCACTCAATCGTATTCATAGACAAAATTTGAGGGCGCCCCGAGGGAGCACTCAGTGCGATATCTGAGGGCGCACTCAACAGTATTCATAAACCAAACTCAACGTTGAGTTGAGGCCCACCCTAGACTCAATGGTGCAAAATCCTGAGTGCTGGCCGGAGGTACCTTAAGTGCCCCTACGCCACAGTTATTATCAGATTTTCCTACTGAAAATAGTGTACAGCAAGTCAACTACCTAGCTATTTTGTTTGTCTAAAATAAATATCTTGGTTGTTTTGGAGAGGACGTCAATATACCGTTTTCATCATTTATTTGGCCTATAAAATAAATATGGCAATTAGACAAGTTTTTCCGTCAAAAATATCCAACGAAGATCATCGCAAACTTGAATTTCCTTATGTCTTTTCAATATTTTCTCCCCGAACTCGGTGAAATCTTCCGAGATTTCTTGAAGTTCAAACATTGTCGCCTTCGTTCTCAATTCTCATTCTTGTTTTACGATCTAGTGGAATGATATACCTAGTAGAAAATACTTGTAGAAAATGATATGGGTTGGTAATGAAGTACAAGTTGAATAAAAAAACATACATATAGGTACGAGTTTATTTCGGGCTTCATATTGTTTCACACAAATAAATAAATAAGTAGGTAGATAAAGGTTTCGAAGGGTTCCAAACGTCATAAATATTCGTATATTTGCTTGTGGATAAACCTTCTTCATTCAGCCGGGAGAAGTTTATTTTGTCTGAAACAATCAATGGGTTGATTTTGTTAAATGATGCCTAAGAACACTCATCAAAAGGATACCAAAATGTCTTTTTGTGTTTATTACTTTGAATAATGGTTCTTTCTTTCGAATCATACCTATATATAGATAGGTACATACTTTTACTGCTAATTTAAGGAAATCATAATTTCTTACCTTCTTCAGAGTCCGATGGCAGCAAATTCATTCCAACTGATGAAATTGCGGAGATAGAAATCAAGTAACAAATCTCCAAAAATATGTCCGCACCCTCATATAATTGAACAGACTTCAATTTGATTGATTCACCTCTGCTAATAACTCAAAACTAATGGTTACTTGTAGGGAATCGGACAAAATAGAGAAATTAGCCTGCACATCCACAGTAACGAAAATGCAATAAGAAACTTTTCATTACTGTTATAACCACAGAGAACCGGCGACAAGGTTATAACTTACGATCAGTGCAGAATACGAGAGGGAAATTTCCCCGTGCTTTTTACCCAAAATATCCCGGAAACAGGGAAATATCCCCACCAAGGCTGCCAACTTAAGGTGAAAATGAGTTGAGTAGCCTCTGAGCGTCCCCTCAGGCTCAGCGTGCACTCAGGCGACCACAACACTTAAGTGGACCGACTCAATCAACTATGAATACGGACTGTTGAGTCGAGGCTGACCCTCAACTCAAATAATTGAGTGCTCGCTCACATTTAAGCCTTGTCTATGAATTCCGCCCCTAATCTCCGTTCAAGTTTTATCTGACCGAAATGCGATCGATGTTTTTCTTCAAGAAACAAAGCCGTGATCTTTTCAGACGAGTGATGTATATAGAAAAATAATAAACCATTGTGTAATAATTTGCAGCGTTTTCAGATCAAAATGAACGGTTTTCCCGTTGAGTGCCCCACAATTAAGCTTCTTATTACGGGCAATTAAAAAACCTGAAAAATGGTAATTTTTGAAAAAAAATTTAAAATTCTTGAATTTGATTTAGAAAACTTGAAGGGGTCACAGTCGGTCGCCGTTCGTTCGTTTCTTCGTTGTGCCCCGAAGATTTTGGTTGATGTAGGTCACTTCTAAGGGTTCAAAAATGAATTTTGAAATTTTAAAAACGCCCTAACTCAAAAAATTTTAATATAAAGGTATTGTTTCTCCTTCAATTTAAGATTCTATAGAATTTTTTGAGACCACGCGGAGCACTGTAGGACAAACCGTTCGCTCCCTACGAAAATTTAAAGGTTTTACGTACGATAAATCAGAAACACGAGTGTGAATCGCAAAAGAGGCCTAATCTCCGTTCAAATGTCAGCTGAACGAAATGCGATCGATGTTTTTCTTCACATTGGATGGTTGGTGGCTTTGCAGACGAGTGATCTATATAGAAAAATAATAAACCATTGTGTAATAATTTGCAGCGTTTTTTTTTCGATTTTTGGATTCTACGTACCTTGAAACGTAAACCAACAAATTTTGAGGGGTGTTAAAAAAATGTTTTTCTTGGTCGATTCCAAAGGTTCATTATTAAAAATAATAAACCAAACATGGGAAAAACTACTGAATAAACGGGTTTTTCCTCGTTTTTCCCATATTTCTCTGGCAATTATTGTTCGATTTTGTTAATTCCAGCAGCAATATTTCAGTTTTTCAATTCCCTAGGGCATTAATACATTTCTAATTTTTTTAAATTTCAAATTTAGATACAATTTTTTAAGTTTTTGCGCCTCCAATTTCTTGAAAAACTAAGAACGAACGGCGTCCGACTGAGCTCCCTTTAGACTTTGACTTTGATTTTCATTGCTGAAAATTTCGTAAAAATTAGACTGTAGCTTCGTATTTTTTTTTTTTTTTTTTTGCCTTCGATGTACTGCCTACCTATTCGATTTTCGGATTCTACGCACTTTGAAACGTAAACCAACAAATTTTGTGGTGGTGGGGGGGGGGGGGGGGGGGGTAAAAAGAATTTTTCTTGGTCGATCCCACAGTTTCGTTATTGGAAATAGCCAACCAAAATTTGGCCGTCCGTCCGCGGCACTTTCTTTAGTTCCCATGGACCGATTTTGATGAAATTTGGTATGTAGGCTCCATTTGGGGTCTAGTTGTGCCCCGAAGCTTTCAGTTAATGCAGGTCATTTCTTAGGGGTGAAAATAAGGATTAAAATTTTGAAAACGTCCTTGCTCGAAAACTTTTGATGTAAGATATTGTTCTTTAATCAATTTAAATTAGTATTGAATTTTTAGATTCCAATGAGACCACGCGGAGCTCTGTAGGACGAACCGTTCGCTCCCTAAGAGAACTTAAGGGTTTTACGTACGATAAATCAGAAACACGAGTGTGAATCACCGAAGAGGCCTAATCTCCTTCAAACTTTATCTGACCAAAATTCGATCATTCTTCGTTTCTTCGAGTTGTACTCAGTTTTGCGTCCTTAGCAACCAGTAATCAAAGGCACCCAAAACTTCCTATTTTTTCTAATTGAGTGTGAAACGTTTATTTCTTCAAAATAAACTTGATTGTGAAGCGAAAATATGTTTGGTAGGTCTTTGCAGCCGAGTGATCTATACAGAAAAATAATAAACCATTGTGTAATAATTTGCAGCTTTTTTCAATACTAAATTACCCTTTTTCTGGAAAAGTATTTGAAAAATTGAGCTGGAATTTTTGCCCAATTGTTGACATTAATGATACATCCAATTGAACAGAGAATTTCTAGAAAGAATAGGTAGTACTTGAAGAATAATTTTTAAAAAAAATTGTTTTGACTAGTTTTTCATTATTAAATTTTTTTATTAAGGGTACAAGGAAATTTTCCCCGACAGTACAATTTCCCGTAAAACGTATGTACCGTTTTCTCGGGTTGTAATCAACCGATCACCTTGATTTTTTTCAAATATTGTCGAGCATCTTATGCTCTATAACTGGTGCAAAGGATAATTTCGTACAACGCTTGAGGAGAGAATGGCGGATTTTTGAAAAAAACATCAAAATCAGGGCTCTAACCTACCAAAACGGACCACATTTTTATCTTGTTGTCGGGAAAAATACGCCAATCCCTATGCACAGTTGGTGTATAAGATACTGACGTACAAGTAAAAAAAAAGAACAAGGAGATAAGTCCAGTATAACTCAACAAAATGGAACATGAGTGCTAGAAAACGTGATTTTTCAGGAAACACGATTTTCTGAAATTAAACAATGTTCATCTCATGACGTCATCACACGGTTTCCTAATGCTTCCAACTTGCTCCAAGGTGACTCGCTTTGATGAAAACAAAGAAGAAGAAGAAGCTAAATCTCTTGTTTCGTTGTTTACTCGTCTTCTTCTATGTTTATGTCTCGTTTTGTGCTGTGAATTCCGTTCGTTTTGTGCTGTGCTGAATCGTCTTGAAAATGCCGCGATCGCAACGAATGCAGGGTATGGCGCCGGACTCTACTAGCGCAAACCCTGACACAGGTCGGTTTGCGTATTTATTTGACCCACTTCTCGTTCAAATTGTTTCATGATTTTTTTTTAATTGGTCCGTGATTATATGCACATTAGGTTTGTTCCAGCGCCTCTCAGTTCATGAACTTTCTTACACCTAACCTGCGCACAACCCGCGCGCATGTTGAGTTCATGAACTGATGCGTTCCAGCGGCGCCGAGTTCGAGAACTTGCAAACATAAACCGCGTTCCAGCGCTTCCAGTTCATGAACTTTTTACACCTCGGTTCATGAACTTTCTGCACTCATCGAAGGCAGGGTTGTGAACTCGAACTGGAGGGTAACCTGTGCCGTTCACGTGAAACCTACTAATTTTTCATTTGTTGACCAGTTTTCACGCTAATCACTTGGCTCCATTCTCAAACTTTCTTTTCGTTGTGCTGAGCCCCTCTTTCTCGAAGAGCGAGTCGTCTTTAGGAATGAAGTGTTTTTCGAATGAAGTGTAAATTTTTGGAAATTACTTAGGTTCTAACAAGTAGTCTCCAGGAATGAAGTGTTTTTCGAATGAAGTGTAGATTTTTGGAATTTACTTATGTTCTAACAGAAGCCATTTTCGATCGACTCTTTCTTTTTTCACAAATACACGATTATTCCATTATCACTACAGTGAGCTTTGTCTATTTATTTGGAGAGTGTGTCAAGGAAGTTCACATCATCCCTCTCTTCTGCAAACTATTTACCTTAAATGGGGTGATTGATTACTCATGTGACATGGGCAAAAGTTGATTTGTTGACTACAATAGTGGGTTGCTGCGTTTGAATTGAAAGCTTTTTCGAGAAAATTGAAGCTTTTTACAAGGAAATTGAATGTTTTACGCCGAGTCCGGTCACCTGTCGATCTCAATATGACTTCACGATTTCGGTATCATTTCTTCAGTAGTTTTTCACGCTGAATTCAATGGCGATACTTCCGAATAATTCTGACTGCTAGAAAGTTAATTTTTGTAGAAATAGTGGAAGCTGCTGCTGATCAATGAAATGAACCTCCGAACTCCAGGTATGAACTCTGCAATGTTTTTTCTACTGAAACAATGTTGTTTGAGTCCCATAAGATTGCATTTTAACGTAACACAAATAAGGTGATGTTGCTATTGAGTAGAAAGGTGTGCTCAGTGCTTTATGCTTTGTACCTTATCTACGAATAATGCGTATTTTTTTAACGAAAAATGAAGGATTTCATCGAAATAACCACTATTTTGCAGTCAAGAAGTATCACCATTGGATTCAGCATGAAATTACATGTAATTCCTATGCATAGGAAATTAATGATACCAAAAACTTGTCAATTCATCTTGAGATCGAGGGTGACCATGATAAACCACGTATAACACTCGATTTTAACCTTGAAAAGGTTTTAGCGATGGGACCCCCCGCCGAAAAACGACAGGAAAAATCGACAGGAAAGTAGCGCTATGATTTATCACATGCTTGACGACAAATATGCTTGACAACCTGATGTTATTATGAATAAGGAGGTATAATATTACAGTGGAAGAAAGATAAAGAGGGAGAGGGAGCAAAAACCTTTTCAAGGTATGTCACATTTTAGCCATTAGGCTCTAAGCGGAAATCATCCGGGGGTGCAGGGGGCGAAGCCCCTGCCGAGGCGCGCAGCGCCGAGTTTTAGTAAAACGCACGTTTTTTTGGCACTAAAACTTGATTTAGGTACTTACCTACTCTTCCAATATGAATTTTAAAAAGAAAAATTGATAGACCATTGGAAAACTGACAATTTGAGCATGTTTTTTCGAAGAGCGCCCATCAAAATAGGCAGGGATTCAGAGTAAAACTTGTGGTTTGCTTTTTGACTTGATTTTTTCAAACATGTTTTATTGCTAAAATATTTTGGTTTCGCACTTGTTAGCTTGGAAATCGCTCTTTTCAACAATATCCTCAAACTTGAGTTTACTTGGTAAATATCAGGAGTTACAACAGTTTTAATGTAATAAGTCAGTAAACACGAAAAAATTCTTCAAATTGAGAAAACTTGAAAAAACTAGGGGTTGAAACAAAATAGCTAGGAGACATTGTTTGCGAAGAAATTGCGGAGAAATTGCGAAGAATCGTTCAATCTTGAACTTAAAAAATCCCGCTAAAGATTGAGATGAGAGGAGGTTATTCAAGGTTTGTTGAAAGCCGAGTTGCGCGCTCCCTGCCGAATTTCATGTTAACTACTAAAAACGTTCCAGCGCACAGGTTCCTGAACCTAAAAAGTTCATGAACTCTTCAACTTTTTCGGGTTCTCACACCCAGCGGGTTCATGAACTTGAGTTCATGAACTTTTTGCGCTGGAACAAACCTATTAATACAAAATTATTTTTAAAAAATCGAATTTTTACTCGAAAAAATTTCCTTGTGCCCTTAAAGCAAATGCAAAGTTATCTTTTCAATCGAAAGGTCACCAAGCTAAGGACAATCTGTGAAATTTCGATGTAGATCAGAAGAGTAGTTTCTTCAAAAACGGGTCAAATTTGAATTTTGGCGCCCATTCGGTGCCTCCTACGCCGACTCAAGTTCTCACATCGACATCTCATTGGTTGGCTCTCCTTCAGAATGACCAATAGAAAGTTGGTTAATTCGATTGAAAATTAATCGATCAGTAATATTCGATTTCCAGAAATCGATTTCACAAGCCAGTGACGAATCGCAACCTCGGTACTGGTATCGTTAAAATATCGAAAAGGTATTTGATACCTAGAATCCTCCGATACTTCAACGTTTTTTGTAAAAAATTGAAGGTTTTTCCTGATGTTGGTAGCTATTTTTTATAGAAAGTACCTTCAGAGTAATAAAAACAGTAGTCTTAATAGAAGAACATCATGATTACCTAATAAATTTCTGATTTTTTCGAAAGATTCAAATATTGGAAGCATCGATATCAGCAAATATCGGAAGTATCGATACCTAACTAGAAATTACAATTATAACCTAACCTAACACATTTACGTTTGTTCACGTGTTTTTCACACCATCCTCCGCGTTTTGCCGAACGGGATTTTCGTGCGTTTGATTGTATGTGCCGTCGAGAAATTATACGTCCTAACTAGTTCTGCGAGTGAATCATGACAAAACCAAGAGGTGTTTTCAAAAAACTCTGTCAAAGACTCAAGGGTAGACGAAGGCAAGAAGTTCACATTTTGTAGAGACCTTTCCTCGACCTTCGACGAGTTCAGTTGATGTTTCAACAGATTCCGCTCCAACTTCGCCATCTGCAGAATCTTCCCAGCCTCTAAAGTAAGAAGGAATCTTCCTGAAAATGCGTTCTATGAATATGAACTACGTAGGGAGAAAACAGGGTGAGGGCTCGTATAATAGAAGTTGCTGTGGAAGCGACTTCATCTGTGGAAAATTTGGAAGATCTGTGGAAGATTTAATTTTTGAGCTCTTCTATCATCGAATTTTCACATTTCTTTTTGCAATCAACTCAAAGTACCTTTGTTTCAAAAACGATAAAATAATTCTTCCCTCTTTTTTTCACCAAAAACAATTTGACGGTCCAGGAACTCGATGAATGGAAGTGCTCTAAAATTGAAGGTTGAATTTTTCCATTGATCAACATATTTAGTTCGTTGTTACCAGGTTTCAAGCTTCATCTATCACAGACAGACAGACACGGAACCAAAATGGTTCAGGAAGGTCAGAAACGTAAAACGCGAGTGGAAATTTTGATTTTGGAGAAAACAATGTTTATCAACCTTGAAAAGTGAAAACAACGCTTCAGCTACCTTGGTAGACTTGGAAGCAAGTGGGAGAAGTTGAGTTGAGTTTAGGGAAACTTTCAGATTGATTGATTCCAATCGTTGAGTGAAACATGGCCAGCAAGTGTTGTTATTGGTCAGGCTCGGAGTAACCTGTCTCACTCTCTCGTTGATGATCTCATGTGATCACAAGTGTATTTCCTGGTTACAGCCATAACTTCTACATTTCCCATCTGATTTCGATGAAATTTTCAGGAGTTGTGTGAGTTGGGTCCGGAGATGGTCCCCTATGAAAATCATGGCCTCCAAATTGAAAGTATTTTGTGCGCATGCGCATACGTGAAATCCTTGCCTAGCCATCGTTTCGACATTTTCCAACAATATTCGGAGATAGCACGGGTTAACGTGTAGAGTCCCCTATGAGGGTACTCGTTCTTGGAAATTAATGTTTTGAGTTTGAGATCTATAGGTACGATCGGGTTATGGATACGAGGAATCTACGTGCCACACCCACTTGGCAGACGTTTTTTGGTTTATTGTCAATAATGAACCTTTGGAATCGACCAATATAATTTTTTTTTATCCCCCCTCAAAATTTGTTGGTTTACGTTTCAAAGTACGTTGAATCCGAAAATCGAATAAAAATCATGCCGTTCGCCGTACGCGGCAGTTTCCCTATGGTCTGCTCGGAGAACGGTGGTCGGCAGTCCTGAACGGTTCGGAGGAGTCCATTCGCCTCAATCCCCTCCCCTATCTGGATTCCTGACTCTGGTTCCGGACTGCCTCTCCGAACAGACCCTTAGTTCCCATGGACCGATTTTGATGAAATTTGGTATGTAGGCTTCATTTGGGGTCTAGTTGTGCCCCGAAGCTTTTTGTTGACTTCAGTCACGTCTTAGGATTGGTATTTTGAAAACGCCCTACCTCAAATAATTTTGGTGTAAAAGTTGCGTTTTTTGCTTCCGAGTCTACCAAGGTAGCGGAAGCTTTATTTTCACTTTACAAGGATGAAAAAAAAAGTTCTCCAAAATCAAAATTTTCACTCGCGTTTTGCGTTTTAGACCTTTCCGAACAATTTTGGTTCCGTGTCCGTGTGTCTGTCATGTATTCCTTGTAACGGGCATAACTATACGAAGTTATTGTCCGATTTGTATGAAATTTTCAGGGATTGTGTGGGTCGGTGTGTAGACGGTCCCCTATGAAAATCATCATCCCCAGACTGATAGAAGCGACTGCGCATGCGCAAACGTGAATTCCTTGTAACGGCCATAACTTCCATATTTTCCATCCGATTTAAATGAAATTTTCAGGGATGTTACAGAGTAGTGTTTAGATGGTCCCCTATCAAAATAATAGAGAATGGTTTTTCATAGAGGGATGGTCCCCTGTGAGAATCTCAAATCCTTTTTATTGCATCACTAGGCCTCAATAGCTCAGAGGTAGCGCATAGACTTGTCCCCCAGGGGTCCCGGGTTCGAATCCCAGCCGAGGCTATGTATTTTTTGATCCAATAACATACATCTTCTCACTTAATTTTTCATCCAAATTTGATAAAATTTTCTAGGATTTTTCAGATTAACGTGTAGATGGTCCCCTATGAGAGTAGTGGAAGGTACTTAGAGATTGGTGTTTTGAGATTAACAACTATGCATCTGATCATCTATATAATCGGGTTATGGATACGAGGAAGCTATGAGCCACACCCTCTTGGCAGACGTTTTTTGAGGCTATCGTGGCGATATATCGTTTCAATTGATACTATTCTGAGCCTATTTTGAGAGTTATTCTGTGGCAGACAATATTATGGTATTATTTTCTAATTACTTATTTGGTATTTTTTCACCAATTAACTTTGGCAAAACTTTCGAGGAAGCTATGCGCCACACCCACTTGGCAGACTTTTTTCATCAATTAAAATAGTATTGAATGTTGTAGTAGTATTGAATTGAATTAGGCCACCTAGAGATCTGTAGGACTAACCGTTCGGTCCCTACGAGAACTTGAGGGTTGAAATGATGATAAATCAGAAACACGAGTGTGAATCTCTAAAAAAAAGCCTAATCTCCGTTCAAATTTTAGCTGACCAAAATACGATCTTGGTTCGTTTCTATGAGTTTTCCTCAGTTTAGCGTCCTTAGCAACCAGTAATCGAATTTCCTATGAAGCCCCCCCTCCCCCTCAACACTTTATTTATTCGAACTGATTCTGAAGCGTTTATTGTGAAGTAGGTACGTGGTAGGTAGGTAGTGGCGATGGCAAAGCCGTGTTCTTTGCAGACGAGTGGGTTGACGTACATTTGGACGCACCCCATGAAACCGAAACGGGGTCTGTTTGGACGCACGATCGAAAGAGTATGATATAGGTAGGTATTGAAAAAGCTTGGGTTAAGAAACTGGAGAATCATTTCGGGATGGTTATCTAGTTCTTTATTTATTCCATTTTTGATAAATTTGTTGGTTTATTATTTGCAATAATGAACCTTTGGAACCGACCAAGAAAAATTTTTTTTAACACCCACTCAAAATTTGTTGTTTTACGTTTCAAGGTACGTAGAATCCAAAAATCGAATAAAAATTTGGCCGTCCGCCGTACGCGGCACTTTTGCCACTTAGCATTGACCGATTTTGATGAAATTTGGTATGTAGGCTCCATTTGGGGTCTAGTTGTGACCCGAAGATTTTGGTTGATGTAGGTCACTTTTAAGGGTTGACATTTTGAAAACGCCCTAACTCAAAAAAGTTAGATATAAAGGTATTGTTTTTCCATCAATTTAAGATAGTATAGAATTTTTATAATTTTAAGAGACCACGCGGAACACTGTAGTACGATAATTTAAGGGTTGGACGTACGATAAATCGGAAACACGAGTGTGAATCGCAAAAGAGGCCTAATCTCCGTTCAAATTTTAGCTGACCGAAATGCGATCGATGTTTTTCTTCAAGTTGGTTGGTGGTAACAATAGCAAAGCCTTGTTTTTTGCAGACGAGTAATCTATATAGAAAAATAATAAACCTTTGTATAATAATTTGCAGCGTTTTTTAAAGATTTTTCTGACCGTTCGGTATCTTTAGTACTGCGTCCTCAGTGAGCGTAACTCTTCCTAGGCATGAGCGTCTGAATTGCAGGATTGGACACTACCAGGAAGTGCGGGCGTATGACGTTTCGACAAATGCAACTTTGATTGCACAGCGTTCCGACAAAGGAATTTTCTACATTAGGGAAGTCTTTTCGACAAAGGAATTTCTCTCTCACCTCAATTTCTTGACTGCTTAAAGTACTTGTCGCGTCGGAAGTTGGGAATTTGAGGAAAATTACGGAGTGTGGGCGATGGAGCTGAAAATCTATTCCCCCCATCAGTCATGTAGTTTATCACATCCGATGCCCTGTTTTCTCAACTATTGAAGCTCTCCCATCTTTTTTCCAAAAACGCAATCATTTCTAGTGTTTCTTTTCGTTGTGTGTTCATGCTTCCTTTATTCACGCTGCGTATTTTCAAGACAGTTTCTGAATGAATTTCGGCCGGTTCACCTGTGACATGATACGTATTTGGATGCGTGAAGTATTATTTCGGTATATTTCGGTCAATTTTTTTAATTTTATTTTTCAAAAGAGTATGGCTCAGGAATAACGGTAATCGGGTCTGTTCGTCGAGAAAATGTTTTTTAAAAATCAGAGAAGCTAAGGAAAGTTGAAGATTTGAATGGTGTGACGTAGCTAGCCAATCGTGACGTAGCTAGCCAACTGTCTTTGAAAAAAGTATCCATGCACAAAAACCCTTGGAGGACGTCTTGGATACTACAAAATATCACTCACACACGCGCGCGGCGTAGTCCGTGGCGTAGTCCTTTCCTAGTGTGTGTGTATTTATAGCGGCCCGCCTTTTTCAAACGTGTGATCTCTTTAATTAATTTTTCTACCTCATGTTATAGTATCATTGGGCTTAAAGTTGTAGTATATTGGTTTTCAAGGGTGCTGAATCCAAATTTGAGGTCAAAAACCTGAATTTCCGACCCACCGAAATACCCCATTGTTGGTTATAATCTGAATGGAAAGTTCCAGTGCCTTTCGTGGTCTTTATGCTACATTCAGGTGGAGGAGAAGCCTGAATTTGTGGGGGAAAATTACAGCCTTCTTCAATGCATTTAGTTAGAACGTAATTGCAGAAAGGAATTGCCTTCTGCAGGTGCGTCGTCCATAATTCCCAGAAATTCATTGTATACCATTGTGATATACATGGGATTTATTAATAATTAATTGTTTGAGGTGGAAAGCCTTTCTGAATCATTTCCTACAAGTCTGATCATCTTGAGGTTTTTCTTCCACGTCAGCCAGCCCATCCTATAGCTAAGTCGTTGGGCGGAAGTTTCCGTTTCCAAAAGTCTCAACCAGCCGATCCTGTAGTTGAATTTATTGGTCGAAAGTCTTCCCTGTAGCTGAAGGATCAAATCCAGTACACTTGAAGAAGGAGAATCGATCTTGTCTTCCGTCAAGGGGGTGTTGATCTTCACCTGGTCCTTTGATGATTCCTGGGTCCCAAATGGATTTTCCTCTCGGAACTGCGACCAGCGAACTAAAATCCCGCTTCTGACACCAACATTTTGGACTGTGATGCTCTAGAGAATTAGAACTCTAAGGGCGGAATTCACAGTCATTCCTCAACGCCGAGAAACTCCTCAAGGAGGCGATGAGGAACCGTCACATGCTCTGGGCTCACAGTCTTCACAGTCGTCATGTCGAGGAAATCCTTGAGGAGTTCCTCGAGTCGTATGACCATTTCCTCAGCGTCGTATTCACAATCCTAACTCGACGTTGAGGAAATCCTCGAAATCGGCTTAAAAGGAGCAGAATATCGAGGCACATGAAAAGGTCCCTCAAGGAGTTCCTCAACACTTTTTTTGTTAACTATCGGGTTGGGTTACCCACTTTTTTCCAATTTTCTGTAGTAAGAATCCGTACATAATGCTTCGATAATCACAATTGAAGGCCTTGCTCAAAAAACGAGCTATATGCATTTTTCACAATTTGTTGGGAATCGAAAAATGTTTCAGAAATTCCTGCTTCAAAATTTTAAAAATCCAAGTATACTAAATTAATTATGACTAAGGACGGATTGCAACTATATAATTATGATTTGTTTTTTTTTTTAAACATTTTACTCGAAGCGCAGCAAGCAATTGAAGTTTGCAGATAGCTCGTTTTTCCAACCAATAGTTTTCCAAATCCCTATTTTCATCACTAGTTTGTTAAAAAATTTCTCCTATAACTTTCCAACCACATTATATGAATCGTCAATATCATCGGACTTTTTTACATAAACACTCCATCATTTTTTTAGGAATATAAATATGAGGGGCCGAATAACGAGGTAAATAGCGCGGTAAAAAGAGGTAAATATAGCTCATAATTCAACCCAATAACGTATTCGAGTCGTCAAGCTCTCTGCCAGATGGTCCGATTTTTTACATTTATAACTATCGGAGGGCTCCTCACAAATGAAGCAGTATATTTTTCTGACCACAAAAATGTACTTACGGATCTCAGTAAATAAATAAACGTTGTATGCGAAGCTGTATACGTTTGTATTTAGAGCAATGATGAATGTGAGTGTTTGCAACATCGAGATAGAAAAAACAGATAAAACAGAAAAACAGATAAAACAAATCACAGATTACTGGAGAAGTTATGAATGTTTGATCGCATTCTTGTTTCTCGTTTGCAGACAACTTCGGTGATTTGTTCCGACAGTACTCACATCCGAATTCGCAGTCCCGGAGGATACAATAAAGAGGTCTTCTGGAATCACTAGGGTACTTTTCAATGTTCAGATTGTCAGCCGTCTGAACGATGAAATTCGTGATATTGTTTGAAGGCACAGCCCATGATTCGGGAATTTTCAAGCGCAATCAGACTCTGCCTTGAGAAAAGCTATCATCAAATAGTCCCTAATCCGTCTCAAATAATCACCAGCAGAAGTCGCACAAACACAAAACCAACTGACTTAAATAGAAACCACAGAGTACCGGAGACAAGAGAAACAAAAATAACAAATCCACATGCCAATATAAACTCTCAAAACTGCTATGACCTCAGTGATGTTTGGCCGGGGGAAATTCCTCGTTTTCTTCCCCCCAAACGGGGAAATTCCCCGTTTCCTTCCCTCAAAAAAGGGAAAAACAAGCTAACAGTGTTGCCAACTGCTGGTTGAGGAACTCCTCAAGGCTCAGATCGAGGAGTTCCTCGAGTCGAGGAGATCCTCGAAAGATGAGGAGTTCCTCATCTGAACTATGAATACCAAAATTCGAGGAGTTCCTTATCTCTCTGAGGAGTTCCTTGGGTGAGGAGTTCCTCGACGCTTCCTTGAGCAATGACTGTGAATTCCGCCCTAAGTCCGTAGAAAATTAAATTCGTGATTGATATTCGTCATTGATATGAAAATACCGTCTGAAAAAAAACCTCAAGTTGATTAGGCTTGTAGGAAATTATTCAGATAGGCTTTCCATCGGAAACAATTAATTATTAATAAATCCCAAGTATATCGCACCATGTCAGGTGGAACTTAGACCGATTCCCAAACTGATGTTGTCTTCCTCGATATCAAGAACAAGCGGTTTGTCGATACGATGCGTTCACTAGGGTGGCCTCTCGGAGAATTCTTTTGTCGAAATGCTCGCTCCAACAGGGTTTGTCGAAACGACTTGCGCCGGGAAATGCTGCTCGGTTTTGTTTGCTCTCAAATTGAGGTTTCAATATTATAACAGAGTAATTTTGCCAGTGGAAGAGATTTTATTGTTGGAAGGAAACACGATGCACGTAAACTTGAAAAGAGATCTTCTTCTCTCTTCTTATGGCCCTGAAGAGGACTTCGCGTGGCCATTGGTGGGGTTAAGTCAATAATATCTGGTAGGTTGCCAGTCTTGAAGAAGATCATGGGTAGGTAAATTTCATGTGGTGAGTGAAGAGGGAAAAGGGGTGGGGGGTGATGGGGAATTTACAATGATGATTTTATAATGATTTCACTTGAGTAACTGTTCTCTACTAGTTATGATAATGATCAGTAAATAATGGACAATTTTAAAATAGGATCATATATGATAAATGCTTAAAATTGAACTTGTAGAAGGGTGGTCATTTCCTATAAATCTTTGAACATTTGAGGGTTATTGAAGGCTCTTTTCAGGTAATCACACACCTTGCTTCTGTCGTCAATACCTGCTATCCCGTCATGGAGAATGGGATTCAGAGACATCTGCGTTCTTGGACAGGTCAGCAGCAGATGTTGAAGATCTTGAACCATGTGTGTGTTACATAGATCGCAGTAGGGATCATTCCTCTTCTTCATGAGAAACTTGAATTGATTTGTGAAGGCGTGTCCTATAAGCGATCTATTCATGGTAGTGATGAACCTCCTATTTAACTCCTTCCTTCCAGAAAACCAGGGTGAAAGCAGAGGATCCTGTATTATTGCCCTTGTCCATGCCCCTGCTCCATCGGCGTCTGCGTATCTACTTTTCCAATCCTGCTTCTGGGGTTCATCTATCAATTTATAAACATCCAGGAAATTTGTAGTGATGGACCCAATGATTTGAGAAAGAGAATCTAAAGAGATCTAGAACATTACTTCGACTGAGTACATGAACATTAGGTACAAGGCTGGGAGAGCGCTCTTGTGGGTAAAAGGTGTTGAATTTACTTTCCCATCAGTTGAAACGCCCGCTCCCAAAAAAATCGTTTCGACAAGGGGCTTGTTGATACCACTTGCGCCTGGAAGTGATGCTTGGTTCTGTTTGCTCTCAAATTGGACATCGAACACTCGTTCATCTGATCTTCTCAATAGCTTTTTGAAGCCCCCATACCTGTGCTTCATAGCAGGCTATGGAAATTGACCAACCTTCCGATGACGTACAGGTGAAGTGTTGATTCTGGGCCTCCAAAGGGGACCCTCGCTTCCCAAATGAGTGCGGCCACACGTAATCACCTTCCTGGCCCGTCTGGGCGCTAAGTGCGTCCAAATGTATACAAGCCGACGAGTAATCTACAGGGTGTCCAAGTAACTACGCTCCCCCCACTTATTTTCTCTAATAGTGTAAGAAAAAAAATCGGATTAACGCTATTCTTCATAATTTCTTGCGTAGAATTCAAAAATGACAAAATTGCGCAGTGCGCAACCATGCGCAATCATGATCAACTCTGTTTTTTCAAATGAGAACCCCCATTTTTTATTGCAGATTCGGATTTTACGTCAAATTTTATGAACATTTTACTTCGACAACTTTTTTTTTGGACGCGCGCAGCCCGCTCAGCGAGCGCTCAAAGATGCGCAACCCAGAGATTGCGCCAAAGTTGAGATGAAGGTAAACCTCAAGTGCGGCACATCACTTAGCACTGTTTTTCTACGCTGAATCGCGTGGTGATATCCCTTTCTTGATTTGATTTCATTTTATCGTATCTACAGCCGAAAAAGTCACTTTTTGAGGAGGAAATCATCGATTTTCTAACAAAGGGTAATGAATCATCCTAATAAAATGTAAAAAAATTAAATTTTTAAACTTTTAAAATAACGGGATACTATCGCAAACGCTATCGATGAAAAATTTTTGCTCAGAGCAGGGGCGTGCATTTCTGAAGGAGGAGACCAGTTCGAACAGTTTATCGCTTAGGTAATTGTTTCAATCATTGTTCATCCAATCATGTTTTTAGTAGACTGAAAATTATTTTGTAAAATTTTGTGATAATTATGTAGAAGTTTTCCGTTATTTTAAAATTCTAAAAATTTAATTTTGTTACATTTTATTACAATACATTTTATACAAAAAGTTGTCGAAGTAAAATGTTCATAAAATTTGACGTAGAATCCGAATCTGCAATAAAAAATGGGGTTTCTCATTTGAAAAAACAAAGTTGATCATGATTGCGCATGGTTGCGCGATTGCGCACTGCGCAATTTTGTCATTTTTGAATTCTACGCAAAAAATTATGAAGAATAGCGTTAATCCGATTTTTTTTCTTACACTATTAGAGAAAATAAGTGGGGAGAGCGTAGTTACTTGGTTATATTAGAAAAATAATAAACCTCTGTGTAATAATTTGCAGCGTTTTTGTACTTTCGATTACCAACTTGAAAGTTCAATTCGATTGATGGGTAATAATCGAATCTAATCCGTGGATTATTACTGCTGTGAAGCGCATGATGAGCACTTATTGCAAAATTGTGTTTCCGTTTTCCCAGTACACATTACTTGAAAAGTAAGGAGAAATGAAGGTGCATGGGTGTTGTGGTATCCGAAGGACTCGGGTTACCTGGCTGGGGTTGGGGAAAGGGGCCAGGTAGGTCGGCCCATCGGCACACCATTGTTCTCTGGGTCGGTTCGAGGTCCTTGATGCGGTGTGAAGATGAGGAGGAGATGGCTTGGAAGTAAAGAGGGGTTCGACCTGTTGATACCCGGAAGGTGAGAGAGGAGAGATGGAAGGGGGGACCCATTTAGGAGGTCCTTTCTGAAGGGCTTACAAAAACTACTACGTACGAGGTATCACTTTCATCAGGAATGCCGCGCCAGTTCACTATGCGGGAATGCGGAGGCCACAATGCAGGTTCCACTCCCAGGGTCGGAATATTCGATTCAATTTAACAACTGAGAGAAATTTGAATGAAAACATATTGTTTTGTAATGCATGCAACCAGGGTTCGCCCTATTGGATAAGGATTATTTCAATTTCAACCAGTAAGCGATATAACATACATTTTGAATTACATTTCTACTGCACAAAACAGCTCCGCCCAAGGTAATTTAGGTGCGTTGAGGAAGTACCACATCATTTTGCTTCCGAGTCTACCAAGTTAGCGGTGTTCACTTTTCATGGTTGAAAAAATATGTTCTTCAAAATCAAAATTTCACGTCGAGTTTTACGTTTTAGGCCTTCCGGAATAATTTTGATTCCGTGTCTGTCTCTCGTGAAATCCTTGTAAAGAGCATAACTTCGTCACACAGTAAGACTCGGGCGTCCTTGTGCGATTAATCTGGGGTGAAGGAGGACAACACTCAACAGAAAAAACGCTGCAAATTATTACACAATGGTTTATTATTTTTTATTTTTCTATATCGATCACTCGTCTGCAAAGCCACCAACCAACCAACTTGAAGAAAAACGTCGATCGCATTTCGGTCAGATTCACACTCGTGTTTCTGATTTATCGTACGTCCAAACTTTAAATTCTCGTAGTGAGCGAACGGTTTGTCCTACAGAGCTCCGGGTGGTCTCAAAAAATTCTAAAAATTCTATAGAATCTTAAATTGAAGGAAAAACAATACCTTTATATCAAAATTTTTTGAGTTAGGGCGTTTTCAAAATTTCAAACCATATTTTTCAACCCTTAGCAGTGACCTACATCAACCAAAATCTTCGGGGCACAACTAGACCCCAATTGGAGCCTACATACCAAATTTCATCAAAATCGGTCAATGCTAAGTGGCAAAAGTGCCGCGTTCGGCAGACGGACGGCCAAATTTTTATTCGATTTTTGGATTCTACGTACCTTGAAACGTAATCCATCAAATTTTGAGGGGGTGTTAAAAAAAAATTTTCTTGGTCGATTCCAAAGGTTCATTATTGAAAATAATAAACCAAAATAACCACTTACTTATCCGTTTTAGTCCATTCTGAATCCAAATCCGCGGAAAAAACCATAAGTGGATGTCTGTGTGTGACAAAATCTTGTGTACTCTGCCCAGGCCTCAATTTCCAACCAATTTGCAAGATTTTTTTCGACGCGGAAATCTATCTATCTGTGCACTACATCGCTTGAAATTTGAATTTTGGCTTGTTTTTTTTAATGCTTAAAAAACGTGCGTTTTCGGACATAATATGTCCGAAATATATTATGTGTGCTCTGCCCAGGCCTGATTGTCCAACTAATTTCCGTCTTTCTTTTTTTGCACATTATTTCACCAGAGTGTCGAAATTAGCATGGGAAGCTGGAGGGGGGGGGGGGGGATGAACAAAATTACGATTTTAAAATATTTTCGTTCTTTTATAGGTTATTAATTGTACCCAAGCGTTGCAACTGAGGGTACATCATCAATATAGCTCTGGATGAATTATTCATTGTGTCACTATGGAAGTAATTAGTGGTGCCACCATGTGGTTCTAGGGTGATTCCTAAGCAGAGGGAGTGGGACGAATAAAATCACTCGCGGTGAGATGATGGAAAACCATTTAAATAAAAACGGAGTTGAGAAGAACGTTGTCTATTTCCACGAAAATTATGAGAATTGAATCGATTTCGACGGTTAGGTCATCATCAGCAACAAACGATAACCTCCCCTTCGCTCTCAGTTTCTCCACTCTCTACCAAAGAGAAAAAGTGGTGCCACCTTGATGCCAAGACACCATAAACCGCATATTTCGTGGGTTTTGGTGTTTCACCTTGAATACAGAATGAACCTCTACGGACTGCCTACCAAAACTAACAGATGAGTTCCTAGTAACAGGTGAAAGTTCAACTCGTAGTCCTGGTAGGTACTTAATACCTCTTAGGTGCCAGACTGGCACCATTTGATGAGATATGGAGGGGGACTCGAATTCGCATGTTGGGTATCGTAGATCATGGATTTCAAAATGCTGTTCATGAAATTCGGGGTTCACTTGCCCCCTAGAAATTTTAAGGGTGATGGTTGAGTGGGGGGGAGTCCACTATTTCTTACTCAAAATTCTAACCAAATTACGTTCATTGAGTGAAACAGTTTTGTGTGTTTTATCGCTCACCAACTGGTTTAAATTTACCCAATGCTTATCCAATGGGACGTCCCCAGGATTGCATGCATTACTCAATAATATGTTTCATCCGAATTTGATGACATTTTCAGGGATTGTTCAGATTAGCATGTAGATGGTCGCCTATGATGGTAGTGCAAGGTACTTAGAGACTAATGTTTTGAGAATACATTGGTCCTCATTCACATGGTGTGGAGACACCCGAGTCACCTCGTGACAGTTCTTGTGTGGAAAAACGATCACCACTCTCAGCACAGAAGATAATGGATAAGCCGCCATTCTCATTGGCTTGGCCGATTCCCTGCTTTCTCATGTGCTCCAGTCCTTCGTTTTTGCACCCCACCTTGGCGTTGAAGTCTCCCATAACTATGACAATGTCACGTCTCGGTGTAACGTTCAATAAAATTCCTCTTTCTTCTGTTGAATCATCAAAAATTAACTTTGCTCGACCGGGGATCGATCTCCTATCATTCCGATTCTGAATCGGAGCTCCTACCACGTGAGCTAAGGAAGCGAATGGATCGTCGCTGATCACAACACTTGAGAGTGTACAGTTTCGGTGGGGGCGTAACACTGGACATTTCTTATTTCTGATATGTTGAGACGTTACGTCTAACTTCCTATGAGACTCACTCCATTACAAACATTAACATTGAAATGAGAAAGTATACTACCTAAACGGTGAAAAGTTGTATTGTCGTAAATTTTCAGAAAATGCGGTAGGTTGTTGAATACCTATTCAGCTTCGGTCTTGTTCTGATGATGTCTGTCTGGTGATAGCTGAGCTGTCCTCGACTTCTCGTCTTTAGGATGTTCTCTTCACTGGAGAAAAAGCTAGGAAGACAGAAAACAAGTTTGTTTCTTGAAAAAGGATTCCGGTCAGAAAATACGTTTATAGCGGATTGAAATAGAATGACACGTCCACAATTTTCATCCCCAGCGGTAGTCACCCGCTCGTTGCTTGTTCTTCTATCACCGATGGAGTGGTGAGGCCGCACGGTCCTGGTAGTTAGTACCTACTGATGCCGACTTCCTCATTTTGAGTCAATATCTGTATTTCGTGAGAATACTCATTCGGTAGTTTTGGAACGTCACAATAAATCGACCCAAGATCACTCTTTGTGACACGAGCTTCCGTTCGATCAAACTGTTCTTTGCTTTCTTGCTCAACAGCAACCCAACTCCTTGCATAAATCGGCGTCGTCTCCAACCTGATCAGAGTAAAGAAAAGCACAGGCTTCACCTCTTTCAACCTCTCCCAAGTCCTTCCTCCTGACCTCGATTAGGCCCAGCATGCCCAGTATGTACGCATTCGTTTCTTTTTCCACCTGCCTCAGTTTCTCTCTTTCATCATCTCTCTGTTTCAAGCCAAAGATTGCCGCCGTATGTTCAGACCGAGTTTGATTTGTTTCAGTTTCTGTAATGTAATTTAATTTAAGAAGTGCGAGTTATTAGTCCACACAGCTTCGGAGTACCCTGGTGGGGCTGCCACCTAAGTCTGGGTACGTGCCAGATTTGTTCCCGCCTTTAGGAGGCTGCACCATGCGGGTAAGGTGGGTACTGCAGCCCTCCACCTTGGCCGTAGTTTAACGTCGTACCCGGGACGCTAGAATTCCATCAAAATTTGACTGTAACTTTGCGCAGTTTTGCCCGGTGCGTTTTACGTACACGCAGACACGCTCACATACTCAGAACCACTTTAAATTGTCCAAGAAGAGTCACCGTAAAATGCGAGAAGAATTTAGAAAGAAGTTTTGTACACCTCCTAATAGAACTTATTCATTAAGTCAGTCCATGTGAGGAAGCTACTCTATGCTAAACCCCTGCAGTTCAAGGACGACGGACGGGCGATCATTGGGCTTTTTATGGATAGATCACCCTCATGATAATGTCACATCTTTTCACAAGGTCCCTCCTATTGTGATTGATCTGGGGTGTGTCAACACTCAAGGAAGAATCGTCTTCTTTCTTTCGGTGCTTTCTCTGAATTCAGAGGTCAGCGACAATTTGTCGAAATACATCTCTATCCGTAGCCCTACTTTATTATTCCGTCACCCGATGCTTCTTTTCCCTCGATCTTCAGAACAATCTTTGGAAGTTGTCGATCGGTGCCCATCAATTGCAGAATATTTGGTATTTTTTCTTAGTCAATAGTAAGTAATCGTGGGGGTTATTTCCTCGATCGTGGCGTTTCATTAACCATAATTGGACCATGGTGTCACTAGTGTCCCTGAAAACATATCAGGAACTCCACAGCTATTTCAAGGTGTCACGGGAGTAACCAAAATTAAATTGCAATTTTAAATTTAAATGGACAGCAGAATTTTGTGTGGGTATTAGAAGTCAAAAAATGATGTTATCACATAATTTTGAAGTGTTTTTTCGATTTTCTGGAAATTTTTTGTTATAATTCTATTGTGAGATTTCCAATAGGAAATCTCCAATCTCCAATAGGAAATTGATACCATAATTTTTTGAGTTCTAATAATGTACAAGAAATGGTTAAAAAATATATACCTCTGTTTATTAATTTTTAAATTGCCTTTTAAATATAGTTATTCTGGTAACACCTTGGGAGCTCCTGAGATGTTTCCGGTGGCATTAGTGACACCATGGTCCAATTAGTGTTGAGGGAAAACCTGTGAGATCTCAGATTGTCAAATCTTTATTATGTTTCTTGCTAACGGTAACGAAAAGTTTTGGGCACAACTTGACCCATGTCGGAGCCTAAAAATCGAATTTTATTTCGACAACGTAAAAGGCCGAATCTGCCTCGGACTGACAGAATATCTCTCATTCTTAGTACCTGTAAATGTTGCACAACTCTTAACGGCGGGGAGGGAAGTTTATATATTTTTTTCCTATCTTTGATTTCAAACTAAAGGTTTATCCTTGAAAATGACGAACCAAAGCCTCTTTTGGCAGACCTTTTTCTGTCGGGTAACATGTTTTTTTTCACATTGCAGGAACATTGGTAGCGGCGAGTTCAATGACTGTAAGTCCGCCAAAGGATTTTCAGTGGGACAAGTGCGATTATGTCAAGTGTACAGCGACCACATGGAAGGCGTTTCGGCGGGCGCCAGCGCCGGACTGCTCGAGTGTAAACACCAGTTCAACAACAGGAGATGGAACTGCTCCACCGTCGACGATTCCTCAGTATTTGGGCCTCTGAACACCATTGGTAAGCATTGAACTGTGAACATGGATATGTCCAAGATTTGATTCAACCATGCATCGAGGTCTGTCCTGAAAGTTTATTCAAAAATGAGATAAAAAATTTTGTTTTACAATTAATCGAGTAATTCGATTTTTCCCCTTCAAAATACTCTCCCTGTGACCCAATGCACTTCTGCCATCGCCGTTTCCACTGTTTGAAGGCTTCTTGAAGGTCCACAGGTCCAGTTGGAAACTGAAGAGGGTGGCGACGTTTTGAATCGAGTCATCACTGGAGATGAGTCTTAGTTGTACGAATCCCAAAAGAAAGAATGGAAGACAGCTGTGAACCATTTCTTGTTGTATTCATCCTGTAACTGGGACTACTCCCGTACCATTCAAAATAAATAAAAAATAAATAAACCAAGGACTAAAAAATCGAGAAAATCCTGGTCAAATGTCGAGAGAATGCTGATTTTTTCTTTTTTTCAATGTGGGGCATTGTCCATCAAGAATTTGTCACTCCAGGCCAGACAGTTAATGGAAAATTCTAGGTCGAAGTGCTTAAACGCCTCAAAGCTCGGGTGGCTCGAGTTCGACCGGATTTGGCGCGGTGGATCTTCCACCCTCCACTCACACCTCTCTCGTAGTGCTTGAGTTTTTGGCTGCCAATCCGATCACAGAGACTGAAAACCCCTTTAATTACCGGATTTGGTACCATGCTACTTCTTTTTATTCCCATAAACAAAACTGGTGCATCGGGGCAGCATTTGGTGGACGTTATGGCCATTGAAGCAGCAACGACGAGGCAGCTGAGAAGCCTTCAACCTGAGGACTTTCAAGGAGCCTTCAAACAGTCGAAGCGGCGATGGTAGAAGTATTAACAAAATTTGGTCCGATGTATCATTATACAGGGTGCTAACCCAACGTAATAGACAGACAAGGATTAGATTCTGCTATTCAAGTCGAGCAAAATGTGTTTCCTTGCGTTTTTTTTAATTTTTCATTTAGACGCTTCATTTCTGAGTTATTGACCAACTTCAAACCCGCTGTAGGCATGAAGGAGCAGGTATTCAATTCAACGTAATCGTATCATGAGACGTCGATTTTTTTAAATGTTTGTACCTACACCTAGCTTTTTTCTGGTACGAATCTGCTGATTCTTTTTAAAATGTGTACTTCCAGTTTTCTATCCCTAGTGGTCCCGGTTCAAATGGATTTCATTTTGCTTTGATTAGTGAAAATAGATAAAAACGTGGTTTTCACGTTACTTCCCCTTTCGACTGAGTCATTCTTCTTCTTCTTGTAGTGCCATCTCCATTACTGATGGTTGGCGATCATCTCCGCATATCTCTCACAGTCCTGTACATTACTCATATCTCTCACAGTCCTGTGCCAGGTGAAACAGATCCGCCACTCGATCGATTCCCACCCAGCTACGGATATTGGACAACCATGAGGCCCGCTTCCTTCCATCTCCTCTACGTCCGCTGATTTTCCCCATCATAATGGTCTGCAAAATCCCGTACTTGGGCCCACGCATTACATGTCCCAAGTAGGAAACCTTGCGCCTTTTTATTGTCGTCAGCAGTTTGCGCATTAGAGAGTTTTGCTGAAGGATAAACTCATTGCGAGGTCGGGCGGTCCAGGGGATTCTCAGTATACGCCGGATCAGCCACTCCATACAGGAGAATAGACCATATTATGTAGCTCCTCACTACCCGTCAACATAACGCGAAACTCAAATCCCAGCGACATGATTTACTCCACGAGCTATCTCAATCCGACCATGCAGCTCCCCCTCGAGTGACCACGTTTCCAACCCCCGCTGGCCCTAGTACTTGAACCGAGCAACCTGCTCGATAAGTCGTCCATCAACTGGCAGTTGAATACCACTATTCACTACCTTGGACATAACCATCGACTTCGTTTTTGCTACTTTAATAGCCAGGCCATATTTCCTGCAGGCAATAGCCACCCTGTCTAATAGAGCCTGAAGCTCAACCTCAGAGTGTGCCAGCAGCACAGTGTCGTCGGCATATCGCAAATTGGAGACAGGCAATCTTCCAGAGCCTCCTTGAACACCTGCTCGCAATAAATATTAAAAAGCAATGGCGACTAAGTGCAGCCTTGCCATACCCCCTTGGCCCCTGTTAGGTACCTGTTCTGAGAGCAATCCATCCACTCGGACTTGCGCCTTCTGCCCCCAATACTCTCTCGCGTCTCTGTATAATGAAAAAGTCGAAGTAGATAACATGTACAGAAAATAGTCAACGCTGTCCAGAGAAGACTGTCAATCGTTTGAATTTGCAGATTTTCGGATAATGAGAACCAGTAATGACAAAATCAAGGGTTTTCGATGTATGATCGGAAGAGAAAAAGTAGGGTAAGAAAAAATTCCAAGAATGGTACCGATAGTTCAAATAGGGAAACAGGAAATTGTTTAAAATGGTCATCATTTCTTAGAGATGTTACAATATTCCTCGATTCGTGCAATATGTCTTCTTTGTTTTTACGGTTTGGAATGCTCTTTTAGGGAGTAGAGAGTCGGCATTTATCCATGCCGTAATGGCAGCCGGGATTACACACGCCATCGGTCGAAGGTGCAGAGATGGACAGCTTTCGTCGTGCAGCTGCTCGAGAGCTGGACGGCCCAAAGATCTTCACAATCAGTGGATTTGGGGAGGATGCGGTGATAACCTGGAGTACGGATACAAGTAAGTAAGTAGTCATGAGAATCAGATCTTCATTTTGAAGATAAGATTTTGATTTTCTCAAAAATTAAGGAAGTAACGGATAAACAGAGGGTTTTTCACCCAGTGCTATAGTGGTTGGTATTATAGTTGTCGGGAAAAACCCTATTCCGTCGTAGCCCTTATTAGTAAGCAGGACGCCCGTCTAGAGGGCGCTAGTTTAGGCGCAAGCTAGGAAGCCGGTACCGGGAGAGCGTCAGTCTACATTGTAAAGGCGAAGCCTAATTACACCCCTCTGAGAGTTTTGCCGAAGTATTGCTTTTATTTCAAATAATCAACCCTTTACCCACATCAGAAGTGGGATCTGATTTATTAGTTAATCAACGTACCTATTCCCCACAAAGTGAACTGCGAAGAAAGAAGAGGAGACAATGGACGAGGAAATCAAGGAGCAGGAGCACCTAGATACAACACCATCTGCATCTGACTCTACAGGTCAAATCTCTCACCAAGGCAAGCAATTATTTTTTGTATTTAATATTGGTTCTGAATGTAGTTTATTATACCATAAATTACGACCATTCTTTTCAGAAAAATATTATAAAAAATAAGGTAATTTTAAAGAGGAATGTATTTCAGCTGAATGTATTTCGACATGTTCGACCAACTGAATGTATTTCGGTCGACCTTATGTTAGGACGCGATCTGTTACAAACAGACCAATCACCTCA
Source organism: Apolygus lucorum (assembly GCA_009739505.2). Taxonomy (NCBI): domain Eukaryota; kingdom Metazoa; phylum Arthropoda; class Insecta; order Hemiptera; family Miridae; genus Apolygus; species Apolygus lucorum. Next base: position 16,447,764 of record CM019167.2, read on the forward strand.
ACGCCTGTTCACCTCAAGAGGTGACTCGGGATTACCTACTACGAAGTTAGGCGCGAGGGAGAGAGAGAGAGAGAGAAAACATGAGAATAAAGGGCGTATGGACACAAAACTCAGGTAAGAGAAGCTGAGCGACCGGACCCTTCGGGACTCCACCGAATTTTCCTTTCTTTTAAAACAACGTTGCCAAACGTCATAAACCTCCTACCGAAATACCCTTTGTCCCATTTTTGGAACGAGTGATTGACAGAATAAACTTGAATCTTCCCAAGGTTCTGCTGGCGAAAAAAAAAAAAATTGTTTTCGTCCTTACGTTGAAGAATTAATTGAACTAACCGAACCGGAAGATTTAGATCATCTCCAAAAAAATGCTAATTAAGTTTAAAGAAGGTTTTATGAGAGGTCTACCCCTAAAAGCCGCGAAAAAAAAAAATTAAATTCGAATAGACAAATCCAACAAAATACATTTTTGAGGTTTCTTTTGAGGACTACAATTCCCCAAAATGCATTAGCAGTCCAGAACTAAAAAATTCCAAAGGTTCGTTATTGAAAAAAAAAAAACCCGAAAGAACCCAAAATTAGAGCCAATAATTCGATTTCATCCCCGAACGTAATTTAACTATAAATGATAATAAACTAACTGAGATGTACTGGTTTCCCAACATGGCCAAATTCATCCACAAATCCATTGAAAACTGTGCAAACTAGCTGTAGCTAGCTATTGTATTCTGAAAACTAATAATATTCTATTCCACACCATTCATAAAGATTTGACAGGAAAATTAACTAACCTAAGGGTTACTGCGTAGTAGTCATTAGGCTTACAAAAAAAAAAAAAAAAAAAAAAAAAATAGAAGCTAACGAACTTTCTCCATCAATTGCCCAAACCTACAAAATATGTTTTGTTAACTTCTAATAAAGCCAAAGTTAAGAGTCCAAGCCAGCCCCTGAGTTCCATCGGATCCAAGCTGTAACTTGAGTCTCATTAACCCAAATTTGCGCTTACTTACAAAAAAAAATGTAATCCCTCTGATGACGAGGATGATCAAAATAAAACATATGACCATAGAGGTATGGCGGTTCGTTCGAGCCCCCAACCTGGTCCAAGCAAGTTACAGTTCCAGGCCAGCCCCTGAGTACCAAATGGTTCCAAGCTGATCACCTGAGTCCTGTTAACTTCTAATTCTACTACAAAGCCAATGCCATGAGTCCAAGCCAGCCCCTGAGTTCCATAGGTTCCAAGCTGTAACTTGAGTCCAAGCCAGCCCCTGAGTTCCATCAGTTCCAAGCTGTAACTTGAGTCCAAACCAGCCCCTGAGTTCCATCGGTTCCAAGCTGTAACTTGAGTCCAAGCCCGCCCCTGAGTTCCATCGGTTCCAAACTGTAACTTGAGTCCAAGCCAGCCCCTGAGTTCCATCGGTTCCAAGCTGTAACTTGAGTCCAAACCAGCCCCTGAGTTCCATCGGTTCCAAGCTGTAACTTGAGTCCAAGCCAGCCCCTGAGTTCCATCGGTTCCAAGCTGTAACTTGAGTCCAAGCCAGCCCCTGAGTTCCATCGGTTCCAAGCTGTAACTTGAGTCCAAGCCCGCCCCTGAGTTCCATCGGTTCCAAGCTGTAACTTGAGTCCAAGCCAGCCCCTGAGTTCCATCGGTTCCAAGCTGTAACTTGAGTCCAAGCCAGCCCCTGAGTTCCATCGGTTCCAAACTGTAACTTGAGTCCAAGCCAGCCCCTGAGTTCCATCGGTTCCAAGCTGTAACTTGAGTCCAAACCAGCCCCTGAGTTCCATCGGTTCCAAGCTGTAACTTGAGTCCAAGCCAGCCCCTGAGTTCCATCGGTTCCAAGCTGTAACTTGAGTCCAAGCCAGCCCCTGAGTTCCATCGGTTCCAAGCTGTAACTTGAGTTTCATTAACCCGAATTTGCGCTAAAAAAAAAAGTGCTAAGGGTTGTTCTATTGGGTTCTGGCCAAACCTAGTAGTGCGACCTCTTGTGAGCATGAGGCCCTACTTGTGTGAGGGCGCCGGCAAAAATAATATTATTGCCCGTCTTCCACAAGCCAACATTGCGATGGCAGGAATTGGGCGTCTCACATGGGCACATTAAAATAAATAAAATAAGAATTTAAAAAAAAATAATAATAATAATAAAAAACTGTAGGTAAGGTTGAGGGAATTTCCGATCTGCTCACTCAAACATCAGGGTTGGCAAGGTGCTGGTAAGATTTTCGTAAGACTGAGCATTCAGCAGGATCTACCAGTTCCTTGTCAAGCCCCAAATCAACCTTACAACATGAAAAACCCCTGTTCAGGAACTCCGGACAGGCGGTCAACAGCTAATAACCAAACAACAGAACCAAAAAAAAAAAAAAAAAAAAAAATCCAAAATTAATTAATTAATCAAAAAAAAATAAATAATAAAAATGATGCTAATACAACCATCTGTTCCGAAAACTCCGGACAGACAGTCAATAATTTATAAATAATAATTAAATTCAATAATAATAATAAAGCTAATATCAAATCAAGAGTAATAAATACCTGACGAATGCAAAAGTGTTAATATCATATTTCTGACAGGTTCAATTGTTCTTGCGCCTCTATAATATAGAGGCGTAACATATTATGTTACACGTCAGAAGATAATGTCAGAAAGGCCGAGTGGAACTCCAGTTGTCTCACATCATCACTATCATGTACATGAATGTACACAAGCATGTATGGCATTCATTCTCGTGCCGAGACGAAATTTCTGTTCCAGAGTAAAATCTGGAAGTCTCCTGCTCCAGTTCCATCTATTTCTACGACGATTAAAGCAATATCCAGACGTCTCCTACTCTGCACTGCTTCAACTAATTACCCGATAGTGATCATTATTTTAAAAAAAAGTATTCTACAAAACACAATGTAATTTGAAGTATCATGAAGTAAATAATTCCTCCCGGATTTTATTTGTTTTAACAATGTTACGAAGTAATGGGTTTTTTTTCCAGGGCACTTGCTAAAGTGTGAGCTCTTGTTCACCTATCATTATAATAACTTGTGCAAACCACACTTAGCAATTGGCCTGTTTTTCCCATTGAATTATATTTTAATTGTATTTAGGGAAACCGGCTTATTAGGTGACCAATGTTACTTTTTTTTCCTTCTCTTGTCTGCCGTGGTCGTCAGACTTCGTCAGAATGGCCGTGTCGGGAAAAACCCTATTCCGTCGTAGCCCTTATTAGTAAGCAGGACGCCCGTCTAGAGGGCGCTAGTTTAGGCGCAAGCTAGGAAGCCGGTACCGGGAGAGCGTCAGTCTACATTGTAAAGGCGAAGCCTAATTACACCCCTCTGAGAGTTTTGCCGAAGTATTGCTTTTATTTCAAATAATCAACCCTTTACCCACATAGTAATGAGTGCAATTTCACTGTTCATCCTGGACTTAAGGTGTGATTCAATCAGTTTGACAGAAACGTTACCTACAAGAATATGATATTCTGGCTGCTACAAGGTGTTTTTTTTTTCTTCAAAAAACCATCAACCTTCAAAATGGACCTATATCTAGCCGGGAAGTTACCCCACCAACATATATACCAAATGATAGGTACATTCGCACAGGAATTTTAAAAATGGCTACTTTTTTTGCAAGGAAATGAAGTAAAGTAGTACCTACCTTCCTTGGTTACCTGTAATTTTCATTCATCCTCTCCTTACAGGTTCACCCAAAGCTTCGTCGATGTGAGGGAGAGGGAACGAAGATACAGAAGAGGCAGTGTGGAGCACGGTCGCGCTCTCATGAATCTTCACAATAACGAAGCTGGAAGGCGGGTAATTATATCATCTGTACAGTACAGTAGGTACAGGTACCGGTACCTAGTTGAAGTACAGCCTGTACGTCTGCTAAGTATCCACTTCTCAGAGGCGTGTTATTATTTATTGCTGGAAGTCAATGCAATCTAAGACCCTGCAGCAACAACGAGCTTACATCTGCCTACTATACTTGGCGTCAAATATTCATGCGGGTGACTCAGGCGTATGGAGGCATGGTGGGACAGTAGGAGGCAGTTAAGTAGGGGTTAGAGGATGGTTGGGGAAAGGCAGAGACGTCTGCCGTCGCGTTACAACTTGACCAAGTATCAACGTACAGGGTGTCAATCAACTTTAGCCGTCACCAAGCCGTTTCAATTTATTATTTTCAATAATGAACCTTAGGAATCGTATAAGAAAAAAAAATTGTTCAACCCCCTCTCAAAATTTGGTGGTTTACGTTTCAAGGTACGTAGAAAACGAAAATCGAATACAAAATAATGAACCTTTGTTCAATAATTTGCAGCGTTTTGCAAAAACCAATGGTCGTTTGGTTGCGACGGTGAACACTTGAAGTCGGACCACTGTGACACTTTGTCGCGGCAGCACAAAGAAACCAATGGAGCGGTTTATAGTGTGGCGGTAACGTCGCTGCATGCTGGCGGTAAAGCAACGTCGCCCCACCTTGGCGGCAGCCGCTCACCCCTTTCAACACATTGAACCTAATGGCAGTGTTGTTATTGCAACAGTAGCAACAGGTTGCCTCTCCTTATATTTTATTTTTAATTTTTGTTTTCAACCTCATGATGTCTACGGACCATGATAAATTGATCCAGCTCGTTGAGCTGCACTCTGGTCTCTGGGATCAGGTGCTGTAAGCCTTTCAAGGACCGGGATGAGAAAGAAAAAGCATGGAAGGAGATCGCCATGAACATGGACTGAAATTGGGACCTGATCAGAATATGACACACCAAAATGTATACCTCCCTCCTTCGCGAGCCTCTGGCGCTGTTGAAGTCGGTCAAAAAGTTCAGTGAGTGCTGACGTTGATGAGGTGAACTGACCATCTTTGCTGCCCTTACTTGAAAGCCCCTCTGCTTCTAGTACTCCAACTAACAAGCTCCTGTTCATCATGTGAGTAGAACAACGACTGAGCTGGTGCAGAGGGGATGGGGGAGGGTGTGCAGCAGTGGGGAAGGGGGTCGAAAACGTCGCGACAAAGGCTGCAGTATAAACCCAGCCTTACGGTAAGCACACACTAGAGGCAGGCCGCATCGCAAGGGGTCGCATTTGTCTGAGGGATAAACCGCCTTGAGAAATGCGCTCCGCCCCGACTGCAGTGTGCGCATCTCAGTTTAAATCCCATTGAATCCATCCAGGCGGATGTTTGTGATGCAATGCGGCCCCAGTGTGCGCTTAGCTTAAGGAAAATTCCGCGTACATTGGAAGGACGGAATTTCGATATTTTGAGATTCAACGTACCTTGAAACGTAATTCATCAAATTTTGAGAGGGTGTTAAATCAATTTTTTTTCTTGCTCGATTCCGAAGATTCATTATTGAAAATAATGAACCGAAACGACGATTTTGGAGTTGGCTTATTGTTGCAGCAGGGTCTCCAATTTTTAATGCTCCCCGACATTGATTTTGTCTTTCCAGAAACATATCCTAAGTACTAATTTGCCAATTTTGGAATCCCATAGTTGATGACAAAATTTTGAAGCTTTGCTCTAGTTTTGTATTTCTACCATGGATAATTTTTTAAACAAGTTTAATCATTTTGTTACATTTTTGTATTGCTATTGACAATAATGACCATCTTATTAAATTGAGAAAATATTCGTCCATTCTGTTGGTAATGAATTCTTTTATATTTCAGGCTGTGATTAAGATGTCGAAAGTGACGTGCAAGTGTCACGGCGTATCTGGATCATGCAGTTTGATAACATGTTGGCAACAGCTTTCGACCTTCAGAGAAATCGGTACCTAACTAAGTAATGTAATGTTTACCTACTTAACTATGTAAAATTGTTGTGGAGGAAGTTGGGGATGTTTGACATGAAAAAGTCCCTAGTTACACTTAGATCATTGATACCTACCAAGATGGGACCAGGTTGCCTCTTTACTTAGTAACTTACTTACTTTACTTAGTAACACTCATACTCACTTGGCCTAATACTGAATGGAAGCATGTCCCAAAAGTGGTGTCAGGGTTAGGTGCCCTGGGTAAGTTTCTAAAGCTGTTTTGAAATTATCACATTTTCTCATGACTGGGAAATCGGATTTGAAATTATTTGTAAACGCCATTTCGCAGGGTTTGATAGTTCATATTGATACCTTAAAGCACGAAGGGGCTATGTCCATCCATCTTCCAAATTTTTGTTTAAATTTCAGAAAAAATCTTATTCATCAAAACTATTATTGAACTTCTTGACGATTATAGCTTGAAAATTTCTTGAAGAAATTCGAGAGTTTATTGTAGCAAGCCATTATTTTAGGGACTGTGGACTGGTGAAGCCTTCTTTTGCGTTTTTCTCAAAACTCCGTTCTTGGACATAGCGTCTTTGTGCTTTAAGGTATCGATGTGTGGTTAATTATGTTTAAAACTCGTATCAAAGTTGATTTTTCTTCATTTTTTCCCAAAAACTTTTTTTTGTTTTTTTAAAGTTTTGAGAAAAAACTAAAATGGCCACGTGTATGATTAAGGGTTCAAATTTCTCTCTTTTACTACTTTCTATAGTGGGTTGTTTTGCGAGTGAACGGTTCAAAACACGTCCTTAAGTGGGTCTCAGTCAGTTAATAAACGGGGCGTCCCCCTTTTCTCTGGCAATTATTCCTGTGGTAATCTCTTATTTTTTGATTCCGTAGGTAGATGCACTAATGAATTTCAAAATTCCGAGAAAATTTCAAATTTAGGTAATTTTGGAATTAAACAAGGGCATGGGTGTGGAGACTATAAAAAAAAAGAATGCCAAAAAGAAACATGAAAAATGGGTGATTATTCCCTGAGAAAACTGGAAAAAACTGTTGATGGAACGTGACAAGCTATGAAAATGCTGGAGGAGGCATTGGGGGTGGTGGGTGGCAATGTTGCTCCTACAGATGGGAGTGTAGGGAGGGGCAACTGAGCGCCGGTTCGCAAGAAATTAGACTAAATATAATATAAAAAGAATTCGAGGTACCCCCGCCCAGTGTTTGACTTTTTCATAACTCGACTGGGCTTTTGTTAGCGCTCCTCACCTTCAAATTTTTCTTTTCTCTTTTCAAAATTATACAGGGTGTAATTTAATGACACCAATTTTTTTTATTTCAAATGGGAAACCCTGTTTTTTATTGCAGATTCGGATTTTACGCTAAATTTCATGCATTTTAGACCCCTCAACCGATTTTTTTGGTTGCGCACAACCCGTCCAGTGAGCACGCAAACATGCGCAACCCCTCGATTGCGCCAAAATTGAGATGGAGGTAGACCCCAAGTGTGATACATGTTTTTTCATTAATTTTCGACGCTGAATCACGTGGTGGTATCCCATTTTCGGATTTTACTGAAATTTTTCGAAACGGCGGCCGAAAAATGGGTGTATTTAACTAGAAAATCGCTCTTTTTCCTTCCTTTTGAGTTACGACGCAATTTTAATTAGTTCAGGTGGCTAACTCTACCCCTAAATTACTACATAACTTATTAAAATTGCGTCGTAACTCAAAAGGATGGAAAAGAGCGATTTTCTAGTTAAAACCTCCTATCTTTTGGCCGCCGTTTCGAAAAATTCCAGTTGAATCCAAATATACGTACCACCACGTGATTCAGTGTCGAAAATAAATGAAAAAACATGTATCACACTTAAGGTTTACCTCCATCTCAATTTTGGCGCAATGCAGGGGTTGCGCATGTTTGCGCGCTCACTGGACGGGTTGTGCGCAACCAAAAAAATCGGTTGAGGGGTCTAAAATGCATGAAATTTAGCGTAAAATCCGAATCTGAATTAAAAAATAGGGGTTCCCATTTGAAATAACAAAGTTGGTGAGCGTTGCGCACGATTGCGTAGGTGCGCAATGCGCGAAAGTGTGATAGTTGAATTCCTCGTAAAAAAGGGGAAATTAACCCATTTCCGGCTGTTTTCGCATCGAATTTTTTGTTTTTTGTAAGTATTGAAAATAGTGGAAAATCTTCGTAGAAGAATTTTTTCTCGTTCATGCTGTTCCTAAACTCGTCAAAAAAATTCTTCGACGTTGGGGAGCTCGATGCAATTTTGGAAATTTTTTGTTGAAAAGGAGGCCTTTTGGCCGAAAGCTTGACTATGGTGCTCATATTCGATCCTGGGCGATTAAGCGTACTGGGCCACGAGTCGAAACGGATTCCGGTCCATAAGATAGATTTTTACATTTTACCAACAACAATGAATTGGATAAATCACATCGATTTGGAAGACTGAGGCCTCTTCAATCCCATTAAAATGTCAAATTCAAACAATTTGGAGTATTTTCGCTCTCAATTGGTGACCAAATTATGCCTTATTTCGGCCGCCATCTTGTAAAACAGTTCATCCTCCTCCTCTCACTACTCTGATATTACTACCCTTGGCTTGAAATGGGTTAAGGTTACCGCTTGAAGTTTTTTTCTTCCCCCAAAACAACGGAGATAAAAAGGGTGGACCATTCATTCGCGGACACCCTGTATAATTTACGCGTCAACTGTATATGCCTGGTAGTTCAGTGTTTGGTCTCCTGAGAACGATTTCAGTAGGACGGCTATTCGTGCTTTCAGTAGACAATTATTTTTCTATTGGATCTGTTTTGAACGTGTATTATATATGTGTGTGTTGTAACTTTCGTGAATTATTTCAGGGGACTACATCATGGACAAATATGATGGTGCAACTGAGGTTAAAGTGAACACTCGAGGGAAACTGCAAATAAAAGATCCCCGATTCGGGCTACCCACGCCAAATGATCTCATTTATATAGACGAATCACCCAACTATTGTGTGGCCAACCCTAGTCTTGGATCGCTTGGTGAGTTTAATTTGGACACAAAAATACATTAATCCTTGGTGTGTATTGAGGGTCTCACATATCGTCTGGGAATTTAGAAGGTACCTAACTGGGAAGCTGGGACAGGGTGTGGCTACGGTCGTTGTTTGGCGGTGGACTTAGGACCTACCCCTGCGGGGATCGTGGGTTCAAGGCTCATCGCGGGCAGCGTGCGTTTTCGTCCCAACCCAGGGTGGTGAGGCAACGGGAAGCCATGAGCGAAATCATCAGAACAAATTCTGATCTTCCCTTTGGAAGACAGCTGATGACGTCCGTGACGCCAGGAATGGCAGTCAGACGAACATCCAACCTGAAATGGTTGTTTACTTAACTTACTTACTTTACTACATCCCAAAAGGCTGATGTGAATGTACTAGTGCCCCACCCTCCATTCTTGAAGAATACCACCCAAATGTAGTGACCTTAAAGTTTTTTGCAAGGGGGCCTACAGTGAAGTGTCCCTTTTGTGAAGTGTGTTATGCTTGAACGCTAAGACACGCTGAGTCTGGAAGAATCACATACCATGCTGGCAGGCTCATTTGATACCTACTGGGGTTTATGCGACTCTCAGTACGCCCTGAATAAAATTCCGGTCAATACGCCAAGGGTAAAACCTCAACTTATGCATGAACAAAGTGATCTAATTGAAACCAATCTCACTTAAGGGGGTCTCAGTTCCGGGTTAGCATTTCACGAAATTGAATGGAAAGTTGTACCTAAATTTGAAATTTTCAAGGATTTTAGAAATTCATTAGTGCATGGCTCTAGGGAATTGAACAACTGAATAATTGCCGCTGTAATCATCAAAATCGAACAATAATTGCCAGAGAAAAATGGGAAAAACCGTTGATTCAGTAATGTTTTCCCCATAAAATGTAGGCAAACTTGAAATTTTCAAGGATTTTAGAAATTAATTAGTGAAAGGGCCTTGGGAATGGGGTATTTCAGTCAATTGTTTTTAATTTTTTTTTCAAAAGAGTATGGCTCAGGAATAACGGTAATCGGGTCTGTTCGTCGAGAAAATGTTTTTAAAAAATCAGAGAAGCTAAGAAAAGTTGAAGATTTGGATGGTGTGACGTAGCTAGCCAATTGTGACGCAGCTAGCCAACTGTCTTTGAAAAAAGTATCCATGCACAGAGAAGAGATGAAACCCTTGGAGCATCTCTTCTTGGATACTACAAAATACTATTCACACACGCGCGCGGCGTAGTGTGTGTTCATTTATGGCGGCCCGCCTTTTTTTCAAACGTGTGATCTATTTAATTAATTTTTCTACCACATGTTACAGTATCATTGGGCTTAAAGTTGGAGTATATAGGTTTTCAAGGGTGCTAAATCCAAATTTGAGGTCAAAAACCTGAATTTCCGACCCACCGAAATACCCCATTGAATAACTGAAAGATTGCCGCTGGAATCATCAAGATAGAACAATAATTGCCAGAGAAATATGGGAAAAACCGTTTATTTAGTAGATTTTTCCATTTTTCTTTGGCAATTATTGTTCTATCTTGATGATTCTGGTTGCAATATTTCAGTTTTTCAATTCCCTAGGTCCTTGCATTGATGAATTTCAAAAAATCCTTTGAAATATAAAATTTAGGTACATCTTTTAAGGTGTTTGCGCCTTAAATTTCGTGAAATACTAAAAAACGAACTGCAACCGACTGAGACCCCCTTAAGGTACGCGCACACTAGAGGCGGGTCAGGCTGGGCCACATCGTATCGCAATATTGTCGCTGTGCACACAATTGGGCCGCATTGCAGCGGAAAAATGGGTCTGCCCCTAACGCTTGAAGTTTTGCTTCCGAGTCTAGCAAGGTAGCGGAAGCATTGTTTTCACTTCTCAAGGATGACAAAAAAAAGTTCTCCAAAATCAAAATTTCCACTCGCTTTTTACGTTGCAGGCCTTCCTGAACAATTTTGTTTTCGTGTCTGTCTGTCATGAAATCCTTGTTACAGGCAAAACTGTACGAAGTTATTGTCCAATTTGGATGAAATGTTCAGGGATTGTACGGGTTGGCGTGTAGATGGTTACCATGAAAATCATCACCCCGGAATGATTGTAGCTGCTGCGCATGCGCAAACGTGAATTCCTTCAAACAGCCATAAAAATCTACATTTTCCATCCAATTTTCATGAAATTTTCAGGGATTATGGTGTAGATGGTCCTCTATTAAAATCATCACCCCCGGAATGATAGTAGCCACTGCGCATGCGCAAACCTGAATTCCTTTTAACTGCCAAGCTTCTACATTTCCCGTCTGATTTCGATGAAATATTCAGAGATTGTGCAATTTGACGTGTAGTTGGTCCCTTTATTAGTCCGCCACACCCACTTGGCAGACTTTTAGCATGGAACATGCTTTAGCCTTGGACCAGCTACCCAAAAAGTGTCACGCAAATGGGTATTCTCCGCCCATTCACCCCATCCCTACTTCGTCAAAAAGTGCGTTTAAAGCATGTTCCATGTTTCTGGAATTTTAGCCAAAGGCTCTAATCAGTATGGCGAGACCCAAAGGGCTGAGTTTTTTTTTTTAGCATGGAACATGCTTCAGCATTGGACTAACTACCCAAAAAGTGTCGCGTGGGAGCGAGGGTGATGTGGAGAGGGTGACAGACCTGTCACGTTAGGGTGATTCTCCACCCATCCACCACATCTCTACTCTACCAAATAGCTCGGCTATGCCGTGTTCCATGTTTTTTGAATTTTAGCTAAATTTTATTATTTATTAAGCAGTAAGCGTCCAGGGGGAGCGAGTTTTTTTTTCTTAGTTGTTAGAACCTTGGTTACGATCTCTGAAAATTCCCCACTACTGGGAAAGTACTATGGAAGTACCTATTTGACATTTTTTTAGTACGCCTTATCAAGAAAGGGGCGGGAACTTCCCCCCACCTTCTCTAGGTATCTAGTTATTTTGATGAGGCTAATGAGCCCTGGAAGACGTGTGTAGCTTGAGCTCTGCAATACGCCTAATGTACCTTCTGGAACGTGTTACAGGAACGCAAGGAAGAATTTGCAACAGGACATCACAAGGCATGGATGGCTGCAACCTCATGTGCTGCGGGAGGGGCTACAACACTCGTAAAGTCAGCATCGGGGAGAGATGCGACTGTGCGTTCCACTGGTGCTGCTACGTCAAGTGCAACCAGTGTTTTAAAACAGTTGACATACACAGCTGTAAATAGATCTCTTGGCTTGTAACTATTCTTTATCTTCCTAAACATTTTCTCCCACTATTAGATCAATAAAAAGCCTGCGAGCATTTTTGTTATTGTATGTATGTAAATATGAATGATGATAATTTATAATGAATAATATAATCGATGTACTACTACCTACCTTGCTAGCTCATTGCGTACCTAATTCCTTGAGTCTTAACATGCTGGGAGGTTCATTTAATCAAAAGTACGTGTTCTGATGCTGTAATTTGAATATTTATGTGCAAACTGCTACCGATACCTATGATCCAACCCTATGGTATTGAAAAAATTCCTTCTAGACGAAATTCAGAGCAGTTACGATTCTGACGTTCCATTTTTTCGAATCGAAATTGTTTTTCGTGCAGCTGAGGCTGCACTTGCACAGAAGTATGTAATTTCCTCTCCCAGTTCACATGTACTTACCTGTGGAAGATGAACATTGCATAGATTAGAGACATTTTCCCGTCTGGGCAGGAGAAAGAAATGAATGATGGATCAGTGAACAAACTGACGCCAGGAGTGTGGAAGTCGTGTCTGCCTTCCCTCTCAATGTTTTCATAAAAACAACACCAAAATCACAAGATCTCTGTTTCTTCGGATATTATCTCCTACTTTCATCGAACAAACCAAATCTAATCATTTGTTTGGACGCTGGCTAAATTGAAATTTAACGTGATTCTGTTGATTTGTCGTGAAAATTTCAATTTTACCAGTCTGAGATGCAACTTCTTTTCCTTTCGCCCGTCTTGTGCTGCCGCCTGCAGGCTTCGTCAACAATTAAAAAACCACCTGCACCGAAACTCTTGAAAATCCTATGATCAGGAATATTGTTTGACCACAAACAAATGTTTGCATTAACATCAGAGAGACAAGAAATTCAATGCTCTTTTCAATGGTAACCTCAAATTTGAACTTTATCAATTATGGCAGTAGTCACTGCAGTCGTTTCATGAATCAAAGATGTGAAACAGTAGGATTTTAAGTTGAGTGAAAAAAAAACGACACTATAATAATTAAATTAAATCGATTTTCAACTAATGAAAGCAACACCAATACAATTTATGTCATATGGAATATCAAAGAACTTAATGTTGGTACTGGAATCAAGACAATAAAACACTCATCAAATTTCCTGGATTTTATTTTAAGTTTTTGACAAGGTTCACGGAAAATCTGTTTCTTCTCACTATACGACGGAGCTTAGTTTAGTTTTCCCATTTTACATTGCTTCCCAAAGAATTTCTTTACTAAAAGAGCCAAATTAACTAAAAAGAAGGGCAGACAGAGAAACAATCAGTGGACAAGTTGGATCAGTTGAGAAGAAAAAGTCGGAAAACACAGTTGGGAAACGGGGAACAGTTATCCACCTTGCACTTGCACCTTCTACCCACAACACAGCGTGAAAAAAAGTGGGATAGAAACGTACCTAAACTACCTACTTATCGATTTTAGATTCATTTTTTTACTTTTTGGATTCCAAAGGTTCATGAAAATGAACATTTGTCGCGGATAGCGAAGAATTTTGATTTGTTTTCTCAATTTATTTACTCTTTGCTACCTATGGCTTCATTTCAATTTGATTTCTACAACAACTGTTCGGGTTCCTTTTCTTTTCCCAGATGATCTAAATTCCCCAAATTGATTTTCCTTTTAATTTTCAATATATTACTTTCTGAGAAACGGAACTTACGTGTTTGAATTTATTCCGTTATCAAAGTTGCAGACAACATTCTTATAATGGAATCGTGGAGGTTTGAAATTTGTGTGAATCAAATAACTGCCATTTAGGGCGAAATTTTGCTAGCAATAAAGTAAAAATTCTGCAGACTATAATAATGCATCTTGCTTGATTCGTCACCACAAAAATTCAATAACAGTTTTCTTCTCCTTATAATTAATAAGGCAGGGAATGGGGAATTTGCCTCAATTTTAGATTCTGGAATTTCAAGGCAAATCCTATTATAGGGCCCTAGAATAACGTTTAACACTAGGAATAACCAACGGAAAAAAATTACCGTAGGAGAAAATGACTAAACAAGTGAACCTCTGTTACAAAACACCGCGAAAATCGAGGAGTATTGTTGACGTCAGACGAAAAAAAAAAAAAAACGACGCGAAAGCAACGACAACAGACAGAGTTCTAGCACGCCACACAAAACGATCCAGTGAAATGGCTACTCGAATAATGTGATTCAAATCTTGAAACTAAATAAGAGAAGATGAAGAATAATAATGCTTGATAAACTAGTAGATAGATTCGTATTGTAAAAAAGTGAGTAATACTGTTTCTTTTGGTCAATTTTGTGTGTGGGTTCTTCCTGCCAGTTCGTGGCGCACTCTTGTGCGCACTACTCGGAAGGTAAAAGTTCGCGTATGTTCCGCTTCTGTGGTAAGCGCCACAGAACCTCCTTTGAAGTCAGATTGGTAGAATATCCGTCACCACATTTAAAATTTCCATCTTCCTTAAATTCTCTAAATTTTTTGGATGCGTTTTCGAGCAGCTCACTATGGTTTTATTCCATAAAAATAAACCCTCATTCGAAAAAAAAAAAAAAAAATGTGAGGCAAATTCCCCATTGTAGAACCGTAAAATGTTGGAATGAGCGGTAAAAACGAGGTGCAGCCTACTTTTCACAAATGCCGCTAGACCGCAGCAACGGCTGCTCGTCCTTCGACGGTGAGACGCAAGTCTCACATCGAATAACTTTACTTCACCACCTTCATTTACTTTACCTTAGCTGAGATGAATGGTCGCTCAAAGTTCACAAGTGTCTGCGCGGCGGGCGGGCGGGATCAGCTGCTAGGAAATGTAGGGTTGCCCTATAAATTCCATCTAGTCTTCCCAGGCCACGTTTTTTAGTCTAATTTTTCGCTTTTGGCCTCTAATTTTCACACAAATTGTTTTGTGATAATTCCAACATATAGTTGGATAGTTTCCAAACACCGGATGTATTCGAATTTTTGAATTAAAAACACTTCAATTATTAAATGAAACTTTAACAAAAATATTTAAAAAAAAATGTTGGTAATATGTTAGATGGCTTGTAAGATTTTCTTGTTCTGATATCATTCATATGGTTAGATTTTAAAATAACGATTTTTCAAGCTTAGATAAACCGGATGAAAGTATGGGGCTACACTAGTGTCATCTCTCATCTCAGAATCATACTAGACCTCTGTCCCCTTTAGCCCTAAAGTGGAATAGTTCAGTGCAGTTAATCAATTTCATGCCAAAAGAAACATCTCTAATAAAAACAATGAAAAAAAAAGAAACCCCAACCTTTGAAGATTTGAAGAAGGTAGAAATTACCATAGAAACAAATAAAATAGACGAAATATATTTTCGTAATATACAACAACCAACACAATGCACTTTTTCGTCCAATTAACAACCTTTCATTCGACAATGTTGGGGTACATGGTTCATACAATCGTCATTGACATTTGAGCAGAAACAAAAATTGACAAAAACCCAATAAACCCTATCATTATTTTTGTAAGCTCGTTTTTGCAGATGTACAGCTACATAAATGTACATTTTATCTAGCTATGGTGTCATCTTTTACAGGAGACTGAACGAAACAACCATAATCAAAATACGCATATTTGGAAATGGGAGAGTATATTCAATCCTCTAGAGGAAGATTTTTGATTAGGTACTTATATTAATAACATTACTCAGAACACAATAATGAGATAGGTTTACCGAGACTACAAAGAAATGCTTGTACTTCCTATCCAGGAGAGTATCTATGAACAATTTATTCAGTCTTATCGTTCGTAATTCAAACAGTCTTGCCACAAAATTTTCAACTACAACTGTTTTTACCGCCTAAATACAACAGAGAACCAACACTCAACGGGTTATTCCAGTGGATGGGAATGAGGAATTTCCTATTTTTGACCCCAAAATCGGATTCAGCACCTCGTGAAACCCCCAACGGCAAACGTTCTGCCCGTACTTCCTTATTTACGAATAAACAAAACAGTGTAGAAAATACGAACGTTTAAAAAAACTGGGAGGATGACGTCAACCAGCGATAGTTCATGTACGGCCGCTTGAAGCGCCGAGATTGTGAAATCTCACTTCGTTTAGTCCTTGGAGGTTTAGTTATTCCTGAGCCATACTCTTTTGAAAAAAAAAGACTGACTGAAATACCCCATTATTTTTATGGGGAATGGTCTACACGCCAGCCCAAACAATTCCTGAAAATGTCATCGAAACTAGACAGTGACTTCGTTTAATTTTACCAATTATAAAGATCTGTGGACACACTGACCAATGGACACAAAATCAAAGTTGTCCAGGAAGGTCTACAATGTGAAAATTTTTGATTTTGGGTAATTTTGTTTTATTCTTGAGAAGTGAAGGCAGTGGTTTTGCTGTTTTGGTGGACTCAAAAAGAAGAACAAAGAAAAATGGCCAATTTGTTTTCAATATATGAACTTCTGCTAAGTGATGTGGTTTCCATGGTGTGTGGATGCTATATTTAGCATCCACACACCGTTGATACCACATCACTTATATATAAGGACTTTTTGCAAATTCGAGAAGTGACGGAGGTGTGCAGTTTGGCGTCCTCACAGTCCCACTGTCTTTTGACGTGACAACGTCTTATAAATTGGTTTGCCGGGAGACACTTCAAGAAACTGCTTACGCTCCGCTCACGTTATGCGCTCACAATGAGAGCGAGTGAGAGGCACGCGTCCCTTTCACTTCTCTCGCTCTTTCTCTCTTCCGCCTAAGAGCGAGAGAGATAGGCGTACACATCGGTTCATGTCTTGCGCTTCTATTTAGGCGCCTGCATATAATTTTTTATTATAATAAAAAAATGTATTATAATAATAATATTATCCTTCTTCCTACTATACGAATGATTATTAACATTAAAATTATTTTACCACTCAAAGTCGTTGTCACGTAATAAAACTTTCGCCCGTATACCGACTTTACAGGCAACCAATTATTTTTTTTTTTTTAAACTCAAAATCTCAAACATTCCACAAACTAACTCGATCTCCGTTATCCCTAAGCAACAATATAAACTTTTGACAAAAACTTAGCACTTTGTGTTCCTCCCCTCAGATGCTACGTACTTAAAGTCTACGGCGTAAACTGTAAAAACATGGAACATGTTTTAGCCAAATTTAGTGTAGAATGCTAAGTCATAGGTAGGTATAATACAAACGTTATATCATCCCTGGCAACATATCTAAAATGCATTGAGAAAAACTGGAGTGTCGGAAAAGGGGCGTGACCGGAGTATTTAATAGGCGCATGACCATCGCGCATCCCCCTTCGGTGTAACATTTTCGGGTAGTTACCCTAGGGCAATAATATGTTCCATGTTAACCCATTCAGTGCGTGTTACATCTGTGTCATCCACGACACAAAACCAGCGGACGAAGAAAGAAGGTTATGATACCCGGCAACCTGACTTCTCCACTACCTCCCTATGCGGCCTCTCGAGCTTATTCAAAATACCTACATTTATTTAAATTTGTAATTTTCATACCGTGTATGCTTTTATTTTCAAAATCTATCATTTTCGTGGATGTGTGCGTTTTATTTATTCACATCCCAGCAGTGCGGGTGGCATCATGATGCCACAATAAGAGCGCCCCCCTTCGAACTGTTCCGACCGTTGGGTTGTCCGTTTTACCTACCTCGTGTAGTTGCAAGTCCTTCTGTAACAATCTGCGAGTCAAATATCAAACATGAAGAATGAAATTTTATTATCGAAGTGAAATTTTTCAGGATGGGGCATAAAATCGCTTTTTTCCCCGCATCGAATGGGTTAAAACGCCATTCAAGACGTTGGTATTTATTTATTGAATTTAATTTTGAAGCAAAATTTCCGTTGACTCATGCAAGTTTTTTATGGGCGTTCATAATGTCCAAATTCGGATCCTTTACACAAAGGATTATGTTGAAGATTGACAACAATGAGGAATTTCACTGAATTCTGTTTGCATTTTTCCTGAATAGTTAATGGTGTGGGATAGATGAAAATCGGGCTGATTTCGGAAAATAAGTCTCCTGTTATGTTTGGGAGACAATCAAAATTTTTGATTGCAAAACTAACCGGAAAAACGGACTTGAAGTGGGAACGCTCGCTGATTGGGCTGTTCGGATCACCGTCTCCTCCCGATGTTGCTCATTGGGACGACGAAATCAAGTTTTCTAAGAGAAAAGTTATCAAACAAAAACAGGGGAAACCTAATTTTCCCCATCTTGCTTTTTCTATCTTTTTCTTCAGTTTTTCGATTTCAAACTTTACTGTTTCGTGAATGTTGCATCTGGGGACTATAGATTTCTCGATCTCAGCGCTTCAAGCGGCCATAAATGAACTATTCCAGGATGACGTCATCCGCCCGGTTTTTTTAAACATTCGTATTTTCTACACTGTTTTGTTTATTCGTAAATTAGGAAGTTCGGGCTGAAAGTTTGCCTTGTAGGTTTTTCGAGGTGCTGAATCCGATTTTGGGGTCAAAAATACGAAATTCCGACATGGTGAAATTCCTCATTCATGATAATGGGGAAATACCAGTGTAGCGCCGAATTCATCGATAATACTGCGTATAGGGGACACTCGGGAAACCCTGAGCGTGATTCCATTTCAATAAGACCTCACGCTTTCCAAATACACCAAACAAATCTTACTGTTTAGTGGAATCAAGCAGTTTTGTCTGGGTATCTATGAAAGTGAGGATCTTTCATGCAGACCAAGTGAATTATTACAAACAGTTGACCTATGGCCTTACTTTTCAATAAAAATTCCATGTGTATTTTATTAGAAGTTAAACGCTGATTACTAGAACAAACATGGTTCTGCGCACAGTGGTTATCAGGAGACAAAAGTAGAGGTAAATATGGGCCAAGACTTCATATTTCTTGAAAAAACTATCCAATGGAGTTCTAACAGATAAACCACTCGGTTCACTCGAAAGTTTAATACCAAATACATACCAAATATATGATAATTTCATTTCAACTTATCGAACTACACAGGATTACAAATAACACGTTTCGGTAAACGTTTTGACAAGAAGGCCTCTTGACGTGAGCTACCTCTGAATCGAACCTCGTATCAATGAGGGTTTCCTTACAGTTTAGGCACAAGATGAAGTTTGACTTCAGAACACTATACTACATTTAAATTAATTTACCAAGAGTGCAGAAAATAAAGAACGATAAATTGAAATTAAAATCACATTTTAAATTCATTTTATCTGGGGTGGAACACATAAATAGAAACTAAAATCTAAAGTCCTTAGTTGAAAAGAATAACGTCATACTATGGCACAATAAATCATTATCACGTGAAATCAACCAAGATCAAAGGGCACCTTCTTCCACCACGATGATTGGCTGTTTTATGCCAAAATATACCAATAAAAACACAAGAAATTCAAATACACGCATAGCATCCTTATTCACATAACTTGTAAATTGAAAACAAATGTCAAAAGTAGGCCGAGGGTATAAATACGGTACCTAACTACAAATAATACCATTTATAGTTGACTCCATTAATTAAAATCTCACCAGGATTCTATTTTGTGGCCTCCATTAATGTAACATTCTATTGTATTTGAATCGAATCAATAATGACAGGCTGTAAATACTCCGTACTTTTGGAAAGGTGGAATCCTCTAACTTCGGCCACTTTTTGCTGGTTTTTTTTTTTTTTTTGATAATTTCACCGTATGTATTAATATCTAGTTTTTTGAAAAAAAATAAATATAGATAGCCCCACATCTCACGTGTCTGACGCCCTCAGAACCACACTTTTACCTTCTACCCAAAAAATAATCTTCAATTTCTTAGACCCATAGCAGTTTATTATGCCAGACCTTATTATTAGCAGACCTTATGCCAAATCAGATACCCTGATGTCCAAACTATTGAATCCTTCAATTAAATACAGAAAACCAAGTGTCACACTACTGGAAGTAGAACTAAACTAAAAACTAAGGTTTTTGACGACTATACAAAAAACCATTTTCCCACTGGAAATACCAGAAAGCTTAATGAAATAGACCAGATGCATCGAAGCACTAACTCATCACTGTACCTGCAGAGACCAATACACATAGAATACATGGCTCTCAAACAATGCGCCAAATGATGACGTACCTACAGTTTAATACCCAACAAAAGTCCTGATGATGCTAGTCACCAAGCGAAAGTGCACTCGACTAATTATTAAAAACGCTGCAAATTATTACACAATGGTTTATTATTTTTCTATATAGATCACTCGTCTGCAAAGCCACCAACCATCCAACATGAAGAAAAACATCGATCGCATTTCGGTCAGCTAAAATTTGAACGGAGATTAGGCCTCTTTTGCGATTCACACTCGTGTTTCTGATTTATCGTACGTCCAACCCTTAAATTCTCGTAGGGAGCGAACGGCTAGTCCTACAGAGCTCCGCATGGTCTCAAAAAATTCTAAAAATTCTATAGAATCTTAAACTGAAGGAAAAACAATACCTTTATATCAAAATTTTTTGAGTTAGGGCGTTTTCAAAATTCATTTTTGGACCCTTAGAAGTGACCTACATCAACCAAAATCTTCGGGGCACAACTAGACCCCAAATGGAGCCTACATACCAAATTTCATCAAAATCGGTCAATGATAAGTGGGGAAAGTGCCGCGTACGGCGGACGGACGGCCAAATTTTTATTCGATTTTTGGATTCTACGTACCTTGAAACGTAAAACAACAAATTTTGAGTGGGTGTTAAAAAAATTTTTCTTGGTCGGTTCCAAAGGTTCATTTTTGCAAATAATAAATCAAAATTATAAGGATATCGCCGCAGTAGATATCCCCCTCAACCTACATACTTCAACTGAAGAAAGGCCCACCACACACGATGCATAATATATTAATATCGAATTTTTGGAAAAAAAATAAATCAATATTGATAGCCTCACATCTCACCTATCTGATGCCTTCAGAACCACATTTTTACCTTGCACCCAAGTTATTTTTAAAACATTTAAAGTGTGGTCGAAGCTACCATTCTATTTCTGCTAATTTCGGCCATCCCTCAGAAACGTCGAAAAAACCAAGATAACAAAGCAACGGTGCAATTTCGGACACTTCTGAACTTTTTAAACAGAAACTCTGTTTGAAAAACTCGTTCAAAAAACGTTAAAAAAACCTTTTTATTAATTTGACCTTTTTTAAATGAAAAAAGACCTTTTCATTAATTTTACAGGGGGTAAAGTAGGAAAAAGCTGGAATACCACTAAAATTTCATAGCGTAAAATTGTAACTAAAAATCGTAGTTAGTAGGTTGGTGTCACACTGGTAGGTAAGTATACAATGCAACATACTGCAGTTTCGTAACAAAATGGTAGCCATTAAAAATATCTATCCGTAGTAAAAACCTGATAATCTATCTGTACAAACCAACCTAATCTAAAAACAGTGAGGGTGGGGGTGTTGTGATATGTACTTATCACGGATGACCTTGAAGGGAAGGAGACGATGTGGGGAAGGAGGGAGAAAGCCTTCTCCCCGTAGCCCTTGAAGACTCAGGGCCTTTTTGCTGTCTCTCGTTTTCTCCATCCTTCACCCCTAGCCCCAGTAAGCCAATTCATTCGATTATACCCTCCTGTTTCCCGTGAATGGTGTATTGATATCATTTCTACCCTATCTTCAGTATTCCCACGTGTTCAACGATTGGTGGTTTTACCCTGGGTAAGAACTAAAACAATCAATTTATTTACTGACCACAAATCTTAGTTAACAAGTCTGAAACTTCGAAATAAACGTTGAAATAATCGAACTTTTCGGGAAAATGAAAAAAGCTTTCAATAATTACTTTACAGACCACAAATCTTGTTAAAAAAGTCTGAAACTTCGAAATAAACTTTGAAAAAGAGAAATAATGGGTGGTAATTCCCATGTCCAAAGTTACCCAGCAAAAAAGTGAGATATTAGAGTTTTTGCTGGCAAAATCTGACAGGCCCCGTTAGGAGGAGACTAGCGCGAGCAACCCAGGATGCTACCCAGTTGAAAGAGGAGACCCGTTAACTATGGACAGGGAGGGGAGGCGCTCATGCCAGGGAGCCTCTAGGAATGGGTGACTGGGGGACCGAGCTTTGTGAAGAGGTTCCACAGGCGCCAGTAATGGCGAGCAAAAACTCTCTAATATGCTATCAGGAGCACAGAGCAAACGCACAAGACACGAAAGAATGAAACTTGCAGTAACTCATCCAGACAGTTGGCGGAACAAATCCCTACCACCAGCAAGTTTCGAAAGTTACTTGGAATTGATGTGAAATAGTTTGTTTTCGGTGGATTAAAAAAAACGAAAAAACCAATAATGTTTCTGAAATTTCCGGTTGAATGTACCTGACTTGTATGATACCAAAACAAAACAGCAAGAGGCTCCTTGATGATCTGACAATCCGAAACCATACAGGTTAGTAGTTAAAAATGTCTCTAACAGAGTAGGTGGCTAAAAAACCGGGGAAAAATGAAATAGCCAAAATTACCATACCTGGCCGAGTTAGAGGATTCTACGGAATAGTATCCGTCACTATACATTACTGTGGGCACTGCCTAGATCATATTTGTTAAGAAAATCATTTTTGTAAAAAGTATAAGGGTATTTATATAATAATTTAAGAATAGGTACTTCTTGGCAGTTAAAGACTAGTTGCCCAACAAAGAAGGTTTAGAGCCGGCAGTCATCACCTCGACTTCTTCAGGATAGTTATGGCCACATTAATGGGAGAACAATGAGGTAATATAAAAATAATAATCTGTCACTAGTTTCCGCACCTAAAAATATTCACTCGTCGTTCATTCATCACATCAATCATCATAAAACACAACACATCACAACGTAACGTCAATAACTTGAGCTTTGATAACTTTAAAATCCTCGTTTCATACGAATGGAGGTCAGGTACATTGATAGCTCGAAACTTTAAGCCCAGAAGAAATGACTGTGAAATGAAGATTTGTAAGGTAGGCGTCCACACCAACATTTCTGCGATTCTACCGGTCAACTGGAGTGACCAAATGCACGTTTTCAGCATTCTAGGTTTGGTGCTCAAGGTTGACCCGACATTTCACCTACAAACGACAACCGACACAATCTAGATCTAACAATATCTGAAGTCAAGGAATGTTTCTTTTCCAAATGAATGAATAGTTCTTTTACAATGCATTATTACAAAGCGGGTAAAAACCGATGTGTTATGCAATGCACGTTTCTGAAAGTGACAGTTGCCCTTCAATAAGACCAGAAAGAATATTTCCTTTATGCAGCATGATTAATGAGCAAATTTTCAAAGGAATCTTTAAAGCTATGGTTAACAAAATCGAAATATTATCTACATGAGAGATTATTCAGCCTTGTGTAAAAAATTAGTTATTTTATAAAATCCTTGGTTAAAAATTTAAAAAGAAACCTCAAAAAATACTGCCCTAGTTCTTCAAAATACAGAAACTCTAGGAGATATGGGCAGGTGACAGGATGGCAATTAGACGGCATCCAATCTCCTCTCACCAGCCCTGAGCTTCCTGAGTTGAGAGGATTGTCCAGGACTCTACAAAGACCCAAGAATGGATATTGTTTCAATCACTCCCTAGAAGAATGTAATGATACTTCCAGCAGAAATCCCTGGTAATATGTTCAATATTCTCCTACACTGGCAAGTCCTTTTGTTTTCATTCTTACACTAAGTTTGTGTTGAATAAATAGTAACGAGAAAACCTTTTGAAGATGGACGCCCAGATAGTAGGTCCGTAGTGAGTGGGTCCCACCAAAGCGAGATGAGAATGGCTCCCATGTGAAGCGCCTTTGAAGTACAAAGTACGCATGCGTTGTATCCCCCCCCCCCCTGTATTGGATTACGCTGAAGGATACAGGGACCAATGTTCCCTCACTATCAAAATTCTATACAATCAAGCGTATGGCCACATCTTTGTGACCAGTACTAGCCAAAGATGTTTGCTTGATGCCAATAAGTTGCTTCGTATCGTGATGCTCGTCATCGGGTGAGTCACTTTATACTATACAGGGTGTCTACAAAACAGCTGTAAGAAATTCAAGGGGTCGATTCTACAACTAATTTCCAACAAAAAGTGTCTCTTGGAATTTTTTTTAAACGCCTCTTTAACCGACTTTTTCACTTTTAAGTTTTTTTCGTGTTTTCGACCTTACACCATTAAAACGGTCATAACTCTCTTAAATTACACTCAAAAATTAAAAATAAGGATACCGTTGGAAAGAGCGTCAAATTTCCTATCTCCCTGATACCAAATAACAAATTTTCAGTTGAATTACACGAGGAATAAAGCAACCTAAAAAGTGAACTTAGTAAATTTTCGAAAAAATTCCGTTTTTCAACGCCTATAAATCTCCAAATATTATCAGGTAAAGTTCTGTTGCAGGAAAGCCTAAAAACTGCGCCAGAATCTCAGCTTTCCAATGGTATGATCAAAACATATTCTACAACCGCCTCCTGTTTCCGGAGGCCTCGCGGTCTACTGCGGCGCCGACCCACCCACTGCTGTCGTCCGACCCCTCAAATCGACTAGGCGGAGCGCCGATTTCGTTGAAAAAATGCACGTTTTTCCGCGTTCAAACACGAATTTCTCCCCTAAATACGGTTGTAGAATCGACCCCTTGAATTCCTTACAGCTGTTTTGTAGACACCCTGTATATGTAGGTATGAGGGCCACCCATAAAAACACTTACTCATACTGGGAGAAATAGGAAAAAATAGAATAAACTATTCTGGGATAAATAGAATAAACTATTATATGGGAGAAATAGAATAAACTATTCAGGATTCTCCTTGACGATTGATGCACTTTTGAAAACGAGGCAAAAACTTCTTTACCCCTCTTCAAAGTGCTGCGCACCCACATCTTGTAGGTATGTGCATCAACGGTCTTCTTCACTTGGTCATTTTTGTTCAAGTGAAGAAAAATTTCTTCACTTCATCATCAACAAAATTTTCAAATTTGTTGCCTCCTGAAAACCTTTTCAATTTTTCAATATTTCCCACTTGAATTTTGCAAGCAATTCCTGGGTCTGAGAGGCAGAGTAGGGACACGCATTGCCATGCTTAAGCAGCACGAGGTTTGAAAGCTTACGCGGCCTTTTGCGCTTTATTACTGCCCTCAAGTCCTCCAAAACTAAGCGTTATCGTGCGGAACCTCGTTCAAGATAATATTACACTCATGATGTGAGTTCTTGAAAAATTTCAGCCCCGGGTAACCCTTTGAGGGTAAATAATTGGATCACAGAACGGATTTCAATTGTTGACATGGCATCCTCCGAGTCCTCCATGTTTGCTGTTACACTTTCCAGGTGCAATAGCTGGTATCGACAAAAATTCAGTGTTACCACAACACATCAACTGAAAATCGATGAGAGTTTCAAATTTACCCGTTGACTAGGGGCACGCCAAACAACTCAGGAACCTTTTTTTTCTGGATGCCTCTCGTATATTTGTCCAATTTTTCTGGCAGGTTGCTCAGGACCCACTTCACGAGACCTCCACAGGACAGCAGACCTACTCCACGAACCCCTACTTTCATGTGGGATCCTCATACCAGTTATTTCAAGCCACTTCCTGGGCGCTCTTTTAAGAATGTTGAGCAAAACGAACACGTCAGTTCTTTAGTATTCATTTGTAGACCAAGTTTTGCGTTGAATATATTGTAATAAGAAAACGTTTTGCAGACTCAAGGTTTTGCGCAACATAAAACGTGGTGTACGAATGAATACAAAAAACAGCGTCAGTTTTGAAGAATAATAAACACATGGACAGAGAATTCGTTTGTTACCACAATGGAGATGTAATTATTTTCACATGCCCACCAGTTTAAGCAGTTTAAATTAACGAACAGCTACAATGGGGTATTTCAGTCAATTTTTTTTCTTCAAAAGAGTATGGCTCAGGAATAACGGTAATCGGGTCTGCTCGTTGAGAAAATGTTTTTAAAAAAATCAGAGAAGCTAAGGAAAGTTGAAGATTTGAATGATGTGACGTAGCTAGCCAATTGTCTCTGAAAAAAGTATCCATGCACAGAGAAGAGATGAAACCCTTGGAGGACCTCTTGGATACTACAAAATACTACTCACACACGCGCGCGGCATAAGTGTGTGTGCATTTAAGGAGGTCCGCCTTTTTTCAAACGTGTGATCTCTTTAATTAATTTTTCTACCACATGTTATAGTATCATTGGGCTTAAAGTTGTAGTATATAGGTTTTCAAGGGTGCTGAATCCAAATTTGAGGTCGAAAACCTGAATTTCCGACCCACCGAAATACCCCATTCCAAATCCATCTTGTCTGAGCCATTGAGAATAAACTATCCTATCTTACTAACATTTCAATTTTCACAGCCATTTCTTAAGGATGGTGCAGTTTACAATTTTTGGAAAGTCACAACATACAGGTAACTAAAATATACATGCATCTCGACAGCAAGTTAGAAATTTCGAAACTAAGTTCTAAAGTAATGGAGAATGTAAACATTTCATTTGTATGTTACATTAGTTAACCCTCAAAGACGCGCGCCTGCGAGGATTCAGCCGCGAGTTTAAACAAACCGGTGCCCCAATCCAAGAAATGGCGAGGGTAGTCGATGGTTTGGGTACTTCAGTCCCATAAGTGCAACATATCGATACCTTAAAGCACAAAGGCGCTATGGCCAAAAACGGAGTTTTGAGAAAAACGAAAAAAACAGCAAAATTGCAAAAATAATGGCTATTTACACCACTCTTTAATTTCCTCAATAAATTTTCAAGCTATAATCGTCAAGAAGGTCAATAATAGTTTTGTTGAATTTGAGTTTTTCTGAAATTAAAAGAAAATAAAAAATGTGGAAGATGGATGGACATAGCGCCTTTGTGCTTTAACCCATTTCCAGCCACTGATGCATTTTTGCATCGTCCTAATAATGATTTTTTTTAGTATTGAAATAGTGGAAAATCTTTGTAAAATAATTTTTTCTCGTTCATGCAGTTCCTTAACTTTTCAAAAAAAAATTTTCTTCGACATTCGGGAGCTCAATGAGATTTGGGAAATTTTTTGAAAGAGGCCTTTTGACCGAAAGCGTGATTATGGTGGCTCAAATTCGTAGAATTTGGAGCATTTTTGCTCACAATTGGTGAGCAAATGATGCCTTATTTCGGCCAGCATTCTGTAAAATTGTTGAAGGGTGTTGAGTCGGATGATAATATCTTGTTCGTGGTCGAAACGACTCTGGGTCCTCTTTGTGAATAAAAAGGGGAAACGTTGATTTTTGGTGTTTATTTTTCATTTCTAGCTACAGTTTCGCTGGGGCAACTTGCCAGGATCTTCAGGCTAAAATATATTTAGAACAGCAGATCTCTTACTTGGTCATCTAATACTATGGTCACTTTACACTAAGACATATATGTTATATTTCCCTATATTAGTTATTATACAATACACTAGTTGTTATACAATAGACGTGCATTTTACCTTGTCAGTTTTATGTGGAGTATACTTCTAGTCATTTGTTCTTTCCTTTCTCAGTCTTTCTCTATTCTTTCAAAATCGATCTTTTCAATAGAAAGAATAGAAAGAAATTGAAATTGATTTGAAATTCTTTTTTTGAAATAAAAATTGTACCCTGGTTCAAGCACGTCAACATGGGGAAAAGATTTATTCGCATTTTTTGTAGACTAAGAGCGAACCACACAATTTGTCCAGCGTATTTGCACAAAATTAATAGGAGAAATGACGCTGTATGCGAATGCGGGCATCCGTATGGAGATGTTGAACACGCAATAATGGAGTGTGCGCTACTAATTCATAGAGAAGAACTGTTTAAAAAAATAGAAGTGTCGGTGGAAAACACCTTTAACTCCCCCCCCTTTTGTTTTTCCCTTCTCCAAAACATTGATGTATGGAAAGATATATATTTTTTTATTACTGTAAATAATCTAAAAATTTAGGATGATTGTTATGATTTATGTATGTTAACAACTTAATTAGATAAACCTAAAGTAAAATATTATTAAGAAGTCAATCATTATTTTGTTATATGGCTAAATGTCAATAAAGGCAATGCCAATTTAAAAAAAAATATATATTTTAGCCTGAAGATGCTGGCAAGTTGCCACAGCGAAACTATAGCTAGAAATGAAAAATAAACACCAAAAATCAACGTTTCCTCTTTTTATTCACAAAGAGGACCCAGAGTCGTTTCGACCACCAACAAGATTCTGTAAAATAGTTCATCCTCCTCCTCCCATTACTCTGTTATTTCTACACTCGGCTTGAAATGGGTTAAGGTATCGATCAAATTATACGTAACGTATATGTACCAGTCGTCAACAAGTAGGTCTTACGATCATTTGACCTTTTAATCCGTAATAATCATCAAACGTTTTACAAAAAACTCACAAATTCAGACGTATGGCAGATAAGCGGCGGCACGCATCCTCCCTCGAGGCAGAGACGCATCCTTAAGGGTTAAAAAGAAATGTTCTGGAAGAAAATTAATTTGCGTGTGCGAGGTGAATGTCAGTCACAGCCTTGGTAACTGAGTAATAATACATGTTCTTGCACATATTTCATCATCTCCCACCATTTCAAGGGTTGGAAAAGGAGTTCTAAAACCCCAAAATCACTGAGTATGATCTAGCTGGTAACACACACATAAAAATAAAACTATATCTACGTTAACAAATAAACAACAAGAGCAACACATAAATGAATTTCACTACCTCACTTCACTAAAAAGAAAGGGAATTGTTTCAGTCTGAAATCAGTTGTTACATTGTGGTCAATTTTAAAGATATCGACTCGCTTACCAACAAGATCTACCGGTAAAAAAGTATGGATGCTTTACAATTAATAATCGAAGACCTGTTTGACAGTGCGATCTAAGTGCCAAATACCATTATTTAGGAGAACCAACAACTATTTTTGGACACAATTTCTGAGATATTCATTTCAAATGTCAAAAGGTCTTGAAATAAAGGGCTTCCAAAACATAAGAGTACATGGTAGTACTTGGAAAAATTAAAAACGATCCAGTCAGCATAGTTTTTCTTTGATCAGACACAACTCAGTTTGGTACTGACACAAATTTGATCTTGCTCCTCCACATAATTTGACTAAAAAGTCTGCCAAGTGGGTGTGGCACATGCTTCCTCGTATCCATAACCCGAATGTAGATGATCCGGTGCATAGTCGTTAATCTCAAAACATCAATCTCCAAGCACCTTGCACTCCCTCATAGGGGACCATCTACACGTCAACCCGCACAACCACTGAATAGAGTATTTTTGTACTTCTCGTGTTGCCAAAACGCGAAACGTTAAAAAGAGCAGCTAGCGCGAGCACTCGTAGATGCTAACTTTCCACGTCATTTTTTTCAGATCTCCTCCGTGAAATCGTGAAAAAGTGAACTCCTGTAGTGACATTAACGTTACGCTTATATGTTAAGTTGGCAAGGTTACTTTGGCGAATTTTTACTCCTTGTCTATTTCAAATTTTGTTCCCCTTTCAGATAGGATATTATTTTTTTCTTTTTCATGTTCCTAGTATCATGATAAAAGTTATGGAAGAATGAATGGAGTCCATGAGGTGAGTCCATCTGGCAGAGTTCCTCCACTGAGAAGGAACTTGAGCAAGTATTCGATGATTATTTAAGGTTTCTGCTAGTGAAAAAGCACCCCATTTCAGAAATTATAAGTTCGAGCGTTTTCATCCATTCCATGGTAGAAGAGGAAGTTCTTGTCAAACCCCAGGATATACCTAATCTGACTTGTGGATTCAACATAACTACTTAAACAATCTAGTACTCCCTTACAGACCGAATTTTCCGGAAGTTTTATTATTCAATAATATTTTTCGATTTCTTATAAATATTATAAGAAATCCCTACTACGTTATAGATATTATTTATGTATTTTAAATTTATTACCTAATTATTTTTTATTATTATTGATTTTTTATTGTAGATATTATTTGATAATTATCAATAATCAACTGCATATATATTGTTGTGGGTTTTGACGGTAATTTACCGATTTTAGGGCATGTTGCAGTCCTGGTTTTGGTAGACCTGAATAAGGACGATTTGTTATTACTTTCCCGGTTTTATTTTTTGGCTCTCAGTTTTTGGTTTAAGTGAAATATTATTTTGTGCGAATTTGAGAAGAGTTGTCGTGTTAATTTTGTCTTTACCCGGTTGTAACATATATAGATACCAGTAAAATGAATAAATAAGTATGCTAGTACCTACCTAACAAATGATAGTAAAACCTATTGGAGAAAAATTGGAACCCATAGTAAATGAAACAATAATGAGAATTGGATTAAAATAACTTCAATATTAATGACGAAGTGGATAGGTGGTGGTACAAACAAATAGTCTTTTCTGTTCAACCTTAAACTTGCTGTTTTCTGCCTTGGGTAGTCCATGGAAGAAGAAAAACAACTCCATCTACTCTGAGGTTATCCTCACATAGCGCACCCTCACGTAGACAACCAATTTTTTCAAACGCCAAAAGTTGGCTTTTGGCGTCAAGGAACTTTTCGCGTGTGGAAGTAGATACGTGTGAAACGAAACGGCAAGTACAAAAATACTCTGATATTTCTACGAAATCGGATGGAAAATGTAGAAGTTATAGCTGTTACAAGGAATCTACGTTTGTGCATGATGCGCAGTGGGTACTCTCATTCTGGGGCAATGATTTTCGCAGGGGGAAAATTGTAGGTGTTAAGGGCCCCATTCACGTGTATGTCCGGAGTCACCGCCGCGTCCCTCCAGGTACTCCCCGAAGCCACTGCAGTAGTCCATCCACCTGGCTACCAAAACTACCTGACTCCGCCGAATAGCGGACCCGCTACCAACCACCGCTTGCTCAGTTCCTTCTCTGAGTTTGAAAGATGACTAGAAGTGAGGAAAACGGTAGGGCTACATACTGTACTGTTGGGGGTGCGACCGGGCGTCAGCCTCACTACAACCATTCACAGGGCTGCCGAGGATTAACCTGGCCGCAAATTTCGAGCATGTTCGATTACCAGCCAAGCGGCGGACAACCGCCAGACCTCAAGATTTTGTTAACCATTCATGGGTAGTTTTCCCCTTTGACAGTGGCTAGGAACGCGGAGGCGACTCCAGGCATACACGTGAATGGGGCCCTTTATAGCTGTTACTAGTCACTTAGGTAGGTGTTATAGCGCAGAAGCCACTGCCAATTTGGGGACCGTAGGGATTCACATACCTTTCAAGTGTGTGAATTCAAAATGGTGGGGACTTTCATAGAGGACCATCTACACCCCATGACAAATCTATCCAATCCCCATTCCATGACAAATCAAAGTATGTAAATTAGATCAGCTTGGCTATAAATAATGGAGTAAACCCTGATCTAGAGTATCCAACGGCTGATAGCTAGTTGAATGAACCAGTTCCCGTGAGATCACTGAGGTTGAGGCTAGTCAGCTCAGGTTTTTATTTGGATTATAATTATTCGAGTCGGCTCTTTGGTGAACCACTTAAATACCCCCCCCCCCCCCCCCAGCGAAATCGTCAGAACCAATTCTGATCTTCTCTAAGGAAAACCAGCTGGTGGCGTCCCACGATGTTTGGAATGGCAGTTGGACGAAAATTCAACCTGAAATGGTTGTTTACTCTCACTGATATAGTGCTGCCTATGGGGAGCGTCTTAGAACTACTTGGAACGTGAGAGAGCACATTAATCAGGCAACAGGCCCTTAGATCACACTGCGCGAAAACAAATTTTTCTCCAATTTTCAGCACTTACCCGACAGGTCTTTAATTTATAAGCAACCATGGAGGTGGATTAAAAAAAATCATTATGACATTGAAGAATCCATGTTAAATGAAAACGTATTCAGCCTTAACACTTCGGCCGGGACATGAATGAAATTACGGTTCGGAGGGATACCTGGAGGCATACACTAAACCTACACTCCAAGGGACATTTTAGGTTTTCCTCTCGTGATTCACTAACAACTCTTAGAGGGATGTATGCCTTTCAAGCATGTGAATTCAAAATGAGGAACCCATACCAAAAACGTCACCAAAATATCTGGCAGAGCCATGCTAAGTGATTTTCTAGTTCAGATAATGAATGAAAATAGAGGATATTGCAAATTTTCTTCGAAAATTCGCTAATAGAATAATTTTACTTGACGGGATATCTGCATTTTAGGCATGAAAGATGTGGTCATTTTTAGAGGGACATATGCCTTTCAGCATTGAACCCCCCTTGAAAAGGATGTATGCCTAAAAATCATACAATTCGTACTACACTTAGAGGGACACATGAATAAAAAGCAGGAAATCCATGTAAACACAGGATGTATGCCAAAAAGGCTGGGTATTTTCTGGTAAAATGAAACTTAACGCGGAATGGAGGGAAAACGTCGATCCCGGATGTTTCCTCCTCCACACTAGGTAGCCAACTGACAATGTCCTAGGAGGAGAGAACCGCCCCAAGCGACAGAAATGTGAACCAAGCACGCCTAACAGGCATATGTCCCAGCCGAAGTGTTGAATTAAGTAACCACTCAACAAGAGGCTAGTGCCACCCTAAATTCGTCCACTGTAAGATCCTGGATATCAGATGCAGAATATCACAATGTTCGTTAATCCAATTCAAATTCGCTAGCCAGAGAACTCGTCTGAGGCAGTTTAAATTTGACCCTCATGTACTACACAACGCCATTTTTAAAATGATGATCAGATAATACGTACAATTTATTTGAACTATTTAAAACCTGCTCCTCATATATTTATATTTGCTTGTAAACTAAGACTAAAATGAGTTTATTGTTCTTCTAAATAAGAAGTGTTAAGCTTCTCAGTATATCCAAATATCCCTGTGGTAATTTTGAGATATTTAGCTGAGACAAAAGTGTAAAGTATTTGAAAAAGTAACTTTGAATAATTGGAAACATCATAAAACGGCGTTGAGTGAATACTCAACTAAATCTCAAATGTAACTTTAGTTAGTGGTTACTTAACTATTCGGCTGAATCCGGATGAACTATCTAGATCAAAAATGCAACTCTATTTAGATGAAGAAACAACAGACAAGACTAAATTGAAACTGACAAGCACGTCATGAGGTAGCTTAATTACATTCCCTTCAAGGGTAATCAGTTACATTTCGGTAACCATAAACTAGGTATTCAGCAATGAAACCCATAAATGAAAGCAACAAGCATTCACTACTCCTTCGTATAAGCTGTAAATGCTCTCAATTTCCAAATCTCGTTTCTCTTGATCCGTTTGTCGAAATATTATGCTCAGTTCCTGCAAAAAAATCATATGTATTATTTAAAGGAGCATTACTAATCCAGACCGCACCAAATAAATTAGATTTTGAATCAACAGGGAACAGTTAAGCAAGGTTCATACAATAAATTGTAAGAGTGTTGATGTATGTGGGACTCACTCCATGGCAGACGGAAAGGTCGATAGTCAACATCACAAACCCATCCAAGAACCTCGGGTGGATGATCAGGAGATGATGCGTAGTATTGTCAGGTGATGTGAATATTTTACATTTGTCAACCGTGTATTTATTGCTCAGTACCTTCATCAGTCCTTGGTACCATGGAAACGGCTGATGGAGCACCGCTGATAAGCTTTGGTCAATTTCAACAAACGTCTCAACATGCGCTAAGCTTTTGAGCTCGAACAGCCCAGAATATGACAGAGCATTCTGCGGAACACCAACGTAATCAAAAGTTAGTACATTTGTGGAGAAAATCAAGCTGTTGGATTGGATGAAACATTTCGATGAACCCTTGTGCTACTCCAGACAGATCTCATATCCACTCTAAATCTACAAAATCGATATTTTTTGTAAAAGTTATTGTTTTTTTAAGCAAAAGCTACGATATTCTACTCATTATCTTCATTTATATCTACTAAACAATATACACTATATTAAAGCATTTGATACATCGAGAGAAGCCATACGAAGTGGTAGAATTTTGGATGTTGAACAGTACGAAGAGGGTGTGGTGTCAAATATGCGAGAAGTGGCAACATGATATAAAGCCACTGAGCTTGCAGCCAGCGAGCAGCTTTTGGGGAGACTACCCATTAGGTAGAAGAGAACCATTCGGAGGACTACTGAGGCATCACAATGGCAGCAGACAACTTTGACTTGTCATTATATCCTTCAGGGCACTTTAGGACATTTAAACATGTAGTGTATTCTTCGAGTACACGCTCACCTCAAATTTCAAAGAAATACCTTTGAAAATGCGCGGGAACGCAGTTTCAAACAAGAAAAAAGAGTAAGGATTCCAGTCTTGGTGTTCTCGATACCTTAGTTGCCAACCCATACCTCGCTCCCGATATTGTAAGCCGTGGGACAAAATGGCTTCATAGCATTTTTTGAGTTTGCAAGCCTCACTTTAAATTTTTTCATGCGCGCTTATTTCTTTCAAAATCCTCAGTTTTTTCGTTTTTTCCTTTTGAAATTTTCAAAAATCGACCTTTTCTACCTTCAGGTTAAAAAAGTTTCAAGTGGAGTTCCGGGGTTTTCAGGTTTTTTCCGAAACATTATATCCGGAAGGGCACTTTAGGACATTTTGGCCCACCCGTTTTTCCCGGCCCTGTCTCTTGAAGGCTGGGGTTGGCTGTGGCTATCTGGGATGCCATCCCAGAACTTGGGGTCTTTGAACGAGTGAAGCCATTTTGTCCCACAGCTTACAATATCAGGAGCGAGGTAAGGGTAGGCAACTAAGGGATCGAGAACACCAAGACTGGAATCCTTACTCTTTTTTCTTGTTTGAAACTGCGTTCCCAAACATTTTCAAAGGTATTTCTTTGAAATTTGAGGTGAGCGTGTACTCGAAGAATACACTACATGTTTAAATGTCCTAAAGTGCCCTGAAGGATATAATGACAAGTCATCTCAATTCCGAGATCAACCAGCCATTCGGTAAGATTGGGAACTGAGAGCCAATATGGTGCCATGGGTGCTGGAGTCCCAGGGACATGAACCACGCCCGTAATTTTATCAAGGGAGTTCGATCAAACAGGGAAATGAAATTGTTTGAGACGAATGCACCAAGATCAAAGACCAAGGTCTCAAAACCAGTTCTTCGTGACAGAACTACTGGTCTGGTTGCAGACTTGAAGGTTCATGGTGTATGTGACTGTGAGAGACCTGCTTTTCTTGAAACCCGCATAATAAATGATGACGCAGTCTCTTACACTTCATGGAATGGCCTACCATCTCCTGGCGTGCTGCACAGGCCACAGGGTAGCTGAAGACCTGAGAGGGTCTTTCACGCCACTCGTAATTTCATGCGATGGAGCATTACATAAAGAGTATTAATCCTTTCTCAAGAATGCATCCTTATGCCTGGCCAAATGTGGTTCAAATCCTACACTACACGTCCTTTAGGGCGACCATAAACCGGTAGGTCACTGTTATGATGGCGTGTCGGCGTGTGAAGGCGAATGGCTTCACGTCGGCTTGTCGGTTTTTATTGGTACCTACTCAACGAAGACAGAGGACGGGACAGCACTCAATGCCCGGCGCGTTTTAGGTTGCGTGTTCAAATCATGTCGGGGTCACCAATGTTATGATGGCGTGTCAGCGTGTGAAGGCAAATGGCTATATGTCAGCTTGTTGGTTTTTATTGATACCTACTCAACGAAGACAGAGGACAGGACAGCACTCAATGCCCGGCGCGTTTTAGGTTGCATGTTCAAATCATGTCGGGGTCACCAATGTTATGACGGCGTGTCGGCGTGTGAAGGCGAATGGCTTCACGTCGGCTTGTCGGTTTTTATTGGTACCTACTCAACGAAGACAAAGGACGGGACAGCAGTCGATGCCTGGCGCGTTTTAACGCCGACCGTGTGCAAGAGTGCTTAAGGATTTCAGCTCAGCTACGTACCTCGGCGCGATTGCTCGCTGACTGGAGGGAGGCAGCACATTTACCTAGGCCTAGTTGGGGGCAGACAACTACTAGGTGAATTGGGAGCAGAGGCTGGCGCGATGAGCTTATCGCACACAGAGACCTCTGAGGAACTGTTGGCTTCAGAGAGAAGGCGAGGTAGAGCAAGAAATAATCAAGTCGAGTTTTCGAAGACGAATGCATATTGGTTAAACAAAGTAAGGGGATAGTGGAGGAAAGTGACGTCATGGGTCGTGTTTGTTCCCCGTACCTCACCTTAACTGTCTGGCATGATGAGTCACTCAGGGTTTCCCTTGTCCTTTATTGGAGAACTAACATAGCTAAGAGTATGAGTCATTACAGTCACCAATGGAACCACTAGTGGATGGTCAAACCTTAGAGGACATGCTCTTAGTAAGCGCATGGTGGCCAAACCTAACCCCAGCACCACTGAAGAGCTGCTGCGGCTAAGCCAGGTTAGTGGTTGGCCTGGTAACAGGCTTTACTCCACTCCGATTCCATCTCAACCGCATTGGGGTAAACCAGAATACAACCCTCTGCAGGCTGTGTGGAGAGGCTGAAGAAAAAGCCTCCCACATAATTTCCGATTGCGAAATTATATCAAATCGCAGGTTTAACCTCCTCAGGTCACCTACACCCATGGAGACTTTTCCCAACACAAATCTAGCCAAACCGCTGCTGGCCCTTACCAAAGGGCTAGGACTCTTTGACTAGGAACAGAATCCGCGGAGTAGCACAATAAGCCACTAGGCTTCAGCGCTTTGGGCTCCCATCACCGTGACCCGCGGATTCAGCTACAATCTACAATCCACACTACACGTTCATCGATCAGTTTCCATGAGGCTAAATGACCCAAGGAACGCAACATGTCCGAGGACTTGGGCTCAAGGACAGAGAAGCAGCCATTTGGCTCCCAGAAGATTGACACCACACACGCATAAATCAATTTGAACTTTCGGCAACTCAATTTTGAACTTTAGGCTGCACAATTTTATACTTTTTGCAAATCTCTTACGCTTTTGTCAACTATTAGAGTCCTTGTCCTACTTTTTCACTCCTATAATCACTATCATTCACTAACTAAATAATTCATCATTCAAAAACTAATCAAGCTGATCACCTGAGGAGCGTTGGAGAGAAGTTTATTCCACAGCAAGTGGACACGGCAATCTGTAGACCCCTTGTTTACCATGTAGTCAATCTCATCTCGGATTACCGCCGCTTGTGTCAACATAATCCTCAACAGTGTTTGTTCTTGGAATGAGTAGTACCCTAAGTAGTGAACTGACTCTTGCCTGAAAGAAAAATTGTGGATTAGTCAAATCAACCAAATACAAGGGCGATAGCTATTTGTGCCCTCGACATTCAGCTCCGGAACGACAAATTATTTTAAAACAATATTTCTCACGATTTTAAACAGCTTTGAATTTTCAAAATAGGATGAAGTCCTATTGGAGCTTCGTATAACTCAACACTCGCCACACTCAAGGTTGAACGAAAAACGCGATTGTGTTTCTGCTTAAGGATTCTGACTGATCTGTGTGTGAAGTGACAAAACTTTGAGTTCTCGTTTGCAACTTTCCTTTATTTCAGATAAAAATTCTATATATTTAATATAAAAATAATCCCGCAATCAAGTTTTGTAAATGCAAAATGCATTGTTAGGGAATGCAAGGGGCAGATTCTATAAACTAGCATAAAACACTAGAAGTAACGCAATATGCAGGAATGCACATGACCCTGAAAGTCGGAGAACTATTGGATGAATAGAAATGTTCATATATTATGGTATTCGAAATATTTTAAACAATAATGCAGCAATTTTAAATAGGTACACTTAAATACTGTATTGTTCAACATTCTTGGTGCTCTAAAATATTGTGAATTATCCTATACCAAAGAGCAATAAATTTGTTTCTACAATTTTACTTTCAAAAATAGATACTTTTAGAAGGCAAATTTGAAAACAAATAGAACACGATGGAGACAATAAAAAATTTGGAGGAAATTTTCATGTTAGGAGTGTTACTACGATGCATTCAAGGAAGGTAAATGAATACTACTTGTAAAAAAACTACTTGGAATGACACTACAGAAAAGAGGTGCAAGTCAGGACACATAAAGTGTG
Source organism: Apolygus lucorum (assembly GCA_009739505.2). NCBI lineage: Eukaryota > Metazoa > Arthropoda > Insecta > Hemiptera > Miridae > Apolygus > Apolygus lucorum. The sequence goes on from CM019167.2 coordinate 16,485,850, forward strand.
TAACTGACGAAAGATGAAATAAAGAGTATATAACTTTTCAGGTGTGTAACTACAAATAGAGACAACTATTCAGTGTGTTTGTGATGATGAGTGCAAGGGTACCTAACTTCCAGCACGCCCAGGTACGTTCTGACGTACGAATTCCAATACTGAATAGTTCTAGAAGAAATGTTCGCTGAATATACTTTTGCGGCCAACTACTCTATTTTTTATTTTTAAGAAGGAAAGTGGGAGAGAGGGAGTAGGTAGGTGCCTCTATAAAAATACCACCGATTAAAGTATGAGCCGCGCAGGACGCGGGTGGTGACACCACGGAGAACACCTGCTGTGATGCCTGTCAGGCTCACCTGTAAATTATCCAGTCCTCGAAATCCCATCGAGTCCCTGCCTCTATTGGTCTCCGAGTGCATGTTTTTGCTCAACAAGTAATTGCCTCATACTGCTGATCTGAGCTTGTTGGAACCACTCTCAACTCACTCTCAGCTCACGTATTATACAGGGTGGCTCACAAGTCCCCCCCCCCTCCCTGCTAAAATCGTCCAGATGGTGGTAATTTTTTTTAAAAATCTTCATGAATTTTTCTAAGGATCTCAAATATGACCACAGTGCGCAATCGTGCGCAACGCACACCAACTTTGTTATCTCAAATAGGAACCCCTATTTTTGTATTGCATATTTGAATTATTCATGAAATTTCATGAATTTTAGACCCCTCAGCCGATTTTTTTTGGTTGCGCACAACCCGTCCAGTGAGCGCACAAACGTGCGCAACCCCTGGATTGTGCCAAAATTGAGATAAAGGTAGACCCCAAGTGTGATACACGTTTTTTCAATAATTTTCGACGCTGAATCACGTGGTGGTATCCGTTTTTGGATTTTACTGGAAGTTTTCGAAACGGCGGCCGAAAATTAGGTGGTTTTTAATGGAAAATCGCTCTTATTCCCTCCTTATGAGTTACGACGCAGTTTTAATTTGTTCGGGTGGCTAACTCTACCCCTAAATCTGGGAGGAGGGAAATACAATAAAATTTAGGGGTAGAGTTAGCCACCCAAACTAATCAAAACTGCGTCGTAACTCATAAGGAGGGAATAAGAGCGATTTTCCATTAAAAACCAGCTAATTTTCGGCCGCCGTTTCGAAAAATTCCAGTAAAATCCAGAAATGGATACCACCACGTGATTCAGCGTCGAAAATTAATGAAAAAATATGTATCACACTTGGGGTCTACCTTTATCTCAATTTTGGCACAATCCAGGGGTTGCGCACAATTGCGCGCTCACTGGACGGGTTGAGAGCAATAAAAAAATCGGCTGACGGGTCTAAAATTCATGAAATTCTACCACGTAGGATCAGAATCTGCAATAAAAAAAGGGGTTCCCATTTGAGATAACAAAGTTGGTGTGCGTTGCGCACGATTGCACACCGTGGTCATATTTGAGATCCTCGGAAGACATGATGAAGATTAAAAAAAAAAATGTTACCACTAACATGGGTAGGCACTCCTCATGATTGCAACCCCCAAATGGATTCTAAAACCAGTGTTATGATCTTGATCAAATAATGCACGAACAACAAATTGACAAAATTGAATGAATACTGCTCCACTTTTATCGATAATTGGTCAAAATTATTTTGTTCTACTCATATGATTGTTCTACTCCAAATGGAAAATTTGAGACACTATCCAATCCAGCTCATTGGAATCTGGAACATTCTGAGCTATGAGGAAATATTACTTTTTTCATCCAAATTGAACACGGAGCATCACAATGAGGTGCAGGGGAATGTCTCACCTCTTTCCAAAGTGGAAATCGGTTAAAGGAGGACTGATTACTTCTTACAGGTAGAAGCCACATGTACTAGCTCATGCTTCCAGACTTAGCGGGTCCGGCGCCCGAGTTTTTGGTAATTCACAAAACTCACATGTTGGCCATGGCCCTCATCCGAGTTTTGCAGAACCCGCACTGCAGCCTGGGTTTTGTAAACCACGACCCCCGCGAATCCGACCTCAATTGGGGGGCAGACAGGTGGCACTTTGACTTTCGTCAGTGTGCCAGCAGCCTGGGGCTCCCCCCACCAGCGGTACCAGTGTAAGGCTAGGGCCGTTAACCAGTGTGCTGGCATGGCCCGCGCCCCAGAAGCCATGACTGGTCACAGGCCCGGAACAGATAGTCTTAGTAGATAGTCTGATCCTACCGCTTTACAGCCTCCTAGGATAAGATCCTATCCCGAGCATTACGGGGGCGTGACTGGGGGAGACGGTCCCCAATTTGTCTGCAGGTGTGGACATAGTCCTTAAAGGCTCCACCTGATACTGAGTCTGCACAAGTTCTACCACTTTAACTACAAGTAGTAGGGGAATCGGTTGCAGGCGACAAATAACCCACAACGTCATTTCATGTGGTGCCCCCAAGATGTTTTGGCTGGCCCTACCTACACCCTATCCATAAATAACCCCTCCCATGCCCTGACAACACCCCTCTATGGGGGTTACCCCTCAGAGAATGGAAGGAGTGGCCATCATCCTACCCTACATATAACCTACCTATATCTACCTTGCTAGCTAAGATAATATGTACACCCTAACCTATAACCTATATGTACACCCTAACTAGTTCCAGACTAGCAGTCGGCTGCAGGTGCCACCTAGCCAGTCTTGGGATTGCCTCCGCACAATAGGCCTGCAGATTCTCCAGGGCCTCCCGACTCCCCACCATACTTGTTGGGGACATGCCCACAATGCCACTCGACCAACGCAGCTCCTCGTAATCTGGGCACTCGAAGAGAACATGCCCCGCCAGCTCTACTCCGCCACACGAGCATGGCGTGTTTGGAGGTGGCGTGTTAGAGGTGAAGGGGAGAGGGAAACTCCTCTGAAGTCATTAGCTATATTGGGATGATTCAGTCTAATTCATGACCAGGGGTTCAATGTTGACTCAATACTCGCGAGTAATGTGAAACAACGTATTTCCAAGGGTGATCCCTCGTGTGCGTCAAGTAGTTTTTCCGTCTTTTCCATGAATCTAATTTCGCAGGAAGCCTTTTATTTTTAAAGGGATTTAAGATAATTTTCAAAACACACAGAGCTACGAACCAACAATGCTAAAAGTCAGTGAAACAACATGCAAATCATCATAATCCAAAAACCTTATTCCTATTCGTTCAGGGACATCGGGTGAATCTTCGGTACTCTGGCCAGTTGGGAGTTCTGGCGTAACTTTGTTAACCATCACGCCCAGCTCTAGTTTATTGCCGGTTGTGACAGTGAAGAATTTTCCGGGTCGTACCGTTAGGCCATCTTTTTTTTGGAAGTCCCTGGAATCGAATTTCACTGAATGAAGGATGTTGAGTAACCAGTTCTACTTTTTTCTACGTTTTTTTCCGTCTGCTGAAGCGTTCAAGATAACATTATACCGCTGAGCTGCATCTCTCCCCTAATGAAGGGTGCCCAGAGGGAAGAAAATATAATTAGCTGAACCCGTTTCCGACCTTCCTCACTTGATTTCAATCTCCACAAACTAATAGTCACTTTTAAGGGAATGCCTACGGATTTTCAATTGGTAGTCATGAAACAAGGAATGCAATCTTTATGGATTCAGAAAACAGGCAGACAAGAAGATGGCATGTGGCAACTCTCAACATTGGAAACAAAGTTTTGTAAAAACTTCGATTGGAGGCCTGAAAGTAATTATTAAGGGGGTCTCAGCCGGTCGACGTTCGTTCCCCGTTCCGGGTCACGATTTCGCGAAATCGAAGCGGCAAAAACTTAAAAAGTTGTACTTGAATTGGAAATTTCAAAGGATTTTAGAAATTCATTAGTGGCCGGCCCTAGGGAATTGGAAAACTGAAATATTGCCGCTAGAATCCTCAAAATCGAACAATTACTACCAGAGAAAAATGGGAAAACCCGTTAATTCAGTTATGTTTTTTCCATAAAATGTAGCTAAATTTGAAATGTTCAAGGCTCTTAGAAATGCATTAGTGCACGGCCCTAGGGAATTGAAAAACTGAAAGATTGCCACTGGAATCATACAAATTGAACAATAATGGGGTATTTCAGTCAATTTTTTTTTTCAAAAGAGTATGGCTCAGGAATAACGGTAATCGGGTCTGTTTGTCGAGAAAATGTTTTTAAAAAATCAGAGAAGCTAAGGATAGTTGAAGATTTGTGAATGGTGTGACGTAGCTAGCCAATCGTGATGTAGCAAGCCAACTGTCTTTGAAAAAAGTATCCATGCACAGAAACCCTTGGAGGACCTCTTGGATACTACAAAATACTACTCACACACGCGCGTGGCATAAGTGTGTGTGCGTTAAGGGAAGCCCGCCTTTTATTCAAACGTGTGATCTCTTTAATTAATTTTTCTACCACATGTTATAGTATCATTGAGCTAAAAGTTGGATTATACAGGTTTTCAAGGGTGCTGAATCCAAATTTGAGGTCAAAAACCTGAATTTCCGACCCACCGAAATACCCTATTGCCAGAGAAACATGGGAAAACCCGTTCATTAAGTAGTTTTTTCCATTTTTCTCTGGCAATTATTGTTCAATTTTGATTATTCCGGCTGCAATCTTTCAGTTTTTAAATTACCTAGGGCCGTGCAATAATGAATTTATAAAATCCTTTAAAATTTCAAATTTAGGTACAACTTTATAAGTTGTTGCACCTTCAAATTCGTGAAATACTGACCTGGAACGAGGAACGAACGGCGACCGACTGAGACCCCCTTAACGATTCAGCAACTCAATTGCAAGATAGCACAATGTCACACGATTGGGATAATTTTATCGAATAACGATTGCAAATTAACTGAAAGTTCGAATGTTAAAAAATGGATCAATTTTGGATTCATCCGTTATTTGTAAATAAACGTAGACCAACACTGCAGTGGAGATTCTTCAGAGGAAGGCCGGATAATGAGCCAGAACCGGTACATGGTCTGCTGATTGCTTCCATTTTTGGAAGTTCTTCTCCAATGTGGATCAATCATCGTACCAACACACAATAAGACCTGGAAATTGTCCATTGAAATCTTGAAAACAACTATCTAGATAATGTATGAATAATGTACCTTGAACACGTAAGGACGACGTAGTAGTTCAATTTTATTTTGTTGTTTGACGAGCCTTTGTCGCAAGATATGATGAGCGTAATGTTGAAGTTATTGAATGGTTCGTGGAACTGTTTCAACGAGTGGTTTTTGAATATGTCGGCTTCGTGTCTCACAAGTACAAACTCGTTCTCCTGGAAAAAAGGGAAAATATTTAGTTTATATTCAATTTCATATCAACTTCAGATAGAAGAAAACATTGAAGAGTTGAATACAACGTTCCATGTTTCGCAGCGTGTACAGTATTCTTTTTCATGTTAGCAACCTACAGTAAGACTTGGGTGTCCTTATGTGATTAATCTGGGGTGAAGGAGGACAACACTTAACGGACCAAAAATGAGTACAAATCCGTTTTAGACCATTCTGAATCCTAATTGAAGAGTACAGGGGAAAAACCGGGTAACTCGATTTTTGGTCAAAAATGAGATAGTGATGGGTCCCTATGTTTTGAAAGGTGCTGGATCGAATGCAAACGCGAGAACTGGGGAAAAATCGGGCCAAATGCCTCAAATCATCGAGTGAGCATTCGGCATACAGGGGAAAAACCAGGTCCTCCATGCGCTCCAAGGGAAGAACAAGGTAACATTCCGTCGTCGCTTCCCCCACTCCAGCCTTCTTGCCCACTCCAGCCAATTTCTTCGTGTGAACCACAGTATTTTTCGTGCCTTGTTTGTTATTTTTTGCTGCGTTTCGTTCGTTCAACTAATTCAGTGTTATTCTCATTGTTGTTTGTGATTGTGCGGTTTTGGCAATTGAAGAATGGATGCTGTTTCTTCGGATGGAGATGACAATCCTGCAGTACTACCTTTGTCAAAGAAACGAAAAATTACAGGTAGGATGAGGGATGTAAACAAAAAAATGCGAGCGCTGGGTCACGAGACAGGTCCTCCGTGCAATTGCAAGTGACATCGTTGTTTTGAAATCGTAGGGGAAAATGACAGAAGTACTATTATTAAGCAGTTCAACCTTCTCGCGAATTGGAATGAGCAAACTGCTCACCTGACAGGGCTGATCAGCGTTGTTCCAGTAATGAATCGTACTGTGACGGATCCCGACGCCCAGATGACTGCCTGTTTGAGATCTGCCAAACGTTTGTATAAAGTACGAGTAACCCGTGACGGCTCAACGACTGATGTGCCCGTTTGCCAAAAAGCTTTTCTTTCTTTGCATGGGATTACAAAAGGTAGAGTGGAGACCATCCAAAAGAGCTTAAAAGAAACCACCTAAAGACAGAAGAGGGTCGCACAAAAATCGCCGCCTTACGATTTCTGACGAAACAGTGAACTGCATGATGATGCAAATTAAGTCTTTCCGAGGAAGACTGAGCCATTATTCTCAAGAAAATTTACCTGCCTGAAGAATTGAACGTGAAAAATTTTATGATATTCACCAAATATAAAGTTACCCTGTTTTTTCCCAATTTTTTTGGAGTTTGTAAATTTGTTAATTGAAAAATAATGAATAGAATGATTATTAGCAGGATTTTATTGTTGGACCATATTCACCTATATACTTCAAGTTTAATTGTACCTTTTTTCGAATTTTTTAAGCACACAACTCAGCGTGAAATTTTGTTTTTGACAGAAAAATCACTTTTACTCGAAATGTAAAAAATCTGAGTTACCTGTACTGGGTTGACGCTCATTGAACTAACATTGCCCCTTGGCAGCAAAACCTCTCTAATGAATGTTAACCCGCACTGCTTAATTTCTCCTCAACTAGTCTGATTCTGGTAAACTAATTTATTTTCATAATGAGACTTTTATTTGGTATTTTTTTATGGGGTAGCCACAGAGATATCACTAAGATTTTAATTTACCTATTTGCGTATCTACTATTGTTTCCTTCCATTTTATATGATTCCTAGTTCTACTAATACATTCAGAATAAATAATTGGAAGGAATATTAGTTTTGAAGAGATTGGTAGCGCATTTCCCATTCTTGATTAAGTTTTTTTTTGTTTCCAAAAACTAGTATAGGTAATTCTATTTTCTATATTTTCCATATTCGTAAAAGTTATTTTACTTAATCCGAGGGAGCAGGTGTTGTCTCGTTTGTTGATAAAAAATAAATTGTTGAGTTAATTTTTTAATTCTTCTGGAGCTTTTTCATTTCAAATGTCTTTAAAACCTGAATTTTGATAAATTATGATAATATTTTTTCTATATTTTAGTTCATATAAAATCCTGGATAAATACGAAATTTGACCCTGGAAAACTCAGGGAATTTTTTTTCGGGGGAATTACTGGACCTGAGTAGAAAACAATCGGAACATCGTTAGTCACATGCCTGCGTAGTTTTGTAGATGTTGGCTCTTGACGCACTATCATTCGGTATCATCCGAAGAACATCCATACCATAATCTTTCTCGTGGCCCAAGAGAAAATCGTAGAGTTGCGAAGGTGAAGTTGAAAGATTGGTACCCACCAAGTTATCTACAGGAAAAAGTAACAAATACATATTAGATACCAACATATCAGTACTCAATTAGTTAGAAGTTTTGATTCAGAAATAGAAAATTCTGTAGTGAGACAACTCGAAAACTCACTCATGTATAACAAGCTGCTAGCAAAATTGGGTGCTTTTGGATAATATTTGAGGAAGTCGTCCAAAAAACTCGTTAAGTGATAATCACGAGGTAGGTAGCTCGGTTGACCAATGATGTACCATTCCAAACTCTTCAAATGATAATCGTAGGTGAATGAGTGGAGGTGCATCGAAACCCTGATTTTACTGCATTCGTCCAAAAAATTGAGAACAATCTAAAAAAAAAAGAAAAATCACACATTAAAGAAGTTGAGTGCTGTGGCACAAGGCAATGTAAGTAAGTAAGTAAGTAAACAACCATTTCAGGTTGAATTTTCGTTCGACTGCCATTCCTGGCGTCGCAAACGTCATCAGCTGTCTTCCAAAGGGAAGATCAGAATTCGTTCTGATGATTTCACTCATGGCTTCCCATTGCCTCGCCCCCTGGGTTGGGATCAGGGGGGGAGGGGGGGCGGTGAGCCACGAATGGTTGGGTGGAAAATGGTGGTTGGAAAAAGCGCTGGGAACCCGAGATTCAAACTCACAATCTCCGTCAAGGATCGGTTCGTGTCTCAGACCCAAAAACGTGTCGGCGAACGAGGACGGCCATCCGCACCCCAAATGTGGCACTGTAAAGCTGCTTACGCACTTGCAACATTCGGCCGCTCCGCTCCTCTGGCAGGTTCAGGGTGGCTAAACTTCATAGGAAAGAAGATTGGAGGAGTGGAGTGCAGTCTGATTGCTCCGTTGTCGGTTTTTGCCCACGCATCAAAGAAATGTTTGGAGCAGGGTGAGTCTAGTGTGGACAGGGTCTAGATGCGCTGCTCCACTCTCCCAAGCATTCTCCCGCTCCTCAATAATTTCGTGAATCGTCGTTGTGCAGTTCTTTGAATCCCCTGTGACCTGTTTCGCAATTTGTGGAGCAAAAATTCGAAATCTGTCGGAGGCATCTGAGTGAATTTTTTGTAGAGCCCCCAACTTCCTGAAACTTCAGCTTAGCCAACAGGCTGCTCCCACCAGATTGTTCTCAGTTTGAATACAACTTCGTTATCCACCAACTCGGACTGAGAGGGCTTAATTCCTTCGGTTGCCCTCTGGAGGTTCACAGCGAGGATCAGAAGTTCGATGGAAAGTTTGGAATAGAGGAGCGGAGTGGAGCAACTGAACGTTGCAAGTGTATACGTCACTTAATAGGGGTACGTTGGTCCAGGTATTTTTCTCTGAGTAGATATCAGCCAAGTAGATATAGAAGAATGGAATGGCTTTGGACCAGGAAGGGATCTTCAGGACTGGATAGGATGGAAGTTGTCTTCAGTTCAGTTCCATGTACCGGGAAGCACCCATACCAATTCCACAGACTGAGAAGATATTGTATCATGGAACAGCTCTGGACTGGGAAAGGATCTTCTGGACTGGTTAGCATGTTTCAGTAAGCAGTGTCAGTAATTGAGCTGTACCAATAATTTGGAACAGTTACATCTTATTCACTGTAACTATTGGAACTGTTTCATATTATTGGTACAGTTCAATTACTGGCACTGCTTACTGAAACATGCTAACCAGTCCAGAAGATCCCTTCCCAGTCCAGAGCTGTTCCATGATACAATTTCTTCTCAGTCTGTGGAATCGTTAAGGGCGCTGCTTCCCGGTACATGGAACTGAACTGAAGACAACTTCCATCCTAACCAGTCCTGAAGATCCCTTCCTGGTCCAGAACCATTCCATATCTTCTATATCTACTCGATCCATGGAACTGAATTGGCAAGGGTGCTTCCAAATACATGGAACTGAACTGGGAAAGGGGTGCAATTATTATTTCAGCTACATGCTTCATGGATATTCTACACTGTACAAAATATCTATGCGTGCTTCTCACTTCAGGGAGCTGTACCAGTAAGGGCTGAGTTTTTGACACTATGGAACAATTACATGATGATCCTCAGTTCTACAGTTCCTTTAGGTACAGTACAGCTGTACCGATGTTGAGTCATCAAAAATTAACTTCCCTCGACTGGGTATCGATCTCCTATCGTTCCTACTAAACTATATTTACACTTCTGAGTCTGAGCTCGTTATCACTGAGCTAAGGAAGTGAATGGACAGAAATGCGAAGAGGTAGCTGATCACATTTCTCCCCCATTAGGAAATGTCAAGTACTCTGTTACCTAGACAGGGAGGTGAGGGGCAATTTCAGCCAGCATTTTACAACCCAGTGAGGATTCTCTATTTTTGACTGGCTTCGGAGTTTTGTTGTTATTCTTTCTGAACTGGGCAGGGGATCTGCTGACCTCAACGTTTGTCCGGATTGGCTGTGGCTCGATTAGTGTCTTTGGGGGAGTTGTTTTGAAGACATAACACTAATTAATTATTGTTCTCAGAGAATGCTGAGGAGACCATTTGGGTCATATCGACTGCGCCACTTTGTTGAGTCATCAAAAATTAACTTCCCTCAACCGGGGATTGATCTCCTATCGTTCCAACTAAACTATATTTACTTATCTGAGTCGGAGCTCACTACCACTGAGCTAAGAAAGTGAATGGACAAATGTGAAGAGGCAGCTGATCACAACACCGACACACCTCTACACTGTAATTGCTTGCGCAGGTTCTTACCTGTAAAATGAGATTTGTCAGGGGTTTGGGTTGAAGGCGTGCACATTCAATTCCATGCAACTTTATTTGAAGAAATGGCTCCGTCAAACTTATTTCAATCATGATGATTCCACCAATTAAAGATTTTTGCATGTAGATTTTGCTGTCTTCTTCAGTTTTTACATTTTTATCTGGTTTCCGTCTGCAAAGTATATGAAGCATATTTAAGTAACCCAACTATCGGTAAAATCAGATATAACACATCCATTTCCAACATCGAATAATGGAAACATTAGGTAAAACTAATGCTGGTAACCACTAAAACCTAATAAGTCTCATGCACATGTGTATGCTGCCAACATTACTATGCGTTTATATGCACAAAATCATTTCATCAATCAACATAAAAATCGTCACAGCTCAAATTAGACAGGTTTTGAAGTGTATGAAACTTGGAATGAAGCTACTTACAATCTGCGAGGAGTGTTAGGAGCTGTTTGGACAGGAATGTAGCCCAAAGTTTGAAGGTAGTGCTTGTAATCATTGATGAAATGACTACAAACAGAATGATGCCAACTGAAATCTTCAGTGAGTACTTCTGGAAACTGTAAATGACAAGGAGGGTTTGACATACTTAGTACCACTGTTGTATTAATGACGCATTAGTCAAATCAGCATAGGAGCACTATAATGTAAAAACATATTTACGTTTGAATTCAGCTTATGATCTTGGGTTGCTGCAGACTTGTAACGCCACCTTGAAAGACATTTTTGATTCATCAACAATGAATTTCATAATTTGAGTCTTCTGATAAAATACTACTCTTATTACCAGTAGCATGTACCCACGAATTAGTAACAAAATACGATTAAAATTATAACACAATGGTTTATTATTTTACTGTATATATCGCGGCTTTTCCATTAATACTAACTACTTGCAATAACGTTGCTATCTGAGAGTTGTGGGTGCCTTCGTTACGAAATTTGATATTTGGTTGCTAAGGGAGTGACCTGGTCTCAAAGACTTCTCTTGAAAGTGATCTGCAGAAGGAATTTTGCAGTTGACTTGGGGTTTCCCCCAAATCTCGGAAGTACCTGCTCTCTGAGAGCTTCACTCCCACCAAACACCAGTTCGCCATTCTTTTTTGACCAACTTCAAAAGCACCATAGGCGCGCGAAGGAGGAGGTTATGACAGTTCAGTTCGACCTCATCTCTTCTTCTTATCTTGCATCCACTGCAATAACTTGGAACATTTTTGCTTGTTTTGTCTTTACTGTTGAGATCAATTTTCTTAAGGCAACTATCCTGTGAGGTGTGTGATTTTCGTTATTTTCCTAACTTCAATTTTTTCTTTTACCAAATTTTTGAAATTATCCATTCGTTAAAAAAATATACCTATTTTTTTCTGTTTTAAAAATGGTTCTATTAAGTACTTTTATTGATTCCCAACTAAAAATACTTCATCTATCTAGGTAATCTTTAAAAAAATATTTATTAGAACATATATATATTTTTTTTACTAAAGCCTCTCTGAAGATGAATGATATTTATGAATTAAGAAAAGTCTTAATGAATGAGGCTAGATTTGGGCCGTACTGAGAAATTCCTAGCAGGTTCGCTGGTCCTGTTTCTAAACTACCTTCCTAAGGACAATGTGAACTGGTGGTCTTCTACAACTGGCAGGCCAGAGTGGGCTCTTACTGTAAAATCCTGCAGTTAGCAGGCCCTACCTTGCTGGAAAGCGCCGTGACATTTAAAAAACAAAGGAACTGAGCAGAGGGCCAGACATTTTTTTATAAAACGTAAACCATCACATTTTCAGGGAGGGTATGATTTATTTTTTCCGGCTAGATTCCAAAGGTTCATTATTGAAAATAATAAACCAAAAGCAGCATGATCATTCCAAACGTTTTCTTCATTGTGAACAATCACACTACTACTGGACAAAGATACATTGGTATCGAAGATCTTGAAAAACTACCTGACATCAATTATACAGGGTGTCCCCGAAAACGTCCCCCCCCCCCCTGCTAAAATCGTCCAGGTAGTGGTAATTTTTTTTTTTTTTATCATTATGATTTTTCCCAAGGATCTCAAATATGACCACGGTGCGCATTGCGCACGTGCGCAATAGTGCGCAACGCACGCCAACTTCGTTTTTTCAAATGAGACCCCCATTTTTTATTGCAGATTCAGATTCTACGTAAAATTTCACCCCTCAACCAGTTTTTTTTATTGCGCGCAATTCGCTCAGTGCGCGCTCAAAGATGCGCAACCGCAAGGTTGTGACAAAATGTGCATGTACAAAGTACCTAAGTTTGACACATATTTTAGTATTTTTTTTACGCTGAATCACGTGGTGATGTTAGTTTCTTGGTTTTACTGCATTTATATCAAATTATCGACAAAAAATGAGCTTTTTTAAAAGGAAAATTGAATTTTTTAAGCGCACGCTGTCTACTTAAAGAAGAAACGCTGTCTACTTAAGAAACGCTGTCTACTTAAACACTTTTTTTCCAAGATAATCGAAAAAAGATTTTCAAGTAGACAGAACGGTTTTTTCACGAGAAATTACAAGTAGAGTCCTTGTGAAATTACAAGTGAAGAGTCCAGCGTGATAAACAATCGTTTTGACATGGATATGTCTTTTGGCTGGGGGTCAAGGAATTTTTCGCGGCACTTTTTTTTTATCACAAAAAATGCTACGCTGCTACCAGTAAACAAAATCATAGCTATATATCGGTAGCTATGAAGCAAGGTTCTCTAGAATACTGCAATACATTACGTGCGATCGGAGAGTTTTTTTTAATGACAAAACATAAATTTCAACATGTCCCACAATTTATTAACAAGGATGAGTAAAAAAAGATTTATTAACAAGATTTATTAACGAGGATCTTCAAGTAATGAGTAATATTGCAATGTTTCTTTTAAAAAAAGTTTATTTTTCGTCGATAATTTGATAAAAATGCAGTAAAATCAAGAAACTAACATCACCACGTGATTCAGCGTAAAAAAATACTAAAACATCATGTGTCACACTTAGGTACTTCGTACATGAACATTTTGACACAACCTTGCGGTTACGCATCTTTGAGCGCGCACTGAGCGGGTTGCGCGCAATAAAAAAACGTCTGCCAAGTGGGTGTGGCACATAGCTTCCTCGTATCCATAACCCGATTATATAGATGATCCGACATTGTAGTTGATCCAGCATAGTAGTTGACCTCAAAACACCAATCTCTAAGTACCTTTCACTACCCTCATAGTGGACCATCTACACGCTAATCTGGACAATCCTAGAATATTTCATCAAATTCGGATGAAAAATGTTAATGTTATGGCTGTTACAAGGATTTTACGTATGTGCATGCGCAGAGGCTTCTGTAAATGTCAAGGCCTTGATTTTCATTGGGAACCATCTACAACCTAATCCGCGTAATCCCTAAAAATGTCATCGAAATCGGGTAGAAAATGTGGAAGTCATGGCCGTTACAAGGAATTCACGTTTGCGCATGCGCAGCGGCTACTATCAGTCCGGGGGTGATGATCTTCATTGGGGACCATCTACAACCTAATCCGCAATAAAAAATGGGGGGTCTCATTTGAAAAAACGAAGTTGGCGTGCGTTGCGCACGATTGCGCACGTGCGCACTGCGCACCGTGGTCATATTTGAGATCCTTGGGGAAAATCATGAAGATAAAAACTTTTTTTTTTACCACTACCTGGACGATTTTAGCAGGGGGGGGGGGACGTTTTCGGGGACACACTGTATAATGAGGAAGATCATTCATTCATAATCGTATAATGGAGCATTAATTCTTCAATAATCACCAATATTATGATAATTCTATGATAAGTACAGTATATTATTTACCTTGGATGGAAAAGGAACGGGGTTAAACAGTAATGAAATACTCTCGAATGCTTGAGGAACAGTTCCAGTGTTTCATCAGAAAGTGGGATGTACGGCGTGATACCTCTACTTTGCCACATGATGTGCAGTTTATCTTGCTGATCTATAAAACACATTTTTAATGTTAAAATGGGACATAATAAAGTTTTAACCTAAATATCCGAATCTTAGACTCCTTATAACGCAACAGAATGACAGGCCTCCGACCTCATACGGATTCAGCAATACTAAATTGATTGCCAGCCTAAGTGTGGTGGACCAGGCTTGGTGTGGGAATCCTATAAACGACCTCCACTGTAAAGCCCGGAGGGCAGCACTAACCAGGGAAGGAAAATGGGGTCAAGCCAGAAGGAGACACATTGAATGGTAAAATACAATTTGTGCCGGATGTGCATTTTCAGCTGTCACAAACATGGTCATAAAAGAACCGATAATCGGTACGATGACTTGGACTTCCCTTGGGTTTCCAACCTGGGAAAGGAGAGGATTCTCATTATGTGAAGTGGAGTGGGCTACTCATCTCTTGTTTGTGTAATTAGTAGAGCTCGGAATTTGCATATCTTTTATTATGCGGTATATCTTTGTATTTGAACGTTTTGAAGGTTTCTGAAGGGTATGCGGTGGTTTAAATTGAAATTGAAATTGCATATTTTTGCATATTTCGGTCATTTTGCGGATTTTTGCATTTTTTGGTCATTTTGGGGATTTTTGCATATTTTGCAACATATTTTACCAGTTTTTTGCGTATTCTGGATTTCTTTTTAAAAGTCAGTGCTGGAAGTTGACTATATTCGAAATCGAATGTTGGAATGTTTTGTCCCCTCACTCACATCACCCCAGCAGGTAATGGGCCATTACCCCCCTTTGCCGTGCCTGTCGGAGTGGAAACGAACATCTTTATCATGTAGTGCAGCAGTGTCCTCGGACTCATGGGGGCCGCATTCTACGTCATGATGCGGTCGCCAAGCAGATAGCTGGTGCTTTGTCATCTAGCGGCTGGGATGTTGAGAGGGAGAGATTGTATCACATGCCAAGTGACCAGGGTAAGAAGCCCGACATCGTTGCCGTCAAGCCCGACCAGTCTTGCATTATCCTGGATGTCCAAGTTGTCAATGGCAGCTTGGACATGGAGCAGACTTGGCGGGCTAAGATAAGAAAGTATGATAGAGATGATTTACGGCAAGCGGTGATGGCTGCAACCTTGTCGTGGCGCGGGGTGTGGTGCGGGAAAAGTGCCACGGAGTTGCGCGAGTTGGGTATCTCAGTAGGCGTACTCTGTGGTATCACCACCCGTGTCCTACTCGGCTCGTATTTGAACTGGTGGTCGTTTTATAGAGGCACTTCCCTTCATCCGTCTCTCCCACCCCCACCTTCCTCATCTTCCCTCATCCCTAGGGCCGGCGTCGGGTGAGTCCTGGGCGTCCTCCCCATTATTTTTGATTTATTTATTTATTTTCATTCATGGCGTGCCCCCTCCGTCATAAAAGACATTTTGTCTTTGAGGGGAGTTTGAAAAAAAAAAAAGATGAGTGACAATGCAAGTGAACGGTGCGTGCTCGGAGCCTTGAGACTAATCCGCTTACTGAACAACAGGTAAGTAAAGGCTTTCTAATAAACACTCTGGAATTCCTGGAATCAGCCCAGCCCAATGATCCCATCTGCTCAACGATCCCCACTACCAAGCAAAGCAATCATTCTCTGCAGATCGCCCATCGTTTGGCCTTTATAAATGCCAATTTTAGTACCATACCCCATTTGATAAACGACCTGGAGACCAGGGGGATGGATCTCTGCTCTGCCGTAGGTGCTGTTTCCGACCTGCTCGAAATAAGCTCCCACTGGCATGGAACAACTGGAAAAGCCGTCAAGGATAAACTGGAGGGGGTCCTATAAAAAAATCCAGGGTGGTCTTCAGTGGTTCAAATCGCGAAAATTCTCAAAGGAGAAGACAGCTCATGGGACTCTCTCTACTCTCCGAAAGAGATTTCCACTTTTAAATTTTTGCCTATTGTATCTTGCGATGTAGAGAGATCGTTTTCTGCATTGAAAGAAATTTTAAGTGACAGGAGACACTGTTTTACACCTGATAATTTGGAGCGTGTAATTGTTGTCCAATATAATACGTAGTTCATCTTTACATTTTATACCTAGTTCGTATAAATGTATAAAAGTAAATGAAAAATGTATAATGCTTCATAACTTTTTTATAGGAGAAAAAAAGGCTAAAAAATGTGATAATATGGAACATCCTTTCTTAAAATACTGAAATTCCAAAGTCGTATGCGGTTTTAAGGGCAAATGCATATTTTGCATATTTTTCCAGTTTCCGGTGCATATTTTCGGGAAATTTTCGTGCATATTTTCCGAGCTCTAGTAATTAGTTCAACCCAGTTTCTATAAGGTAGGTACGACTCTGTGAGGCCTCATTCTAGAGAGTGGAGAACGCATTTCTGTCTTATTCTCACTAGTTCGTCTTGTAAGTCTCGCAATTGGTGTGTCCTCCAAACTCTGTTGACTCCAGGGTCAGCTTAACGCATCCCTAGGTGTCCTCTTTTTAGTAAATACATTATACACTGTTAGTGGTAAGTCAATATCTGGAGTCTTGTCAGTTCTCCCTCCATTCCATTCAGAACTGCAATCGTTCTATTACACATAGAGAATACAAACCCGAAAAAAAAACATACTCCCGAAAAATTCGCCATATCTCGTTGAAGATGCAACACCTGCTAACTGACTTTTGACAACATTTCAGGAGAGATAAGAAACTTTTAGAGGCGCTTTCTACTTATATTCGACTTATCCTACATTTTTGAAATTACCTTCTAATCTTCCAAGGCTACCAAGTTCATTTATGGCGTTTAAATGAAAAACTGTGGTTGAAGCACATGTTGTTGATTAATTTGATGGTCAGATAGCACTGGTTTCAC
This sequence comes from Apolygus lucorum, assembly GCA_009739505.2. Taxonomy (NCBI): domain Eukaryota; kingdom Metazoa; phylum Arthropoda; class Insecta; order Hemiptera; family Miridae; genus Apolygus; species Apolygus lucorum. Next base: position 16,502,930 of record CM019167.2, read on the forward strand.
CTTCCGTTTTCAGATATCACATCTTATCATATTCAGCAATTTGAGCGTATTCTGATGATTTTTTGCTGAAACTAACTTCATAGGACGACGCGACGTAGCACTAGCTTTCGCTTCTGACTGCATAATAATCTCAATTTGCCCAAAATGTCAGTTAGCGCTCTTGCATCTTCAACGACGATATTCTCAGATGTCAGATGCGACCATTTTTTAATTCTTTAAATCATTCTTGCAAGTGGTATCTACTTACCTTTTTTGTCTGCCACTTTGATTCCAATAATTTGTTCAATGCTCGCAGCGACTGCATCGTTAGCCATGATCTTTTTAGGAGTGAAAGAAACTGGATCTGAATCTCGAAGCACTTGAGCAGTATTCACAACAGAATTCATAGAGGCCTTCCTGGGTGTTGCGTTGAGCGTAAATGTCAGTAAATTCTCAAGATCACAAACTTCACTAGTTATCATCTGAAAATAATAATGATAGTATTGCTACTAGAAGGAGAACGTCAACCAGGAAGTTCCAAATTTTTATGGTTGAAATACAACCAAAGTTTCTTCAAGTCATTTTCCCCTTTTTTGGAAGCTTATGAGGACTTTTTGGAACAAAAATGACAAGAACAACAAAGTGTAAAAGCAAAATTGGAGCTTGAAAAGTGAGAAAAAATAATTAATATGTTTGTTAAAAAACGATAAATATCATTTAGTAATGCATGCGTTCAAGGGGACGTCCCATTGGCTAAGGAACCTACATTTTTATGTACCTTTCTCCTTCTCAAACAGAGTAAGTTCCATATCTTTTATAGCATCATAGGAGCATATCTTATATATGCAACTGACTCACTCACTGCTCGGGGTAACCATAGGAAAAAGAGTTTCAGGCTCTTATGGCTTATACTCTCCCTCTTACGAGGCCCCTCTGTATTAAAAGAGGATTCCGCCGGCTACCCCTCTTCGGAGTTTGTAAATCTTTGGCTGAGAACAGCAAATTTCTTTATACGTTTCCACGAAATTACACGCAAGGATGCGCGCTAGGGATGGCAACGATATATCGACATATTTCATATATCGATATATTACGTTTGATATATCGATGTATTTATATCGATATAGAAAACCGATAATATCGATATGTTGACCGATATATCGCGACTTGTTCTTAACTACTAAAAATTAAATATTGAAACGAATGGATGAGATGGGACGCCTGTACCTTTAAAAACATCTAGTAATTGTATTCCATATTTTGTAGGTACCTACGTGATGGGTTGATTTCAGACGTCAGCTCAGGCATGATTGTGTACATAGTTTACACCTACAGTGGCTCTCAAGGCTGAATTACTTGACTTGAGCCAAAATTAATGGAGGCTAGTCTAGATTAACTACCTACTATACGGAGTGAAGCAGGTTTTCACAACAATTATTTTCAATTTTGAAGGATCATGATTGTCTACAGTATACCCCTGACAATTTTCAAATTAATTTAACATTGCAATGACATTTTCGCACTTTCTTTCGTTTTTAAACTATGAATTTCGATAATTCATACCCAGTAACTTTTGAAAGTAGGTTAATACTTATTTCACATAGTTTTTGAAAATGGATCTTCCGATATGACGAATATATCGATATATTTCTTGCAAAATGATGTTAGAAACGTTTCAATTCACCAACCTACTTACTTCTTCAAGTTCTTCCAAGTAGATCTTCCGATATGTCGATAAATGTCTTCCTAAATTAATTTTTTATATTTTTAAAACTTTTAAACGCATCTACCCACTTCAACACGTTTTTCCAAGTAAATCTTCCAATAAATCAAAATATCGGTATATTTTCTCCGATATAGGTATTGGAGGTATCGATTTCATTCGATATGCCATCCCTAATGCATCCAAATGCTTCTGTTCTGGATCTCCAGAATCGGTCGCATCTGCACAAGAAGTGTTCGGCTGTGTCCTCTTCTTGTTCGCATGGACACATTGGTGAAATTACGACTGTCCATGATATTCAGCATTCTTCGGAAGTTGTAATGTCCCGTTAGAATGCCTATCATTAGCCTGATAATAGTGTTTCGACTTTTTGAGGTCAACCAAAAGGCCTGTTTTGCATCATACGAGGTGATGAGCATTCTGGTCTGTCTTTATCTATCAGTTTCTTTAGACCATAGTATATTAAGGTCTTGGGATTCCCATTTTTTTACCTTTTCTTTACAAGCATTCTTCAAACTGCCGATCACTGGTGAGAGTCCAATGAAAATATTTCTTGAAGGGGCGAGCTGTGACCGAGCGAGTAGTGTCTCTGGAGACGAGACTCGGGCCGGTTGCAGGGGCCGTGAGTTCGGGGCTCGCCTCGGCGGCATATTTTCGGGCAAGTCGGTCGCAGTTCCCCCTCGTCCCAACCCAGGGCAGTGAGGCCAATGGGAAGCCATGAGCGAAATCATCAGAAAAAATTCTGATCTTCCCTTAGGAAGACAGCTGATGACGTCCGCGATGCCAGGAATGGCAGTCGGACGAAAATCCAACCTGAAATGGTTGTTTGCTTTACTCTTTTTTTACTAATATTTCTTGAACCCTTCTTGGCCAGGTTGTCGGCAATAATATATGCAACTGGATATTTTGAAATCAGAAATCATTGATTGATAGGCATTCGAATTCGCCCCCTCACCACTTCATTATGGGTCACCATGTCATTTCTGGTGATATGACATCACCCCTGAATTTGACAATCCTTTTTAAATCCATGATATACGATACCTAACAGCTGAATTCGAGCCCCCCCCCCACCACCACCAACGGCAATACATTGTAACGTTGAACTTAAATCAGTAAGTTATGGTAGGTAGTCCGTAAAAGAGCACATCTATATTCGAATTGTAACACTCAAAACCCACACAATACGCGATTTCTGGTGTCCTGGTACCATGACGACACCACTGCTTTGTTCCATGGTGACACAAAGAATAGTTCATGAAAATCCAGAGGTACATTGATTATGTTTCATGAATTTCAAAGCTTGGGTACCATTTCTGCTGAGCTAACAGTGATGCCTAGATAGTAATCAAAACATTGGTCCCTTCCCCATGCTAATTTCGATGCTCTAGTGAAGTAATGTGCAAATGCTCCTTATTTTCAGTGAATAATCTTCCGTTCCTCCCCTTTAAACGCTAATTCCGAAATTCCGAAGACGCACAGTACTGTGAGTATGTGTAAAAAATCGAAAAAACGAACGTCTATTAGTACTGGAAGGGAGTGCAAGAACCTATCCCCAGATAATCATTGAGCACGTTTAAATAGGTTTCCTGACCTCACAAGCCTCCTACGGATCACCAAAGGGCAAGTTCTGCGATCATTCATGTTAATAACTCATTCCACCCAAAACGCTAACGAAAATGGCCTGCTCATTATGAGTGCGGATACCGTCATATCAACAAGTTGGGTCTTATTGCTCTTCATGACGAGTCACAGCATAAGTATGTGCTTTATTCACGTTTTTTAATCATTTTTGAAGTATGAATTTCCCCTAAGCACTCGGTAAAATCGTTACAATAATAATTCCCAATTTTTCTTCTTAAACCTTAACATTAAATAGTGAAATTTTCAAAAAGAGGAGAAATGAGGAATTACAGCACTTGATGAATGTTTTCTGGCACTGTCTCTTGACTCAATCCCGTTGGAATTTGCCGCGACTTTTTTTTCTATGAAATTTTCAATACGAATAGAAAGCTTTTTGAAACATTAAAGTCGCGGGAAAGTGTGGAGAGGAAAAAAACCACATCCTCGCATTTTTCATATCAACAGAGTAGAACAGAAAATATTATGAAGTCGTCAACCAGTATCTGATTAGGGATAACTTCATTGACAAGACCACCATCCACAAAACTGATTCCTAGTGCTGTACCAAGCACATCTAACGCTAAGGAACTGAGTTGTGGAAGCGCTCTCTCCAGCATCAGCAGCGCTAATGAGTGACGATTTAGATTCATCAATGTAGTGTAAATCATTAGAACAGAATGTTAGAATTCATCAAGTGTAATGCACTTCTAAAGACATCTAATTATTACCTGTGTTTCGGTACCTAAACTTTTGTAAAATTGGTGAAATGTTACTTTTGTTTTGAATTTAAAATTTCAATATTTTTAACAAACTCCTTCTAATTTATTTATTGTGCAATTTTCTTTCCTTAAAATATGAAGTAATATGAAATCCATGATCAGAGCAGCTTTCTCTAACAGAACTCTCCACAAATTGATTTTTGATCACTTGATCCATAAACTCACAGTACTAGAGCGACGTAGGTAGAGCGCAACTACATAGATAGATTTCTGTATCGAACAAAAACATAACCACGCAAATCGAGGACTGGGCAAAGTAAACAACATCATAATTGAAAACACACGTTCTTCAAGCTAATAACACAAAACTAGAGATAGCCATAAGAGCTACTATTGGTAGTTGCCCAAATTTATTATAATATTGCCTTCAAATAATTCAATCTATGAAAGTAGCATGTGATAAGTTTTTCGAGCCTAAAGTTGATCTTTCATCAATGGGGAATTTGCCTCAATTTTAGATTCTGGAATTTCAAGTCAAATCCTATAATAGGGCCCTAGAATAACGTTTAACACTAGGAATAACCTAGGGGAAAAAATTACCGTAGGAGAAAATGCCTAAACAAGTGAAGCCTCTGTTACAAAACACCGCGAAAATCGAGGAATATTGTTGACGTCATACGAAAAAAAAAACGACGCGAAAACAACTCCGACAGCAGACAGAGTTCTAGCACCGCGACACAAAACGATCCAGTGAAATGGCTACTCGAATAATGTGATTCAAATCTTGAAACTAAATAAGAGAAGATGAAGACTAATAATGCTTGATAAACTAGTAGGTAGAATTGTATTGTAAAAAAGTGAGTAATATTGTTTCTTTTGGTCACTTTTGTGTCTTGAGTTCTGCGTTCTGCCCTCCTTCCTAGTTCACACACTCTTGTGTTAATCCTTGTAAGCTAAAAGTTCGTGTATGTTCCGCTTCTGTGGTAAGCGCCACAGAACCTCCTTTGAAGTCAGATTGGCAGAATATCCGTTACGTTTCAAACATGGCTGCCTCTTACACATTGCCACCACATTTAAAATTTCCATCTTCCTTAAATTCTCTAAATTTTTTGGATACGTTTTCGAGCAGCTCACTATGGTTTTATTCCATAAAAATAGACCCATTCGAAAAAAAAAATGTGAGGCAAATTCCCCATTATAATATTTTATAAATCAATTCCATGGTTCATGGTAATAAAAAAAACATGTCTTAGGTTAACTGACCTGGTTAACTGACTTCCTCGACAATGGTGGGTTATGGAAGAGACCCATTTTTTGTGTGAATACTCCTATGAGAAAACTGGAACGAGACCGGAGCCAAATACCCAACTGAGACATAAGCTTTGAGAGATCTTCAACTCTATCTTTTGACCAATTGTACGTATAGACAACAACCTGTAAATAAATAACATGCAATTTAGGTAAGTATCTGGAGGATCTATATAGCATACCTCCAGTCAAATTTAGTTTCATACGAACCAACTCTAGTTGGATTGACTTTTATTGGATTTAGAAGTTCATTAAATGACTTTATTTTTTCAGGGAACAAATATTCCAAAATCATGTAAAGTTTGCAGTATACCTTCTGATTACTAATAATTGCAATCAAAAATCTCTGTCGCGGCATGTACTGTAAGAGGCCAGATTTCGCAGATGAATCTGAAAAATACGACGCCATTGATGTATCAGGAACAAAGGAACAGGTTGTATCATTTTCACACTTTAAATGCACTCAATGATTTCAACAAGAGTCCCATGTTTACTCATTGTATCACATCAAAACCAGGTTATCAACGAACATATGATGACTACATAACACTATAAAAACCTTTACGTACATACCTCTTCCTTCTTTGGAACCATCATTCATGTCATGTACACACTGGTTTGCACTGCTGGAAATTATGAAACACTTCAGAGTACATGCAGAGTCCAATTCTGTAGTATGTAAGTATGCTCCTGAATGGTCCTCTTTGTCAATGAACACGTGGGTTGAAAGTTCGTGAAGAGAGATGATGTGCTTCATTTCCCTTAGCATGATCCCCACAGCATGCCTGTTACATAAATGAGACGAGTTTGAATAAAAAAGTAAGGCAAAATTTCCTCGTTGAGATTTAAGAGAATTGTATGGACCAAAGGAAATATTCGTTAATGACTAAAATCTGACTCAGGACTGAAGGGTGAACCTGAGGTATTCCTTCGAACCATCAAGAATCATGGAGTTCTCCAAATTGAATAATCCAATTATTGCGTTCTTGTAATCGAGTTCAACCAAGGGCATTGGACTACAAGGTAGGGGTCGCGAAAATGGAAACTGGGAATCCCCAGGGACGTGACGTCACTCGGTAACCACCGAGAGACCTTTCACTCATCCTTACATTCATATTCCAGTGGTCAAGTTCGCTATATTCCGTTCCGTTTTAGTACGTTGTCAAGTTCGTTCTATTCCGTTTTGTTTTTCATTTCTTTTTCAATCGCCGGTTTCCTGGCGGCCCCAGAATGGTTATTTGTGCCATTTTTGGTTGCAGCAACCATAAAAAAAATCAAGAAGAACGCGGGATTCAACTGCTCCGGTTCCCAAAGGAGAAAGTTCTTCAAGAAAAATGGATTTTCTTGTGCAAAAGGGCTGTTTCTTTTACAGTATCAAATGCCCGGGTTTGCTCTAAACACTTCGATGAAAGTGACTATGAACGGGATTTGAAAAGTGAGCTACTGAACATAACACCTAAACGGAAAAAAACTCAAGCCTAATGCAGTACCTCATTTATTTTTACAACTACCTTTTCTACGTCTGGTCAGTATGACAAGTGTATGTCAGATCATGGTCGCCGAAAAAGAGCGGATTCATCGACGACAAGCTGATGAATGGTTGAAAATTTCGGTCTTCCATTCTGATCGATACTATAATGGTAATTTAGAATTAGAACCCGAAAGTGAAGCCGGGAGAAAAAAAATTCTTCAAAAAACGATCCTCCAGTGGAAACCGCCAGAATTCCAAGAAGATGAAAAAAATTATCACTTAAAAAAAGAAGAAATTACTAGTTATCTATACTCATACTAGTTATAGTTGTATATACTTTAAAAAGTTATATCCATTCTAATCAATTTCAAATGTCATAATGTAAGCATAAAATAAATAAAACTGATTGTTGAAAAACTTTGGAGTTGAATGAAACCCTTCAATTGGGAGTAAAAGAGAAAATACTGTTGTGTAGCATGGGGAAAGAAGGGCCTTTAGCGGGTGGGTGGTTGCTGAGCTACGTCATCACCTCAAGCGTCACGGCTCGTGACCCCTACCTTGTAGTCTAACATCCTTGAGTTCAACCTATAGTCAGAGGTGGCATCACTAACGGTACAATGCATGTCTATCATCCTTCCATCCAAGTGGAAGTCGGTTCGGGAATCCTGGGAAAAATACAAATTCTCCCCCCCCCCCCCCCACCGCCACCACTGCAAGCAGTGGGGTGTTTAATCCTCCCCAATTATTTTTTTTAAGACCCAATTATTTCAGAAGCATTTTGTTGCCTAAGTATCTCAGATGGGTGAAAACTGCTAAGAATGTACTTAAAAGTTCTTAGGAATAAGTAATTGAGGACAAAGGCGGCTGCATGTACACGTACGTCTAAATCGAGCTGACAAAAAGTGCATGTCACACATGCCATACGTCCACAAGCCATTCAACCTAGTCAATAGATGACGTCCAGGCCAACAATGGCTGCATGTCACACATGCCTTACGACAGCAAAAGGTTAAGAATTCTAATGATTGAATTACTATCATGCTAACCTGGTGGAGAGCTCAATGCAATATATTTTCACAGCTGGAACATTCAATTCATGACCGTTTTGAAGCCACCCTGGAATCACGTTATAGAATGTACGGTTCATCTCAATGGATTCATGGTTACCAGCTGTAAAAAAAATCATATTCATAAATAAAGTCAGCAAAATGTCGCAAAGGGTTAGGTAAAGGACAAAACCACATAGAGGATACAATAAAAATAATCATTATTCAATCACATAACAATACATAAGGATTAGAATAAGTACCCTAATTGGACCATGGTGTCACTAGTGTCACCGAAAACGTCTTAGAAATTCCACGGCTGTCCTAAGGTATCACCAGATTATCTACATATAAATTGTAATTTAAAAATTATTGGACAGAGCTGAATTTTTAAACCATTTTTTGTAATCAGAAATGAAAAAAAATGACGTGACAACAATTTGTTCATTTATTTATCTGGATCTTCGTGTCTTCCTCTATTTTGAAACTTCCAGTGGCCCACAAAAAATTATGGTGTTCATTAAATTTAAAATTTCAATTTAATATGGTTACTCCGGTGACACAATGGGGCAGCTGTAGAGTTCCTGAGATGTTTTAGGTGACACTAGTGATACCATGGTCTAATTAGGGTTAAAGCACGAACCTACCTGAAATCCTCTCCTTAATTGGGGTGTTTAGAATGTTGTACTCCGTGATAAGATCCCACAAGGAGTACTTGATTATATTTTTGAGCTTTTGAATAAGCAGATCCATATTAACTCGCCCTTGCTTCCACAATCGCACCTCCATCACCATAACAGAATCTGAAACAAATTGTAGCAAACAACTATGAACTACCAGTCACAAAATGAACAAGAAGATCGAATGTGGAATGAATTAATTAAATTACCAGAACTGCGGTTGTCTTCATCGACCTCTTTCATCTGAATGCCTTGAAAAACAGCAGGATCTAAAACTTGTTTCTCACACGTGATTGTGCTCTTACACATCTCTCGATTGCTAACAATGTTCCCCATGTTATCAACAATAGCAACAGCAAGGCAAGCTATCCCTTTATTCCCGGAAACTGGACTTTGATTGTAAAGGTATATGTTGGATTCGTTGATTCTTCTGGATGAACCCTCAGGCTCTGAGAAATCCTGGAGCAGAATAATCAAGAATAGAAAACTGAATAATACTTACTAATACGTAAGAAGATGTTAGTAAAAAAAACTCACCTGAAAAGTATGTCTTGTATCAGTATACTTGGGTAAAAACAAAAACTGCAATAGATTTTGTCTTAGGTAGAAAGCTAGAGCCTCTAACGAATTTTCTGCAGTGGTAGGTATGGTGAACTGAAAGGAAGAATTACAATATTGACATCAATAACCCATCGTAGTTATGAGTACTCTGCAATATAATATTTGAATAACATATACAGGGTGTCCAAGTAACTACGCTTCCCCCACTTATTTTCTCTAATAGTGTAAGAAAAAAATCGGATTAACGCTATTCTTCATAATTTTCTGCGAAGAACTCAAAAATGACAAAATTGCGCAGTGCGTTTGTGCGTTTGTTTTTTCAACTAGGAACCTCCGTTTTTTATTGCAGATTCGGATTCTACGTCAAATTTTATGATCATTTTACTTCGACAACTTTTTTTTTTTGGACGCGCGCAGCCCGCTCAGCAAGCGCTCAAAGATGCGCAACTCAGAGATTGCGCCAAAGTTGAGATGAAGGTAAACCTCAAGTGCGGCACAATACTTAGCACTGTTTTTCTACGCTGAATCGCGTGGTGATATCTCTTTCTTGATTTAGTTTCATTTTACTGCATTTACAGCAGAAAAAGGCACTTTTTGAGGAGGAAATCATCGACTTTCCGTGGAATCTTTTCCGAGTATCGTTTCCTTCACGATTTATTTCTCCTCTGACACTTTTATATAAATGTTACAATTTTGTTACACTTCATTGGGATCGATTCATTACCCTTCATAAGAAAATCGATGACTTCCACCTCAAAAAGTGACTTTTGATAGAAATAGATGTTCGTCGATGGATCCTAGAAAAGCTCCTTATTACTTATACTATCCACTCTGTCTCTCGTATGCGATGTACTGATTAGTTACCTAGTGCTCATTAAACAGTGATTCGTATTCGGAAAGTAATTCAATTAATTAGCCCAAAGCCCTCTCCAATTAGCAGGTCATGGGCTCCAGTTAATCGCGAAAAGTTGTGTTTTGTCCGGTTCAAGTTTTACCTTTGAATAATTTCGTGATAAAGTCAGTGGTCCGAGATCCTAACCTCTCCTATAATTTCAACGTTAAATTCACGTGGTTATTAGCATGGCATCTTCAATTTCGGCTTCGATCAGCTCCGTTCCGATCCTGCAAGGAAATAATTTCAATAACTGGAAATTCCGCATGATCGCATTATTGAAAAGAGAATCATGTGCCGATGTGATAGATGTGATTATCGAGCCACCAGGAGACCGAACTGACAAAAATGAGATCGAGAAATTCGAGAAATATTTGCAAAGGGACTGCAAGGCACAGTCTCTCATCATTCAGGGTGTCTCTGACAAACACCTGGACATAATTAAAGACTGTACCTCCGCCAAAGAGCAGATGAAATCCCTGCAGGATGTATTCGTCCGAAATAGTTCCTTTACAAAACTGACACTATGGAGAAGGCTTTTTAGTCTAAAATCAGGTAATCACGAAAAGTTAGAGGATCATTTTGTAAAATTTGATTCAATTATACGGGACTTGGAAGCTTTGGGCTCTAAAATGGATGACTCAGATCGGGTATGCCACCTGTTGTTGTCCCTGCCTCAACAATACGAAACTGTAGTTACAGCTATCGAAACTCTGTCCGAGGTAAAAATGGATTTTGTAAAATCTCGTCTTCTAGATCATGAAATGAAAATTGATAGTCGACAAGCTGATGATGAAAAAAGTTATGAAGTTGGCTTCAGGGCCGATAATAGACCTGAATGTTTTGGTTGTGGTGAAACCTCTCACTTCAAAGCTCAGTGTCCCAGATTTCGTGGACGTAGTCGTGGCGGTGCAAGGCGAGGTCGTGGTTTTAGAGGCTCACGTCGAGGTAGTTTCAGAGGGAGAAATCGTGGAGCTAGTAATATACACCAAGCAAATATGGTGGAAGGCACTCAAGAAATCGTTTTATACGCTGCAAACGTGTGTGATCATGCAGATTCCTTGAAACATTCTCTAGTCATTGACAGTGGAGCATCCAATAATTTCGTCGGAGAGGAATTCTTGCCATATATGGTCAATGTGACGAAATTGGAACGGGAAATGAATATATATATTGCAGATGGAAAAATACTGAAGTCCTCCACTAAAGGTGAATTGAAAATCCAAAGTCAAGGAAAACATTTAACTATCGAAGCAATTATAGTGCCAAAATTGAAACAAAATTTGCTCTCAGTTTCAAAAATAGCTTCGAGAGGACTCAGTGTTACATTTAACGAAAATGAAGCAGTGCTCAATTCTGGAAATATTGTTCTGATTTGTCCCAGAAGAAATGGTGTGTACGTTCTGGATATTGACACCATAGAGGGTGCAAACCATCGGTGTCTAGCTGCAAATGAATCTGGAGATTTGTGGCATCGAAGGATGGGTCATTTGGGTAAAGATGGCCTCATGCAGCTAGGTTTGCCATGCCCAACTGGCATATGTCCACCTTGTGTTGAAGGAAAAGCAACTCGTCTTCCTTTTTCCACCAGTGAGAAAAGATCGTCAGAAATTGGTGATGTAATTCACAGCGATGTATGTGGACCCTTGGTTCCTGCAACCCTGGAGGGGCATCGTTTCTTTCAGATAATACTCGACGATTTTTCTCATTTTTTGGTGGTGAAACTTTTGAAAACAAAAGGAGAAGCAGCAGAAAATTTGATCAGCTACATAAATGAAATGAAGACGCAGTATGGAAAAACACCAAAACGCCTACGCCTAGATAATGGGGGCGAATTTACTTCAAAATTGCTGAATGATTTCACTCGGAAAAATGGAATTCTCATAGAATATACCATAAGCCATACACCACAGATGAATGGAAAGTCGGAGAGAATGAACAGGACCTTACTAGAAAGGGTGCGAGCGAAGATAGCTGAATCAGGAATACCAAAGGAGCTCTGGGGAGAAGCTGTCAGGTGTTCAGCGTATGAGTTGAATCGCTCACCTACTTCAACCCTTGCTCGAGGATGCACCCCTGTGGACCTGTGGGCTGGAAAAAGAGAAATGAGAAAGTTTCGTGTTTTTGGCTGTCAAGCCTGGAAACTGAACCTACCTAGGGGTAACAAATTGAACCCTAGAGCAACTCGTGGTGTTATGGTGGGCTATTGTGGAGGTGGTTACAGGATCTACCTGCCTGAGGTAGAAAAGGTGATTCGTGCTAGAGATGTCACTTTTGACGAATCAACAATGCCGTTCAAAATGTCGAACACAAATTGTTTTGGCCACTTAAAGCCAAAACTTTAAAACTAAATGTATGTCTACTTAATAATAATTCTTAATACAAATACCTACTTAAATTAACTTGAAAACTAGAACTTAATTCTAACTTATAACTAACTAATCTATGTAAAACTAAAATTTATAACTAAAATGCTAATAACTAACTAAATTGTTAATGTTATTAATAAAATGTAGGTAGGAACTTACCTGTGAATCAAGAAAGAGTGTTGTGTTGTGTTGTGCCCTCAAGAGGTCAATTATCTCCCCTGGGGATTAACTTTATCTCAGGACCACCAGCCTGGCCTCTTATCTGCTTGCAAGAGCCAACCTGCAGGACCTTCACTTCACTTCAGCCTACAGTTCAGTTACATGCCAACCTTCCTTTGATCACTGTCTCCTGCCTTCTAAAATGTTATAATTATTCTGTTTGAAAAAACAAGTGCTGCAGCTCAGCTTTGAAGTAGTTCTCTATTTGAGAAGGAAGTGATCATCTCTTTGAATTTCCTCTGTTTGAGTAATAAGAAGTGCACTTCAAATAAGGCCAGAATTTCTACCTACCCAGTGGATCAGCTCACCTACCTACCAACATCATCACTGCTGCTCACTACAAGGACAATTTGAGGGAGGATCAGAACCACTGTTTGTGGTAATTGTATCACCTTTTAATATTATCCAGAGCTCATTAGGTAGGTAGGATAAACTTTGTTTCTTTTGTTCTAATAAACCTTTTTGGTTTTAGCTGTGGGAAGACAAGGTGTTATCATTTCCCCTTCTTCTACAGTTAACATTTGGTCCTTCGAGCCGGATCTTGCTTTGAAAATCAATTTTTTTTTTGATTTTGTAAATTGTCTAAATAGGTATCTGATTTTTTTTTTGGATTTGTTTTGTGCCTAGCACACTACCTATTAGCCTTTTACATTCAGTCCTAATAATATTAATACAGTCCATTCATCTAGTCATATTATTAAGTTGTGCCATTTGTGTACATAGGTACCTACCTAAATTCTAGTCACCTGATTACTTTGGTAGTTGTTCTATTCTTGTTACTCATTTGTTGCTTTATTTCATCCAGTACCTGAGTTAATTGTTTGCAGAGATCTATATTCCTATAATATTTGGATATTTTTCATATTTTCAGGATCACATAGGTACCTACCTGTTTTTTTATATTTGGGTTTTTTGCCTCATATTGCCTTGATTCTTTTCTCTAGTCATGACTACCAGTTTTGAACTAAGTTTTTCTTCCCTCAAGCGAAAAATTTCCGCTTTGGGTACACGCATTGCTTCTTGCAAGGATAATGGTAGGCTGGCTTTGACTGATAGTCAATATGTACCAGTGTTCATGGGTCAATTTCGAATGCTTAGCAAGACATTTGAATCATATGAGGCCTTTTATCATGAATTGACTGACTTGTGTGAAAAACAGGAACCCAGTCAGGCTTCTAAATTTCCAACTGCACATGATCAACACCTAATGCAAACAACAGAGAGGTATTTTGATGAGTGCAATCAAAACTGTTTCACCTTAGAACAAAGAGAAAAGGCCGCTGCTGCTGCTTCTGCAAATGCAGCATCATGTGCTGCTATACTGGAGGCTACTGGAGGAAGAATTAGTGGTCATTTGAATGAGACCGTTATGAATAAACCGTCCAGCCACTTACCAAAGATAAATTTGCCTTCCTTTGACGGTACCTTGTTAGCTTGGCCGAAGTTCAAGGATGTTTACATCTCGCTCATTCATGCTGATGAAACCTTGACAGACATAAAGAAATTCCACTACCTGGTGACATCTTTGAGTGGTACTGCTCTTTCAGTCATCAATAATCTTCCACTCACTGCTGACAACTACAAACTAGCCTGGGATGCTTTATGTGCTGCTTATGATAACAATAGACTTCTGGCAACTACATATCTGAATGAGGTTCTTAATTTCCCACGTATGACCAACAAGGCCAACGTAGAATCGTTGAAGTCATTCTTGTCCAAGGTCTCTGAAAGCGTCTCTGCCTTCAAACTTCTGCAGATCGAGAGGGAGTCGGAATTCATACTTTACTACCTCGCAACTCGAGCTCTAGATTCCCACACTCGTGAACTTTTGGAGATTCAGCACAAGGAGATTCCATTTCCTACCTTTGATATGCTTACCAAGTTTATCAGGGATCGTGTTCTGGCGTTGCAGCTAGCTAACTCCAGTAATGCTTCAGGATCCTCACATTCTGGAAGTAACTTAGCCAAATCACCATCTCAGAGGACTTCTCTCTCGGTGAGCAGGGCGCCTTTGCCAACAAAGGGTGCTCCAGCTCAACCCAAGGGCTATGAGAAATGTGAAGTATGCTCCGAGTCACATCCTCTCCTGCGATGTGCTAAGTTTAATCAAGGTTCAGCCCAGCAGCGCTTTGATTGGTTAAAGAAGTGGAAGGGCTGCCGCAACTGTTTGACAAGTGGTCACCAGAGCAAAACTTGTCCATCCAAGTGGCATTGTCGTTTATGCTCAGAGCGGCACCACACTCTCCTACATCTGGGTGCACCCAAACCAGAGGTTGGCAACCAGGAAGTGTTTGCTTCAACTTCTTCGCAGCCAGTGGCCAGAGGTACAGCCTTGAACACTGTTTCCAGCGATATCAGTGAAGTACTTCTAGGGACTGCCATAGGAGAGGTTCAAGATAGCAGAGGGCGCTTCCATCCTATACGATTGGTCATCGACAGTGGGAGCCAGTTTTCCTTCATCACGCAACGATTCATGAAGAAACTTGGTCTAAGTGTCCTCCCAGTTCACAGATCTATTGGTGCCATTGGCCGTTCTGTGTTTGAAGGTGCCAAGGGAAAGGTGCAATGTACTCTTCGACCATCTAATAGGAAGTCCCCAAACATATCCACAAATGCTGTGGTCCTCAAAGAGATTGTTTGTGACCTGCCTAACTTCACTCTGCCTGAGGGCATTTGGAAAAATTATTCCAATTATTCGTTGGCTGATCCCAAGTTTTGGGAGTCAGGCCCCATCGATTTCTTGTTAGGGTGTGATTTATACCCTGACATTTGCCAAGAGGGTATTATCTCTGTTCAGGCTGGATGGCCAAAGCTGATAGCTTCCATTTTTGGCTACATTGTTTGTGGAAGACTTCCAGAGCCATTGTCGTCCCAAAGAGCTACTGCTTTGCTTGCCTTGCCTAACTCGCCTTCATTGCAAGATGAACTCCACCAGTTCTGGGAGGTTGAAGAGCCCAGTGGCGACCAAAGCCAATGTACAGAGGAGGAAAAGCTCTGCGTCAAGCACTTTCAGGACAACCATCACCGGACAGAGAGTGGCCAGTATGTGGTTCGCCTCCCATTCAAAGATGAACAAATCGAATTGGGGGAGTACATGTCCACAGCTAGGAAGCGATTCTACAATCTGGAAGAAAAGCTCAGAAGGAATCCTTCTCTCCAGAACCAATACGTCCAATTTATGCAGGAGTACATGGACATGGGACACATGGCACCAACTACATCTCCATCCAAGTATGTGATTCCTCACCATTCAGTCACCAAGGAGGACAGAGGAAAGATCAAACTACGAGTTGTCTTTGATTGTTCAGCCAAGACTTCTCTTGGATCCTTGAATGACCAATTGATGGTGGGTCCAAAGTTGCAGCGAGATATAAGCCACATAATTATGAACTTTAGAAGGCATCCAGTGGTGTTTGTCGCTGACGTCGTGAAGATGTATCGGTTCATACTGCTGGATCCTCGAGACCGAGCCTTCCAACACATTCTCTGGCGCTCCAGTCCCACTGATGCCATCTCCAAATATGAATTGGAGACCCTGACCTACGGACTTTCGCCAGCCCCATTCCTTGCTATCAGTGTGATGGAACAGCTTTGCAGGGATGAGGGTCATAACTTCCCTCTTGCCACTGAAGCCATACTCCAAGACATGTATATTGACGACATAGCCACTGGAGCGGCCTCATTGGAAGAAGCTTTGGAACTCCAGCGACAACTTACAGGCCTTCTAAGCAAAGGAGCATTCTCCTTGAGCAAGTGGTCCAGCAACCAACAAAAACTGTTGGACTCTGTCAACTTGGCCAATGATCAACCCATTGATCTGTCTTCAAAAGAGGATCTCAGCATCAAGATTCTTGGGCTGCAGTGGGACCCTGTACAGGATTGCTTCTCATACCATATACAGGTTCCAAAACTTGTCTTTACCAAGAGATCAATCCTATCGACAGTGGCCAAGATCTATGACCCCTTGGGTTTCATTTCTCCTGTGGTTGTGAGCGCCAAGAGTCTCATCCAGGATCTGTGGAAGGCTGGAGTTGATTGGGATCAGACCATTCCCATTTCAATTCAGGACAAATGGAAACTGTTTGTGGACCAATTGCCCTCATTGTCAGCCGTCAAAATCCCACGGTTTGTACTCAGCACATCCAGTTTTCAGCCTCAGATAGTTGGATTTTGTGACGCCTCTGAGAAGGCATACAGTGTATCACTGTATCTCAGGGTGGCTACCACTTCTTCAGTCAGCGTTCATTTAATTGCTGCTAAAACCAAGCTTGCACCAGTCAAGACCTTGTCCATCCCAAGGCTTGAATTGTGTGGTGCCTACCTCATGACCAGAACTCTGTCATCTATTTCAGCGTTCACTTCATCTCTACCGGGTCGTCTGCCTGAGCCCATTTTGTTCACGGACTCCACGATAGTCCTGGCTTGGTTATCCAAACCCAGCTACACACTCAAGACCTTTCTGGCAAACAGGGTTTCCAAGATCCTCGAGGTAGCTCCAGCGGCTTGGTGGAGACATGTTCGAACGCATGAAAATCCCAGTGACTGTAATTCCCGAGGAATGGATCCATGCGAACTAGTAGACTGCTCTTTATGGTGGACTGGGCCGCCTTGGCTCTTGAGTCCCATTGAAGACTGGCCAAACAGCAGACCTTGTGAGGAACTGAAGGAGATACCTGAAATGAGACCTACCACTGAAATGCAGGTCCAATCATTGTCAGCAACAGCTGTGGAACCGCCACTCCTAAGATGGATTTCCACCTTTTCATCATTCTTGAAAATGATGAGATTCTTTTCGCACCTCAAGAGATGGATCGCTTGTCGAAAGGAGAAGAAGCCATTCAAGTTCCTTCCTGTGTTAGCTAATGAGTTCCGTGAAACAGAGACATGCCTGATTCGATTTCTGCAATTTCAGATATTGTGTGACGGCACTGCAAACCAGCTTGAGAAGATGCTTGAATCTCGCTTAGCCAGTCTGAAGCCTTTCATAGACTCACATGGAGTTGTCAGGGTAGGCGGAAGGATTACCAATGCAAACATACCTTATGCTCAAAAACACCCAATTCTGCTCCCTAGGTGCCATTACACAAACCTGCTGGTAGACCATTACCATCGTATCCACCTGCATCCAGGACCAGGGCTCCTCCAGGCACTGATCCAGTTGCGATTCTGGGTAATCTCTCTCCGTAAGTTGGTCCGTCACCGAAATTTTCTGTGCATCAAGTGCTATAAGGCGAAAGCTGAGACACTCAAGCTCACTCCTCAGATGGGTGATTTACCCAAGTATCGGCTTGAGGGAGGAAGAGCCTTTCTACATGTTGGTGTGGACTTTGCTGGTCCATACCACATGCGATACTCTCTCCAACGGAAGTCCACTCTGTCTAAAGTTTACATGTGTCTTTATGTCTGCATGGTGACGAAAGCGGTCCATCTGGAAGCTGTTACCAACCTCTCGACAGACGCTTTCCTGGCTTCGTTCAGTCGCTTTGTCTCCCGGCGAGGCTTGCCTGAGCAAGTGTATAGTGACTGCGGCACAAACTTCGTTGGAGCCTCCAACAAATTGAAAGAACTCGCCAACTGGTTTAATGAGGACACCACCAAGCAAGCCATCACTCAACTGAGCACAGCCAAAGGAGTGACATGGAACTTCAACCCACCAGGTGCGCCTCATTTTGGAGGATTATGGGAGGCGGGAGTGAAATCTGCCAAGAGTGTTGTCAGCAAAACCATTGGAGATACCCCACTGACATATGAAGAACTTACCACACTATTCACACAGGTTGAGGCCATTCTCAATTCCCGTCCTCTTTGCCCACTTTCCTCAAGCCCAGATGAGGTGGATTTCCTGTCACCAGGCCACTTCCTGATAGGCGACCATCTTCTTCGACCACCGGAGGCTACTCTCTTGGATACCAGGGAGTCACTCCTCTCAAGATGGCAGTTGGTTCAGCGTATGTCGCAGTATACATGGAAGCGTTGGAGACAGGAATACCTAAGCACCCTGCAGCAGCGTACGAAGTGGACGAAACCAGCATACAACATCCAGGTCAACGACCTAGTGCTGCTGAAGGATCCGTCAACACAGCCACTAGACTGGTTGCTCGCCAGAGTCATTGATACGCATCCAGGCAAAGACAACACTGTACGAGTCGTCACTCTGCGCACACCGTCTACTATACTTACCCGACCCGTAGTCAAACTGGTACCACTGCTCCCTCTGAAAGTTGACCCATACATAGAATCCTGAAAATTTTGAGGCAAAATTTGGTAGGCGGAATGTTTTGGCCACTTAAAGCCAAAACTTTAAAACTAAATGTATGTCTACTTAATAATAATTCTTAATACAAATACCTACTTAAATTAACTTGAAAACTAGAACTTAATTCTAACTTATAACTAACTAATCTATGTAAAACTAAAATTTATAACTAAAATGCTAATAACTAACTAAATTGTTAATGTTATTAATAAAATGTAGGTAGGAACTTACCTGTGAATCAAGAAAGAGTGTTGTGTTGTGTTGTGCCCTCAAGAGGTCAATTATCTCCCCTGGGGATTAACTTTATCTCAGGACCACCAGCCTGGCCTCTTATCTGCTTGCAAGAGCCAACCTGCAGGACCTTCACTTCACTTCAGCCTACAGTTCAGTTACATGCCAACCTTCCTTTGATCACTGTCTCCTGCCTTCTAAAATGTTATAATTATTCTGTTTGAAAAAACAAGTGCTGCAGCTCAGCTTTGAAGTAGTTCTCTATTTGAGAAGGAAGTGATCATCTCTTTGAATTTCCTCTGTTTGAGTAATAAGAAGTGCACTTCAAATAAGGCCAGAATTTCTACCTACCCAGTGGATCAGCTCACCTACCTACCAACATCATCACTGCTGCTCACTACAAGGACAATTTGAGGGAGGATCAGAACCACTGTTTGTGGTAATTGTATCACCTTTTAATATTATCCAGAGCTCATTAGGTAGGTAGGATAAACTTTGTTTCTTTTGTTCTAATAAACCTTTTTGGTTTTAGCTGTGGGAAGACAAGGTGTTATCATTTCCCCTTCTTCTACAGTTAACACAAATGAAATTTGGATGAATGGTTCCCAGCAATCTGAAGTGAAGGTACAGGATAAAAGCAAAGTTGATGAAACGAAGGATGAGATGGAGGATAAGAAAAAGAATGAGACGGAGGATGGGAAAGAGGATGAAACGGAAGATAGAAAGAAAGAAGATAACAAGAAATTTGGTAATCCAAATGATAGAAAAAGTAGTGAAAAGAAAAATGAACAAGTAGAATCTACATCAACGTCTCCTACTACTAAAACTCCTTCTACAAGCAAGAATACCTACACAACTGCTGCTGGACGAGTGACAAAACCTCCGAATAGACTGAAGGATTATGATCTTTACAGTGCTTTTTGTTTCCTGAGTACGTCAGATGACGAGCCTACCACATTTGATGAAGCTGTCAAGTCGAATGAATGGAAAGCAGCCATTGACCTCGAACTGAAATCGCATGAGAAGTTGGAAACTTGGTCTCCAGCTGTTCTACCCAAGAACAAGACTGCGATTGATACCCGTTGGGTTTTTAGAATCAAGGAGGATGGTTCTAAAAAGGCGAGATTGGTTGCAAAAGGATTTCAAGTACCTCAAGATGATTTCGAGTTCATTTATGCACCTGTATGCAGAATACCTACCGTTCGGCTGCTTATCTCTATGGCAATCCAGCGTGAGTGGAAGTTGAAGCAGATCGATGTGCCTACTGCTTTCTTGAACGGTGATTTGGACTCGGAGGTGTACATCTACAAACCCAAGGGCCTGAAATGTAAATCAGAAACTCTCAGGCTGAATCGAGCGTTGTATGGGTTGAGGAACGCACCTAA
The DNA here is from genome assembly GCA_009739505.2 of Apolygus lucorum. NCBI lineage: Eukaryota > Metazoa > Arthropoda > Insecta > Hemiptera > Miridae > Apolygus > Apolygus lucorum. The sequence continues at coordinate 16,523,392 of CM019167.2, forward strand.
GTGCTGGAATGACAAGTTTTCTTCCGTCATGAAAGATCTTGGATTTAGAAGATCGGACTATGACTATTGTCTATATGTCAAGCAAGACGTCTTCCTAGTACTTTTTGTCGACGATGGATTGATTACTGGAGATGAGGATCAAGTTCAGAAATTGATTGATTCCCTTCATGAAAAATTTCTCGTAAAAGATCTCGGTACTCCATCATCATTCCTCGGCATGCAGATCACCCATACGAAAAATGGACTTCATCTGTCACAATCTAAAATGATTGATCGACTCCTAAAGGATTTTGGCATGCAGAACTGTCGAAGTATCAAAACGCCAATGGAGATGAACTTCAACTTGTGTGAAGATAAAATCGATCCCGACTTACCTTACCGAAAGTTGATCTGCAGTCTCATGTACCTAGCCGTAACAACTAGACCGGATATCTCGTACTCTGTGTCATATTTGAGCCGATATTTGGACAAACCAACACATGAGGCATGGACTGCTGGAAAGCGGATTCTTCGATACCTGTGTTCTACAAGAGATCTTGGACTTCCCTACTATAAAGGATCTACACCCTTGGAAGGCATGAGCGACTCGGATTGGGGAGGAGACAGACAGACAAGGAAGAGCGTCAGTGGATTCATTTGTTTTCATGCTGGAAATCCTATTGCCTGGCATTCGAAAAAACAGAACTGTGTAGCCTTATCTACGATGGAGGCGGAATACATAGCCGCTGGATCCGCTGCCCAAGAACTTGTGAATTTGCGTGGTGTGCTGTCTGATCTCGGAAGTGAAATAAGTGATGGTGTTAAGTTGAGAGTAGATACTCTCAGTGCGATCTCTATGATGTGTACCTTCACAAATAGTAAGCGCGGAAAACACATAGAAATCAAGCATCACTTCATTAAGGATCTTTGTACAAAAAGGGTAATTAATATCGAATATATTGCATCAAATGAAAACATTGCAGATCTACTAACTAAACCGTTAGGAACTGAAAAGTTCGAAAAATTTAGAAGTCTTATTTTGAAATCTATTGTTTCATAGTTCTTTGCATGGGATAGTTCCTTTCATGTTTTACCTCCCTGTACGTGTTCTCTTATGTTGTGTAATTTTCTTTAAAAATTTCGCTACGTTAAAACTTTACTGTTTGTGGTTTGTCTCTAGAAAATTGCAAGTCCGTTATCTTTGTTATTGATAACCACACTTTTATCTTCTTCTTCTTCTTGATGCGTAAATTGTTCAAGTAGCCTCACCCATGACGGGCATAGACGTTTGTCAATTCGATTGTTGTCATCTCATTGAGGGGGTGTGATAGAAATAGATGTTCGTCGATGGATCCTAGAAAAGCTCCTTATTACTTATACTATCCACTCTGTCTCTCGTATGCGATGTACTGATTAGTTACCTAGTGCTCATTAAACAGTGATTCGTATTCGGAAAGTAATTCAATTAATTAGCCTAAAGCCCTCTCCAATTAGCAACTTTTTCGGCTGTAGATACGGTAAAATGAAATCAAATCAAGAAAGGGATTTCACCACGCGATTCAGCGTAGAAAAACAGTGCTAAGTATTGTGCCGCACTTGAGGTTTACCTTCATCTCAACTTTGGCGCAATATCTGGGTTGCGCATCTTTGAGCGCTCGCTGAGCGGGCTACGCGCGTCCAAAAAAAAAAGTTATCGAAGTAAAATGTTCGTGAAATTTGACGTAGAATCCGAATCTGCTATAAAAAATGGGGGTTCTCATTTGAAAAAACAAAGTTGATCATGATTGCGCATGGTTGCGCACTGCGCAATTTGTCATTTTTGAATTCTTCGCAAAAAATTATGAAGAATAGCGTTAATCTGATTTTTTTCTTATAGTATTAGAGAAAATAAGTGGGGGGAGCGTAGTTACTTGGACACCCTGTAGAGCGTCAAGATGCGCTTGATAATGCTTGAATATGATAGGAGATGCTCGTATAGCACTTGAATACATTCATGCAAACCTGGATTATGTGGCCCGCTTTAAGATGAGGTTTTTGAATGAAATGTACATCATCAGGTGTCAACTTGCACATGGGATTTCTGGCTAACATGACAGAAACAACTTCGAGTACAGCATCATCTAGTCGGTTCTGCAAAACTTGGACGAGTTCATGAGTCACTTCTCCACCTGGAAGAGAATGGACGACTTGTAATTAAGACTCAATAACCTAATTTTCTCGGAAAATATAGAATAAGACTACAATAATATTCTATGTATAAAAAAGGAGGCAGAAAGATGTCCATGGAAACAGGTAGGTAAGATAGGTCAAATCAACTCAAAGAAACGAACAATGGTTGCAATTTGGTCAGCTAAAATTTGAACGGAGATTAGCCCTCTTTTGAGATCCACGCTCATGTTTCTGATTTATTGTAACACCAACCCTTAGGTTTTCAAAGGGAGTGAACGGTTGGTCCTACAGAGCTCTGGGTGGTCTCATTCGATTCTAAAAATTCAATAACATTTTAAATTGAAGAAAAAATAATACGTTTATAGATATTGAAAGTTTTTGAGCTACGGCGTTTTGAAATTTTCAGCCCTTATTTTTCAACCCTTAGAAGTGATTGACATTAACCAAAAGCTTAGAGGCACAACTCGATCCGAAATGGAGTCCATAAATATTAAATTTCATCAAAATCGGTCCATGGTGACTAAGGAAAGTGCTGCAGACAGTGTACGGCGGATGGAGGGCCAAATGTCTATTTGATTTTTGGATTTTACGTATCTTGAAACGTAAACCAACAAATTTTGAGGATGAGGGAGGGGGAGTTGAACATTTTGTAACATGGGACATGTTGTAGCCATGGAGTAACTACCCGAAAAACGTAACAATGGGAGGGTGATGCGGGAGTGTCACACGGGCTGTTTGAGGCGTGAAGCGCCGAGTTTTTCAATGCATTTTAGACATGTTGCTAAGGATAATATAACATCTCTAAAACACACTAAATCAGCACTAAATTTTGCTAAAACATATTCCATGATTTTATAATGTACGTCGTTGGCTTCAAGTAGATAGCATCTTCCAGCACATGGTGGCGAGACGTGAAGTGCTGAGTTTTTCTTGGTCGATTCCAAATAATAAACCAACAATATTTTTCAAGAGTTATTCGACCGGGACATAGAACATATGAAATTGAGGATGGAATTTTACCCATGGAATGAATGAACTCCCCCCCCCCCCCCTGCAGTTTAGTCTTCCTGAGGGAGCCCTAACCTGTCTAAACAAAGCTCGTGGAGCAACTAATCGTAACTGATTTTGAGTTCGGGGCTCTGTAAATTCAGAGAAACGGCAAGATTTAAGAACGAAACAGATTTTATTACCAATTTCACAACAGACGAACGTACCGACGGACTGAACAAAGAGAAAATGTATCATGAGACCAAATGATATATAAATATAGCAGAAGACACCCAAACTTTATCATGCAGATTATCTAATTTTAATACAAGTAGCAAATGAGAAATATTGCCTCCCAGGTTCGAACCTACAACTGACACCATAGAACCAGCTGAATTCTATGAAATATTCTGCTGAATCAGATTTAGAGGCAAAAAATGGAATCCTAATATATTCAAGATCTACGATATTATCTATTCGACATCTAAACAATTACCTGCATCTGATATTCCATGAACTTTCAATGTAAGAATATCTTCGTGGAGCGTGGTAGTTTCCATGTTTTCTCCAAACGATTTTAATCGAGGTCTCATATCCTTCTGGAAAAAAAAAAAAAATGACACGACCATTAACCTCCAAATCAGCTAAAATATATTTTTGAGAGATTAGAGAGTTTTCGCCACATCAGGTGCGACGACTTGAGATCGTGAAGACTAGAGACAGATGGGGCCAGCAGACGCAGATGCTAACTTTTTTTGGTGGATTTTGAGTCGTCACAAAATAAGGTGCGGACTCTGGAAGTGACGCTAAAGAGCTACCGACCTGTGAAGTCACTAGAAAATGGCCGATGACGAACAGCTGATTCAGACTCCGGGGGGTCTCGAAATGAGTTTTTCAGATCAAAAATTAGAATATTTGCCGTATTGAAAAAGCAATAAATTTATTACTACTTGGATAGGTACCTATTTACATCCCTTTCTGACCATACATTGCAATATAAAAACCTACCTACTGATGATTTTAATTGTTTTCACCTTTAGAATGTAGTGCACACGACTAGCTTTTCCGTAGCTCTTACTGCATTTTTTTGGGTCTATAATACCTACTACCTACCGATTTTGCAGTAGCTACCTATCTACTGGTTCCTTGTTTGTCTAACAACACGTCTGTAACATATCTCTAGATAATTTAGAGTAGGTAGGTACTTCGTTTCTACCTTCCAGGAAGTACAGACTATTACTAAGCCGCAAATTATTACACAATGGTTTATTATTTTTCTACATAGATTACTCATCTACAACTCCACCAACCATACAACACGAAAAAAAACATCCATCGTCATTTACTGGTCTTACCTGTAATGACTCGTCCTGCATGCGCTTATTTGTTAAAGAATTGATGGACGAGCTTCGAGAAACAGAACCAGGGGAATTATCGTCATCGAGGTTGTTCCTATTTAGTGAACGAACATTTTCGTGCAATCTGAAAAATGATAGAAGATCATGTTACAAAGAGTTTCAAATATGGTAGGTAGGCACTATTTACGTAATAAAACAATCAATACATACAGTACGGCAGCCAAATCTGAGTTGAGGTGTGATGACACTTCAACCTGACTCGAGTACCAGAGGGGACCCCTCCTGTGTGTCAATGGGGCGGCGTCACAGAAAGAAGCGGACCAAAGCCGCAGACTGTTGGGAATCTGTCTTGGTCGGGTCGGGACTTGAGTCAGGACCCCCCTCTACCATATAACAAGCCCCTCGCACCTACCAGGTACACGCCACCATCACAACTACAACAAACAGCATTATTTTGACTTTTGTTCTAGTTAGTGATACACGTCATTATTTCTGTCAAGTCTTGTTTCTATCTGTGTTGTTAACTCAATAATACCAATTCAGTCTATTCACAAGTGTCCTAAATTCCCCAAATTGTGAACTATCACTAACATACGGGGACAACCACAGCGTTTGGACACACAACAAACTTATTGTAACATGAGTTTCTAAATCGTAATCTGATTATGGCTCAAGATCGAGGAGCAGTAATTTGTTTGACTTGGCTCCTATTGTTTCTGGAGTACAACTGGAGGGTCCAGTCAGGTGGCAGTGTTGCATCCCCCTCTGGTTTGGTCCAGAACGAGTCCAGTCAAGACGCAGTGTCACCACACCTTTAGAATGGTGCTACAGTATGAATTCCAAAATATTAACAGCTATGGAATAAAGGTGCTCGTACACTAGGTCGACAGAACGGCGCAACGCAACGCTAAAATTTTTAAACGAAATATAATTGGCAACTCTATGGACCCATGTAGGACCACTAGACCGACAGCGCAACGCAGGTGGGTCAAACATTTTTTGCACTCGACCGTTTCCCAAACTTCTGGAGCACGGCTCGGCGCGACGCCAAAACACTCCACACCGCCTCTTTGACCTAGTGAACGAAGGTTGAAGCGAAAAATGGGGTATTTCAGTCAATTTAAAAAAAAAAATTTTCAAAAGAGGTTCAGGAATAACGGTAATCGGGTCTGCTCGTTGAGAAAATGTTTTTAAAAAATCAGAGAAGCTAAGGAAAGTTGAAGATTTGAATGGTGTGACGTAGCTAGCCAACTGTCGTTGAAAATAGTATCTATGCACAGAGAAGAGATGAAACCCTTGGAGGACCTCTTGGATACTACACACACACGTGCCCGGCATAGTGTGTGTCCATTTATGGCAGCCCGCCTTTTTTTCAAACGTGTGATCTCTTTAATTAATTTTTCTACCACATGTTATAGTGTCATTGGGCTTAAAGTTGGAGTAAATAGGTTTTCAAGGGTGCTGAATCCAAATTTGAGGTCAAAAACCTGAATTTCCGACCCACCGAAATACCCCATTTTTGACCTCGGCCATTTTCGTCACTGCTTGTGCGACCTCAGTCTATGTTTGATGAATTGCTATGAATTATGTTGCCTTCAAAACAAGGTTATAATTATTCACGAACAGTTTGTGAACAGAAATTGTTTTCTCTCGAAGGCATACAGAACTTAATGAAGAGTTTCTTGTGTTGGGGTGCAAGCATATCCTAACCTATACGATCTATCAAAACTAGAAAGAGAATAGTTGGGAGGAAATTGCTGAATCTTGGAAAAAATGGTTGGGTTCCCCCAAGTCTATTCTTTTTTCATTAATTGGATGGATACATTGCCTCCCTCTTCTTTCAGCAATTTCCTCCTCCTCTTCAGCTTACAGAGCTGCCACGAAGACGAACATTTCTCCGCCCCACCACGTTTTTCACCGAGGGTACCTCGGGACTGGCAAAACGACGGGTCGAAAAATGAAATCCGCCCCATAGTGCACGAAACTCAAGATTTTAGCGTCGCGTCGCGCTGTCAACATAATAGACGAGCATCTTTAATAGACACAATTTGTTTACCTGAGATAGAAAACGTTACTTCCAGAACTATCTTGATACACGAACATGTTGGTGCGGTTGTTTACTGAAAATCTATTTAGAATCGTTTTCAAAGCTTGGATAGCTCTTGATAGACCAGGTTTTCCAGGTCCAGTCTTCAGCCTCGGATGAAGAACAAAATGAGCTTGCCAGACAACCCGACATGAAAACCATCCTGGATGGAATTTGTTCACGAGTTCCAGGCGGCTTCCGCGTACATCATTGTCAGCATTATCTGAAAAAGAAAATACCAGTAAGTGTAGAGTTCTATTACTGGAGAAGAATGTCAAGGATGGGCGGCTACGCACTTGCGATTTTCGGTTGCTCGATTAAACGCATAACAACAATTTGAGGAGAAAAATGCGCACCTGCGACGGAAAATCGTCGCGACTAAAACGACGCAGCATGTCCTAGTTTTCCTGGTCGCGATTGTTGCAGGAGAAAATATGAATCACGGAAGAGAATAACCATGCACGCACCTGCGATCATTCAGTCGCACTATTTCTTCCCTCTTGCCATTTGTCTTTCTTTCACGAGGTCAGCAACCGTAGATATTGACTTATTATTGAATGATGATGACATTTCCTTACTGTCATTACAGTTATTTATTGACTGTGACGTGCTGAAGTCGGAAGTTAATAAATGGTAATAAGTTTCAAAAAGTATTGAGCATCTCCCCACTTGGCATCCTGGCAGGTACCTACGTGATTCTTGGCTGAATCAATTCCAGAAGTTGGCGAAAGCTGTTTGCCCCTAGCAAACAGCCGATAATAATTGAAGAACTTGGCAGTGTACTAGTATTGAATCAAATCCCTGTGAATCTAGTGAAATCTTCCCTCTGGGAGATAATAGGATGTACAAAACTTTTTTGGATTTTCATCCGTATTTTTTTTTTCAATCTTAAAGCCTACACGTCAGGTGCGGGATGATGGACAGGTAATCATGAAAAGCATCTGACATGACTGTGGTTTTCGATTGCACCTCAGCCTAATTTCGATTTTAATACTGTAATCGATGTTGAATCTCGATCTCTACTGATTTCTTAACAGACTGGTACCTTCAGTTCCAGGATCGATGGGATATTTTTCGATTACCAATAATTTGAAGTTGAAGAATCGATTTTCTTGAATATTTTCGTCGGTGAGGCATTTAAAAAAAATCCTTATATGGTTTTGCTCGTCAACTCCTCCTGAGTAAGAATAAATCAATGCCTTTGAACATCAGAGGAAGACGAAGAAACTATCAGGAAAAGGGGTGTTTTCTGCAGAGGTTGGTGCTGTGCGGGTCTAGTCTATACGCGCATTTATCATTGTTTCTGCAGGCGCCGAGCAAAATTCCTCGCCTGGGCCGGATGATGGACAGGTAATCAAAAAAATTAATTCATCCTAGCTCGGACTTGAGACCAGAATCACCAGCAAGGCAATACTTCCTAAAGTGGCCCCTACACGATCAATAATAATAGGGGTAATTCATGGTTTGGGAGATTCGACGTCGAATCACAAATGTGATCCTAGCGGCAGTTGTGCGAAGCAACTATAATAACATCAACAAACAGATCTTCTCGTCCTTTCTCGAGTTTTTCTTTTAACAACACCTTTTTTCTTCTTTTTTATTCCGTTCGTTCATTTTGTTTTTATTCTGTTCAAAGTGGGATTTTTCTCGATTAAATGAGTGGAGCTGAGTCACCCAAGAGGCTAAGGAAAAACGGGACCATCTGATGGTCTTTAGGAGAAGTGGAAATGTTGCTTGCTGGGATTAAAGCGAGCATAGCACATTCTCCTTTCTAGCATGGAACATGTTTCAGCCATGAGCTAAGTACCAAAATTGTGTGACGGAAGCAGCAATGGTTTTCCTTTGAGAGATGACTCCACATCGGTAGGTACCTACTAGTCTGAAGCATGATCCATTTTTGAATCTAGCCATAGATTTTGTCGTTCGTGTACTAGGAACTTTGTAAGAGGATGTTATTAGGAACCTCTGGGGTATTTTCATTTTTTTTACTAAAAGGAAATTAATCCTTTAATTCTTAAATTAATTCTTTTGACATTGACTTGGTTATCGTCTGATGCCACAAGGAGCGCTACGCACAATTCGATATTCGACGGGGAAAAATGTGGGAGGCTCATGAAACCCTCAAGTTACCGCAGTTTCAATATACGACGATTCGACGATCGAATCAGACCATGAATACCCCTAATGTCATTACAGGTAATGGCATTACTACTTCATTCCAGTTCTTTATTTCACTCTAACCCTAGACCGTCAGTAATAACGTCATTATTTCCTTCAGTGACGCCTCAATTCAGAAAATCCGGATCTCCATCATTCCATCATTAACAACCCTAGACGATCAGCATTACTGTCATTCTGATGAGGTATTGACATCATTATTGATCGTGTAGGGGCCCTTTAGCATCAAAGCCTAACTGGTAACCCTTTGGTTGCAATACTGACCATCAATGTATTTCATGTAGCTGTTGGGTTTCCACACTTCTTCAGGTTCTTCTGGTTCCAAAAGCGGGTCACACATTCTAGTTTCATGTAGGCTATGAAGCAGAAGAGTTTGATTCACAGATTTGCAAACGTTGTCGATATTGTCCAAAGTGTTTAAATGAATATCTTTGTAATGTTGAACCTCTTCAGTGGGCACCTCCAAGAATCTGATGATAGAAAATGAAAAGAACGGTATTTGATTAAAGCACATACGTTGCAAGTGCTAACTAACAAACTTCATATACAACATACTTAGTTGCAGAAAAAAAAACTACGTATGCAAGATAGTTTTCAAATAGTTACATTTGAAACTATTGACTAACAGAGTAGTGGACTGCTCTGCTCAACTACGATGCTCATTAAAACCACCACCACGAGGACAATCTATTGGAATGTAAAGACTGACTCCAATGGGGCTTATACTACGCACTAGTCAATGGGAAAGAATGTGAACAATAATGAGGAATTTCACTGAATACTGTTTGAATTTTTCCTGAATAGTTAATGGTGTGGGATAGATGAAAATCGGGTAGATTTTGGAAAATAAGTCTCCTGTTATTTTTGGGAGACATTAAAATTTTACGATTTCAAAAAATAACCGGGAAAACGGACCTCTTCAACATGAAGCGGAAACGCTCGCTGATTGGCTGTTCGGATCGCTGTCTCCTCACAATGTTGCCCATTGGTATGACAAAATCGTGTTGTCTAAGAGGAAAGTTATCAAACACAAACAGGGGAAACCTAATGATCCCCATCTTGCTTTTTATATTGCTTCCGAGTCTACCAAGGTAGCGGAAGCTTTGTTTTCACTTTTCAAGGACGAAAAAAAAAGTTCTCCAAAATCAAAATTTTCACTCGCGTTTTACGTATTAGACCTTTTTGAACAATTTTGGTTCCGTGTCTGTGTGTCTGTCTGTCTGTGTGTCTGTCCGTCTGTCATGATTTCCTTGTAACGCGAATAACTATACGAAGTTATTGTCCGATTTCTATGAAATTTTCAGGGATTGTGCGGATTGGTGTGTAGACGGTCCCCTATGAAAATCATCATCCTCGGACTGATGGAAGCGACTGCGCATGCGCAAACGTGAGTTCCTTGTTACGGCCATAACTTTTTCATTTTCCATCCGATTTCAATGAAATTTTCAGGGATGTTACAGATTAGTATTTAGATGGTCCCCTATGAAAATCACCACCTTCGGACTGATAGTAGCCACTGCGCATGCGCAAACGCGAATTTCCTTGTAACGGCTATAACATCTACATTTTCAATCCGATTTTAATGAAATTTTCAGGGATGTTACAGATTAGTATTTAGATGGTCCCCTATGAAAATCACCACCTTCGGACTGATAGTAGCCACTGCGCATGCGCAAACGTGAATTTCCTTGTAACGGCCATAATTTCTACATTTTCCATCCGATTTCATTGAAATTTTCAGGGATGTTACAGATTAACTACTATGTATCGGATCATCTATACATCTATACAATCGGGTTATGGATACGAGGAAGCTATGTGCCACACCCACTTGTTTTTTCTTCAGTTTTTCGATTTCGATCTCTACTGGTTCTGTGAAATGTTGCCACCAAGGACTATAGAAGTGAGAATTCACGATCTCAGCGCTTCAAGCGGCTGTACATGAACTATTGCTGGTTGACGTCATCCTCCCGGTTTTTTTAAACGCTCATATTTTCCACACTGTTTCGTTTATTCGTAAATTAGGAAGTACGGGCTGAAAGTTTGCCCTAGGAGGCTTTTCTAGGTGCTGAATCCGATTTTGGGGACAAGAATAGGAAATTCCGACTTGGTGAAATTCTACATTGAACAATAATGCAACGATGCTATACCTAATTGGCAGTAGTTTATAAACACTTGGACTTACTTGCAATGGAAATATATGGTAACTTTTGATTCATCAATCTTCATGATCAACCAAAAATTTGGCATGGTGGAACGATAACCTCCAAGCTCTTTGATCCATTTATATTTACACGCATAGTAGGCTGAAAAACAAAAGAAAACAATCTATACTGACAGTAAGTATGTCCTGTTAGACAAAAAATTATTACAGCCAAATAGCTCAACCAATATTTATCAATTACACAATAATATTGTTATGCTCTCCAGTGCTCTTCAAAGGGGATAATCGTTCCCTAGGGAATAAGTGAAACCTGCTCTTCACAAAGTTTGGTAACTCAATACCTACCTTACAGGGTGTACCACGAGTGGTTCACGATCTTTCTCTCCCACGTATTCTACAACTAATTTTCGACAAAAAGTGTCTCCTGACATTTTTTGGTATCCCCACTCAAAATGCTTTTTTTTACTTTGAAATTTTTTTCGTGTTTTTGATCTTTGCTCAATAAATCTACCATAACTCCCTCAATTCAAGAGTTAGCTCAAATCTAAAAAATCCGTTGGAAAGAGTGTTAAATTTGCAATCTTAGTGATGTCCGACAACATTTTTTTAAGTGGTGCAAACGACGCAAAACTCATCAAAATCTTGAAATCGCTTGTTTTTCAGTCACCTTATCAACGCCTTATCGCCTTATAACCTTATCAATTCTTGACGCAGGATTGTGAAATTTCCCGAAAAAGTGAGCCAAAATCTCAGCTTTCCAACCGTGTAATCAAAACATATTTTACGATCGAATTTAAGGGAGAAATTTCTGTTTGAACGCGTTAGACGGGAGGACTCTGTGCTTTGGGGGAGCCACGGCGGAGCAGACCTTGGGAGTCCTCCCGTCTAACTGTCGATTTCGTTGACAAAAATGCACGTTTTTCCGCGTTCAAACAGAAATTTCTCCCTTAAATTCGATCGTAAAATATGTTTTGATTACACCGTTGGAAAGCTGAGATTTTGGCGCACTTTTTAGGGAAACTTCACAGTTCTGCGTCAAGAATTGATAACGTTACCAGGCGACTGAAAAAAAAGCGAGTTCAATATTTTGACGAGTTTTGCTATTCATACGTCGTTTGCACATCTCAACTCCACTTAAAAAAAATGTTATCGGACATCACAAAGATTGCAAATTTAACGCTCTTTCCAACGGATTTTTTAGATTTGAGCTAACTCTTGAATTGAGGGAGTTACGGTAGATTTATTGAGCAAAGATCAAAAACACGAAAAAAAATCAAAGTGAAAAAAAAGGCATTTTGAGCGGGGATAACAAAAAATGTCAAGAGGCACTTTTTGTCGGAAATTAGTTGTAGAACACGTGGGAGAAAGGTCGTGAACCACTCGTGTTACACCCTGTATAATCAAATTATAAAGGAGGCCACCCTAAATATTCTGTGAACTTGGCAGAACCACGGATAAAGAACAAGACTGAAGACCGATGGGACTTCACGTCATGACACTTCGTTACAGCTACACAATGACAGTTGACATTGATGGTATTAACCAAACTAATGTTAATTAGTCAAATTGACACGGGGAAAGCTACTAGTTTGAGTCCATGCCAGAAAACAGGTAGGTAAAGATAGAAGAGCGGAACCAGGTGGTACAGCAGACAGGAGTACTCTACTAGAGGAGTAGAGTACCTAGGCATCCCACCTTCGTGAGAGGAAATCACACTCAGGAAATTTCACTGAGATCCTCAAAGAAAATGGAGATGGATTGGTCACGTACTCTGAAGAGAAGATGCCATTAAGGGGGTCTCAGTCAGTCGCCGTTCGTTCCTCGTTCCGGGTTAGTATTTCACGAAATCAAAGGCGCAAAAACTTAAAAAGTTGTACTTAAATTTGAAATTACAAGGATTTTAGAAATTCATTAGTACACACGGCTCTAGGGAATCGAAAAACTGAAAGATTGCCACCGGAATCATCAAAATCGAACAATAATTGCCAGAGAAATATGGGAAAAACCGTTTATTCAGCAGTTTTTCCCAATTTATCTTTGGCAATTATTGTTCGATTTTGATGATTCGGGCGGCAATATTTCTGATTTTCAATTCCCTAGGGCCGTGCACTAATAAATTTCTAAAATCGTTAAAAATTTCAAATTTAGGTACAACTTTTCAAGTTTTTGCGCCTTCAATTTGGCGCAATACAAAGAACGAACGGCGACCGACTGAGACCCCCTTAAGTAAGATGCACAGGAGTGGAACCCCCAGAGTGAAAAAAAGCAGGGGAGGCCTAGAGTTTGATGGAGACGATCCACTGAGAAGGAAGCGAGAAGTGTTGGAATGACTTGGGGAGGAGTAAAGAGACAGGCGCCGGATCGGAATGGATGGAGAAGATTCATGGAGGATACAAAGTTAAGTAAAAGTGTAATAAGCATTTAAGTGGTTTGGAAGGGGAAAAGAGAAAGAACAGAAAAGTTGGTGTGCGTTGCGCACGATTGCACAATGTGCACCGTAGTCATGTTTTAAATCCTTGGGAAAAATCATGAAGCTTCCAAAAAAATTTTTGTTGTTAAGTACCTACCACTATCTGGACGATTTTAGCGTGGGGGGGGGGGGGGGCATTTTTGGGACACCCTGTATCAGAGATGGGCGAATTCTTATTCATAAATACGATTATGAATACAAATCATATTTGCGATTTTATGATTATGAATCATAAAATACAGGTATGAATATGAATACGAATACAATCGTATTCACGCTTTGAATACGATTTCCCCCCGTATTCGTGTTTTGAATACGATTTTATAATTTTTTACTATGATTTCCCCAAAAATCGAATTTTTTTACGATTTTCCCTAAAAATCATACTTTTTTAAATGATTTTCTCCGGAACTCTGGACATATTTATAACCTAACATTGTTAAAATAATCGATCGAAATTCGAAACGCTCACAAATTCCCCGCAGAAAATCTTATTTTTTAAAACAATTGGCGCTAGAAATCATTAAAAAATTATGGTTTTTACCGGAAATTTCGTCGTACTTTCTATTCAGTTGGTCGTAGCGACCTGGGGTTGGTCTCATTCGATTCTGCTTGAAAAATCATATAAGAATTGGTGAGCGTTTTGAATTTTTATTAATTATTTTGGCAATGTTAGGGAATAAATACGACCAAAATTGCGGTAAAATTCATATTTTTTTAATGATTTTCAGAGCAAATTGTAGAACAAAACTACGATTTCCAGCGGAAATGTCGTCGTAGTTGCTATACGGTTGGTCGTAGCGACCTGGGGTTGGACTTATTCGATTCTGCGTGAAAACTCCTATAATAATTTGTGAGCAATTTCACCTGATTATTTTGACAATGTTAGGTCATAAATATGTCCACAGTTCGGGAGAAAATCATTTAAATAAGTATGATTTTCAGGGAAAATCGATTTTTGGGGAAATCATAGAAAAAATCATAAAATCGTATTCAAAATACGAATACGGGGGAAAATCGTATTCAAAGCGTGAATAGGATTGTATTCGTATTCATATTGATATTCATACCTGTATTCGTATTCATAATCGTAAAGTCGCAGATATAATTTGTACTCATAATCGTATTTATGAATAAGAATTCGCCCATCTCTGCCCTATATAAAGTATATAAATTTATACTTGTCTAAAAACAAATTACTTATTTGCTTACCTTTATCCAGAGAATCGGCCCAATCATTCCTATGGGTTAAAACATAAATACGATTTATGACACAGTTACTCGGGGTATCATGCTATGAATAACAAGTACAGATAATTTATACAAGTACAGATTGAGTACCCTCCACCATATATAATGTACATGTGCTAGAATTTGTGGGCGAAATCCCACGTCATCATTTTTTGTGATACACTCACATCCTGAAACTACTTTTGGGTGATTTTTACAACAGTAACGTCGATGCAAGAGAGCTATTAATAATACGTTTTCATGCGACAAAAGTTACTCACTTCAGTTCATTTAAAATACATTTGGGAAATACGTTTTCCTCATCATCTGTTGAAAACAAGAAACTTGGTTAATGATCTAATTACGGTATTTCGTTCGGAAAAACACAAGGAGAGAGGGCGTACACGTTATATCTAGATTCTCAATAGTGGATACCTTTCTGGTTATTAGGATACGCCCCTCCTGGAAATGGGAATCTGTATCTTCCATGGAAAGCAGGTGGCTCATTACTTTTTATGAGATAATAATAATCCTCAGTTTTGGCTAACTGGTAACCTTGAATTTTCATCTTGGAAAATTCCTGAAACAATTTTACATAACATGAGTAATACCACGAGAAAATTAAAAGGAACGGCAAATACAAAAGTTAAATATCCATAAACTACACTTGGGATATGATATCATACTAATAGTACTCTATTATATACTAATAGTATATGAAGAAGCCCTACTGTGACGTGAATTTGCATAAAAATGTTCATAAGAGTATGGGATTTCTCCTTCTTCAAGGTCGTCAGGATTCATAATGGAGTAATCACGGTCACTGATCAGGGATGTGTTTAAAGAGTACTCGGAACAATATCAGTTAACAAAGTAGAGTGAAATAATATGGTAAGGGAAGTAATGAAGAGCGAACTCCCTCCGACACAGCACAATATAGCGATAGTAGTTAACAGCTTGAGGTTCCGACCAAGACTGTGCGAGGGACTTCTCTAGGTACCCTTTGGAAAGGTTGCTCTGATGTCATTGCCGGGTCTTAGGGTGGATGCTGGAGCCATCAGACCGGCGATAGGAGACTCGTTCCCCGACATGTATAATAAAGTACATAGAAAACTAAGGGCCTAAAGTCACTTAAAATCATTGATAGCCAGGTCGATGTTTGGATGGTGGAGTAAACTGCTGGCCATGCCTCAGAGCAGACTGCCCAGAATTGTCTTTGAGACATTGACGTCCCTAGCCGAGAACTTTCCTGGTCCTAAATTCAACTGGTCTCTGCAATTGAAGAGCATCCTTGCGGTTGCAAATCAAGAAAGCTTGTGGACATCCAAAGATACCATACTGATTAAGGGGAGTTGTCCGCTTTTCCCTAGACATCAAATCGCCTCTTTATGACACCAATTTTGTGTACACGTTTCTCTGCACTGGTTTGGGCTAGAATGATGAAATTTTTTCTACTGGTTCACCCAGCTATTGCGTTGAACTGGTGAGCACCTCCTTAGAAAAATGTTTGTTGGGAGACCTCAAGCAATTTTTGAAAAAATAACAAATTTTTGTTTTGGAATACAGTGAAATGTTGAACACTTATATGACATTTCGTGGAAACTGGCCCCAGTAGTTGTTCATCTGGATCAGAAAAATCGATTAAAAAAAGAAAAGTTTAAATCGATTGAGGATTTTCTGAGGTTTATGTTCCTAAACGAGGAAAAACGTTAGTTCGCAGGAGAGCTTTTTTTGTGAGTAGGTAACTACCTACCAAGAACAGTCGCTGGCAGTCAGTTTGACCTCATACATTTTTGTGTCTATCATGGCCAAGCCAAGGTCAATACGTTAAAACAGTACACAGAAGAAGAGTAAGGATTGTGTGAGCCCTGGCTCACTGACACCACCAACCAGTGACGGAGCTGAGCCACCACAGGCTTCCTTCCAGCCCTGGGGGCAGCGAGATTGGGCACAGTACTCTCCCCACTCTAGGACGACCCAACTCCATCTCGGGTGTCTGCCACCAGGAGCGCTCCTTTGAACTCAGACCACCCCCTCCTGCTGAAAGCACCCTCTCTTGAACGACGCCGTGAAGGTGGTGGGAGGTGTATTTATAACCTTAGTACCTTATAACTAAAAACGATCTTAGTTACTAAGTTTGAAGCAGCAGAGGATGTACCGGCATACCTATGATTCAGGTGGCTATTAGTCCATATTCGAGCAACCATTTGGACCACTTCCTGTGGAAGCATTTTAAAATTTCTTTCGCCATTCTATTCAGAATATTCTGTATTTTATTTTAGGACATTAAAAAAAAATTTCGATTTTTGACGGACAACTCCACTTAAGGGGAAAAAGCACGATTTCTTGGAGGCTTTCCTCAACAATCAGGGCAAGGCAGATTTGGAGAGATTGGCTTCATCTTCCTTTGGTTGCTCCCTGCGACACTTCCCCCTTGACCCCCGAAAGAGTGCGGCGTATCTTGAAGCTGACTATCCATTGTTTATGAAGAGGCTGCTCTGTTAAATAAGATGAGCAAACCCCACTTTTTGCCTATGATCCTTCATGGGATATTCAACCGCTTTGACAGTTCCGTAAGTTGTCCAATATGCAATGATGATAGCCCTGATACGCTGTATCACCTCATCTCTTCATGCAAAGTTCGATATTTAGATCAATCAGTTTATCGTTGGACACTACTATGCAATGATCAGAGGGAGGTGGTGAAGTTGGTGGGCTTTCTTCCAACGGTCCTATGGCAATGAGCACTCACTGTGAATGAGGGGTCTTTTCGACTAATTTGAAATAAGTTCGCAGTTACTCAGTTGTAACACTGCCTATTTAATTCTTCCTGAAAGTAGTTTATTTTTATTTTAATCTGAAGAAATTTGAATTTATTTTGTATGCTTTTTATCATTTCGGAATACCTACGATGTCTGTGTACTTGCCATGTTTGGGTTCGAACTCTTGTGAAAAACACTGTTTTTTCGAAAAAACAATAAACCATCTATCTATCTATCTAGAAAACAGAAGAATACACTAGAATAAATCAGGGTAACGTACGTCAATAAATCTCTCCAAACTGTGTTCAGCACCAAAGACAAAATCCAGCTGCACTGTATTCATGGTACAAGTATACCTTCCATCTGAATTGCTGATGTGGTTGACAACGAAATTCAAAGTAGTTTCTGTAATTGGTTGGGATTCCAACAAGAATAACGCTATTTCATCACGCAAGAACCATTCAATCTGCAACCAAGAGAGGACACTTGATGAAGAACAACGAAAAACTGTGATGAGGAGAAAGGGTTTACTGGGACATAAGAAGATTATAGGAGACTTCTCTTTACATATTCCTTTCCTTAATATATTTATGGAATAATTGTGTAAAGCTGGCAATTGAGACTTCTAGAAGGACTTTTGACAACATAATAATTTCTACAGCAGATTGTGGGAGGTCAAAATTTAAACACCAATCTACAGGGTGTCTCAGCTTAGATGACCCCCCCACCAAATCCTTCCTTCGCAACATAAATAAACGAGACCAACGGGGGACATTCATAACTTTTTTACGAGGAACTGAAACATGATATTTCTAAGCACTGCGCAATTGCACAACCGTCCGCAATTGACACCAACTTCGTTTTTTCCCAAATGGGAACCCCTACTTTTTTAAATTGCAGAACCGGATTCTACGTGAAATTTCATGGATGTTTGACCCCTTTCTTGATTTTTTTTTTCACTGCGCGCAAGCAGGTTCCTTGAACGCTCAAAATTGCGCAACTAATTTTGCTCCAAAATTGGGTCCTGGAAAACCCCAAGTGTGGCACATGTATTTTATTGTATTTTATTTTTGTAATAATTTTTCGATGGAAACCATTTTTTAATTTGACTGAAATTTTTCTAAACGGGAACGGAAATTTGGTTGATTTTAGCGAAAAATCATTCTTTTTTCGTTCGAATGAGGCGATTTTCGCCAGGCTCGTACCCAAAGCGTGACAAAAGGGACTACAGAACCCGATGGTAGGAAACGTCTCACCTTTGGCAGGATTAATCTGTAATTGAGAAGTATACCAGGGTGCAAATCATCATTTACCTTCACCAAAGTACAGCTCTACAATTTCAGCCAGTTGATCTGCACTGAAACGAGGACTTTATACATACAAGTAAACGTAAGTTACATACAAGTGAACCGACGATAGATGAAGAAAGTTTATCGATGTTACGGCGAGGAGACACTAGTTGCATGCTCATCTAATAGCAGTCGTTTTGATGAAGAATAAGGAGCACTGTTGTTGGACAGCCTCGAGCGGGACTTGGAATGTTCACAAAAGTCAAATTGCCTATTGCGATTCATGAAATTTAGTCTAAGTAATTAAAATCGCCTGCCAAAAATGAAAAAAGAGTGATTTTTCGCTTTAAAAAACTACCATCATTCAGAAAAATTCCAGCAAATTAAAAAAATGGATACCACCACGTGATTCAGCGTCGAAAATAATGAAAAAACATGTGCCTCACTTGGGGTTCTCAAGAACCCAATTTTGGTGCAATAGTGGTTGCGCAATTTTGAGCTTTCAAGAAGCCAGGTTGCGCGCAATAAAAAAAGTCTGCCAAGTGGGTGTGGCACATAGCTTCCTCGTATCCATAACCCGATTGTATAGATCATCCGATGCATAGTAGCTAATCTCAAAACATCAATCTCTAAGTACCTTCCACTACTCTCAGGGGACCATCTATACGCTAATCTGAACAATCCTGAGAAATTTTGTCAAAATTGGATGGAAAATGTAGAAATTATGGCTGTTACAAGGAATTCACGTTAGCGCATGCGCAGAGGCTACTGTCAATTTTAAGGCCTTGATTTTCATTGGGGACTATCTACAACTTAATCCGCATAATCCCTGAAAATGTCATCGAAATTGGATAGAAAATGTGGAAGTTATGGTTGTTACAAGGAATTCATGTTTGCGCATGCGCAGCTGCTACTATCAGTCCGGGGGTGATGATTTTCATAGGGGACCGTCTACACGCCAACCCGCAAAATCCCTGAAAATTTCATCGAATAATATATAATGACAATAACTTCGTATATTTATGCCAGTTCCAAGGATTTCATGACAGAATCACAGACAGACAGACACAGAACCAAAATTGTTCAGAAAGGTCTTAAACGTAAAACACGAGTGGAAATTTCGATTTTGGAGAACTTTTTTCTTTCAACCTTGAAAAGTGAAAACAAAGCTTCCGCTGCCTTGGTAGATTCGGAAGAAAAAATCAAGTAGGGGGTCAAACAGTAAATTTCATGTAGAATCAGAATCTGCAATAAAAAATAGTGGCTCCCCCATTTGAAAAAAAACAAAGTCGGTGTCAATAGCTCACAGTTGTGCAATCACGCAGTGTTCAAAAATATTTGTAATGTCTCATATACTCGAATATGTTAGTTCTCTAATAAAGGACACAAGGGGAACCTCTGAGTGACTCATAGTGCCAGGTAGGTAAAGTGAGGTACGGGGGTAAAACACGTCATCTGACGTCACCCTCCTCCACTCTCCCTTTACCTTGTTGAAGTACTATAAAAGGAGGACTCAGAGCTTCACCTTCATGCATTCGACTACAACAAATCGACTTGATCATTTCTCGCTCTCCTTCGTCATCTCTTGGAAGCCCAAGTTTCTCGGAGGTTCCCATTTCACCTAGTAGTTGTCTTCCCCAACTAGCGACTAGGTAAATGTACTGCCTCCTTCCAGTCTGCTCCTGTCATGGCAAGGCACGCGGCTGAGCTAATTTCTCATGCACTCCTGCAAACCGTAGGCAGAAACGCGCCAGGCAGAAAGTGCATCTCCATCCTTCATCCTTGTTGAGTAGGGACCTATACAAATGCCTTCACTCGACAACACACTGACGTAACAATATTATTGTTCAATTCTCCGTAAAAAATGATGCAGACCACCGTTGGTCTCGTTTTTTTATGTTGCGAAGAAAGGAATTTAGGGGGTTTATCCATCTTAGCTAAGACACCCTGTATAATTACTCATGGTCCGAGACTACATACACATAAATATTTCCGTGTGGTGTTGCAATCTTTGGCAAAATAACAATTGAATAAAAAATTACATTGAATAATCTAATTACATAAAACCCCAACCATACGTATGTACGTACGTATGCACGTCGCTGATCGCGAGAAATTAGAGGGGTCGTGGGAGTGGGGAGGGTCGGAGGAATCGGAGGAATCGGAGCCACGAGGAGTGGGAGGCGAGAGGAGTCGGAGGGAGTGGGTGGTGGGGAGAGTCGGAGGAGTCGCTTTTACCTGCTTTTAGTAGGCTTTTCAGCTAGTAATTACATAAAATTTCAATACCTACATGAGATAACATAGAAATTAAGTATGCCAGATAAGGTAAAAAATGACCTATCAAATCGCTAATGAGAAGTACTTGTACCTCAGCTATGCACTTGTTCACAGCTCTATGTTGCTGTTCTGGTAGATACTGGAGTCGTTCCGTGCCTCTAGCCATTTCACCATTATTGCTGAAACCAGGCACACAATCATAAATAGCTCCTTATGAAACAATGTACACACATAATCATGTATATTTCTTGTATACTTACTGTTCGGGTTGGTTAGCTTCAAAATAAAGCGAACTGAGAGCATTCGCGCTTTGAGGACAACTCTCACCTTGGGGTAAGTCAGCAGGAAACGAAGGGGGTAGAGTAAGGCAGTGCATACCCAGAACTACTTTCAAGTTACCTAGGTCAGTATCCATTAGATCTCTAGTGTTCGTGAACAGCTCACCTACAAGGGATCAAATCAAACGCATGACTTTAGGGACTCATTTTCATTCATATGGACTTATAAAACTCCAACACGACAAAATAAATAAACGTATAACAATAACAACACAGGGCTCCACTACTTCTCTTCCATTTTTTCACAACTGATACTGAAAACTCGACACGTCGCGACGCATCCCAATTTGGCACCAGAGTGTACCACATTGATACGGGGCTAGATTGCAATCCAGCGTCAGTATCAGTTCTGAAAAAATGGGGAAAAAATTCTTGTGGCACCTTAAGGGGGTTGGGTACCCCCAAAAAAAATCATTATTTTTTTCAGTTAAGTATGTAGACTTATTAGAGAACATTTTGAAACCATCTCCATGTCCCTACGACGAATACACTTGTCACTACACATTTTTGAAGTTGCGTCAATGAGGAATTTCACTGAATTCTGTTTGCATTTTTCCTGAATAGTTAATGGTGTGGGATAGATGAAAATCGGGTTAATTTCGGAAAATAAGTCTCCTGTTATTTTTGGGAGACAATCAAAATTTATGATTTCAAAAAATAACCGGGAAAACGGACCTCTTCAACGTGAAGCGGGAATGCTCGCTGATTGGCTGTTCAGATCGCCGTCTCCTCCCAGTGTTGCCCGTTGGTATGACAAAATCGTGTTATCTAAGAGGAAAGTTATCAAACAAAAACAGGGGAAACCTAATTTTCCCCATCTTGCTTTTTTAGCGAATTTTCAAGGAAAATGAAGCTATTGCAATGGCCTCAAAATTTTTAGAATCGACTTTTTCGAAAAATTTTCACACTGAAATCCGTTTTGGAACATTCTGAAACGATCCCTGAAGTTTTTCCAAAAATCATATGTATATATATATATATATGTGTCATTCCGGACGATAACTTGAGTAATTGTTTAAAAATTTTTTTTTAGTTTTTGCCAAAATGTTTGTAGCATCAAACCATAGGTCAAGTTCGTTAACCAGCAATTTTGGACAATCCAAAGTGGTCCAAAATTCAAAAAAACTCCCAAAAAAATGGGTTTTTCCCGTTTTTTGTGGTTTTTACATTGAAAATCATGGTAATATATGGTATATTCGGATTCAGCACAAAATTTCTGATATGAATGCATTTTTCAAAAATGAAAATTGTCCAAAATTAAGAAAAGTTTGTAGCTATATATATATATATATAATGAATACGTGCGTATATTTGTTGTACCCAGAAATGCAGTAGCCGTGTGGGTACTCTATGAGTTCGTAGAGACGACTAGAACATGAATATGGACTCCTAACATCTTCAAAGCATACCCAGCAATAATTTGCAGCGTATTATTAGCGAATTTTCATGCGGAAAAAAAAAAAAAAAAAAAAAAAAGTCCTCGTTCAAATATTTTATCGACAACTGCCACCGATAGAAACGTTTAAAACCCAGTGTATTATTGAAAATCGCACGATTTTTTCGTACATATCGCGAATATAACTAAATGTTATCAAATTATTTACTTAGATGCGGTAACGCATCAAGGAGAAAAATGTGTGATAAACAAAAGGTGGCTTGTTGTTATGAGGTTGGGAACATACGAGCATGAACGCGATCTGTCGCACTCATCTTTAACTACGTCCTGGAGCTTCCACAATCAGTACGCTTCTCGGGCTCCCAGATTCAGCTTTCAGCCCAGTGATTTCACGTCTTCCAGGACGTCGATTATTGGTGTAAAAGTATGTAATAAAAACATATATACATATATATAAACCAAGAATGGAAAAAAAAACTTTCTACAACAAATTGCAACACCATTGGTCCTTTTCTTAACCACACCTTAAACTGAATGATTTCTTTGAAAATTCACTCATTAATTCATGCTGCATGAATTGACTTTTTCTATTTTTTTCTTCAGTTTTTCGATTTTGAACTTTACTGGTTTTGTGAAATGTTGCCACCGAGGACTATAGAAGTGAGAATTCACGATCTCAGCGCTTCAAGCGGCTGTACATGAACTATTGCTGGTTGACGTCATCCTCCCAGTTTATTTTAACGCTCATATTTTCTACACTGTTTTGTTTATTCGTAAATTAGGAAGTACGGACTGAAAGTTTGCTGTAGGGGGTTTTTCGAGGTGCTGAATCCGATTTTGGGGTCAAAAATGAGAAATCCTGACATGGTGAAATTCCTCATTCTATTTATTCTTTGACGACCTTCGTTTTCTAGATCACCCTACACAGATTCGCCCACGAGGCGAACAAATTGGCAGCCCAGAAGGATGGGGAATTGAAAAAAAATTGAGCTTGAACGTGAAAAATTCGAGTGGCAGAAGAAGCGAGAACTCATTTAATAGGAAATACAACGAGAAAAAGTGGAGACAGAAGAACAGAAAATGAGAGAAGAAATGATGCTGAAAGAACTTCAAGTGAAAGCGGATATTCGGTTGAAAGAAGGGGCACAGAAGAACAACTTCATTCTCGAGAAAATGAAACTCGAAAAAGTAATGTTGGCTATCAAGTTGGAGATGGATAGAAACAAAAAGTAGAAATGTCGTACGTAAAGTTAAGAGGGGTTTATTAGACAATAAGAGTCTCATGTGGTTTCCAAACACTAACATTATCAATGGTTGATAATGAGAGGGTTGTTGAAAGCGTTCCGCGAATAACAAGTGATTGGAAACCACATGGGCAACAGAGACTCTTATTGTCAAATAAACCCCTCTAGCTTGAATAGAACAAAAAGTCCACAACGTACATAAAATGTTACATGTGTATTTCAGAGGTTCCTAATTTACTTCAAATGTGATGTGGTGATGGGTAAATTGGTAGAGGGACAAAGACTGAAATGGATTTTACCATAAAGAAGTACCTATTCGAAGGTTTAACAAATAGGACTGCTATTGTTCATTTTACTTGTCTGCTTGAAATGTTTACCTTTTAATACATACCTTTAAGATACCTACTTGTTACCTACTTACTTTTAATAACTGGAGTTACCTACCTGCCTACCTTTAATTTTGTTTTACGACTTAACTTTGTTTAGTTTTAGTTTTTAGGAACATTATGTTATTTTATTATTTTAGGAACATTGGATTATTGGAACATTTTATGACTTTTCTGTGTCGAAATATGATTATTTTTGAAATTTATCTTTTTCAACAACCAACTTTTGTTCATATACCTACTTACATATACCTACTTCATATACCTTCATATATTACTTCATATACCTACTTACCTCATTTCGTAGGAGAATACACTTTTTTTAAATATTTAGATCACTCGTTATACGGTAGTTTTCAACGTAATAGGTACCTACCTAACGCACTTTTTTCGCCAAATTTGCTTCTTTTTTTTCAACTAACTTAGAAAATTTTCCAGACTTGGATGACACAACTCGGTAAAATAAAACCCTAATTTGTTTGGAAAAGCTTAACGTACTTGTTTCGAAAACCCACTAATTTAACTGAATAATGCTATAGGTCAGGAACTTTTCGGACGTCATGGTTAACTTCAGCTTGTAAAAGTTAGGCTGGTTATTTTAATCACATGTTCGTGCTGAATTGAAAAATGAAGACGCCTAAAGTCCTGGTGAGGCCACTCTCAAATTCAGGATATGTCCTGATATGAGGACGTCTGAAACCCCTTTTCTTGTCTGATGGTTTCATAAGTCATACACCATCAACGTTTTCAAGAGAACTTACCGAAACACGTAGGTAGGACTTTCACTGGATTAGCGATCCACAAGCCTCTTTCAGGAGTAGATACTGAGCACACTAAATGGAGGAATAGAGGGAATAGATCATCACCGACATCTATTAAATTATCACTGACGCTATCTGAATCCATATTAGACAGCAGAGACGTTCTAGCATCGTCCAGAGTTGAATCCA
Organism: Apolygus lucorum; assembly: GCA_009739505.2. Taxonomy (NCBI): domain Eukaryota; kingdom Metazoa; phylum Arthropoda; class Insecta; order Hemiptera; family Miridae; genus Apolygus; species Apolygus lucorum. Next base: position 16,548,655 of record CM019167.2, read on the forward strand.
CTCCAGCGCGTTCCCACACTCCTTTAATTGGAAAAATTACAAAGGTTTAATTATTGAATAGTGCAGGTAAAAAGTAGGTAAGTAAAGTAAACAACCATGTCAGGTTGAATTTTTGTCCAACTGCCATTTCTGGCGATGCAGACGTCATCAACTGTCATCCAAAGGGAAGATCAGAATTGGTTATTGTTATTTCGCTCATGGCTACATATTGTCTCACCCGCCTAAGTTGAGCGTAGTTCACTAACGGCCAAACCTGAAAAATTATCAGGACCTGCGATACTGCCTCTGAGCGGTCACCAATCCAGAGGCTGACTGGCCTCAACTTAGGAGATCTCACTGGAACTGGTTCATTAACCCATTCGATGCAGGAAAAAAGTGATGTTACCCCCTGGTTGGAATAATTTGAAGGGGGCGCTCTTATTGCTAGGCATTTGATGCCACCCGCACTGAATGGGTTAAATCAGGATTAGTGCAGGTAACAGGATCTGTGGCAACGGCCGTTGGGGCGTCATTGTTTGGCGGTGGACTTTGGACCGACCTCTGCAGGGATCGTGGGTTCAAGGCTCATCGCCGGCAGCGTGCGTTTTTTGGCGGCCGGGGCTCTCATTGCCCCCCTCGTCCCAACCCAGGGCGGTGAGGCAATGGGAAGCGAAATCATCAGAACAAATTCTGATCTTTCCTTTGGAAGACAGCTGATGACCTCCGCAATGCCAGGAATGGTAGTCTGACGAAAATCCAACCTGAAATGGTAGTTTACTTAGTGCAGGTAATTGAATGCTTCAAGTTACAAACCTATGATACTATTATGATGACTGCTGAAATCAATTATGTCAGACTGGAGAGTCAGGGCATCAAAGTCGACATCATTCAGTCTTTGTGAAGCAATGTCTAACCCAGTATCAACCTGCAAGAAGAATGATTGAAAAGTAGAATGGATATTTGGTTATATTATTAAATTTTTTTTTAAAGGTAGGCTATTGAGATGTACTGCAGATAGAAGCAAAAGTACCAGTCGAGAAAGTTGAGGAGGTGGACAACAGAAGAAGAAATCTGGACTGGCGGGCACTTGTTTGAAGCAGACAGTCAGTATCTCCAGAAATCGTTGCTTGATGAGTCTTTGCAAGGGGAACATTTCTTGGGGTAAGCAAGGAGATGCAAAACGGTGAGACGAATCACATCCAGGGCCATTCGAATTCTTGAAATGGCCGCACACCGTCTGAAATGAAAGACGTGATGAATAACGCGGTTAAATAAATGACATAATTGGTTCCTAGCTAATAAAACCAATTTCCCTAAATCAAAATATTTAAATGAAAATAACAATTGGCTCCTGTCAACCCCTTTTGTTTTTAATCTAATTGATGGTTTTTGAAAATGAAAGTCGTTGATGGAAACTTGGAATTTGGTTGGTGGAAAACATGTGCGGTTGTCAACATTTAAATTATCCACTCATTCATTTCCATAACTCCCTGAAATTCAGGATGGTTTTTATGGCAACCTTCTTCAAGTCTTGTGTAGCTTTGCAAACCCAGTTTCAGCGCATTTTCGGGAGTTTCGAGGGGAGAGGAAAGTAGTTAGAAGCCTAGAACTAGAATTTTTATCATCACTCTCCTTGGCCAACTTGACGAAAGTGCCGTGATCGATTGGAAACTTACAGCGATTTTGGCAGTCGGAGAATGTAACACTGAATCCACCAACAAGTTAAATCAATCAATATCCAGCATAGAAAAGTGGACAGCAAAATTAAGTTTCAAAATAAATGAAACTAAGTCGGCACATGTCGATTTCAGTAACAAGAGAATCGAGTATATTCCGGTACATTTCATGGGAAAAGTTATTCCGAATGCTAATGAAGCCAAATACCTAGGCATGACACTAAACGCCAAACTTGGATGGAAAGCCCATGTCAAACAAAAAGAAGGAAGAACTCCTTCTAAAATTCAGAAAAATGCATTGGCTAATGGGAGACGGTCGAAGTTGTTAATCCTGAACACGCTTACATTGTACAACCAAGTCCTTGAACCAGTCTGAACTTATGGAGCTCAGCTTAGGGGCTGTACGGCTCAGTCAAATCGAGACATCATCCAAAGATTCCAGAACAATGTGCTAAGAACGGTTGTCAATGCACTATGGTACTTTCGAAACGAACGTCTCCATCGCATGAGCTTCGGATCGAAACGATAAACGATGCTGTAAAGCGACAAGCTGTGAGACACCTACAGCGGCTGAGATGCCACATCAACGAGGAAGCTGTCCAACTCCTTGATACAAGTGATATCATCAGAAGATTGAAGCGTACCAAACCACTTGACCTAGCTTACTTGTAAAGCAGTGAAGAGAAACCTCCACCATAATCAACAAAACTCGGTAATGTATCTTAGTTTTGAATATTTGTCCACATTTTCAATATAATATTGTTAATAAGTTATACTTGGTGCAATAAAGAATATTGAAAAAAAGATTGTAAACTTGTTATCTCATGGCTCTCATTGTTATCTGTGAGGGATCTGGAGCGTGCTCTCTCATAGCTAATGTTGGCAGCAGCAAATATGGGGCTAACCATTAATCGAAGCAAAACAAAGTACATGGTCTCCAGTAAAAACTACAATGAAATAACATTCTCCTGGGCCCGTACTGCTTCGAAAGGGTTGATGTTTTTAAATATCTTGTTTCCTCTGTCCACGAAAATAATGATTGTACGATCGAAATAAAATCAAGAACACTAGCTGCTAATCGATGCTATTTTGGACTATTGCCGCTCCTGAAATCCCGAATACTCTCCAGGAGGGTTGAACTCACCTTGTACAAGGCGCTGCTTCGCCCCGTCCTGACATATGCTTCAGAAACGTGGGTCTTGACAAAGCAATCTGAGAATGCCCTTAGAATTTTTGAGAGAAAAATCCTTCGGAGAATACTGTGCCCTGTGTTCGACCATGGACAATGGAGGCGGCGCCACAAAGAAAAGCTCTACCAGCTGCACGATGATTTTGACGTTGTAAAATTTGTGAAGTTAGGGAGATTGATTGCCGGCCATATTCTCCGAATGGATGATGACGATCCGGCTAAGCAGCTCGTGTTAACTCGCCCGAATGTACAAGGAAGAGAGGAAGGCCACGATTAAGATGGAATGACAATTTAGAAGAAGACACAGCACGGCTCGGGTGCTAAGACTGGATGACACAAGATCGTTCAAGCTGGAAAGATGTCCTAGAGGAGGCCAAGGCCCACCCTGGGCTGTAGCGCCATTTAGTTAGTTTAAACTTGTTATCTCAAACTTCTCTTCAGATGGCAGCTGAGATGACCTTTTATTCATGCGTGGTGGTCCATTCAACTTGGAAGCTGCACTTTATTCCCGAAATAGTTTATTTTACAAAAACAAAAATAAGTTACGTGTTGTTGTGCCTTTGCCAAGGCAGTTAATGTCTTTTATAAACCACCACCAGAAGAAATGTATTACTTTCACATGGTATTGTAACCTTCAAGTAAGATAACAATAAAAAAACAGTTTGGCGGAAAATGGAGTGAAGACTCTGAAAAATTTTCTAAAGAAAGAAAACCTGATGGATAAGGACTCTAAAACGGTCATGAAAAACTTGGAGAGTTTCCTGTTTTTGTACAGAAATACGCCACATTCAACCACCAACGAAACTCCTGCCAAACTGATGTTTGGACGACCACTCAGGACTCATCTAAGTCTTCTTTTCCCATCACCACAGGATCGCAAGCCAAAAAACATAAAAGAGCCAAGATTGGCAAACCTGAAGCCAGGAGATCCAGTTCTGGCCAGGGATTTCAGGTCACGTCACCCAACTTGGTCAAGAGAACCATGTTCTCAGGAACCATGTCAGCAGTCTTGGTCAAGAGAACCATGTCAAGAGGACATGTAACCTATCACGGTTTTGGAAAAGTGACTGTCAGCATCGATGGAGGAGGAGGAACTGAAGTGGAACGCCTTAGAGACCAACTGCTGCTGGCCAGCCCAAGCAAGCCTGCAGCAGAAAGTCTTTCAGGAGCTTTGTCAATACAACTACCTCCAGGATCACCACCCTTCTTGGGTTTTGATGATAAAGATACTTCTGGTAGTCCAGGAAAACAGGGGACTGTCTCCACAGTTACTACTAGCAGCCGCCCACAGCGCTCAAGAAACCCTCCCAAACGTTTCAATCCCTAGAGGGGAAGAGAGTTATGCCTTTGCCAAGGCAGTAATGTATTTTATAAACCACCACCAGAAGAAATGTATTACTTTCACATGGTATTGTAACCTTCAAGTAAGCTAACAATAAAAAAGCAATTCAGTTCGTTTTTAATGAGACCACATTGTCTTTATTGAATGTATTTCCTTTTCAAATAAAATACCCTCAAAATAGTGTTTTCCAAAGCAGTTAAAATACTGCACATGTCAAGATATTTCTAACTAAGTTCAAAAATCGAAGATGTTTATGTTATAAGCAGATATGTGTGTAATAATATAACGAATACTTCTACTTGCCTGGAGATATTTAGTGATGTCAATCTCCAAAAGGGTTTCTTTACACTCCTGAACTGCTAAATTGATGTCATGGCTGTTGATTTTATGGTTCAAATGGAGGGATTTGAACAATGCTACAACGAAGCACTTGTTAAATGCTTGAGTGATAACTCGACAGTGGTGGTGAAGATCCATTTCATCTAAAATAATCACAAACATAACTATAAAAAATATCGTACGAACATGCTTTTGAGGAGCTCACTTAAAGATTGTTTATTACTAAAATGGCAACAAGCACTGAAGGCAAAGTAAATGAATATTGAAAGGAATTAGTGACTGACCCGGAGATGAAGAAGAATTTTCTTCATTCGCATTACCATGTGGAGCCGACTTCTCATCTCGAAATATATCTGGCCTCCGTTCAAAACTAGCTTTGAAGATCAGTGCATCCACTAGATTCGAGAGAGGACAGTCATAAACGTAAATTGGCAATGTTATAGAGCCATAAACCAGTTTGCTGTTTTCTTCGTCCATTTTTCTGTTGTATTCACAATTATTTTCTATAACCGTTTTTATGAGGCTCGCTGGTTTCATTTTGGATCCGACTGAACTAGTTCTGATACGCTTGAGATCGATTTTGTGAGCCTCGTTCTGTTTTTTCATGGGGTCCCAAGAACTGGATCTTGATCGAAAGGGTTGCTCGATTTCTTTATGACTCGCGATTGGTTCAAAAATGACATCCTCTCCGCTGTAATGAGAATCAATATCTTGTCTGCTGGAACATTTCGAATTGATGAAGACGTTGTTTCTGATGGATAATGAGTCATTCTCGGATAAACAGTACATTTCAGAGGGCATTTTACTTTCTCTACTGTCGCTTCCCAGAGAGTCGAAGTGTTTGAACATTTTGTTATCAGACGCGAGCATCAACAATTTCAGGTCGTGGAAGGAAGCTGGTATGAAGGTGAGAACGCAGTGCGTCGACGCCATGCTTTTGACGAAACATCTCCATTTTGGAATGGAAGCTTTGTGTTTCTTGATAAAGTGAGACAGCATTTCAGACCTGGTGGTCAGTTTAATTTCATCTCCAGAACCTATGAAAAGAAAACCAAAAATGGAAAAAAGATAATCTATCACGAGAATATTAGTACATCTAGTACCTACTATTTTACTGAGCATAAATAACAAATAACAGAGACAAATATACAAAATAAGTAAACAACAAATAAATCAGTTTAGAAATTTGTTTAAAGCCTGAGATCGACTAATTATCTGTAAACTACTATTTGCAGATTTCCGCTCAGTGAATGACACCATAAAGCGAGAGAGGCTATATAGTTCTATGAGGGAGTTTGAGATTCCGAATAAGTTCGTGAGAATGGTGAGTTGACCCTGAGTCACTCTATGCACTATCAGGGTCCATAACTCACAAACCCTTAGTTTGTCAACTCTGTCTGGAAGATGATGACACCCACAAACACTGTCTGTAGATCGGGTTCCCATGTCACTATTGGAGACTTTCGCTTCGAAGTCGTAGACAGCTTTATCTACTTGGGATCCCTCATATCCACTGATGGGGACCCCACTGTCGAAATCAAGACTAGGCTGCCAGCTGCAAAATGCTGCTATTGGGGCCTGATAAAACACCTCCGCTCAAAGCTCCTCACTTCCCAAGTAAAATGTTTGCTGTATAGGACCCTGATCTGCACAGTATTAACTTAAATTAACTTAAGCTCGGAGGCATGGACTTGGGGAGACAAGGAGAGACTTTTCTCAGAACTTTCGAAAGACGAGTCTTCAGAAAGATTTTTGGAGCTGTTTGTGAAAATTGGGTCTGGAGAAGAAGAAGAAATGACGAGCTGTACGACCTATACAATGATATAGATGTCGTGAAGTTTGTCAAGCTAGGTTGCCTCAGATGGGCTGGACACGTTGTTCGAATGAACGATGGTAATCCCGTCAAAAGAATATTCGATGGACATCCAGGAGGTAGCAGGGCTCGCGGAAGATCGAGGCTTCGATGGACTGACGAAGTCGTGGAGGATGTGGCGCGCACGGGACATAGATGTTGGAGAATGTTGGCCAAGAGACGAGAGGAATGGAAAAATGTTGTTGGACAGGCTAGGGCCCATCCCAGGCTGTAATGCCACCAAAAAGAGAAGAGATTGATCACTGCCAAACAGCTCAACCATCGTTACTCCGTACATAGTGCTCCTAATTCTCCGGAAAGTTGCAATTTCAAAATCTGAACAGCTGAACCAAACTTTGCATTGGTCTGGTAGCTTCTCTTCCAACACCCTTCCAACCACAAGTGAAACGATTGTGACAGAGCAACTGCTGCTCTGTCACCTGATTGGTGATTTGATGGAACAGTTCCTCTCCAGGCATCGATCTGTAAGTGCCGATCAACAATCAGAGCAACTGTTGCTGTCACACGATTAAACGAAAATAAAAAGGGCAATGGGAGGGTGTGATGATTAGGTTTTTTTCAAAGGTGTAAAAGCATTGTTGGATTTTTAACTTCCTTAGTAAGATCGGGGTGGTAATTAGTAAGTACCAACTAGTTGTACGTAAACGCAATCAGTAATATTTACAAGTACATACTACATATTTCTTGATTGATAAGCTTAGCTAAATGGTACCTTTGGCAAAAGGAATTGGGTGTAGCGAGCTGTCACGTGTACGTCCTATGATCAGTTCGAGCAGCTGTGCAGATTCATGATCACTCAAATGGAGCTCTCTATGATGGAGTTCTTGTAACAAACTCAGTATATTTTCCATTAGGAGGTTATTTGGGGCGTCATTTCGGTTCCTACTGTTCCAATCATCAGTGAGAACTAGAATCAGAAAATTCATTCTTTATTATACCAGTGTAAAGTGCATTATATCATTTGTATAATACTTTTGATGAATATAACTTAGGAAAAGAGTTGAAGTAAAAGCAAATATTTTAGACACAACTCATTGTAGATAGCTGGTAATATTCATACCAGGCAAAAGAGAACGTTACAAAATTATTTTTTTGAGTTTAAAGTGGGGTAACCACTTTTTTCTGAGGCGTAATCTGAATTCATCAATAGCAAGGAGATCTCACAGACACGAGATCTCACTCATTGTGGATAGCTGATAATATATCGTCCTCTTCCAGGCAGAAAGAGTGTTACACAATTTTAGGACGTCCCATAGTAAGACTTGGGCGTCCTGATGAGATTGATCCGGGGTAAAGTTGGTCAACACTCAACAGAAAAAAATAAACACACTAATCCGTTTTAGACCATTCTGAATCCAAATCCGCGAAAAAAACCATAGGTGTATGTCTGTGTGTGTGACAAAATCTTGTGTACTCTGCCCAGGCCTTAGTTTTCAACCGATTTTCTTGGTTCTTTTTTTGTTCGACGCGGAAAACTATCTAGTTGTGTACTACGTCGCCGGAATTTCGAATTTTGCCTTTTATAGGGGGGGAAAGGGGGGGTTAATGCTTAAAAAACGTGCGTTTGCGGCATAATCTTGTAAACTCTGCCCAGGCCTCAATTTCCAATCGATTTCCAACACTATTTCACCAGAGTATGAAAATTAGCATGGGGGGGGGGGGGGGGATAGTATTCACAAAATATCCAATTTTTCAATATTTCGGTTCCTTCATAGCTTCCTAATGGGATATTTCGGTGGGTCGGAAATTCAGGTTTTTGACCTCAAATTTGGATTCAGCACCCTTGAAAACCTGTATACTCCAACTTTAAGCCCAATGATACTATAACATATGGTAGAAAAATTAATTAAAGAGATCACACGTTTGAAAAAAAAGGCGGGCCTCCCTTAACGCACACACACTTATGCTGCATGCGTGTGTGAGTAGTATTTTGTAGTATCCAAGAGGTCCTCCAAGGGTTTCATCGCTTCTCTGTGCATGGATACTTTTTTTCAAAGACAGTTGGCTAGCTACGTCACACCGTTCAAATCTTCAACTTTCCTTAGCTTCTCTGATTTTTTAAAAACATTTTCTCAACGAACAGACCCAATTACCGTTATTCCTGAGCCATACTATTTTGGAAAAAAAAATTAAAAAAATTGACTGAAATACCCCATTGTATCCAAGCTTTGAAATTGAGGAAAAATTCTCATTACACCTCTGGATTTTCAAGAATTATTCTTTGTACCACCATGGAACTAATAGTGGTGCCACCATGGTGCCAGGGCACCATAAACCTCTTGTTTCGTGTTTTTAAAAAAATGTTTCACCTTGAATAGGGATGTGAACTTCTTCAGACTGCTAACCAAAACTAACAGATGAAAGTTCAACGTTAGGACGTATTACTGCTTTGGTAAAATAACGCGAGTTCGCATGTTGGTTATCGCAGATCATGGATTTTAAAAATTTCAAAATTTTTAATGCTAAAAAAAATTTAATGCTCTTCAAATTTGAGGCTCCCACGCCGCTAGAAGTGTTATGGTGGATAATGGTGAGGGTGGGGGGGGGGGGCACTATTTCTTGCCTGAAATACTAAATAAATTACATCGAGTGAAACAGTTTTATCGCTTACCATTTGGTTTAAAATTTACCTAATGCTTCCGATGGGACGTCCCCTGGAATGCATGCATTACTTAACTATATGTTTTTTCGAGGCGGAATCTGAAATTATCAAGAGCAAGGAGATCCCACTAGTTAAAAAGAAGCTACCTATGCTAGCTAAGAGAAAAAACCTTAAAGGAATATATGAAATTCTGCCAGGACGAGTGAAAGACTTGCGATATTTATTGGGATTCGCAACATTAGTCCTTCTGCCCGCAAGGGAACGATAAGAGGCATTTTGAGGTAGTATAGTTGGATATACCTTGAACAAACATGTCATTTAGAAGTTCTGCTTGTTGGCATTTGGGTAGAAGATTCATTAAATTATAGGCAAATGGTATTCTGTGAATTCTTTCATCCTGTATAGCAACAGCGTGCGGCCAATTCCTGTAAAGTGCAAACACTGAGTTGAAGAAATTACACAACGCAGATACCAAATCTAAAATTGTTGGTCGAATGACACATACTACCGATCGATCATATTCGAGCAGTAATAGATAGTAGGGATCTGTTCATTGCACACATACAAAAATAGTTTCATCTTACTCGAGAGGATTGTTGTGGTGCGATGTCGGGTCAAGTGCCAAAGGAGGAGCTATTTCTTGATTGTGGCACATCAACTGAAGGTGGTCAAAAGTTAATAAATTTGATATACACTCAGCGTCCAGTTTCCAAATCTGCAACAAATAAAGGTGGAGAGTTTTGAGTGAAAGCATATTGTGATAGCTGGCATTATTACTATACGTACATACAAATATTCATTCTCCCTGTCTCTACACAAAAATACGTTTGAAATGCAAATGTAATTTATCTTTTCTTCGTAAGATTTGCAAACCTATTTCCCACACAATGTTTCAAGCTCCATAAAATTGAGTTTAGTGATTGTTCAACCACAATTGAAATTCCACGTGGAACAAGAAATGTGCGACTAGTATGGGCTCTCGTGTCGTTAATCCTTTTCCCCATTGTTGCACCGTTTGTACAACATAGGTGGAGGAAATTTCAAAGGTGTATCTAAATGGGTGGTAAAAAGAGCTGTAACGCTTTCAGAAATTTACCTCCCAGCCAGAATTAACATACATTATGACGTCGTGACCTGTCAGGGCAAGTAGGGGAGTGGGGGGCACATTTGACATAGGGGCACATTTGACAATGGCTGTTTGTCACACAAGATTTGAATTTTACCGCGATTTCGTGTTTTTGTATTGTGAAGAAGAAGAAGAAGAACCATTCCAGGTGAAAACCGTGCAGGTTACAAATCATCTAGTCGGCTCATGGCGGTTTGAGTGTTTGGACCCCTCAAAAGTAAGTTTTTTTTCATTTTGTTTTTCGTTGATTACCGAGTGGATTCAGTTTTTTTTCAAATGTAGCTCTTCCAGTTTGTCAGTCGTATATGTCTCCATGCAAGTGTTTTCCTTGGATTCTTCAAAACAATTCATCCTTCGAGGTTGGCTTGGGTTTTACTGTAATGGCTACCCTCGGGGTAGTTTTGACAGTTTTGCTAGGGGAACATTTGACATATATTTTGACATATATTTTTATATACCTATGAAGTTTGTCAATGCTATGTTGATGTAGGATTTTGAATACCTACTCGACCTGACGTTTTTCAATAAACATGTTTGTTTTGATCATTATTTTTTGTTACTTCAATTCCTACACCCATAAAACTTGGTGTTCCTTTGAGAAAGAAGAGTGGGTACTCATCTAATTGAAATTGTGTTGGTAGTGTTGATTGTTACAGGCTGCAGGGTCTATAGTTGTTCTGTCTGACTCAACATTATTGCCAGATAATGATTTGCCGGACGTTCCATGGTTTTTTGGTAAGATTAGTTTAGAATTATGGTACTTTCTGTGAACTGTCAAAAGTGCCCCTTTCTCATGTCAATTGTGCCCCACCGGTGGGGCACAATTGTCACTTCCTAAGCAGTTCCTTCCAGTCACCTCCTGCACAAAAATGTTTCGCTCAATGTAATTTAGTTAGCATTTTGAGTGAAAAATAGTCGAATCGCGCCCCCCTCCCCTCCACAGCCACCAAAACATTTCTAGCGGCATGCGAGCCTCGAATTTGATCAGCATTTTGAAATCCGTGATCTACGATACCCAACATGCGAAATCGAGTTCACCCCACCCCCTCCACCAAAGGTGCCAGTCTGGCACCAAAGCGGTCAAACGTCGTATATCGTTGAACTTCAATCTATTAGTTTTGGTTTGCAGTCCGTCAAAGTTCACATCCGTATTCAAGATGGAAAAAAAATGCAGTTTATGTGCCCTGGCACCATGGTGGCACCACTATTATTCCAGAGAATAATTCATAAAAATCCAGAGGTATAATTAGAATTTTTCCTCAATTTCAAAGCTTGGATACAATTAGTAAGCAGCAAAGGAACCGAAATATTGAAAATTCGGATATTTTGTTGATAAAAACCCCATTCGCCCCATCCTCATACTAATTTTGATACTCTGGTGAAATAGTATGCAATTTGGAAGATTTCCGAGTCGAACAAGAAAAGAAACAGGCAAATCGGTTGGAAATTGAGGCCTGGGCAGAGTACATAGATTGTGCCCGAAAAGGCACGTTTTTAAATCCGGCGACGTAGTGCTCAACTAGCTAGATTTTCGCGTCGACCAAAACAAGAACCAAGAAAATCGGTTGAAAACTAAGGCCTGGGCAGAGTACACAAGATTTTGTCACACACACACACACACAGACCTATAGTTTTTTAGCGGATTCGGATTCAGAATGATCTAAAACAAATTAGTACGTGTTTTTAAAATTTTTTCAAATGGAACCCCCCCCCCCCTTTTTTATTACAGATTCGGATTCTACGTCAAAATTCATGAAAAATTCATACCCGAACCGATTTGTTTTATTGCGCGCAACCTGGCTTTTTGAACGCTTTAAGTTGCGCAACTCCACAATTGCACAACAATTAGGTTTTGGAGAACCCTAAGTGTGGCACATGTTTTTTCATAATTTTTTAACGCTAAATCACGTGGTGGCATCCGTTTTTAAATTTGACTGGAATTTTTCTAAATGGCGGCCAAAAAGTCGGTTGTTATTAGTGAAAAAATCGCTCTTTTTAAATCGTTATGAGTTTATAGGCAATTTCATTCAGTTCAAAAATAAACATGATTTCGACCACAAAACTGACGTTTTTGTGAAAGAAATGTAAATTTTCCCTCTTGAAATCTTGGTCTTCCTCAAAACGGATGACAACCTGTGATTCAGCGTCAAAAAATGATGCAAAAACATGTGCCACACTTAGGGTTCTCCAAAACCTAATTGTTGTGCAATTGTGGAGTTGCGCAACTTAGAGCGTTCAAAAAGCCAGGTTGCGCGCAATAAAACAAATTTATTCGGGTAAGAATTTTTCATGAAATTTGACGTAGAATCCAAATCTGTAATTAAAAAGGGGGGTTCCATTAGAAAAAATGAAGTTAGTGTCAATTGCGCACGATTGCGCGCAACTTTTATGCGCAAAAGTATTTTTCCCGAGATCCTCACAAAAAATCATGAAGAATTGCGTTGGTCGGAATTTTTTACGCTGTATTTTGCGGAAATGAAGGGGGGTGTAACCTTTTCGTGAAACACCCTGTATACAACATGAAGGGGATTTAACAGCTTCACCTTCCGAACCCACTTGAGCGTCCTCAAACGTAACTTCTCAGTAATTTTAGGCAATACATTTGCCAACGATGTATACACCATTTACATAGCAAAATTCAACTCCAACGCACCGAACAACGAGCTGAGCCAGATCCTGTTATACATCAGGTCGACTCGGGACCATGTCAAGGATTCGAGGCAGCTTCTCGCTGATGAGCTTCTAGCTATGATGAGAAATTGAGCGAGGCTATCTCAGCTGATGAATCAAAGCAAGCGGCAAAACCTTAGTTTCAGGCTGAATGAAGGGCTCAGTGAATGTGATTTTCCTCAGTCTCAAAATAATTGACAGCAGACTATTCTGGACGGAGCATGTTTACCGCTCAACTTCTAGGTTTGCTTTTTGCAACTATAAGCTCGTTTCCAGATCAACCTCTTTTAGTCTTGAGATCAGTCTTTTTTGTGTATTTTATGAGCTGAGCCTTAAATGGGATTCCGTAGGGGAGCCTACAGACAAAGTCTTGTGTTTGTCCCCGAAAAGGGAGCCAACCACGCTCTATACCTATGGCTTGGCGTACCACCTCTCGTGTCGGAGTTTTTTCTGAAAGCCTCACGATACCCGCAATGATCATGTATCGCAGCCTAGTGTTTATAAGGAACATAACAAATTTACCCAAGGGAAGTTTCGGTGTACATCAGCCTTTCATCCGACATCTATTTCAGCTCTATGCCTTCCTGCAGTTCATCTCACCACCTTCAACATTGTAATCTACGGCACCATGCAGCACACTTTTTCGTGAAACAGTGCTTTAACTACCAGCTGTAAAATTTGGGAGAATTCTAAGAAAACTTCTGATAGAAGCCGAACTGTATTCGATTGACGATTCTTTGTTTAAGGGGGTCTCAGTCGGTCGCCGTTGGTTCCTAGTATTTCGCGAAATTGAAGGGCCAAAATCTTAAAAAGTTGTACCTAAATTTTAAATTTTAAAGGATTTTGGAAATTCATTAGCGCATGGGCCTTGGGAATTGAAAAACTTACAGATTGCCGCTGGAATCATCAAAATCGAACAATAATTGCCAAAGAAATATGGCAAAAACCGTTTATTCAGTAGGTACAACTTTTCAACTTTTTGCCACTTCAATTTCGCGAAATACTGACACGGAACGAGGAATGAACGGCGACCGACTGAGACTAAGGATGTGACTAAATAATATGTGACTAAATAATCTTGGGACTATGTACCATGATACATCTTTCTTCTTGTTCTTCTTATTGTGACAATGAACTTGTTTTATTTTATTTTTGTATTTGTAACACACCGACGAATGTATTACCATTCACTCGTCCAACACAGCTAAGTTTTGAGGCAGTATCCTCAAATAGGATTACATAAGTTTGGTTCCACCAACGCCGATAAACTAGAGGCGGTCCTCGACAGAGGTTCACCAATGCGTTCTCACGGCTCAGCTTGGCCTTCTCACGATTTAAACCCCTTCGATTCAAGCCATCCTTTCAGGTGGTTGAAATCTCTGGTCAGTGGATTATCTACGAATCCAAAGCTGTCGCCATGTTGAAACCCCTTTATTCCTGGTTAATCCACGGATGAAAATTTTTCGTAAAACGGTCAGAGTCCAGATCCGCGGATTTAAGTTCGACCCTCGCTCCGAGGTTCATCCACGCTTGTAACTGGTCCATATAATTATTTAGTGTAAATATAGTTATTATTTAGCGGTATCCTCAACAAGAAAAGTGTATTATGATAAAATCCCCAAAACGAAATTTGATTTTAACGATCACGTTGCTGGTTTTCGATGTCAGCAAACAGCAACACGATTGTGAAGTAGTTCGCGATTATGTTGAAGAATAACTTTTAAAATGAACTGTGGCTTTAAACGATCAGATTATCATAAATTTGAGCAAATTAGAGCTAAATATTTATATCACATCGTGAGAAATTGATGCTCTAATAAAACCACTTTTGAGCTGCCATTTCTTCGATGTTAACAAAATTTTAAAGGGCGAAACCAAACCCCATTAACCCTAAGAAAAGTCATCAAAATCGTTCCATGAATTCGAGTAGATATGGCCGGAACATGCGGACACAGACAAGAATAGACCAGTCAGACAGGGCCCAAAGTTGTCCAAAAAGGAAAGAATTCAAAACGTGAGAGGACAATTTGTTGTTGGAGGACCCGCATTTTTGATATGCTGTACGAATTCAAGCTTCGTTATCTTCGATAGAGAAAAAGGAAAACCTATTCATTGATTGATTAAGTAGTTAATCGAAAACTGTGAGCAATCTCGATAGGAGAGGCTTCTAGAAACAAATTTCGATTAGGGCAACTTCAGCTGCCCAGGATTTAATTAAATCACGCGAGTTTTACTGGAGTTAAGCGCTAACATAATAGTAAGGTAGGTGCATCATCTCTCTCAGTTCAATCATCTTATGGAAGCAGAGATTTTTTCCGACGCTACACACTACCAAAACGCAACAATCAAAATTAACCTTCCAAAATTGAATTCCATGGGAAAAGAGTTCCGATGGTTAGCGGGTATTATCATACGTCAGACCTGAAATGGGACACCACATGCCTTCTCTTTAATATGACACTGGAAAGAGCTGTATTTAAGTCCAAAATACGAGTGGGAGGAACACTTCTCAACCGATCTGTCCAACTCCTAACGTATGCTGACGATATTGACTTGGGTGGTCGATCTGTTGGTGCCATTCGCGAAGCCAACGATGACTTGGTTAGGGAAGCCGTGACTGTTGGGCAAGAAGTAAATCAAGACGAAACCAAGTACATGCGTACAAATGCCCCCTCTAACCATGATAAAAACATCCAGATTGGTCCCCACAGCTTTGAGTGGGTTGATGAATTTATTTATCTTGGGACACACATCAATGATGTAAGCCTTAAGGTGCCCGTCCACTGGGTCGACAGCGCGGCGCGCGTCGAAAATTTTTCGCAATCTGCCGCTCTCCAGACTTCTGGAGCGCGGCTGCGCGCCGCGCCGCGCTGTCGACCTAGTGGACGGAGGGCGAAGCGAAAAATTGTCGACCTCGGTCATTTTCGTCAGTGTTCTGCTTTTGTATACGAGGCTTAATCAATGAGTGAAGCTCGAAAAACTTCCCCCTCGACATTCTAAAATACTTTATAAACTTTTGCTCGTCTCTTAGCAAATCTTGGAACAGGTGATTGTTCTCCCCCAGGTCCATCCTCTTTATTGGATGGACCCAAAATCTTCTCCTTTTCCCACCGATTTGGTCCTCTTCTTCTGCTTCCAAAGCTGCAACTAAAATTAACATTTCTTCGTCGTCCGATGAAAACATAATACCTATGCCCGACATTTTCCTGAGAAGGCACCTTCACTCGACGTGGCAAAACGGCGGGTTGAAAAATTTTATCCGCTCCAGTGGACGGAGCTCAAGAATTTCGTGTCGCGCCGCGCCGCGCTGTCGACCTAGTGGACGGCCAGCTTTATAAGCCCCGAAATTAAGAGAAGGATAGTTGCGGCAAATCGTGCATACTTTGGGCTACAAAAACAAATGAAAAGTAAGACCTTATCTCGAGCTACCAAGATTCGAAATCTCAACTAGGTAAAAAAATAACATCGTGGCCTCATGCCAAAAACTTCCCATTCATTTATTTAAGTAACACGGACTTATCAGCCCAATATACGAGGGCTCTGATATCTCGTAATATCTACTAGATTTTTGGTTTATTATTTTCAATAATGAACCTTTGGAATCGAACAAGAAAAATTTTTTTCAACAGCCCTCAAAATTTGTTGGTTTACGTTTCAAGGTACGTAGAATCCAAAAATCGAATAAAAATTTGGCCGTCCGTCCGCCGTACGCGGCACTTTTGCCACTTAGCATTGACCGATTTTGATGAAATTTGGTATGTAGGCTCCATTTGGGGTCTAGTTGTGCCCCGATGATTTTGGTTGATGTAGGTCACTTCTAAGGGTTCAAAAATGAATTTTGAAATTTTGAAAACGCCCTAACTCAAAAAATGTCGATATAAAGGTATTGTTTTTCCTTCAATTTAAGATTCTATAGAATTTTTGGAATTTTTTGAGACCACGCGGAGCTCTGTAGGACAAACCGTTCGCTCCCTACGAGAATTTAAGGGTTGGACGTACGATAAATCAGAAACACGAATGTGAATCGCAAAATAGGCCTAATCTCCGTTCAAATTTTAGCTGACCGAAATGCGATCGATGTTTTTCTGCATGTTGGATGGTTGGTGGCTTTGCAGACGAGTGATACTATATAGAAAAATAATAAACCGTTGTGTAATCATTTGCAGCGTTTTTCTTATTTCCTCACATTTCCATTTGTACCGACTGGTTGTCGCGTTATTCTTTCGACTTTTTTGATGCCGGTACATTTCAATAACAGAGCAGAATATAAAAGTGAGTTAGTATCACATCTGACAATTTATAAAAGATCTCGCGTACGTGCAGCGTAAAGGCGGGATCGACTAATGAATCACAACGATAAAATTGTACGATAAAATCTATATTAAAAATGATACAATTTACCTCTTGATAAAATATTTATATATAACCACAAATAATACCCTTCTCCTGAACTTAGAGTACAATATGGTTCAACGATCTTACATTTTTTCCGGATTTTCAGAATACCATACCTACATACTGTATTCACAGGGTAAGTATGTTTTAAAGATGTTAGGAGTCGATATTCATGTTCAACTCGTCTCCCTGAACTCATTGAGACCTACCCACACGGGTATTGCATACGAACGAAATTACTGACGAATGAAGTTACAAAAGCGGGTAAGGCAATGAGCCTTGAGCAAAATCATCAGAACCATTAGTTCTGATCTTCCCTTTGGAAACATCTGATGACGTCCGCGACGTAGGAATGGCAGTTGGACGAAAATTCAACCTGATATGGTTGTTTACTCTACTTTTAGCGAATTTTCAGAGAAAATGAAGCTATTGGAAGGGGCCAAAAATTTTTGGAATGGACTTTTTCGAAAATTGTTTCCACTGAAATCCGTCATGGAACTTTCTTTCTTTCTTGATACATACAAATATGACATACCAGCTGAAATTGAACCTAAATATTCATCATCTCCATTAAAAATAAGAATATCAAATGTAACAAAACAATGATTTATGAGTTAGCAGTGATAATGACCCCAATCCATGAATATAATAAGTCAGGTAAAAACAAAGAGTTGGTTTGTCAGGGGAATGAAGCGAGAGATGTGCACTGGGTGGGCAGATAAGGCGCCTTATCGTTGGTCAAACAGCTCTAGAGAGCTGATAAGGTCAAGCCGTGCCAAAGTAGGCAGGTTCACTCCTCCCATCAACCATTTTATTTCTTCCAACTATTTATTCCTCCCAGTCGACCATTTATTCGGTCAGAACGTTATAATAATTATCAATTAAACCGTAATTCTCAACTTGTCAGCAAGTTGATACGGATAATGGAGATTTTAATATCATTAACACCATATCCTAAACTAAATAAAGTGTCAGTTAGCACAGTTAATTTCATAACAATTTGAATTTGGTTTCACAACGCTCATTCGCTTAGAATATCAATATTATCGAACCTACTAGGCAGGAAACATAAAACCATGATGGATCATAATATCGCACGCCTCGAGGAAAACTGTAACATATCTAAAATCCTTAAGTTGTGGGAAATCATGACAAAAACGCTTCAAATTATTACACAATGGTTTATTATTTTTCTATATTGATCACTCGTCTGCAGAGCCACCAACCATCCAACATGAAGAAAAACATCGATCACATTTCGGTCAGCTAAAATTTGAACGGAGATTCGGCCTCTTTTGCGATTCACACTCGTGTTTCTGATTTATCGTAATTACAACCCTTAAACTCTCGTAGCGAGCGGACGGTTTGTCCTAAAGAGCTCCGCGTGGTCTCTAAAAATTCTAAAGAATCTTAAATTGAAGGAAAAACAATACCTTTATATCGAAATTTTTTGAGTTAGGGCGTTTTCAAAATTTCAAAATTCATTTTTGAACCTTAGAAGTGACCTACATCAACCAAAATCATCGGGGCACAACTAGACCCCAAATGGAGCCTACATACCAAATTTCATAAAAATCGGTCAATGCTAAGTGGCAAAAATGCCGCGTACGGCGGACGGACGGCCAAATGTTTATTCGATTTTTGGATTCTACGTACCTTGAAACGTAAACCATCAAAATTTGAGGGGGTGTTAAATTTTTTTTTTGTTGGTCGATTCCAAAGGTTCATTATTAAAAATAATATAGTCTTCCCTCGCTCTCTCTTCCGATCTAACAGCGAAAAATCGAAATGTTATCATTATGTTTCTCAATAACCGAAAATCTGTAGAATTCAAGCTTCTTCTTGAGCGTTGAGATTTTCTATACTTGTTTTGGTGTTTCAAGAACGAATCTTCATCGGATTAAAATCATTGAAACTCAAACGAATTACTTACAGAAAATAATCAACCCTGATAAAAAACGCTGCAAATCATTACACAATGGTTAATTATTTTTCTATATGGATCACTCGTCTACAAAATCACCAACCATCAAATATGAAGAGAAGAAAAAACAAAAAAACAAAAATCAAAATCACCAACCATTGATCGCATTTCGGTCAGCTCTAATTTGAACGGAGATTATGCCTCTTTTGCGATTCACACTCGTGTTTTGATCTATATATATATGTATATATATATATATATATATTTCAATATAAACCCTCAAATTTTCGTAGGGAGCGAACGGTTTGTCCTACAGAGCTCCGCGTGGTCTCAAAAAATTCTAAAAATTCTATAGAATCTTAAATTGAAGGAAAAACAATACCTTTATATCAAAATTGTTTGAGTTAGGGCGTTTTCAAAATTGATTTTGGAACCCTTAGAAGTAACCTACATCAACCAAAAGCTTCGGGGCACAACTAGACCCCAAATGGAGCCTAAATACCAAATTTCATCAAAATCGGTCAATGCTAAGTGGCAAAAGTGCCGCGTACGGCGTACGGACGGCCAAATTTTTATTCGATTTTTGGATTCTACGTACCTTGAAACGTAAACCATCAAATTTTGAGGGGATGTTAAAATTTTTATTTTCTTGGTCGATTCCAAAGGTTCATTATTGAAAATAATAAACCTAAAATACCGTATCTCCTAGAACATTTTGCGGATTTTCGGATATTGAGAACCAGTATTGAAAACATAATTCAAGAAACACTGTAACACGCAAGGGGGTCAGTTCTCTTCGGACAGTTTGGTTTTGCTTCAGTGTCTACCAAGGTAGAGAAAGCATTGTTTTTACTTTTAAAGATTATAAAAAAATTCTCCAAAATCAATATTTCCACTCGCGTTTTACGTTTCAGGCATTCCAGAAACATTTTGGTTCCGTGTCTGTCTGTCATTTTAAGGGATTGTGTGGGTCGGCGTGTCGATGGTCCTTTATGAAAATCGTTGCCCCCGGATTGATAGTAGCCTCTGCGGATGCGCAAACGTAAAATCCATCTAAGAGCGGTAACTAAATTTTCCTCCCGAATTCGATGAAATTTTCGAATTTTGTGCGGGTTGACGTGTAGAACGTCTTCTATGAAGGCAATGTAAACTACTTAGAGATTAGCTTCTACGCATCGGATAATCTGTACAATCGGGTAATGGGTATGAAGAAGCTAGATGTGCCACACCCACTTGGTAGATGTATTTGTTTTCTACCCTCGATGGAATACGGATTCATTTGCGCTTCAAATGAATACCAAAGTCAAAATGACCGAAAATTGAGATGCTACACTATTTTGAGGGCTTGGCGTACGAAAAATGTATAATCTTTGTTTTTACTTTCACTTTTTCTTTTGCTTTATTATTTTCAATAATGAACCTTTGGAATCGATCAAGAAAAAAATTTTAACCCTCCTCAAAATTTGTTGGTTTACGTTTCAAGGTACGTGGAGTCCCAAAATCGAATAAAAATTTGGCCGTCCGTCCGCCGTACGCAGCACTTTCCTTAGTTCCCATGGACCGATTTTGATGAAATTTGGTATATGTGGGCTCCATTTGGGGTCTAGTTGTGCCCCGAAGCTTTTAGTTGATGTCGGTCACTTCTAATGGTTGAAAAATTACGGTTGAAAATTTGAAAACGTCCAAGTGATATAAAGGTATTGTTTTCCATCAATTTAAGATAGTATTGAATTTTTAAAATTTTTAGAGACCAAGCGGAGCTCTGTAGGACAAACCGTTCGCTTCCTGCGAGAACATAAGTGATGGACTTACGATAAATCAGAAACACGAGTGTGAATCGCAAAAGAGGCCTAATCTCCGTTCAAATTTTATCTGAACAAAATGCGATCGCTGTAGGTACGTGGTAGGTAGGTAGTGACAATGGCAAAGCCGAGTTCATTGCAGACAAGTGATCTATATAGAAAAATAATAAACCTTTGAGTAATAATTTGCAGCGTTTCATAATCGACTGAACATCACGATTTGAAGGATGATGAAGCAGCGTGAACTTTTACTCACCTCCATGTAAATTATTTAGGGGAAACATTGAGCTATGAATATGAAGAAATGATGATTGCTCAAAGTTATAAATAGAGCCCGTATTTTTAGGTGACATATTAATCCCCCGAAGGAATATCTGAAGGATCCAAGGGTAAACTTGGGCAAAGTCACGGACAGCAGATCCTGAGCCAAAACCAATTTTTCGTTGGAAGGAAATCAGTAACTATAAGAGTCTTAGCCTCCCTTTGTTCGTACAAAATGCTTGAATGAATTGGCTAAATTTTCTACCTCCCACGTCAATAACTTGGTAAGGCACTAAGCAAGATGAGAACAGGTACCATAAGAAAATAACGGAATGCAGACTTGGAGGTGAATATTACTAATGACAAACCTTGATTCAAATGATTATAACAGTAGGAACTTCTGTGAACAATATTATTATTTAAAGAATAGGAACCTAATCTATCTAAGCTAATACATACATTTCTTAGTCTGTCGGTATGTCTGTCAGAACCAACTACAGCCAAACCATATTCACAAAATTTGGTATATTTGCCGGAGGGGAGTAGGATATTATAGAACGTTTTGATCAGTGTGAAGGGATTATTCTACTGGGATATGAAAAAATCTGAAATCGAAACGCAAGACTACAAAATCGTGTACAATAGAAAAAACGTCTGCCAAGTGGGTGTGGCACACAGCTTCCTCGTATCCATAACCGGATTGTATAGATGATCCGATGCATAGTAGTTGATCTCAAAACATCAATCTCCAAGCACCTTGCACTCCCTCATAGGGGACCTCTACAAGTCAACCCGCACAACCTCTGAATATTTCGTCGAAATCGGATGGAAAATGCAGAATTTATGGCCGTTATAAGGAAGTCACGTTTGGGCATGCGCAGCAACTACTATTAGTCTGGGGGAGATTATTCTCATAGGGGACCATCTAAACATCAATTTGAACAATCCTAGAATATGTCATAAAATTCGGATGAAAATGTAAGTGTTATGGCTGTTACATGGATTTTACGTTTGCGCATGCGCAGCGGCTACTATCAGTCCAGGGGTGATGATTTTCATAGGGGACCATCCACACGCCAACCCACCTGAATTTCATCGATATCGGACAATAACTTCGTATAGCTATGCGCGTTACAAAGATTTCATGACAGACACGGAACCAAAACTGTTCAGAAAGATCTGAAACGTAAAACGCGAGTGGAAATTTTGATTTTGAAGAATATCCTTGAAAAGTAAAAACAAAACTTCCGCTACCTTGATAAACTCGGGAACAATACAACCACTTACATGAGCGAGCAAGTTACTTACAACCAAATGGCTCAAACTATATCCACCAAATTTGGTAGTTTCATGTAGAATGTCCTCCGGAAAGGAATGGGCGATTCGAATCGCCCTCACTGCCCTATTTAATGGGGAATCTCGGTGTTACAATCAAATTGTTCCCGAGCGTTGCCCAGGGAATGAATGACACTTGCATTGAACTTTCAATCACCTTTTTTGTGAAATTTACAAAATTCGGCATCATTATTCTGTATACTACAAGGAGGAGGAGGAGGATAGGCTACATAAAAACCATAAACCCGCCAGACAACAATCAACCAAGATTACAATCCCGCGTGACCACAATATTGTGAAACCGTGAAACATCAACACTTCAAATGCACACTTGAATGAGATAGCGAAGCGTGCGGTACCAACATACAGGGAGGATACTACCGAGTGTGACTATAAAAGTCTGCCAAGTGGGTGTGGCACATAGCTTCCTTCCCACAACCCGATTATATAGATGATTCGATGTACAGTAGCTAATCTCAAAGCATCAATCTCTAAGTACCTTCCACCACCCTCATAGGAGACCATCTACATTTCAATCCGCACAATCTCTGAAAATTTCTACGAAATCGGATGGAAAACGTAGAAGGATGTTACAATGTTTTTACGTTTTTTCCTCATGGGCCGAACCTAACATCAATCCAGGAGCCATGATTTTCATAGGGAACCATCTATAGCTCAATCCGTTGCCGAGTTACCTATGATTTTCACAAGTCTTTTCTTAGACAATAATTGTTTTCTCCATATAAACCTCCTTAAAACAACTTATCTCAACTATCGACCACAGTTTCGAAAGCTGAAGAACTTGGGTACCGTCCTTGTTGAAAAGAATCAAGTAAGAAAAGTACAATAGCAGCTCAGACAATGACAATTTTTTAAAACTTAAAGTTTCGGAAAACTTAGAAATTTTACCACATCTCCAAATAAATCCTACAAGTTGTCCAATTACCCAAAAACTGTGAAATTTAACCAGCTTTCCAATGGTGAACCCAACTGTAGGATTGTTTTCTAATTTGATGGAGTTATTGCGTCTAGAATGTGAAAAACTCGGTGCTTCGCGCCTGGACCCCCCAAGATGCGTTCTACTTAACGCCTACGGCGTAGATGTAAAAAAACATGGAACATATTTTAGCCAAATTTAGTACAGAACCTTTAGTCGTAGGTAGGTATAATAAAAAAGTTATATTATCCCTAGCCACATATCTAAAATTCTTTAAAAACCGTGCACCCCCGTGTCATCCTCCCAACGTAACGTTTTTCGGGTAGTTAGGTGGAGGGTGAAACATCTTCCACGTTTAAAGTGACGTGTTTCAAGTAAATACGGATGATGGTTTAGGGGAGTGGTCTATACACTACATACACTACATATACTACATGGCACCTGTAGCGATACTCTCATCAGCCGTATTTACTTGTAACAGGTCGTGTGTTTGGTTTATTATTGTCAATAATAAACCTTTGGAATCGACCAAGAATTTTTTTTAATTTTAATTTGTTGGTATACGTTTCAAGGTACGTAGAATCCAAAAATCGAATAAACATTTGGCCGTCCGTCCGTCGTCCGCGGCACTTTCCTCACTCAGCATTGACTGGTTATGATGAAATTTGGTATGTAGGCTCCATTTGGGGTCTAGTTGTGCCCCGAAGATTTTGGTTGATGTAGGTCACTTCTAAGGGTTCCAAAATGAATTTTGAAATTTTGAAAACGCCCTAACTCAAAAAATGTCGACATAAAGGTATTGTTTTTCCTTCAATTTAAGATTCTATAGAATTTTTAGAATTTTTTGAGACCACGCGGAGCTCTGTAGGACGAGGGAAGACTATATTATTTTTAATAATGAACCTTTGGAATCGACCAACAAAAAAAAAAAAAAAAAAAAATAACACCCCCTCAAAATTTGATGGTTTACGTTTCAAGGTACATAGAATCCAAAAATCGAATAAACATTTGGCCGTCCGTCCGCCGTACGCGGCACTTTTGCCACTTAGCATTGACCGATTTTGATGAAATTTGGTATGTAGGCTCCATTTGGGGTCTAGTTGTGCCCCGAAGCTTTTGGTTGATGTAGGTCACTTCTAAGGGTTGAAATTTTGAAAACGCCCTAACTCAAAACATTTTGATATAAAGGTATTGTTTTTCCATCAGTTCAAGATAGTATTGCACTTTTAGAGACCACCCAGAGCTCTGTAGGACAAACCGTTCGCTCCCTACGAGAACTTGACAATTGGACTTACGATAAATCAGAAACACGAGTGTGAAACACAAAAGAGGCCTAATCTCCGTTCAAATTTTAGCTGACCGAAACGCGATCGATGTTTTTCTTCATGTTGGTTGGTGGTAACAATGGCAAAGCCGTGTTCTTTGCAGACGAGTGATCTAATAGAAAAATAATAAACCTTTGTGTGATAATTTTTAGCGTTTTCCATCCAAATCCATCAAATTTTTATAATAACAACAAACATGAGAGCACCATTGGAGAGCTAATAAAATTTCAGTTTTCGGGTAATTTGACAACTTGCAGATTTTTTAGGAAGAAGTGGTAAAATTTCCAGGTTTTCCGAAACATCAAGTTTTTTAAAATCGTCTGAGCTGCTATTCTACGGACGGTTGGTTCACTAGTCTTACAGCAAATTGCTGATCTCGAAAATGTGGTCGATAGTTGAGTTAAGTTTTTTGAGGGAGGAGAAAGTTGGATTTTGAAGGGAAAAACATGGTTTTCTAAGATAAAAAAGGTGGAAAATCATTTCTCGGCAACGGATTGAGCTAGGACAGGTTGGTGGCATTCTGTCCAGCTCATATGGGTACTTTTACCTAAATTTTTTTTGTCAAACTCGGTCGCTTCACCCTACATAAATCTCCTTGTTTGTTTGTTAGTTTGTCTGCCTCCAAATTCGGTAAGTTCCAACAGTACATTCGTCGGAAGGGAATAGCGTATTTTAGAACGGCTGGACCGATTTCGATCTACATTTTTGCGTCAAGCTCATTAAAGCTCTCTAAAATAAGATATTCCAGACGTCAGAATCGATTTTTATCCGTGCGTTGCTCCGGAAATGTTCTGTTTGTTAGTATTTATGGAAACTGGTTAGTGCCAAACGGCTCATCAACAAATTTGGTAAATGTATATTGTTGAGTATTCTGAAATAATTAGTGTTAGAGTAGTGAGCTCTGGTTACTAAACCTGTTTTATTGGTTGTTAAATGAAAATAATCAGTTCTCTGGATGTCTCCGAATCGTGATTTTTCTTAAAGTTTCATTATTAGATATTCTCAACAATGGTGGCAGCGGAGTATCGGCAAAACCCACGCATTCGTAGAGGGAAAGAAAAAACTATTCGAACTCGAAAATCACAGGTTGTACCGAAAATGATTAGTGGGAATCACAAGGAGTACGGAAGTCGAAGATTGCACGCCTCGAAGAATACTGCAACATCCCTAAAAAACTGCAAGTTGTAGAAGTCTTGATGGAACTATTTTTAATTACTTCCTACTTCACTACTAAGAGTGCTATCAACACTATTCTCGAAATATTGTCTTCCTCCGCGATCTCTTTTCTGATCAAACAAAGAAAACCAAGATTTTGTCATTACTGGTTCTCAATATTCGAAAATCTTCAAAGTCAAACGAGTGTTCTCTGGACAGCGTTGAATATTTTCTGTACTGTTTGATGAATTTTTCGTTCAATTAAAATTTTCCAAAAAACACAAAATTATAATTCTTAATATCATCATTTTATTTATTTTTTCTAGAAAATTTTCGCAGATTTTGGGAAATTGAGGAGCAGTAATAAATTAATCATCTAAGAAAAGCTGTAACAAGCAGAGTCCTCGCTGGTCTTCTGGGTTTTTAGGACGTCCCACAGTAAGACTTGGGCGTCTTTATGCGATCGATCTGAGGTGAAGGAGGACAACACTCAACAGAAAAAAAATAACCACACATTAATCCGTTTTAGACTATTCTGAATCCGAATCCGCGAAAAAAACCATAGGTGAATGTCCGTGTGTATGACAAATTCTTGTGTCGTCTGCCCAGCCCTTAGTTCTCAACCGATTTTCATGGTCCTTTTTTTTTCGTCGCGAAAAACTATCTAGTTGTGCACTACGTCGCCGGAATTTTGAATTTTGCGTTTTAAGGGGGGAAGGGGGGGGGTTAATGCTCAAAAAACGAGCGTATGCGTGCATAATCTTGTAAACGCTGCCCAGGCCTCATCCAATTTGCGAGTTTATTTTTTTGTTCGACTCAGAAATCTTCCAAATTGCTCATTGTTTCAGTAGAGTATCAAAATTCGCAAGGGAAGGGGGCGAGTGGGGGGATAATATTCACAAAATATCCGATTTTCCAATATTTCGGTTCCTTAAAATAGCATACTAATTGTATACAAGCATTGAAATTGAGAAAAAAATTCCACGGGGGGGGGGGGGGGACTCGAATTCACATGATGGGTGTCGTAGATCATGGATTTCAAAATGCTCTTCAAGTGCGAGGCTCCCATGCCACTAGAAATGTTATGGAGGATAGCGGTGAGGGGGGTCACTATTTCTAGCCTAAAATACTTAATAAATTACATCGATTGAAAAAAATGTTGCTTTCTTCAGGGCTTCAAAACCATACCAGACTCAAAATGACCAAAATTCGAGATGTTACAGTATTTGACGACGAGTGCGAAATTGGCTACCTTAGATGAGACCACTACAAAGGTGAATTGACATTAGAGGCGTCGAACATAATAAAAAGACTCTGGAGAAAGAACGAGTTCGCTTAGGGCAACAATAACAGAAGCCCTCAATCTCGTTGCACAAAACATTCAAAATCACAAAGTTTTCTGTGATTTTAATTATGGAGTAAACTGTTGCGAATTGAATCAAAATTTAAGTTCACTTACTGTATACGGGGAGCGGGCCAAGCCTAACGTCGGGTAGGAAATCTGAGCAAATCGCATCCCTTCATGCATATTGTATCTTATTGTAATAATGTACAAAATGGTACCAAATAAACAAATATCTATCATGGAAATAAGCGCGCTAAAATACTTCGTAATCTTACGACTTTAATGAATTCGTAAAATACTTTTTTCCGGTTGGATCAAATATTTTACGGATTCGGTTTTGAGAAATGAATTTACTACACAGAGGAAGAATAAGCCTATAAGTATCTACTTCTTATGTACATGTATTCTATTTAATAGTCAATTTTCGAAGTCTCACCGCAAATCAGATTTCGTCAGAAAGAGCATTACATATTATGTACAATTTGTGATATATAGTACGTTCTTTAAGACCTTCAACGTCCTGTTGAAAAGGTTATCATAAAATGATAAATCGGTTACAAGGTGAAGAATAGAAGTTCCAGTTACCAAGTAGGTAAGTTAATAAATAAACACATTTTTGAAAATTGCCACTATTTTTAGATGTTCTCGACACAAATTTGGTCGCCGCATTTTCTATCCTTACTGTAGTATCTGTACTAGCGTTTGTAATACGGAGGTAGGGATGTATATTGTTAGAAAACTGGAAGCAAGGAGCATACATCGAGTAGCGTGCAAAATGATGAAAGATGAAACTTACGCTTTTACTCGAAGAGAAAATTACTTTCATATATGAGTAATTTTTTGTAGAGAAAACAGACTTTGATGAGTAAAATTTTGATGATTTGATTGAATAAAACCTGATCGCAAAATTTCCTTAGTAATTAAGACTTATTGTGAGAAAAATGCGTTTCACAGCAGGAAATATACCGCGAGTCTTTGTGACGAGTGACTTTGGTAACAAGCGCCTAAGATTAATGATGATCATAAGATTCTAAAAGCCCAGAATCTAAAATTAATTCTGATTGGCGGATTGAAGCAAAGGTGGCAGAGATCAGTAGGAGGAGTTGAATCTCACTTGTTGGGCAATAAAGTGCAGACACCACTTCTCCACTTATCTCGAAGCCCACCACTACGAGAGAACGCGAAATCAGAATTAGAGGTCGCAGTCGGACAGAGGTCAGTCGGTGACAGAGTGGAGCACTGGATGGCGGTTTCAGCGACGGGCTTTGCATCATCTCTGTCGGCTGGAAGAGTTAGATCTGGCAGAGACGACTGTCAAGATCTCCACTTCCAACTGGCAGAGATGAGCTTTTTCCATGAGAAGTGCCGCAGGTGATGAGGGTGTCGACGCACCGAAAATCGCGAGGGGCAAGGGTAAGAGGCAAGAGTTCGCTCATTTTGGAAAACAAGTACGATAACAGAAAACTTTGAACTTCTTCAACACAAATCAGGTCAAATAAAGATTCAAGTAAGATATTTAGGGGAGATTTGAGGAGACGAGTACTCGAGTTTTTTTTTCTTTCGAAAAAACGTATCGGAACAACTAAAAAACGGGATCTGGGGACGGGGAATATATAGGAAAGCGGTATCTGGTGCCCCACCACGCCCAGTGAGTGGAAGAGGTGGAGGTACTCGTTATATCTGATTATCAAAATCAAACATTTGCCGAGCGCATCACCTACTTCCCGCCGCGTCAGGTGCGCCTAACTCCCCTCTCTGTCCACCAGGTGCGCCCTCTCCGTCACCGACGATTGTTGACATCTTCGTCACTTCTTCAGGGTGACGGGTCCCGGTCATCTTAGAAGATCACAAAATCCAAGAACGTGAAACTTATTTCGCTTTAAACAGGCGAGAGTGTCTGTCAAGCGGGTGTGGCAAGAAGCTTTCCTGTATACAGGGTAGATACGATCGAGTGTGACAGAAAATTTAGGTGAAAGTACATGTGAAGTGGAGCAGAATGCCACCAACCGCACCATCCTAGATCAAACCGCTGCCAAAATTATGATATTACTTTAACCCTAATTGGACCATGGTGTCACTTGTGTCACCGAAAACATCTCAGGAACTCCACAGCAGTTCCAAAGTGTCACCAGAGTAACCAAAATTAAATTGCAATTTTAAATGTAATGGACAGCTGAATTGTTTGTGGGCCATTGGATGTTTCAAAATAGTTGACATAAATTTTCAAAGATATCGATGTAAAAATTTCTAAATTTTTTTTCATAACATCGATATCTTAAAGCACAAAGGCGCTATGTCCATCCGCCTTCCACATACTTCTTTTTTTTTTAATTTCAGAAAAACTCAAATTCAACAAAACTATTATTGAGTTTTCTTGACGATAATAGCTTGAAAATTTATTGAGGAAATTAAAGAGTTTAGTGTAATAAGCCATTGTTTTAGGAATTGTGCATTGGTGATTCAATTATTAATCAATTTAATTTAATTATTATTAATATCTTTTGCGTTTTTCTCAAAACTTCGTTTTTGGACATAGCTCCTTTGTGCTTTAAGGTATCGACATGATTTGTTGACTTCTAATAACTCACATAAAATGGTTAAAAATATTCAGTTCTGTCCATTATTTGTAATTGCAATTTAATTTTGGTTACTCCGGTGAGACTCAGAGACAGCTGTGGAGTTCCTGAGATGTTTTCGATGACACCATGGTCCAATTAGGGTTAAAGCTGTTGTTAAATACAATGTTTATCCCGGTAAAAATCCAAATTTCGCCACTTTATTGCAACTTTAAAGCTTATTAGCCCACGGTATCTTATTGGAGGACCAACTTTAGAACGTTTCCTCGACGGTTTTCACCCCTACTTAATGTCCCAATGGCTACTGACTTATCTCAGGGGGTTCCCAGTAGAGCCAGGTCCATGATGGGGCTTATGCTTACTTTTATTGATTTTTCTCACCCTATAAATGACTTTCTTTACTTTTTTTGTTTCTAAATGAAGATTAGAGTAATAAGGAGCAGAGGAAAGTGTACTGCCTCCTCGGTTCATAAGGTGAGCATTGGTTATGAAGGGGAGGACTCGGATAGCAACGCAAACGAGACCCTTATGGACGAAAATAAATTCGAAAGAGAATTGGCTGAATGTTTTGAAGGAGTGGAGGACTTATTGTTTGAAGAGAGGACTTATTGTCAATGAGGAGAGAATTGGAGAGGACAATGACCACCTGGCACGAGCTATTCAAATGGATTCGGCACGGAATGGAATGGTGTTCGAAGGATTCGCATGCACCCAATTGTAAGAGACAAATTTGAAACTGACGAGCCTCATCTACCTTCTACTTCGAAACAAAATCGAACAAGGCGACTTCTTCCTGTCGCCGAGGCAAAGGGAAATAAACAGCAAATTGACAAGAAAGGGTCTGGATTCCGGCAAGTTACTTTATCAAATCACGTTAGAAGTGAAATGTGTTGTATAGTAATTCATTGATAATCTCATGATTTTCAATAGAAAGATGATTCATTGAGGAATCTGATTAAATGATCCTTATTTAAAGTTGGAATAAACAAAAATTTAGGAAAGAAGTTGCTCTACATGAACAAGCACCACCAACCAAGCAGGAACCACCAAGATGAATCAAGCACCTACTTTATGATTATTTATATGGGACTTGGAATGATCGATTCCTTTAGGATTTGGATTGGTGCGACGATTTGTGCAGGGGAAAAGTCAAAAATGTTATGTCTCTATGAATTCTGACTAATTCGTGCAAATTTGAAGCCTGTTTTTATTGGTTTTATTTAAAAAAGTTTTTTTGATTTCCTAGTCAATAAAAAATTTCTGGGGAAAAATTCTATCAGAAATACTATATTTGATCTCACAAAAACCTATTACTCTTTTTCTCTAATGATTTTTTTCTCATTTCATTTTTTTTAAATGTTTTTCCGTGTACATTTTTTGGTTTATAATTTTCAATAATGAACCTTTGGAATCGACCATGAAAATTTTTTTTTAACACCCCCTCAAAATTTGTTGGTTTACGTTTCAAGGTACGTAGAATCCGAAAATCAAATAAAAATTTGGCCGTCCGTCATCCGTCCACCGTACGCGGCACTTTCCCCACTAAGCATTGACCGATTTTGATGAAATTGGGTATGTAGGCTCCATTTGGGGTCTAGTTGTGCCCCAGAGATTTTGGTTGATGTAAGTCACTTCTAAGGGTTGAAAAATTAATTTTGAAATTTTGAAAACGCCCTAACTCGAAAAAAAATTGATATAAAGGTATTGTTTTTCCATCAATTTAAGATAGTATAGAATTTTTAGCATTTCTTGAGACCACGCGGAGCCCTTTAGGACAAACCGTTCGCTCCCTATGAGAATTTAAGGGATGGACGTACGATAAATCAGAAACACGCGTGTGAATCGCAAAAGAGGCCTAATCTCCGTCCGAAACGACCACTTCAAAGGCAAGTTTTCACCTACGATTGTTTGAAAAAGTCGAGAATGAACGTTAAAATCATCGAAACTTGATGGATTACTCGAGAGAAAGACCACTTCAGAGGCTTGTTTTCACCTTGAATTTTTTGAAAAAGTCGAGTGCCTAATTCATTTTGGTTTATTATTTTCAATAATGAACCTTTAGAATCGACCAAGAAAAAACTTTTTTTTAAATACCCCCTCAAAATTTGATGGTTTACGTTTCAAGGTACGTAGAATTAAAAATCGAATAAAATTTGGCCGTCCGTCCGCCGTACGCGGCACTTTTGCCACTTAGCATTGACCGATTTAGATGAAATTTGGTATGTAGGCTCCATTTGGGGTCTAGTTGTGCCCTGAAGATTTTGGTTGATGTAGGTTACTTCTAAGGGTTCCAAAATGAATTTGAAAATTTTGAAAACGCCCTAACTCAAAAAATTTTGATATAAAGGCATTGTTTTTACTTCAATTTAAGATTCTATAGAATTTTTAGAATTTTTTGAGACCCCCCGGAGCTCAGTAGGACAAAACGTTCGCTCACTACGAGAATTTTAGTTTTGGACGTACGATAATTCAGAAACACGAGAGTGAATCGCAAAAGAGGCCTAATCTCCGTTTAAATTAAAGCTGACCGAAATGCGATCGATGTTTTTCTTCATGCTGGATGGTTGGTGGCTTTGCAGACGAGTGATCTATATAGAAAAATAAAACATAATAAACCATTGTGTAATAATTTGCAGCGTTTTGAAATGTGTCGTTGATGGACCATTTGTGTACATTCAAATTAAAGTTCTGATAGTAAGCTTTCAATTGAGACGCTTTGTGAGGGAGTTCCGATAACCAGATTTTCAAAATTTGAACACTTTTTTTTGGAGCAGCGTGCAAAAAAAATTCCGCACATTTTCTAAACCAATTGCCCACAATTCTACGATAATCTTGAAGATAAATCCATTTGCGGAATCAAAGTATCTCGATCCATTCTCAAATGAGGAGTAAACGAAATTTTCTTCATTTTGGTGCTGCCACGTGGTGGCACATTTCATAACTAAACTCGTTATATTTAGCCACATAGCAGTGAAGAAGTACGCCAGCTTCGTCCTTGAACACTTTCGAACCATAAACGAGTGCTACGCGGGAATCAATGAACAACGTTTTCGATTAGATAGAAGTGAGGTTGAAGACGTGAACTTGAACATTTTTGGTAGGTACTCCAAAAAGCGAGAAACAATTTCAATCACGAACTCCACGTGTGACCTAAATCTCAAATCCATTTCAAAGTATAGTCCTAAGTGTTAACACAGTAGGAGGGGGGTGGGGTTTCTCGATAATATTCTCACAGGAACCGAGTAGAGGGTTCACTACGAATTACTGGGTACGACGAATGGGCAAATCAATTATCATCCAAACAAAACATACCTAATTGGAATCTTCTTGATCACAAAATTCAACATTTTGATATTTTAAAATCCTACCCTGACATTATCGCTGATTGATTAGCAGACGTAACAGTTCAATAGTGTATCTGAACCGAAAGTTGCTTAGTTACTCTATTACTCGTGATTCAAACTATTCACTGCGGTACCTATATTTATTATTACATCGGGTACCTGATATGCACATATTTCACCTTGTACAAAGCATCTCTATCGGGGGCTCCAAAACAGTCTTATCTCACTAATAATAGGAGGACCGATAAGAAAGCAAGTGTGATTAACGTTATTGATTTTTCCCCCCTCGGCCTATCGATATCCTAAATAATGGTATATAAGTACCTGCAACGTGAAGGTATTGGAATAAAGAAATATGCATCACACAACCTGCACGGAATAGGTGTCGAAGATGAATTTTGAGTAGCCAATTTGATTGTTATTCGCTCATTTTGAGACTCTCCAAACTAAAGTAAACAATCATCTCCGGTTGGATTTTCGTCCGTCTGCCAACGTGGACACTATCAGCTGCCTTCCAATGGGAGGATCAGAAATTGTTAAGATGATTTCGCTCACGGCTACTTATTGCCTCATCCCTTCAAGTTCAACAACGAAACGACCCGAAAAAATAATGGGACATGTGATCCTGGATCTCGAGCTGTCACCCAACCAAGTACTAACCCTGATCGGCAAACTTAGATGATCTGAAGGAAATCGGTTCATATAACCAGATAACGCTGTTAGGTTTAATAAAATCTTAACTTATATTATATTAAATAAAAATTAAATTGATTCAAAGATTCTCATGTGGGAAGCTACTATCTTATTGTGAGGTTAATCGTTCCCCACTGAGGAACAGTTGAATCACTTTATCTTTGCACGTAGAAGGATCTTGCTTTCGACAATTTGGTTACTGTCAGTGCTGTTTTTGCAGTTCAAAGTAATCGACGTGACAGAAGCATGTTTTGCAGCGACGATCGAAGTCAATTGTGCTAGAAAATACATAATAACAGACACTTCTAACAATAAGACTTAAGTATTGAACCGAAGAAGGAAAGTAAAAGTCAGAGCGGGGAGGAGTCAGGTTCAGTTGATATACAAACTCTGAAAAGTGGAAAACATGGTACCTCACGAGTGATGATGGATCGATGGAAATGTCTGAGACCACGACTACCATGATTGTGCAAATGAGATAGAAGTTGTATAAACAAAGAGTGGAAGGTGGAAATTTGTTGAAACCAGCTCCGGTGATGCCTTCAGTCCAGAAGAGCGCAGCAGACTATGATCAAGTGGAAAGTGGTTTAGTGGATAACTGGTGATGCCCAACATCATCAAGAGAAAGCGACGAAACAATGAGTTGAACAAGACATGATGGCAGAAACTCGTGAAATTTGTGAAAATATTTCAGAAGGGAATATATAAGACTCCTCTAAGACTTCGCTTGGGCGATCCATAGATTAATGAAGGAAGAAATTGAGCTTCAAACACGATGTTCAAGTTGAGATGTAAAACAGGGCCAGAAAAAGAATGCAGAACATCGACTGACACGATGGGTAAAGAAAAGGAAAAAAGTGATGCGAACCATGTGGAATTTGAACGGGCGGGGAATTCAAGAAAAAAAGAAGAGAATGATGGGGTCAGTGAAAAGATGTTACATTGGAAAATGAAGAAGACGACGAAAAGAAAAGAAAAGTCTGTAACAGCAAGAGCTGTAAGTCCCGTTTACACCACCCCCTAAGCACACCTACCTGGGGTTCCATGCAATTTCAATTAGTTTTTGCTTCCGAGTCTACCAAGGTAGCGGAAGCTTTGTTTTCACTTTTCAGGGTTGAAAAAATATGTACTCCAAAATCACAATTTCCACTCACGATTCTCGTTTCAGACCTTCCTGAACGATTTCGGTTCCGTGTCTGTCAGTCATGAAATCCTTGCTACAGCCATAACTTCACATTTATCATCCGATTTCGCTGAAATTTTCAGGGATTGCGCGGGTTGGCGTGTAGATGGTCCCTTCTGAAAATCATCATCCCCGAACTGATAGCCAATGCGCATGCGCATACGTGTATTTCCATGTTACAGCCGTAACTTCTACATTTCCCATCTGATTTCTATGAAATTTTAAGAAATTATGTGAGTTGGGTTAGAGATGGTCCCCTATGAAAATCATGCCCCCCCCCCCCTACAAATTGAAAGTACTTTGTGCGCATGCGCAAACGTGAAATCCTTGTAACAGCCATAACTTCTACATTTTCCAACAATATTCAGAGATTATGCGGGTTGACGTGTAAAGATGGTCCCCAATGAGGGTAATGCAAGGGAGTGCACTTTGACATGTCTTTGATGTTTTGACATTAACTACTATGCGTCAGTTCATCTATACAATCGGTTTAAGGATACGAGGACCACACCCACTTGGCAGACTTTTGGTCTATTATTCTCAATAATGAACCTTTGGAATCGACCAAGGATTTTTTTAACCCCCCCCCCCCCCTTCGTACATAGAATAAAAATTTGGCCGTCCATCCGCCGTACGCGGCACTTTCCCCACTTAGCACTGACCGATTTTGATGAAATTCGGTAGGTATGTAGGCTCCATTTGGGGTCTAGTTGTGCCCCGAAGCTTTTGGTTAATGTAGGTCACTTCTAAGGGTTGAAATTTTGAAAACGCCCTAACTCAAAACATTTTGATATAAAGGTATTATTTTTTCATCAGTTCAAGATAGTATTGAATTTTTAGAGACCACGCGGGGCCCTGTAGGACAAACCGTTCACTCCCTACGAGAACATGAGGGTTGGACTTACGATAAATCAGAAAAACGAATGTGAATCGCAAAAGAGGAAATGCGATCAATGTTTTTCTTCAAGTTGGTTGGTGATAACAATGGCAAAGCCGTGTTCTTTGCAGACGAGTGATCTATATAGAAAAATAATAAACCTTTGTGCAGTAATTTGCAGCATTTTTTTTTTTTTTTTTTTTTTTTTTTTGTACGAAAGAATGAGATATAGTCAGCATCACTAGGAGGATAATGTGCTCTTCTTTTAGTTTTGGTATGCCGAATAGTTGAGGATCGATGAAGTCACCTGATAGTACACATATAGGCGACGCGACGTAACCAAGTTGTTTCCATTTTCTCCGCCAATTTATAACTTGTTTTGACGCGATTGACGGCAAGACCCATTAAAATTGGAAATATAGAATTTAATTAGTTAATGAGATTTGATTGACAAGAAATTGGGGAAAAAATGTGAAATGTGTGATGATTGATCAATACATGAATGGTCAAGCAGGAGAGGAACTTATCAATTTATTGCTTCAAGTAGAAATGAGCAATTATAAAACAGGGGTTGGCTGCGGAAGTTCTGAAGCTTACATTTGAAAGTCAGGATCAGATTTAACTCGCGCGTAGCCCGGAGAATGAATGAAACTTGCCATGAACAATTATTTCCAATCAACTCATCCGAAATTCATCAAATTCGGTAACCTGCCCAACGGTATCAAATTTTTGGATCTACAAGAACTGGCGTTGATCATGGCCTTTGGAATACTGCTCAGTTCATTGAAACTAACTAGTTCATGGCATATAGGCCCTTGGCGCATCGGCGGGGTCTAGTTGTGCAACGTAAGAGTAGAAATTAGGAAATAAGAAAAGTGTGAATTTAAATTCACACGTGTATTTTTCTTTAATTCTCAGTCTCGAATGGGACCGCCCACAGTGCAGTTTGGCCTGTGAACACTAGTTGATTTCTACCAATTTCACAGACGGAAATAGGCCAATAATTTTCATTTAAGTGTCTGCTAACCAAACGCAATTGTTCTCTCCTTCTTCTCCGAATCAAGTTCTATGTCACTGTATTGAGCTTCCATACCAAATTGTGATATGAAGGCAACGACAAATCTCGGATAATAGAGGGAGGATAAATAAACAAATTAAAAAAATAAAAAAATAAATAAACGACAAATAATAATAATAGAGCGGAATGAATAAACATGATTGGGAGGATACTGAGGAAGCTATGACCCCCCTCGGTTTCCTATTAACTCCTCGGGTCGAGTTTAGGTGAGACTATTCAACGCTCATACATGAAAGTTCGTACTGTTCCAACAAAACTCATTCTACATCGGTCGGTATTAAAGCTGTAAAAATCTGAGAACCATAATTTATTCGACTCGTCATTGACCGAAGGTGGAGGGTATTCATTACTTTTAGCAAGATAAGACGAAACGGTGTCGAGAGGTTGGTCTTTTTAGTACTTAGCCAATAGCAATTGTCGAGTGCTCCTCCAATATTTGATTCAATATATTTATCGCCGCTACCTTACTATCTTCTCAGCGATAAGGGATTCTACGTGTGATTTAATAAGAAAAACGGAATTCTGAAGACCAATTATTTGTGTTTTAGGAAAATAACAATACCAGTATTTTATTCCTTAAAACATAGATCATTAAAACAATTACATGTCGTGTACAAAAAAAACAATGTCGAATCTCGTGCCTTCATGTTTGTTTACTTTATTCCTCATTATTTTGAATAAACAGAGAACCTCACTTCCTGAGCAAATATGTTTCCTTCAAATAATTCACATAATTATGATGACGATAAGTAAACATGAACACCTCGTGCGGAGCTTCACACTACTTCCCTCACCCGTAGAAACTGGAAAAAGAAGGTACTGACGGGTTTTTTCTTCTCTGATTTAGGTCCCTGCAATGTTTCAATGGAGAATGATTGTTTATATCCATGATGAGAAGAAATCCCGTAGATTTCAACTCTAAGATCGATTTTGGGGAAAAATCAAAAATGTGTTGAAAATTAGGTTCTTAAATCATTTTTTTGAATTATTTGTGATACTCGGAAGCAGTTTAAAATATTCCTCCCTCACGAATGGACCAATTCAGACCGAAGTATTGTTGCCTTGCTTCCTAACTACCGTAGAAAAACTTGGTATTCAAGCAACGGTTCAAAAAATGGGTTTCTCAGACTCGAAATTTGTACTCGCATTTTGGGGTCTAACTTTTGAACAATATTGTGTGTTGGGGTGATTGCTAGTCTTAAGGTGGTTCTCAATGTGTTTCATCACTATCGGACTAAAATCAGTACTCAAAAATTAAATAAAAATAAAACCAGTACAGTAAAATTTGTACTCTCACGTACAAACGTGACTTCACTTGAACATAAAGTTTTCAAGATCCAAAGCCTGATTTTACTAAAATTTGGAGGGTATTTTGGGGTTGGGCCCAAGAAGAATGCACGATTATTACGTCACGATCCGAACAGAAGCCACGATGAAAAAGTAAGAAGTCTGCCAAGTGGGTGAGGCACATAGCTTCCTCGTATCCATAAGCCAATTTCAAGGATGATCCGATGCATTGGTGTTTATCTCAAAACATCAATCTCTAAGTATTCTGCACTACCCTATTAGAGGACCTTCTACACGTCAACCCGCACAATCTCTGAATATTTCTTCGAAATCGGATGGAAAATGTAGAAGTTATGGCTGTTACAAGGCAATTCACATTTGCGCGTGCGCAGTGACTACTATAAGTACCGGGGTAATGATTTTCATAGGGGACCATCTACACCCCAATCGAAATAATCCTGGAAAATCTCATCAAATTCGTATGAGAAATAGATGTTATGGCGGTGGCAAGGATTTCATGACACACAGACAGACAGACACCGAACTAAAATTGTTCAGGGAGGTCTGAAATCTAAAAGGCGAGTGGGAATTTCGATTTTGGAGATATATTTTTTTCAACCTTGGAAAGTGAAAACAACGCTTCCGCTATCTTGGTGGACTCGGAAGCAAAAACGCTGCAAA
Source organism: Apolygus lucorum (assembly GCA_009739505.2). Classification (NCBI taxonomy): domain Eukaryota; kingdom Metazoa; phylum Arthropoda; class Insecta; order Hemiptera; family Miridae; genus Apolygus; species Apolygus lucorum. The sequence continues at coordinate 16,587,649 of CM019167.2, forward strand.
TTATTACACAACGGTTTATTATTTTTATATAGATCACTCGTCTACAAAATCACCAACCATCCGATATGAAGAGAAAAATAAAAAAATTAAAATAAAATAAAAAAATAAAAAAATCCAAAAAAAAATCGAAAACATCAACAAAAAAATCAAAATCACCAACCATCGATTGCATTTCGGTCAGCTCTAATTTGAACGGAGATTAGGCCTCTTTTGCGATTCACACTCGTGTTTTGATTTATATATATATATATTTCAATATAAACCCTTAAATTTTCGTAGGGAGTGAACGGTTTGTCCTACAGAGCTCCGCGTGGTCTCAAAAAATTCTAAAAATTCTATAGAATCTTAATTTGAAGGAAAAACAATACCTTTATATCGAAATTTTTTGAGTTAGGGCGTTTTCAAAATTTCAAAATTGATTTTGGAACCTTTAGGAGTGACCTACATCAACCAAAAGCTTCGGGGCACAACTAGACCCCAAATGGAGCCTACATACCAAATTTCATCAAAATCGGTCAATGCTAAGTGGCAAAAGTGCCGCGTACGGCGTACGGCGGACGGACGGCCAAATTTTTATTCGATTTTTGGATTCTACGTACCTTGAAACGTAAACCATCAAATTTTGAGGGGGTGTTAAAATTTTTTTTTTCTTGGTCGATTCCAAAGGTTCATTATTGAAAATAATAAACCAAAATCATCATTACAATCAGAAACGACTTCTCGATCATGTTGATGTTTGTCGACTAACGAATCTATCAACACGATCGTGAACTTTCATATTGTGGTGTTCATCAATCCACGTTATTCTACTTGTTTTTCCCCTACTATTGGAGGTTTTCTAGGAAATTTTCTTGGAGACTTAGAAAAATTATAGAAAAAGATCTACCCATCCAAAAAGAGAACGGCTGGTGTCAAAATTCCCAGGATGAGGTCTAGTTTCGATTAAAAATAAAAAATCCGGCGCACCCCCGCAAAATTCATGTGATAGAAATTTGAAGCCACTTGATCGGTGACATTGCCAGCTGATTTTGTTCAGGATTATTCAATTTCTCCAACACTAGATTCCGAGCAACCGTAGGATTCATTATTCTGACGACTAGCATTGATTTCACTTTTGGAAGGTAAATAAATATTACCTTTCGCGTTTCAAGTTGTAGACCATCCATGGTTTCCTGCATTCTTTTTTTTTTTTTTTTTTTTGGTTGTTCAACAATGTGTGTGCAAATCCAAGTCACAAGCGAAACTATAAGACCGTACATTTCGATTTTGATGAAATCGTCCCATGAATTGCGTTGCTCAAGGGGGTGTTAGTGCATTCGCTGATGAAAAGTCCACTAACCACTATTTCTTACTACCCATCCAACTCTTATCAAACTCGTTCGTTAGTTGAGAAATGACGTTTTGGAATCGTGAATTTCATCGAAATAGGATCATCACGAGGCACAGCGTATACGCAAAAGGGAAAAGCATAACTTACTCAGTTTTCTTCCGACGTAGATGACATTTTGCTTCCGAGTCTACCAAGGTAGCGGAAGCTTTGTTTTCACTTTTCAAGGTTGAGAATAAAATGTTCTCCAAAACGAAAATTTTTACTCTCGTTTTACGTTTTAGACCTTCCTGAACAATTTTGGTTCCGTGTCACTCATGAAATCCTTATAACGGGCATAACTATACGAAGTTAATGTCCGATTTCGATAAAATTTTCAGGGATTATATGGGTTGACGTGTAGATGGTCCCCTATAAAAATCATCAGCTCCTGACTAATAGCCACTGCGCATGCGCAAAGGTGAATTTCCTTGTAACAGCCATAAGTTCTACATTTATCATCCGATTTCGATAAAATTTTCAGGGATTATGTGGATTGTGATGTAGATGAAAATGAAAAACCCTATGAAAATCATAGCTCTCAGATTGAGAGAAGCCACTGCGCTTGAGCAAACAAGAATTTCCTTGTAAGTTCTACATTTTTCATCCGAATTTGATGAATTTCTCAGGTATTGTTCAGATTGGCAAGTAGACGATTCCCTTTGAAAACCATGGCCCAAAATTGATAATAGCCTCTGCTCATGCGCAAACATAAAATCCTTGTAACAGCCATAACGTCCACATTCTCGATCCGATTTCGATGAAGTCTTCAGGGATTGGGGTGCTGATGATCCCCTTTGAAAACCATGGCCCAAAATTGATAATAGCCTCTGCTCATGCGCAAACATAAAATCCTTGTAACAGCCATAACGTCCACATTCTCGATCCGATTTCGATGAAGTCTTCAGGGATTGGGGTGCTGATGATCCCCTTTGAAAACCATGGCCCGAAATTGATAATAGCCTCTGCTCATGCGCAAACATAAAATCCTTGTAACAGCCATAACGTCCACATTCTCGATCCGATTTCGATGAAGTCTTCAGGGATTGGGGTGCTGATGATCCCCTATGAAAATCATCGCCCCGGACTGACATGTGCCAGTGCACATGCGCAAACTTGAATTTCCCTGTAACAGTCATATTTTCTCCCCGAATTCGGTGAAATATTCAGAGATTGTGATGGTTGACGTGTAGACAGTCCCTTGTTAGGGTAGTGCAAGGTACTAAGAGATTGATGATTTGAGATAAGCTACAACAGATCATCGGGTTTTTGAAAATGATTGTGTGGTTTGTATCAGGATGATCCCCTTTGAATTTAATCGCCATGGGATCATTGGTAGCCACTTTGGATGTTCTAACGTATCCTTGCCGTACTCGTAATTTCCACATTTTTAATCCGATATTTTATATCCATTGAGCATGCGCAAATATTATGTACCTATAAAAATCATTTCTCATTACCTAACAGTTCGATTTACCTACGAACTTGAAAGGTAATTAGGGATTAAAGTGTCGTGATACCCTACGTTTCGGATCATCTAAACGATCATGTTATGTATCCGCAATGCGTCATAGCTAGGAGTCATTCTCAAAATATGGAAACCAGCATGTATTCGAGATGTATGTACTGTGCGATGTGGCGCCATATGAGCGAAAAATACAAGTCTCAAGCACCGTTGAGGATGGCAGTTTGATTGCATAAGTTAATTTTCGGGGGCTAAACCCAAACTTCTTTTTTGGCTTATTATTTTCAATAATGAACCTTTCGAATCGACCAAGACATTTTTTTAAACCCCCCCCCCCCACCCCCCAAATTTGTTGGTTTACGTTTCAAGGTACGTTTACGTAGAATCCAAAAATCGAATAAAAATTTGCCCTTCCGTCCGCCGTACGCGGCACTTTCCTCAGCATTGACAGATTTTGATGAAATTTGGCATGTGGGCTCCATTTGAGGTTTAATTGTGCCCCGAAGCTTTTGGTTGATGTAGGTCACTTTTAATGGTTGAAATTTTGAAAACGCCCTAACTTAAAAAATTTTGTTATAAAGGTATTGTTTTTCCATAAATTTTAAATAGTATTGAATTTTTAGAGACCACGCGGAGCCCTGTAGGACAAACCGTTCGTTCCCTACGAGAATTTAAGAGTTGGACTTACGATAAATCAGAAACACGAGTGTGAATCGCAAAGAGGCCTAATCTTCGTTCCAATTTTAGCCAACCGAAATGCGATCGATGTTTTTCTTCATGTTGGTTGGTGGTAACAATGGCAAAGCCATGTTCTTTGCAGACGAGTGATCTATATAGACATAAATTAAACTTTGTGTAATAATTTGCAGCTTTAAAAAAATATAGACGTTAGACGCCAACTTCACTTTACACATATATACGGATGACATGGCTAAGAGGTCGTTTCCAAAATATAATTCCGGGGGGCTGGATCCCATTCATTTCATGTCCACGTACGAGGATAAATATTAGGTATAAACGTCCGAGTTTTGATGTCGCGATTGTGTAATTAATTCCACGTTTTGTTATTTCGAGTACTACAATAATCAGCGCAAGGTTACTTACTCCCCGCCCACTGATTTACTTTGTCCTAGATGTGACATGGCAAAAAAGTGAATCAAACATAATCTAATTTCGTCCGATGGCAAGGTGTTAAGGTGAGGCTAAAGGGAGGAAACGTACAGGTGTTTGCCCAGACCTGATACCTGCTATCTTGGAGGAGTCTTATTGACTCAGATATCTCCAATTCCTCACAACGGCTCATCAATATTGTTACGAAATGACGCCTAATCCTGGGAAGCCACTTCAGTTTCCCCTATCCTTCGATTCGATGGATCGGTGACAAACAAAATAATGAAATCTCACGGTGTCACAACGTTACTGCGTGGCAGGTGAAAATCTCTGGTTCAAGTTTGCAAGAAACATCACATCGGCAGGCAGTTTTTGAAAATATAACATACACAATTTTTGGAGAACAAGATAATGGATTTAATGTCAGTAATACGTATACGGCCTATCCCGACTAATGACAATAGGTGTACAAAATTCTTGACCCACTTCAAAGCACCCAAAAATAAGGTCTCCTCTCAGCTTTGTGTAGTCACGGTGGTCCCGTTTCAACCAGTTTTATTTTTGCTGGGTAAAAAGTCCGAAAACCCCAAAAAGATGGATATTGGACCGCTGAAAGATCAGTATTAACCGTATTTTCCCTATTACTTCTGATAGAATTGTTTGGAGGGCTACATAAGTGCCTGATTTCGAATTGAAGATCCCATCAAAAGATTTCACATGAGATATATGAGAGGGTTCTGATTGTCAGCTGACGTTATAGGCAGTGGGGAGGAGTAAGAACTCATTTCACAAAAAAAGCCACGCAAGCAAGCACTTGAACAGAGAGTCCGAAAATATTTGAGGGACAACATGAGAACAGGCCAGATTCTGATTCAGATTTCGTGACAATGCAACAAACAAAGATGAAAGAATTTGATAAATACAGAACATCCGATTAAAAGACAAGTTCTCATAATCTCAAGCATCATAATGAGCGAGTTTTAAAATAAATATTACAAAAGATTGTTTAGCAACTTCGGTTTACTAATCTCGATTTATTCAAATATTCAAAATAAATTTAATTTTCAGACCCCATCAAAATTTGAAGGTTAACGTTTCCACACGGCTTACGTTATAACGCAGCCCCCAGGGAAAGCTCGTGGTTCTGCAATATGGGTTCATCACACCGAACACTATAATATCTGAGTGGGCGGCGACCCAGTATTGGCCATAGATATATACTACGATATATGGAGGTGGAGAAATTACTCCATATTTACATTGGACTTTTCAGAAACCTACCAAATTTTACTACGATATATATCAATAGTATTGGCTAGGTAGAGAGTGTGTTGCTTCCGAGTCTACCAAGGTAGCGGAAAATTTCCTCTCGCGTTTTGTCTTTCAGGCCTTCCTGAACAATTTTGGTTCCGTTTCTTTCTGTCTGTGTGTCTGTCATGAAATCCTTGCAACAGCCATAACTTTTACGATTCTCGACCGATTTCGATGAAATATTGGTTTATTATTTTCAATAATGAACCTTTGGAATCGACCAAGAAAAAAAAAAGTTTAACACCCCCTCAAAATTTGATGGTTTACGTTTCAAGGTACGTAGAATCCAAAAATCGAATAAAAATTTGGCCGTCCGTACGCCGTACGCGGCACTTTTGCCACTTAGCATTGACCGATTTTGATGAAATTTGGTATGTAGGCTCCATTTGGGGTCTAGTTGTGCCCCGAAGATTTTGGTTGATGTAGGTCACTTCTAAGGGTTCCAAAATGAATCTTGAAATTTTGAAAACGCCCTAACTCAAACAATTTTGATATAAAGGTATTGTTTTTCCTTTAATTTAAGGTTCTATAGAAGTTTTAGAATTTTTTGAGACCACCCGGAGCTCTGTACGACAAACCGTTCGCTCACTACGAGAATTTAAAGTTTGGACGTACGATAAATCGGAAACACGAGTGTGAATCGCAAAAGAGGCCTAATCTCCGTTCAAATTTTAGCTGACCGAAATGCGATCGGTGTTTTTCTTCATTTTGGATGGTTGGTGGCTTCGCAGAATAAAAAATAATAAACCATTGTGTAATAATTTGTAGCGTTTTCAGGGATTTTGCTGGTAGGCGTGAAGATGGTCCCCCACGAAAATCAACACCCCGAACTGATAGTAGCCGCTGCGCATGCGCAAAGGTGAAATCCTTGCCACAGCCATAACTTAAACAATTCTCATCCGATTTTGATGAAATTTTCGGGGATTATGCGGGTTGGAGTGTAGATGGTCCCCTATAAAAATCATCGCCTCCGGACTGATAGTCTACTATCAGTCCGGAGGCACTGCACATGCGCAAACGTATATTTCCTTGTTACAGCCATACCTTCTATATTTTCCACTAATATTCAGAGATTGAGCTGGTTGACGTGTAGATGGTCCCCTATGAGGGTAGTACAAGTATTTAGAGATACATGTTTTGAGATTACTTAACTACTATGCATCGGATCATCCATGAAATCGGGTTATGGATACGAGGAAGCTATGTGCCACACCCACTTGGGTAACTGAATTGAAAGCCATGAGTAATTCTGATAAGAAGGAAGCTCCATATCTTGTGGCTTAAATTGAGAAAAGTGTAAGAAACAGAAATATTGGGTGGACCTAATCAATAACAGGGGAGAAACCAAATGAATACGTCTGTGTCGGGAAATACGCTCACATAGAGATAGATTTTTGTATATTTTTGAATTTTTGAAATTTTGAAGATCTATAAGATATCGAGATCACCATCATGATGTTCTGGAAAAAGGGGCAACGAGAACGTTTGTAACCGTTCTCAGTCCGCGTCAGTCTCGCGTTCTCTAACCGCGTCAGTTTTATAATTTTCCACAACCCGGTTGGATGACGTGGCGTTCTTCCGGAAATTAGCATTAAATGCTAATTTCCGGAAACCCCAAATTTTGGGGTCTACTTGTGCTCCCAAGGTTTTGGTTTGTTTCACTTGGGGTTGAAAGGTAGGAGTTAAAATTTCCAAACTGCCTCAGCTCGAAAACTTTTCATGATGACATTCTGTTTTTTCACCAACAAGAACGGAATAGAACTTTGGTTCATTATTTTCAATAATTAAAATAAAATGATATTTTCAATAATGAACCTTTTGGATAGACCAAGAAAAAAAATGTTAACCCCTCCCTCAAAATTTGTTGGTTTACGTTTCAAGGTACGTAGAATCCGAAAATCGAATTAAAATTTTGCCGTCCGTCCGCCGTACGCGGCACTTTCCTAAGTACATGCACCGATTTTCATGAAAATTTGTGTATGGGCTCCATTTGGGGTCTAGTAGTGCCCCTAAGCATTTGGTTGATGCCAGTTGATAGGAAGTAGGAATACTGATAGCCGAAGTAGAAGATATGTTTGTTACATAAGTGAGTCGAACTCTATTTAAATTTTGTCACACACAACATTTTTATAGATCTCCGTAAGAAGACCAATTTCAAAAAGAACCGTTGAGTTTTCGAATCTTGAATTTTGGATAACTTAATAAAAGAAACTAAATAAATAATAAGGAAATCAAGTCTGCGCATGCACACAGGCTACTATTGATCCCAGGATGGTGACTTTTATGACTTTCCATCGACACTCCAATCCGCTTAAATCGATAAAAATTTCATCGAAATCGGGCAACAACTTCGAGTAGTAGACAGACACATACGGAACCCAAAAGCTGCAAATTATTACACAAAGGTTTATTATTTTTCTGATCACTCGTCATCACAGCTTTACCATTGTCGGTAAGCTTCGGGGCACAAATAGACCAAATTTCGTCAAAAGTTGAGTTCGCTAATGAGGAATTTGGAATGAGGAATTTCGTTCGCTAAAGAGGATATTTAATTATTTAATTAGTGAATTAATAATTAGTTACCTACGTTTTCTCATCAATATAATAGTTAGTTTTCAAGTTTTAGACCATCCAGAGCTCTGAACAATGAAACATGATTAAATGACAGTTGATTGTGAAATTAGCATTACTTATCACACGTGACCTGCATACGAGGCTCCAGAGGGTCCCCCCCCCCCCCCCATCAATCCCCTCAGATCCTCTGTTGAATGTTCTTCTTCTACTTCTATGCACTGACTCGCTCTGGTACTTCAATAACTGGGTCAAAAATGCGATCTTCTTGTTTCTTCAAATATAATTAAATCACGCATTCTTAACAATTAAAAACCAAATTTAGTAATGAAGACACCCACAATTTTGGGATTACGATGTTTTGCTGGTACCTAGTTAATTTCTATCAAAAGTATTGAATTGATAGTATTATTATAATAATTATTATTATAACTCATTCCCGTTTGAATGAGCTCTTTTACACTACGGTAGGTGTGGGAGTGATGAGATTCAAAATCGTAGTTGAATGTGCCTAGTTGAAAAGATCGTGAGATAGGACCGGGGTGAAGTTAGCAATACATTGTAGCAATAGAAAAAAATCGATGGGGAACCTAACAATACAGGGTCCAAGTAACAACGCTCCCCCCACTTATTTTCTCTATTAGTGTAAGAAAAAAAATCGGATTAACGCTATTCTTCATAATTTTTTGCGTAGGATTAAAAAATGTCAAAAATTCCGCAGTGCGCAATCGCGCAACCATGCGCAATCATGATCAACTTTGTTTTTTCAAATGAGAACCCCCATTTTTTATTGCAGATTCGGATTCTACGTCGAATTTTATGAACATTTTACTTCGACAACTTCTTTTTTTGGAGGCGCGCAGCCCGCTCAGCGAGCGCTCAAAGATGCGCAACCCAGGGATTGCGCCAAAGTTGAGATGAAGGTAGACCTCAAGTGTGGCACATTACTTAGCACTGTTTTTCCACGCTGAATCGCGTGGTGATATCCCTTTCTTGATTTGATTTCATTTTACCTCATTTATAGCCAAAAAAGTCGATTTTTGAGGAGGAAATCATCGATTTTCTTACTAAGGGTAATAAATCATCCTAATAAAGTGTAAAAAAAATTAAATTTTTAAAATTGTAAAATAACAGGAAAATACTACATAATTATCACAAAATTTAATTTTTTTTACATTTTATTAGGATGATCGTATTATTAGGATTAGGATTCTTACCCTTCGTAAGAAAATCAATGATTTCCTCCTCAAAAATTGACTTTTTTGGCTATAAATGAGGTAAAATGGAATCGAATCAAGAAAGGGACACCACCACGCGATTCAGCGTGGACAAACAGTGCTAAGTAATGTGCCACACTTGAGGTTTACCTTCATCTCAACTTTGGCGCAATCCCTGGGTTGCGCATCTTTGAGCGCTTCCAAAAAAGAAGTTGTGGAAGTAAAATGTTCATAAAATTTGACGTAGAATCCGAATCTGCAATAAAAACTGGGGGTTCTCATTTGAAAAAACAAAGTTGATCATGATTGCGCATGGTTGCGCGATTGCGCACTGCGCAATTTTGACATTTTTTAATTCTACGCAAAAAATTATGAAGAATAGCATTAATCAGATTTTTTTTCTTACACTATTAGAGAAAATAAGTGGGGGGAGCGTAGTTACTTGGACACCCTGTAGATTCGGGCAGTAACTTTTTTTTCGGATGGATTGCTCTTATGAAAAACATAGTTTTTGCGAACAATATGCATCATTCCCGACCTAAATTCCTAGATTCCTGGATAGTTTTTCTAGGGAATAGCAAAGCCAGATTTTGTCGGGTGGCTGTCAGGGGGTGGGAGGGATTTTTCAAAAAAAGTTATTGCTAACTTCACTTTTCCTAAAAAAGGGTGAAGGCTGGGGTCTCTCACTTTGAAACTCGGGCAGTACCTATGTAAGTATGCCGAGTAGGTAGGGAGAGGTGGTGTCATATTTGCCCAAACGGCCGTAGGAGAGGGGGTACCGATTTTTAAAATTTTAAAATTTCAAATTCACTTTTTGCACGTTTTACGTCATTTTGAACACTCTCTCTACATACCCAACATCCTCACCAAGTTTCAAGGTGAGAGAGCAAGTGGTTCAGGAGATATAAGATTAAAAATCCGTTCGCCCATACTAAACTCGGAGCGCGGTGGGACTTCGACGTTTTCCGGGGATGCAGCCAGCAATAACTTTCGCACATGGAAAAATTTCGTTCAAAATCCCGTTTTTCAACATATCGACTTGAAGTGTGAAAAAACGCGAATTTGAAATTTTCACATTTTACGATTCGGTACCCCTTCCCTTTCCTTACGGCCACCCTGGCAGAATTGACACCACCTCTCTCTACCTCTCTACCTACTCGGCATACTTACATACTGCCCGAGTTTCAAAGTGAGAGACCCCCTCCTTCACTCTTTTTTAGGCAAAAGTGAAGTTAACAATAACTGTTACCTATTGAAAAATCCCCCCACCCGCAGACGGCCGCCCGACCAAATCTGGCTTTGCAATCCCCTAGAGAAACTATCTAGGAAAAATAGTTTCAAAGTGAGAGACCCCCTCCTTCACCCTTTTTTAGGCAAAAGTAAAGTTAACAATAACTGTTATTGAAAAATCCCCCCACCCGCAGACGGCCGCCCGACCAAATCTGGCTTTGCAATCCCCTAGAGAAACTATCTAGGAAAAATAGTTTCAAAGTGAGAGACCCCCTCCTTCACTCTTTTTTAGGCAAAAGTGAAGTTAACAATAACTGTTATTGAAAAATCCCCCCACCCGCAGACGGCCGCCCGACCAAATCTGGCTTTGCAATCCCCTAGAGAAACTATCTAGGAAAAATAGTTTCAAAGTGAGAGACCCCCTCCTTCACTCTTTTTTAGGCAAAAGTGAAGTTAACAATAACTGTTATTGAAAAATCCCCCCACCCGCAGACGGCCGCCCGACCAAATCTGGCTTTGCAATCCCCTAGAGAAACTATCTAGGAAAAATAGTTTCAAAGTGAGAGACCCCCTCCTTCACCCTTTTTTAGGCAAAAGTGAAGTTAACAATAACTGTTATTGAAAAATCCCCCCACCCGCAGACGGCCGCCCGACCAAATCTGGCTTTGCAATCCCCTAGAGAAACTATCTAGGAAAAATAGTTTCAAAGTGAGAGACCCCCTCCTTCACTCTTTTTTAGGCAAAAGTGAAGTTAACAATAACTGTTATTGAAAAATCCCCCCCACCCGCAGACGGCCGCCCGACCAAATCTGGCTTTGCAATCCCCTAGAGAAACTATCTAGGAAAAATAGTTTCAAAGTGAGAGACCCCCTCCTTCACCCTTTTTTAGGCAAAAGTGAAGTTAACAATAACTGTTATTGAAAAATCCCCCCACCCGCAGACGGCCGCCCGACCAAATCTGGCTTTGCAATCCCCTAGAGAAACTATCTAGGAAAAATAGTTTCAAAGTGAGAGACCCCCTCCTTCACTCTTTTTTAGGCAAAAGTGAAGTTAACAATAACTGTTATTGAAAAATCCCCCCCACCCGCAGACGGCCGCCCGACCAAATCTGGCTTTGCAATCCCCTAGAGAAACTATCTAGGAAAAATAGTTTCAAAGTGAGAGACCCCCTCCTTCACTCTTTTTTAGGCAAAAGTAAAGTTAACAATAACTGTTATTGAAAAATCCCCCCACCCGCAGACGGCCGCCCGACCAAATCTGGCTTTGCAATCCCCTAGAGAAACTATCTAGGAAAAATAGTTTCAAAGTGAGAGACCCCCTCCTTCACTCTTTTTTAGGCAAAAGTGAAGTTAACAATAACTGTTATTGAAAAATCCCCCCACCCGCAGACGGCCGCCCGACCAAATCTGGCTTTGCAATCCCCTAGAGAAACTATCTAGGAAAAATAGTTTCAAAGTGAGAGACCCCCTCCTTCACTCTTTTTTAGGCAAAAGTAAAGTTAACAATAACTGTTATTGAAAAATCCCCCCACCCGCAGACGGCCGCCCGACCAAATCTGGCTTTGCAATCCCCTAGAGAAACTATCTAGGAAAAATAGTTTCAAAGTGAGAGACCCCCTCCTTCACTCTTTTTTAGGCAAAAGTGAAGTTAACAATAACTGTTATTGAAAAATCCCCCCACCCGCAGACGGCCGCCCGACCAAATCTGGCTTTGCAATCCCCTAGAGAAACTATCTAGGAAAAATAGTTTCAAAGTGAGAGACCCCCTCCTTCACTCTTTTTTAGGCAAAAGTAAAGTTAACAATAACTGTTATTGAAAAATCCCCCCACCCGCAGACGGCCGCCCGACCAAATCTGGCTTTGCAATCCCCTAGAGAAACTATCTAGGAAAAATAGTTTCAAAGTGAGAGACCCCCTCCTTCACTCTTTTTTAGGCAAAAGTGAAGTTAACAATAACTGTTATTGAAAAATCCCCCCACCCGCAGACGGCCGCCCGACCAAATCTGGCTTTGCAATCCCCTAGAGAAACTATCTAGGAAAAATAGTTTCAAAGTGAGAGACCCCCTCCTTCACTCTTTTTTAGGCAAAAGTGAAGTTAACAATAACTGTTATTGAAAAATCCCCCCACCCGCAGACGGCCGCCCGACCAAATCTGGCTTTGCAATCCCCTAGAGAAACTATCTAGGAAAAATAGTTTCAAAGTGAGAGACCCCCTCCTTCACTCTTTTTTAGGCAAAAGTGAAGTTAACAATAACTGTTATTGAAAAATCCCCCCACCCGCAGACGGCCGCCCGACCAAATCTGGCTTTGCAATCCCCTAGAGAAACTATCTAGGAAAAATAGTTTCAAAGTGAGAGACCCCCTCCTTCACTCTTTTTTAGGCAAAAGTGAAGTTAACAATAACTGTTATTGAAAAATCCCCCCACCCGCAGACGGCCGCCCGACCAAATCTGGCTTTGCAATCCCCTAGAGAAACTATCTAGGAAAAATAGTTTCAAAGTGAGAGACCCCCTCCTTCACCCTTTTTCGCCACTTTTCCCGCAACCCTGATGATCGCGAAACACATTTTCCCCTCTCCTCCGCCCCTGACGGCCGCCCGGGGAATCTTGAAACCTGGAATCCATTCCTCTCTACTTACCCAACATCCTCACCAAGTTTCAAGGGGAGAGAGCAAGTTGTTCAGGAGATATAAAATTAAAACTCCGTTCGCCCATACTAACTCGGTGGGCGGTGGGACTTTTTCTGTCTTTGCAATTCAATTTTAGGCCGGGAATGATTCATATTGTCAAAAACTATATTTTTCATAAAAGCAATCAATCCGAAAAAAAGTTATTCGAGAATCTATTGCTAGATTTCCCATCGATTTTTTATTGCTAGCTTCACCCCGGTTGAGACCGGACATTTCAGCTTCCCACGGCTCATGGCTTTTGAAATCACCGGCAACACAAACGGTGCCGTCGTTATTCAGTCTTTACTGAGTAGCCAATCAACTCGCGATATCAAACCTATCAACAAGCATGAGGTGTGTCAAAGTCAAAGGAGTTCTCCTTTGTGTGTCAAACGAAACTCGTGAGCCAATCGTACAACTTTCTCTTCCTTTTCAACCATTTTACACAAAGGCAACTCTAGATAGTAGGTACCTAATCTTTTTTTTTTTAATTTTCAAGCAGACAATTGATAATTGATAGGTATTGCTGCGTTTTCCAGCGAAGATTCCTTCCAGAAATGATCCATTCAGATGACACAATTGAAGCACCGTCTAGATTCAGGACATTTTTGCAAAACTTTGCCTATTTTACTTCCATCAATGATAGGAAAGATTTGCATTAAAGCAGCAGGTCGAAGAAGATATGGATCCTCCAAAGTGGTAATTGCTGCCCACATTTTGTTATTCAGAGCTTTTTTGAACAACTTTGTTTCCTTGACTGTCAATCCTTGTTTCGGCCATATCTGCTCGAAACCGGTCATACTTTGATGACATTTTCAGGATTGATGCGGGACGTAATCGAGACAGCCCCCAACGAGTTTCATTGGAAAACGCTGCAAATTATTACACGATGGTTTATTATTTTTCTATAGATCACTCGTCTGTAAAGCCACCAAGCATCCAACTTGAAGAAAAACATCGATCGCATTTCGGTCAGCTAAAATTAAAGCCTCTTTTGCGATTCACACTCGTGTTTCTGGTTTATCGTACGTCCAAACTTCAAATTCTCGTAGTGAGCGAACGGTTTGTCCTACAGAGCTCCGCGTGGTCTCAAAAAATTCTAAAAATTCTATAGAATCTTAAATTGAAGGAAAAACAATACCTTAGTATCAAAATGTTTTGAGTTAGGGCGTTTTCAAAATTGCAAAATTCATTTTGGAACCCTTAGAAGTGACCTACATCAACCAAAATCTTCGGGGCACAACTAGACCCTAAACGGAGCCTACATACCAAATTTCATCAAAATCGGTCAATGCTAAGTGGCAAAAGGGCGGCGTACGGCGGACGGACGGCCAAATTTTTATTCGATTTTTGGATTCTACGTACCTTGAAACGTAAACCATCAAATTTTGAGGGGGAGTTAAAAGAAAATTTTTTCTTGGTCGATTCCAAAGGTTCATTATTGAAAATAATAAACCAAAAGCTGCAGCATATGCACACGTTGAATCGTGATTTTACTTTAAAAATGAAGGTTCTCACGATCTAATAACTAGAATTTACTCAAATTTAGATGGAAGTTTGGGGCTGGACGTACAAATAATGCCCATGGACCTCATCCTGATCTGATCAGTAGATGCCTCAGGAAAACTCAGATCGTAGAAATCGAGTTCTTATTGGGAAATGTATCAGGGATATACGTTATCAATTGGTCGGTCGCCGTTCGTTCATCGTTGCGGGTCAGTATTTCCATAAATTGCAGGAGCTCAACTTAAAAAATTGTACCTAAATTTGAATTGTCCAAGGATTTTTGAAATTCATTAGTGCATGGATGAAGGGAATTGAAAAACTAAAAGATTGCCATCAAAATCTAACAATATTAGCCAGAGAAATGTGGGAAAAATCTTTATTCAGTTTGGGTTTTCCCACATTTCTCTAGCAATTGTTCGATTTTGATGATTCCAGCGGCAATCTTTTAGTTTTTCAATTCCCTACATCCATGCACTAATGAATTTCGAAAATCATTGGACATTTCAAATTTAGGTACAATTTTTAAAGTTGAGCCCCAGCAATTTATGGAAATACTGACCCGCAACGAGGAACGAACGGCGACCGACTGAGACCCTCTTATAATAATCAAGCATTTTTATACCAACTAATGCTATATTCTGTATGCTAATTATTCCATTTATAACTAATGTGTTACTCTACGTGAGTAAATCAAACTGCCCATCCAACTTAGGAGTCGTTTTTCAGTTCACAATGTACACCAAGAATATTCGATGAAACCAATTGAAATGGAAGAGACCCTTGGAGAACAAACTTGGGTTTGTGCGCTCCTAGCAACTACTCCAGGCATTGATTTCAATTGAGGCTGAGTGTTTACTAAACCTTGGGGAGTAAGGTGCTACAGGTACCTAAGCATTTTTGCCATCCTTACATAATTATTATTCATTATTTCATGAAAAAGCTATCAACGATGTCATACCACGCTTCGAGCATGGTGTCATTTGAGGTACCAAACCTAATAAAAATTAGCAAATCATATCCGTGGGGAGTGGACAAGGTGCTCCAGGAGACACCTAGCTTAGACATCGTTGCTTGCGGGCATTGCGCAGGGTGTCACTGGAGGCACCAAATTTAAATTGGCTGTAAATTTAGTAAATTCAATCTTATTATTGATTTAGGTGTTTTTCTGGAGTCATTTGAGGCCTAGAATTGAATTTCCATGAACAACATTTTTAAAAACTACTTGAATTCTTGCCACTCTAAGGGTTAAATGACATCGATTTTCAATTGATGAAAGCAATACCTATACAATTTATCTCAGATGGAAGTTATCACACAGTATTATTGTTGATACTGGAATCAAAATAATAAAACACTTGTCAAATTTCCAAGATTTTATTCTATGTTTTTGACAATGTCAAAGGAAATCCGTCTCATTTTACTATCCGAGGGAGCTGACATTGCTTCGTTTATTTTTCCC
Source organism: Apolygus lucorum (assembly GCA_009739505.2). Lineage (NCBI taxonomy): Eukaryota > Metazoa > Arthropoda > Insecta > Hemiptera > Miridae > Apolygus > Apolygus lucorum. The sequence continues at coordinate 16,603,551 of CM019167.2, forward strand.
TTTTCGATTACTTCCCAAAGAATCTCTTATGTAGTGTCAACTTTTTTTTTTTTTAAAGTAGAGGCTGTCGAGGGTTAGGGAGGAATCTTTTCGGAGGTCAGGGACTGCAGAAACACTTTGACATATATTAGGTTGATCGTAAAGCACATTGATTTGGTCATAATTTTCTGCGTTTACTTGCACATATTCTACAAACAAACAACAACGCATATAATACAGCATGAAGAAAAAAGAGCGATACTTTTCAAAGAGCTGACCTTTCTGCTCTTGAACGTTCATCATTCATTTTTGCGATTCACACGGAGATGAGTTGGTACCGAGAAACGTACCTAAACTTGGAACTTACTCAATTTTGAGGGGGTCTTCAATTTTCTCTTGCCGGATTCCTAAGGTCCATCCAAATGTACAACATACTAACTTGTAGTGGAATTGTGGAAGTTTGAAATTTGCGCGAATCGAATGATAACGGCCGTTTAGAACGAAATTTTGCGAGCAATACTTTCGTTAAAATTTCTACAGGCGGTATAGTTCACCATAATAATCCATTCTGCTTGACTCGTCACTCCAAAACCCAAAAATCCATTAACAGTTTTGTTGTCCCAATTTAATAAGGCAGAGAACTAGAACCGTCAAATTTTGAAAAAAAGCGTCAAAAACGAGGTACACCCTACTTTTCACAAATGCCGCTAGACCGCAGCAACGGCTGCTCCTCCTTCGGCGGCGAGACGCAAGTGCAGGCCTCGAGGTCAATTTGTAAATCGTTCGGCGCCTCAAATAGTTAATCTTATAGTTTCGTTCGACTATCAACTAATTTTTTTCCGTTTATAGGCATTTTATTCACCATCCAGGGTTAAAACGGCCCTCGGAATCACTTTATAGTAGGTAGATAGGTGGTTGAAAATCTCACCGAGAGCTGTGAAAAAATCGATTCCTCGTTGTCGAGCTATTGTTCTGTCTTATTTTGGCCCGGGTTCGTGGGTTTCATACTCATAGGTCACGCCGAAATGGCTGTTAGAGATTTTTGAAACCAATTTTTGACAGACCTTTGACGCTCTGCGCCTAGGTCTAATAATATGATACAATATTAATGCCGTCAAAGAAATAAAAGTAATTATTAATCGGAATAAAATTGCTAGGTGATATTGGAGCTCTTCACAATATAGTTTAAATAAATATCCCATAAAACACACATTATCCGCACAACTTCCATACCGTATTTATATTTATAAGCCGTAGAAAACGATATCGAGTCAGAATTTTATTTAGGTAGGTACTTCATTCCTTTCATATTATAGGTTAAATTTGGTCAGCTATATTTCAGAAATTACAGCTCACAATGTCTTGATCGATTCATTAAGCCATAAAACAAAGGAGAGTTTGAGTTTATATTAGAATTTCCCTCGTGTTTTTTTTTTTTTTTCATAAGAGACTCAATAAACGACGTTTTTCATAAAGAACCCATGGGCACCGCGCTAAATGAATTTTGCTCGAGAAATTTTGTAGGTTGTGGTTTTTTTGATTTTGAGACGGTTCTCTTCGAGTATGAGACCGTTCTCGGATTTGTATACATGTTGCGGTTCCCATCTTTCAGTATCTAGAGTAACTAAGTTAAACTGTAAGTTCGATATCACAATTACGACAAACAATTCCGCTTTCGGTGACTTGTTGAGACAATTTCCTTCTGCACTCCATCTTTCATGAGGCATAAATATTCGTCCTACAAGAGGAATATGGAACGGTTCATGTCCCGTTACAATCTCAACACATCTTATACATCACAATCAGAGAGAAACAGCTTCCAAACTTGGAATGAAATTTACAGGGTAGGTACCTCAGTCAGTATCAACCTTAAATTTATTTCAGTGATAATAAAAAGGTACAAAAACTCTACAATTTCATGATTGTGTGATATACTGGGTGTTCCGGAATTAATGATCTCAACTCCAGGGACTAATTTCCAACAACTTTTGTGCCAAAATGTTTTTTCCGAAACCCCCATCCCATCTGACTTTTTTTACTATTTATTTAATCGAAGTAATTTTTAATATCACTAATTTTTTTGACTATTAATTTTTTTCTCCGTGTTTTCGATCTTAATTCTAGAAAATGGCCATCACTCCCTCAGATTACACGTTTTTCGCTTTTTTAATGGAAAGCGCATTAAATTGTCTTTTTGTTCATTGGAATTCCGATCAAATAACCTACACCTCCAATGTCCTGAAAATATCATTTTTCGAGTCAAGCCCTCGATTTCGCTTGTTCAACATTTTTCCGCGTTTAAACACCGATTTTTCAGAAAATTACGCAGATAGAAATCAATTTGAACACACCGTCAGGAAAGTCATGAAATGGAGAAATTATTGAGTTATTCCACAGTTCTCGGGCCTGCTTTTACCGGCAGGTGTTTTTTAAATTGTCAGAACGTTGGAGTTTTATACATGTTTATTGTTTTGTTGAGAATACAGTCAATTTTTACAGTGAAACGCTGCAAATTATTACACAATGGTTTATTATTTTTCTATATAGATCACTCGTCTGCAAAGCCACCAACCATCCAACATGAAGAAAAACATCGATCGCATTTCGGTCTGCTAAAATTTGAACGGAGATTAGGCCTCTTTTGCGATTCACACTCGTGTTTCCGATTTGTCGTATGTCCAACCCTTAAATTAACGTAGGGAGCGAACGGTTTGTCCTACAGAGCTCCGCAAGGTCTCAAAAAATTCTAAAAATTCTGTACTATCTTAAATCGATAGAAAAACAATACCTTTACATCAAAATTTTTTGAGTTAGGGCGTTTTCAAAATTTAAAAATTTATTTTTGGACCCTTAGAAGTGACCTACATCAACCAAAAGCGTCGGGGCGCAACTAGACCCCAAATGGAGCCTACATACCAAATTTCATCAAAATCTGTCAATGCTAACTGAGAAAAGTGCCGCGTACGGAGGACGGACAGTCAAATTTAAATTAGATTTTGGATTCTACGTACCTTGAAACGTAAACCAACAAATTTTGAGGGGGTGTTAAACAATTTTTTTTCTTGGTCGATTCCAAAGGTTCATTATTGAAAATAATAAACCAAAACCACTTCAAACGTATTACCTTTTTTGTCACAGTCGTACCCACCCTGTCTTAATCTAAATGTTTGTTTGTCAGTTTGTCTGCCTGGAACGTCATGCTAAACGGCTCTACCGACATTCACCGAATTTGGTTAGTTCCAACAGTATATAGGTACCTAGAACTTTTGAAATCGAGCTAGAAAAACAATTTGAACCCCCACTTGAAATTTGATTATTTTTATTATTTCAAGGTACGCGGGGATTTCGTAAATCGAATAGAAACAAATCCGTCTATCCGCGCCTCTTTCCTTGTTATCATGGATCGATTTTGATGAAATTTGGAATATGGGCTACATTTTGGTTTATAGTTTGGTTAGTGTGCAGATGCTTTTGATTAGTGTCAGTCACTTCTAAGGGTTGTAATTTTTATAACGCCTTAGCTCGAAAACTCTCGATATAAAAGTATTGTTTTTTCAACAATTTAAAATGGAATTGAATTTTTAGAATCGAATGGGAACACCAAGGTCTCTGTAGGACAAGCCGTTCGCTCCTAGTGAGGACTGAAGTGTTAGTCATACAATAGATAGAAAACACGAGTGTTATTCGCAAAAAATTTCCGGTCATTGACGGAAGTAGGAGAGTCCTAGCCCCCAGAAAGTATTGTCGGGATTCAGCGCTTCCTACCGCCACTTCAACGAACTACCATTTCTAATATCTTATCAGGTGATCAAGCTCGCGATCGCATTACCGTCGCTCCTCTAACTTGCAGTTATCTCAAGATTACAATGTAGCAAAGAAGAACAACACAACAAATGAAAACAACACAAAAATGCAATAACAAGTTCCTTTTCCTCGCAATTTAAAAAGGCAGGGAAGTAAAGCCGCCAAACTTAGAAATTAGAGAGTGGTAAAACTGAGGTGGTAAAATTGAGGTACATAAGCCTACTTTTCAGAAATGCCGCTTGACCATGCTCACATCGAGCTGAAAAAGGATGGTAGTTCGCTGAAGTGGCGGTAGGTAGCGCTGAAACCCGACAATACTTTCTGGGGGCTAGACTCTCCTGACAGAAATAGCCCCTAATCACCGTTCAAATTTCAGCTAATCATATGAAATTGTTGTTCGTTTCTTTGATTTGTGTTTTGTGTGGTACTCAGTTTGTAATGAAGTTATAGCTAGTAGGTGGTATTAATGGAAATTAATGGAAAAACTGCGTTCTAAGCAGACAACGATCTATACAGTAAAATAACAAACCATTGTGTAATAATTTGCGGAGTTTTACGTATTATATTCTAATACCTCAGGGCGTCGAATTTAACATTCCAGGGGACGTCCCATTGGATAAGTAGGTAGTAAAACGTTCAAATGGAAACAGTGAGCGTAGAGCAGTTTCGCCCAACGTAATGTAGTTGGTATGTTGAGGAAGGACCATATCATTTTCAGCATTATGAGAGCTCGAAACCGGATGTTTCGAAATCATGAATCGTCGATATATAGGTACCCAACAAGTACTTGCCTTGCAAATTTCGATATTATGGTGAAGTAATGTACCACTGAGATGTTGTCTGTGTCGAAAAAAAAAAATCATCGTAGAATAATTGAGAACTAGGCGCTTAAGGTACCGTCAAAATGCCCCTTTTTCCCCGTTCCCCCACCATAAACTCAATTTTGATTTTCCGGCGGCGTAGTGCACAACTAAATAGCTTTCTGGGTCGAACAAAGACAGAGCCACGCAAATCGGTTGGGAACTAAGGCCTGGGCAGAGTAGGTACACCAGATTTTGTCTCACACAATCACGCCTAAGGGTTTTCCGCGGATTTGTATTCAGAATGGTCTAAAACGGATTTTCACGTGGTTTTTTCTCCGTTGAGTGTTATTCTCCTTCACCCCAGATCAATAGCATAGAAGGACGCTCAAGTCTTCCTAAATATGTCCTAAAAATAGAGTTGGGTCGATCTCGATCCTCTAAACCACTGTAGTGATTTTGATGGACATGGTTGTTTCATGGAGCTCATTACTGCCACACTAAATATGTGACCCTGACTTCAGGACCATCAATCGAATGATCAATTCTGACTTCAGAATCATTGTCAATCGAAGAAATTATTGTAGCATGTCGAGACGGAAGGAGTAGCGCAGGTTATTATAAAACAGTGCAATGCTCACCTTAACGTAATTAAGCTCAACATTTAAACAGCTGGACCGACTTTTATGGAATCTTTTGTATCACTACTCACATCTTTACCTAAACATGAGTGACCTAAACTGTCAGAAACAGTTATTTACCGCGTTTCGTCTGAGAATATCTCGAAAATTGCCCATAACTGGTGCTGAGTATGGAATTAGAAGGTATAAGAATACGTATATACAATTTTATTGCTTTTATTCGTCCAGGAGAGACTGAGCCAAACAGCTCAACATTGATGTTCACATGAGTTGGTTCGTTCATGCTTCAAACCCAATGGAAAAAATAAGTTATTTTGGAACATTGTGCACCATGCGATGTTGTGTGTAACTTCTAAACTGGTTCAAAAATGGCAGCATCCAGGATTGGACCAGTTTCCTCACAAGGGATGGAGGAGATACTGATCCAGCGGAGCTATTGATAGAATGGTCTAAAGGGATGCTTTCAGGATACATAATGGACTAGTTTCTTTACCCTTTTAGAAGTCGTACAAAAGGAGCTCCAACCTGATTGTTGTACTTTCTTACAGAAAAGAATACATTCGGTCACCCCTTATCTAAGTATACATCCACTTGACAAGACAGTTACATGCTAGTGTACTTACACAATACACATCTATACTAATACATGAATAATATGAAAATGTATGAATTTGTTTCGTGTTATGTTTAGCATCGCATACTCAATCACACAATAAGGAATAAAATAATACCACTTGAATAGAAATTGTGGTGAAGGCCTGAAGAATTCCCACTTCCGCCTCCAGTAGGGGATGTGGTGGGGACTGGCCACACATCCCCAACTAGTATATAAGGGGGCCAGAGTGCCCAATAAAGCAGATTCGTCTCATACTAACTCGCCTTCTCTTTTCTAGTTCCTAAGTCATTTTTCCTATATTTAAAATGTCTACTTGTCTATGTCTCTGGCAACGATATTTCCGCAGCCATTAAAGAAATAATGAGTGTTACTTACGTGATCTGCAATCTGATGATAGTGGAGGTTCTCGGTGTAGTGCTTGTTCTTGGAACAGCTGGTAACTATCCCATGTTGAGGCTCGATCCAGCACTCGGTGATTAGTTCAGTGCGCAACTCATTCTCAGCTTCATCTCCTGTATCTTCACCTGAAACACTAATAGTCACAACAGTGGGTTTACTTCTCTCTGCAAATTTGTTTCAATATTCTTCTTCTTATCATAATCTCTTTTGACTCCTAGTGGAGCGTAGGGCATCTACTCGTACAAGCGCTTTTCATTCCGTTCGTTTGGCTGTGATCCTTATTTTGCCAGCATAAGTGAATTCTCAAGGGAAATGAAGCTATTGCACTAAACTCAACATTTTTAGTATGGATTTTGATAAATTTTATTTATTTATTATTTTTTTCACTGAAACTGAGTTTGTTAGTCAGGAATTTTGGACAACCCTAAGGGGGGCGAAAAGGGGCGTTTCATCTAGACCAGGAAAGTATAAAGCTGGCATCTTCAGCGTCTATGCACTTCCTACTCAATACTTCTTCAAAATGCTCTACCCAACCTTTGAGCTGTTCAGGCAGAGTGGATTAGATCCTGCTCCTGACTGGCCTATTCGTTCTTAACCCTCACTTGGACCGAGTTCTAGTAATGTTACAGAGCTCCTTGATCAACATTACGTGTAGCCTCTTCAGTTCTTTGTTCGTTGTCATTCCTTGCTTTTCATTTGACCAGCCTATGAGAAACACTATATTCTTGCTTAGCACTAGCTTTTTGCTGCCTCGTCTTACTTCTGTTGAGCTTCTGTTTCAGATGTCTTCTCTTCTGTGTCTTCCTCCAGGTGCCATCCACCATCTTCCATGGCCTCACAAAGCCAAGACAAGCTTCACTCACTGCAATCAAGTATGGTTTTAATGGCTTTCCAGTGCTCATCAAAAGAATCATCGTCAGTATGAAGAGCTTGGAACCTGTTTTGCCCCTCGATTTTACAGTTATACCTCATTTCTGGAACTTTTAGCTTTCTCAGGTTCAGTCGCTCCTTCCTCTTTTCAAACTTTGGAGCAGCAGAGATGATTCTCAGGCGAAATGTTGATAGCATGAAATTATGGTCACTTCCTACTATGCACCTCTTTTGTTCTAACATCCAGCATTATGGGTCTGAATTTCCCATTGATGGCAATTTCGTCTATCTGATTACCTGTGGTGTGACCTGGGGAGACCCACGATAGGTACCTTGTGGCATTCTTCATGTGGAAATATGGTACCACCAATCACCATATCATATTGAGTGAATAAGCTCTTGAACATTTGCATCACCATTTGCATATCATGCCTGTTCGACTCTGCGTGAAACCATGATATGTTCTAATCCTTCATTGTTAGAGCCCATTTTCGCATTTACGTCATCCATGACAGCTATTACGTCTCTTTTGGGAAGCTACGAAAATGTCCTACAGGGTGCGGTAAACCCCCTCTTTTACTTCCTTTCTTGAAGGTTCTGTTGGAGCATAGAACTGCACAATGCTTCTACACAGAATTTTTGTTTTGAAGCAGAAAATTTAGCAGAAATATAATTTATATTTTATAAATTCATTTATTTATATTATATAAATTTATTTAAGCAGAAATTTATCAGTCAGAAACTGGTCTCCATTCTATTAAAATGTTTCTTAAAATTCTTGAAAGGAGTATTCGCACACCTGATCTGCCTTCAGCTCAGTCTCCAGGCCTTCCAGGCTAGGTATATCATTATTCCACATTCATTACCACTTCGCCGTATTCCAACCACCTCATCTCACAAAGGCCCTATATGCCGATTTTGGCATTTATTTTCCACTTATCTCAGATTTCTTTTCTCTGACAGCGTCTGAAAATCCCAATATTTTAAACGTGTTTTCCGTTGCATGCCAAAGATTGTTGCCTTACGTTGAGCTAGTTCTCACTCTTGTATTTGTTTCTGTAGCAAAATGTTATTTAAGAAGAGAATGTTATTAATCCACAGCTCCCTAGCACCCTGGCCCGGGTGCCACCTAGCACTGGGTAGTGCCAAATTTGTTCTATGGGGGAAGTTGCCTTCACAGTTGCCTTCACCCTTAGGAAGTTGCCTTCACTATGACTGAGGAGCGTCTCGTCGTAACCACACCTAGATTTTCCAGGCACCTCAGAATCCCCAGGCATGAGCCATTTGGAGAGATTGCATTAATCCATACCCTACACTGGTAAAGGTGTTTACTGCAGCCTCCACATCGGTCGTAGTTTAAAGTCCTACCCGGGAAAATTACTTCATTAAGCAGACCTTCAAACTTTCATTTCTAGAAGGGGTTAACTTTCATTTCCAGGGAGTTTGAAACTTCGATCAACATCAGGAATTATCCCAGAAGGTTTCACCAAAATCAGACCTTGATTTCGTAGTTATCTATGTCCAGGACTAGGATTGACCACAGACAGCCCAAAGCTGTTCAAAAAGCCATAAGCACGGATGTCACCACAACAGCGACCAACCAGGATCAGAGTTATTTGAAAAACAAAAGCACCAACCTGCCACCTTCACTCCTAGTGCCACCCTAATATCTCACTTCTCCGCTTTCATTTCTCGTACATATGTTATCATGATAGCTATCACTATCAACATCGACTCCCAAGTGTGCATCTCTCACTATCTGTACTGTACAGCCTAACGCTCCACCCCGCCTGAAGCCCAGTGTTTGATGAATCCTCGGGAACCACGCAATTTGAATTGAGGGACCACCTCAATATTTTTGTAAACAACTATGTAGATTCTAGATGAAAAACACAACAACAGTACTTTTACAACAATAATTACACCAACATTGCAACTGAAAGATGATTTTCATTTATGTCGATCAAAATTACCTGCTTTTCATACTCGAACTAGTGACGTGAGGAGGAAACAGAACGTATTGTATAACACAGGGCTGGAACCTTCCAGAACACTCTTTTCCAGGGTCTTCCTCGTCATAGCACTGAAATCAAAATGCATGTAAGTTCAGAGAATATTGGAGAATCATACTTAACATATCTAAGTGAAATGAACAATTTTAACGAAAAATTAAATTAACGAAATTTAATGGAGGTCTAAAAAATAAATTAAAAAAATTGTAAATTTTAAATTCGAAATTTTCAAAGATTTTTGAAATTAATTTGTACATCCACGTAGGGTATTGAAAAACTGACAGAAGACCCATGAAATGAAAGTCACATATCAATGCTAGGGAGTGTCAACACTTCTCCTTGACAATAGATGATCGAGATAACGTCAAGATAACAATATTTGATCATTTCTACAATATTGATTTTCATTTTCAAATAAAAGGGTGGAGGTATAATACCATAGGTTTCTGCGCTTTTCCGTGGGTATCTACCTACCAATTTATTTCATATTTAAATTTGAACTCCAAATGCAGTGGCACCCATCAACATTATAGACAGAGGATGTGCTTATCTACCACAATCCAATCGCTCCCTGGGAGACTGAGATAGCTGAGGGAGGTGAGGTGTTGGAAATATAGTAAACATAGTAGCGTACAACGATCGTACTGATAGCTGTTCAGTTTTGGTAGACTCCTAAGTGGCCAACGACCTCTTATTGGTAGAGATCTAATCCAACAATCCAAATTAATATTATTTTTGGTTCGACATAGGAACAGCGGGATACTTCGTCAAGCTGTACTTCTGAACAAATTTATAAGTTAAGGAGTTTTCTGACTTATTTGATGGTACATTGGTTCTGGGAAACTAGTACCTATAGTAAAATCAGCCTAAAATTGAAAGAAAGCATACAGCCCACATTTTGTAGACCACGCCTGATTCCTAATGTATTTCGCAAGGATGCTGACCAGAAATTAGAAAACATGGAAAAACGAGGAGTAATAAGTAAAATAGAAACTTCTATACGGCGTACCAATACGAAAACCTGATAATACTGCCAGGGTGTGTTCTGATTGTAAGATTACTTTTGTACAGGTACTTGGAGGATGTTGAACATCCTAGAATTTCCTAGAATTTAATTTTTTTAATTAAATTTTAAATTTAAATTTAATTTTTTAATTTTTTTAAATTTCCTAGAATTTAGGACATTTTTAATAAGCTTCATGGGGGTCAAATTTTCAGTAAACTTGATTTTTTCCATGCATATAATCAGTAGGAATTAGAAGGGGAAACCACAAAAATATTAGCTTGGAGCACACATAAAGGTATTTTAAAAAAAGTAAACTGGTTGTTTCTTGGTACAAAACCTGCACAGCTAAATTTTTCAGAGGGAGGTTGACAAAACGCTTCAGGGTTGTGAAGGTGTAGAATGTGTTCTCAAAGATATTGTAATTGCTTCCTTTCCATAATTTGAAAAACACATTGAATAAATTGAGATCTGCAGGATTTATGTTGAATAAAAATAAATTAATTTTTTTTTTTCAGTAAAGATTCAAATTTTTAAGATGTAAAGAGGGCTTGAGGAAAGACCCTAGTAAAATTGACCCAATCAAGTCGAGAATGAGGGAGGTTATGAATTGAAGGAGGTTTATTTTCTGGACTAATTACTCCTCCTTAAGAGTAGATGATCGCACAACTAGGTAGGCATCTCTTATTTTTTATTTTCTATTTAGATGATACTCATTTAAAAAAATTAGTTTCTTTTGTAAAAACAAAGATAATTGATGCACTTATAATTTTGATATCTCGCAACCATGACTGAAAAACTTCTAATTTACTGTTAAGCAACGAATACAGATTAATTTTTTTTTAGAGATTTATTAATCAGTATAATTTTTTTCAACCTTAACAATAGAGTTACTGTAAATAACAACGGTGGATTTTTTTTCTTTGGTGGGGAGGGGGGGGGGGGGGTCATTGGGTTTCTTTCAACAGTGGAATGGCTGCCCCGTCCTCCAATGAGGAATTTCACCATGTCGGAATTTCCTATTTTTGACCCCAAAATCGGATTCAGCACCTCTAAAAACCCCCTAAGGCAAACTTTCAGCCCGAACTTCCTAATTTACGAATAAACAAAACAGTGTAGAAAATACGAATGTTTAAAAAATCCGGGAAAATGACGTCATGCTGGAATAGTTCATGTATGGCCGCTTGAAGCGCTGAGATCGCGAAATCCATAGTCCCCAGATGCAAAATTTCATGAAACAGTAAAGTTCGAAATCGAAAAACTGAAGAAAAAAATATAAAAAGCGAGATGGGGAAAATTAGGTTTCCTCTGTTTTTGTTTGATAACTTTTCTTTTAGAAAACACGATTTCGTCGTCCCAATGGGCAACACTGGGAGGAGACGGCGATCCGAACAGCCCAATCAGCGAGCGTTCCCACTTCACGTCCGTTTTCCCGGTTAGTTTTGAAATTAAAAATTTTGACTGTCTCCCAAAAATAACAGGAGACTTATTTTCCGAAATCAGCCCGATTTTCATCTATCCCACACCATTAACTATTCAGGAAAAATGCAAACAGAAACCAGTGAAATTCCTCATTCAAGTGGCCGCACTTTCCTTCGGGAACCTCGTATTCGCAGGGACACAGCTCGAATGATGGCGAATTGGATTTTTGTCTTCATCCATCCGACAAGTTGTGAAAACGGCTTTGTCCATTTAATTTCTAGTGAGTGGGGTGCCCGTTTCATGAATATTACAAATTCTTTTTGCATGGCCCCATCACACTAGCAAACCAATGGTGTGAAAGACCCGCGGCAGTCTTCGGCGGCTTGATCATACTTCATGTGCTTTGCATTGGCAGCTATTCGAGCGGTCGTTTCCCAGTCCTGGGAGAGGTAGGAGGCAGCGTCGGCATTCACTATGCGATTATCAAAAAACGCTGGTCTCCCACTCTCCCAGATTCCGTTTACCATCATATCTCCTATCAGAGCTGGTTGACTGCTGCTTGCCTCTCGCATGACTGGTTCAGTCACTGCCCCTCCCCAAGCTAGGTTGGCTATTCCAGCTACTGCGTCCCTCAAATCGTCGTGTCCTCTTTTCACCAATCCGCCCTTTTTGCAATTAAGTGCGTGAGAGACATCGAACGCAGCTCCACAGCCATCGCAGCATAGGGAAGCCTTGAGGGATATGGCCGAATACAGATTAATTGTTGTAAAAGTTGAATTTATTATTGACATTATGAAATTTTGTAAGGGAGGGGGGGGGGATGTTATACAGGGCTAAGAATAATTTGTATCGTGGCATTACTGGCGCTACCCCACCTCTCTACCTACCTAATTTGATTAATGAAATTCATCGTGATTCGATAGCGTGTTTATTGTGTGACTCCCTAAACCATTACACAATGATAATTTGTATTTATAATAAGAAGTAAATAATTAACACCAAAATGTGATGAACATACCTTCATTTGTACTTCTAAAACCATGTTGATGATACCAGCTGAGCAATGGGCGAATCTAAATCCTTCTTGAAGTCTCATCCTACAAAATGGAGAAAAAAAAACTATTAAACAGAGATTCAAAAAGGTCAAAATCTGAAAAATTGAATTATGAATTCAAAAAGAAAGTCATAACTTCCGGTTATCTCAGTGAACGAAATTTGGACCTTTTCTTTAACCTTCCACCAGCCTGTTTCAGGCACCCACCGTGCGAGCCTCTCGCTGTTGTTGCCTCACCTTAAGCTTGGTTCACATAGGTGCGTAATGTCCGTAATCCGTAGTGCGTAATTGGATGCTATTGGCTGGAGCCAATTGAGGCGCCCCCTATGTGAGGCTCCCAGCCAATAGCATCCAATTACGCACTACGGATTACGGACATTACGCACCTATGTGAACCAAGCTTTAGAGAGGGGTGAAAGACAGAACAAAAAGTTTTGTAAATAAATCTTTTAGTTAACTGATTTTTGACCATTGCGGATGGTGCAGAGCTGATGTATATCATGGAGAATTTTTTTTAGACTTTACTGCTAATAAAAGTTCTCTTTTAACACTCTCGACGCTGCAGCGACACCACGCTGGTGTCATGACGTACATGACGCGCCGGTGCTCGCCGAGTACTGGCATCATGACATCCATGACGGGACCCTCTGTTGAACCTCACTTTCTTCGGACATCCAGATTTACTTTGGAAATCGTTGAATGGGGTCAGTCCCTGATGAAACCCATTCAGTACATCCCCAGTTAGCCGCTAGAGTGCATCGTTTTCAAATCGAAGTGTTTTCAAGAGCAAAGTTCATCCTAACAAGTGGAAGATGCCAGTTGTGACGTTCTCCATAAGTACATTGTATTTTATCGATAGTTTTGAGTAGTATTTTTCTTTCGTGCTCCCAAACGAACTTGTTTGCCGTTTTGGATGTTTTGCAAGAAGCAAAATAACCAAGTGTTAATAAATGAATGATTTTTTTCATAAAACAAAATTTTACGGACACCATTTTGTTTGCCCAAGCATATATAAATAATACGATGTTTTTGAAGGGAAGTTTTGAGCCTGCAAGGTATGTTTTAGTTCTCAGTGCCTTTTCTGGCCTGCAGCATCCTTGTTTAGTACACCTCCACTTTTTCGCTAGGTCCATTGAATATGATGAAGCTTCTTGTCCTCCTGAGCAACTGACAGTCTTTGGCAAATTCCCCTTTTCCTGTAAAAAATCGAAGGGCTCCTTCCTTTGATTTCACTGAATCGTGCAATTTTCTATTCAATGATATTTTATTTATCAAATATCAATAGCATTATAACTGAATACATAAGGATCTCATCTAGTTAATTTATTTTCAACATTTAATTAAATAGTTTGTAGAGTCAACAATCCAATGCCTGTGGTCTAAAGTGTAGGTAACATACAACACTGTGTCTCAATTTATCACTTCAGTTTGGTCCTATCAAGCCGCCAAACGACGTTGAATTGTATAGAAGACGGAGGAGTTCGGGATTTATATGTTTATGAAGCCGATGTTCGTGTTTAATCGCACGTAGGCTGATCACTCCATTGACAGTTTACATTCAATGTCACAATGGAGATCTTCATCTCAGATGTACCAGGAAGGGTTAACAATGGTCCTTAGTACCTTATTTTGGAAGGTCTGGATAATCTTGACGTTCGATTTCTTCATACAGCCTCAGAGCTGAATGCCATATGTTCAGACAGGTTTTAATACTTGCTTGTATATTAGAAGTTTGTTGTATATGGAGAGCTCAGAGTGAAGTCGTATAATGACAAGAAGTTGATTATGTCATACTGGTCCGATGGAAACTAATCTATGACTGAAACGACGAATGTAAACAAGATACTCTTGATCTTCACTCAACACATTGGACGCATATCGCGTCTATGTCATGCGAATCTCGGGAGGGCGTCGGTGGTCTAGTGGACAGTGTACCCGACTGCGGTGATAGGATAAGAACAGTCTTGCGGGGACGCGCGTTCGAGTCTGGTCGCCAGCAGAAAGTTTTCTGTCTATTAGACGATCGGCAATCTCTCGTTCCAACCCAGGGCGGTGATGTTTGGGAAGCCATGGGCGAAATCATCAGAACAAATTCTGATCTCCCCTTAGGGAGACAGCTGATGACGTCCGCGACGCCAAGAATGGCAGTCGGACGAAAATTCAACCTGAAATGGTTGCTTACTTTACTTTACTTTTTCATGCGAATCTCGGGGTCCCTTGACCTTTCGCAAAACGTTCAAGATTATCTGCTCCTATTATTTTGTTCTCCGTTACCGCTCTTTTCTAGCTGTTTTTCGTGATAGAGAGATGATTCATCCGGAGATGAATCGGTCGATGTTGAAGATCATGAACAGTTATCAAAGTGACACTTTATCTTTGCGCGCTTCACGAAAAAAATGTCTCCGCAACAGGTGGGCCAACGCGTTTTCTTCCCGCGTTCAACGTGTTAACCAACACGAGATAAATACGTTTCTTAGGTGGTGGGACATAGTGGCGGAAGGCTCCCACGGTGAGCTGGTAGGACGAAAACAGAAAAGGTTCAACAATTTTTTAATATCGATTTAAACGCTATTCACATATAAGGTTTTCGTTTAAAGCCCCCCAGAGATTTAGACTAACCACTTAGGACTTCCTAATTTTATACCCAAAAGAATACCAATACAATTTTCAAAACCCAGTACTGTAGCCCTGTAGCCCTGCACTGACACTGGATAATTCCATTGCGCAAAAACTTCGATAAATATGCAGAAAATCTGGATCGTAGTAGTTGAACCCTACCTTTCTATGCACCCTATCAGCGATCTACTATCTCAAGAGCCATTTTGTATTGTGTATTTCTCGATGTTGGTACCTCTACCTACCTCGTCAATGTGGTGAGCATAGTTGGAAGCAAGTTATTGTGAGATGCAGATGGCGTGTGAGCGTCCCAAATTGATCTCTTGTGATGAAGATATCTGGATAAGGTAGTGATGAGTGTGCTAGTAGGCTTCAACGGCTTGGCAGCACTCACAGGTTGGGTACCATCGGGAAAAATAACTGTTCCAAACTCACAAGGCATTCTCTCGTACCTGCAAATCATTAGTAAAATTCGATTTCATCGATTCAATAATAAATCATAATTTAACAGCATTATTCAACAATACAAATATATATATTACATAATTCCAATGAAATGTTGTTGTGATTTATGTACGTAGCTACCACACAATGGAGTGAATACAGTTATTTTATGCGGAAAATGTAAAAAATTAAAAAATACCGCCAACAAATATCGAAAAATTAAAAATTTCAACGGGAATCGATGTTTTGAATCTTATATCAACCTTTGTTTTATTTGACTATTTTCATCAGAGAAAACGAAGGCAACACTGACTATTCAAATCAGCTGATTTGGGAAGTGGTCCATGGATGGTCCTTAACTAACTTGGAGCTCAGACAGGCCCTCAGAGTGGTCCTCACTACCCCCATAGTATCTCTTCAAGCCATTGCAGGCAGGCTTCCTCTCACTCATCGAATGACGATATACAATCAGCAACAGCTATTATGACTAACCGTCACTTCACTTTTTTTTTTTTTTTTTTTTTTCCTTACTGGGACGGGGCAAGCCCTTAGTCACTGAGACCATAGGTTTGATCTATTGTGACCGGATTCCCTTTTTCACTTAAGTGCCCGTTTGAAAACCTCTTCTTTCACAAAGTGAAGAAGTTTTTCGGGCGTTTCCCGAGCAATTTCGGCTGGGACAAGAGTACCCTTACCGAAATGCCGGAATCTGGTAGATGCTACAGCAGGACACTCACAGAGGATGTGTTCTGCTGTTTCGACTCCTTCACAGCAGAGTCGACATTCAACTGTCCTGGCCTTGCCCATCTTGTTGAGATGGTATCTCAGGGGGCAATGGCCAGTCAGGAGACCTATAATGGTACGAAGGTCCTTCCTCCTTAGCGACAGCAGAGCTTTTGCTCTTTTTTTGGAGATGGTGATTAGCTGCTTGGCTTGCCTCTGCTTTGGAGTGTTGCGCCAGTACGCAGCTCTCTTGCTATCCTCCCATTTTTGGACCTGTTGAGTAATGAAGCTCTTGGTAACCCCGAGTAGGGGTTCAGGACCAAAACATTGGGATTCCGATCCCTGCTTAGCGAGTCGATCGGCTTCTTCATTGCCATCTACTCCTTCATGGCCAGGGACCCAGAGCAAAGTTAACTTATTGCCCCGAGCCGCAGCCTTCAGGGAGTTCAGACAATCCCAGGTTAGCCTTGATGTTATTGAGTAGGCTGCAATGGCCTTTAGGGCTGCCTGGCTATCAGACATTATGTAAATTCTTGCACCTTTGAGTCGTTTTTTGGCGATCTCTTGTGCGCATATTTCAATGGCATGGGTTTCAGCCTGATAAATGGTCGCTGTTGTTCCTAGGGGTTTAGTTAGGCTGAAATTTGGGCCTTTGATCCCTAGACCAGCTTTTCCATTCATCACAGACCCATCTGTGTACCACAGAAGTGAACCTGGTTCATATTGAGGCGTGCCTCTTTTCCAGCATTCACGATCATTGATGATCACTCTAAAGGGTAGGTGAAAGTTCATTCTCTCTGACATAATGTCAGGGACTGACTTGGCCACTGGATCGGTATGGACTTGGTCCAGTATTTCCAGGTGGCTCCCTTTACGAGGGGAGAGTTTGAGTTTTCCCGAGTGCAGCATTCTGATAGCCCCCAGGAAGGCTGTCCTCTGAACAAAGATATGTAGAGGGGTGAGGTCAAGAAGAACCTCTAGTGCTGCTGAAGGGGTGGTACTCATTGCTCCAGATATACCAAGGCATGCTTGCCTTTGTAGTTTGGTTAGCTGGAGCATAGATGTAGCCTGGTTTGTTTTTTGCCACCATACTACTGAGGCATAGGTGACCATGGGTCTGACAATTGCTTTGTATGACCAGGAGGTCATTTTGGGCGTTAGACCCCATGTTTTTCCGAGCATTCTGTGATAAGCCCATAATGCTCGTGTTCCTTTATTTAGGATATACTCTAGGTGCTTGTTCCACAAGAGTTTATGGTCTAGCACAACCCCCAGATATTTAACTTCATTGGAGAACGAAATCCTCTGCTCATGAAGATAGGGAGTTTTTAGAGATAGTTTCCTTCTGTTCGTGAAGGGAACAATGGTGGTCTTTTCTGGGTTAACATGAAGCCCTTGGTCTGAGCACCATTTTTGGACGATATTCAGAGCACACTGCATTCGGTCTGATACGACGCAGTCGAATTTGCCCCTAACTATTATGTTAAGATCATCCGCGTAGGCTATTACCTCAAAACCTGCACAAGTTAGAGTTTCAAGTAACTCGTCAGCCACCAACAGCCAGAGCAGTGGGGAAAGAACCCCTCCTTGCGGGCAACCTCTGTTAGCTAGAACAGTGATGCTCGCCCCGCCCTGTGTGGTAGTAATCACCCTACTGATCAACATAGCTTTGATCCAGTGGGTGGTAGGGTCTTCGATCCCTTTGTTTCTAGCTGCTCTTTCCAGTGAAACATAGTTGGTGTTATCGAAAGCACCCCCTATGTCCAGGAAACAGCAGAGGGCCACTTCTTTTGATTCCAAGGCCCTTTCAATCAGTGAGACAGTGTCTGAGAGAGCAGTCTCAGTTGATCTACCCTTTTGATAGGCATGCTGGGCCTTTGCAATAGGGTTCTTGCTGAGATGATCATCCCTGATCATCTGGCCAATGATTTTTTCCATTGCCTTCAAGAGGAAAGAGGTGAGGCTGATGGGTCTCTGCGATTTAGGCTGTGTTGAGGAGGATTTACCAGCCTTTGGAATAAACACCACTCTCACCTTCCTCCATACCTTTGGTATGTATGCTAGGGAATAGCTAGCTATATAAGTCTTCAGAATTATTGGGCTAAGCATCTCCAGTCCCTGCTGAAGAAGAGCCGGAAAAATGCCGTCGCCTCCTGGAGACTTATAAGGTTGGAACGATTTGATCGCCCATTTAACCTTATTGGAAGTAAAAATTTGTTTTGCTCGTTTTAGGACTCTTCGGTTCGGCAGATATATATCTTCTTCTCTGTCCTGAGCATGGGGCCAATGGTCCCCTGGTATAACGACGGAGCCTGGAAAGGTCACTTCACTTGCCACTAGAGAAAAAATCGCCACTGTGGCAAATGTTTTTGTTATGACCCACATTTAAACATTCTAAATAGTTCTTAAATAAAGAAGTACAAGAGGATCCCTGAGTGAGCCACCACCCACAAGGGAGGGACGAGGTACAGGGAGAACACGTCAACATGACGTCACCCTTCCACCTCTCTCTCCCTCAACTAATCTCTCCGAGTATATAAGCTCACTCAGGGATGCTCTAGGATGCCTTCTAGTCCAGTCAATCGTCTTGTTCATTTTGCTCTCTACCTTCTCCTTCAATAAGGGATCTCCTCGAAGTACCAGGCTCAATAGGTAAATCTCCCGCATCCTGTCGATAGGTTTCTTATGAAACGCCAGGGCTGTCGAGCTAGCCTGAACTCCCAGCACTCCGCACGTTGGTGGGCTGTTAGCCGCCGGTGCGAAAGTGTAGTCGCTAGGATAGGGACTTTTCTCTCTTCGTTGAGAAGAGGTTAAAGAAAACACAAACGCGGCATCGAGAAGGTCTTCTCCTTCACTCGATGACACGCAGACATAACAGTGGTGACCCCGCACGTTTTTAACTTTCCTATTCAACAAGAGATGAACGACAACGCAGTCCCTGCACCTCCGCCAGAGCCTGAATTCGCCGAAGCCGCCAAAGCGTCAATCCCCTTGACACCACCACCGTTCTACAGGGATGATCCTCGCCTCTGGTTCCTTCAACTCGACACAGCATACATCAACACTCAAAGGGCCAGATTTGCAGACAAAAAAGTTTTATGTCTACATAAAAGTCAAAGACAATAACAGTTTTGAACAACTCTTGCAATAGATCTTACAAGACAGTCAAGCATGACGTTTTATACATCCAAACTCTCAATCAAATCCAAACTCATCCAAACGTTGTCACAACATTCTACTGCGCTCAACACCCCAACTGCTGAGGAGTAACTCGGTGCCTGGATTAAAAAATATGTTCTCCACAACGATTCCTACGGTTATGTAGAAGAACTGCTCAGAGAGTGGTCAGGCTACGAGATAAAGTCCTGGAGCATTTTGTCAACTGCTAGAATTTTGCATCTGCAAGTTGCATGGTCAAGGTAAGCAGTACTTGTGACGATTGTCCGAAGAGTTACTGTCCACCGATGAAAAGAATGAACGCGAGGACCCTACCGAATCCTAAACTGAAAACATCCGTTCAACCTCCTCCGAGCTTGTCACTCGTCCAGGGAAATCCCATTTTCGGTCACTTCCGCTCAAATCCTTTACCTGACTTTTCGCTTGGTAGGCTTGAGCGAGAATTCATAAAGGGAAGGAATACGGGTGGTGATTTATCACTTGAACACCTTCAGGAATTTACAATGGAAGCTGCGAAATATGACTGGAAGTAAAGGAAATTTTTGAAATTTAATCAATTTTTGGTTTTAAAAATGGTAAAATCTAGGAAATGCCCCTAAATGGATTTCTATAGAGAAACATTTCGACAATATTTTTCTACAAATTTGAGGCCAGTCCAATACCCAACTTTTGGTTTATAATTTTCAATGAACCTTTGGAATCGACCAAGCAAAACACTTTTTTAACACCCCCTCAAAATTTGTTGGTTTACGTTTCAAGGTACGTAGAATCCGAAAATCGAATAAAAATTTGGCCGTCCGTCCGCCGTCCGCGGCACTTTCCCCACTTAGCATTGACCGATTTTGATGAAATTTGGTATGTAGGCTCCATTTGGGGTCTAGTTGTGCCCCGAAGCTTTTAATTGATGTAGGTCACTTCTAAGGGTTCAAAAATAAAATTTGAAAGCGCCCTAACTCAACAAATTTTGATATAAAGGTATTGTTTTTCCATCAATTTAAGATAGTGGCTCACTACGAAAATTTAAGGTTTGGACTGAAATTTAAGGTTCAAATGTTAGCTGATCGACTGGTGGCTTTGATGACGAGTGATCTAGGAATGGGACGCGTCAGGATTTAGATGTGACAGGGGGGGGGGGGAGTCGGGGGCAAAGAAGTTAGAGGAGTCGGAGGCGCCAGGATTCAGATGAGTCGGGGGGGGGGGGGGGAGTCGGGGGCGAAAGAAGTTAGAGGAGTCGGAGGCGGGAGGAGTTTTAGGGTTCGGGGGCAGGAAGAGTAGTTGGAATCGGAGGCGGGAGGAGTTTTAGGGTTCGGGGGCAGGAAGAGTAGTTGGAATCGGAGGCGCCAGGATTTAGATGAGCCAGAGGGGGGAGAGTCGGGGGCGAAAGAAGTTAGAGGAGTCGGAGGCGGTAGGAGTTTTAGGGATCGGGGGCAGGAAGAATCATTAGAATCGGAGGTGCCAGGATTTAGATGAGCCAGAGGGGGAGGGGGGAGGTCTAGGGCAAAGAAGTTAGAGGAGTCGAAGGCAGGAGGAGTTTTAGGAATCGGGGGCAGGAAGAATCGTTGGAATCGGAGGCGCCAGGATTTTGATGAGACGGGGGGGGGGGAGTCGGGGGCTGTAGGTTTTGCATTTTTTGAGACTACCCATACCAAGAGCTCTGAAGGAAAAACCGTTTGCTCCCTACGAGCGATCGATAAATGATAGCGATAAATCAGTATCGTGAGTGTGAATCACCAAAGAGTGTGAATCTCCGTTGAAATTTGCAACTTTATTGTGAAGCGAATAATGATTTTTGGGTAGTGGTAGGTAGTACCAATGGTTAGGTAGTCACAATGAAGTGTTATTTGAAAGTGATTGATCCCAACAGAAAAATAATAAATCTTTGTGTAATAATTTGCAACGTTCTACACAAGGTCATTGTAATCATTGTCATAGAAGCCATAATTTAGTGAAACCACTCATCTCAGAATTTTAAGAAAATGGAAGAAATGTTTTTGCATATTGTAACCTTGAAGTTACTACTATAATTAATAATTGAGATTCGATTACTTAATACCCAAAAGGATGAAGTTTATATGATTATTTGGAAGAAAATAACATAGACCAACAAACGGTGTAGTCCCTCCTGACAAATTCGCTGTCAAGATGAGTTATTTTATTACGTAATTACGACGGGTCACTGTTCTTTCCCGATCGCGAATTCGTAATGTATTTTTCTAGCCCAGGTATCATTGGACAGAAGTGACTGTAGATATTCGAGAAATGACCTAAACGACAATGTGAGAAGGGGGTAACGAGGGGAAAGGAAGAAAGTATGACTCACAGCAGGTTCAGGGGTGTTGGATAAGGTCAGTTACTACCTGTAAACGTATATTTGTGGAAAAGGGTGTAGTTCTACGTTGAGGATACCCAACTCCCTGTCGGGCCTCGCGTTCATTCTTTTCATCGGTGGACAGTACAATGCGCTCTAAATGTGGTAAAGAAAGGTTCCAGCCTTTGTAAGGCTTCTGAGAAGTTCAGCATTCCATTTTCCCTACTTCAAACGCTCTTGAAACTATTTTGTGCCTTCCTAAACCGTAGTGTTGAATCTTTCATATATTTTAAAAGAATAAACAAATTAAGTGCACTTGTGTATTCTTTCTCGTCGTAAAATCAGGATATTTTGTAGTGTTTAAAATGATGAGTATTTTCCTTTTCAAGAAGCTTGTAAATGAATTTAATTAGTGGATTCACAACGAAAATGGTCTAATGATCCATTATTCACGGAAATTATGACATTGCCCTATGTTCAAGAGTTGTTTCAGGTTAAAAAACGTCTGCCAAGTGGGTGTGGCACATAGCTTCCTCGTATCCATAACCCGATTATATAGATGATCAGATGCATAGTTGTTAATCTCAAAACTCCAATCTCTAAGTACCTTCCACTACCTTCATAGGGGACCATCTACACGCTAATCTGGACAATCCTAGAAAATTTCATCAAATTCGGATGAAAAATTAAGTGAGTAGATGTATGTGATTGGATCAAAAAAATACTTAGCCACGGGTGGGATTCGAACCCGCAACCCCTAGGGGACAGTTGAAGTTATGGCTGTTACAAGGAATTCACTTTTGCGCATGCGCAGTCGCTTCTATCAGTCAGGGGATGATGATTTTCGTAGGGGACTATCTTCAACCTAATCCACATAATCCCTGAAAATTTCATCGAAGTCGGGTGAAAAATGTGGAAGTTATGGCCGTTACAAGGAAATTCACGTTTGCGCATGCGCAGTGGCTACTATCAGCCCGAAGGTGATTATTTTCATAAGGGACCATCTAAATACTAATCTGTAACATCCCTGAAAGTTTCATTGAAATCGGATGGAAAATGTACAAGTTATGGCCGTAACAAGGAATTCACGTTTGCGCATGCGCAGTCGCTTCTATCAGTCCGAGGATGATGATTTTCATAGGGGACCGTCTACACACCAACCCGCACAATCCCTGAAAATTTCATCGAAATCGCACAATAACTTCGTATAGTTATGCGCGTTACAAGGAATTCATGACAGACAGACAGACACACAGACAGACATACACGGAACCAAAATTGTTCAGAAAGGTCTAAAACGCAAAACGCGAGTGAAAATTTTGATTTTGGATAACTTTTTTTTTCGTCCTTGAAAAGTGAAAACAAAGCTTCCGCTACCTTGGTAGACTCGGAAGCAAAATCGTGGCTTTTTGCTTCAAATTCATATACAATTTATCGAAAAAGGTTTTGAACATGGTTTCAAGTTTGGGAAACCTTATAGAAATATTGTTTGTCGTATAATCTCTGATCCTATAGGTCCAGGAGATGGTAGAACAGCGGATAATCATGATTTTCTGCATTTTAATGTTGAAAAACGATATGTGACCCTATTCACCCCATCTCGTGGACCAATCGGGTCAGGGCTTAAATTGTGTCATCACGGTCCTGAGTTAGCGACTTGAAAAAGGTAAGTAATGGAAAGTAATCACCAAGACCCATATAATGCCGTTGGAATCATTGCTCTGCGTCGTTCCGATCAAACTGTACAGCTCTCCACAGTCAGAAAGTGACCATATTCACCCCATTGCACGGATCTTCATAAATGTTTAAAATATTAGACGGATTACCTAATTAGTATTTTTTCCAGTGGTTTATTTATGACTGTGCAGCACTCGACTTCCGACCTCAAATGAGATTCCAAATCATTCTTTTTTGTCATGGCATCTGACCTCTGTGGTATTTTTAGTTTGCGAATTTCCTCCTTGATTGTTTCAACAACCTGCAAGCAAAGAGAAAATGATTAACCAACAATTATTCCGTCAAATACTACATTTAATGCAAAAAAAAAGATCATCCTGGATCGACCAAATTGAATACTTTTTTTTTTATAAGGAAACGAACAAGGAACGCATTCTCATTATACTCGTACTGTTAATTATTGTGAAATTAAGAATCTTAAAAGAAGGGTTATGGTAATTTGAAAAAGGTCTCTACTGCCAGTTAACCCTTTCTGAGTGAATGGTTCTCGATTTCTGAAGGATTCGTGTTCCTGAAGGCCATTGCAGCCTGCTAACTATAATTTCAAGGCTAACATGGGATTGTATGGACTATAGGGCTGCAGCTTGGGGCAATAAGCTGAAATTGCAAGTCCAGAAATGGGAGGATAACAAAAGTACACAATGGCGCAACACTCCAAACCAGAGGCAAGTCAATAGTAGATAATCTCAACCTACCACTATCTTAAATTTGATGATCTCAAAACTATGAAATTCATTTCGAGTCTCATCCATACTACCCTTGAAAACCCCACCGAAATAGAATGCAAACTGTAGAACCGTAGACTGGGGTGCAACAAAATTTCAAAGTATGATATAGGATACTGTTCGTAAGATGTGGGAGAATATAAACTATTTCTACAGTTTTTCCTTGAAAACTAAGTACCAGTGTAATAATTCAAAAAAAATCTGAAAAAATAGTTTATATTCTCCCACATCTTACGAACAGTATCCTATATCATACTTTGAAATTTTGTTGAATTAAGCTCATTTAAAAAAATAATTAAATTGATCAGTATCACCCCCCACATGGGGGGTGATAGTGATCACTAATTTAAAATCGAACTTAAACATATTAAAAACAATCAAAAATCGAACTCAAACAATTAAAAATTGTTTTTTAGTACCCTGAGGTAAAAAAAACCCACTAACAACTCATTTCAGAACAATTTTTATTGAAAAACTAATGAAAACCAACTCTTAACTTATAAAAATCTGAATAAAGCCAAAATTCAAGACTCGTAATATCCTCTTCAGTATGTATTTATTATTATAATGAGACCATTCGTGGAACATGGTTGGTAACTGACAAGAAACAACTTATTTTAAAGCACTTGTTACCAAAAATAATGATGGACCAATCACTTTTTGATAGTTTCGGGGCATTTCGGCCGTGATCACTATCACCCCCTGAAAATGATTTGTTTTTGTTTTTAACGGATAACCAACTGTAGTAACACGAAAAAAAAACTAATTGCAGATATTTCATGCTTACCTCTAGTAGAAACAAAATCTTTTCGCTAGAACGTCATCACACAACACCCGACACAGGCACAACAGAAGTTACAGTCACAATGTCAGCTGGGCCCGATTTTGATATTTGTTTATTTCCTTATCAGCTACCATGGTAACCTAGACTATCGGGCGGGAACGATATCCCCCAGAGAAAACATTGCTACGAACACATAACACCACCTAACTTTCCATTTAGGACTGTGTGGAGCGCTGCAATCGCATGCAAATAAAAAAGGCTTGTTGATCAGTATCACCCCAGCATATCAGTATCACCCCAGTCCACGAACTCAAGCCTATTAAGGATTTCACATTTACGCATGCGCAATGACTACCATTGAACACATCGTTTATGGGCTTCATGGAGAACCATCTAGTATCATCCATACAATCCCTAAAAATGTCATCAAAATCGGACAATACCTCCGTACAGTTTTGCTTGTTACAAGGATGTGAGACCCACAGACTGACTGACAGACAGACACAAAACCAAAATTGTTCAGGAAGGTCTAAAATCGCGAATGGAAATTTAGATTTAGGAGGATTTTTTCCCATCCTTGAAAAGTGAAAACAGTGCTTCCGCTACCTTGGTAGACTCCAAAGCAAAAAAAAAAATAATAATAATAATAAAATAACTCATCATACATGTAATATAGGAATTTTGAAGTGAATAATTATTATACCTGATGCCTGACTCGACCAGGAGTTCCTCCAAGGAAAGCTATGTGAATAACTGAACAAGGCGGTTTCGAAGTGACCCTTACAATGTAAAACCATCTAGGCGAAGAAATGTCACAGTCCCTAAAAACAAAGTAGTAACAAATAACATTTTCTCATATAAGGCAATATAGAATTAAGTAATTTATTAATGATCTTCAACATATTCCTTCCAACCAAGGTTATTTCCTTAGAATGTTACTCCGACACTTGAGTACACCATAGATATTAAGTGCAATTACTTGAAATTGCTCACATCAAAGGCAATAATGGATGAATTAATTTTAAATGATTTAAGTTGCCCAACAAATAAACAAGTTTTACCAACTGAAAGTGATTCCAAATGTCATACAAAAGACTTGTTGGGAATCAATTTGGTCAATTACACCAGTAATGTAAATAAAATGAATTACTAAAGTAGTAGTAGTAAAGTAAACAACCATTTCAGGTTGGATTTTCGTCCGACAGCCATTCCTGGGAAGATCAGAATTTGTTCTGATGATTTCGCTCATGGCTTCCCATTGGCCTTACCGGCCCGGGTTGGGACAAGGGGGGCGATGTGATCCCCGGCCGCCAAAAAACGCACGCTGCCAGCGATGAGCATTGAACCCACGACCCCCGCAGAAGTCGGTTCAAAGTCCACCGCTTAACAACGACCCCCCCACAACCGTAGCCACGCCAGCCCCATGCGTAAAATGAATTAATTGACTCATAAAATATAATTTAAAAAAGCCAGTATCAAATACTCACGTGACACTCAGAATTTTGATGTAAGAATGATTCTCAATAAGCGTGAATGCGGTCAATTTTTTCAAACAGGAATAGAGAGCTGCCTCGGCTTGTCTGCATTGAAGGGCATTTACACGAGCGTTACTTGGCACAGAATTCAACGTATGTGGAAGTGGTTGGTCAGGTTGTAATATTATACCAAGGCGATGAGTGTGGAACCATTTTGGCCAAACGTTCGGTTCCAGCATGACAACGGGCCTCCAGAATTGGGCAATCTGTGAACAGCCGGCTCCACTGAAAGGAAAAATAGGTTTATGTTCATGGAAATGTAATAACAAATTGATGACATAAAATAACCAGCCAGTCGTTTCATTCGCAAAACCCAACTTGCTTAATTTGCTGCAAGAAAACAAGAGAAACGCATTTTGGGAGGAACTCCAAATAAGAGCGCGTGCAGCTGACTTCCATCTGCTGTGCAAGGATTTGAAATTGGTTTTCAAATATAGGTACCTATTGAAGATGGGAGATCTCATATCAAAATGATTTTCCTAGATGCGAGATCCTCAATCTTAACCACAAACCATGGATTGAAGGAAATATAATTGTATGCTATATGGAATATGGGAGAAAATGAAACAATAGAACAGTTCGTTGAGTCTAATCTTCAAGAAATATATGTGATGGATTGATGAAAATGAAGACTCTAACCCTGATCGAACCCGATTGAACGTTTACCATTTTACTTGCATTATCATCAGATTTACTGACATTGTTAATTTAAACAATCTCTATTATTTTAAACTCGAGAAACACAGTAGTGTCGTCACTAGCTGCTCACAAATCCCCTCGTGACAGGTTTTGAAACTATTGCGAGAAGAGAGGGGGCACCTGTTAAGCCCTCCTCTAGTTCTGTTCGAACAGTTATTGTTGTAGCTCGCTTGAGTGTGAACCTTCAAGGTGTCATGTGATCATTTTGATATCAAATTTGTAGTAAATGCTGTCCAAGGGGGAGTACCGCTAACTCGAGTTTCGTTTCTGAAATAGTGCAGTTTCTTTAGGTAATAAAATTAGTTTACAATTCGGAAGTGATGTTTCTTTGCAAATACCATGTCTTCCGACGAAGAGGAAGAAGTCAGCTTCGGGAGGAGGAACCCACTATAACATATAGAATGTCCTTTCTAGGAAAAACGAGTCTCACCCAGGCGGAAATCATGTATTATTTGAGCATATCAGATTGGGACACGTTGGCCCGATATATAAAAGCAGCCTTCAGTTAAGGCAATTTCTAATTTCTCAATTTAATTATAACTAAAAACAATAAGGGAAAAGTATAGAATAAAACAAATCATTCAGTTATTCTTCGTACCTACTCGTATTTAAAACCAAATTTAAAAAAAAACTAAGTATAATTGTATCTATAAATGTCTCTTCTCTGTAGAATTTAAAGGAAAATTGTGTATTGTTATAATTTGTTATTGTAGTTTATTAAAATTTATTAAACATTAATAGGAATAGTTCAATTTCAACCTATGATGGCGGACTTCTCGTTCACGAAATGATTACCAAAACCGAACCATGCTATTATTGTTTAAAATGTTCCGATTCTGAATAATAAGGCACGTTATCTATCTCTCTATTCAGCCAACAAACTGATGAGATGAGTAACTGAAATTTACAATTTTGCGTAAATATTATTAACGACATTTCTCACCTTGAGGACAGTTCTGGGAGTGCGCCGTTAGTGGGCAAGTAAAACAGTGGAACCCCATTTCTGATTCCATCAGGGATTGTGTAGGCCATGTTGTTTTCTGGAAAGGAGTCCAGATGAGACAGAAACTTATCAGTGTGAGTCAGAGTCTTCAGAGTACACCAAAACTTGGAAATGACTGCCTGGCGGTATGGAGATAGGAATTTCTTCTTCGTTAGACTTGTGATGTCATTCAAGAAGTCGTACGGAGCTGAAAAAGGAGAAAGTGATATGAACTTACAGCTGCATTTGATAAGAAGTGATGGGGAATGTGCATTGTAACTGAGTTTAATACTTTTATTTATTTTTGTAAGTACTCATTGAGTTCTTTGCAGAAAGTTGGGCTACTGACTAATGATTTTAACACAACAGGGTTTCTCTGGAGTGGGTGGCAGGACATAGCAGAGTAATGGGAAATGAGAAACCAGATATGCTGGCCAGAAGGGGCTCACTAACCCCGTTCATTGGTCCAGAGCCAGCCATCAGCATTCCCAAATCTTCCTTTAGGGCGACCATAAACCGGTGTGTCACTAATGAAACCACTAGTAGATGGTCAAACCTTAGAGGAAATGTTCTAAGCGCATGGTGGCCAAACCCAACACCAGCGCCTTAGAAGAGCTGATGCGGCTAAGCCGCAGGGAAGTCAGGTTAGTGGTCGGCCTGGTAACAGGCTTCACTCCACTCCGATTCCATCTCAACCGCATTGGGGTACATCAAAATACAACCCTCTGCAGGCTGTGTGGAGAGGCCGAAGAAAAAGCCTCCCACATAATATTTGACTGCGAAATGCTTTCAAATCGCAGGTTTCACCTCCTCGGGTCAACTACACCCATGGAGGCTTTTCCCAGCACGAATCTAGCCAAACCGCTACTGGCCCTCACCAAAGGGCTAGGACTCTTTGACTAGGAACAGAATCCGCGGAGTAGCAAAATAAGCCTATAGGCTTCAGCGCTTTGGGCTTCCATCACCCTGATCCGCGGATTCATCTACAATCTACTCATTGAGTTCTTCGCAGAAAGTTGGATTACTGACTAATGATTTCAAAAAACACAGCTTTCCAATTTTAAAATTGTATTCCATTCATTTTAAAGAAAATTAAATGAAAAAGCCTACCTTTGATGCAAACCATATACCGAATTATGTTTTTGGAATCTTTCTTCTCTGGCCATTCAGTTCGTATTATATACTCGATATAAATTAGATATGACCAAGGCAACACCATTACCACTTCCAAATTACTATCTCGGAGGTGGACGCTCTGAAAATGAAATAGTTCAAGTTTTAACTATTATATGAATAGATCACAAAATAATCTCTAAGGACTAAATCGTTCAACAAAACAGTCTGTAGCAGTTGGTAAGAGAACTCCCCCACAAGATGAGGTATGACTAGAAATGTTAAAAGTAACATGGCAAGTTCTTTAATAGTCGCGCCTACTCCACAATTCGACATAAAGACTGGCTTTAAAGCATGACAACTATCGTTAGTAAAAGAGCAACGTATCACCATAAAGTCTTAGAAACAATAACATGCTAAGTATCCAAAAACGCTGCAAATTATTACACGAAGGTTTATTATTTTTCTATATAGATCACTCGTCTGCAAAGAACACGGTTTTGGCATTGTTACCACCAACCAACTTGAAGACAAACATCGATCGCATTTCAGTCAGCTAACATTTGAACGGAGATTCGGCCTCTTTTGCGATTCACACTCGTGTTTCTGATTTATCGTAATTACAACCCTTAAATTTTCTAGGGAACGAACGGTTTGTCCTACAGGGCTTCGCGTGGTCTCAAAAAAATTCTAAAATTTCTATACTATCTTAAATTGATGGAAAAACAATACCTTTTATCGACATTTTTCGAGCTAGGGCGTTTTCAAAATTTGAACCCCTATTTTTCACCCCTTAGAAGTGACCTACATCATCCAAAATCTTTGGGGCACAATTAGACCCCAAATGGAGCCTACATACCAAATTTCATCAAAATCGATCCATGGTAACTAAGGAAAGTGCCGCGTACGGCGTACGGACGGAAAATTTTTTGTTCGATTTTCGGATTCTACGTACTTTGAAACATAAACCAACAAATTTTGAGGGGTGTTAAAATTTTTTTTTCATGGTCGATTCCAAAGTTTCATTATTGAAAATAATAAACCAAAATGTTTGGTTCTCACATAAACTCACTCTAATCAAATATCCTTCATGAAGCCGGCAGCATATCACATTGGATAAACTTCCACACAGATGTTCTTCACAGTGTCTTTTAGTTTGTAATTGTGGCTCCCCATACCCACAAAAGTTGTGGTCGCTGGAACTATTCAAGTGTTAATCTATCTAGTTAATAACATTTTAAAAATTGAAAAAAAATACATGGAAACTTGCAGCCATGCAGTGTATTACCTCATTTCACCACTTTTGGGCGTTATGTAAAATTCTGGAAATTTCCTCTTCCGTAGACTCCAAGTAATGAGAGCTTCTTGATAAACATTATATCCTGCATTTCCTTCCTGAAAAACGCCTTCAAACATCAATAGGTGTTCGTTTCAAAAACATGTATTTTCCTAGGTGATCAAAGTTCTTAAAAAATAGTTGTATCAAACTTTAAAATAAAAAATACACCACCCCTTTTTTTAGACGAAGAGCTATTGGAGCTACACAGTAGTTTGATTCTATCAGAACCTACATCTAGCAAATCGTCCCTATACCTGGTAAACCATGTAAGTCAGTATTTTTTCGAAAATAAGGTTTTGAGCTTTTCAGGTAAATTAGGGTCGCTTGATTCATTTAGTGAAGCCGTTTTCCAATCTGATGAATAGTTTTTTACCCAGAAGGCATTGAAAAAACGTGTAAGTCGGTTACCTATTTTTTCGCCGGAAAACCATGTAAGTCCTGTGTATGCCTTCATAAGAGTGAGCAGCTCACGCTGGTGGCAAGTTTCCATCAAAGATAGTCAGTTTTTTTTAAAACTTTTTTCCATGTAAAAGTTTACAAAATCATAAATGGAGTTCGGAGAAAGTGATCATAAATAGAAACCTTTTTATTGGTCTCAATTTCAGCAATAAATTCCACTCCTTGTGTTCTGCAGACACGTGATTTTCCATACTGTGGCCAACCTTAAGATCACGACCTACCTACGTGTTATTCCGCATTGTTTCTAAATTATTTTTACATTATTTAGGAAGATAATTTTAGATGAATTGATTGATTTGTTGGCTGTTTGACGTAGCTGTAATGCTGATGTTAGAAAGAACAAAAAGAGATTAGTAGTGTGCTATTGGTCTGCTTATGTTTTACAGGAAACTCTGTAAAATTAATGATACAAGAGATAATAATTGAGGAAATCCAGCTCTGACCAATCCCTAACCCCTTACCCATCCCTAACTCATATACAACCCATCCACAGCTCATTCCCAACCCAACCCTGACCTATCCCTAACCCCTTACCCATCCCTACCCCACACCCAACCCATCCATAACCCATATAGTCCATCCCTAATTCATCCTCAGTTCTTACCCTACCCAGCCCTGACCTATCCTTAACCCCTATCCCATCCCTAGCCTAACTCATACCTAACCCATCCCTAGTCCATCTCTAACCCAACCCAGCCCTGAGCTATCTCCAACCCCTAACCTATCCCAAACTCATCCCCAACATGTCCCTAACCTATCCCAACCCCTAACCTATACCCAGCCCATCCCTAACCCGTCCCTAGCTCATCCCTAACATGTCCCTTACCCCTAACCCATACCTAACTCATCCCTTGTTTTAATGAAACAAAAGTACCTAGTTACGGTTGTGATAGGTAAAGTGTTCCTATAAGTAATGGTTTTAATTTAAGAAATGGTAATTGAGGAATTGGTAGTATAATAATTTATTGCTCAACTCTAGTAATATTAAGACTGAAGACTGTCATTTTGACTCAAGGAGCCTTACAGTTGGATTGTGTCAACGCTTATGAATTTTCGTTTGAATATTTTCCTTTTGCATCGATTTGGGTATTTTGTGTAACCTTGAAACCTGGAGAGAAAAAATTGAATAATATTCCTAATAATTGAATAACCCAACCTGGGTATATTTTCATGAAAATCAAACTGAAAACCATGTAAGCCGGGTGTCGAAGGCTGGGTAAAATCATGTGAGTCCATTTTTTCGTTCGCTAAAGTAAATTTTGATGAAATTAGTCTCAGGCTCTTTGAAATACTACTGTTACCACCTGTTTTAAGGAATGGAACGAAAAAACTTATTGCATGTGCAATGAAAACTCAATTATTTAGTTTTTAGTGTCCCCTGTAAAATTTGATAAACTCGACTTACATGGTTTACCAGGTATAGGGACGAAATGTTATATTTTTTCATGAGGCCTGCTTTAGATACTCAAACACTGAGTTCTTGGTAACACTCTGAAGCATCCAAGAAGTACTCAGAGCGCTTTACCATTATCTTCCAGAACTGACCAGAGTTGGGAATTTCTGGAGATCATTCCTCAATCGAAAACATGAAATTTTAGTATTAGTAGTTACCAGTTTTTGTGGACAAGGGATGTAGGTCCCCACAGTAGCAGTGGCAATAAATTGGAGTAGCTCTGAGTAAGGTACGAGCCCGTGACAGCAATTAGGGTGAAACTGACTTCCTACATGAAGGAATGAGACAGCAACTGCATTGCTCCTCAATTGAGAAAGGACTGATTCCAGAACCTGTATGTCAGGCAAGTTTATCATACCATCTGTTACTACTATTAGATCTGAAATACAAATAAATCGCGTTAGTAAAGCCAAATATAAACAATACGACTCATCTGGTCATTGAAGCGAGCATTGATTTCTCCTTGCTTTCGTTCTATACTCACTTGATAAACTACTTTGAGGTAACAATCTCAAGGCAAGCATTCCATAGCGTAGAAGGTTGATGAATCCTGAATCAGGGCTAACCATAGATATCCCACTGCCAATTATTTGCTTCTCAGGTACTTCTTCAAATAGACCGCCAACTAATCGCTCAGACTCAGCCTAAAAATCGAACCAAAGACACATTAAAGTCAATATTTGATCCTAGATTAAAGAACACAATAAACTAAGTAATTACCTAGTGTAAGGGAAGTAAGAAACTATTAAGTTCCTCACTAGTTTGGCTTTTCCTTCTTATTAGGAGGGACTAGCTTATTGAATTTTTACAAAAATTGATGAGTAGTTAGTGAAGGGTGATGAAGGAGGACCTGTATTCCCTAGGAAGCTTTCCCTATGCCTGTGATACTTCTACCACTATGCCTGTGATACTTCTACCAACTGTGAGATACATGTGACTTAGGATTAACTTGTTGATTATTTTTACAAAGTTATTAATTTTATTGTTGTATCAATTTCGGGATTTTGTATCAATTTTTAATTTTGTGCGGATGGGGGGATTCATGTCGGGTGGTCTGGTCGGCCCGGGGGCGGCTCACCTGGCGTGTTCTGAAGTGTATAACACGTTAGGGTTGCCTCCTAGTGATAGGAGGCAACCCCGGGAGCCGTCAAGGTGGGTGGGTCCGGGTCCGGCCGGGCTGCCCGGCTGGGTCCACACATAGCACAAAGATAGGGGTACGGATACCACAAAGCACACGAGTTCCTCATTTTAAAAAACATTGTTTATAATATGCACCTACTATTAGGTACATTTTAATTACCTATTATATTTTAATTGACGCATTCATGTCCTTGTGGACAAAGAATAAAGATCTATCTATCTATCTAGCCCACCAGGTCGTATGGAATGGACTCGTCGAACAACTGTTCCTAGATACGTGTATCTGCCCGCCTTGTTCGATGCAAATAGTGATCTGACGTTCCCAGATAATTGCTTATCCGAACCACACAGATCAATATTTTTTCGTATAAATCGCAAGGCTGACAAGTGGTTGTTCCCAGATACGTGTATCGGCCCACATCACTTGATTTCATATGATTTGTAGCTGAGAAAGGACCTAAAACTGACCACTAGAAGCAAACGTTTTTCATCCAGAATGTGGACTATTTAAGGCGAGGTTTTTAGGGTTCTTTTTAAATGAAAAGGCTTTGGTAAAGTTGATAACGTCTCACAAGGGGTCTCACCAGACAGACCCCTTCCGCCTGAGCCGGCGGTTTTATATGAGGGGTACTCCTTCTCCGTCGTCCTTTTCCAACAAAGGGTTTTGACTGGCAAAGGGAGTATTGACCCTGTACTTGGGAATTCCCTTCAAGGGGAAGGACCTTAATAAGGTTCTTCATTTATCGTGATTGTACTAGATTAGGCATTGAAAGTAGAAACTCATCATGACATGCCTTATAGTAAATTGGTGAAATTGATATTATGCTCACACCTTGTTGTTGGTGAGCTTTACGAACTTCATGTTCCAGTGTCTATTGCTTCGACTGTTATGTTTCAGGCTGCGAGACGCTAGCCAGTCTGAATTGGCTGTGTCGGCTAGCCAATTGATGGCCTCGTACGTTATTCAAACTGAAGCGGGAAATTGACATTGATGAGGAACAAGTTGCCGCGTTGATTGCTAGAGTCGCATGCAAGGAACAACTCCAATGACAGCACAAAATACCCGTCTGGGCTGTCAACACTTGAAGGCGAAGAAGACGAAGGCGGGAGCCCCACTCCTCACTCGATTCGGATCGGCCAGCTGATTGGGTCGGATCTTACAACTTTACTTCCTTGGATCAATGGCATGGACTCAAAGTAGTAGCTTTCCTCGCGTCAATTTGTCGAATTAACATTAGTTTGGGTAATACCGTCAATGTCATATGTCGTTGTGTAGCTGTCAAGAAGTGTCATTATAAAGTGAAGTCCCATCTGTCTTCAGTCTTGTTCTTTATCCACGGTTCTACCACACTCACAGAACATTTAGGGTAGCCTCTTTTTTAACTTGACAAATACATAATAGTTTACTACTTCATAATACCAGTGTTATGTTTGCGTGTTGGCGAGTGAAGGAGCTGACCTTCTTGCTGCGGCGTTTGACTTTTCTTTAACCCCTACTCAACGAAGAGAGAGAGTTCCCTATCCTAGCATGCAGTACTGTCGCATCGGCGGTTCATAACCACACCGAGGTGCTAAGCACTGAGGAAGGCAGCTAGCCCGTCAGCCCTGGCGTTTCAGAGAAACCTACCGAGAGGATGACGGGATATTTACCTATTAAGCCTAGTACTTCGAGGAGATCCTTATTCGAGGAGAAGGTTTGAGAGCGAAATGATGAAGACGATAGACTGGACTAGTTTGGCATAAGGGAGCATCCCTGAGTGAGCTTATATACTCATTTCGTTAGCTCGGGAGAGAGAGAGGTGGAAAGGTGACGTCATGTTGGCGTCTCCCCTGTACCTCGTCTCTCCCAGTGGGTGATGACTCACTCAGGGATCCTCCCGGTAGCTTCTTTGTTTAAGAACTAATTATTTATGATATGTGGGTCATTACAACCAGTAATATGGTTTTGGACATTGAATCGTGCAAGATGATGCTGTCGTCGAGTTGAGCAGTAGTACAAATCATACCCAGTACACTTCTTTAACGACTTTCAAAAAATTATTTCAAACGGGTCTTCGTTATGGTGGGCTAACTTCCAACAATAATGGTCGAGGTGAGATTGAAACAGTGCAGGCGATATTCCTCGCATGGTTTCCAAAATTTCCCGAACTAACTGACCCCTGAACATGAGATCTGAACTCATCTGACCGGAACATCTCATAATATGAGATGTAATAATAATAATAATAAGAAAATAATAATATTTATATTGGATAGTTGATATTATCAACTATCCAATATAAATATTATTATTTTCTTTTTCTCTCATCTTTGATTGCTGGAGCTGAGTTCACTCTTCTTTGACCACTAACGACGAAAAGGCGCGCTGGGAGGTACAGTTGCTAGGGGGGGGGGGGACATATTAGAAGAGCACCCATTGATTTAAGACGAAAAGAGATTAAGATAAACGATGTATAAACGATAAAAATTAAGACGAACCAAAAAAATTGGAATGAATTCGAAATCAAAGTAAAATCATTATCAAAAATCTTGACCTCTTAATGTAATGGTTGGATTACCTGTTGTTGTCTATTTTCATCAATCTCATCGTGGACTAGACCAGATACTGTTGCTATAGTATCTTCTAAAATTTCCAACTGCTTAAATATTGCAGAGAGAAACTCATCAACATTTTCTGAGGTAACTCGCCAACCTTGGACTAGAACCTGCACAAATACATTGCCAAACGTAAGATAAGAAGAAAAAAATAAATAAACTTTTAAAATAACATTATGTTCTTACAACGAAAATGAAGAACAATATCAAAAACACCTAATAGGGGGAAAATACAAGAAGAAATAGTAAGGCTGTTCACGTGTTCACCAAGTGGACACGATTTTGAGCAAAAACTCTGAAAAACGAGGTAAACCGTGTTCCAATTCGTATCACAGAATCTTTCAGGACCCCAGTTAACAATTATTAAGACGAAGGGTTGTTTCTGCACACAACAGGAAATAGGTAAGGTAAATAACAGGCGATTGGCTGGAGCCTCCTGGTCTACCTCACTCAAGGACTAGCTACTCTCAAGGACCAGGCATTAGCGAATCAACTAGCACAACTTACAGCTATCCGACGCGGAGCAACTTTAGTGTAAGAAGAAACAAACTACACTTTAAATTGCAAACCTTCGATGAATTGATACTACAGGTTTATTTACCTGTTGAGCTGGTGTTGTAAAGAATGGTGTGTGGACGATGACCGTCACAAACAGATTTGGCTCAAATAAGTAACTCGTGCCAGGGATAACAAACTGAAAAAAAAGAAACACAAAAATAACACAGCTGAGTTGTGAATACAGTGAAGCTCATAAATATACATTTTGTTAGGATCTAATGTACATACTGTAGTGTAACTACTATGTAACGATTGAAAGAAAGCGGCCAGCCGATTTCCCGAAGGGTGTACCTCCTAACATAGACGATTACCTGTTCCAAATTCTTAGGTAGGAGTGTCAGGCTGGGAAAGGGCCGTAGCCTCCGTACCTCAGACCTTCGTAATCCGGGTATTGAGAAACTCGAGTCATGATGAGGTGTGTTCCGGCTGGAGAAACCAACCCCAAGCCTCCCAATCTCAAACAAAGCTGAATTTTTTAACCATTTTTTGTAAATTATTAAAAGTCAAAACGCTGCGAATAATTTCACAAAGGTTTATTATTTTTCTATACAGATCACTAGTCTTTGGCATCGTCACTACCTACCTACTTCACAATCAAATTTATTTCGAAGAAATAGGGAGTTTCATAAATGAACATCGATCGCATTTTGGTCAGCAAAATTGGAACGGAATTTGCATGAGAAATAAGGGGTTATGTAAATTGCTAAGAGGGATTTTTGTTGAAAATTAGTTGTAGAGCTGATCCTTGAAGTGTGGTTCGTCTCAATAGTAGGTATTCTGTATATAATTGGGAACCACTGCCTAGAGGTTAAACTCGAAACCCTGGCCGACCACGAACGGTCTGTAATAAACCCACCTTCCACTTCGTCGTCGGTCGATAGTCAACACCCTCGGTCCCATTTTTCCCTGGCGCGAGTGACAGGTAGAAGAAGGACGACGTTTTGGTTTATTATTTTCAATAATGAACCTTCGGAATCGACCAAGAAAAATTTTTTTTCAACACCCCCTCAAAATTTGATGGTTTACGGTTCAAGGTACGTAGAATCCAAAAATCGAATAAAAATTTGACCGTCCGTATTGTTTTTCCTTCAATTTATAGAATTTTTAGAATTATTTGAGACCACCCGGAGCTCTGTAGGACAAACTGTTCGCTGCCTACGAGAATTTAAAGGTTTTACGTATGATAAATCAGAAACACGAGTGTAAATCGCAAAAGAGGCCTAATCTCCGTTCAAATTATAGCTGACCGAAATACGATCGATGTTTTTCTTCATGTTGGATGGTTGGTGATTTTGTAGACGAGTGATCTATAGAAAAATAATAAACCATTGTGTAATAATTTGCAGCGTTTTGGGACTGTAATACACATGGATACCTCACCAAGCCAGCCGCTTTCTTTCTATCGTAACACAGTACATTCCATGGATATTTTGTTGGAAGTTTGTTAGTTGTTATGTTGAGAAAAGTTGGTTTTTGTGTTTTTGATCTTCAAGAGAAATAATACTCTTCATATTTGTGCCAATCAGTGTTTTTTTTTTTTTTTTTTTTTTTTTGCACAATACATATTTGTACTCATGAGGAAACTGAACGGATTTTGAAGCAGCCATTGTACCTACGAAGATCTAAGGCGTGGCGGCACTAAGGTACAACTGTAGGTAATTTATTACTGTTGTAGCCTGTGTGAAGAGACGTACCAAAACGTACCATGTACTTATGAATACTTTCACAGCAAATTTGTTGTATGGACACGAGCAGTGTGGGTAATATTAACCACATTCGCCAAATTTTATATTTATAAGGGCCTCAAGATTAATAATTTAAACGTGAATTTAACTCTTCAAAGCCAAATTTCACCAAAGTTTCAGGCACAACAAACCAATTTACATACGTTCGAGGAGACACCAATTTTACTCCATCTTCGAAATTGTCATGTTACCTAGGTACTTACAAACTGGTGGTGTAAGTATTGATTCTCAACGTAGAGCGCTCAGTGTGTTTGGGACAGGCAAACCTACTTTAAAAACAAAATACAACGTAAAATCCTTGCAACAGCACATAATTCTACATTTTTGCACCCGAATTTTATGACCTTTTCAGGGACTGTGCAGGCTGGCGATTGGATAGTTCCATATGAGAGTAGTGCAAGGTACCTAGAAATAGGTGTTTTGAGATTAGGTACTTGCATCGGATCTTGTATATGAGGAAGCTAAGTGTCGCACCCACTTGGCAGATGTTTTTAATGTAAATTTCACTGCCAGGAGAGATTGAAAGTGATTGGATTATTTTCGATGCCGAATTTAATTTTCATTGGTTTATGCGGGATCCTGTGTCAACACTATAATCGCCTGGAGCATCGTGGGCAATGCTATCTCAAGCAGTCATCTTTCCAAGATACATCAAAGCCTTTGTTGTGCTCTCGGAGGTCTCAGAATCCTCAAAATCGTACACAGTCTCTGCCTTCCGCCGTTTTGGGTCCCACATGTGGCCCTGACTTCTTCCAGACGCATTTCTACCATAAGCCGCCACCAAGGACCTGAGTTTTACAACCTCATGACTGATGGTGCAACATTGATAAATTTGATAGCAACTGTCAAACGCAAACAGGTCGACTTCCGAATTGCTACACGAACGTCTAAAAGGCTAGGGCTAGATTCCACTTTTCCCTTGAATCAGCTGCTTCGCATTGCCTCGAATATACATATATCAAATGCCTATCTGAGCTTATCTCATAATTCCTGTTGTTGTCATTCTACTCTAGTCGCATCTTTCCAAATAATGATATTGAGGTATATTTTGTGCACACAATGACAAAGGGTGAATTTTGTGGAGTTACTTACAAACATCAGCAGAGTTTGGGTAGACATCTAACACTTGGGGGGTAATGGGGTATTTCGGTGGGTCGGCAATTCAGGTTTTAGACCTCAAATTTGGATTTAGCACCCTTGAAAACCTATATACCAACTACATTCCAACC
Source organism: Apolygus lucorum (assembly GCA_009739505.2). Lineage (NCBI taxonomy): Eukaryota > Metazoa > Arthropoda > Insecta > Hemiptera > Miridae > Apolygus > Apolygus lucorum. Next base: position 16,643,512 of record CM019167.2, read on the forward strand.
TACCTATATTACAACTTTAAGCCCAATGATACTATAACATGTGGTAGAAAAATTAATTAAAGAGATCACACGTTTGAATAAAAGGCGGGCTTCCCTTAACGCACACACACTTATGCCATGCGCGTGTGTGAGTAGTATTTTGTAGTATCCAATAGGTCCTCCAAGGGTTTCATCACTTCTCTGTGCATGGATACTTTTTTCAAAGACAGTTGGCTACCTACGTCACGATTGGCTAGCTACGTCACACCTTTCAAATCTTCAACTTTCCTTAGCTTCTCTGATTTTTTTAAAAATGCTGGAAATTAGATTTCTTCAATGAGGAAATCTTTCCCTGTGACGTCATACAGCTCATGTAACCATGAGCCGAGTATCCATGACACATGCTGTATTATTGCATTCGTCTACAAAGCATAATGTATTTTGTTTCTGAATATTTTCTATTATGAAAATATTCTTACATTTCAATGTTCCCATTCGCATAACATGTTCTTGCTTATAAGCTTTGAAATTGTGTAACTTCAATGCAGATTACTTTAAGCCGAATCATGTAGCTGGTAACATTGTACGCGGTTTAGTTGTTTTCAGCTGGAACTCGCTAGCTTTTGTTTTAGACGCTCGCCGGACTTCGCTTTCGGCTCTTGTGTGAATAGCTTGATCCGTGTCTTACAAACTGCTCTCTTTGCTTTGCATTTCCAATCTTGTTTCGAGTCATTCAATATCTTATTGAATTAACTATTATCAGTTTTAGAATCATATTCGAGTCATTCAATATTCATTGAATAAACTAATCAAATTCAAATCGCTGTTTTGTCTACATATTTTCGATTCCCCATCTCCAGACCTTCGTTTTAACGGTGAGTTCGTTTCATAATGTATGATGCATGATACGTATGGTTATTAGTGTTTGCACCTTACTTAAACTCAGGTCTTTTGGTTAAATTTGGTGAATCTTAATATTCAGAGCATCACTCGTTGAAGCTTACAGCCGATACGATATCGTAGGATCCTGGCTAATCCACGTAAAAATACGAGTAGAATTGTTTTTAAATCCGTGATCCCAGTGAAATGCCCAATTCTAACTTCGATCGTTCGATTTCCGATCCAGAAGGGTCGATAAAGTTCTTTTCCTCGCCATTTTGGATTTTCTCGCATCTCACGGGAATATCGCTCGAGCCGAGTTGTGACATATTTCAAATTGGCTGCGATCACAGCTGGGCCCACAACTATGCACCACCCGCTCATGTCCGGATAAAATCCGCCCTGTTTCATGTCCGGATTTCCATGGAGGGTGGATGCTATTTAGCCTTCGAAACCTTATCCTTTCTCTTCGCCCTCCTCCATGTCCGGACATCTATGGATCAGAGGGTGGATGTGATTTAGGTGTCGGAAACTTCTTCTTCTCCTCTTTCCTATCTCTTCTTACTTCCATCGAGTCGTGATAACGATTTCGATTTTCGTTGTTGTTCCTGTTTGTTTTGATCGAGAATTCCGGCAGAACGACGTTTGCAGTAGGGAAATTCTTTCTTTTAAGGGAAGCTTGTTCCATTTATTTCGAGTTATTTTGTGTTGTGTTAATAGTGATTTGGTGGTTTCGTACACGAAGAGAATATGGCCAGTCTCTGATCGCTCGTTCCGAATTGTACATAACTTGTCAAGTGTTCCGATTAAGAAGATTATCGGAACATGTTCCTCAGTCTCCAGCGTTGTGAAAACGAAGTTCATTTGTTCTGAGCCCAACAGAACAAATAGAGCGAAGAAATAACGCGATGGTAATTTGTTTTGTGAATTGTTAAAAACCAGCCCGAGTTGAACGGAAATCAGTCTTAGGTGTGCACATATTTTGGTTTATTATTTTCAATAATAAGCCTTTGGAATCGAGCAAGAAAAAAAAAATTTTAACCCCCCCTCAAAATTTGATGTTTTACGTTTCAAGGTACGTAGAATCCGAAAATCGAATAAAAAAATTTCCGTCCGTCCGCCGTACGCCGTCCGCCGTACGCCGTCCGCCGTACGCCGTCCGCCGTACGCGGCACTTTTCTTAGCAACACTGGACCGATTTGGTTCAAATTTGGTATATGGGCTCCATTTGGGGTCTAGTTGTGCCGCGAAGCTTTTGGTTGATGTAGGTCACTTCTAAGGGGTGAAAATTAAGGGTTGAAATTTTCAAGAGTGCCCTAGCTCGAAAACTCTCGAAATAAAGGTATCGTTTTTTCACCAATTTTAAATAGTACAGAATTTTTAAAAAATTTTGAGACCACCCGGAGCTCTGTAGGACAAACCGTTCGGTCCCTACGAGTATTTGAAGGTTTTCCTTCGATAAAACAGAATCATGAGTGTGAATCGCAAAAGAGGTCTAATCGCCGTTCAAATTTTATCTGACTAAAATGCGATCGCTGTTCATTTCTTCGATTTGTATACAGTTTTGCCTCCTGCATAACCAGTAATCAAATTTCCATATCAAGCTTTCTATTTTTCGAATCGAGTGTGAAGCGTTTAGTTCTTTCTAATAAACTTGATTGTGAAGGTGTGAAGCCATTATAGTGTGGTAGGTAGTACCTACCAATAGGTAGGTGTGGTAAAAATTGGTAGGTAAAACAATGTTTGTAGGTAAAAAACGCTGCAAATCATTGCTCACTGATCAGATCACTGATCAGCTGAGTGAGCTCCGAAGCCATTTTCAATGCTATTGAATGGAAGTGCTCTTCCAGGCGTCTCCAGCATTCGAGGATATCTTCTTCACTCCTCACATCACTGATCAGCTGAGTGAGCTCCAAAGCCATTTTCAATCCTATTGAATGGAGGTGCTCTTCCAGGCGTCTCCAGCATTCGAGGAGATCTTCTTCACTCCTCACATCACTGATCAGCTGAGTGAGCTCGAAAGCCATTTTCAATCCTATTGAATGGAAGTGCTCTTCCAGGCGTCTCCAGCATTCGAGGAGATCTTCTTCACTTTTCTGATCACTGATCAGCTGAGTGAGCTCCGAAGCCATTTTCAATCCTATTGAACGCAGGAGCTGAAATTTGAGAGGGAAGGTCAAGGGAGAATACAGATGGTGGTAGGTGCTATTGATGGAGAACCAGTGATCTATACAGAAGGATGATCTATACAGAAAATAATAAACCTTTGAGCAATGATTTGCAGCGTTTTTTAAATTAATTTTATCAGAATTGACCTCAGACTGATGAGTGCACATTCAGTTTTAGTTCAGCGATAAATAGGGTACCCGGTACTATGCTTTTTGCTTTGATATGTTCCTCATAGTCACCAGTGGCGCTCACGCCAAGCGAGGTCGGATACACGATGGGCCGTTATTTCGATAGGGAATTTCCGAATCGGGCCTAAGTTTCCCCGGAGTTAAAGTCGATAGTCACTTGTGCGATCGTGTTAGTAATCGTAGTATACACTACTTTTACATAAAAACATGATTTAGTGTCTGAATTACGTATTCGACGCTGAGAGATGACAAGTTAATAAAAGGAAACCACCAAGAGAAAAAAAAGAACTTTATCGACGCCTAGGATTTAGTTTGAGAAATCGTAGTTGGGTCTGTTATCAATCGAGTTTTATTCTTTCTGAAAGAGGGATGGACTTGATTAGTTCACATGTAAACAAACATGTTAAAACTGAATCGAGACCTTTTGTTTATTATGTCTCATGTCATCCTGTCGCACAGATTGAATAAAGCAGTAGGTTTGCAAGTATGTTCAACTAAGTTTTATTCGTTTTTGAATTTTTGGTTTTTCATGTACAAATAGGTGCATGCTGAATAATTTTTAAAGGTGTAGCTTTGTGCTGTTTACACTCAATATTTTGATTTTTCGCTTACACAAGGGTCCGATTAATCGATAATTTGAATATTATCTTATTTTTCTTTTGAATCAGAATCTGACCTTTGTGAAGCGAATAATTATCGGGGCTTCGAATCTTTTAACCCCTGAGTCGTTGAACTTTTATTTTCGCTCACTTGCAACTGAAGGTAGTCACTTTGTCTCAAAGTTGTTTTACACCAATACCGATTGATGTCAGAGATCGTTGTTGTTAGTCGGGACGAACGTACATCGGATATCGGCCACCAATAGTGCACAATTGAATGGCAAAATTTAAAAATCAGATTCATGACACCAATTTATTAAAACCAATAAAAACTAATAAAAATTCTTAAGGTAACCATTCATGCAATAAAATCATGTCAATTCATTTGTTTACTAATAAAAACATCTGTATAGTTCGACAACCAGATGCCAACAGAAGAACTGAACGCCGGCCGGCAGCTTACAAGAAACTCGTGCGGGATATTTGCATCACTTTTGAGTCACAATGTTTTGGTCCGCAAACTATCCAACAACGCACTAGGTCCCTTTTAATACTAGTATTAACTAAGTATTTATGTGTTTTTGGGTTCTGAGGACCTACAAGCTCTTGTAGCAGTAAGAAACTTCATAGAATAAGTTGGATCCTGTATGAACTATTGACATGTGCAGTACCAAGCTGATTCTGTCTCTGTGGGTTACAGGTGACTCTTGAGCCCTACTAATCTCCGAATCAGAAGATACCAAAATTGAGCAAAAATGACTCCTTCCTCTCCGACGACATCTTCCTTTGATGAAGACTTGGCGAGGCATATGTTCGACGAAGGCGCTGCCAACGTCGGTGCGGCTGACGAGCCCCACCATGTACCTGATCCTGAGACACTTCGGATTCAGGCTGCCAAGTGGTCTGATGAGGTATTGGTATGGTATCTTGGGGAGCTTAAGCAGCTGATGAAAGTGAGTTTCAACCAACTTATATCTAAGTTAGTAGACCTGAATAATAAGTACACCGAACTGTCCCAGTATTTTTCGGTAGGTCATTCGTTTCAGCCTATATGGCTATTTCTCCTTCATCTAATGTTGCTTCGTCCCTAACTGCGACTCAGGTTTTGCCAACTTTTAGTACTGTTGATTCAATTTTTGAAACCTTAGTACCTCTTCAGGACTCTGATTTAAACATGGAGGTTTATACACCAGTAGTTGTTCCCACAGCTGGGAACTCAGAAATATTCGCCAAAAAGGACCTTCCTTCTGTTTATTCCATGTTTTAAAAACACTTGTTCACTCTGTTCTATGATAGGCATGTGTTCCATCCTTGTGATGAACCCTATAGGCCTCGGAAAAATAGATTTTATCAAGTTTCATTCTTTGAATAGGAGACTTGATTAAGAGGAACATGTTAAATACTGGAAAAGGAATATTGTGAGTTGAATCGACACACAAGATTGCATCTTCTTGTTAGACCCTTCCGAAGTTGCCCCTCAGGCTCTTTCACCAAATAATGTTGGGATTACAAGATGGAAGGTATGATGTTTCATTATTGAATCTCTGTCACCATACTTCCATAACTTAGTCCAGGATCTGACAGATCCCAAAAATATTATGGACAAGTTTCAGAGTGTCTGCAATCCCTTAGCAACATTTCAACTAGAACTTTTGGTAAATGATTTTAACTCCATTCGGTTCGACCCCAAATCAGCTGTCAGGAGTGCTCTGTGAAAGAGAGTTGCCTCTTCTGGGGGTCTCGGAAATCATCAAGGAAGCAGAGGAGGCAAGGGTGGTCAAAGTACTGGTCAAATACTGGTGGTCAAGTTACCACTTTCGTGAATCCGGGTAAATTTATCTCCAAAATCAGAATTGTGATTTCCAAGTCCAAAAATGTTCGCAAAAAGTCCTACTGTGTTTATTGTAAGAAGAGGGGGCACTCTAGAGAATCGTGCTTTAGAGCAAACAAAATTTGCTACAATTGTGGCACATCCGATTCTCATGTCGCTGCTAATTGTTCCTCTTCCACCCCAATCCTCGGAGCCTCAACGACTAAAATCCGTCGTTAACAGCAATGCTACCTCTGCCAAAAAGGCAGGTCCCGTTCGGTATAAGGCATCCGCGCAGATTGAAAGGCCTAAGCTTTTCAGAATGCCTCTGGGTCAGGCTAGACGCCTAGGGCAACAATTTCGTTCTTATTCGACTCGCTTTTTGCTGTTATAGGTCTGCTGGATGTTCTAGAATCTGAGGACATATTGGGTTCTAAGGGGAGTGAAGAAGAGCAACATGCTGCCACTCTAATTTGGTTAATTTTAGAGCAATTGTCACATCATAGAATTTTTAAATGTGCCAATAATATTGATAGACGGTCTCACAGTGTTGCAGAGTGGATACATTCATTTTATTAATAATGAACGAGTCTCAAAACTGCAAAATGTACTGTATACACCGGGACTTTCCTCAAATCTTTTCTCCATTCGAAAAATAACCCAAGCTGGAATTAATGTGTTATTTTCCAAAGATAGAGTCCAATTCGTTCAAGCTACTACTGGTAAAACCATTCAAGAAGGTTATTTTCAGAATAATCTTTGGTGGATTGATCTTCCATTAGTGTCACCCCCATCTAAGAGTGTTGAAAATCCGATGCTGCCTTGTCAGTCTAAACGATTTAAGTTCGATTCCGTTCTGACTTCTCTTGGACAGCCTTGTAGTTCCACGGATTTTTCTAACTTAGAATCTACTTCTGAGAAAATGGGAGGGAGCATTACATCCACTGTAGGTGGCCAACCAGTCGCGGACCCTATTCGGCTGGGAGGGAGAATGAGAGAGAAGTCTGAAGGAAAGCCAAATGTAATTGAGAATCCTATTGAATCTAAATCTAAGAAACTTAAATCTAATAATATTGATTTTGAGATTTCGAAATTCGATCATGAGAATTTAAATAATAAGCTTAGCCCATGGCAGGAGACAGGAATCCTCTGGCACTTGCGTTTGAATCATGCTTCTAAATCATATTTGGAGGCGGCCAGAAGGTTCTTGCCTGAACTTAAATATGTTAAATTTACTAATGACTTTTCACGGTATACTTTTGCTTATACTCTTAAAAATAAGAAAGAGGTTCACTTGGCATTCCAACAATGTTTACAAGAAATTAGTTCGCTCACCTCACAAGACAAGAATGTCTTTAGATTGCGTTCCGATCGAGGTCTAGAATTTCAAACTAAGAAAATGAAGAAATTACTAGCGGACAAGGACATTGTCTGAGATCCAAGTCAACTGCACGCCCCACAGTAGAATAGGTGTGCAGAAAGAGTAAATCAAGAAATTAAGCATAAGGTCAGAGTAAATTTAAGTTCTCTAAAATGCCTCCGTCATTCTGGAGCCATGCTTTAAATTATGTAACTTTTGTGTATAGTAGAATGCCTCATCCATCTAATAATTTTATGAGTCCCTTTGAAAAGGCAAGAGGGTATGCTCCTAAAATTAAATTTCTAAAATGATTTGGATGCCTTGTACACTGCGTCGACGTGGGTCAAAAATCTAAATTTGCCCCAAATGCGAAGAAAGGTTTCTTGCTAGAGTGTAATGAAACAGGTTATGTTATATTTTCGGAGCAACATAAAACTCTAGTAAATTCGTGTTACGTTAAGTTTATTGAGTGTATTGTGTATGGTGATAGGATTAAAGATTATCCAAAACAGCTTGAACAAATCTTAGATATGGAAGGCAACATAGATCAATGTAAAACAAGTAATGAAAATCAAATTGATAAAGTAGCTTTACAAAAAGAATATGAATATAGAGAATCTGCTTCATATCAAGAAGCTATGATTAGCCCAGACAGGATGTTTTGGGAAGAAGCTATTCATAATGAATTAGAGTCGCTCGAAGAAATAGAAACTTGGGATTTAATTCCTAAGTCGAGCCTACCTCAAGGTACTAAAATCATTAAGTCTCGTTGGGTTCATAAACGTAAAACTGAGCCGGATGGATCTTATAAGTATAAGAGCCGTCTGGTAATTAAAGGTTTTGCAGATTCGAATGAATACTTAATTTCCGAAATATTTGCGCCTGTCGCATGCCTTGGAGATGTCAGACTTTTTCTGTCAGTTGTAAATCGACTGGGTCTTCATCTCTATCAGTTGGACGTTGCCACCGCTTTTCTTCATGGATCTTTGGAGAAATCGGTATACATGAGTGTTCCTGAAGGTGTTGAAATCTCTCAGCAACTAAAGATGACTCATGTGTGCGCTCTCTAAAGATCACTGTATGGTTTGAAACTGTCTCCAAATCTTTGGTACAAGAAATTCAGTGGCATCCTGCAGCGGCTAGGATTTGAGGCCTATCCCTTTCAGACTTGCATTTTTAAGTAGCAGCAGGGAACGAAGTATTGCTTATCATTTATGTAGATCTCTTAGCTTCAAATGACAGCAACAAGGCCTGTGACGTAATTAAGGAACTTAAGAAAGAAATTCGAATCAAAAATTTGGGTACTCCTAAAAAGTTCTTGGGTTTTCGAAATAATAAGAAACGAATCTAGGAGGGAGCTATTCATTCACCGAAGAACTGCTATTGAGAGTTTCATTTCCAAATTTCTCCCACTTGACAGTGCTGTTAGTGAGATTCCTATGAGTCCAACTACGTGCACACTCACTGGACAAATTAGCTCCACAGAGAACTCAGAGGCATCACCCTGTGTTCCCTATAGGGAAGTGATAGGTTCTTTGTTATATATCCAAAATTGGACTAGACCTGATATTTCCTTTGCCGTGAATTTCATGAGTCGGAAACCGGTTGGATATACTTTTTCAGATTGAAAATGGGTATTAAAAATTCTAAAGTACCTTAAAGGAACTATGAATTATGGAATTTCGTTTACTGGTAACACCAATGATCTTGTGGCACATTATGACTCATCATTGGGACTAAACAATCTAAACAGGAAATTCTCTACGGGATTTTCAGTCAAAATTCTTGGGGACTTAGTATCGTGGAAATCTAAGAAACAAAGCCACGTCGCTCTTTCAACTTGTGAAGCCGAGTACATTGTTATGTCAGAGGCCTGCAAGGGACTAGTTAACGTTCGTAGCCTTTGCAACTTCTTGACATTTATCCGAATTTAAAATGTGACTGTTCTCCGGCTACAGCAGTTGCAATGACTAACGATTCCAGAACACTGAAACATGTGGTAAAGCTGTGTATGCACTATGTGCATGAACTATATAAGAATAAAAGAGTAAACACAGAATGGGTTTCTACAAATGATCAACTCGGAGATTGTTTTACTAAAGCTTTGCCACATAACAAATTTGTGCAATTTAGAGAATCTTTGTTAACATGTCTCTAATCTGGTGTTCTGTTTCCCCAAAAAGCAGGTGATGATGAGCCTTGGAACTGAGAACGTCGAATCTCCGACTCTCCTCGTCTCATCTCCACGACATAAATGGAATCTCTGCTTCAGCCTCAGTTGAATTTCGCGCATTATTCAATTAGATAAATTCCATTTCTCAACATGTCATTAGCTTTTCAAATGTAAATTCCTTTCGCATCTCATTTGCATTTGCATCTGTATAAATGTAAATTCCTTCGCATCTCATTTGCATTTGCAGTTGTATAAATGTAAATTCACTTGCTTCAATCTTACATTTTTGCTTTGTCGTAAATTCAAAGTCATAAAGATTAACTAGTGTTTGCGAATCCTTGACAAAGTTTGTTGATTTAATCTTCATTAGAGTCATATGTTTACCTTGATAGATTGGATTTTTGTTTTAGAAAAATGCAATAATATTCGTTGTGACCATTGCCTGAAATATGAGTTCAGGCAAAAACAATTTTTACAGAATGTGTTTTATATGAGTCACTTACTCTTGAGCATTTCTGAATAATAATGGGCATGACCCATTTTGAGCATACTATTTGGAAATGGTCGAGGGTTCCCCTTCGTTGAGGCTTCACCTCATTGAAGAGGAGGGAGTGCTGGAAATTAGATTTCTTCAATGAGGAAATCTTTCCCTGTGACGTCATACAGCTCATGTAACCATGAGCCGAGTATCCATGACACATGCTGTATTATTGCATTCGTCTACAAAGCATAATGTATTTTGTTTCTGAATATTTTCTATTATGAAAATATTCTTACATTTCAATGTTCCCATTCGCATAACATGTTCTTGCTTATAAGCTTTGAAATTGTGTAACTTCAATGCAGATTACTTTAAGCCGAATCATGTAGCTGGTAACATTGTACGCGGTTTAGTTGTTTTCAGCTGGAACTCGCTAGCTTTTGTTTTAGACGCTCGCCGGACTTCGCTTTCGGCTCTTGTGTGAATAGCTTGATCCGTGTCTTACAAACTGCTCTCTTTGCTTTGCATTTCCAATCTTGTTTCGAGTCATTCAATATCTTATTGAATTAACTATTATCAGTTTTAGAATCATATTCGAGTCATTCAATATTCATTGAATAAACTAATCAAATTCAAATCGCTGTTTTGTCTACATATTTTCGATTCCCCATCTCCAGACCTTCGTTTTAACGGTGAGTTCGTTTCATAATGTATGATGCATGATACGTATGGTTATTAGTGTTTGCACCTTACTTAAACTCAGGTCTTTTGGTTAAATTTGGTGAATCTTAATATTCAGAGCATCACTCGTTGAAGCTTACAGCCGATAAAAAACATTTTCTCGACAAACAGACCCGATTAACGTTATTCCTGAGCCATACTCTTTTGAAAAAAAAAATTGAATGAAATACCCCATTTCTCTTAATGGTAGCCATTAGCGCCCTAGTGGAGGATACATGAACTAATGCTGCCAATGCAATTTAGACTTTCGTTATTGCAACTAGACCTAGTTCAAAGCCCAGTCGGAATAATTTACTTTGTCTACTTTCCCAATGACCATTGTTAGGCAAACAGAAAAATTTATTTTTATTTCAAGATTTGAATATACAGGGTGGTCCTTAATGAACGTACCACCCTTTCAATTTCGTTGGTTGTGGAGAAATCAAAAAACTTGTCGAAGTAACTCCCCTTATTTTTTTGTAAAGAATTCAGGAAAAATACTTTTGCGCAAAAAAATTGCGCGCAATTGTGCGCAATTGACACTAACTTTGTTTTTTCAAATACGAACCCCCATTTTTTATTGCAGATTCAGATTATACGTCAAATTTCATGAGAAATTCATACCTGAATCGATTTTTTTCATTGCGTGCAACTGGTACTTTTCGCGCGCAAAGTGACCAGGGTGCGCAAAAGTGAGTTTTTTTTTAACGCCAAGTGTGGCACATTTTTTTTCATTATTTTTGACGCAGAATCACGTGGTGAGGACCTTTCTTCGATTTCATCGTTATTTTTCCAAATTTAGAAGGAAAAATAATGTTTTTGGACTTTATTTTCCCTCCCCCTTTCGCAACACGTGCTGGGGACCGGCTATGGCAGGATTAAAAATAAATGCCTCACTTCTAAATTAGAAAACAAACTATTGGAAAGTAGATAGGTACTTACCTACTTTAATGTAAAAAAAAAGCTTCTCATCTCAAAATTTTCAACAAAAAAATTAAAAGTTACAAAATTTCCGAAAAAGTAGTAATAAAAAAACTAAGATAGTACCTAATAATCAAATTAAAAAATCACAGCAACTGCTCGAAATCACCTCTTTTTGCCTGAAGACAAGTAACAAGTAACTTTTAATTGTTTTTAAAGGTTTTTAGCTTTTTGATTTTTTTTTACATTAAAGTAGTGAAGTAGTTCCTACCTATTTAGAGGAGAGCAATTTATTTTTAATCCTGCCATATCCGGTCCCCAGCACGTGTCGTGAAAGGGGGAGGGAAATAAAGTCCAACAACATTATTTTTCCTTCTAAATTTGGAATTTGGAAATTCTTTTCTAAATTTGGAAAAATAACGATGAAATCGAAGAAAGGACCTCACCACGTGATTCTGCGTCAAAAATAATGAAAAAAAATGTGCCACACTTGGGGTTAAAAAAAAACTCACTTTTGCGCACCCTGGTCACTTTGCGCGCGAAAAGTACCAGTTGCACGCAATGAAAAAAATCGATTCAGGTATGAATTTCTCATGAAATTTGACGTGTAATCTGAATCTGCAATAAAAAATGGGGGTTCGTATTTGAAAAAACAAAGTTAGTATCAATTGCGCACAATTGCGCGCAATTTTTTGCGCAAAAGTTTTTTTCCTGAATTCTTTACAAAAAAATAAGGGGAGTTACTTCGACAAGTTTTTTGATTTCTCCACAACCAACGAAATTGAAAGGGTGGTACGTTCATTAAGGACCACCCTGTAGATGAAAAATACATACTTTTTGATCATTTTGTTTGTTAAAACCACCTATGGCTCTACAAGCATTACTACTACATAAAACTTACTGGTCTAACAACACCGTCAACACTATTCTTCAAAGCACCAGCAATCTCATCTAACATGACTTGCCCATGTTGGATATCCTATAAACAGAGAGGTCAAACATTAGTCTTCTGACGAGTTATGAAGATCTTCTAGTTGTTATATCAAGTTCAATAACACAATATTTCCAACATGAATTTGGCGTCGGAGAGAACCTTGATACTATCAGCACTTTGTGGTACTTGAGCTCTACAGCCAACAAGGAAATATTCAGTGATCTTGGAAAAACTGTTAAGGCAAATGGAAGAAAAGAGATAGAAAAATTGAAAGTTCTCAACGCACCAATATCAACGGAGAATTAGATGAGAAAAATGGGAGAAACAGCTCAATTCTAAAATAGTTAAGAGAGGAAGAAATTTATAATTTCTTCAACTATTCGTCTTATAACTGTCTTCAATCTCAACCCAATCGGCATTTTTTTCTGTTCATGATGTAAGAACGTTAAGAGCAATAGAAACCTCGATCAGATGGATGAGACGCTGTATTTTGAAGTGCGGAGTACTTACCACAGCAGACATTGATGGACTCATATCAATGCAATACACCGCTTTATTGACTTTCGACAAGTAAACAACGTTGGTCGATTGGGTAATAAAGTACTGATAATTGTGCCTGGTACTTGGACTCCAATCCGATGGAGGGTCATGAGGGTAAATAGAAATAATTTCTATTTCTGAATCTGGAGCTATCTGTGAAGGGAAACAGACAGGTTTTGGATTCAAACATCATGATGATAATAGTAGTGCTCATGATGGTTTTAGACCATAGTACGAGGTCTATAAATTAAGTAATAAGACTGATTTGTTTATTTTTTTATTCAAACAGAATAACAATTTCGTATTGTCACCCTCAAAATAACTTTGAAAGCCACACATCGCTGAAAATGGGTCCACTTGTCCCTCATAACAGTGATACTGGAATAGCCTTCAGCTGGCTGGTTACAGCTATTTGAATGTTTTCGTCCTAGAATGAGTTTTCTTGAGATGATTTTTCAAATCTCGGGAAGAGAAAAAACTCGGCGCTTCGTGTCTCACCAGGGGGGCAAGCCCCTTGGACCCCCCAGATGCTATCTACTTAAAGCCTACGGCGTTAATTATAAAAACAAGGAACATGTTTTAGCCAAATTTAGTGCAGGACTTTTAGTCGTAGGTAGGTATAATAAAAAATTTATGTTATCCTTAGCAACATAAAATGCATTAGGAAAAACTCGGAGCTTCGCGCCTCGAAAACCGTAGTGTCGGAAAAGGCGCGTGACTGTCACGCGTCCCCCTTCCGCGTACCCTAGGGCAATAACATGTTCCATGTTAAAAGTCTCAAGGACTAGTGTCAGGCGAATAAGGAAGCTCGTTTATTGAAATTGCTGTGTGACAAGGAGAACAATCATGAGGCAACACCCAGTTGTTCTTGATGTTTGGTCTCATAGGAATCACCCTTTTTCTAAGTTTTACAATTCTTTTACCACTAAAAGTGATAATTGACTGATTGACCTTGAAGAACTACAAAATCTTTGTGGATGATACCGTTGATATTGAAAAAACAAATCTTCAAGCTCACAGATCTTTGACTGGTTCATTTTGGTTTATTATTTTCAATAATGAACCTTTGGAATCGACCAAGAAAAAAAAAATTTTAACACCCCCTCAAAATTTGATGGTTTACGTTTCAAGGTACGTAGAATCCAAAAATCGAATAAAAATTTGGCCGTCCGTCCGCCGTCCGCGGCACTTTTGCCACTTAGCATTGACCGATTTTGATGAAATTTGGTATGTAGGCTCCATTTGGGGTCTAGTTGTGCCCCGAAGCTTTTGGTTGATGTAGGTTACTTCTAAGGGTTCCAAAATCAATTTTGAAATTTTGAAAACGCCCTAACTCAAAAAATTTCGATATAAAGGTATTGTTTTTCCTTCAATTTAAGATTCTATAGAATTTTTAGAATTTTTTGAGACCACGCGGAGCCCTGTAGGACAAACCGTTCGCTCCCTACGAAAATTTAAGGGTTTATATTGAAATATATATATATATATATATATAAATCAAAACACGAGTGTGAATCGCAAAAGAGGCCTAATCTCCGTTCAAATTAGAGCTGACCGAAATGCGATCGACGGTTGGTGATTCTGATTTTTTTTATATTTTTTTTTTCTTTTTTCCTTCAGATTGGATGGTTGGTGATTTTGTAGACGAGTGATCTATATAGAAAAATAATAAACCATTGTGTAATAATTTGCAGCGTTTTTCTTTCTTTTTGGGCCTTGGAGTGGTTGATTTGTGCTACTCCATGCTCCGGCGCCGGTTTCTGGGTCATACTCTAACACTCAAGATTTGACACCAGTAATGACATGAGAAAATGGGGGTCACTGAGTCCTTGTGACTTTTTTCTCCTCCCGAGATTGAACTTAATCTTTCTCTTCTTCTCAAGTACTCATTTTGGGACTCTCGAAAACATTCGAATGACTCCGACCAACCAGCTGAAGGCCATTTCAGTATCAGAGATCCAGCACTGCTATGAAGTCCGCAGGAACCATCTTCTGCACTGAGTGGCTTCAGAAGGAAGTAATTTAATAGGTGACAATACAAAATTGTTATTCTAATTGAATCAAAAAATGTATGAATCACAGATGTACAGATCTCACAGATGTACAGAATGTACAGATCTCACACGCAGCAGAAATTATTTTAGATCCACAAGCATTGTTGGGTAACGTGATTTTGCAATGTTGATACTACAATGAAAATACACTTACGCCATCCTTTTCTGGTGGTAATTTGATCTTCTTGTTCAAATGTCGAAAAAACCACTGTGTTCTTTCATTTCGCGAAACATGAAACCGATGGTTCATCAATGCGTAGACAGTATTCCCCACCAATATCCCAGAATTCTGCAAAATTTCGACAAAAAGTGCTTATAATCTTGAAAAAATGTAGATGGTGTGACATGTAGAAGATATGGAAGGGAATTTTGAAAACCTAATGTGACTTCGGTGTTATTGAACATTCACTGCTTCTCTGGAACAGTGAGGCTTAATGAAAAGATGGAATGAATCGCACTAGCATTGAAGCCATGGTGAATAGAGTACAAAAAATAGCCACCCTTCGCCTGTGTGGCACAACACCACCAGCGCTTAATAAGACTGGGTCTGTTCGGAGAGGCAGTCTGGAACCTGTTCAGAACCAAACGGGAACTGAAAAGGGGATGGGATAGAGGCGAATGGACTCCTCCAAGCCCCTCCAAACCGTTCAGGACTGCCTCTATGAACAGACCAATAGGGAGGTAGCCCATGCTGCTGCTAATCTAGACTTAGCCAAGCAACAGTTAGCATGGTTTGTTAGCTGAGTTTGCAGCTTGCAGATAGAACTACTTATCTCTTATCATTAAGTAAATCCTGTGTATACAACAGTTTTTCGGGAATTTCTTCGTTAGTTGGTGGATCTGCCACCTAGGGGGCGCCACGCGGATGCAGAGTTTCTGTGGCAGACCTATTGAAGGTGTTTTGTCATCCAGTGGCAGGGGGTGTTGAGTGAGAAAGACTATCACATACTGAGTGACCAAGGCAAAAGTGAGACTACCGTAATCCTGGATGTTCAGGTTGTCAACAACAGCCTGAACATTGAGCAGACCTGGTGGCTAAAATAAGCAAATATGACTGACAAGATCCAAGGCAAGCAATATCCGAGCTTAGAGTGAAGGCAGCCAATAACATCAAGGTGATAGCCGCGACCTTTTTATGGCGTGGGGTGAGGAGTGAAAAGAGTGCCATGGAGCCACTCATGATGGGGATGGGGGCCCTCCCTATTAGGTAATGTTCGCAGATAGAAAGAATGCGGTTGGCCAATTTCCCAAAGGGTATACCTGCTAACATAGACGACTACCTGTACCAAAATCTTAGGTAGCCCGTTGAGTCAGGCTGGGGAAAGGGCCGAGCCTCAGTAATCGTAATCCAGGCATCGAGCAACTCGAGTCATGATAAGGTAGAAATACCCCCTCTACTCAGCCAATTGTTATTAGGAAGGATTTTTATCTCGAATGTGAGTTCACTTGCCCTTCTGTTTACCCTTCAGTCGCCTTTAAAATTTGAAAGAAGCATCATCCTTTAGGTACTAGGAAGCGTGATTTTATTTTTGAATGAATGAATGAATGTACATTCTCTTAATTGATAAGACTTTCCCAGGGGTAGGGAACCTGTTTTATTTTTTATTAGTTTTTTGTATTTGATTTGTTTTGCCTGTAATAAATCAATCCTTTTTATTCATCATCGGTCTGTAGTCAACAACCCTTGGTCTCATTTTCACTGGCTTGAGTGGCAGGTAGAAGAAAGATGATGTTTTTGGGATTGTAATGCACAAGGACACCTCACCAAACCATCCGCATTCTTTCAATTTGCAAACAGTACCACCACCCCATCCTCTCAGGCTCATACATGAACTGGTGGTAACAACATAGGGGTTCTTCCTTCCATCCATCTCTCATTCCCAGGATCGGCATTGGGTAGTCCTGGGCGACCTTCCCGTACATAAATTTATTGTTTCATTTTCTTTCGGCGTTCTCCCTTCGCCTTTGAGGGAAGTTTTTTTTTTAACAATTAGAATAAAAAGAAAACAAATTAACAAAACGCTATATTAGTTTAAAATAAACTGCTGTCCCAATTACTATGAATGAAACATATAACTCCCCACATCGACAAATCTTCTAAACTCAGTCAAATGAGTAAACATAATGGGGAATTTGCCTCGCAATTTTTTTTTTTTTCGAATGAGGGTTTATTTTTATGGAATAAAACCATAGTGAGCTGCTCGAAAACGCATCCAAAAAATTTAGAGAATTTAAGGAAGATGGAAATTTTAAATGTGGTGGCAATGTGTAAGAGGCAGCCATGTTTGAAACATAACGGATATTCAACCAATCTGACTTCAAAGGAGGTTCGTGGCGCTTACCACAGAAGCGGAACATACACGAACTTTTAGCTTACAAGGATTAACACAAGAGTGTAGGTTTGTTCCAGCGCCTCTCAGTTCATGAACTTTCTTACACCTAACCTGCGCACAACCCGCGCGCATGTTGAGTTCAAGAACTGATGCATTCCAGCGGCGCCGAGTTCGAGAACTTGCAAACATAAACCGCGTTCCAGCGCTTCCAGTTCATGAACTTTTTACACCTGGGTTCATGAACTTTCTGCACTCATCGAAGGCAGGGTTGTGAACTCTAACTGAAGGGTAACCTGTGCCGTTCACGTGAAACCTAATAATTTTTCATTTGTTGACCAGTTTTCACGCTAATCACTTGGCTCCATTCTCAAACTTTCTTTTTGTTGTGCTGAGCCCCTCTTTCTCGAAGAGCGAGTCGTCTCTAGGAATGAAGTGTTTTTCGAATGAAGTGTAAATTTTTGGAAATTACTTATGTTCTAACAAGTAGTCTCTAGGAATGAAGTGTTTTTCGAATGAAGTGTAGATTTTTGGAATTTACTTATGTTCTAACAGAAGCCATTTTCGATCGACTCTTTCTTTTTTCACAAATACACGATTATTCCATTATCACTACAGTGAGCTTTGTCTATTTATTCGGAGAGTGTGTCAAGGAAGTTCACATCATCCCTCTCTTCTGCAAACTATTTACCGTAAAATGGGGTGATTGATTACTCATGTGACATGGGCAAAAGTTGATTTGTTGACTACAATAGTGGGTTGCTGCGTTTGAATTGAAAGCTTTTTCGAGAAAATTGAAGCATTTTACAAGAAAATTGAATGTTTTACGCAGAGTCCGGTCACCCGTCGATCTCAATATGACTTCACGATTTCGGTATCATTTCTTCAGTAGTTTTTCACGCTGAACTCAATGGCGATATATATATGACGATACTTCCGAATAATTCTGACTGCTAGAAAGTGCATTTTTGAAGGAATAGTGGAAGCTGATCAATGAAATGAACCTCCGAACTCCAGGTATGAACTCTGCAATGTTTTTTCTACTGAAACAATGTTGTTTGAGTCCCATAAGATTGAATTTTAACGTAACACAAATAAGATGATGTTGCCATTGAGTAGAAAGGTGTTACTTTATGCTCAGTACCTACCTTATCTACGAATAATGCGTATTTTTTGAACGAAAAATGAAGGATTTCATCTAAATAACCACTATTTTGCAGTCAAGAAGTACCACCATTGGATTCAGCATGAAATTACATGTAATTCCTATGCATAGGAAATTAATGATACTAAAAACTTGTCAATTCATCTTGAGATCGAGGGTGACCATGATAAACCACGTATAACACTAGATTTTTTAGTAAAACGCACGTTTTTTTTTTAACTAAAACTTGATTTAGGTACCTACTCTTCCAATATGAATTTTAAAAAGAAAAATTGATAGACCATTGGAAAACTGACAATTTGAGCATGTTTTTTTCGAAGAGCGCCCTCGGCAGGGATTCAGAGTAAAAACTTGTAGTTTGCTTTTTGACTTGATTTTTTCAAACATGTTTTATTGCTAAAATATTTTGGTTTCGCACTTGTTAGCTTGGAAATCGCTCTTTTCAACAATATCCTCAAATTTGAGTTTACTCGGTAAATATCAGGAGTTACAACAGTTTTAATGTAATAAGTCAGTAAACACGAAAAAAATATCTAAATTGAGAAAACTTGAAAAAACAAGGGGTTGAAACAAAATAGCTAGGAGACATTGTTTGTTAAAAATTACGAAGAATCGTTCAATCTTAAACTTAAAAAATCCCGCTAAAGATTGAGATGAGAGGAGGTTATTCAAGGTTTGTTGAAAGCCGAGTTGCGCGCTCCCTGCCGAATTTCATGTTAACTACTAAAAACGTTCCAGCGCACAGGTTCCTGAACCTAAAAAGTTCATGAACTCTTCAACTTTTTCGGGTTCTCACACCCAGCGGGTTCATGAACTTGAGTTCATGAACTTTTTGCGCTGGAACAAACCTTGTGTGAACTGGGAAGAAGGGCAGAACGCAGAACTCAAGACACAAAAGTGACCAAAAGAAACAATATTAGGTACTCACTTTTTAACAATACGATTCTACCTACTAGTTTATCAAGCATTATTAGTCTTCATCTTCTCTTATATAGTTTCAAGATTTGAATCACATTATTCGAGTAGCCATTTCACTGGATCGTTTTGTGTGGCGGTGCTAGAACTCTGTCTGTTGTCGGAGTTGTTTTGCGTCGTTTTTTTTCGTATGAAGTCAACAATATTCCTCGATTTTCGCGGTGTTTTGTAACAGAGGCTTCACTTGTTTAGGCATTTTCTCCTACGGTAATTTTTTCCCCTTGGTTATTCCTAGTGTTAAACGTTATTCTACGGCCTATTATAGGATTTGACTTGAAATTCCAGAATCTAAAATTGAGGCAAATTCCCCATTCATGTTTTTTGTAGCTACGGATGTTTTTTGTAGCTATAAGTTCGTATTTTCTTATTTGACCTTAATATTTTAACAAAATTATCAAGATTCTTTTTTTGGTTCTTGAATGTCAATAAATTTGTCAATAAATTTAATCCATCGATTGATTGGTACCTACACCAAATAAATTATGGTCATTTAGAAATATAATTGTTTACTAACATCAATTTGTTTTTATAATCAAATCAATAACGAAAAAACGTCTTACTGGATGGATGTACATCGTAATGAGCGAAAGGAGTACAATATATTGTCTATTGGTCGATAGCTGACGAGACGTCAGGGCAGTAAAGAAAAAAAACACTAAGATAAAGATTATCTGGAGAAGATATTGTGAGTACATCGTTGGAGCTATCGGTGTAGCTGTAGATTGTAGTGGAACTCACCTCTTCATTGCCATTCATGGTTGACGATTGAAATTTACAGCACACTTATATCGAGGTGTACATGAAATGCGAAGGTGCTGATGAAACTTGGCCAGGCGAATA